>OX344720.1:16748609-18048966 GCA_947034835.1 Ballota nigra | reverse complement strand
ATTTTATGCTAACTTGCATAGGAGTCTTGGTAGAGTGAATTCTGATAATTATGGGAATGTAAGATTTAGAGGTAATAGGATTATGGTTAATCCTAGGGTAATCAACCGCATTCTAAGAACAAGGAACATGGAGGAAAGGTCTGTTACTAATTTAAATGTTGTGATTTATGTGATCACTGGTGGTAAAGTCAGAATTTGGGCATAGAGAATTTTAAATTCTAGATTGATAAGTTTATACTCTGCACTGCATAGATTGGTGATCCACAATTGGCTGCCTACAACCAATTCAACATGTTTGAGTGAAGATCAAGCTATCCTTCTGTATAGGATAGGTGAGTTGAATGAGTTTGACCTAGGTCAGACTATATTTAACAACATGTTGAGGTATGCTGGAGAAATTAGTGGAAGAGGTTTACTGTCGTATCCTTGTTTGATATAACAATTACTGCAAGATAAGTTTGAAAGAGCTGATAATGAAGTGATCTGTAGCTATGCGCCTGCTCTTGGAATCAACCATCAGTTGTTGATTGGCAACAACAGAGTGATTGATTTACCCCTTCCAGGACCAAGAGTTGATGAACCAATGCCTGAAGCTGAACCAGAACAACAGTCTACTCAGAACAGAGGGAGTGTTGACCCCAATGTTATCAACATACCTGCCGACATCAATGTTGATGTGTCATCTGTTACTTCTGTTACCATATATGCCCCATATATCTCTAATCAAATTGCAGATTTGGACAAGACTATTGAAGACTTGAAGAGAACTCTATCCTGGATGGAACAACAAAGAAACTTTTGGAGATTCTTGCTTTCTACTCCAATAGGGGGAGTAGCTGATGAAAATGCTCCACAAAGGCCTGAAGATGTTGCTGGACCATCTGGCCATGGAGGTTCTAATCAAAGTGATTTGTGCCTAGTTTAAATCCTGATCTTTTGGCATTTTTGACATTCATTTGTCATTGTCTATTACACGCATATTACTGAGATTTTCATCAGGTGTGTTGTAGTAGAAAGGCCAAATTGTGGGAGATTGTTAATGTTATGCCAGTGTTGTAAAAAATGTTTAGGCAACATTCTGGATAACATTACTGAATTTGCCCTTTCTCCTAACACTAACACTTTTGTTCTATGTTGTGTTTGATGTTGTGTTCGCAGGATGAAGACCTAGAATGTTCCAGGTCATGCGGCTGCGGTTATCAAGTGAGAAGATCAAATACATCATGGGCGATTATTTCTTAATCATGGAGTTAGTGGAGGAAATTGTTTCTAGGTCATTCCAAACTAATCTAGTGATAGTAACTTCCGGTTGATTCTGCATCTATAAATACCAGAAGAGATCCACAGAAGAAAACCAGGGGAAACAAGCCAGGAAGTAGTAAACGAGAGCTACACTATCGAGTGTTCAAGTACATCTAGTGTAGAAGGGCAGTTACTATTATCTTTTGTGCTGGTCGAGCGCTGCAACGCTCCTATCAGTATTGAGATCGAAAATAGACTAAATTAGGGTCGAGTGTGATCAATTTTCTAGTCATTGTAGATCTGTTTACGCGGTGTATTGTCACCTTACCCTCACTTTGAGATCTTATGTTAGGTCTTTGTTTGTATCACTATATGGTTATAGTAAAACTTTTCGCCATGAGGCATCATAGTCTTTATTTAAGTCTATGATAAATTTTGAATTCCGTTTGCAAGGTATTTTAATCTTCCGCTGCTTAGAACTACTTAGATATATTCATAACTGCTCGTAACCAACTTGTGTTATCGCGCATGTTGTCAACATTTCAGTTAACACAACTCTGAAAAACACCACGCACACACTCTTACTCGCCTACCTGAAGACGTGAACCAATCAGAGGAAAACAAGTCATGTACGGACCCTGACACAAGCTTGAACATTCCTATACATTTCAACGGGCCTGCATTTTAAAGGTGGCGGGACCTGCATTTCAACGGGACCTGAAGACGTGAACCAAACCCATGGAAGTAGGTGGCTGCATAATAGGATTATGGTCGTTGTGTCTCCTACAAGAAAGGTGTGAGAAGATTATCTCTTCCAACTGATAGAATTCAAAATCATCTATAAATACAGAAGGTCTTGACCAAAACAAGGTTACGGGAAATTTTGAAGCCAATAAATTACTCAGACTCACAAGCATTCAAGAAGCACTCGAACCCTCTTAAATTTCCCAAGTGTTTCTCATAAGTCTAGAGTCAATCTATATTCCAAGAGCTATCATCGTCAGATCTAAATCTTAGTAGTGATAATCCAATCCTTAGCATAGCTTAGTCTTGTAAGGATTATCACACCCAGTTGGAATCCAAGCCAAAACCAAAACCCTAAGCTGAGTCAGTGTTAGGTTTGTTGGTAGAGGTTGTTAGTGGTAAAGGAAGGAGGACTAGAACTCGTATAATTCTAGGGCTTATTGAGAGTTGATCATTGTGCACCTTGGCACATTAAAAAATAAGTCAATCAAACATAAGGGATTCTCCTATTAAATCAGGACCGTGGACGTAGAAGCTTGAGTCTCTGAACCACGTTAAAACTCTGAGTTGTTATTGCATTGATATTTGCTTAACTGTTTTATCATTCATTTATTGCATACTTTGTTAGTGTTGAATCAATTAGCCTGGCCTATAAACTCAGTGCAACCACAGCTTCATAAAAAGGAAAAACGCAGTTTTCAAAAAGCACTAAACAAGTCTAAATCTTTCAGGGCTCACACATTCTGCACTCAGGCATAAATAGATATTTAGCCAGCTGACTTACTTCAGAGCTGTTAGTAGGTATATTATCTATTCAGTGCCTAACACTTAACTCTGAGTAGAGGGACCCAGTTTGAAAAAGATTTGTATACGTGTATTCTCCCCTATACACGTATCTTAGACTTGCCCGGGACCAACATATGATACTTTTGATGATCATCTGGATAATTATTATTTTGATGTTGATACAAATGTGCCAACAATTTATACATCATTTGATGAGATCAATTCAGATGTGGTTGTTATATGAGTTCATTTGTGGAGACAGGTACTTACTCATTAGGTCATACAGGTTGTGGAATCAAATGTCAAGAACACATCATGGAGATTGAATCTCAAACTCAGATTCTTAAATCTTTGACTTTAGAAAATTTTGACTTGAGGGATTCATTGATAAAAATGAAAGTTATCCTTACGAGGAAGGATATGGAGATTGAAAAGTTTAGAGATGACCAGGAAAGTTCAACCTTGAACTTCAAGAAGTTTACAAGAAGCATTGAAAAATTGGACAATACTTTATTAATTGGTAAATCTGGTAGAATGGGTCTTAGTTTTAATGATAATACTTTTAAACCTTTAAATGATAAAGAGCCTATAAAACTTGTTATGTCAGGAGCTCAACATGTTGAAGATACTCCTATCAGAACAAATAAAGTTTTCCAAAAGGTTAAAAAAGATTATGTATGCCATTACTGCTTTAAGAAATGACATATTAGACCATACTCCTAGAAAATAAAAAGAAATATACATCCTAGTAAATTGTTACTTGAATTGAGACATCATTCAAAACAACATATGTCAAATACTGCATGGGCCAGTCAGTCTAACACAACTTGCAATGTTGTTTATACTTCATTAAAAATACATGTTCCTGGTTCATGATATTTTGGTAATGGTTGTTTTAGTCATATGACTGGTAAAATTGATTACTTGATTGATTATAAATTAGATGGTAATGGTCATGTAACTTTTGGAGGTGGCACTAAAAGTAGAGTGGTCGGTAAAGACACTTTAAGTGTCCTTAGTTTTCCTAAATTAATAAATGTGTTACATGTTGATGGTTTGATTGCAAATTTGATTAGTATAAGTCAATTATATGATAATGGTTTACATGTAGACTTTGATAAAGATGTAAAATACAAAAATAGTGAATGTCTTATGATAGGTCTTAGATCAGTAGACAGTTGTTATGTGATTGATACCCCAAATTCCTGTAACAATGTGAAAATTGATGATAGTTTCTTGTGGCACCAAAAATTTGGCCATACTCATTATCAAAATATTTTAAAAATGTTAAGATTAGGAGTTGTTAATGGTCTTCCTAAACTTCATTTGAACAAGACTAAGATATGTGGACCTTGTTAAAAAATGTAAGCAGGTTAGAGTGTCACACAAAATGTTGTTACAATGCACTACAACACGTTGTTTTGAACTTCTTCATATGGATCTTATGGGTCATATGGAAACTGAGAGTATTAGTAGAAAAAGGTATTCATTTGTTGTAGTTGATGATTACTCTAGATACACTTCGATTGAATTTCTTAAACAAAAGTTAGATATTTTTTCTGTATTTAAGAATCTTTACAAGAAATTCAAGAATGTTTTCAATTCTAAGGTCAGTAGAATTAAGTCTGATTATGGTAGGGAAATTGAGAACAGTGACTTTACTAAATTTTGTGAAGATAAAGGTATCATGCAAGAGTTTTATTCACCAAAAACACCACAACAGAATGGTATAGTCGAAAGGAAAAATAGAACTCTCCAAGAAATGGCTAGGGTAATGCTTGTGTCAAAAAATCTTTCGAAAAAATTTTGGGCTGAAGTTTTAAACACTGCTTGTCATATTTCAAATAGAGTTTGTATAAGGACTGATACTACAATGACTTCATATAAGATTTTGAAAAAAAATAACTAAATTTGAAATATTTTCATGTGTTTGGTTATGTTTGTTATATTCTGAATGATAGAGATTAGTTGCACAAGTTTGATTCAAAAAGTGATAAATGTTTCTTTCTTGATTATTCAAGAAATAGCGAAGCATATTGAGTCTATAATTTAAGAACAAACATTGTGCAAGAGTCTATAAATGTAGTATTTACTTATAATGCTAGTCTTGCATGTCCTACTGTCGTAGATGATGTTTCTGAGCTTATTGAAGTTCCAGTAGTTACTAAAGATTCTGATCAGAATAAGGATGTTGTTCCAAATATTCCATCATCTAAAACAACATTACCTGAAAAATTAGAATCTTCTAGAAATTCATTTGGTTATAACAAAGTTCTATCTTCTAGAATCATAAAGGATCATCCAACAGATCAGATCATTGGAAAAAATACTCTGGAGTACAAACAAAAAGAAAGATGGGTATAGTAAGTAATTTGGTAACAATTTGTATATCTTCGATATGGAACAAGATAAACCATGAGTGTTATCATTCCTTGATTTAGCCTAAGAATATGATAGAAGCTTTAAATGATGAGAACTGGATTGATGCTATGCATGAAGACTTAAATCAGTTTGAAAGAAACAATGT
This sequence comes from Ballota nigra, assembly GCA_947034835.1. NCBI lineage: Eukaryota > Viridiplantae > Streptophyta > Magnoliopsida > Lamiales > Lamiaceae > Ballota > Ballota nigra. Next base: position 18,043,667 of record OX344720.1, on the reverse strand, counting down.
TTGGACACTGGTTCCTAGACCTGAAAATGATGTTATTAGAACAAAGTGGATTTTCAAGAACAAAACTGATGAATCTGGTAACATTGTTAGAAATAATGCTAGATTATTTTCTCAAGGTTACACTCAAGTAGAGGAAATTGATTATGATGAGACTTTTGCTCTAGTAGCTAGAATTGAATCAATTACATTATTGTTTGCTATTGCATATTTCTTGGCCATAAAGTTGCATCAAATGGATGTTAAAACTATTTTTCTAAATGGAATTCTTATAGATGAAGCATTTGTTGAACAACCAAAAGGATTTGAAAATCCAGAATTTTCAAATCATGTTTATAAGCTGAATAAGGTTTTATATGGTCTTAAACAAGTTCCTAGAGCATGATATGAGAGATTAACTGATTTTTTTGGTTGAATTTGGGTTTATGAGAGGTGAACTGATAGAACTTTATTCATTAACAAACTGATTGTAATATCATGATTGCTCAAATCTATGTTGTTGTGTTTGGTTCTACTTGTAATAAGATGCTAGATATGTTTGTGAAAGAAATTACTTCTACTTTCGAAATGTCAATGGTTGGAGACTTGAATTACTTCTTAGGCCTTCAAATTAAATAACATAATGATGGAATCTTCTTTTCACAGAGTAAATATGCTAGAAATCTTGTTAAAAGGTTTGGTCTATAAATCTTTTTAAAAGGTTTGGTCTAGAAACTGCTAAGTTTATAAAAACACATATGTGTTCAACTAAAAAACTGTGGAAGATGACATTAGACAAAATGTTGATTCAGTATTATACAGATCCATTATTGGTAGTTTATTGTATTTAACCTCTAGTAGACCAGATATAATGTTTAGTGTATGTTTATGTTCTAGATATCAAGCAAATCCTAAAGAGTCTCACATGAATGCTGTAAAAAAGAATCATAAAATATATAGCAGGTACATGTGATTTAGAAATTTGGTATGACAAAGATACTAACTGCACTTTGATTGGTTATAGTGGTACAGATTAGGCAAGTGATAGTGATGATAGAAAAAGTACAAGTGGAGGATGTTTCTATATGGGAAACAATCTCATCTCCTGGCATAGTAGAAAACAAAACTGTGTATCTCAATCCACAGCTGAATCTGAATATATTGCAACAGGGATTTGTTGTACTAAATTACTTTTGTTAAAGAAAATGTTTGATGATTATTGTCTTGAAAGTGATATATTGACTATATTTTGTGATAATACTAGTGTTATTAATATATCTAAGAATTAGGTGCAACATTCATTGGCTAAGCATATAAGTATTAGACATCATTTTATTAGAGATCTTGTTGAGAATGAAGTTGTGAAGTTAGAATATATTTCCACTAAGAAACAAATTGCTGGTATTTTCACAAAAGCCCTTGACTTTGAGCGGTTTTCATCACTTAGGAAATCTCTTGGTTTATGCACACGCTGAAAAATTTATTGATGTGTTGTGAAAAATGTTTCGACATTTGACACAACATTAGAAAGTTCTTTGTAAATTTTTCTAAGTATTTTTCTACTTGATTTTTAATTAACTCTTTTGTGTAATAGTTGTTTGAACCTGAAAAGGTGTTTATATTTTTGGACACACATCATTGCGTGCTATTGTTTGAAAAATTACAATAAGATACTTTAATCACTGAGTAACTAAGGGACACGGAGCTCGCTACTACGATGTATTTTTTTCAAAAGGTGATTAAAAATGTATCAATTTGTTCATAATCCACTGAGTAACTATGGGGAATGGAGTTCGCGACTACGATGTTCTCTTTTCAAAAAGTGGATCAATATGAAACATTGTGATAAGACAATCCAATGACGATTGTATTATTAAATATTGAGATGTGTGTGTTCCAACAATTAGAACAACATAAATAGGGTCCGAATTACTTGTCACCTTCATGAGTTATTTAATTTTCAAATTAAGATAATATTAAGAATATATATCCAATAATTTATTTAATTCAATTTATAGTTTAAAACATGGGTATTTATTTATTTTTTTCCTCAAATATTCACAACACACACACACACGATCACACCCTATGTTTGTGGGAGGTTCTAAAAAACCACCACATTGTGCACAACTTAGTGGGGGTGTGTGATAACCTCCATCTTACTTTTCTATACAAGGTTGCCTAATCAAGTTATGTTATTCATACTTTAAAGCTTTAGTTTAAAATCTGTTTGCATTCGAATACTTAAGGTATTATTAGTAAAACACATAAGTATTACATACAGTATGCACTTATATCATCTTCTTTACCCAATTGAATTTCATGCTTTTAGACTGCGGTTCAATTATTTTATTAATTTCTGACCCAAATTTGAATTGATTATAGGTTAAATGTCGACTTAAGAAAACCCTTCGTCTCCACCACATTCAAACTCACCCAAGAATCCAACCTTTTCGTGTCAAACTTCTAAAAATCCTCTGAACAATCTTGTTACAATGGCTCCCAATGTTGATTCCCAAAATGTTACTGCTAACGTTGGTGCCTCTCTGCCAACATCCCCTTCAATCACTATTGGTTCCATTGAGGTTCAACTCCCTCAAGGTACTGCACCTTCATCCTTGTCGAATCCTACCTCTGAAACAAACCCTACTGAAATTCCGAATGAAAATTCCTACTTCCTTGAAGAAATCAACTAAAATCCCTTCATCCTCTGACATTCCCACTACTGAACTCATTCCTTTTCTTGACCCTACTCCAATCACCATTAGTTTTGACATAGGTACTCCGTTTGATGACATTATTGCTGCTTATTGTGACTTATGGCTTGAAACTAAATATCCTAATATTCTCCTTGGTGATGAATAAGTGGACCTTACTAATCTTGAGAAGCTATGTCAAAATTCTCCCTCAATTGCTCAAGATGCTATAGCCCAAGATGTTGAGATGGGTGAAAAGAATGACGATTCAACTACGCTGAAGGACTGAGAGAAAGACTGAGAAATGTTTGGAGGAAAAGGAAACAGAGCCCAAAGAAAAAAGAAGGAAAAAGGAGAAGATCATAGAGAACCATGGGAAAGAAAGTGGACTATGTTGAGTCCACAAGAAGATCAAAGAAGACTGGTGATACTTCTAAGCCAATTTTGATTGATGGAAGCACTAAGGAGGAGAAAGATGATGAATCTGAGAAGGAAGTAACTGAGGAAATTCATTTTGAGCCAGCGAATGATACTGACTCAGATTCAGTGATGAATGTTTCTCTTGCCCAGGTCAGAACTCGAAGCAAAGGAAAGAAAAAGATTGATCTAATGTAGAGTGTTGCTGAGGATGTTTCCCTAACTATGGCAATATCAGGTGAGTCTGAAAATCCGAGAAGACTGAAGAAAGTGAGGACATCGAGAACACAGAGTCTGAACAAGGGGAGAGTGAACCTTCCTCTGATTCCAATGCTAAGGTATTATCTGAACCTTCTTCTAGTGATGATGAATACAATGATACTAAGAGTGATAAATTCAAAAAAATTCGAACAAGAGTCTTAGTTGGTGAAAGAGTTATTAAGATGTCTGATTTTAGGGAACAAAATCTTGTTGAATTCTTTAGGGAAGGGTCATTGTTGCATGCTTTGGAATTTGCTACTCCATACATTGTTGAATGGATATATATGAATTTTATGCCAATCTAAAAGAAAAATTAGGCAAAACAAATTCTAAGCATCGTGGAAATGTGTGGTTTAGAGGGGTTAAAGTACGATTTACTCCAAAGATAATTAACATGGTTTTAAAGACTAGGTCAATGATTGAGGATTCTGAAATATGGGAAAATAGGCTAAGTGTTGCAAAGTTAACTAGTCTATATTCTATTCTGCATAAGCTCTGTGTATACAACTGGTTGCCATCTTTAAACACTACTGTTTTGACAAAGGAACAAGTTGTTCTTATGTATAAGATTGAACATTTGAAAAGGTTTAACTTGGGTCAAAACTATTTTCAATAATTTGTTGTCTTATACTGGTGATATCTAAGGAAGAAGACAGTGCCTTATCCTAGTTTGATCTATAAAATGTTGGAGAAGAAAGGTTTTGTGCTATACTAGATTTGCTCCCATGCGATGCACGGTTATGATATTAGTAAATTTTTTTACAAAATAGTAAAATTAATCAGAATATATATTTATATTCACTAAGAATATGTAAACTAAAAATATAAAAGTAGAATAAATATAATAAAAAATATAAATATAATATATTATGTGTTAAAAATTATTGTGAAATAAATATAATATATTAAGACTCCAAGTCTCGAAATCGAACAATTGACGTGTTGATGTAATCGGTGCACCAAATGCAAACTTAAATATAAAATATAGAATGTAATTATATATTTTTGAGATATAATTAAAAATAAATTATCCATATGAATGGAATACAATAGAAGGATATTAAAGAAACTTATAAAATGTAATAAAGAGTATTCAAAATCATTCTAAATAAATTTATAGAAAATTAAAATCTGGATATGGGATGCAGTTTTACTCCTGAGGTAATATATGGGATGAAGTACTATATAATGCTTAACAAAATAATATTAAAATATGATAAGTCTTGTTTTGTATATAAAAGTAAAATAATTTTCATTATATTAGTCAATTCAATTATATTAATTTTTAGTACTGAAACCTATCAAAGTAACCCCTTCATTTAAGAATTTGATTCGGTTCATAAATGTAAAAAAATAAATACAGCTAAGAATAGCTATTGTTGTGTGTTTTATGTATATTTTTCAATTAAAATTTAAAAAATCTAGAATTCTCATTCTTGGGTTTAGAATTTGTTAAATGATGGTTGCTTAAATAATCATTATTGACATGCGTATTTCAAATTCAAATTAAAAAAAGAAACTGAGGGGTTGCAATTTGTTTGGAATTCAAATTATGTTTAGTTAGCAATATTTAGTATATTTTTTCGGTTAATAAATTGATGGACCAGACAATTTCTTTTGGAAACAACCTTCACAATAATCGAGGACTGTGATTAGCAATTTACAATTAAATATACAATCAATAAAGGAAAAAGTGGCTTCCATAACAGTATAGAGAATTGTGATTATTTCTGCCCATTCACTTTGGAAAGACTGTAAAATTATTAAGAACGCTGCACGAAAATAGACAATGCAACATTAAAGATACAATTTTTTCAGGATTTCCAAAATTAGTAAGTAAAAATGGGCGGCAAAACAAAAATAGCAGACTTTTGTGTTATTATATATATATAGATGTTTTAGGATTTCAAATGTTCTCCTCACTGGTTCTAGAGTGATTGATTTGCCTTATCAAGATCCAATTGCTGCGCAGACTGAACAAGCATTCCTACTGATCCTACTTCAAGTGCCACTCAAAATGTTGGGAATACTTCTGCCAACATTCCTCAAAATGCTACACTAACTTCTGTTTCTTTGACACCTAATTATATTGCTGAAGAGATTGACACTTTGCAGAGATCCATTACTAACATACAATCTTTGATTGAGGGCATGAAAGCCCAAAAGACCTTTTGGTAACATCTGTTTTCTACTCCAACATGGGGAGTAGGTCCTGATGTCAGTGTTGATGGTGGTGAGCAAAGAGCTGAGGCTGGTGCTGGTACGGGTGGTGGTGTTGTGCTTGAAGAAATTCCAGAAGATGTTCAAGTTCCAGTTGATCCAGTGAATCCTGTCAAACCTGAAGATGATCCAGATTTGCAAGGTCTCTATGGAGATCTTTGATGGAATGTGACTGTGTGAGAGCTTGAAGTTAGGGGGAGAATGAAGATAGGAGAAGTTCGTGCAGACTCATGAAGATGCAGCTGACTTATAAAGATTAGCCCAATCCTCTCCTTACTTCACATATTTGATCCTTGTATATTGAGCTCTGTAGTTATTAGTTTTTATTTCTAGTTCTGTTTTTGCTTTCTTAGCTCTGCACAATTAGTTTGATAGGTTGTTTTTTCTTGTGTCTTTTGCTCTGAACAAATAGTTTGTTAAGCTGTTTAAAGTTTTTTTATTTCTGCATTTGGCCTAAGCACCTCGTTTTTGTGCTTAGAGGAACCTGGTTAATTTATGATATTATTGGTTACTTTGATTTGGTTAAGCAATGAAATATCATTAAGTTGATGTTAAGTTGTATTTCTATTTTAACACATTTTACTGTATGTTTCCAACATCAGGTGTGTTGTAGTAGAAAGACCAAATTGGGGGAGATTGTTTGATGTTGGCTCAATGTTATACAAAATGTTACAACATAATCTGCAACATCAGAATTTTCCCTTTCTCCTAACACTAACTTCGATTGTTTCAATATTGTTCTTAATGTCTAAACATGCAAGTTGACGACTTGAAAGTTACTAAGTCAAGCTGTTGCAGTTTTAAAGTGAGAAGTTAAGAATGAACATGGGTGGTTACCAAGATCATGGAGCTTAGTGGAGGACGGTTTTAGATCATGAGAAACCATAACTATCACTTGTTCACATGTTGATTTTGTTGCCTATATATACATCAAGCATGGAACACATTCTAGCAAGCCAAACGAGACTATTCTATAATCTACTTAGTGTAGTTGGGTTTAGTTCAATTGTCTTCACTTTTTATATTGGTAGATATTCTGAATATTCTACTCAACATTTGTAATTTCTATAGTGTTTTGGTCAGACCTAGTTTCTCACGCATCGGGTTGATATTTTGGTAGTATACATCGTATACTTTACCTTGTATTTAGATCTTAAGTCTAGATCTTATTTTGTTATTTGTATCACTACACTTTATAGTGAAGTTTCGCCATAAGATATCATAAGCTATTGATAGTCTATGAAAAGTTTTGAATTCCGTGTGCATATATTTTTCAAGTCTTCCGCTGTGTATGTTGTCGTTAATGTTTCAACACTTTTGACAACATTATTGAAAAACTCCCTTAACTCGCTTCAGTGTTTATGTTTTCCATTAGTATAGAAAATTGAATATGTAAAACTAAACTATAAAGTACGAAATTATATATGAATATGCTACAGATAATATATAATAATACCCAAAATAATATATGAAACATATATAACATATGCATATTTAAACACAAATCATCTAGCATTCAAAGTTTGGTCATTCGAACACTTTAAGATCCTCCACAATGTTCTTGCAATCGATCCCAAACTTGTTTTGCATAAATATAATTCGAAATTGATACATCAACCAATGTAAAAATGGTGTTCAATTCTTTCGAATTGTAGCTTGCCAAAGTTACTTCGTCGTTCATCCAATCAAGCTCACATTTGATTTGTGTTTTGTTATCATCATTAGTTAGAGTTCTTGGTTGTATCCATCCAGAGGGTACACTTTCCATGCTCGTTTATCAAAAAAATTAATTTACATCCGCATCTTTGATTTCCAATATGCATAATTCGTATAATTCAATATCGGAGGTCTAAGTGCTGGGGTAAGTGGATATTCTATTGTAAGCGAAATTACACACTTGACTAAGCATATCTAGTTATAACTCTAGTGCCAACTGAAGGGTGTACGTGGGTATCTTTCCAGGGTGTTGTCAATTGTGTTGGAACATAAAAGACAAGATTAACAACGGAAGACTTGATTAACACACTGCAAACATAATTCAAAACTTTTCATAGACTATATATAGTCTATGAGTGTATCATAACAAAACTTCATTATAACGAGTAGTGATACAAATAATAAAACAAGATCTAAACTTGAGATCTAAAACAAGGCGAAATATACATAGCATACCACAAAAATATCATCTCTAAACGTAAGAAACTAATCTATCCTCGGGCCTAACATACATTATATGGAATACAATTGTTAAGAAGTATGTTAGAACATTCTACCAATGTAAAAGTGAAGATAATCGAACTATATCCTAAATACTCTAACGTACGCGATAAGATAGTCTTGTTTGGCTTGTCGTATTATGTTCCATGCTTTCTCTATTTATAGACAACATATTTAACATGTCCACAATGATAATCATAGTTTTCCATGATCAAAAAGTGTTATCCATTAAGCTCCATAATCTTTGTAAGCGCCTATGTTTATTCTCAATTTCCTCACTCTAAATCTATAACCATCAGGTCCGTGTAACTTTCAAGTCATCAACCTACATGTTTGAAATTGAGAACAACATTGAAACATTCAGAGTTAGTTTTAGGAGAAAAGATAAATTCCAATGTTCCCAAATATACTTTAACATTTTGTACAACATTGGCCTAACATCAATAACTTATTATCTCAGTAGGTGTGTTATCTATACCAAGCGCCAGGTCAGATATTCTATCAGGTCAAGATATTTGAGTAGATCATCTCATTATCTGCTAGAGTTATTTTTAAAAGATTTTTTTATATAAGTTTATTTCCTCCTCCCACACTTATTTTATTAGTTTCGGAAGCAACACAGACACCTCGAACTGGCTGAGGTCATGGGGCTCTCCACCGAGTTTGCCCCAAATATGGATCGACATAAGATAGTCGTCTTGTACAATTCAGATAGGCTATATTCTCCCTTCGTCCACCAAAAAAATGTATACTTTCTTTATTTGTTTGTCCACCAAAAGTGTGTTATTTTCTTATTTGTCAACAATCACTTTCGTAGAACTGCCAGTCGGGTGGCTACAAAATAATGTTTGAGGAAGACCCTCTCCATCTCATTCCATGTGGTGATCGATTAAGGTGGCAAGAAATACAACCAATCATTTGCTGTATTTTTCGGTGCAAAGGGGAATGCATGTAGCATCACATGCTCTTTGATGACTCCAGTAGGTTTCATGCTTGAGCACAGAACATGAAATTCTTTAAGGAAAGTATGCAAATTTTCTCCTGTAAGACCATGGAAAGAAGACAATCAGTGAATAAGTCTAGATTTAAGTTCAAAATTAACATTAGCAGGAATATCAATGCAAAGCGGCTGATGGTTAATGGTTGGGTTTGCCAACTCTCCCAAAGTTTTCTCCTCAGCCATATTCCTAGTATGTGTCACAAAAGTTGACTCTTCACTTGTATCACTTTCACTATCCATTTCTCTTGTTGGTGAAAAATTAATTTTCCGACGTATACGAGTCTCCTCCTTAGTCTTCTAGCAGTCTTTTCAATCTCCGGATCAAAATCAAGTGGCTCCTTACGTGAGCGAGTGATAATTCACTAGAACACAGAAAACTGAACAGACACTGAAGGGGTCAGTGTTAGTGTAATATGTATGCAGAAATAAAATTAGAAAATGTCGATTTTTTTTTTTTTGGATTTTTCAAGAATTTTATTTTTCAAACAAAAATTAAAATACAAAAAATTCAATAACACTACACTGTTCCCCGGCAATGACGCCAAAATTTGGTGTTCTGTTTTAGGCACCCAAAACTAATTCACCTTAACTAGCCCACTAATGTAGTAAGGTAAGTAAGAGTCGAATCCACGATGAACAATGTAATTTAATTGATTAAATTCATGTAGCAATACTATAAAATGGGAGGGGGGGGAGGGGGAGGGGGGGGGGGGAATTGGTTGGTTTGTTTAATTAATTTTACGAATAAATTACGCAAATAATTTAAACATAGGAAGGAAAATAAATAAGACAATCAATGGAGGAGAAATCTAGTTTTCGGATTTGTTTCCCCTGAATAATTTAATTCGAATTATTTCATAATTTTAATTAATCAATAGGTACGACTTCCAATTAACCTATTTATATCAATAACCTCAAAATATGTATTTAAGATTCAATTAATTAGAATGCATTAACAAACCAAAATAATAAGACAAACTAGAATATGAAAGTGGAACATACGAATCATACAATCTAGACTACGTTACTCTTAGGGTGTTTTGCAATATTTGCTACTTTAATTACACTATTATAACAATTACAGATTATAAAATATAATTTAGTTAGAAACTAATAATCAACATACTCAGATGGCTAAATTGAATGAATTAATTAAAAGAACATGCATCACATACGAATAAATAGCGTAGAAATCGAATAATAATTTGGAAGAACTCATAACTGATAAAATGAATATCAAATTATTCAGGGTTCAATGCCTCCAAGAACTAGAGAATTTTCCTAGCTACTAAACATGATTATAAAAACAAAACAATCATTAGTCTTTATTACCAAAAGAACAAAAGCAAACTCCAAGTTTTGATCAAGTTTTCTTTCTCCAAAGTTCATGTACATCCACTAAAAGTTCTTCTCTCTTCCAAGTTAACTCTTCTTCAAATATAATGCATCATTTTCCCTCAAACAATTAATAACTTAAGATAATTAACATAATGGTCAAACAAATTTCTTGGCATCCTGTGCTCTAGTCAACTCATTAATTAACTACATGAATGCATGTATTAATCCAAGGATAAATGAACTAATTAATTGCTATGAAAATTAATCAAAGACGATTTGTATAATCTGCCAACATTCAATACTAAAATTATCCATGCTTGACATTCGACCTGTCTCGAGTTTAACTAGAAATAGTCCAAAACAGCTTACAAAATCAAAGAAAATACAAAATCCAAGCAAGCGAGACTAAAAATAGAATAAGTCGACAATTATGTACGAAAAAATAACAAGATAAAATGCGTAAAGTAATTACAATAAACACATAAATAATATGTTTAAACCGACCTATTAGTAGCAGAAATGGAATATGTTCCAGGATTTTGCGCAAACACAATTAATATATCTATATATCTATTTGTGAATCAACTCCCACATCTCTCCATCCTCTATTTCAAAATCCTACAATTCTATAACTTTATGATATATTAGGTAATATTTATATATTCTATAATTATATTCATTATACATATTTTTAAATCACCCTCTATTCACTTATTTTTACTATATAAGCCACCTTTTCTAATTTGCATGAGTTAGTTAGAATAATTTATGATTTTTTTAAATTACAAATTGATATTTTAATTTTTTTTTTATTATAATAGATTAATTGACCATTTGAATTTCAGGTAATTGAAAAATTATTATTTAAAATTGATTTGTATTTTTTTTTATTATTGCAATAGGTTAATTGACCAAGCATATTTAGGTAATTTTAAAAATTGTTAATTGATATTTTTAAATATTTTTAATTAAAATTAATCAGAATTCATAACTAAAAAACATAATAAGTTCGTCATGACTATATTAGTAAATTACAACAAAAAAAATAAAACACAAGTGTAAATTTTGAAAATTATTTTGAAAACAAATTTATTGTTCATTATACTTATACATTCGCATTCATATTATTTCAACATAATTTAATAATTACAATATATATATATATATATATATATATATATATATATATTTGATGTTTTTGTAAAAGATAATTGAAAAAAATATATGTATTCTATTAAAAAAAATTGATCAAATAAAAAATGAAACCATATATGTACTTAATTATTCAATTAGTAGAATCAATTACACATTTATAACTATTGGAATTAATTATATATTTCTACAAAATAAAATTTACATCTCTAATTTATATTTAAAATAAAGTTGCTACAAGTTAAATTATATAATTAATATTCAACTTGCTTTAATATATTTAAAAATAAATAACTTAATGTACACATAAAATATTAAAAGAAACTATATTTTAATTAAATTAATATTTAATCTATTTAATATATATATATATATATATATATATATATATATATATATATATATATATATGAGTTTTGATATGGAGCCCAACATTGGGCTCCTTATGGAGCCAAATGATTGATGTGGCATTCCACCTCACCATTTTCTTAATTATTTAATTATAAAAAATGGAAAGTAAAAACTAAATTTCCACAAATCTCTCCTCCCTTATATCTCGTTTCTCATTCCCCCAAAATTTTCTTAATTATTTAGCTATAAAAAATAAATATTAGATTTTCATGAATCTCTACTCTCCCTAACCTCTCGCCACTACTTTAGAGTTTTTCCCACCCTCTTAACACCTTCATTTCTGCCATTAAATTAAAACAATAAGAACATTCTCATTGGTAATTTCTTTAATTCTATAAAATAATTATTTTTCCCTTCTTCATCTACATCAAAGGTATCTCTTCAATGAAATGTTTCATCATTTAACAATTATATGAACATGATTTCATGTCGAACGGGTATCTGCTAAATAATTAAAATTGAATTTGGAGAGATAAAAGACATAATTTCTTGTTTTTAACCGATATAATTTGAAAAAACGTAAATAAAAATCAAATCGGATGACTTTTACCTTGATATCAAGTTTTTCTCTTCGCCCAGCCCCAAAATTGCAATCTATATTTTAATATTTAATCTTTATTTATTATTAATATGAACTGCAACAACAATGGAGACATTGAGATTTGGGGGTTGTATTGGTGAAAATGTGGGTGGAGAAGATTCGGGAAAACGGGTGAAGGATTGAAACAATGGCAGTATGAGAGTTAGTTATTAATCAGGGTAGAGATGACGAATTAATGCGACATCAGATTTTGAGTTTATTTACTCAACTCTCTGTTTTTCAATTCTCTCCAAACTCCAATAACTTGATTAATATGAGAAGTGATCGTTGCCATGAGTTCTCATATATCATGTATTTTGTGAAGATGATGAATTAATTAATAGAATATTTGTGCGACATATATTTGGAATACTTATTTTATATTAATTTAAATAGACAAATTAATAAGAAAATGGTGAGGTGGAACGCTACATCAGTTATTTGGCTCCATAAAGAGCCCAATGTTGGGCTCCATATCAAAACTCATATATATATATATATAATTTCAATCCGAATACGGGGATTCTATGCTAGTACAATATAAATTTTCAGGCAGAACTTTCGCTTGTGATATATAATATCTGCATGTATACTAATATCCAAACAAAGAATAGTTATGAATCACTGCGCCATGAACTAATCAGTATATATAACTTGAGTATGTATAGAGTGAAATTGGTTTATATATGAATCACTGAAGGGTATTAGTTGTTTTCACTGAAGAGTATTAGTTATTTTTACTGAAGAGTATTACTGGTTTACACTGAAGAGTCTTAGTTCATTTTCACCGAACAACTAAGACTCTTTGGTGTAAATCAGTAATACTCTTCAGTAAATATAACTAATACTCTTCAATGAAAACAACTAATACCCTTCGATGATTTATGTATAAACCAGTTTCACTCTATACTTTGTCATATAACTTTATACCATTACTAAATTAATTAATTAGCTATTATCAAAGTGATTAGGTTTGCGTGACAATATTGGCCGCTTTAATTTTTTTTTTAAATATATAATTATTGTTAAAAAATAAAATAGTTATCATGGAACGTACATGATTAGAGAAAGCTTTAGGTTGTGTTTGCTTTGCTTGATTAGGTGGGTTAACTTGTTTTATCCACATTAGTTTTCAGTTTGGTTTGTTTGATTATGGCCCGAGGTACTTTTTGGGCTCGGGTCCATTTTCTTCATTTATCATGCAGGCTTGTGATTATTTGTCACCTCAAGTGCGGTGAGATTATAATACCACCATTTGTCCAACATGTAAATTGTCTGGTTTGCCCTCCAGTATTTTTGACGGTCTTACCCCCCAATATATGTGTATTTACATTATGTCATTCAACTATTATACAGATGAAAATCTAATCTCAGGGATTTTTCTCGCCCATCACTCGTCTACAAATCGTCGTTGGTTTCTCTCGTCACCGGCTTCTCTCGTCATCAAAGTCTCAAAGAATCGTCTTGGTTTCCCTCATACGTCTACAAATCGCGGCCATTTCCCCTCACTGTGGGATTCTCTCGCCGCCGCCATCCAAACGACGTTGGCTTCTGTCGCCGCCGGCTTCTCTCGCCATTGAAGGCTCATACATATGTTTCTTGCACTTTATACATGTATTTAGGGTGTAAAATACATGTATTAAAATGTATTTGGGAATATTTTTTTTTTTAATAATAATACACGTGTAGACTGTAGTAAGATAAAAATTAATTCAAGTGTCTGTTTCATCTTGCAAACCAAACAATTTATTAATGGATTATCTTCCATGATAAAAAAAAAAAAAATCCTCTAATCCAAACATATAACTAATTTTGAAAATTCTTATTATGAACAGTGTAATCCCACTTAATTCTATTCTAATCAATTTGTCATGTCTACCAAAGCAAACAGAGCCTTAATTGATAACTCGTCACTTATATTTTAGTGACTTTTTAGTTTAGTTATTATTAGTTGTGAAAAAGCTAATCTTCAAACTATCATTGGGGTTGTGTGTGTTTTTTTCCTTTTCATATTTTTGTTTTGTATTATAAATAGATATTTCATTCTTCCTAATTTTATTTTCTCATTTGATTTTTTAATTTTTAATGTGAGGTTTGACTTGTAGTGTATTTAAATTAATAAAATAGTTTTTTTATGATAATATATTATTTAATTTAAGTGCATGAAATAAAATGAATATATTTTCATATAATTATTAGTAGAATGATATGTAATTTAGAAGTATTTAGAAGTGATCAACAATAGAATGAGAAAAAAAAAGATAAATGGAATATAAGAATATAAATCTCAGGCTAATGTTATATGCAGTCATATGTTTTGTGAATATATTCTATCCAAAAAATATTTGAAAAAAAAAAACTAAAAACGGAACAATTTAAAAATAAATTCGAAAAATTCATAAGTTCAGTGTTTTTCTTATTGGAAAATATTCCGAAAATTATTATGTTTTTCGAATTTTTTTTCCCGAACATATTTTGGGTGGAGTGTATTAACAAACACAAATTGTTATGTGAAATACACTACGAATATAGGATCCATAGAATAACCCATATTTTAAAAAAATCGCGGATCTTGGCCGGGTTGGGTTGAATTTATTGAATTTTTCCCAAAATCTCGCACAAGTCAAGTTTCAGGATTTTCGCTCTAAGTTTGTGTTACTACATGGACAAATGCATGTAACTGAAGGAAAACATGTGTTACTATTAGATAAAATATTATTTTTTCACCAATTTTTGTGTGTTTTTACTGAAATAAATATTTTTCCATACAATATCAGAGTAAAATGAGACACTACAAAAAAAAAGGGTATTAGCGAACGAATTTCGGTCGCAAAATATGATTAGCGACAGATTTTTGACTGAAAAAATCGATCGTTAAAACGCGGATAGCTAATATTAGCGACCGTCTGGGCGGTCTCTAATATCAGTCACCGTCATAGGTCAGTCGCTGAATTAATCGGGTCCGACCCGGTCGGGTCATGATTTAGCGACTGACTTCAGGCGGTCGCTAATTTATTTTTTTAAATAAAATTAATCATTTTATTTTATTTTGTGATTAGCGACTGACCTTGAGGCGGTCGCTAATCAGCGAACATCCGTAAAAAAAAGTGGCTCATTGGGTTCGAACCCGCGCCCATTGGGGTCCAGGCGTGGCGCAAACCACCGAGCCACTGACCCACTAGCTTATACTAGGCGAACCATATAGTATATAAGGCCTTGTGAGTCTTGTAGAGATAAATGGACAAATATGCGCCCAAGGGGAATCGAACCCACGACCTCCGGGTAGCCCAGAAGAGGTGTGAACCACTAGGACACATGGTATTGTTAGTGTTAATGTCCTAGAGACAATCTTTTGTGAGGACATGATACTAAGATGATATTCAGTTTATGGTTTAATATTATTGTTTGATTTAATATTAAATGTATGGCTTTACAATTATCTGAATATTATGTTTGATTGTTTGCATTATTCGTATATGTGTTCCCTTGAATCGATATTGTCATTGAGTGAGTGAGAACTCAGATGACCGAAGTACGATTCTCAAATAGCCCCGATCAAGGATTATCAAAAATGGGATATTGATGATGCAATTGAGATTGGTGTGCGATCTGCATCATACTATTAGAGAGTGTAGTAAGATCTCACTTACTACGAGATACCGGGTATCTCATGATAGATGCACAAATACCTTAGGGGGTATTGGTATACCCATCTGAGAAACCGTTTGATGTAATTCCACATAATGTGTCTACGGGTGTCTCGGTTAGTGGGAGCGATGTGATACTCCTCTGACTTGAGGTCAATACGCACGACATGTGTGGAGTGGTGAACTTTGACCATGACCGACGCTTGCACCCTTCCACAGGTAGATATGGCATGGATTGGGTTCATCACGAAATACATGTGTGTGGTAGTTGAGCCAAGAATATGATTCATTCCTCAATGTGGATTTAGAGAGAATACTCGTCTTCTCATCATAATTGGATCTAAGACATCGGCCGATGCAAGTCGACTTGGATTTTGTGGCCAAGTGCGACATGAGCGATCAATTAGTGATTTGAGATAATATGATTAAATTATTTGAATAGACACTTCATCATGTTCAAGGCTTAATCGAGTATTCGCGAATGAAAGGAAGACATAACAATAGCCTACAGTATTACAAGTAGCATATTCCTCGCAACGTACCTCGTATATTGAGAATGTCTGATTTATTGTCTATGGTTCAACTAAAACCGTTAGTTTGACTAATCGCTCGATATACGAGGGCCTATGGGTCACACAATAAGTAATGGCAGTTCACCGATTATAGTTGGTTGATTAAGTATTATATTGGATATAATATTTAATTTATGGAGAATATAATAATAATTATATTTTGAGTTAATTATTATTATTTAATTAAATTAGATTTAATTAAATATGAAATCCCAATAATAATATTTGGAATATTATTATACAAGAATAATAGATATGGTAAAGATATTATTCGTAGGAACGTATCTAGGAAAATTTAATCCGTAGAGATTATATTACGGGCTAGGCCCGATATCTTGCTTAGGAATTAAGCCAAGTTCATCCCTATAAATACATGTCATGGGAATTCAGAAACGATACACAAGAAATATATTTTCTCCATAAAATCTGTTGTTCGAGTTTTCCTAGCAAGTTCGTCTCGAGATTCAACGTTGGCACCTCGGTGCAAATCGGTGAATAGCTATTGCGTGGATACCGTAGTTGAGGATTCCGGGTACGAAGCTCTGTAAGATTTCTTGTTTAAGATATCTCGTATTTAGTTATGCAATTAAATTATTCGTTGTTGGAGAACATTAATTTCCGATGCGCATGTTTACGTGCTTATAAATTCCAACAGTGGTATCAGAGCTCAGGCTCTTGATTAATTGCATATGTTATTCAATTTAATTTGCAAATTTGATTTGGCTTTTCTTAAATTGATAATCTGTTTTTCGATCGTTTTTCTGGGAAATTGGATTTCTCCCTTTTTTTTTTGCATCGGTCGTTAAAAAAAATTTGAGCGGAAATCGCATCTGGAGCGCGCGATCGCCATAGGTAAGCGCGATAGGTCGAACCGCAGTGCGATCGCGCCGGGCAAGCTCGACTGCCGGTCTGGGCAGCGCGGATCGCGTTTTGATCGTGTCTGGGGAGCGCGATTGACGCGTCTGGGCAGTCGATCGCTTCTGGGAAGCGCGACTGGCCCTTCGAACGCGTCTAGGAGGCGCGGTTTACCGTGTTGGGCCGCAAATCCGCTTTTGGGCCTGTTTTTTTTATTATTATTAAAATGGATGGGCCAGTTTTAATTAAGTTTTGGACAGATTTAATTGATGTTTTGGGCCTTAAATTTTATGAATTTAGTAACTCAAAATGAAAAACTAATATTATTTCTTGGTCTAATAAATTAATTTTGGTTGGACCAAAATAATTCAAATTAATTGGATTAATTTGAATTTTAATAATTAAAATTATTATTAGAAAATTAAAATTGGATTTTAATTTTTGTTTAATAATTTGGTAATTATTTTTCCCACTTGGTTAACTTTAAATTTGTTAACGCACTTTATAGTCCGCATTATAATTGTTTGGGTAGGCGGCACCCAATAATTGTCGGTCCGTTTTTATGTTTTGGGTAGACGGCGCCCAAATAAATGTTAGTTCGCATAAAATCATGTTTGGGTGGGCGGCGCCCTATAATTGCTCAAATGTGATGTAGATTAACATGTGGATCTCGATTAAGCAATTAATACCCTGCCTTTAAAATGTTCCTCGCTAAAATATAGTTTTTCATTATATTGAAAGATGTCTTCCATTAAAATTAAAAGTAAATCGGAGATATCGTTCCAATGAGTATTTAAGACCCTAGTCTTTTGCTCGGATCTACACCTAATGTGACTTTTATAGGGACATGTTTGTCGCCGCTTAATGGTTGTAAACCTACTTAATTCTGTTTCACCAGCCCTAGCAGGGAAACGAGAATTAGGTGACATCCAATTGAACTAGGTTCAATCAACTAGGAGTTGCGTGAGGCAATTGGTTTAGAGACCTACCAGTTCTGCTGTTGCAATGTTCAGCCCTAGCAGTCATTGCAATAGTAGGAATGTGGATCCTAGTCCATTACAATTTATATTAGATATAAATTCGTACTCTTCCGATGAGGTCGTTAAGTATGTGAAAATAATGGAGACAAAATAAATAAAAGACCATGTTTATTTTGATTGCTGAATATTGATCATAGGAATTATGTGTTTTAATTCCCGCTTAAATTTTATTACCTAGGATTGTTGAAATGAATAACTTGTCGTTGAGAAGTGTTATGGAAACAAACAGATTGGTTGGGCCAAATTTTCTGGACTGGCACCGAAACGTGTGTTTGGTGCTTAGGCAAGAAAAGATTGAGTACGTGTTGGACACGCCAATCCCAGTTACCCCTGAGGCTGGTTCTGAGGAAGCCAAAGCTCAAAAGAAGCATCAAGATGATGCTTCTCAGGCTCAGTGTGCTATGTTGCTCGGCATGACTCCCGAGTTGCAAAGGCAACACGAGAGGATGCTTCCCTATGAGATGCTTAGACATCTGAAGGATCTCTTTGATTCTGAGTCTCGTTCTGAGATTTATGAGGTGATGAGAGATCTGTTTAGATGTCGGCTATCCAAAGGAGGGAAAGTCTCCCATCATGTTTTGAAGATGATAGGGTTAATCGAGAAACTTGGTCGTTTGGGCATTGAGCTGCAGACTAATGTTGCTGTTTATGCCATTCTTCAGTCGAAACCTGATTCATAATCGAGTTTCGTTGTAAACTTCAATATGAACAAGACGATTTCGACCATGCCTGAGCTTCATAACATGCTCAAGACTTTTGAGTCTTCCACTGCTAAGGAAAAGCCCGTGCTCATGGTGGGTGCTTCTAGCTCTTCTGCCTCTAAAGGGAAGAAGAAGCAAAGAAGCAAGGCTAAGAAAGGCTCTAAACCTGATTTTCTCAAGCCGAAAGGTGGAGTTCAAAAGAAGGAGCGGGTAGATAAGGATGTATGCCTCCACTGCAAGCAGAAGGGGCATTGGAAGAAGGACTGCAAGGTTCTAGCAGCTGAAAAGAAGACACAAGGTGCTTCAGCTACTGGAACAGGTATGTTTGTTATTGAGATAAACATGTCCACAAATGATTCTAACTGCTGGGTATTGGATACCGGTTGTGGCTCATACATTTGTACAAATGTGCATGGGCTCAAGGACAATAGAGTGGTTAGACCGGGTGAAGTCGCCCTTCACGTGGGAATGGAGCAAGAGTTGCTGCTGAACGTGTTGGGACTTATGTTTTAGACTTACCTTCTGGTTTTAGACTTGAATTAAATAATTGTTATTTTGTCCCGTCTATTACTCGTAATATTATTTCCGTTCCTATGTTAGACATTGAGGGATTTTCCTTCCGTTTTGCAAATAATACTTGTTATTTTTCGCTTAATGGTGATGTTCATGGAAATGCTCCTCTTGTGAATGGTTTATATTTGTTACATTGTGGATATAATGTTCTTAATATACAAAATAAAAGACTCAAGCTTAGTAATCATGAAAACCCGACTTACTTGTGGCATTGTAGACTTGGTCATGCAAACGAGAAAAGAATCGCACGGTTAAGAAAGTTAGACTACTTAACCTCATTTGACTTAGAGTCTTATGGAAGTTGTGAATCTTGTCTCATGGGCAAGATGACCAATAAACCCTTTTCGGGGAAAGGGGTGCGTGTCAAAGAAGTTCTAGAGTTGATCCACAGCAATGTTTGTGGACCATTGCCCACTCTGGCTAGGGGTCAATTCGGCTACTTCATTACCTTCACTGACGATTACTCAAGATTCAGATACGTGTATCTCATGAAACACAAATCCGAATCATTTGAGAAATTTAAGGAGTACAAGGTCGAAGTAGAGAATCACCTTGGTAAGAGTATCAAGACTCTTCGATCAGATCGGGGAGGTGAGTACCTTAGCCACGAATTCATGGATTACTTGAAGCTTCATGGGATCCAATCACAATGGACTCCTCCCGGAACCCCTCAGATGAACGGTGTATCCGAAAGGAGAAATCGAACCCTGTTGGACATGGTCCGATCCATAATGAGTTTTACCTCTCTTCCAACATTCTTATGAGGACACGCATTGCAAACCTCAATCTATATTCTGAATAGGATTCCGTCTAAATCAGTTGTGCAAACTCCATACGAGTTGTGGTATGGCAAGAAGCCATCTTTTCTACACATTAGAACGTGGGGTTGCCCTGCAATTGTGAAGAAAATGCAAACTGATAAGTTGGAATCCAAAGGTGAAAAAGGTTATTTTGTGGGATATCCTAAAGAAACTAGAGGATATTATTTCTATCTACCGGAGAAACAAACGGTGATTGTTTCTAGGCAAGGTTCTTAGAAGACGTGTATGTCTTTAAGGAACAAAGTCGTAAGAAGATAGAACTTGAAGAAATTCAAGAACCACAAATTAACATAGAGACTGATGATTTGTCAAAGCAACATGACAAAGAATCAGTGGGAGCATTCAGCGACTCTCATGGTGGAAGTTTATCACTAGGTGATCCTCTTTCAGCCAGTGGGAGCGTAATTGGAGTTGCGTTGCCTTCGCAACAACCTCCAAGTAGGCTGAATAAGAATAGCATAGTTCAAACTCCCGCCCAAGAGGCATCTGAAAGTGTCGCTCTTGAGGACTCTCCGATCAACGATGAAGTCGCTGCACCACAAAATTTTCACAATCAGAATGTACAACCTGCACAACTACAACTCCGTAAGTCAACTAGGATTCGTAATCCAATCGATATGTATTATGGCTTCCTCGTGGAGGAACACGATGACGTGGAAATACCGGATAAGGACGAACCTAAGACTTACACTGAGGCGACATTAGATGTTGACTCAGAGAAGGGACATGAAGCCATGAAATCCGAGATGGACTCGATGTACATCAATCAAGTTTGGGACTTGGTTGAATTGCCAAAAAGGGTAAAACCCATAGGTTGCAAGTGGGTCTTCAAGAGGAAGACTGATGCAAATGGCAAGGTACAAACCTACAAGGCTAGGTTGGTGGCGAAAAGGTATAGTCAACGTGAAGGCATTGACTATGACGAGACCTTTTCGCCGGTTGCAAAGATTAAGTCCATTCGTATTTTACTTGTGATAGCCGCACACTATGATTATGAGATTTGGCAGATGGATGTCAAAACAATCTTCCTCAATGGAAACATTGATAAGGATGTGTTTATGACTCAACTGGAGGGTTTTATATCTAAGCCAAAACTTAATCTCGTGTGCAAGCTTAAACGATCTATCTATGGATTGAAGCAAGCTTCTAAGAGTTGGAATATCCGATTTGATGAAGCTGTTAAGTCTTTTGGCTTCATTAGAAATCCGGAAGATCCATGCGTTTATTGTAAATGCAACGCGAAGAGTATTGCATTTATAGTCGTATATGTCGATGACATATTGATTATAGGAAATAGCATCCCGCTCATGCAGTCCGTGAAAGATTGGTTATCAAAGACCTTCATGATGAAGGATCTTGGTGAAGCATGCTACATCTTAGGGATCAAGATCCATAGGGATAGATCCAAGAAGATGTTAGGGATGTCGCAATCCACCTACGTAGATAAGGTGTTGAAGCGTTTTGCGATGGAGAACTCTAAGAGAGGGTATCTTCCAGCAAATTATGGGATAAAGCTGTCGAAGAAGGATTGTCCTTCTAGCGAAGCTGATATCAAGCACATGAAGGATGTCCCATATGCATCTGCAATTGGATCCATCATGTACGTCATGACTTGCACTAGGCCAGACGTGGCCTACGCTGTCAACATCACGGGTAGATACCAACAGAATCCAGGTGAGCCTCACTGGATTGCTTTCAAGAATATTCTTAAGTACCTCAGACGTACTAAAGAACATTTTCTTATCTATGGTGGGCAATCAGAGTTAGTCGTCACCGGCAACGCTGATGCAAGTTTCCAATCCGACTGTGATGATTACAAGTCGCAGTCAGGATACGTCTTCACTCTCAATGGAGGTGCGGTGTGTTGGAATAGTTCCAAACAAGCGACAACCGCGGATTCAACAACTGAGGCTGAGTACATAGCTGCGGCAGAGGCTGTCAAGGAAGTTGTTTGGATGAGAAAGTTCTTAACTGAACTAGGGGTAGTTCCAAGTGCTAGTAGTCCAATAAAGTTGTATTGTGACAACACTGGTGCGGTTACGCAAGCAAAGGAACCGAGATCCAACAACAAAAACAAGCATGTACCAAGGCGTTATCACTTGATAAGAGAGATGATCGCTAACAAGGTAATAGAGTTAGAGCGCATTCCCACAGATGATAATTTGGCTGACCCATTCACCAAGGCTTTGAGTGTTCATATACACACAAGACATTTTGATGGTCTAGGGGTTAAACATATGGGTGATTGGCTCTAGTCCAAGTGGGAGATTGTTAGTGTTAATGTCCTAGAGACAATCTTTTGTGAGGATATGATACTAAGATGATATTCAGTTTATGGTTTAATATTATTGTTTGATTTAATATTAAATGTATGGCTTTACACTTATCTGAATATTATGTTTGCTTGTTTGCATTATTCGTATATGTGTTCCCTTGAATCGATACTGTCATTGAGTGAGTGAGAACTCAGATGACCGAAGTACGATTCTCAAATAGCCCCGATCAAGGATCATCAAAAATGGTATATTGATGATGCAATTGAGATTGGTGTGCGATCTGCATCATACTCTTAGAAAGTGTAGTAAGTTCTCACTTACTACGAGATACCGGGTATCTCATGATGGATGCACAAATACCTTAGAGGGTATTGAATATAATATTTAATTTATGGAGAATATAATAATAATTATATTTGGAGTTAATTATTATTATTTAATTAAATTAGATTTAATTATATATGAAATCCCAATAATAATATTTGGAATATTATTATACAAGAATAATAGATATGGTAAAGATATTATTCGTAGGAACGTATCTAGGGAAATGTAATCCGTAGAGATTATATTACGGGCTAGGCCCGATCTCTTGCTTAGGAATTAAGCTAAGTTAATCCCTATAAATACGTATCATGGGAATTCAGAAACGATACACAAGAAATATATTTTCTCCATAAAATATCTTGTTCGAGTTTTCCTAGCAAGTTCGTCTCGAGATTCAACGCTGGCACCTCGGTGCGAATCGGTGAATAGCTATTGCGTGGATACCGTAGTTGAGGATTCCGCGTACGAAGCTCTGTAAGATTTCTTGTTTAAGATATCTCGTATTTAATTATGCAATTAAATTGTTCTTTGTTGGAGAACATTAATTTCCGCTGCGCATGTTTACGTGCTTACGTGCTTATAAATTCCAACAGGTATTGTTGTTCGTTTATTTGCATTTAATTGTATATAACCTCAAATTGTCTTCCGTTTTTTTTTTAAATTCATCAAATTCAATTCTTTTTGTTTTTAATTCGTTTATATATAAATATTTACTAACTTTTTTATTAATTTTATAAATTTAATATTTTAGATTATTCTAAATTATTAATTTATTTGTTTTTATTTATTTAATTCTATATAATTCCAAATTGACTCCCATTTTTATAAAAATTCATCAATTTAATTCCATTTTGTTCTAATTTGTTTATATATATCTATTTACTAACTTTTTTATTAATTTTATAAATTTAATATTTTAGACTATTCTAAATTATTAATTTATTCGCTTTTATTTATTTAATTGAATATAATTTTAAATTGACTCC
The DNA here is from genome assembly GCA_947034835.1 of Ballota nigra. Taxonomy (NCBI): domain Eukaryota; kingdom Viridiplantae; phylum Streptophyta; class Magnoliopsida; order Lamiales; family Lamiaceae; genus Ballota; species Ballota nigra. Next base: position 18,019,601 of record OX344720.1, on the reverse strand, counting down.
CGTTTTTTTAAAATTCATCAAATTAATTCATTTTTGTTTCTAATTCGTTTATATATATATTTACTAACTTTTTTATTAATTTTATAAATTTAATATTTTAGACTATTATAAATTATCAATTCATTCGTTTTTATGTATTTAATTGTATATAATTTGAAATTGAGTCCCTTTTTTTTTAAATTCATCAAATTAATTCTTTTTTTGTTTCTAATTCGTTTTATCCAATTAATTGTATATAATTCGAAATTGACTACCATTATTTTTAATTTCATCAAATTACTAATTAAATGAAATATTGTTTAAAATTGTTCAAAAAACATAAATAAATTGTTCAACTTCTCTCTCTCTCTTCTCTCTTCTCTCTTCTCTCTTCTCTCTTCTCTCTTCTCTCTCTCTCTCACTCTTCTCTCTCTTCATGATCTTCTTTTGAATGATGGTTCACTGTTCCAGTGATCCACCAAACCATCCCAGATCGATCGCCCGTCTGGTGTTCGACCCAACTCCACCCGCTCCCCATGATCCCACCACTTCTTCAGGCTGTAGATAATATTTTTGTACAGTTCTTGCGCTTTCACACAGAACAAGTCGTACATAACACTATCGTGGACAGGGTCCCAGACGCACCTCTCTGCAATTAAATTAAAAATAAAATATTAACAAATAAATTATAAAATTCAAAGTTAAAATCATAATAAACAAATTTTTCATACCTTGAACTCATCAAAGTACTCCATCTTCTTTTGCTCGGGCACTTATCTCCACGAGTGGACATCTTACTCAAACATGGTCATCTTAATGACCTGTGAGACGATTGAGCTAGTCTCATGGGTTGGAAGCATCCTGTGACAACAAATTAAAAATTCAAGTTAATATTAATATAATAAAAAATATACATAATTCATTAAAAAATACTTACCTGTTGTCGACTATGATGACACTGAGACGATTATCTTGAACTGGGTTCATCTGTAATAATTATAAATTCAACTAATTAAACATCAACTATAATATAACTATTCTACAAACATATATAATATTGTCTGAAAATTATAATATATAAATATAATCAACTATAACATATATAACATATATAAACTATAATTTCAAATCAACTAATTAATTCACACCTACGTAAATATACTACTAATTAGTCAACTAAATTTCAAAAACTAATTAGTGATAACATTATTAACATTAATATGCAAAATATATAGGTACGCCAAAATAAATAATATCAAACTCAAAATATATCATATTTTGATGTGGGTCTTGTAAAGAATACTGTTTTAAAAGTATATATAAGTAAGTTATTCATAATAAATAACAAAAGTAAATCGTGTGTAGGGCCGTTCCTAACAATTAAGAGGCCTGAGTCAAAATTTTATGAACTTACTAACAATATAAATTTTTAAATAATATAAATTTAAATATATATTGCACAAAAAATAACATTTGTATGCTTAAATTAAATGATGAATGTTGTATGTGACAATATTACTATCAAATCAACAAATTTTAGTGAAACAACTAATACTTTCGTCAATATAACTAAAATATAAAGAATGTTACGATAAAACTGTTGGAGTTATACGTGAAAGTATGCTTTTACTTTGTATAACTCGTGTATCAAACACTCGTTTTATGAGAATAATTCTTTTATCGCATTTGCTTTAGTTATGATTGAATGTTGAATTTCTATTGCAAACAGTTCAATATATAGTACGTGTTACATTGTAGTTAATGTGGTGATACCCGATCACGGAAGACAACATTAACAGTTTACTTGTAACTAAACGTACGTTTTCACGACCTAGGTGGAATTGAACAATCCGCCGTGAAAGGTCGATGTGTAAGGCTCAGATTGGTCTGTCTTGACTAAGAGATTGCACTAGCACATTTAATATGTGTTGAAGAGGTCATACAGCGAGGATAAATTCTTCTGTTCTGAAAGGTGAAGAATTAGACCTCAGTGGTTGTTGATTTCTTAATCTCCGTCACTTAAATAGGACCGTGTGTGCTTAATAGTTACTGCTTTGATTCATGTTGGGTGAGAATCATTGCGACTTCGAACTTTGTGTCTTGGGCAGTAATATTAATCATACGACGGTTGCTAAGATTTAATACGGAGAAACGCATGCGAGTACGGCTCGTGTGATTAGTTCCCTTGGTGGGCTCAGAAGTTTTATTGTACCAAATCTTGCAAGTGAAGAATTAGTTTCTTGGGTACGAATAATAATGTTGAGCTGTCTTTACTCCAAGGTGAAAGATGTTAATTAATTTAGAGCTATTCAGAAGCTTAATTAATTAATGGACTTGATAATTTTAAACGCGGGAAATAATAACCGGGAGCCCATATTATCGTAATATGGATTAAGATGGATAGTGCAATATTAATTTATTAGTGGTAATAATTAATATTAATGGGCTGAATTATATTGGGGCTCAATATTGAAATTCAGAAGTCCATTAGGAGGTCCAATCTTAATTCTCCTTAAGGCCCCTCAAGTAGCCCATTAAGTAGCCCAATAATGATAAGGTGATTAAAATAAAAAGATAATATCTTGCTGATTTTTTTCTAGTATTTTCGAAAATAGCATCACAAGGAGAGATTAGATTTTGTTGATTTTCTTGGAAAGATATTATGGAAGATATGTATTCTAGGAATACAAGAATATCTCATATATTCAAGAAGATCCAAATCTTGGATTCCATCCTATGAATTTTCGAAAATTACAACCCATAATTAGGAGTGTGAGATTTTTGTGGAATATTTTATTTTGGAGAAAAGAATATATGGGATATATTCAAGATTTCTTAGAGTCTAAGAAAAGATTTTCTCCAAGGCCCAATATACCTAAAAATTTTGGCCATCACTACCTATAAATAGGGGATGATTATTTCATCACCAAGTACATAATTCCATGTGTTGGAAAAATCAAGAAGCATAGATATTTTTCTTTTTCCTTAGTTTATTAAATTACTTGAAAGCGTCTCCCACCGGCGATCAAGTGAGGTGAAAAGGGAAATACTTGAGAAGGCTTTGGGTTGATAGAGCGAGATTACAATTGTCCCGTATATCCAAAGGCCAATTCTACAAGAGGTACGTTAATCGCATATTTACTTGTTTATTCCGCCTAGTTAATATGTGAAATTAATTCAACATGCATGATGAAAATTAGTTGTTGGAATTATTATTTGAATTAATTAGGATTAATTCATGCTAGTAATAATTGTATTTAAATGCGTATTTAAATTTCATCCCGAATAGATTTCGGGCACCCCGATTTTCCCAACAACTGGTATCAAAGCCACGGTTTCGGGCTCTGAATTTTAAATTGGAATTTAAATTGTTAAACATTAAATTGAAATTGGATAGTAGAATTGTTAGATCTTTTTTGCAGGTATCCAATTGTCATGGTTTTAATGTTGTTAATTTCATGCGTGTAAATTAATTGTTTTTTAATTCGATTCGTTCGAATTCGTTTTTCTCGTGAGAAAATCCACGAGTAGATTAGTTATTTTTATTTTGATTCGATCATTGTAATAGACTAGTCTAGATCTAGTATTTATTTTTTTTGTAAAAATAAATTGTAACCGGATCGTGACGAAGAACGAAGAATTAAAAACGGCGTACCCGGACGACGCATACAAGCGTGGCGCGTGTATGGACGTAAAATCATGCAAGGGGTGAAGAAAACGAGGACGAACGGCAAAAAAAAACGGCGCATGGGGGTGCACGGCGCCGCGTGCACCGCGCGCGCGCCTCGGGGCATTCCGGGCGGCGCCTCGGCGCGCCTCCGTGCAGCGCCTCGGGGCTGCGCTTCGGCCACTTCGGGCAGCGTTTCGGCGCTTTTTGGGCCGGGAAGCGCGCGGGCCCACTTCGTGGGCCGACGCGCGCTGTATCTCGGGCCGTGGAATTTTTTCGGTTTGTGTTTTTTTTCCGTGTGATTTTAAACGTCGTCTCGAACCCCAAACGATGCTGTTTTGAAGAAGTGTTGTTGTTCGAGTGGGAGCACGTCGAGACGAACGTCGGAAAGCAACAAGGACGATTTTTCGCATCAAGACGTGAAGAAATTAAACCGTGACAATTGGATTTGAGTGCTCCAATGTGTTTAATTTTGTTTTGATGGATGTTTTATTTCGTACACCTATTATTATTTGTTAATATGTGTTTGCATGAATCTAATTGTCCAAGAAAAACCTTACTTTCGAAAATTACTAAGTATGTTTTATAATCGCAATTTTATTCCGGATATTAAAATTGGATTAATTTGACCTCCATAATTTATTTATTTGTGAAGTTCTTTTGGAATACATTTCCCCCTCGGATCGGCCAAAAGAACGGATTTCACATGAATAAATTCCGAAAGGATGATTGTGGATTATTACTAGTGGCGGTATTGACCCTCACCACGAGTGGCTTGCTCAAAGCGAAATAATAATCCTGTATTTAATTATGGTTATTACTTAGGCATAGGGAATTGATATTAACTTACTCCCCTCGGAGTCCCTGTCAGTTTCTATGTGGTCAAAGTGGGAGCCAACTATTAATTCTGAATTAAGAATTTGTAACTTTTAAGTTTGTAATCCGCTTGAATGTGTTTAAATGTATAGACCACCCCTCGTGGCGCATTTAAATTGTTTCGAGATGTTAGCTGATGCACGATTATATTGTTTTAAGGTTTCAATATAATTGATGTGATCGAATTATGTGATAATTTCATATTTTTCTAGATATTGATATGAATGTATGTTTTATTCTCATTTCATCATGTCGCAACCTTTTAATCCACTGTTTAATATACTTAAAGTTAATAAACTTTTTGGAGTGATTTATATCGATTGGAAATGTTTTTTTTTAATTTTGTCCTTACTGCATGAAAACACAATTGGGTTATTTAAGTTAATATACCCGGCAAGCCTAATGATAAGTCAAGCAATGGGTAGAGGCAGTTTATGATTGGAAGCGTGACAATGAACACATGAAGTGCATCATCTTGACATCTCTGTCTGAGGATTTGAGGCGCGTTCATGGAGACATTGTATCCGCTGTTGAAGTCATGGAACACCTTGAAGAGATGTCCTCACATCAAACCCATGACTAATCAGTTCACCAGACATGACTCGGTCAAGTTGGAAATGGTGGAGGGAACGCCCGTGAGGGAGCATGTTCTCAAGATAATGGCATACCTTAACAAGTTGGAAGTACTTGGTGCGGATTTTGATTGATTTCATATACCATTCTCTACCGAGAAGCTTTGAGCAGTTTCGTCTGAACTGTCAGATGAATGAACGGACAAATCGTTTGCCCGAGCTCTTGCAAGCTTTAGTTTCGGTGGAGGTGAAAATGGAGCACCAGTCTAGTGCTATGGTGGCTAATGGTCCGTCTACCTCTTTTGGTCCCAAGGGAGGGAAAAAGAGGAAGAGAACCAAAGGCCGGATCCAAGCAAATCTAATTGTTGCGAAAGGCAAATGCAAAGGCTAGCATCGAAGGGGAAGTGTTTTAGTTGCGGTGAAAGAGGACAATGGAGGTCTGCCTGTTCCAAGCCTAAGAGGCTAGGAAAGTTAGGTAATTCACACACCTTAGTCGTCGAAACTTGTGAAGTGGCGTATGCTGTCTATTCGTGGATAGTGGATACGAGAGCTACTGATCACATTTGTTTCATGGGTTTAAGCTAACCCGACGACTTAACGGAAGTGAGATCCCCATCACATCGGGCAATGCTACGAGAGTGGCAGCTGAAGCAGTGGGAGAAGTGCGCCTATCTTGTGAAGATAGAGTTATGGTCTTGAGAGACGTTCCTCATGTTCCTAGTTTAGAAAAAACAAAACCTTCAGTTTCTAAACTGTTTGAATAGATACTCAGTTTCTTTTAATAAGGATGTTATTATTGCTTGAAACGATGAGTTTATCTGTTCCGGAACTTCAATGGATGATCTTTATACCATTATTTGGGCACACCACTCACAAAATTGAATCTAATAACACATCGATTATTTCGAGTAATAAAAGAAAGCGTTCTTCGGAGATGAACAAAACACTTCTATGGCATCTTAGACTAGGTCATATTAATCTAAAGCGGATAGAGAGATTGGTGAAAGACGGATCCTTGGAATCATTCCAAGTCGAACCGTTTCCAACTTGTGAATCCTGTTTAGAGGGTAAAATGACCAAGAGGGCATTTGGAGCCAAGGGGAATAGAACCACGGAAGTGTTAGAACTCGTTCATACCGATATGTGTAGTCCAATGACGATCATAACAAGAAGGGGTATGAGTAAATTGTCTTTTTTCAATGATTACTCGAGATATGGATACATCTACCTTATGATGCATAGGGAAAGAAGTATCAAGTTTCTACGATTTGATCGTAGAGGCGAATACCTTAGCGATGAATTCTTGAACTAGCTATCAGACGAAGGGATTGTATCCCTGTTGACCGCACCGGGAACTCCTCAATAGAACGGTGTGGCGGAACGAAGGAGCCAGACTCTTTTAGAAATAGTCAGATCCATGATGAGTTATTCGGATTTACCCAAGTCATTTTGGGGTAACGCCTTGGAAACAACGACTTACATTCTAAACTTGGTGCCATCCAAATCGGTTCCTAAAACCCCAATGGAATTGTGGACCGGGCGCAAGCCCAGTCTAAGACACTTGCGGATTTGGGGTTGTCCGGCATACGTGCTAGACAAGGAAGCCGGTAAATTGGATCCACGTTCGGAATTAAGGTTGTTTATAGGATATCCCATGGGAACGAAAGGGTGTATGTTCTATAGTCTCAAGGATTAAAAGACCGTGATTAGTTCGCACTTTAAATTCTTGGAGAAAGACTATATGAACAAAAGAAAGCCCAGAAGTGAGTTTACCTTAGACGAGTTAAGAAGGCAAACTCCTATACCAAGTATACAAGATGATATACCACACGTCACACCTTCACAACCGGAACCCCGTCGTAGTGGGAGGATTGCAAGGCAACCCGAGAGATTCATGGGAATTGGAGAATCTTCGGATTTGATTCCCGGCGATGAATCAGACCCATGAACGTACGACGAGGCAATCCAAGACAAAGACGCGGAGGCGTGGCAAACCGCAATGGAAACCAAGGTGGGTTCGATGGATTATAATCAAGTGTGGGAGTTGGTTGATCCACCTAGTGGGGTAGAGCCCATTGGATGCAAGTGGGTGTACAAGAGGAAAAGAGGACCGGACGGAAGGGTAGAGACCTTCAAAGCAAGGCTTGTGGCCTGTGGCCTGTAGCTATGCTTAAGTCCATCCGTATTCTCTTGTCGATCGCTGCACACTTAGATTACGAGATCTGGCAAATGGATGTCAAGACAGCTTTCCTTAACGGAAGTCTTGATGGGATCTATATGCAACAGCCCAAAGGTTTCGTTGAAAAAGGCCAAGAGCACCTCGTATGCAAGCTTAAGAGATCCATTTATGGACTTAAGCAAGCATCGCGTACTTGGAACCAGTGTTTTGATCAAGTTATTAAGTCTTATGGGTTTGTGATCAAAACAAGTTCGAAAGTTGTGTGTATAAAAGATGTGACGGAACTGCGGTGATATTCTTAGTATTATACGTAGACGATATGCTGCTCATTGGAAACAATGTAAAGGTATTGTCAGACGTAAGGGTATGGCTGTCAAATTAGTTTGATATGAAGGACTTAGGGAAAGCCGGTCACATCCTTGGGATCAAGTTCACTCGAGATCACAAGAGGAGGATGTTGGGTTTATCGCAAGTTTCATACAAAGCCACTGTTTTGAAGCATTTCAGCGTGCAAGATTCCAAGAAAGGTTTTGTACCTTTTAGGCACGGAATCCATCTATCTAAAGAAATATGCCCTAAGACACAAGTGGAGATAGATGACATGAAAGACGTTCCGTACGTTTCGGACGTAGGAAGTCTTATGTATGCAATGTTGTGTACAAGACCGGATATCTGCTTTGCCGTGGGCATGATGGAAAGATATCAAAGTAACCCCGGGAAAGCATATTAGATTGCAATTAAATGCGTTCTTTAGTTTCTGAAAAGAACTTGGTATGGAATGCTGATTTAACAATCAGACAATCTAATTCCCATGGGATACACGGACTCAAATTTCCAATCAGACATAGACTCCAAAATACCTACCTCAGGTAGTGTGTTTTGCATGGGAGAAGGAGCCATGACATGGAGAAGCGATTTGCAGAAATGCATCGCAGATTTGACCATGGAAGCCGAATAAGTAGTTGCTTGTGAAGTAGCGAAAGAAGAGGTTTGGCTCAAGTACTTCTTAGTGGACTTGGACGTTGTTCCGAATTTGCCCGACAAGATAACTGTCTTTTGTGACAATGCCGGAGCAGTTGCAAATTCAAGGGAACCGAGAGCCCACAAGGCCAGCAAACACATAGAAAGAAAATACCATCTGATACGAGAAATCGTTAAGAGAGGAGATATAGAGGTGGCAAAGATAGCGTCGGGTGACAACCTAGCAGATCCATTCACAAAGGGTCTGCCTCAGAGTAAATTCGAGAGACATGTGGATGGAATGGGAGTCAAGACTATTGCCAATCTGCTTTAAGTATACGTGGGAGGAATTATTAGGTTAGTGTAGGTTGACATAAGATGTCACGTAGAGCTACTACACTAAGACATGCGTGATGTATACTAAAAGCAGACTTTAAGTATAAGTGGGAGATTGTTGGAGTTATACGTGAAAGTATGCTTTTACTTTGTATAAGGTGATTAAAATAAAAAGATAATATCTTGCTGATTTTTTTCTAGTATTTTCGAAAATAGCATCACAAGGAGAGATTAGATTTTGTTGATTTTCTTGGAAAGATATTATGGAAGATATGTATTCTAGGAATACAAGAATATCTCATATATTCAAGAAGATCCAAATCTTGGATTCCATCCTATAAATTTTCGAAAATTACACCCCATAATTTGGAGTGTGAGATTTTTGTGGAATATTTTATTTTGGAGAAAAGAATATATGAGATATATTCAAGATTTCTTAGAGTCTAAGAAAATATTTTCTCCAAGGCCCAATACACCTAAAAATTTCGGCCGTCACTACCTATAAATAGGGGATGATTATTTCATCCCCAAGTACATAATTCCATGTGTTGGAAAAATCAAGAAGCATAGATATTTTTCTTTTTCCTTAGTTTATTAAATTACTTGAAAGCGTCTCCCACCGGCGATCAAGTGAGGTGAAAAGGGAAATACTTGAGAAGGCTTTGGGTTGATAGAGCGAGATTACAATTGTCCCGTATATCCAAAGGCCAATTCTACAAGAGGTACGTTAATCGCATATTTACTTGTTTATTCCGCCTAGTTAATATGTGAAATTAATTCAACATGCATGATGAAAATTAGTTGTTGGAATTATTATTTGAATTAATTAGGATTAATTCATGCTAGTAATAATTGTATTTAAATTCGTATTTAAATTTCATCCCGAATAGATTTCGGGCACCCCGATTTTTCCAACAAAAACTAGTTCACATTATATTATGACATTAGAAAATTGTAAAATTTTAAGAACCATTAAAATTTAAGAACTTATATAAGTTAATATGCATAAGGTGGTGACTCTCAACTCAATAAATAAAAATAGGATTATATATACGGTGAAAATTTATTAATATAAGCGTATGACTCTGCTTTCCAAACGAGAACTAAAAATAAGATTACTAGCCGTCTCAAAAGGGATCAAAACGTGAACCTAACAAAGTGAAATACAGTTATACACTCCTTGATCATACACTTATCTAATATATTTTTATAAATTCTATACATATATATATACACACATACATAATTTACTTTTGGGCCCCTAAAAATTCACAAAATTATAAATCATGAATTGCATGTACTAATAAAACCTATTAATATACGAGGCTGAACTAACTAAAGAATCAAGTTCATTATATGCATTAGCAAAGAAAAAAAAAGGGACCTCACAGCCCGGGGTCAGGGAGGAAAACAAAGAACATCAATCAGAGTAACAAAAAGGAAACCAACCCAAAAGCCAACAAGGAAATGGGTGTCCCGAAACAACAAGTACAAACTACCAAACTAAACAAACGGGTGCGCAGCAAAGAAAAATCAAATCCTGAAAAAAGTTTGGTTCATATCCATACAAAGTAAAGAAACAAGAAAATCCAGACACTTACCCACCCAAGTGTGGGAGCAACGCTGTCGAACGAGAGTGTCTGCAGCTCTATTACCCTCTCTGAAGATATGCGAGAAGACGATCTCCATCTGTGCCGCCATCGCCACCGAGTAACTTAAATAAAATAACTTGAAATAATTTACTTATTCACTCACTATAATTCATAAAACATTGTTGGGATATATTTTAGTTTTGATGGTTTTCCAAAACAACATGTAATAGGTTTGAAAGCAGTCAGGATAGTATCTTTTATTTCAGGTCAGGCTAAGTCATTTTTCAGTAGAATAGACTGTTCAGTTGAGGGGGAACTCAGTGAGGGGGAACTCAGCAACACAGCCTGAAGATATCAAGATGACACCAAGAAGAACTGACTGAAGCCATCCTTGCAACCTGAACCAGAAGAGAAGCCTGAAGGATGTCCCACTGAGTGTAAGCCAGGATGATCTAAGCTAAGTAAGGTGGACCACTCAGTGAAGAGCATGATTAGGAGGATCAGTGCTGCACCAAGTAGGTCCTGAAGGTGTCAGGCTACTGTGGTCAGGGAAGTTTTTCATTCAGCCCTATGACAAACTTCTTGGAATGATCTTCAAACAGTCTCTGAAAGACAACTACACTGAAGACGTTCAGTCCACTGAAGATCATCAGTCAGTGAAGGAGGAAGCTACCTAAAGTCAGTGGGTCTTGATCAACCCACTGAGTCAAAGATCCGTGAATCCAGGCCACGTGGACCAATCAGCACGAGGCAGCAACTCTGACACTGACAAAGGCAGAATTCCAAGAAAAGTGGTTGAAACCATTAATTGTATGGATTCAAATGTAATTTCCTCCAACGGTTACATTTGAATCCACACTATAAATACAAGCTCATAGCTTCGTTGTAAAGTGTGTAAAAGAAGAAAATAAACACCTACAAGTTGTGAGGGTGGGTTAGTTGTTAGGGAGTCATAAGGAAGTGTTACACACCCACGACACTGACCTTTAGGGTTATCACTTATATTCATTGAGTGTCAAGCTTGTAGCTCTTAGCTTAGAGAGGGTTTCCTAATCTTAGCTTTAAGGCTAACACATTGTAAAGGAAAACCTCACCTAGTTGGAGAAAACCAAACCAAACTAAACCCTTTCAGAAGATTGTTAGGTTTGTAGTGAGGTGAGGAGAGGCAGCCCAGGGAGTGGCGTGAGTCCAGTTGTAAGTGCACCTTGGCACGTTAAAAACAAGAATCCAAGTTAGTGGATTTCCTGTTAAATCAGGCCGTGGATGTAAGAGCTTGAGCCTCTGAACCACGTTAAACTGAGCGTTGTTTATTATTTGAGATTAGCTAAGTATTTTAGTCAGGGAGAACCAATCTCACTGACAAGCTTAGGCTAGCACTCGAGAGTTCAGTCTCTCGAGTCACTGCCTTGTTAAGAGCCTGAGCTCACAAGTCAGTTTGGACTGACTTGAGTGCTCTGACTCTTAGCAACGCAGTGACTTGAGTATTCCGTCACTGAACTCAGTCATGGTGCAAGCTGTGGTTTGATAACGCACTCGAGAGTTCAGCATCTCAAGCCACTGTCCTTGCTCAGAGCATGAGTCTCCAAGCCTTCTCACTGACCTGGTAACTCAGCCTCTGAGCAGAGCAGTGACTTGAGTATTTCTCACTCTTGCTGAACTCCCTGAGGAAAAGTTTAAAAAAAAAAATTTGTGCTCCTGAATTCCCATTTAGCCCTTCGAAAACGGGACCATCAAACATAATTTAAAAATAATTAAAATGGTTAAAATTTTAAAAACTCACAATTAATTATTATGTAGAAGGGTGGCGGCGGCGGCGGAGTAGGAGAAATAGTTTTGCCCTTCGAAAACGGGACCATCAATTGGTATCAGAGCGGGTTGTTCACATGACCACTGATCCAGTTTTGTTAAGAAAAATGGTCAACCGAACAGATCTTAAACGTGTTAAACTATGAGAATTCCAGCATATTTCAAACTATTACTTATGTTCTGACATTATTCTTGTAATAGAAAATCATTTGGTTAGAAGTTTTGGAATCATCAAAAAGGGGGGAATTGTTGGGATATATTTTACTTTTGATGGTTTTCCAAAACAACATGTAATAGGTTTGAAAGCAGTCAGGATAGTATCTTTTATTTCAGGTCAGGCTAGTCATTTTTCAGTAGAATAGGCTGTTCAGTTGAGGGGGAACTCAGTGAGGGGGAACTCAGCAACACAGCCTGAAGATATCAAGATGACACCAAGAAGAACTGACTGAAGCCATCCTTGCAACCTGAACCAGAAGAGAAGCCTGAAGGATGTCCCACTGAGTGTAAGCCAGACTGATCTAAGCTAAGTCAGGTGGACCACTCAGTGAAGAGCATGATCAGGAGGATCAGTGCTGCACCAAGTAGGTCATGAAGGTGTCAGGCTACTGTGGTCAGGGAAGTTTGTCATTCAGCCTTATGACAAACTTCTTGGAATGATCTTCAAACAGTCTCTGAAGGACAACTACAATGAAGATATTCAGTCCACTGAAGATCATCAGTCAGTGAAGGAGGAAGCTACCTAAAGTCAGTGGGTCTTGGTCAACCCACTGAGTCAAAGATCCGTGAATCCAGGCCACGTGGACCAATCAGCACGAGGCAGTAACTCTGACACTGACAAAGGCCGAATTCCAAGAAAAGTGGTTGAAACCATTAATTGTATGGATTCAAATGTAATTTCCTCCAACGGTTACATTTGAATCTGTTGGGAAAATAGGGGTGCCCGGAATCTATTCGGGATGAAATTTAAATACGAATTTAAATACAATTATTACTAGCATGAATTAATCCTAATTAATTCAAATAATAATTCCAACAACTAATTTTAATCATGCATGTTAAATTAATTTCACATATTAACTAGGCGGAATAAACAAGTAAATATGCGATTGACGTACCTCTTGTAGAATTGGCATTTGGATATACGGGACAATTGTAATCTCGCTCTATCAACCCAAAGCCTTCTCAAGTATTTCCCTTTTCACCTCACTTGATCGCCGGTGGGAGACGCTTTCAAGTAATTTAATAAACTAAGGAAAAAAGAAAAATATCTATGCTTCTTGATTTTTCCAACACATGGAATTATATACTTGAGGATGAAATAATCATCCCCTATTTATAATATGTAGGGGCCGAAAATATCATGTGTATATGGGCTTTGAGAAATCTTTTCTTAGACTCTAAGAAATCTTGAATATATCTCATATATTCTTTTCTCCAAAAAAAAAAAATATTCCACAAAAATCTCACCCTACATATTTAGGGGTAATTTTCGAAATTTTCATGAAGAGAAATCAAGATTTGGATCTTCTTGAATATATGAGATATTCTTGTATTCCTAGAATACATATCTTCCATAATATATTTCCAAGAAAATCAACAAAATCTTTTTCTCCTCCTTATCATTAAGTTTCGAAAATATGAAGAAAAATCAGCAATATATTTTCTTTTTATTTTAATCACCTTATCATTATTGGGCTACTTAATGGGCTACTTGAGGGGCCTTATGGAGAATTAAGATTGGACCTCCTAATGGACTTCTGAATTTCAATATTGAGCCCCAATATAATTCAATCCATTAATATTAATTATTACCACTAATAAATTAATATTGCACTATCCATCTTAATCCATATTACGATAATATGGGCTCCCGATTATTATTTCCCGCGTTTAAGATTATCAAGTCCATTAATTAATTAAGCTTCTGAATAGCTCTAAATTAATTAACATCTTTCACCTTGGAGTAAAGACAGCTCAACATTATTATTCGTACCGAAGAAACTAATTCTTCACTTGCAAGATTTGATACAATAAAACTTCTGAGCCCACCAAGGGAACTAATCACACGAGCCGTACTCGCACACGTTTCTCCGTATTAAATCTTAGTAACCGTCGTATGATTAATATTACTGCCCAAGACACAAAGTTCGAAGTCGCAATGATTCTCACCCAACATGAATCAAAGCAGTAACTATTAAGCACACACGGTCCTATTTAAGTGACGGAGATTAAGAAATCAACAACCACTGAGGTCTAATTCTTCACCTTTCAGAACAGAAGAATTTCTCCTCGCTGTAGGACCTCTTCAACACATACAAAATGTGCTAGTGCAATCTCTTAGTCAAGACAGACCAATCTGAGCCTTACACATCGACCTTTCACGGTGGATTGTTCAATTCCACCTAGGTCGTGAAAATGTTCGTTTAGTTACAAGTAAACTGTTAATGTTGTCTTCCGTGATCGGGTATCACCACATTAACTACAATGTAACATGTACTATATATTGAACGGTTTGTAATAGAAATTCAACATTCAATCATAACTAAAGCAAATGCGATAAAAGAATTATTCTCATAAAACGAGTGTTTGATACACGAGTTATACAAAGTAAAAGCATACTTTCACGTATAACTCCAACAGAATCCACACTATAAATACAAGCTCATAGCTTCGTTGTAAAGTGTGTGAAAGAAGAAAATAAACACCTACAAGCTGTGAGGGTGGGTTAGTTGTTAGGGAGTCATCAGGAAGTGTTACACACCCACGACACTGACCTTTAGGGTTATCACTTATATTCATTGAGTGTTAAGCTTGTAACTCTTAGCTTAGAGAGGTTTTCCTAATCTTAGCTTTAAGGCTAACACATTGTAAAGGAAAACCTCACCTAGTTGGAGAAAACCAAACCAAACTAAACCCTTTCAGAAGATTGTTAGGTTTGTAGTGAAGTGAGGAGAGGCAGCCCAGGGAGTGGCGTGAGTCCAGTTGTAAGTGCATCTTGGCACGTTAAAAACAAAAATCCAAGTTAGTGGATTTCCTGTTAAATCAGGCCGTGGATGTAAGAGCTTGAGCCTCTAAACCACGTTAAACTGAGCGTTGTTTATTATTTGAGATTAGCTAAGTATTTTAGTCAGGGAGAACCAATCTCACTGACAAGCTTAGGCTAGCACTCGAGAGTTTAGTCTCTCGAGTCACTGCCTTGTTAAGAGCCTGAGCTCACAAGTCAGTTTGGACTTACTTGAGTGCTCTGACTCTTAGCAACGCAGTGACTTGAGTATTCCGTCACTGAACTCAGTCAGGGTGCAAGCTGTGGTTTGATAACGCACTCGAGAGTTCAGCATCTCAAGCCACTGTCCTTGCTCAGAGCATGAGTCTCCAAGCCTTCTCACTGACCTGGTAACTCAGCCTCTGAGCAGAGCAGTGACTTGAGTATTTCTCACTCTTGCTGAACTCCCTGAGGAAAAGTTTAAAAAAAAAAATTTGTGCTCCTGAATTCCCATTTAGCCCTTCGAAAACGGGACCATCAAACATAATTTAAAAATAATTTAAATGGTTAAAATTTTAAAAACTCACAATTAATTATTATGTAGAAGGGTGGTGGCGGCGGCGGAGTAGGAGAAAGAGTTTTATGAGTATATTTAAAATGACGTACGGGGGAGAAGGTATTTAAATTTTTTTAAAAATGACTCGGCGGTCGCTAATTCCCGATATTTGGTCTTCTTAATCGAATCAGACAGTTCAGTTTGACCAATTTATGATTTGCGACCGCTCCTGAGCGGTCGCTAAACTTTCCGCATTAATGACCCTCAACCGTTACCAACCCGGGTCAAACGTTACAAATCTGGGACCACCGACAGTTTTAATTTGAAATCAGGGCGGTAAAAAGTGTTGGTCAGTTTTGATCGACTTTTGAGTTTTAGCAACCGCCCTGTCGGTCGTAGGCGGTCGCTAATCCTTCGATTTAGCTACCGATTTTTGTGTCGGTCGCAAATCTTTTAAATTTAAGACCGGTGGTCTTCCTCGGTCGCTAATACATTATTTAGAGACCGATTTCAAGGCGGTCGCTAAAACGCGAGTTTTTTTGTAGTGAGAGTTACTATCTATTCAAATATTAATTGGTTTTCATAAATTTTTATTTATTTTTACAAAAATATTATTTTTCATACAATAATACATATAAGGTAGTGAAAATTGTATTACTATAGTAACACAAATGTCTTACTCAATGGATAAAGATTTGTTCACACAAATACATAAAAGCACCCTCCCAGATTCTGTTACCATAACGACAATCATATGTTAGTGTAAAAGCAAATGTGTGACTATGGGATCAAATATATGTTAATATTAGAGCAAATGTGTGTTACTGGTGGAGTAAATGTGTGTTGATGTAAATATGTGTTACTGTAAATGTGTGTTAGAGCAAAATAAAAAAACTTATGTTTGTTCTTGTAAAAATACATATTTATCCTTATTTTAAACCAAATTTTAATTTTTAAGGATTAGTAACACACATATTGCTTTACACTAATACACATTTGCTCATATAAAAATACAATTTGAGAGTAAAAATTCTGAAATATGCTTTTTGCAGTTTTACTTTTTTGAAAATCAGTTTAACCCATTTGAAATTCACGAATTTCGACCTGAAACGATCCTACTCGTGAAGTTTATAATATTTATCTATTTTAAATATAAAATATTTTAACAGAGAGAGCTCGTTAACGAAAGATAGGAACATATAAAACCGCCTAAATCTCATGACACACGGATACACCACATATCAGAATCGTGATTGGGTTTCCAAAATATGAAGTGTGAAATATTGAAAAAATATAAATGACGGAATCGGTTTTAGGGTAGCTAGAGACGCACTCTCATGTCGAAAAATTAAAATTTTCTTTTTATTATATATGAAAATTAAAATATAATTAATTGGTAATGTACAGGGCAATTCTGGTGTGCACTTAAGTGCATGTTATGAACTTGAATTTTGAAAAAAAAAACACCCCGAACAAAAATCAGTAATACTTGAAGAAAAGTAATCAGTAATACTCCTAATATAAAAAAAAAATACACACACACTTCAATGTTTTAGTGTGTGTTGAAAAAAAAATTCAAGTCATATTTGAGGTTAAAATTCAAGTGCATGCTAGAATTTATGGTATATATATTATATATATATATATATATATGTGTGTGTGTTTAGGATAAATTAAGGGAAAATTG
The DNA here is from genome assembly GCA_947034835.1 of Ballota nigra. NCBI lineage: Eukaryota > Viridiplantae > Streptophyta > Magnoliopsida > Lamiales > Lamiaceae > Ballota > Ballota nigra. The sequence continues at coordinate 18,002,408 of OX344720.1, read as the reverse complement.
CCAAAAATGCCCTGTATGTTGGCGGTATTGGTAAAAATATCCTTTATGTTTTCAACTTTATGATAATGTCCATTATGTTTTCAAAATTAGGCAAAAATGCCCCGTAACCGGCTACAACAGGTTTCTACCCGGTTTTTACTGACGTGGCATTATCTCTCCACCATGTGGCATTTTTTTATCGTTTTTTTATATTTGGAACATAAATGGTGATTTAGGAGGGAAAATCATAACATTTCCCTCTAATTCCTAATTTCAGATACATTTATCAAGCAATTTTCAAAATTAAAGAAAAAATTACACGAGAAATGAATGATTTGTTTTCAATTTTTTTTTGTGGTTCGATTTATTAAATATTCAAGGAAAGAAATAAATCTCTATGTAATCCATGCCTGATAATTGGGAGCTCTCTGTTTTCAATTTTCAATTCGATTTGAAAGGTAGAATTATTAGTTTGATTGAAGATTTCCGGCGCCGATGAACTTCTACCATCGGCCACGCCGCCTATTCCTCGATGCCCAAACTGGTGGCGCTCCGCCAAGTAACTGCGGTAGAGGTCACAACAGGGCGGCGAATTTCGATATAAATATGGCGCGGCACAGCGGAGGAGACGCCCGAAGCGTGGCGTTTTGGGGGAAAGGAATTGAAGAAGGTGGCGCTGTGCCGGATTCCGGTGGCGGTTTACGGGTCGGAGCAAGGGGTCGGGTTAACGGAGTGTGCGATTTGCTTGGGGGAGTTCTCAGATGGGGAGAAAATTAGACGGCGGTGGAGTGGCGGCTGAGGTAGGGATGGCAATGGAGCGGATCAGGGCGGATATCTCAATATCCATGCCTGCCCCACGCCACCGCCCCGCCGTCCCGCCCTGCTCCATGCTCCGCTACGGGGCAGCATTTTGTGATCCATGTCTGCCCCGCGCGGGGCAGATCTGATCCGCTCTGCTCCATCTCATTCAAGTTTGTAAATTTTTAAAATCAATATATTAAAAAAAAACCTGAAATTTTTAAAATTGAAAAAAACTAAACATTAAGTATTATGGTTTCATAATATTATTACTATATTTAATTGAATATAAAATTAAATTTATATATATTATAATATTTTATATATATTATAATATTTAATATATATATATATATATATTTAATATTATATGGAGCGGGGTGGAGCAGAGCGGGGCGGAGCAGAGCAACAAATATAGAGATCCATGCCTGATCTGCTCCGTGAGCGGGGCGGGGATGATCCGCTCCATTCTCAAAATGGGGCAGGGCGGGGCTGATCCAATTAGAGCGGGCCGGAGTGACTTGAAGCGAACTACACTAGCTTCTACTAGTAGCTACCCCGCAAGAGTACGGGTTCACTGTAGTATGGGCAAGTATAGGGACCAAGTATTATCGAACCCAAAGGATGATGTATATGAGAATAGATCCCTGAAGATCTACGCGTCGTAATTAATATGAGTGTGATGTTTTTGAGTTTTTGGAAAGATTAATTAAAAGACTGAAATAAACTAAGTAAACTAAAATACTAAAGCAATTAAATTAACTAAGGGTTGTGTTCTAATGAGAGATGGTGATGCTTAGGATAGGAATCCCTACGTATACTAACGGAGCAGGTACATAATCAAAATAACTGTGACAAACAAGAATTAACCTAAGTATAAGAATGCAAGGTGAAAGCTCAAGATTCTAAACCCTAATACTTTACCCTAACACTCGACTTCACTAATCCACTAACAAGTTAATGGATTGTGCTCAATTAATGAGACCCTAATTTAACTAAGGTGATGCGGTCGTCCTCCTTCGCTAAACCGGTAAATGAATTAACCTTTCCTAAACTCTCTCGTTAAGTCTACTCGTTGTTAAAGAGTGATGCGGTCGTCCTCTCTCTAACACCTTTCGAACGAAATTCAAGAGTAAAATCTAGATTAATTTTAAGCATTCATTAATCAAGAGAATTAAAACCTAACGTCACAAGATACTCTAATTACGTACCCACAACCTACTTCTACGAGTTCATCCTACCCTAAGCATGCAAGGGTTTTAGCTAGACATAGTTTGAACGTAAACAATAACGATTAAACAAGTTACGAACATGAACATGATAATGAAAACGAAGAAAAGAACGAACATAAACTGAGGTTTTAATATTTAAAAGATTAAACTGAAATTAATTAACAAAAACTAGATCTCAACGTATTTAAGAACAAAAGCTATCAAGAATCGAAACTCAAACGTGAAATCGTAAAGTGAATTCGTAAGCAAAAAACCTCAAAACCGTAAATCTATAGCTCGCTCGTCTCTTCTCTTCCTTCTCGCTCTAAAAATTCTATGAAAAGTGATGTCTAAAGTTGGGGATCCTTCAAAACGTGTTTGGAAGAGGTATATATAGGCACGGGGTCGAAACGGGAGTTAATGGGCCGAAAATACGCATCCGGAGGCGAAAATACGTGGGTGCTCGAGCAAAACGCTCGAGCGGTTCCGCTCGAGTGATTCGCTCGAGCGCTGAAACTGTTCTGTAAGTTTTTGGTCGCTCGAGCAAAACGCTCGAGCGCTGGCTGCTGTGCACTCGTTCGTAAAATCTTCATATCTCCTCAACCGGGAGTCCGTTTTGGCCGATTCAAAGTCCTACGAACTCCTCTTTTCGCCCTCTATCCATCTATGAAAACCAAAGAGACAAATTAATAATTTTATAAAAATGATACTCATTTGACTCCAAGCACTCATCGAAAACACTCAAAACATAGGCAAATCGGGCACCAAAACATAACAATTTCACGCCTAATCACGGAGCGGATCGCTTGCGGAGCGGATCATTTTGCCATCCCTAGGCGGAGGATGGAGGGAGGCAGTCGGGAGGAAATGGTGGTTGTCATTACCTCTGCTTCCTTTGCACTCGAATCGCCCTTGCGTGTTGTTGAGGGGAGTAATTTTCCCTCTCCTCTCTTTTAAAATCTAGGGTTTGGAAGGAATGGGGAATTGGAGGGAAATGTTATGATTTTCCCTCCTAAATCAGACCCAATCAACCATTTATGTTCCAATTATAAAAAAAAAAGCAATAAAAAAATGTCACATGGTGGAGAGATAGTGCCACGTCAGCAAAAATCGGGTAGAAACCTGTTGTAGCTGGTTACGGGGCATTTTTGTCTAATTTTGAAAACATATTGGATATTATCATAAAGTTGAAAATATAAAAAATATTTTTACCAATACCGCCAATATACATGACATTTTTGCCAATTTTCCCATAAATTAAAGGAGGCGTTTCGGTTTGAAAGCAGTGGGGAAGGAGGCATTGGAGAATCGAGCACAGTTCAAATAATACCCAACAAGAAAAAGTTGAAAAGCTAAAGGGAATAAAAGAGAAGTCCCTGTTCTTAATATCCTGAAAATCCGGTTACGTGATAACTTGTCGGATAGTTCACTTAGACAACCCAAACTATAGTAGTATATAATTGGCAACGATATGAGTCAATCTAGTTAGAGGTATTTCCTACTCCCTCCTAAAATTTTCTGCACGATAATACAAAAAAAAAAAAAAAAAAAAAAAAAAAAGCTTGATTTGATTGGTTAATGAGAGACAAGTTTATTGCAAAAACACACTTTTTGCTTTATTGTATTACTTAAAATTACGTTTTTGGTAAATATGATAATATTTTGAGAGTGTAATTGGTGTGAATTTTTTTAATTTAAGTGTATAAAAATAATATTGGGACGGACAGAAAAGAAAAATGTACAAATAATGACAGGACATAGGAAATAAAATTAATTAGTTAAGAGTTTTTCCCATGAGCAGTGACAGATTCAGAATTTTGGATTTAGAGGTATAAGAATTAATTTGGTCTATTTATAATATATTGATAAAGTTTGGAGATAAATTTTTATTTTTACCTAAGAACATACTAAAAATGAAACTCATTTTGTGGTTACACTTGTACCTTCATGTTCCTAATTGCATCCATCACCGTTCATGAACACCAGTTGCGCCGTATTACCGGGCAAATGAGTTGAATATGCAACTACATATAAATAATGTGTACAAATAAAATATAAAAGAGATGTATAAATTAAATTTGATTGAAAATATGAAATGAAATCTATATACTAATATGGGTGAAACTTGGTGATTGAGTGCATGGATCCGTGCACACAAGTCTAATTTGTACGTTTAATTTGCAGCAACATATTATTTGAATTTACCAGATAATGGGGAGTTGTTATAAAATACTTGAAACCTTTGGGAATATTCGTGTTAGTAATTTCTTGTTTATTGGATAATTAATGGGAATATGAATGAGGAGTTCGAATCCCATTACAAACACTACAAGAAAATAAAATATTGCATACGAAATTTATAAATATGATTATAAAATTTCTAACAAAATTTTTTGTAGTGGAACTTGCCTACGGATTGCCTACAATTTTTTTTTTTTTAATTATATAGACATCTTCCCTTCCCACCTACATATAATTTGCCTACGGAAATTTCGTTGGCAAATTGTGTTGTAGGTAAATTTTTATACACAAATGATTTGTAGGTAATTAATTACCTAGAAATTTTATTTCATAAACAAATCGATTTCGTAGGCAAATTATTTTTAGGTTGAAAAATGAATGCTTACATGATTAAAAAAATTTGTAGGCTAATCATAGACATTCTCTACTTCGATATTTTTTGTTGAAAAATTTCGTAGCCAATTTTAATTCTATAGGCAATTCTTTATTTTCTTGTAGTGAAATAATACAGTATATTAATTTTAGGCAAACTCTCATATGCACCATGTGCATGGTGCACTCACTCAATAGTTGCCCATGTTTATACTGAAAAAATTGTTTCAATTACAGTGAAAAGTGTGGTTGAATTACACTGAAAATTTTACATTAAAAACTGATTTTCAGTGTAAACTTTTCAATGTAATCCAACCACACTTTTCAGTGTATTTGGAACAAACTTTTCAATATAAACATAATCAATTGTTGAGTGAATGCACCATACACCAAGTGCACAAGAGAGTTACTCTTAATTTTATGTTAAATTTATCAATTTGTACTACCCCACACACATATATATATGAAATGACAATATCATTTTAAAGCCAACTTTGTGTTTCTTATGTTTAAAGGACGATGAACTCAAATAGGTGATCGTGAAGATGTTGATTTATCATCGTTTATAATAATAGCATGTTAATTTATCTAGCTAGTTCTTCTACCAATCCCTAGGATAATTTTTAATTGACAAGAGTGAAAAAGATCAAAGGAAATTAAAAGTTGGAAATATTAATGTTTTGTAGGTGCAGGTGAAAGAATTGGTTTTTTTAAATCGAGATAAAAATATTTGTAGTGCTACAAGTGAGCTTGGTTAATTCATTACTAACATATAACACAAGTGAATATGTATAATTTAAATAGGAGACCCAGTGTGCACTTAAGTGCATTGTTTGTAATTGAATTAAAAAAAAAAATTAAGAAGAAATCACTAATACTCCAAGAAGTTAATTAGTAATACCTTAATTGCAAAAGAAAAAAAAATATAATTCGATGTGTTAGTGTGTGTTTTGAAAAAAATTTAAATTGTAGTCAAAATTGAATTTAATATTTAAGTGCATGCTATAATTTGTGTAAATTAAACGGTAGAGAATGTCAAATTATTCGATTGAACACGGATCATTTCTTATGGAAGACCATCAAATCATATCTCATAGAGTGTATTCCGGGTAAAGGAAAAATAGTACCACTATAATTGTAAAACTAAAATGACAATTTTTCAAAGAGTAAAAAATAATAATTTTACAAGGAAAACATACATATGTATCATTTCTTAGCTCTAAGTGATACTTTTTGTGTTGAAAGAATTCCTATGACATAGAAAATTTCAACATTTTGGACTCCACTATCTCAATCAATTTTCCCCTCTATATGATGTTTCTTAGTTAGCCTAACCTTCTTCAATTGACCAACTGTTCAAGGACTAATATCAAATTGAGTTTAATGAGTAATAGTGGGTAAAATTCCATAATAACCAATCCAACCAACAAATCTTAGAATTTTTTTCATCCACTTAGTAATTAATTAAATTATACAATCTTCTCTATATAAATAATAAAAAAAAATTATACGAGACCATCTCATACTTAATATGTGATACTTTTTAAAGTTTTTGTAATACTTTTATAACTTAAGCAATGAAAAAAATGCAAAAGTATCACATCTCATGTATAAAATGACCTCATTAAAGACTTGTTCCTAAATAATAATAAAAAATATCTCTAATAAAATATTATGAAAATATCTTCTATTAAAGCATACTCATGAGACATCTATATATAATATTACGAATCTAAAACATCATATATATATATATATATTTTGGAAGAATTTCTTCTTTGTTTAGTCGATTAGTTCCAAGGTTTAATTTTTTTTTTTAGATATATCTACGATACTTTTAGTATATGTAATCTTCAATATTAATATAGACAAAGTATAGAGTGAAAATGATTCATGAAGGGTATTAGTTGTTTTCACTAAAAAATATAAGTTGTTTTCACTGAAAGGGTATTATATTAGTTATTTTCACTTAAGAGTACTAATTGTTTACTGAAAACAAACTAAAATTATTTAGTGAAAACAACTAATACTGTTTAGTGAAAACAACTAATGCCCTTTATTGGAAATAACTAATATCCTTCAATTATTCATGTACTAACCAATTTCACTTCCTACATAGATATATACTTATTATATAATATTCTTAAAAATTTATGACCCCAAAGATTTTCATCAATAACGACATACCTTGAGTAGGTAAGGGAGAGGGGACTCAACTTCGTGAGAATCTGGCCATAAAACAAGATGGAATGTGTATAGGCTATCTAGGATTCTCATCATGCATCGAGTTAGACCTGAAAGTTGCATGACTTTTTCATAAACCCCACCACTAATCTCGTTTTTTTTTATTCATTTATCGTATTTTAATTATATTTTTTATTAAATATTTTATATATACTTAATTATTTGCGGATTGCAAAACTGAGCAATTTTCGTCCCATATGATTAATTTTCTCAATTATATCTCATAATTTTTAAGATGATATAATCAGATATTTGCATTTGCTAAACAGCAAGAATTCCATATAGCACCTGGCCGGCCACTTGGCATTGGTTACGTGGCATAATGACACCACAACATGTTAATTTAATAAATTTAAAAAATCTAAAATTAATTATCATTTGAAAACAAAAAAATAGCAATAATAGGACTAATATTAAAGCATTTTAAAAAGTGAGGAGCTTAATTGAATTTTTATTTTTATTTTTATACGAGAGTAAAGCGGGTAGCATCTGAGACCAATTTTGCAATTAATTATTAAAAATGTGCATTGATGAAAACCTAAAATACGGTAGAAATTAAATAAAAACGATCTTGAGTGGAAGTCAGGGTCCGGAGATGAAACAGATATTAAACAAAGGTTTCTAAAAGGACAAACCAAAACCAAAACCAAAACCAAAATTCCCAAAAAAATCAATCTTTGGTTCAAGCATTCCCACACAAAGTCCAACTATAATAATCCCTTCTTAGGACACAATAGAAAATAATTAATTAATCCTCTCACTAAGATGGTCACGAGTTACGACCATAAACAAGAATATAAATTTGTGGTTTGGTTCTCCAATTTATTTAAAGTTTCATTTGATGGATGATTAGTATTCCATGCCATCTTCTTCTTCTCAAGATCAATTTAATTGATTACCTAAAGTGCCCCCATGAGTTTCTTGAAATTCCCTCTCTACCCCCAAACGATCCAATGCTTGCCTCTTCTTAGCAAGTTGATTGATAATAAGGAAGTGAAGGAAGAAAAGAAAGGGGGATTTGAAGATGAAAAAATTGGGAGTGTTACCGTTGCTTTACACATAGGGTTGCCTAATATTGGGGAGATAGATTTTCAGAAAAATAACACTAGTTTTAGGAAAGATGAAGAAGATGTGAAGAAGAAGAAGAAGAAGAATAGCTGCAATTTTAATGGTGAGAGGAGATTTTGGATTCCTACACCAGCCCAGATTCTTGTGGGGCCCATGCAATTTTCTTGCAATATTTGCAGCAAGACCTTTAATAGGTACAATAACATGCAGGTAATTTCTCCATGTTTAATTAATTTCATTTAAGGATTAATTATGTGTTCTGTGTTCCATGCATGAAAATGAAGGGATTTTTCAAGAATATATAGGTCTTTTATTTGTTTGTGTATAACTCATTAGTTTGTTATGCATCAAACCCAGTAATCATTTTTTTATGTATTAATTTTTATCCATTTTTTTTTTTAAAATTAAGCTATTTTATATTTCTCCATTATCAAATACATTTTGTGGGTAACAAATGATGTTTTTTGAAGGTGTTATGTTATATATCGTTTATTATAATATTTTGTCTCGCATAATTAATTTCATGGAACAATATCCTCTATACTTTTATAAAATCAGATGCATTTGCCTGTCTAGTTAGTCCTCCAAAAAAAAAAAAACAGAAAATGTTTTGAAAAATAGGAACGATTAATATGGCAATCATACATGATGAAGAATGACACCACTAACTATTTTTAATTTGAGATTTACAAATTACAAGAGAATTGGGCTATGATATGAGTTATTATAAGTCATAACCTAAGTAAAATCACGCATTTTCTAGCTAGTTTAATTTATAATTTTCCCTGTTTTTCAAAATAAATCTATGCAACTGATCAGCTGCTTTTTTATTTCATCATTATCACTTTATTGATTAAATTAATTAAGGTTGTTTTGTCCCGGAGAATTAACTTTCAGCTAGCGTTTCGTGAGGTCCAGCTATTTTACTTTGCATATACTTTTCACTTATGCCACTAATCCTAGCTAACAACACGAAATCATAACACGATGCATGCCTAAAATGAACCTATATAGAATATTGTATTTGGTAAAGCCTTGTGTAGTGTAATTATGTAGCCTGAATTTGTATTTAATATCACGTTCTAATTGAATGAATCTATTCCCATAGGTGTAGCACCAAAAAAATTGATAAAAGATCGATCCTTAATTAGTCAACTTATATCTGTTAATTTGTTTGGTCCAATACATAGACTTTAATGGCTAATAGATTAGATCAACTAGGATCGGCTGTTTCTAATCAAATTTCATGTAACACAATTTTCAGTGAAATTTGTTTACCATATAAAATTTATATCATTATATCAATCAATAATATCATCTTATTACTAATATTATAATGTTTATTCACACATACAATTCAGTAAGTTTATTATGTGTGGAAAATATAGTGATATTAGTTTAGAAATAGTGATATTAATAAATGAATGCAATTTTACAAGGTGAACAAGTCTCATACGAGAGAGAGTTTGTCTTCTCTTTATAATTACACTGATATTGGCTACCATTCACTATACGAGTTAAATTATATTTTGCCTATTATCCAATTTTACCCATAAAAAAGATAACTAATTTTTCAATGTAATCTCATATATACAAGAAAATGAGAGTTGGTCCCAAATCATCATAAATTTGAATACGGTGTTATTTTTATTTTACGTGAATGAGGCAAGTTAATTTTTATGGAAAAAAACACATTTTACTTTGTAAGAGTGTTAATTAGTGTTAACAAAGAATTATGCAGATGCACATGTGGGGCCACGGGTCGGAGTTCCGGAAAGGTCCAGAATCCCTGCGAGGAACGCAACCGGCGGCAATGCTGCGGCTGCCGTGTTACTGCTGCGCTCCGGGGTGCAAGAACAACATCAACCACCCTCGAGCGAAGCCCCTCAAAGATTTCCGAACCCTCCAGACTCACTACAAGCGCAAGCACGGCGCCAAGCCCTTCGTCTGCCGAAAATCCTGCGGCAAATGCTTCGCCGTCAAGGGCGATTGGCGCACCCACGAGAAGAACTGCGGCAAGCTCTGGTTCTGCTCCTGCGGCTCCGACTTCAAGCACAAGCGCTCCCTCAAGGACCACATTACCTCTTTCGGCAACGGCCATTCCTCTCTCCACAACGACACGCCTTGCTCCGACCATGAAATCTCCACGTTATAATTATGGATGCATGCATATTGCTTTTCTTTTCTTTCTTTTTTTTTGTGCTCAGCGGCAAAACGCGCTGTCGGTTAATTTGATGCTGAGCACTGGCTAGAAGCGGTGACTCGATCGATGCATGGTGTGTTGTTTTAGTAGAATAAAGAGTTTGTGCATGCAAGTGGTGAAGCTGATGAATTTTCTTTCAACTATTTTAGGAGACAGATCTCTAACGTGGAAGAAAATTTGTCAGCTTCAAATTCTAATCTTGCTATGTATCCTCTACGTTTGTTTTTTTGGGTTGGATTCTTTTTCTCCCGTCCATCTAATTAATACAATCTTACTTTTTACTCCTTTCGTCCCAGTTTTATTTTTCCATTTGATTTTTTTTTTCTTTTAATGTGAGACTAATTGATTTGTAGTATTTAAATGGATAAAATTTAGTTTAATTTTTTTTTATGATGACATATTATTCAATTCAAGCGAGTGAAACAAAAGGTAAATTAATATTTTTTTATGTAATTATTAGTGGAATGAAGTATAATATAAAAGTTTTTCAAGAACCGGAACGTATCATTTATTTTAAATGCTTAGTTGTAGTAATGAAAAAAATTCAAACTAAATTAATGAGTGAATATATCCTTTTTTATCCTCCAATTTCTATGAAGCATGGTGACACTGTTCAAACCTCCTATTTAATTTTTTTAATTTTAAGAATTTTAAAATTCAAATTCATATAAAAACTTGAAGCTCATATTTTATTTCATCGGCAATCACATATGCAGCTCGTGTATTATATAACATTGTTCACTATGTATGATACTTTGGTTAATTAAAATATGTAAGAAACATAGAAACCCTGGTATGACATATATTAACTAGTCTTAAAAGTAATTATTTAATTTTGTATAACTCAGTTCATACTCTTTCCTCGATGGTGCAACGAATGTGAGTCAGTAATGCGTAATTGATAATTATAGGCCTAATCAATTGAAATTAAGAAGTCAACAACCAAGAAAGGCTAATGATGATGAAGTTGAAATTATGAGGAAAACAGACATATCATGGTTTGTTTTTCCATTTCCATTGAGAGCTGATTAAGCTAAGTTGGGGTAGTTGTGAAAAAGTTGGTCCAAATTGGATGACTCCCCAAATCAAAGGTATGCTGCTACTTTATTTTTATTTCAGAAATCAACTAGACTTTTAATTATGTGGAGTCATTGCCACGCACAATGACCTCACATACTATAGCTCAGTGTGAACTAAATCAGCTGCCTCAACGAAAAAATGACTGTGAATTCTAAAATCTAAATTTTTTGGGGAAGTCTTGAATTCGAAAGATACTCCATCCATTCCATACTCGATTGCCCATTTAACAATTTTTTTTGTCTCATACTAAATTGCTCATATAATAAATATCCATATTTATTTACCACAATATCACTAAAATATAATTTTATTCCCTTTTTATTAATACAATAATGCCACGGAAAAATAAATTTATTACATATAATACTAATAAATAACTCCCCACATTAAAATTCGACCAAAAGCTAATGGAAAATTGAGCTCGGAGCAGAGGGAATATTAATTTTTTATAATGTGATTAAACATTTATAATAGTGTTATGATGATTTATAATTTGTTAAACATGTTAGGAAGATTGATAGAGTCTTTGTATGTCATTACTACTTAGAAGTAGGTCATATTGTTTCAAAATGAATAGAGATTTGAGAGCTAAAGAAATATTGTCCAATGTGTTACAACGAGAAACATTCTGAAAAAACTTAGATTTGTAAAACAAAAATCTCATGTAATATTGTGTATACCTGTCTAAAAGATATGTGTACCAGGTTTACGGTATATTGATTCTGGTTGTTCAAGACATATGTCTTGACAAATTGAACACTTAGTTGATTATGAATCATGTAATGGTGGTAATGTAACCTATGGTGGTAGTTTTAAAGGAAAAATCATAGGAAAAAGAACTCTTAATATAAAAGGTTTTACTAAGTTATCAAATGTTTTACATGTTGATGGTCTTCTTGCAAACTCAATTAATATTAGTCAGTTAAAATGATGATAACTTGTATGTTGAATTTGACAGAATGCATATAATATTTTTAACCAAAACAATGAATGTTTGATGAATAGAAACAGATCTGCTGATAATTGCTATTGTTGGTCCCAAAGTGGTGGTGAAGGTCTAGAGAGAGGAGGAGGGGGGGGGGGGGGGGGGGGGGGGTTGAATAGACCTTCAATTTTAAAAACTCTTTAAAATAAAACTTAATTGCGCATCTGCAGACTTTTGAAATCTTTGTAAAGTCTGTCAAAATTTTATCCAACATAAAGTAAATTTTTAGAGTAGGTACCTCACACTTTAAGAAGTGTATTGAGAGACCTAAGTGTGTGTTAATAAAAAACTAGTTATAAACTGAGATGTGTAGCTAAGTGATTACAACAATCTACAGTTGTAACTTTTCAGTTTGAACTTATGCAATTTTATGAACTTTTTCAAAAGAATGATGAATGTAACTTAATTAAATGATGCAATAAGAATATAAATACAGAAAGTAAATGACAACAAGTATATAGTGGTTCAGAGGTGGTGTAATCCTCCTATATCCACTGTTACACCCTTGGGTGTCAAATCACTAATGCAAGGTAAATCCTGCAATCACTTAGATGAACAATATTTCCCCCTAAGAACTAGACTACTCACTTACACTTGTCTAAACTTAAGTGAAAATACAAACTCACTAAGATACACCTAATGACTCACAAAGACAATATATCTACACAAGGTAGATTTACAATGGGGTTTATGTGAGGAACAACAACTAAATGATCTAAACAAATAACCTAGCAACCTAGTCCTATACTTCTAACAATAAAAGCAGGAGAATCTTGGTAGCTGCAGGTTTGCTTGTGTAGAATGCTTGAGAGCTTATGAGTTGTTATTGTTTCCTCTGAGGCATATCTCCTATTTATAGGAGTCTTGAGGGTCTTTGAGCCGTTGGGGAGATATAAATTTTGAATTTGAGGTCACCTCCAGCTTTGACTTCAACTAATTAAAGATTCTTGTCTTGTTGTATAGTCCTTGTTGTAGTGCAAGTTGTCTTGTAGTGTTAGCTGCTAAAATGGTCAACTAATCACTTTAGACCTTGTGTCCACTAGCTATAATTAACCTCCCTTAATGTTCTGAAGTTATTCAAGCCTTGTGAATGAGTGTACAGATAGTACTACACTTAAAACAAACTTGATTAACAATATCAGGAACACAAGTCTTCAGCTGTAGCTTTTGATTCTGCAGTTGACACGAACTCTTTAGATGTATGCTTTGTTCTTGAACTCTTCAGCTGTGGACTTCTAACTCTTCAACTGTATACTTAGAAAAATTCTAAGTTTTTTTTCTCTTTGATTTCTGAAATGTTAATTTCCACACAATATAATATAAAGATAAATTTGACATAATCAAAATCAAATAGAGAGATTCTTAGGACAAAAGTACCCTAACAACTACTTAATTGGTTCAAATATTATTTGTAATAGCATAGAAACTGATGATAAAGTTTTATGTCATAACAAATTGGGTCATGCTAATTACATAAACATTCAGAAGCTGATTAAACTTGATGTTGTAGTTAGTTTATCTAAATTACAGTTTAATGATGTAAAAGTTTGTGGACCATGTGAAAAATGTAAGCAATCAAGAATGCCACATAAAGTGCTACCTCAATGCACCATAACACATTATTTTGAATTGTTACATTTGAATTTGATGGGTCTTATGGAAACATAAAGTATAGGTGGTAAGAGATACTCGTTAGTAGTAGTAGAGGATTTTTCTAAATTTACATGAATTGAATCCTTGAAAGAAAAGTTTGATGCCTTTTATGCATTCAAAATTCTTTACAAAAGATTTCGGACTATTTATAACTTAAAAGTAAGCAGGATAAAATTTGATCAATGTAGAAAATTTGAGAATAGCTCATATAAAAACAAAGGTATTCTCCAAGAATTTTCATCTCCCAAAATACAACAACAAAATGACAATAATGAAAAAAAGAATATAACTCTTCAAGAAATGCCTAAAGTTATATTGATTTAAAAAAATCTTTCAAAAAGATTCTGGAAAGAAGCCTTGAATATTGCGTGTCATGTTATAAATAGAGTGTTCATTATGCCTAATACTTCTAAAATACTTTCTTGTTTTTAGATGTGATTGCTACACTTTTAATGACATAGATTAATTTCTCAAGTTTGTCTTTAAGAGTGTCGAATGATTTTTCATAGGCTACTCTTGGAATATCAAAGCTTGCAAAATTTATAATCTGAGGATAAATATTGTTTAGAAATCCAATAATGAGGTATTTGATGATACTTCTAGCACTGCAGGTACTAATTATGAGGATGATGTTGCTTATCTCATTGACATTCCAAAATTTTTTTACCAGAAAAAGGGTGTTAAACAAAATGAGTCAACATCTAAGACAACACTTCCCGAAAAGTTTGAAAGCAAAAAAAAAAAAATTGTTAGAATCAGGAAGAACACCTTCTTCCAGAATTCTAAAGAGTCATTCAATGAACCAAATAATTGTTGAACATAACACTAGAGTACAAACCAAAAGAAGGTTAAAAGCTGATCCCAAGGATGTGGTAAGATCTATTTGCATGTCCTCTATATGCAATCAGGTAAAACTTTGAATATTATCTGTTGATGACCTTTGATCAATTTAGATGTTTAGTGGCTGTTTATGGCTTGAAAGATCATTAAACAAGGTCTATAAACTAGGATTAAGGGATTATGTGCTGGATTTGTATAAGTATAGCTTGAGAATCTAAATTGCAAGAGTTTGACCTATTTTTGAATAAGTTGACCTTTTTTTCTTCCTCGCATGAGAGGGTATTTATAGACTACAAGCAAGCATGAGGTGTCACCTTCTTAGTTACTCTAATTTACATGTTGACAAGTGTTTAACACTTGTTTAATCCTAAGCTATTGTATTTTATACAATGACAAGTATTAAGACACTTGTTTGCTTCTAATACAATGCCTAATTAGTGGGATCATTGGTTGTTCTCCGAGGTGCTCTCTTGCTCGCCTGCTTGTCTTTAAAGTGGGTACTTGGATCATCTTACTAGAGCAGCTCGCTCATCTTCTATTGACCTTTGACCAGTTGTTCGCTTCTCTATGACTTGTACTTGACACCCATCTGTTCACCTCTTTTGATATTTTTGCCTTAATCACCTTTTATTTGTTTATCTTTACCTTTAATTGTCTTAATCCTGCTACTCGGCTGGTCGCCTACCAACAATTGCCCCCTTGCTTGACTTTTTATTAGGATGAGAATCAACTAATTTATGTCAAGCTATAGTTCACATGTTATATTTTATGGCTAAAGGCGAGCAACTGGGATTTAAAAATTTAGGCGGGAATATTCGGCGATTAGTGGGGCACGACTTTTGAACTGACGTCGGTTCATTTCCTAAGATGCAGTTTTCAAAGAAATGTGGGCGGTTATGACATCATCCGCCGCCCACGCCTATCACTTAATTTACATATAGGGGCTTTAATTCTTCATTAATTTCAACATTTACCCCCTTTCCCTTTTCTTATAAATACATCTTCTCTTCTTCTTCATTCTTTTTGCAAATTCTTTCTTATTTTCGCCATTTTTTATTTTAGAAGCTTTTACTTGTTCTCAATTTTTTGTCGATTTTTCATTTCCTTAGGTAATTTGTTGTTCTTCCTTTCCATTTTCAATTTCCTTTATTCGTATTTTCGTTCTTTCTTCGATCTTCGCACTTTATTACTACCACCCTTATTCCGCCATCGCCGCCAGTGCCGCTGTGATCTTTCCTTTCCGATCATTTATCATATTATTTTCCGCTGAGAAAATTCCCCTCTTTCTTTGCTTAAATGGCATCCTCATCCTCGAGCAAAATAATCTCCGGCGAATACCCTGGCCGAAACCTTGGAAAAACCTATGGAAGAGGAAGAGGCACCCCCGCTCCTCGCCGATCGATTCCCCAAGCCCTCGCTCGTAATTCGCGTACTTTGCTTGTTGATGAGGAAATAAGCTCTGAGGCAAGCTCTATTGCTCGCTCGATTGATGCTTTCTATGCGGTGGATAGTTCAGGCGAGCAAGACGTAGACCAGCCTGTTGCTCGCCACGATGTAGAAGGAAATACCTCGTCCGATCTCGGGGAGGATTCTGAGGAGGTAGCTGCTAAGATCGAGGAGATAAGCGCCCCTAAAGAAATTGGGATTAGAGGCGAACAAACAAGCGAGCCGAGGAGCGACTAACAACCTCGTGGAGTCACTGGGGAATTTCTTAAGGAAATTAACTTCCCTATTTCTAAGCCTACCCCGGAGTTGCAAATTCTAGAGGGAATAACTTATGATCAAGAGTGGGAAGTGTTGGTCCCAAAAAGGATTATCCACCGAAAGCATTTTGAAAATATTTTAAGAAAACCTTTTAACGAAAGTGCTAAAAGAAATGCAGAATTCTAAAGTGCAGAAAAGTAAATAACACAAGGATTTTATAGTGGTTCGGACCAACTTGTCCTACGTCCACTCTCCCTTTCTCAAAAGGGGTCTCTCTCTCCAACCAACTTACTAACTTCTGGAATTGGGAAGTACCAGATCCTTCGTACAACAACTTACAACAACCTTTCAAGGTGGTGAATAGGTTGAGTAAAAATTCCAACTAAAACTCCTTAAAGAGTATTATAATCGTGAATGAACAAGGTAGAGTGATGGGAGAGTTTGTGTGTCTTACTTGTTTTCTTGCCCGACTCATGTGTAGAACTCATCCAAGAACTCATATTTATGTTTGTAAAAATTAACTAGTCGTTGGAATGCTAGCAATTCAAACAACTATAATTGGAGGATATAATCAATCAAAGATTGATTATACGATTGATTAGTTGACTTCAAAAAAAATAATCAATCAGATCCTCCTAACAGTTGACTCTCCAAATTGTCTTTTTCTTCATTATTGAACTCCAAAATCTCCTTGTCTCCAGATTACTACAAAGCCTCCATGTGGGTGAACTAATCTGTCTCCCTCATCTGGTCAGAGCTCGTCTGGTCAGAGCTTATCTGATCAGAGCTCATCTGGCCAGAGCTCGTCTGGTCAGAGCTCCTCTGGTCACCTTAGTCTGGTCACCTCATCTCTTCCCCCTTAACCAAAGACCTATTCTAAACCTAGACTAATCTATAGCTAACTAACAGGTTCAGCTACTCCTATTACAAGTTCTTTGTTTTAACATCTTCAAAACATCTAACCTATATCCCAACAATTTCCCCCTTTTTTATGATGTTAAAACTAAAAGAACTGAAATAAAACAAGACAAGAAAAATTAAAATAACAAGATAAAGAGTCTAGCAGGCTGGGTCAACTGATCTTCCCCCTCAAAATATGCTCAGCTGATATTTGGGGCAAAGTATCAGTTGGTCTTCTTGTGTATCTGCAGGTAATCATGTTTTTGGTACCCTTCTGGGTCCAGAGGGGGTTAGCACAATATTTAGAAAGCCACAAGAATAGATCATCCCTTTTAAAATCAGGCGATCTTATCTTTCTTCCATACATATCCTAAAAAACACACTGAACATAAGAAGCTTCAACATGGTTATTTCTTCTAGAGACTCTTCTTCTCTTATGAGCTTGTCCAGTAGAAGAAGTAACTTGTCTTAAAGCAACAGTCTTAAAATTCTTTTGATAAGGATAAGTCTTACTAGAACCATTAAAGGTTCCAGCTGGTCTGGCAGATGACTTGAAAGTCTTCTGCAGCTGAGTAGGAGTCAGCTGGTTCTGCCTCTTTTGAGAAGATCCAGACTGTCTTTTACTCTGCTGGCCTGACTGAGGTCTTTTATTCTGGGTATAGCCCTTCTTAAAATTCCTCTTCCGTCTTTTGTGTTTTTGAGTTTCAGTACTCATCTGCCCATTAGGCTGAGTTGCTTGGTCAGCTAACTTCTTGCCCTTATCAATAAAATTACTAGTCTGTTCACTTTTCTGAACATATGAGGATTCAGGTTTGGTATAAACAAGTCCTGTCTTATCATGCTCTCTTTGAGATGAGGCAGTTATGTGTGACACAATATTATTTGCTGTAGTCAACGCTCTAATCTCATCTTGAGCTTGTCCTCACTTTCTTTTACAATTTTGTTTTGATGGAAGAGTTCATCAAACTTAGCTTTAAGCAGGTTATATTCATTATCTTTCTCAGCATTTTCAACAACCAGCTTTTCTATCAGCTTAACTTGTTCAGTACACCTGGTTTTCAAGTCATTAGACTCTTCAACCAGTGTATGATCTTTGTCAGCTGGTAGATCAGTTGGGTTGCCTACACATTGTGAAAGCTTCTGATTTTCTGCTTTCAGCTTTGTGTTCTCATCTTCCAACTTTTGACAAAGTTGTACAGAAGATTGGAGATCTAATAGCATTTTCTGCATATAAGACTCCTCTGATTGTCCAGAGAAGGAAGAAGATAAAAAAGAAGAGGAAGTTCGATTACATACCTTATCTATCACCAGACATATCTCTTCGTCTGGTCCAAATTAAATGATGATGAACCAGAAGTGGATACCCCATCTTCCTCGTCTGTGAAGCTTCTTTTGGAGTAACTCCTAGTGTATCTTTTACTGCTTTTCTTCGAACCCATTTTTCTGCAAGAAATTGTTAGCACAACAAATATTTGTGTTTTCAAAAAAATGGATTTGCCCTGATGACCACCAAAATAATTTCAAAACAGTGATCCGTAGGACACACTACTCTGATACCACTTATTGGTCCAAAGAAGGATTACCCAGCGAAAATGTTTTGAAAATATTTTAAGAAAACCTTTTAACGAAAGTGCTAAAAGAAATGCAGAAATCTAAAGTGCAGGAAAAGTAAATAACACAAGGATTTATAGTAGTTTGGACCAACTTGTCCTAGTCCACTCTCCCTTTCTCAAAAGGGGTCTCTCTCTCCAACCAACTTACTAACTTTTGGAATTGAGAAGTACTAGATACTTCATACAAAAACTTAGAACAACCTTTCAAGGTGGTGAATAGGTTGAGTAAAAGTTCCAACCAAAACTCCCAAAAGAGTATATAATCATGAATGAACAAGGTAGAGTGATGGTAGAGTTTGTGTGTCTTTCTTGTGCTCTTGCCCGACTCATGTGTAGAACTCATCTAAGCACTCCTATTTATAGTTGTGAGAATTAACTGGCCGTTGGAATACTAGCAATTCAAACAACCATAATTGGAGGGATATAATCAATTAAAGATTGATTATACGATTGGTTAGTTGGCTTCAATTAATCAATCAGATCCTTCTAACAGTTGACTCTGCAGATTGCCTTCTTCTTCATCATTGAACTTCAAAATCTCCTCGTCTCCAGATTACTACGAAGCCTCCATGTGGGTGAACTAATCTGTCTCCCTCATCTGGTCAGGACTCGTCTGGTCTGAACTCATCCGGTCAGAGCTTGCCTGGTCAGAGCTCGTCTGGTCAGAGCTCATCTGGCCAGAGCTCGTCTGGTCGGAGCTCATCTAGTCACCTCTAGTCTGGTCACCTCATCTCTTCCCCCTTAACCAAACACCTATTCTAGACCTAGACTAATCTATAGCTGACTAACAACAGGTTTAGCTAGTCCTATTACAAGTTCTTTATTTTAATATCTTCAAAACATCTAACCTATATCCCAACAGGAAGAATATGTTGTTTGCCATTCCAACTCTTTTCCAACTCCAGGGAGGACATTTATGGCCGCATAAGAAACTAGGTATACAGTGAGCAGGGTGCCCAACTTGATTATGGAGGATGACTTGGCGAGCACCCGGTCCAGTTATAAGATCCCATTTGACTTTTTCTTCTACGCTCCACAAAAAGGAGAGACATCTGATTGCCCCCCTCCCGGTTGCACGATGATCAATCTTGATGTATTGAATGCAGGATTCCATTACCTCTACATCCTGTAATTGGTCACTTTCTTGAAGATACTAACTAGGCGATTACTCAGATTACTCCTAACAGGTGGAGTAATTTGCTCACTTTATAACCCTTTTTGGTCTTGAGGGCTGATCTAATGTGTTTTTGAACAAGATGTTTGTATAGGAACTGATATCAACGAGTAGATATGTACTCGTGTTCCCATGATTGTTGGTGAACGAATCTAATTGTAAGGATTAGTGGCTGTTTTAATCCTTTTTTACGTCACCAATCAATAACGTGTGATTGATTACCACCGTAAATGGTAAATCGAGGTGTGAATTTATCGAATTAGTAAATTCTGTAGTCGAAATTGAACTGATTTCGTATGTGTGGGCGTTTTAGGTGTTTTTGTGTGTGTTTTGGAATTGTTTATGCATTTTAACTTTTTTTTTGAACTTGTATTTCACAGCTGGAGAACAACTATTTATAGAGACTAACAAGCATGAGGTGTCCAAGACTCTTGGTCTCCCTAGCCTGCATGCTTGACATGTGTCCCTTTGATCTTATCAAAGCTGAATCTTAGCTACAAAGTCTTCTTTGGTCTTATCTCGGACTTATTGTTGTTCGCCTAGGTCGGCTTGATTGATCTTGTTGATTCTCCAACTTAAAGTTGTTCGCCTCTTGAGGTTGTACTTTGGAAGTTGTTCGCCTTATGGCTTTATTCACTTGTTCACCATGGCTGTTGTATCATAATTTGACCAAGTTGTTCGTCATTGATGACTTCACAGTTGGCTCATTCTTGGTCTCGGGTCTAAATACCTGTTCGCCCATTAGTTGTTCGTCGGGGAGTTGTTCGTCACTTTATACACCTCTCAAATTGGTAGATGCACCCCAACTTGATTTTCTTTGTTGATCACCCTTGATTTGAGGTTGGCTCTTCATAATCCTTGATGTAGCTTTAATCCTTGTTCGTCATTTATTAACTTATGTTCGCCTATCAACAATGATATTGGCACAAATGATCAGCAAATTATTGTGGAGAGTGAGTATCCCGTCCAGATCTTTCTCTGAAAATGTTAGATTTCCCATTTTCTTGGTTACTGGGTTTACTCCAACCTCTTTCACTTGAGTCACGACTCATAATTCCACCTGTCTCTTTCTTTTAGACGTTTGGGGCCTTCCATCGGAACAACTGCCAACCGGCCTGGTTGACTCGAGCATCAGGATCTTTCGAACTGGTTCTACCGGGGCTGTCAATATTTTCTTTCATTTCTTGCTCGTCCTACTCGGCTGCTCGTCACTTTCATCATCTTCCGAGCTAGACTGTGCTGTTGCCCTTGGTCTCTTCCCCGACTCCCTTTTGACAAATTCCGACAGTTTCCCTCTTCATAAAACCTCCACAGTTGCTTCAAAAGGTCTTGGCATTCAATTGTAAAGTGGCCGATGTTCTAATGATATGCATAATATTTGTTCGGGTTCAACTTTCCTCGTTCTCTTTGGATTTTTCTTGGTTCTGATAACATGTCTCTATCTTTAACATTATTGTACACAGCCTCCACTGATGTAGTGAGCACCTATTTTAATCTTTCTTTCAGTTCAGCTCATTTGTTGAAAGCTTTCGTATTCTTAGGTGCCTTATACTCATTCCCTCCTGATTTCTTTCCTGACTTCTTTAAATGAACTTTTCCTTCCAACTCTTTCTGGAGGGCTTCTTGCATTGATATGTGAATTCCAGCCCGATATCTAAATTCGGCATACGTTTTGGGACAAGCCAAATGTATCACTTCCCATAGGTCAATCCCCTTTTTTAGTTCAGCCATTACTGCCACCATTTTGGTGTCTTCACTTACCATTTCTCCTTCCAGCAATACTTTGTCAAAATTTTCCAGGAACTTCCTATCGGACTCGTCGTCTCCCTGTTTTATGTCCGCCAATCGGTGTTTTTGTGTCAGGTAGGACCCGGCTGTAGAGAAATAAGATAGCAATTCCCTGCTTAATTGTGCAAAGGACTTGATGGATCCGGGAGTAAGTGCTGAAAACCAGCGATGAGGCCCGTCACCAAGGGTGAGTGGAAAGTTACGGCATTGGGTTGCATCTAACGCTCCCATTGATATCATGAAGTTTGAATATTTTGTCAGATGTACTTTTGGATCCGATGTTCCCTTGTACAAGTTGATAGTCGGAAACTATTTTTTCTTTTGTACAGGTGCATTCAAAATTATCGAGGATAATGGTAATGACGGTAAGACCGTTGATCCAATGTCCTTCTGTGATTCCAACTGCTTTTGCATTTCCTCAATGGCTTTTTTCAGGGCTTGTAACTCGGTCGGAGATGTTCTTCCGTTTGAAGGCTGTTCATCGTGATCAAGCTCAATGACCCCACCACGACGAAGTCCCTCACCAATAGGATGTTTCTCCTGAGTTGTTGGTCTAGCAATGTTGCTAGCTCCGTTGGGACCCAAGCGGCCAAAAGTCGACCTCATAATCCTGTCATGAACCGAAGGGCCAGCAGCTGGTCATGCTTGCTCCTCGACTCTGAGGGGCGCTGCTTCTTTGTTTTCACCCTTGCTTCCAAGCCTTTCTCTTATGCTAGTACATTCTATGTCCCTCATTGTCTGTTTGCTCGACTCCTCATCGCCTCCGGGTGTGGACTTTCTCTTACTCCCCAATCTTTCACTAACTGGGGCATTGCTTTGTTTTGACGAACCTGAGCGCTATCTGCCTCATCACCTCGTGTATCTTCTGCCCTTTCAATCGTTGCTCGGCTGCTCGGTTGCTCATCTCTGGAGCCTTTGATGGTCCCGCTCTTTCCTGACGCCTTTGCAATGATTGCAATACGACGCTCGTTTTTGCTAATTCTTCCAGATTCTGAGTAAGAGCTTCGACCTCTGGGGGGAGAGTATCGATAGTGACTTGCACGTTTCTCTGAGATATCGTTCATACCGTTCATGCATGGTCACCTGTCGATGAAACCCTAGTTCGGGACTTGTTTGACGGATGTGCACTCGAAGATTGCCGTTCTTGTGATCTTGCCATTGTTGAATGTTTGAATATTTCGATGAAGATTTTGTGTTTGTAGATGTTAATTTAAGAACAACCAGCCTTGTATATGTGAATGTAGTGGTTTACAAACCCTAATTCACATACACATGCTTTCAAGTTCTCCAATACGAACAAAACTACCACAAATGACTTTACAGTGATCAATTACCCAGTTTTTTATGACTTCCTGTCGAATTCCAGCTACTATTACCAGATTTCTGGTGGCTTTTTGCACAATTTCTACAAATTTTCTAACCAACGGAGGTTCGAAACCCCTCCTTCTAGCGCCAATTATTGATGATCATTGATCAATGTAGATGTTTAGTAAATGTTTATGGCTTGAAAGATCATCAAACAAGGTTTATGAATTAGGATTAAGGGATTATGTGTTGGATTTGTATAAGTATAGCTTGAGAATCTAAATTGTTAGGATAAATGTTGTTAATTTGGAAGAGGTTAAAATAAACCAAAAAAAGTTGTAATAGGACCATCTGGA
Organism: Ballota nigra; assembly: GCA_947034835.1. NCBI lineage: Eukaryota > Viridiplantae > Streptophyta > Magnoliopsida > Lamiales > Lamiaceae > Ballota > Ballota nigra. Next base: position 17,978,894 of record OX344720.1, on the reverse strand, counting down.
CCTGTTAGCCAGATGATGATTTAGATTAGGACTTAGTCTAGGGGGAACTGCCAGACCAGAAGACTTCACCAGAAGAGTCGACCAGAAGACTTCACCAGAGGAGGTTTAGATCAGAGGCAGAAGACCTTTCCCAGAACCAGACGAGTCCAGAAGACCAGATGAGTCTGGTAAAATAAGAAAAGTCTTAGAATAATCCCCTAAATCTAAGAAACTCTTCCTTTCACTACTTTGGTCTGGACCAGAAGACCTCGGAGTCATCTGGTATCTGATCTTACCATTCTGAACATATCAGATGTTGACCAAGAAAGTTCTTTACCGTTGGTGCAATTAATGCAAGTCAAAAGATCAGGATTGGAAAGTCAAATGTAGAAACAACCCTAAGGATCCCACCAACCCAATCAATCAATTAGGGAAATTGATTGATTAAAACTTCCATTTATGGGGATCTAATTAGATTAGCTCTCCAACGGCTAAACCCTAATCCTCCCTATAAATATGAGAGCTACTGGAAAGGAGTCATACGTACGAAGAACATCTTTCAAGCATTCAATATTCTAAGAATTCCAGTACTCTATTAAGCACTCATATAAATCTACTCTTAAGGAGTTTAGTTGGAACAACATTCAATATGTTCATCTATTTCAGATAAGGTTGTTGTTGAGCGGATTAGATCGGATTTGATCTAAGTGGTAACAAGAAACTGGTACTTGTAAAATTCCAGTGAAGTGAGTAAGAAAGACCCATTGTCAAAGGGAGAGTGGACGTAGGATTTGATATCTGAATCACTATATATCCGGTATTCTTTACTGCTTTATTTATTTACCTACGAATTATTTTTGAAGACATAAAAGGTTTTAGATAAAGGTTATTTGTTTAAGCTTCTACATTTCTCAAAACTATCAAATATTGCTTTTAGTTGGACCAATAAGTGGTATCAGAGCAGTGTGTCCTAGACCACTGCTTCGAAGAGCTTTTGGTTGTCACCAGGGCAGATCCACTGCATTTTTCACTTTTGCATAAAAACCTTTTTCTTATTCATATCAAAATGTCTTCAAAATCTGCATATAAGAGCCGTAAGTTACCTGAATTTTCATTTGATGACTATAACCACTAGAGTTTCATGATGATCAATCATCTTGGAGCTATCCATCACCGCATGCTTGATGTGGTTAAAAGTGGCCCCGTAAAATTTTACTGGACTCCTATTGATGATGGCGGATCTAATGCCAGAGAAGAAACAAATGCAGATGGAGAAAGAGCTACTGGAGATGCCAGACCTGCAAGACAAAGAGTACTTACGAAAAAAGATGAGTTGAACAATGATGAAAGAAAGTTGTATAATCTGGACCAGGTATCCAGAACAGAAATCATCAACACTCTCACCAAGGAAGTAATTGAGAAAAAGATAACCTTGTATCACAGCCAAAGAGATGTGAGACAAGTTGGCTCTGCTTTGTGAAGGTACATATAAGATCAAGGAGAACAAGTTGCAAGCTGTTCAACACTCCTTTGACACCTTCAAGATGAAGCCAGATGAGACAATTGACCAGCTGGACATGCGCCTCACAAATCTCCTCAACAAGGCTAGTTCCTTAGGTAAAACTTACTCTAAAAAGAAAATTAATAATAAAATTTTGAGATCACTAACAAACAGGTGGAGAATCAAAGTTACTGTTATTAAGGACAGTATGACCTGAACACATTAGATCATCATATGCTCTTCTCTGATCTGAAAGCATATGAATATGATCTGCAAGAGGAAGATCAGACAGATGAGATTTCTTCCTCATCTGGTCAGAAAGGAGTTGCATTATATTCAACTATCAAGACTGAAGAACAGGTGAAGGAACCAGTAGCAGATGACATGAGCCTCAAGGAGCAGGTAGCACTCTTAACTAGAAAACTTGAAAAGATGAGTTCGAAGTATGGCAGGTACAAGAGATACTAGAAGGGCTCAACCAGAGATAGGAGGAGTTCCTTCAAGCCTGCAAAGAAAGAGAGGTCATCTGGTGATTCCAGAAAACCCAGGTTCCAGTCACCAGAGAAGAGAAGAGACTTCAGACCAAGAAGAAAGGATTCCAGCTCTGGTAGATCAGATTTCAGGAGGAGAGAAAGCAGTCCAGGCAGGCCAGATTTCAACTCCTGGAGGAGAGATGCCAGTCCCAGTCCCAGAGCAGGAAACAACACTTGTTACACCTGTAACAAGCCAGGTCACTATAGCTATGATTGTCCTCAACTAACTCCTAGAGAAAGAGAAGAGAAAAGACTTAAGAGAGATAGGAGATATGCAGACAAGAGAGCTTTGTTGGCAGAAGCAGAAGAGGAAGACACTAGGTCAAGTTCTTCTTCCTCTGGGTTTGGTTCAGATGATGATGTTTGTCTTATGGCAGACATAACTGAGGTACAAGAATCTACTTTATGTATTTCTAACTCTAAATATACTCAATTCTCTCACTCATCTGGTACTTCTAAGTCTGATATGCAGCAAATACTATCAGATCTCCAAAAATGTGTTCAACTCTGTCAGAAGCTTGAGAAGGAAAATGGTAGGCTCAAAGCTGAAGTTCAATCTTTGTCTCATAAGCAAAAGTCCACCAGAGAACTAATATGTAACCATGCCAAAAAAGTTTTAACACTTCAGGACATTATCACAGAAAGAGATAATCTGGTGAATCAGCTCATGAAAGAGAGGGATTCTATTGACAAAGAGATGGATGAACTTTGAGCTAAATACCAAACCATTCTCAAGGGAAAACAAGTTGAACAAGTTATTGAGAAGGTACCAATGCCCAGAGAAGCTCCAAAGTGACCAAATCTTGTATCTATCATTAGTGAGTCTTCTCAGTGCATCCATGATAGGAGTGGATTAGGATATTCTGGAGCTAAGAAAACTCATAAGTCTTTCTATAGCAAAGACAAGTTTGTAAGAGCTGGTGACGTTGTGGAATACTGGGATGATGAAAATGATCCAAATGGGCAGGGTTACAGAGTAGTCCTAAACCCTAATAGGGATTACTCTAGTGACCATGTGGAGTATGCTCCTGAAGAGGTAACTGAACTGGAAGAAGAATACTTAAAAGAGTAAATCTCAAAACAAGAACTCTAAACAGATTAAAGGATTTTATCAAAGTAACCTTCAAGGGGTGGAACCCAAACAGATTGAGGGACCTCAGAGTAATCCTCAAAGAGTGGAGCCTAAGCAAATTAGGGGACCTCAGAGGAGACACTCAAATAAGAGGAACTTCAATCAGAACAGGGGACCTTCGAGGAGATACTATGATCAAAGGAACTTTAATCAAAACCAGAGACCTAGAAGAGATTTACTCAGAGAGTGCAATATCAGAATAGATACTCTCATAGGGAATATACTCACTAGAGAGGATCAAATTTTCATCAGAACCAGAGAAGGTCTCCCAGACCCATCTATAGAAGACCAGTTGATTTGGGTGATTATGACACCAGGGATGGTTCCTCTAGGATGTATCCATATAACCAGACCTTTAAAGCCATGTCTTTGAGACAAGCCATTCCCAAGGTTAGATTTGAAGTGAGATACACAAGACCAGTGTTTAGGAAAGGCGTTCTCATTAGACCAGCAGCTCAATATGTCATTGTAAGAGGACATGTGCTGGTAGATAGATTTGGAAGAAAGATAAGATCTCCTCATCCAGCAAGGGATGATCTTTATCTTTGGATTCCTAAAAAGAAAGTAACCAACCAATCAAGACCCAGCACCAGTAGGGGACCTAATTGATCTCTCTGCAGGAGGACAAGAGCCCATTGGAGAAAGGATTTTCAAGCAATGGTGTTTGGTACATTGATAGTGGATGCTCCGAGCACATAACCTTTGAGAAAGATCATCTCTAGGATTTCAAGCATTTGAATGAGCCAAGAGTGATGTTTGGTGACATAACTTTGGAGTCACCAGAGGAGTTGGAAAGTTGATTGTTAATGAGGTATCCGTAGATGGAGTTTACTATGTGGAAGGACTCAAGTATAATCTGCTTTCAATATCCCAATTCTGTGACAAGGGATACTCAGTGAAGTTTTCTAGTGACTCTTGTACTGTATTTAACTCTTTTAATGATGATATTTTATTAGTTGGCTTGAGGAAAGGTAATATTTATCTTGCAGATTTCAACAGTTGTCCAAGGAACACTTGCCTGGTAGCCAAAAAATCTATAGAGAATAGCTGGCTATGGCACAAGAGGATAAGTCACCTGAACTTCAAGACACTCAACAAGATTGCCAGAATGGGTCTAGTTCAAGGTCTTCCTAATGAAATGTTCAAGAAGAATCAGACTTGTGGTTCCTGCCAGAAGGGAAAGCAACCCAAAGCTTCCTTCAAAGATGTCCAGAGCACAACCACAACCAGAGTTCTTCAATTACTTCACATGGATCTGTTTGGACCTGTTTCACCACTTAGTTTTAGTGGAAGGAAATACACCTTGGTGATAGTTGATGACTTTTCAAGATACACTTGGGTAATGTTCTTGTTTAAGAAAAATGAAACTATCACTAAGTTGCCATAATTCGTAATGCAAATTGAGAATGAGCAGAACCAAAGCATAGTCGGGATCAAAAGTGATAAAGGCACAAAATTCCTAAATTTACACATCGCAAAGTATTGTAAGGACAAGGGTATACTTTATGAGACCTCTTCTGCCAGAACACCTCAACATAATGGAGTAGCAGAAAGGAGGAATAGAACACTTAAGGAGGCTGCAAGGACCTTATTGGCAAAATACAACACACCTCAAAGGTTTTGGAAAGAAGCCATCAACACAACTTGTTTCACCCAAAACAAATGTCTCATTGTCCAGAGACATGGTAAGACACCATATGAGGTATGGAAAGGTAAAACCCCATCTGTTTCATTCTTTCATGTTTTTGGATGTAAGTGTTTCATCCATGACAATGGAAAATCCAAATTAAATTTTTTTGATGCTAAAGTGGCATATGGAATATTCTTAGGATATTCCAGCACTAGTAAAGCATACAGAGTTTTTAATAGGGATTCTCTTTGTGTGGAAGAAACACCTCATGTTGTGTTTGATGAATCTACTCTTGAGTACAAGGTGAAAATTAAGGACTTCTCTCTAGAAGAGTCCAAGGATCAGATTACTTCCAAGACAATCAAGGTCAAGCCACATGTTATTGATTCAGAGTCAGATTTAGATTCAGATGGTAACCTATCTTCTGGTTCTCTAGAGCAGAAGTCTTCACAAGGAGCAGAACCAGAAGAGGTTGGAACTCCTGTAGGGGGAAGCTCTCCTGCAGTTAACAATAATCATCAAGGCACTGCAGCAGATGGTTAATCAGTCCAGTCCAAGGGAAGGAAGTGCCTGGTTGATCACCCCAAAGAGTTGATTATAAGAGATCCAACTATAGGTGTCCAGACTAGGAGAACCCGAACTTAGCTGCCTTGTTCAGTTTCTATGTTTCCTTGATAGAGCCCAAGAATATCAAGGAGGCACTGAAGGATTCAAATTGGATAGTAGCAATGCAAGATGAGTTGAATCAATTCACTAGATAGGATGTTTGGGAGCTGGTAGACAGACCAAGACATCAAAAGGTGATAGGCACTAAGTGGATTTTCAAGAACAAGAAAGATGAGAATGATGTCATAACGAGAAACAAGGTAAGACTAGTGGCTCAGGGGTACTCTCAGTCTGAAGGAATAGATTATAATGTGACCTTTGCTCCTATTGCCAGACTAGAAGCCATCAGATTGTTTCTAGCGTATGCTGCTCACATGAAGTTCAAAGTTTACCGGATGGATGTGAAATATGTCTTTCTTAATGGGATTCTCATTGAGGAAATGTATGTTGAACAACCCCCTGGTTTTGAACAAGGTGACAAGGTGTATAAGCTTAAGAAGGCACTTTATGGGCATAAGCAGGCACCCAGAGCATGGTATGACACTCTATCTCAATTTCTTCTGGAAAATGGTTTTACTAAGGGTAATATTGATAGAACCTTATTTAGGAAAGAAGAAGGAAATGACATCCTTCTAGTCCAAATATATGTGGATGATATTATATTTGGATCCCCTAATAAGAAGCTGTGTGAGAAATTTGGAAATATCATGCAGAGCCAATTTGAGATGTCTATGATGGGAGAGATGAACTATTTCCTAGGTCTTCAAGTGAAGCAATCAGAGAAGGGAATATTCATAAATCAAGCAAAGTACACCAGAAACATGTTAGATAAATTTGGAATAGGATCTAGCAAGGTTGCCAAGATTCCTATGATGACAAATTTTAACATGGATCTAGATAAGTCTGGAGAGAGTGTGGACCAGACTTAGTACAGAGCCCTTATTGGTTCTCTTCTGTACCTGATTGCAAGCAGACCAGATATAACCTTTGCCGTGGGAGTATGTGCTAGATTTCAAGCTAATCCAAAGAAGAGTCATCTGGAAGCAGCTAGAAAGATATTGAAGTATCTGAAGGGAACCGTTAATCTGGGATTATGGTACCCCGCAAATGATAACTTTGAGTTAAGTGGATATTCAGATTCAGATTATGGTGGTTGCAGAATAAATAGAAAGTCTACTAGTGGTACATGCCAATTTATTGGGAATAAGTTGGTATCTTTGTTTTCTAAGAAGCAGACTTCAGTTGCCACTTCGACTACAGAGGCAGAGTACATGGCAGCAGGGAGTTGTTGTTCACAACTACTCTGGATTAGTCAACAGCTTAGAGACTACCAGATTAGAACTAAGGATATACCCATATTTTGTGATAGCAACAGTTCAATTGCCATTACCCAGAATCCAGTTCTTCACACCAGATGCAAGCATGTTGACATAAGACACCTTTTCATCAGAGACCATGTTGAGAAAGGTGATATAAGGATGGAGAAGATTGCAACAGAGACGCAGAGAGTAGACATTCTAACTAAACCACTAGCAGAGACCAGATTTAAAGAGTTAGCGTTTGAATTAGGGTTATTGGATCTAGAAACAAATTTATTTTAGGGGGAATTTCAGAAGAGTATCCTTATTTTATATAAAACATATTCTATTTAAGTTTTATTACCTTTCTGCAGATCAGATATACCAGAGGAGACACATCTCCAGATGAGTCTCAATACCAGACTACCTGCAGCTTCATCTGGATACCATACCAGATGACAGACCAGTCATACCAGAGGAGAGACATCTCCAGATGAGGTGTGACACCAGATTACTCGTGGTATCATCTGGTTATAATACCAGATGATAGGTAAGTACTAATTCTTCTGCGTCTATTCATTAGGACACACTTTTTAAATTACTAAATACACAAAAAATGTTTCACATTCTAAGTGTATTTAAAATCGGGTCGTGGGCCAAGGTAATCATTTCACTATTCTCTTGACTGTCCCAAAACCCCTCGAACCCAGTCCCAATGACTGCGCCACGCACGTCACATAAATTAGTATCTCGCTTAAATTGATCATAGCCATTAGATTTATTCATAAAGTGCAACATACAAATCAATTCATTAATTGATCTTGTTTCCCCATTTAATTTCATTTTTCACGCGTATTTCTCTTTTATAAACCAAACATTTTCATCTGTCTCTTCACATTTTCATAAACCCTAATCTCTCTCTGCAAAAGCTTTTCTCTCTCTCACATTTTCTCTCAAACAATTTTAGAAATGACAACTACTTCCAACTTCAACGCTGCCTACCTATGTGAAAAGCTCAAGTCTGAAATGGTGGTGGACTTCTACTCCACCAGGAACTCTGGTGTGTTGGAGATTCTGGATCTCCTTCGCAAGTCTGGATTGGAATCGTACCTCTCCACGATTCCCAAGGGTTTTCGTACCCTCAATTCTTATGCTACTCATTTCCTGGTGAGATTGAAGATCTATGATGGTGAGTTAGTGTCAAAGATTGATGATGACAAGGTGGTTATCACCAGAGAGGACGTCAGCAAGCTGTTCGGAAATTTATCCGTGGAGGGAGTGGACCCCTTTTCCTACAAGGAGGATGAACAACTTGAATCCTTCAAGTTGTTTGCTCGATCTTCATGCCAGAATTTTTCTCGTGGGTTCATTGATAAGCATCTGCGCTTGAAGTACAAGTTGCTTTTCGACATTGTGGTGAAGAACTTAATTTGTGAGAATCACAACACTGATGCTTTGTTCTCAGGGAGGCTGTGTGTGATGCGTGCAATTTTGGACGGCGTCAAGTGTGTTTGGACCACATTCTTCTGGAATGTGTTGAGGAAGAATAAGGTGAAGGTTCAGAAGGAGCCAAGCAAGGAGACTCAGGGAGAAATGCAGTATTTCTTCAACGCCAATGTCTCGTTGGCCACAAAGCTCACTATTCTATTGGACTTCTACTTCCCACATAAGGTTTGGGATGTAGATGGGTGCAGAAAGTTTGGAATGGCCAAGATCCTATTGAATAAGGATAGTCCTCTTCATGGGCATCCTGACTCTGATGGAGATGATGCCATCCCTGCCCAGCCCCTCCAGACTGTGCCATCTCCACCCAAGGGCCGGAAGGTAGAGAAGATGAAGAAGGCAGGAGGAAGTGCCTCTCAAAATATTGCCCTTTCCATTTCTTCAGAGGAGGATCAGTTGCCTCTCTCCTCTGCTCTGAAGAAATAAAAAAGAAATAAGGAAAGTTCTCAAGTGACTTCTCCAAAGTCTAAAAGAATGCTCCTAAGAAGAAGAGGAGCAGGAGAGTTGAAGGAGGAGATGTTGGAGGCTCCTCAGAGAAGAAATCTGAGAGTGTGTGCGTGGTGTTTTTCAAAGTTTTGTTAAATGAAATGTTGACAACATGCGCGATAACACAAGATGGTTACGAGCATTTATGAACAGATCTAAGTAGTTCTAAGCAGCGGAAGATTAAAACACCTTGCAAACGGAATTCAAAATTTATCATAGACTTAAATAAAGTCTATGATGCCTCATGGTAAAAAGTTTCACTATAACCATGTAGTGATACAAACAAAGACCTAACATAAGATCTCAAAGTGAGGGTAAGATGACAATACACCGCCTAAACAGATCTATAATGACTAGAAAACTGATCACACTCGGACCCTAATCTAGTCTATTTTCGATCACAATACTGATAGGAGCGTTGCAGCGCTCGACCAACACAAAAGATAATAGTAACTGCCCTTCTACACAAGATGTACTTGAACACTCGATAGTGTAGCTCTCTTTTACTACTTTCTGGCTTGTTTCCCCTGGTTTTTCCTTCGTCTATCTTCAGGTATTTATAGATGTAGGATCCACCGGAAGTTACAATTACTAGATCGGTTTGGAATGTCCTAGAAACAATTTCCTCCACTAACTCCATGATTAAGAATAACCGCCCATGATGTATTTGATCTTCTCACTTGATAACTGCAGCCGCATGACCTGGAACATTCTAGGTCTTCATCCTATGAACACAACATCAAACACAACATAGAACAAAAGTGTTATGTTAGGAGAAAGGGCAAATTCAGTAATGTTATCCAGAATGTTGCCCAAACATTTTTGACAACACTGGCATAACATTAACAATCTCCCTCAATTTGGTCTTTCTATTACAACACACCTGATGAAAATCTCTATAATATGCGTGTAATAGACAATGACAAATGAATGCCAAAAATGCCAAAAGATCAGGATTTAAACTAGGCACAAATCATGCTTAGCCCAAACATAATCCAAAACAAACAAGATGTTCTTAAAATAAGACAGCAACAACAAAACATAATTATTGTTCAGAGCCTTTGGTATGAGAAACAGGCACAAACAATAAATTGTGCTCAAACAACTATTGTTCAAAGCAAGGGTGGGAGCTTAAATTAATGATTCTAAACAATAGAAAAAATTATCAGAGCTAGATAGAGCTATCAAAGCTAATCCTAGCTACAAAACTAACAGAGGCTTAGCTAGCTACAAATATTCAAGAGCTATTACAATAAAGAAAAATATAAAACAAGATGGGAAAGGATTGGGCTGTAGGATATCAACAACTGCATCTTCAATAAATCTGCACAGACTCCCCCATACTTGAATCTCCCCCTATCTTCAAGCTCTAAATTGATAACCTTCAAAGGTCACCATACAATGTATCCAAATCTGGATCACCACCTTCATTCCTTGGTCCAGCATCAGTAGCAACATTGACTTCAACATCAACACCAGCATCTTCACCTTGATTAGAACCTCCATGACCAGATGGTCCAGCAGCATCTTCAGGTCTTTGTGGAGTATTTTCATCAGCTACTCCCCCTGTTGGAGTAGAAAGCAAGAATCTCCAAAAATTTCTTTGTTGTTCCATCCTGGATAGAGTTCTCTTCAAGTCTTCAATAGTCTTGTCCAAATCTGCAATTTGATTAGTAATATATGGAGCAGATATGGTAACAGAAGTAATAGATGACCCATCAACATTGATGTCGGCCGGTATGATGATAACATTTGGGTCAACACTCCCCCTGTTCTGAGTAGACCGTTGTTCTGGTTTAGCTTCAGGCATTGGTTCATCAACTCGTGGTCCTGGAAGGGGTAAATCAATCGCCCTGTTGTTGTCAATCAACAACTGATGGTTGATTCCAAGAGCAGGTGCATAGCTACTGATCACTTCATCACCAACTCTTTCAAACTCTTTATCTTGCAGCAATTGATGAATCAAACAGGGATACGACAGTAAACCTCTTCCACTAATTTCTCCAGCATACCTCAACATGTTATTAAATATAGTCTGACCTAAATTAAACTTATTTAGCTCACCTATCCCATAGAGAAGGATAGCTTGTTCTTCAGTCAAACATGTTGAATTGGTTGTAGGCAGCCAATTGTGGATCACCAATCTATGCAGTGCAGAGTATAAACTTGTCAATCTATAAGTCAAAATTCTCTTTGTCCAAATTCTGACTTTTCCACCAGTGATCACAGATATCACAACATTCAAATCAGTTATAGATCTTTCCTCCATGTTCCTTGTTCTTAGAATGCAGTTGATTACCCTAGGATTAACCATAATCCTATTACCTCTAAATCTTACATTCCCATAGTTCTCAGAATTCACTCTACCCAGACTCCTATGCAAGTTAGCATAAAATTCATACACCCAATCAACATTGTATGGTGTAGCAAACTGTATTGCATGCATAAGGTGTCTCCCAGTAAGGAATGGTATCAGATTCATGGCTTCAAACTCAGGTACCCTAATGACTCTTTCACTAACAACCACTCTAGTTCTAATAGTAGTGTACCTAGAACTAGTCATGTCATAATATGTCTCATAATCAGTCTCAGAGTCAGAGTATACCTCTTTAGGTTCAACAGCTTCTTCTTCAGATTTTGATGTTTTCTTAGGCGAGGCAACATTTTCGGCAACATGAACATGATCACTTCTTCTTTTGCTTCTGATTTCTCTCCTGGCAGTAGAAGGATCATGCTTGTGCTTTGTCCTTCCTTCAGTCCTGTTAGCAAAGAAATCTTTGAGTGTGATCTCCATGTCAGCATCTTCTTCAAATGAGATCTCCTTCATGACAGTATTAGCTTCAGCTTCAGCTTCCACATCTTGAGCAGCTTCTCCCTCGGGTTCACTATCTTCCTTCTTAGATTCAGACGCTTGAACAGGCTTTGAGCTTATTACATCATCCCTTGGCTTCTTTCTCCTAGACTCAGAATAGTCCACCTTCTTTCCCATAGTCCTAAAAGACATCCTCCATTTGCCACCATACCTTGTGAAAGATTTTGGATTCTTTTTCTTCTTCTTCTTCTTTCCTTTGGCAGCAAGGTTCTGTAATTTCTTGGCCAATCCACCATCAGAGTCAGATGACTCTTCACCAAGGTCATAATCAGTTTTACCTTCCTCAGGGTTAGAAGGATCAACAAGTTCCTTTCCTTTTCCAGCTTTCTCCTCTTCAGCTTTTCTCATATCAACTCTCTCTTTCTCAGCTTTCTCCTTGATATAGGCAAACTGATTCAAGTTAACATCTCTACCACCAATAGTAATTCTCTGCCTTGAATAGCATCGAACCATATTTTCATAGGTTTGAATGATGTCCAGAATAGTTGCATTCTCATTCAGTTCAACATGTAAAAGAAAGTCTTCATCTGGTAATAGTATTAGGTCAACACTTCCAGCAACATTGGAGGTTTCAGCAGGTTTTGCTGAATTTTGAGTGGGGTTAGGTTCAACTACAGGTTCAACAACAGGTGTAGGTTCATCTGTTGCCATAAGAGTTGGAATTTCAGTAGGTTTAGGGTTTTCAGAAGGAATTTCTGGAACAGGGGTTTCAGAAATAGGATTTTCAGTAAGGGTTTGTGATTGAAGGCTTACCACTTGATTCTGGCATGTACTTAGATAAGTCAACTGGTACAGACCCAATCATGATTGTGGGAGGCACAGGTGCACTACCAACAGATTGCACGATCCGTTCGATCTTAGCCGTGGTTGTGGATTCAGGGAGAGCCATGGAGAGAGGAATGGGCTGTTATGTTGGCGTAAATGGCACAACACTTTGGTCGACATTGAGATTTTCGTTTCCAGTAGCCATTGAAGCAAGTAGGTTGAGAGGATTTTCGGAGGTTGTGGAAGTGTTTGGAGAGTTTGGTTTGCTTAAGCTTTGTGAATTCGAAAGGGTTTGAGTGTTAGACATTATACCTGCAAGAATATAATGCACACAATTAAAATAACATTAAATTCCAATCACATAAGCAAGAACAAAACCGAAATAAACACATATACAATAATATTCGAACCGAAAATACCTTCTAATTAACTCAGTGCTTAATCACTCAATTAATTTCAGCTCTTTGTATGATAAACACACAATTCAATTCGATATTTATAGAGTAAAAAACAGTAAATTGAAGCACATCAAGTAGAAGTGGAAATCGTGGGTTATGGAGAGAGATATTCGATGGTTATGTTGAGTGAGAAAGGAACGTGGGTTGTATTGTGGAAAGTGTGGGATAATTAACTGAATAATTAAATAAATAAGTATCTACCTTAATTATATAAACTGTAATAAATCTAAAATCAAGAAATAACTGTGTAATTATCACATTAATATTCTAGAATCTACCATTATTCAAATTTTAAGCAAATATGCATGAGAAAATTACAAACATTCGAACCAACACAATAATAACCAAAATGATGGCACACACACACCTCAACATACTTATAAATTTTAACTTTTCAAGCACAAAATCACTTGATCATATTGATCCACCTTTTTGAAAGAGTACATCGTAGTTGTCAACTCCGTGCCCTATAGCTACTCAGTGGATTATGACCATATTGAATTAATTACCTTTTGAAAAGAGATCATCGTAGTAGCAAGCTCTGTGTCCCATAGTTACTCAATAATTAACCCAATATCGATGCATATTTAATCACATTTTGAAAATAGATCATCGTAGTAGCGAGCTCCGTGTCCCATAGTTACTCAGTGATTAAACATCTATTGTGATTTTTTAATTTTAAACATTCAAGAGATGTGTGTCCAGAAAATAATTTTTCAAGGTTCAAATGAAAAAACTTTCTACACGAAATTCACTTAATAGACAAAATAGGTTTGACACTTAGAAATAAAAACATGACTCATACTGATGTTGTTTAAAATGTTATCAATATTTTGCACAACATCATGATAAAACAGATTCAGATATTACATAAACCAAGAGATTTCCTAAGAGAAGAAGACCTCATAGTCAAGGGCTTTAGTAAATATATCAGCTAATTTTTTTTCAGTAGAAACATACTCCAATTTCACAATTTCTTTCTCTACAAGGTCTCTTATGAAATGGTGTCTTATACTTATATGCTTAGTTAATGAGTGTTGCACATGGGTTTTAGAGATATTTATGGCACTTGTATTATCACAATAAACAGTCAGAACATCACTATCAATGCCATAATCATAAAATATTTTTCTTAACCATAGAAGTTGTGTACAAAAACTTCCTGCAGCAACATATTCTGATTCAGTAGTTGATTGTGAAATACAGTTCTGCTTCTTGCTATGCCATGAGATCAGATTGTTCCCCATGAAGAAACATCCACCACTGGTGCTCTTCCTATCATCTGCATCTCCTGCCCAATCAGCATCACTATAGCCAACTAAAGCACATTTAGTATCTTTTAAGTACATTATACCCATTTCACTAGTTCCAGCCACATATTTTATAATTCTTTTTACAGAATTTAAGTGAGAGTCATTTGGTTTATGGGATAGGATTGGATTAGCTAGGATTGGATTAGAACGATTATCGAAAATCGGATAGATTAGAAACAGAAAATTTGGACTAGAACCAATTATTTTGGATCGAATTGTACACGAGATAGTCGTTCTAGTCTATCCAGGGTCATGGTCCTGTGCAATCCCTTAAATTAAACACGAGATTATCTGGGATTATAAAAACAATCCCAGACAATCCCTCAAACCAAACGGCCCCTTTGGGATTTTCCTGGTATCTTGCACATAAACAAACACTAAACATGATGTCAGGTCTACTAGAAGTAAGATATAACAAACTTTCTATCACTAATCTATACAATGTTGGGTCAACATTTTGCCCATCACTGTCTTTACTCAGTTTTTGTGTAGAACCCATTGGTGTTTTCATGAATTTTAGCATTTTCTAATCCAAATCTTTTAACCAGACTCTTAGCATACTTACTTTGAGAGAAAAATATACCATCTTTACTTTGCTTAATTTGCAATCCAAGAAAATAATTCAGATCACCAATCATAGACATTTCAAATGTTGAAGTCATTTCATGCACAAATCTATTCAGCATATGTTCACTTGTTGAACCAAATACAACATCATCCACATAAATTTGAGCAATTAAGAGATAATCATTTGAATGTTTAATAAATAAAGTCCTATCAGCTTCTCCTCTAACAAAACCAAATTGAATTAGGAAATCAGTTAGTCTTCCATACCAAGCTCTAGGTGCTTATTTGAGACCATACAAAGCCTTATTCAATTTATAAACATGATCAGGATATTCGGGTACTACAAACCTTTTGGTTGTTCTACATAAGCTTCATCTTTAAGTATTCTATTTAAGAAATCAGCTTTAACATCCATTTGATGTAGTTTAATATCAACAAAGCATGCAATGACTAATAACAGTCTAATAGACTCAATTCTTGCTACAGGAGCAAAAGTTTCATCAAAGTCTATTCCTTCTATTTGAGTATAACCTTGAGCTACTAGCCTAGCCTTGTTTCTAATTATATTACCAGCTTCATCAATTTTAATTTTGAAAATCCATTTTGTCCCTATGACATTAGTATGACTAGGTCTAGGAACTAGACTCCAAACTTCATTTCTTTCAAGCTGGTTTAGCTCTTCATGCATTGCATTTATCCAATTCACATCTTTAAGAGCTTCAGCTACATTTTTAGGCTCAATTGATGAATGATAACATTCAAAGTTTACCTGATTGCATATAGAGGACATGCAAATAGACCTTACCACATCCTTGAGGTCAGTTTCAAATCTCCTTCTGGTTTGCACTCCAGTGTACTCTTCACCAATTATCTGATTCATTGAATAACTCTTTAAAATCCTGGAAGAAGGCATTCTTCCTATTTCTAATTTATTTTCTGACTTAACAATCTTTTCAGATTTTTCAGGCAGTGTTGTCCCAGATGACGTCTCATTTTGGGCAACATCCTTTTTCAGGTCAGAAAGTTTTGAAGTTTTAATGAGATCAACAACATTATCCTCATAATTTGTACCTGCAACACTAGAAGTATCATCAAATACCACATTATTGGATTCTTGAACAGTATCAGTCCTTAGATTGTATATTCTGTAAGCTTTGCTATTCCAAGAGTAATCAAAGAAAAATCCTTTGTCACTCTTAGAGTCAAATTTGTGCAATTGATCTCTATCATTAAGTATGTAGCAAACACACCCAAAAATATAAAAGTACTTTAGACTAGGTTTTCTGTTGTTCAGGATTTCATATGGTGTTTTAGAAGATTCAGATCTAATGAACACTCTATTTCCAACATGACATGCAGTATTCAAGGCTTCTGCCCAAAATCTTTTTGAAAGATTTTTAGAAATTAACATGACTCTAGCCATCTCTTGGAGAGCTCTATTCTTTCTTTCAGCAATGCCATTTTGTTGTGGAGTTTTGGGAGAGGAAAACTCTTGAAAAATACCTTTGTTTTCACAAAAATCAGTGAATGAGCTATTCTCAAATTCTCTACCATGATCTGATCTTATCCTGCTTACTTTCAAGTTATAAACAGTTTTGAATCTTTTGTAAAGAATTTTAAATGCAGAAAAGGCATCTGATTTTTCTTTCAAGAATTCAACCCATGTAATCTACAACAACTAAAGTGTATCTCTTACCACCTATAATTTCTATTTCCATAGGGCCTATTAAATCCATATGTAACAGTTCTAAACATCGTTTTGTGGTACATGAAGATAACACTTTGTGTTACACTCTTGATTGCTTACCCTTTTGGCATGGTCCACAGACTTTCACATCATTAAACTGTAATTTAGGCAAACCAACTACAACATCATGTTTAATCAGTTTTTGAATGTTTCTGTAATTAGCATGTCCTAATTTTTTATGCCATAAGATTTCATCAGTTTTCATGCTATTACAAACATTGTTTGAACCAATCAAGTAGCAATTATCAGCAGATCTGTTTCCAGTCATCAAACATTCATTGTTTTGGTTAAAAATATTACATGCATTCTTGTCAAATTTAACATGCAAGTTATCATCACATAACTGACTAATACTAATCAAGTTTGCAAGAAGACCATCAACATGTAACACATTTGATAACTTTGGAAAACCATTCACATTAAGAGTTCATTTTCCTATGATTTTTCCTTTAGAACCACCGCCATAAGTTACATTACCACCATCATATGACTCATAATCAACTAAATGTTCAATTTGTCCAGTCATATGCCTTGAGCAACCTGAATCAAAATACCATAAACCTGGTACACATGCTTTCAAAGAAGTACACACAACATTACATGAGATTTTAGTTTTAGAAGTCCAAGATTTATCAGTATGTCTCTCAGAACGTTGTAACACTTTGGGTAACATTCCTTTATCAATTTTCAACTTTGCACAATATGGCTTAATATGACCTATTTCAGAACAGTAATGACATATATAGACTTTATCATTCTTCCTAACATGCTTTTCAGAAATATCAGAATTAACATTTTCATGTTTTGCTTTAACAAATTTCACATAATTATCAGAATGAGAGGTTCAGAAGTGTCACCAACAAAGCCAAGTCCCGCTTTGTTTGTCTGTCCAAAAGTCATAGCATCATCCAACTTCATTTTCCCTTGTGAGAATTTCTTGAAACTCAAAGTTGATTATTTCAAATCCTGCTTAAGTTTAAACAGTTCCAAGTCCTTTCTAATCAAGATCACTTCCAGCTTTGTAAGTGAATTCCTTAAATCAGAATTTTCCAAGGTCAATGACTCTAGAATCTGATTTTTAGATTCAAGCTCCTTACTCAGCTTCTGTCTTCTAGATTCACAATCCTTGTGAATTTTAACTGTATTACCTATCTCGTCAAGTAAACCATTAAAACAGGTTACATCTAGACCATTTTTACCCAGTGTTGTCCGAAATGACATGTTATTTTCGTCAACATCAGAGTAATAATCATCCAGATGATAATCAAAAGTATCATCATACTCTATCCTAGCAGAAAAAGCACATTCTTCTTCTTTATCAGAATCATTTTCATCACCAGAATTATCACTTAAAGTAGCAGTCAAACTATACTTCTTTTTCAATAAAGTATTAGCACATTCATTAGCATAATGACTAAAACCATAACATGCATCACATTTCACATTTTTTCTATATTCAGGATCATATCTAAATTTGCTATTCCTATTCTAAGGTTTAGTTTGATTGAAACTTGTTCTCCTTTCAGAAACTTAAGGTGAGTTATTGATCTGAACTTTAGGTTGAGCAATACCTTTAGCATTGTTCATTTTCTTCTTAAGAAACTTATTGAATTGCTTAGATAATAGAGCAATGCTGTCTGGATTGTCAAGACACAAACTGACAACATCATCATCATTATCAAATTCAATTTCAGTAATATAAGAAGTCTTTTCAGAATTAGAAGAAGTACTACCCTTGAACATAACAACCTTTTTATCATCTTTTGAATTATCAGCTTGTGTTATATTCATTTCATAGGTGTTTAGGATACTTACAAGTTCATTTTGAGATATGGTATTAGTATCTTTAGCTTCCTCAATAGCACATATCCTAGAATCAAATCTTTTAGGAACAATTCTAAGAATTTTATGTACTAACCTGGTATTGGAGATAGGATCTCCAAGAGCATGAGCTTCATTTGCAATCTCACTGATCCTTTCATTATAGGATGAGATTGTTTCATCTTCTTTCATCCTCATGTTCTCAAACTTTGTCCCAAGCATTCGAAGTTTGGTCCTTCGAACACTATCTGATCCTTTACAATGTTCTTGTAATCTTTCCCAAGCACTCTTTGCAGAAATGCAAGTTAAGATTAGTTTGAACATGGAAACATCAGTTGCTGTGAAAATAGCATTCAAGGCCTTTGAGTTGTAACTAGCCAATTGAATTTCTTCATTTGTCCAGTCTAGTTCTCTCTTGATCTGGGCCTCATTGTCCTCATCAGCTGGTGTCCTCGATTGAGTCCAACCAGACAAAACACTCCTCCATGCACATTCATCAATGGACTTGATGTACATATGCATTTTAGGCTTCCAATACGCATAATTTGTTCCATCTAAAACATGAGTCTTAAGTGTAGGAGTAAGGGGATATTCCATTACAATAAAAATACACACAAGACAACATGATCTAAACTTAAAAGACTAAGTTTTGGGCTCTGGTGCCAACTGAGAATGTGTGTGTGGTGTTTTTCAGAGTTGTGTTAACTGAAATATTGACAACATGCGTGACAACACAAGATGGTTATGAGCAGTTATGAATAGATATAAGTAGTTCTAAGCAGCAGAAGATTAAAACACCTTGCAAACGGAATTCAAAATTTATCATAGACTTAAATAAAGTCTATGATGCCTCATGACGAAAAGCTTCACTATAACCATGTAGTGATACAAAAGAAAACCTAACATAAGATCTCAAAGTAAGGGTAAGGTGACAATACACCGCCTAAACAAATCTACGATGACTAGAAAACTGATCACACTCAGACCCTAATCTAGTTTATTTTCGATCCCAATACTGATAGGAGCGTTGCAGCGCTCGACCATCACAAAAGATAATAGTAACTGCCCTTCTACACTAGATGTACTTGAACACTCGATAGTGTAGCTCTCGTTTACTACTTCCTGGCTTGTGTCCCCTAGTTTTTCCTTCGTCTATCTTCAGGTATTTATAGATGTAGGATCCACCGGAAGTTACAATTACTAGATCAATTTGGAATGACCTAGAAATAATTTCCTCCACTAACTCCATGATTAAGAATAACCGCCTATGATGTATTTGATCTTCTCACTTGATAACTGCAGCAGCATGACCCGGAACATTCCAGGTCTTCATCCTGTGAACACAACATCAAACACAACATAGAACAAAAGTGTTAATGTTAGGAGAAAGGACAAATTCAGTAATGTTATCCAGAATGTTGCCTAAACATTTTTTACAACACTGGCATAACATTAACAAAATCAAAGAAGTAGAAGAGGGCTGAGAAGAAGTCTCTTCTGGTTGATGAAGCAACAGAAGAAGAAGAGGAGAAGGTTTCTCTTAAGAAGAAGCCTAGGACTAGAAGAGCCATCCTGCAAGATCCAGAGACAGATTCTTTTGACCACGACGCAGAGGAGCCTGCCCACCAGGAGACTGAAGTCGTCTCTCCTGGAGTTGCTCTTCCTGGTGCAGACGACTTTGAGTCTGCACCTGCTCTGGTTCCAGTTGATGTTGACTCAGCTGAGGTAAACTCTCATTTCCTTCCTACTGTAAATCTTGTTTCCCCTTCCCTTCCCCCCCCCCCTCTGGACCCTCACAAAAAGCCATTTATCTGGATGCAACCCCCTCTGCATCTGCACCAGACCAGAACCTCTCTACCCCAAACACTCCCCAACCACAAAACACTGAAGCACTTAACCCACCCTCACCCTCACAAAGAGCCTCTGTACCAGAGGAGAATCCAATGCATACTTCCTTTCCTGGTACAGAACCACCCCCTTCCACCTCAACCTAAACACCCCCTTCCACCTCTGCTCAAACACATCTTAACCCCTCCCCTTGCATGGCTCTAGTCTTCGTGGCTCCTCCAGGCTCCCCTGAATGTTCTACTAGCGATGATAGTGAGGAAAGGTGCTAGTCGTGCCCATCCTCCTCTACATATAGACCCATCCCATTTGCATTCAATGATACAGATATGGGGCCTATCAGACAGAGCATGAGCAAAGGTGCTTAACTCTGGCTTCGGGAATACTTTCCTGTGTTGCTAGACCATCTCCCTCTTCTAGCAAATCTCACTTATGGAAAAGTCTGGATTACGGCCAGAGAAGAAGACATCGAAGATCTCATCCTCCTCCATGATGAGATGGGTGCATCAAATTTCTCTAAGTGGGAGATGGAGGTGAAGAAGAAGCTGAACATCCAATATCCCTCTGAGTTGATGTCTGTGGATTCAGCCAGAGTAGTGATCAGAACTCTTATGATCCAGAGGGGAGTAATGATCTCCCCTACAGGCCCCACATACACTTTTGGGCCCCACTTCACTTTCCCTCCAGAGCTATATTCAGAAGAGGAGGACTTTGATGTGACCCCTGCCATGCTGAAGAAGATGAAGTTGTTCTTCAATTCACCAGTCCAGGAGATTGGCAGATTCTTCAAGGCCATCCAACACTATGGCCCTAATATGATTGAGCACCAGATCAGAGATGAAAGGAAGAAATTCCTTAATCAGATCAAATCTACATTTGCCTCTGCAAAGGCTGCCTTCAAGAAAAATGGGCTCTTCCTCGAGATGGATATTATCAAGAGCCAGAAGAAGCTCCAGGAGCATGTCTTGGAGCAGATGAGACCAGTCTCTGTTCTCAAGACATCTCTAGCTACCCAAATGATTGAAGCTGCCAAGATGAAGGATGATCTAAGGATGATGCTGGACAGGCAGGAAGCTTTGGTAGTAGAGGCCAAGTCTTATCTTGAGGAGGCCAAGAAGCTAAAGGACATGCACTCTTCCTCCTCCACCGAGTTGCCTACTCTGATCAGGCAGGTGGTTGAGCCCCTTATTGATGATGTTAAGAAGTGGGAAGAGAAGGTCAGAACTGAATTGACCAACTCTACAAATGAGACTCTGTTCTCTCACTCTGGTCGTTTGGATCTTTTTTAGAGCACCATGGCTCAGGCAGAGATCAACCAGAAGAAGAAGGCATAGCTGAAGTCTCTGGCTGTTGATGTCAGGTCAATGTTGTCAAGAATGTTACAACATTTTCCACAACATCAGAATTCGCCCTTTCTCCTAACACTAACTCCGAATGTTGCAATGTTGTCTTTAATGTCTAAACATGCAGAACAAAGACGTGGCGGTTACCAGGTCAGTCGGTTGCAGTTTAGAGTGAGTTATTTGAAGCTATAACATGGGCGGTTATCAAAATAATGGAGGCTTAGTGTTGGACGGTTTTTACATCATGGGAAACCATGATTTGATGTGTTCACATGCAAGATACGAACTCTATAAATACCGTATGCAATGGACGCTATCAAGTGAAGTGTTCGAGAATTTTTTTTACATATAGAGTGTAGTTATTTCGATTCTCTCCTTTGTAATTCTAGAAGTATTTTAGTTCGACCTTTGATTAGGTTATTTGGTTTACACTCTTAGATTTATAGGCTTTTGATTATATATCTAGGGTATATGATCTTGATGTAAATTCCTATAGTTAGTTTTTACTTTGTCTTTGTATCACTACTCGTTATAGTGAAGTTTCGCCATGAGGCATCATAAATTATTCAGTAATAATCTATGATAAAGTTTTGATATCCTTTTTGTAAATTTTATATTCTGTTTTTCAAAGTCTTCCGCTGTGTATGTTGTCATTTATGTTTCAACACATTTGACAACATTCTGGAAAAATACTCATGCACACCCTTCAATTGGCACCAGAGCCATAACTAGATATTTAGTTAGATCCTGTGTCTTTAAGTGTGTAAATTTTGTTTGCAATGGAATATCCACTTACCCCTGCTTTAAAACCTCCGATTGTAGATGGATCGAATTATACATATTGGAAACCTTGATGAACGAGCATGGAGGAGTATACTGTCAGGATGGACTCCACCCAGAACTCCAGGCGATGAAGATAACGAAGCACGAATCAAAAGTGAACTGGATTGGACTAATGATGAAGTAACCTTGGCCAGCTACAATTTGAAAGCTTTGAACGCCATTTTTACATCAGTTGATGTATCTACGTTCAAACTAATTTCAAATTGTATATCTGCAAATGATGCTTGGGATCACTTGCAAGAGCATTGTGAAGGATCTGAGAGTGTTCGTAGAACAAAATTACGAATGCTAGGCACCAAGTTCGAGAACCTCAAGATGAGAGAAGACAAAACTATCTCTGCCTACAATGAGAGACTTTTTGAGATTGCCAATGAATCTCACTCTCTAGGTGATCCAATTTCGAATACCAGGTTACTTCATAAAATTCTAAGAACTGTTCCAAAATGTTTTGATGCTAAAATATATGTTATAGAAGAAGCTAAGGATACTGATACTATGAGTCAAAATGAATTGATAAGTATTCTTAAAACCTATGAAATGAATCTTGATCAAAAGAATGATTCGTCTGATAAAAAGGTATTTGTTTTCAAAGGTGAAACTTCTTCAAAAAATTAAAAAACTTTCATTCGTAACTGAAGCTGATTCTGATTCTAAATGTGTTGATTTATGTGATGACAATTCTGAGGATATTGCTTTTCTAACAAATTAGTTTAAATCTTTTTTAAAGAACAGGGCCAATAGGTTAAAAAAAAAATATTCAACCAAAAGTAGAAACAAACAATAATCAATAAATGCCTGAAAGAAAAAATATATTTAATTAAAATAGATGATCAGGTAGTAGTAGTAGCAAACCTAGGTATGATCCTGAGTATAGAAAGTCAGTAAGATGCGATGCTTGTACTGGTTTTGGTCACTATGCAAATGAATGTGCCAACACCTTGCTAAGAAAGAAACTGAATTTTAATTCTACTTTGAGTGATGAATCAGAAGATGAAAATGTGTCTGAGAAAACTGAAGAATGTGCTTTTTCTGCTAGATTTGTATATGATGATACTCTTGATGACCATCTGGATGACTATTATACATATGTTGACACAAATGTTCCTTCATTAGTTAAAACTTCTAGTAATAACAGCCCAGATGTGAGCTATTTTACAAGTTCTTTTGTGGAGACAGGTACTTGTTTACTAGATAAAACTTGTTGTATCATATGTCAAGAAAACATCAAGGAGATTAAATCTCAATCACAGATTCTTAAGTCAATGACTTTAGAAAATGCTGATTTAAGAGAATCCTTAACCAAACTCGAAGTCATTCTCACAAGGAAAGACATGGAGCTTGAGAAGCTGAAAGAAGAGCTCAGAGGTTCAACCTTGAGCTTCAAAAGGTTCACCAAAGGCACTGAAATTCTGGACAATACCTTGGTACTTGGTAATTCTGGTAGAAAAGGGCTTGGATATGTTGATTCTTCTAAAACAACTAAGGCTAGTAATGAACCTGTTAAATTTGTAAAATCAGGAGCAGAGTCTATGATCAACATTGCTGACTCTACAAATAAATTATTTGAAAAATCAAGTGATTTTTTGTGTCATTACTGCTATAAAACTGGGCATATCAAACCTTACTGCTGGAAATTGAAAAAAGATTTGAATGCTAAGTCTGTGTCACCAAATTTTTCACCTCATTTAAAAGAATATATTTCAAAAATTAATTGGGTCAGTAAAACTAAAAGGTGTAATGTTGTGTATACTTCATTAAAGGGTCATGCACCCGGTTCTTGATATTTTGACAGTGGTAGTTCTAGGCATATGACTGACAATATTGATTTTTTAATTAATTATAGATTAAATACCGATGGTCATGTGATTTTTGGAGGTGGTACTCGTAGTGCAGTCATTGGTACTTTAAATGTTCCAGGATTCCCTAAATTGACAAATGTGTTGCATGGTGATGGATTGGTTGCTAATTTGATTAGTATAATCCAATTATGTGATGATGGCCTACATGTAGACTTTGATAAGGATTCATTCTATGTGAAAAATGAAAAAGGTGAATGTCTGATGGTTGGTCATAGATCTGTGGATAATTGCTATGTAATTGATACCCCAAAAACATGTAACAATGTGAAAACCGATGAGAGTTTTCTGTGGCATCAAAAACTTGGGCATACACATGACCAGAATATATTGAAATTGATTAAGACAGGTGCTGTAAAAAGACTTCCTAGATTACAGCTGAATAAGTCAAAGGTGTGTGGTCCTTGCCAAAAAGGTAAACAAGTCAGAATGTCACATAAAATGTTGAAACGTTGTTCTACACAAAATTATTTTGAACTCCTTCATATGGATCTTATTGGTCCAATGGAAACTGAGAGTATAGGTGGAAAAATATATTCTTTTGTTTTGGTTTATGACTATTCAAGATACACTTGGATTGAATTTCTTAAGGAAAAATCTGAAACCTTCTCTGTGTTTAAAAATCTGTATAAGAAATTCAAAAAAGGTTTCAATTCAAAGATCAAGAAAATTAGGTCTGATCATAGAAGAGAATTTGAAAATAGTGACTTTACAAAACTTTTGTGAAGACAAAGGTATCCTACAAGAATTTTCCTCACCAAAAACACAAAACTTTTGTGAAGACAAAGGTATCCTACAAGAATTTTCCTTACCAAAAACACCACAGTAAAATGGTGTTGTTGAAAGAAAGAATAGAACTCTACAAGAGATGGCTAGGGTCATGCTAGTATCAAAGTATCTTTCAAAAAGATCTTGGGCTAAAGCTCTTAACACTGCGTGTCACATTTCTAACAGAGTTTACCTAAGATCAGGAACCACAAAAACCTCTTATGAAATACTAAATAACAAAAAACCAAATGCTAAATATTTCATGTGTTTGGTTATGTTTGTTATAATTTGAATGATAGAGAACAGTTGCACAAGTTCGATTCAAAAAATGATAAAGGATTCTTTCTTGGTTATTCTAGAAATAGCAAAGCATATATAATCTATAATTTACGGACTGATACAATGCAAGAATCTATTAATGTGGTTTTTGATGACAATGCTAGTCTTGCAGGTCCAACCATTGAGGATGATGTTACTGTACTTATTGATGTACCAGTGAACTCTTCAAATTCTGGTCAGAGTAAAGATGTTGTTCAAAATGTTCCAACAACTAAAACAACACCTGAAAAATCAGAATGTTCTTGGAATTCACTTGAGTACAACAAATTTCCATCTACCAGGATAATTAAAGATCATCCTGCAGAATAAATCATTGGAGAAAAACATTCTGGAGTTCAGACAAGAAGAAGAATGGGTATTGTAAGAAATCTAGTAAAAAATATTTGTATGTCTTCCATCTGCAACAAGGTAAGTTATGAGTGTTATCATTCCCTAATTGAGCCTAAAATGTTATTAAAGCTTTGAAAGATGAGAATTGGATTAATGCCATGCATGAGGAATTAAATTAGTTTGAGAGGAATAATGTTTGGACTTTAGTACCTAGGCCAGAACATACAAATGTTATAGGGACTAAATGTATTTTCAAAAATAAAACTGATGAATCTGGTAATATTGTTAGAAACAAAGCTAGATTAGTAGCTCAAGGATACACTCAAGTAGAAAGAATTGATTTTGATGAAACTTTTGCTCCAGTTTGCTAGAATTGAATCTATAAGACTACTACTTGCCATTGCTTGTTTTCTGGATATTAAGTTACATCAAATGAATGTTAAAGCCGCTTTTCTAAATGAAATTTTGTTTGAAGAAGCCTATGTGGAACAACCAAATGGATTTGAAAATCCTGACTTTCCAGACTAAGTGTATAAATTGAAGAAAGCTTTATATGGTCTCAAACAAGCTCCTAGAGCTTGGTATGGAAGGTTGACAAACTTTTTTGTTAATTTTGGTTTCATTAGAGGTGAGGCTGATAGAACCTTATTTATCAAACAAACTGAGAATAACATCATGATTGCCCAAATCTATGTTGATGATACTGTGTTTGGTTCCACAAGTGATAAAATGATTGATCTTTTTGTAAAGGAAATGACAGCCACTTTTGAAATGTCAATGGTTGGAGACTTAAAATTTTTCTTAGGTCTTCAGATTAAACAAGACAAAGATGGTATTTTCTTTTCACAAAGCAAGTATGCAAATAATCTTGTTAAGAGATTTGGACTTGAAACTACAAAATCAATGAGAACTCCTATGGGTTCTACACAAAAGCTGTGTAAGGATAATTCTGGACAAAGTTTTGATCCAACTCTATATAGGTCTATGATCGGCAGTTTACTTTATTTAACCTCGAGTAGACCAGACATCATGTTTAGTGTATATTTGTGTGCTAGATATCAGGCTAATCCTAAAGAATCTCACATGAATGCTGTAAAAAGGATCATCAAATATGTTGCAGGAACATGTGGTCTAGGAATCTGGTATGGTAAGGACACTAATTGTACATTAATTGGTTGGAGTGATGCAGATTGGGCCGGAGACAGTGATGACAGGAAGAGTACAAGTGGAGGATGTTTCTATATGGGAAACAATCTCATCTCATGGCACAGTAGGAAACAGAACTGTGTTTCTCAATCCACTGCTGAATCTGAATACATTGCAGTAGGGAGTTGTTGTACTCAATTACTTTGGCAAAAGAAAATGTTTGATGACTATGGTTTGAACAATGATATACTAACTATATATTGTGATAATACAAGTGCTATCAATATATCAAAGAATCATGTACAACATTCTTTGACAAAGCATATAAGTATAAGACATCATTTTATTAGAGATCTTGTTGAAAAAGAAATAGTGAAATTAGAATATATCCCCACTGAAAAACAACTTGCAGATATATTCATTAAAGCTCTTGATTTTGAGAGGTTTTCTTCACTTAGAAAATCTCTTGGCTTAGGCTCTCACTAAATAAATTAGTACTGTGTTGTGAAACATGTTTCAACATTGTTCACAACATTAGAAAACTCTCAGTAAATTTTTCTAATTATTTACTCTATTTAATTCTTGTTGATTCGTACTTAGTGATAAGTAATTGAATTTGAAAATGTGTTTATTTTTGTGGTCACATATCATTGTGTATGAAAATATTTGAAATATCACAAATAAAGATACTTTAATCACTGAGTAACTATGGGACACGGAGCTCGCTACTACGATGTACTCTTTTAAAAAGGTGATTAAAATGTATCAATTTGTTCATAAATCCACTGAGTAACTATGGGGCACGAGCTCGCAACTACGATGTTCTCTTTTCAAAAGGTGGATTAATGTAAAATCTTATGATAAAAGTGTTTGATTGATAAAACAATCCAATGTTGATTGTGTTATTGAAATGTTGAGATATGTGTTCTAACAAAAATAATAACATTATGAGAATTCGAATTAGTTATTGATTTATATGAATTAATTAATTTTTGAATAGGATAAATATTAAGGGAATATATTGAGAATATTCTACAGTATTTATTCAAATTTAGTTTTTAGCATAAAAAATCGTGGGTAATATATATTTTATTTCTTTTTCACATTTCATATCACAAAAACTTCTAGCACCATGTTCTAACAGTTAATGTGGAAGGTTCTCAAAAGCCACCACACAATGCACGACATAAAGTGGAGCATATGTGATAACTTCCATATTTTTTTCTATATAAGATCTCTTAATTCAGTGTTAGTTCTAAGTACTTATAAGCTTATATCGAATTTTATTTTGCGGATCCCTGAAGGTATTTTTGATAGAGTGCTCAAGTATCACTCGGGATATTATTTATTATCATCTTCTTCAACCTATAAGATGCGTATATGTGTAAATTACTGAATATTTTTATTCATTAATTTTTAATCAAAATTTTCGATTCTTTTGCTGGTTAAAATGTCATCTCAAAGAGACCTTCCATCTTCTCCTCATTCCCCCAAATTTCCTGCATCTTCTTCCACATCCAAAAATCCTCTCAACTTGCTAGCATCAATGGCCTCAAAAACTGATTCCCAGAATGTTGCTGCTAATGTTGGCGCCTCTCCACCAACATCTCATTCGATTACAATGGGTTCTTTCGAAATACCAATCCCACAAAATGTCAATCCTTCATCTTCGATTCCAAACCCTACTTCTATGAAGGACACAACTGATAATCCTCTGTTCAACCCATTAGAAATGTGGCTGACTATCTTGACCCTAATCATATCTCTATAAACTTCAGTTTAGGACCCTTTGAACAAATCGATGCCACCTATCAAGTTCTAAAACTTAAGACTCAACATCCTAAAATACAACTTGGTGATGGAGAGATAGATCTTACTGAGCTTGAAAAATGTTTAATCCTCAGCAAGGAACACCAGAAGCTGATGATCAAGGAACTGAAGCTGAACCTGCAATGGAGACTCAACCTAAAACATCAAATGGCACTGAAGGTCTGGGTGAAAGGATTAGAAACGCCTGGAAATAGAGAAAAGTAAGCCAACCAAAGAAAGGAGGAAAAAGAAGGAGATCTTAAAGGAACATGGGAAGAAAGGTGGATTATGCTGAGACAAAAAGGAAGGGAAAGAAGGAGGATGCCTTAAAGCCGATTATGATAGATGAAAGCTCAGAAGAAACAACTACATGTCCTAATGTAGTTGAAACTGAAGAAGTGCAATCTGGCCCCACTCAAGTGCCAGATTCTGATTCCGAGATGAATGTGCCCATTAACAAGTATGAAAGAGAAATAAGGCCAAAAATAAAATTGTTCTTATGCCAACTGTTGCTGAAAGTGAACATGTTGTTGCCGAAAATGTGCCATCACCTATGGCAACATCCGAAGAATCTGAACCAGAACAGGAGAAAGAAGAAGAAGAGAAGAATTTTGAACCTGAATCCAGTGATCCCTCTCCGAGTGATTCTGAATCCAGTGCAAAGATAATATCTGATCACACTTCTAGTGAAGAAGAATATAATAATATGAAGAGTGATAAGTATAGAAAAATTCGCACTAGGATACTTGTGGGAGAAAAGGTAGTCAAAATGACTGACTTTAGAGAGCAAAATCTAGTTGAATATTTTAGGGAAAGATCACTGTTGCATGCTCTTGAATTTGCTACACCATATATTGTGGAATGGGTTTATGAATTTTATGCAAATCTGAGAGAAAGTTTGGGTAAAACAAATTCTAAGCATTATGGTACTGTTTGGTTTAGAGGAGTTAAACTCAGGTTTACACCGAATTCAATCAATTTATTTCTGAGAACTAGGACTATGATTGAAGAAACTGTTAATGACATGAATGAGGTTATCAAAGTCATAACTGGTGGGCAGATTATGGTTTGGGAAAATAGATTGAGTAGTTCTAAGTTGACTATTTTGTATTCTATTCTTCACAAATTATGTGTGTACAACTGGTTGCCGTCTTCCAACACTACTGTTCTAACCAAAGAACAAACCATCTTGATGTACAAGATTGGACACTTGAAGAAATTCAATCTAGGGGAAACAATCTTTAATAATGTCTTGTCTTACATAGGTGATATTACTGGGAAATGATTGCTGCCTTATCCAAGTCTCATATGCAAGATGCTTGAGAACAAAAGTTTTGAGAGGAATCCAAGAGAAAAAACTATCAGTGGATTCATAGCTAGTGTTGTAATCTCCACAGTGCTACTCACAGGGCCAAGGGTCATTGATTTACCTTATCATGAACCAGCTGAAGAACATCAAGAACAAGAAACTGCTAATGCCGCTGAGAATATTGGCAATACTTATGTCAACATTCCTCATAATGCTACAATCATATAAGTTTCTTTAACTCCAAATTATATTACTGAACAAATTGAGACCCTGCAAACAACCATCATAAACATGCAGTCAACCATTCAAGATATGAAGAACCAAAAGACTTTCTGGGAGTTGCTGCTTTCTACTCCAACAAGTGGAGTAAGACCTGATGTAGCTGCTTCTGATGAAGGTGGTTTGAACTCAGGGGGAGTTAAAGTTGATGGTGGTGCCAGTACTAGTGGTGCACGAATTGAAAAAGTTCCTGCTGCTGAAGATATTATTGTTCCAGTTGCTGAACCTGTTGCTGAAAAAGATGACGATGAAGACCTAGAGACACTCTATGGTGATCTAGGTGGAGACCAAGAAAGAGCTTAGAATCCAAGGAAGAATGAAGATAGGGGAGTTCGTACAGACTATGATGATGCAGCCGACTTATGAAGATCAGCCCAATCCTCTCTCTTCTTCACACATTCAATCCTGATATTCAAAGGCTCTACTGTTATTTAGTTTAAATTATGTTAGTATTTTTTTAGTTTAGTCTAAAATTGTTAGTCTGTGTTGATGTTTTTGTTTAGATTATTTTGGTAACATTCTAGTTTGCTTAGTCCTTGTGAAGTTTTGTCCAAAGTACTCAGTTTGTACTTTGTATTGTTTTTATTTCCTATTACCAGATTTGGTTTAACAATTAAATATCTTCTCTTTGATGTTTAGTTGGGTTCATACTTAAACACGTTTTACTGCATGTTTATAACATCAGGTGTGTTGTAGTAGAAAGGCCAAATTGGGGGAGATTGTTGATGTCAGGTCAATATTGTCAAGAATGTTACAATATTTTCTGCAACATCAGAATTCACCCTTTCTCCTAACACTAACTCTGAATGTTGCAATGTTGTCTTTAATGTCTAAACATGCTGAACAAAGATGTGGCGGTTACCAAGTCAGGCGGTTGCAGTTTAGAGTGGGTTATTTGAAGCTACAACATGGGTGATTATCAAGATCATGGAGGCTTAGTGTTGGACGGTTTTTACATCATGGAAAACCATGATTTGATGTGTTCACATGCAAGATACGAACTCTATAAATACCGTATGCAGTGGACGCTATCAAGTGAAGAGTTCGAGATATCTATTTTACATATAGAGTGTAGTTATTTCGATTCTCTCCTTTGTAATTCTAGAAATGTTTTAGTTTGACCTTTGATTAGGTTATTTAGTTTACACTATTAGAATTATAGGCTTTTGATTATATATCTAGGGTATATGATCTTGATGTAAATTCCTATAGTTGGTTTTTACTTTGTCTTTGTATCACTACTCGTTATAGTGAAGTTTTGCCATGAGGCATCATAGATTATTCAATAATAATCTATGATAAAGTTTTGATATCCCGTTTGCAAATTTTATATTCTGTTTTTCAAAGTCTTCCACTGTGTATATTGTCATTTATATTTCAACAAATTTGACAACATTCTGGAAAAATACTCACGCACACCCTTCACTGGCCATGGCCAAGCAACTGATTGCAGAAGAGTCTCAAGAGTCAGAGCAAGAACCCAAAATTGGCCCTGCCAAGAGGAAGCTGAAGAAAGCTAAGAGGACCTTCCTAGAAGAAGTTGTTGAAGAGGCAAGGCAGAGATTCCAGGAAGAGACTGAAGAAGAAAAGAGAGCCAGAATCACGAAAAACGTAAATGATGAGCAAAGAAGAAGATACGTCCAGAGGCAGAACAAGAAACTAAAGGAAGCTGGTGGAAGCAGTAGTGGCGGCCCAAGGAAGAAGAGGAACCAGATTGAGATCATGTCTCAGCTGCCACTTAGGACAGAAGGATCCTTTGACTCTACTGTGCCTATTTCTCTGATTAATCAATGGAAGGATGCCAAGATCCTGTGGATCATCCAAGACTACATTCACAAGCCACCACCAGAGGATGAAGCTCTCATCAATATGATCTTACGTACCTGGATGCAGGCTTATGACAGGGACTTGTATGAGCAGCTGATGCAATCCACAATTAAGTACAATCTGGAGGTGACTGCTCCACAATTTGAGCATCTCAACACTTCTCTGGATGGCGACCAGATTCATTGGACAGAGTTGAAGAGGTTGTTCAAGACCAAGGTGATGCACAACTTCGACCCTCCCAGTCAAGCAGAGCTCAGAATTATTCAAGACCGCTTCCTAGACTAGTTTCTTGTTCCTAAGGAAGGCAGAAGATATGTTTGATAGATGATATGAAATTTTCTGTAAACTGTAACATCTCCGAACTATTAATAAAAGCTTCCTATCTCTGATTCTGCTAAAGACAACTTCTTGTTGTCTATTATTTATCTCCGGTGAGATCTATTCTAAGATCTCATCTCTATTTTATCATGCTTATCTGTTTTAAATTCAGTTCGGGTGTTGGTTTTAACCTCATCAAAAAGGGGGAAATTGTTAGGATAAATGTTGTTAGTTTTGAAGAGGTTAAAACAAACCAGAAGTTGTAATAGGACCATCTGGACCTGTTAGCCAGATGATGATTTAGATTAGGACTTAGTCTAGGGGGAACTGCTAGACCAGAAGACTTCACCAAAAGAGTCGACCAGAAGACTTCACCAAAAGAGTCGACCAGAAGACTTCACGGTGGAGGTTTAGATCAGAGGCAGAAGATCTTCCCCAGAACCAGACGAGTCTGGTGAAATAAGTAAAGTCTTAGAATCATCCCCAAAATATAAGGAACTCTTCATTTCACTACTCTGGTCTGGACCAGAAGACCTCGGAGTCATCTGGTATCTAATCTTACAATTTTGAACAGATCAGATGCTGACCAAGGAAGTTCTTTACCGTTGGTGCAATTAATGCAAGTCAAAAGATCAGGATTGGAAAGTCAAATGAAGAATAAATCATAAGGATCCCACCAACCCAATCAATCAATTAGAAAATTGATTGATTGGAA
The DNA here is from genome assembly GCA_947034835.1 of Ballota nigra. Taxonomy (NCBI): domain Eukaryota; kingdom Viridiplantae; phylum Streptophyta; class Magnoliopsida; order Lamiales; family Lamiaceae; genus Ballota; species Ballota nigra. The sequence goes on along the minus strand of OX344720.1, from coordinate 17,945,956 downwards.
CTTCCATTTATGGGGATCTGATTAGATTAACTCTCCAACGGCTAAACCCTAATCCTCCCTATAAATATGAGAGCTCTAGGAAATGAGTCACACGCGCGAAGAACATTTTTCAAGCATTCAATATTCTAAGCATTCCAATACTCTATTAAGGACTCATATAAATCTACTCTTAAGGAGTTTAGTTGGAACAACATTCAACCTGTTCATCTATTCCAGATAAGGTTGTTGTTGAGCGGAATAGATCGGATTTGATCTAAGTTGTAACAAGAAATTGGTACTTGTAAAATTCCAGTGAAGTGAGTAAGAAGGAGAGTAAGAAAGACCTATTGTCAAAGGGAGAGTGGACGTAGGATTTGATATCCGGACCACTATATATTCGGTGTTCTTTAGTGTTGTATTTATTTACCTACGCATTATTTTTTAAGACATAAAAGGTTTTAGATAAAGGTTATTTGTTTAAGCTTCCACATTTCTCAAAACTGTCAAGTATTGCTTTTAGTATGACCAACATAAATTGCAAGAGTTTGACCTACTTTTGAATAAATTGACCTTTTTTTCTTCCTCCTATGAGAGGGTATTTATAGACTACAAGCAAGCATGAGGTGTCACCTTCTTAGTTACTCTAATTTACATGTTGACAAGTGTTTAGACACTTGTTTAATCCTAAGCTATTGTATTTTATACAATGACAAGTGTTAAAATACTTGTTTGCTTCTAATACAATGCCTAATTAGTGAGATCATTGGCTATTCTCTGAGGTGCTCTCTTGCTTGTCTGCTTGTCTTTAAAGTGCGTACTTGGATCTTCTTATTAGAGTTGCTCGCTCAGCATCTATTGACCTTTGACCCAGCTGTTCGTCTCTTTTGATATTTTTTCCTTAATCACCTTTTATTTGTTTTCTTTACCTTTAATTGTCTTAATCCTGCTGCTCGGCTAGTCGCCTACCAACATTATCATTCATTAGTTAAGCCTAAAAATGCAGGTGAAGCTCTTAAGGATGAAAATTAGATAAATGTTATGCAAGAAGAGCTAAACCAATTTGAAAGAAATGAAGTTTGGAGCCTAGTTCCTAAACCCAGTCTTACTATTGTCATAGGAACAAAATGAATTTTCAAAAATCAAACTGATGAATCTAGAAATATAATTAGAAAAAAAAGCTAGGCTAGTAGCCCAAGGTTATACACAAATAGAAGGAATAGACTTTGATTAAACTTTTGCTCCTGTAGCAAGAATTGAGTCTATTAGATTGTTATGAGTTATTGCATGCTTTGTTAATATTAAGCTACATCAAATGGTTGTTAAAGCTGCTTTCTTAAATGGATTACTTTAGGATGAAGCTTACGTAGAATAATCTAAAGGTTTTGAAGTACCTGAATATCTTGATCATGTTTATAAATTGAATAAGGCTTTGTATGGTCTCAAACAAGCACCTAGAGCTTGGTATGGGAGACTAAGTGATTTCTTAATTCAATATTGATCTGTTAGAGAAGAGGCTGTAGGACCTTGTTTATTGAGTATTCCCATGACTATCTCTTAACTGCTCAAATTTATGTAGATGATATTATTTTTTGTTCAACATATGAACATATGCTAATTAAATTTGCTCATGAGATAACTTCAACATTTGAGAAGTCTAAGGTTTGTGATCTGAATTATTTTTTTGGATTGCAAATTAAACAAAACAAAGATGATATATTTTTCTCTCAAAGTAAGTATGCTAAAAGTTTGGTTAAAAGATTTAGTCTAGAAAATGCTAAACACATGAAAACTCTTATGGGTTCTACTAAGAAACTAAGTAAAGATAGTGACAGGTAGAATATTTACCCAACATTGTATAAATCAATGATTGAAAGTTTATTATATCTTACTTCTAGTAGGTAGGTCTGACATCATGTTTATTGTTTGTTTATTTGCAAGATACCAGACAAATTCTAAAGAGCCTTATATGAATTTTGTAAAAAGAATTATCAGATAAGTGGTTGGAACAAGTGAATTGGGAATATTGTACTCAAAAGATATTAACTATGTTTTAGTTGGCTATAGTAACACTGCTTGGGTATGAGATACAGATGATAGGAAGAGCACTAGTGGTGGATTTTTTTTATCTTAATGAGAAACAACATGATCGCATGGCGTAGTAAGAAGCAGAACTTTGTTTCATAGTCAACTGTTGAATTAGAATATGTGGCTGCAGGAAGTTGTTGTACACAACTTCTATAGTTAAAGAAAACATTTAGTGATTATGTCATTGATAGTTATGTTTTAAATGTGTTCTGTGATTTTACTAGTTCCATAAATATCTATAAGAACCCTGTTCAACACTAATTAACTAAGCATAATAGTATAATACATCATTTTCTTATAGACCTTGTAGAGAAAAAAGTTGTGAAATTGGAATACATTTTTACTAATAAAAAATTAGTTGATATATTACTAAAGCCTTTGATTTTGAGAGGTTTTCTTTCCTTAGGAAATCTCTTAGTTTATGTAATATGTGAACCTGATTAACAGGTTGTTGTTCAAAATGTTGCAAAATGTTTACAATATTTTAAGCAACGTCAGTATGCGTCATATTTCTACGTGTCAATCCTATTTTATCTATTAAGTAAATCTCTTGTAGAAATTTCATTTGGACCTTGAAAATTATTTTTTCTGGACACACATCTCTTAAAAGCATAAAATTAAAATCACATTTAGATGCTTAATCAGTGAGTAACTATGGGACACAGAGCTTGCTACCACGATGATCTCTTTTCAAAAGAAGATTAAATATGCATCAACATAGTCATAATCTGCTGAGTAGCTATGGGACAACTACAATGTACTCTTTGAAAAAGGTGGATTAATATGATCTAAGTGATATTTTATTTTGAAATAAACTATGTAACACGTATTTATAACTGTGTTAAGGTGTGTGTATGCCATCATTTATGCTATAACTGTTTTGGTTCAAATGTTCAGGAATTTCTCTTGGTGATTTCCTTAAAATAATAAAAAAATGGTAGATTCTGGAATATTAATATGATATTTACCTTGTTAATTTATGTTTATAGATTAATTAAGTGTTATTTTATTAAGGTATTTAATTAATTATTTTATTATTTAGTTAATTACTCCATTATCTTACGCTATAGCCCATGATCCTCACCTCACTTTATACATACCCATCAATTTTCACCCATAAAGGCAAGAATTTTCAATTTTCCAATCTTCTCTTATGTGCGATCAATTAACTACTTTTCTTTCTATAAATATCGAATTGAATTGAGTGTTAACATAAAAAAATGTTGAATTAATTGAGAGTTGAAGCACAGAGCACTTCAAAAGGTATTTTTGGTTCAAGTATTGCATGTGTGTTTGTTTTGGTTTTCAAGTATCTTTTAGTGCTGAAAACGTAATGTTATTTAAATTGGATACTTTAATTGTTTGCATATATAATGTGTACATCCTACACCCCTTGGAATTCACAAAGCACAAGCAATCCAAACCTCCAAAGACCTCTGCAAAACCTTGAAATTTCTCTCAACATACTAGCAACAATGGCTATCGGAAATGATACCCCTAATGTTGAACAAAGTGTTGGATCATTAGTGCCAACACAACAATCGATCTTAATCACAATTGTGCTCTCTGAAACCGTAATAATGGTGGATGCGGTAAAATTTTTTTGTGGTGTTACCAATGCACCCGTGCCTTCCACAAACAACATTGGTTGTGTACCTATTGACTTAAGCAAGTTTATGCCTAAACCCAGTGGTGAATCCTCTAACCTTCATTTCTCTCACAAAATCCTACTGTATCTGAAACCTCTGCACCAGAAATTCCTTCACCTAACTCTACTCCGTATGAAAATCCAACTCCCATGGCAACAAATGAATCTACACCTTTTGTTAAACCTATTCCCACTTAAACCACGCCAAATCCTATTGAATCCACTCATGTTACTGGAAATATCGGCCCAACACACCTGACAGATGAGGACTTTTTACTGCATGTTGAACAGGATGTAGATGTTACAGTTCTTAACATCATAAGAACCTATGAAAATATAGATCAATTGCTCTACCGGCATAGAATCACTTTGGTGGAAGTGATGTCAACTTAATTTTTTTTGCTTATATTAAAGAGAAAATCATGAAGGAGAAAACTGAAAAAAGAGAAAGCCCTTGCTAAACCTCTAGTCCAAAGAAAGGTGAAACAAATTCTGATCTTGGTGATGAGTCAGCTGACTCTGATGGATTGGCTGAGAAGTTGAAGGAGGTTGCTGCAAAAAAGGAAGAACAAGAGTGATCCAATACCTTTTACAAGTTATTGTGAAAAAATGAGTATATCCTTTAGGGCATTTTGAAACAAGGTAGACTATTATGAGTCTAGGAGAAAGAATCCCAGATGTTGTTACCCAATTTATGGTTTTGAAAGTTGTATGTGGCTATGATCAGATAAAACAAGGTAAAGAACTGAAATATAAAGAATCCAAGGATTGCCGAGGGTTTTAGTCTCGGTCTTAATTTATATCTTCATTAATGAGCTCTTGGGCTCTATTTATAGTAACTCCTAGGTTACAAGTTATTGTCTTAGCCATATCTTTCTGTATTTACAATGATTGCTAATGATTTGCTATCCATTGCTTGTGATTTGTAGTTGGTGTGAGGTGGCCCTTACTGGCTGTATCCGCGGGTCGTCCTCGTCCAATAGGAGCATAGCAGCTAGCCCGCAGGTACTGCCACACAGGGTGCCCTTCAGTCATTTCATGTGCTTAAAAACTCTGCACCTGTTGTCGTCCTTTTCTCAGGTGCAGGTGTGATTGCAGGCTGGTGGTTGCGTCTTTCTTATCCGCTAGTCCTCCAGCCGTCTTATCCGGGACGGGCTTTATTTGAGCTTGTCCTAGCCCTTAAGGCGGGGTCTTATCTTGACATGGCCAGGGTGAGCCGAGTCGCTTGGGGCGGCGAGGTCACTTGGGAAAGCGAGGTAGCCGCCCGATGAAGCCGTCGGAGAGGCGAGGTTGTGGATCATGCGAGCTTGCTGTTGAGGCGAGGTCATCTCAACCGTCGAGGTTGGGGTCGAATATTTTTTACCCCTACAACAATTGCCCCTCAGCTTGGTCGCCGAGGTGGGAAGGAGTCCAAGGTGACTTGTTGGTCCCACTAGATAGATTAATTACGGAAGCTTTAAGTTTATGTCTTAACAAACTTCTTATTATAAGAGAACAAAACAAGTAAGAGATTAAATAAACGAAAGCAATAAATAACACCGGATATATAGTGGTTCGGATCTGAATATCCTACGTCCACTCTCCCTTTTATCCAAGGTGCCTCACTATCAACCAACCAACTTACTTACGTACTGGAATTTTCGAAGTACCAGTTCCTTCTTACAACTCCTTTAGATCTAGCCACAATCTAAAGTAAGCAACCTTCAACCTTATCTTAAAGATGAACAGGTTAAAGTCCAACAACTCCTTAAGAGTAGATATGTAATGTGAACAATAAGAGTGATTATCAAAAGCTTGGAATATGACTTGTGCGCGTAAGAGTCTCTAGAGCTTTTTCTTGTGACTGCACTCTTGTATTTATAGAGGAGATTAGGGTTAGCCGTTGGAGAGCTAATCCAATCAGATCCTCTATTTAAGGAAGCTTCAATCAATCAATTCCCTAATTGATTGATTGGGTTGGTGAGATCCTTGGATTGATTAACTTCAAATACTTCCCAATCCTGATCTTGTTGACTTGATTTGAATCACCAACGGTCAAATGCTTCCTCTGCCTAACTCTGATTCTCTCTAGAGAAGGCAAAACCAGACACCAGGCAACCTCGGTGTCTTCTGGTCCAGATCTGGTTAATAATAAGAATACTCAGTAGAAACAAGGGATCAAACTGAGCATCTTTTATTCCACCAGACTCGTCTGGTCCGGACTCGTCTGGTCTGGGGAAGGTCCTCTGCCTCTGGTCAGGTCTCATCTGGTGAAGTCTTCTGGTGGAGTCCTCTGGTGAAGTCCTCTGGTGGGGTCTTCTGGTGACTCTTCTGGTGAAGTCTTCTGGTCTGGCAGTTCCCCCTAAACTAAGTCCTAATCTAGATCATTATCTGGCTAACAGGTCCAGATGGTCCTATTACATCTTCTGGTTTGTTTTAACTCAACAAAAGTATACAATATTTATCCTAACAATTTCCCCCTTTTTGATGGAGTTAAAACAAAAAACCAGAACTAATCAAAAACAGAATATAAGCAAGTAAAACAATAAATGGATAAGACCTTAGAGTAGATCTTATCAGGCAAACAATAAGACAACAAGGAGTTGTCTTTGAGATAGAGAAGATATGATTTTCATTGATAGAATGTTTACAGATTACATTAAAGACCAGAGTCCTATTTTATTCATATCTTCTGTTCTCTTTAGGCACAAGAAACCAGTCAAGGAACCTATCCTGGACGGCCTTCAACTCTGCAGAAGATGTTGGAGTGAAATTGGCCAACACCTTGGTCTTGTACAATCTCTTCAGCTCTGCCCAATCAACCTGGTTCCCATTCATAGGAGTGTTGAGATAGGTAAACTCAGGAGCAGTCACCTCCAGGTTGAATTCAATGGTAGAATCCATCAATTGCTTGTACAGATCTGCATCATAAGCTTGCATCCAAGAGTGAAAGGTTCTGTTGATCAGCTCATCATCCTCTGGTGCTGGCCTCTGGATATAGTGTTGAATGAACCAGAGAGTCTTTGCCTCCTTCCATTTCTCAATCAAAGGCACAGGCACAGTAGAGTCAAAAGACCCTTCTGTCCTGAGAGGCAAAATGTTCATCACCTCAATAGGAGCTTTCCTCCTCTGACTAGATCCACCTGCACCAGAAGGAACACCAGCTTCTCTGCTCTTCTTGTTCTGCCTCCTAACATATCTGAGCCTCTGCTCTTCATCTATGTTTTTCCTTATCCTAGCTTGCTTCTCCTCTGGAGTCTCTTCCTTATATCTCTTCTGAGCTTCTTCAACAACAGTTTCAAGGAAGCTCTTCTTGACTTTCCTAAACTTCCTCTTGGCAGGTCCAGAGATTGAGGTAGGATCCTGCTCTGCTTCTAATGCTTCCTCTTCTGCAGCAAGCTGTTTAGCCATGGTAAGAGGATTGAGCTCTTCCTTCTTCTTCTTCTGCAGCTCAGCCTGGACCAAAGTATTCTCCAGCAGGTCCAGACGAGCACCATGGCTAAAGAGTATCTCATTGGTGGTCTTCGCCAGATCAGTTCTGGCCTTCTCTTCCCCCTATTTAACTTCATCAAGGAGGGGCTCCACTACATGCCTTATGAGATTAGGCAAGGCAGTGTTGGTGGAAGAGTGAAGATCACGAAGTTTCTTAGCCTCCTCCAGGTAAGCTTTCAACTCTGCAACCAGCTTCTCCTGCTTCTCTAACATCTCCTGGAGGGAGTCCTTAAGTTTAGCAGTTTGGATCATCTGGGTGGCCATCTCAACCTTCAGCACAGAGACTGGCCTCAGCTGCTCAAGCACATGCTCCTGGAGCTGCTTCTGGCTGTGCATAACATCCAGCTTCACAAAAAGACCATTTGCCTTAAAAGAGGCTTTAACTTCAGCAAGAGTGGACTTGATCTGCTTAAGGAAAATCCTCCTCACCTGCCGAATTTGGTGCTCTATCATAGCAGGGGCCATGTGTTGAATTGCCTTAGAGAACCGCCCAATCTGCATGATCTGCTCGTTGAAGAAAGTCTTCATCTTCTGGAGCACGACAGGAGACATATCAAAATCTTCCTCATCAGAGTAGAGCTCTGGAGGAAAGACAAAATGAGGCCCAAACCTATAAGAGGGGCCCTTAGGGGAGATCATCACTCCCCTCTGGATCAACAAGGTGCGAATTACCACCTTGGCCACCGCTGGAGTCTCCAGCTCAGCTGGGTTCTGAATATTCATCTTCTTCTTCAGCTCTATCTCCCAGGCAGTGAAGTTGGAGGGACCCATTTCTTCAAGCAACAACATGAGGTCCTCCACATCTTCAAGTCTGGCCTTGCTCCAGACTTTGGCATCAGTAAGGTCTGCCAAAAGTGGTAACCAGAAGAACTGGGAAATGCTCTCTTAGCCAGAGCTGAGCACTCACACTCATACTCTGCCTAATGGGACCCATTTCTGCAGATGAGAAGGTGAAGGGTTTGGGCCCAGAGGCAGAGGAGGAAGGTGCTAAGTGATCAGGCTCAAGTGAAGCTTCCTCATCTTCACTATCATCGCTGGTAAGGCATGTGGGAGAAGAGGGAGGGGCAGGGAAACCCAATGCCATAGAAAGAGGGTTCAAGTTTGAGTTCTGGTCTGATTGAGTTTGGGGAGGGTTTGGATTTTGTGAGGTAGAGGTTGAAGGAATGGGTTGCTCTGCACCAGAAGTAGATGGGATCTCTGGTACAGAAACAGGAATGGTAGTTTGTGGGGTGGAAGAGGAAGGCAGGGTAGGTTCAGCACCAGAGGTGGAGGGAACTTCTGATACAGGGGGTGGGATTGGAACTTGTGACGTGGAAGGGGAGGGAATGGAGGGTTCTGCACCAGAAGTAGATGTCCCTTCTGGTACAGGGGCTGGGGGAGAGGGATTTGTGGTAAGGGGTGTTTGTGAAGGTGGGGGAGAAGGTGTTTGAGTAGGTATGGTGGAGGGAGTATTTATGGGGGTATCTGGGAGAGTCTGCTCTGGTGAGGCAATGGGGGCACCAGAAACAGATGGGTTTTGGGGAGGATTATCTGGGGGAGAGGTGGAAGGGGTAACAAGATTTATGGGGGTAGAGGTACAGATAGGGGGGATTACCTCTTCAGAAGGGACTGGAGCAGAGGAGTCCTGCATGATTCTGGCAGCTTCATCAATGGCTTGCTCCAGAGCATCTCCAAGATCAGAACCGGAGTCTGAATCTTGAAGAATGGCCCTCTTGGCCCTGGACTTCTTCTTCTTCAGAGGCTCAACCTCTTCCTCTACTTCCTCTTCTGATGGCTCATCCACCAGAAGTGTCCTTGGAGCCCTTCTGCCTGCCCTCGGCTTCTTGGCAGATTTCTTCTTGGCCTCCTCTGGCCTCTTCCTCTTGGAAGCTCCTGCCTTCTTGGCAATCTTAGCTCCTTCACTCTTCTTCTTCAAGACATCAAGAAGAGGAATCTGGTCCTCCTCTGAGGAACCAGAGAATGCAACTGTTGAGGAACCAGTTGCTTCAGCAGCTTTCTTCTGGGTTTGCTGCTTCTGCCCCTTTGCAGGTGAGGGTACTGCTTGAAGAGGGGGGGCAGGGATGGCTTGCTCTCCACCAGAGTCGGCATGGCCATGGAAAGGACCATCCTTGGAGAAAAGTATCTTGGACTTATGAAATCCTCTGCACCAAGACTCCTTCCATTTCTTCTCCGGAAGCAATGAATCCAAAATCAAGGTTAGTTTCGTTCCCAACGAAACATTTGCAGTGAAATAAACCGCAACTCCCCTGGCTGGGAAGGACAGGTCTCCTTCTTCACCTTCAACTTGTTCTTCCTCAACACATCCCAGAAGAACTTCGTCCAATTACATTGTACTACATCGTACAATGCTCGCATCACACACATACTGCCATTGAAAATGGCATCTGTGCTGTGATTTTCACACATAAGCACCTTCACCACTATATCGAACAACACCTTATACTTCTGCCTTAAATACTTATCCAAAAATCCTTTCGTGATGTTCTGGCAGGAAGATCTAGCAAAAAGTTTGAATGAATCAATAACTTCATCTTCCTTATACGTCAGTGGATCTACCCCTTCTGCCGAAATGTTTTCAAATAACGCGCAGAAATCGTGCTTGGAAAACACCAAATCATCTTGGTCGATCTTGGAAGAAATGTAGTCGTCGTGGATCTTCATATGAACCAGAAATTGGGCCGCATATCCGTCCAAAGTCCTAAAGTTTCTTGGGACTGTCGAAATCAATTTCTCTACCCCTACTCTCTGGAGCAACTCCAGAATTGACAACGCCACAGGGTTCTTCGTGGTGTAGAAATCAACCACCATCTCCATTTTCAACTTCTTCATCATCAACTCATGATCGAAGTTGCACTGAGGGGCCATTGCTGTGAGAGAGAGAGAGAAACTTTGCAGAGAGAAGTTAGGGCTTTGAAAATATGGAAATGTGAAAAGACAGATTGAAAAGAAATTTGATTTAAATAGGGTAATACGCGTGGTAAGAACAATAAATGAAGTGAACGCGTTTAATTTCCAAATATAAATTAGGGAACAAAATCAATTTTCGAATTGATTGACATTTTGCCCAGTAATTAAATCTGATGGCCAAGATTAAAAGGCAAAATACAGATTTAATCTGGTGCGTAGGCGTGGTCATTGGGACTGGGCATAAAGGAATTTTTGTGGCAGTCAAGAGAAAAAGCGAAATGATTGCCTAGGCCCTATACCCTAGTCTTAAATACACTCTGAAGGTGAAACGTTTTGGGTGTATTCATTAATATAAAAGGTGTATCCCAATTATCAGAGGCCAGAAAAGTAAAAACATACCTGTCACCTGGTATTGTAACCAGATGATACCACAACTAGTCTGGCGTTACACCTCATCTGATAGAAATCCATCTGGTTCTGATCAGATAAGACTCTGGTTTTGATTCAGCACCTTATCTGGGACGTACCTCATCTGGTACAAGTGTCACCTGGTGCATACCTTATCTGGAGAAGTAACTTCTCTGATATATCTGTCCTGTAGGTATGTTAGTTGAGAAAATAATGAAGTATGTAAAAATAAAATGAAGGATACTTCTTATCTGATGTTCTCCCTAAAACAAATCTGTCTCTGGATCCAACAAACCTAACTCAAATGCTAACTACCTGAATCTGGTTTCAGCCAGTGGCTTAGTCAAAATATCTGCTCTCTGCTTCTCTGTTGCAATCTTTTCCATCCTTATATCTCCCTTCTCAACATGGTCTCTGATAAAGTGATGCCTTATATCAACATGTTTGCACCTGGTATGAAGAATTGGATTCTGGGTGATGGCAATTGCACTATTACTATCACAGAATATAGGAATATCCTTGTCTCTAATATGGTAGTCCCTAAGCTGTTGACTAATTCAGAGTAGTTGTGAACAACAGCTCCCTGCAGCCATGTACTCTGCTTCTGTTGTTGATGTAGCAACTGAAGTCTGCTTCTTAGAAAACCAAGATACCAATTTATTTCCTAAAAATTGGCATGTTCCACTTGTAGACTTCCTATCTATTCTGCATCCACCATAATCAGAATCCGAATAACCACTTAACTCTAAGTTGTCATCTGCAGGATACCATAATCCTAAATTCACTGTTCCCTTAAGATATTTCAATATCTTCCTAGCTGCTTCCAAATGACTTTTCTTAGGATTAGCTTGAAATCTGGCACACACTCCCACTGCAAAAGTAATAGCTGGTCTGCTTGCAGTCAAATACAGAAGAGAACCAATGAGTGCTCTGTACTGAGTCTGGTCCACACTCTCACCAGACTCATCTGGGTCCATGTTGAAATTTGTCATCATAGAAATCTTGGCTGCTTTGCTAGATCCTACTCCAAATTTCTCTAACATGTTTCTGATGTACTTTGCCTGATTTATGAAAATTCCCTTCTCTGATTGCTTTACCTGCAAACCTAAGAAATAATTAATTTCACCCATCATAGACATCTCAAACTGACTCTGCATGAGATCACCAAACTTCTCACACAGCTTCTTGTTAGGGGATCCAAATATAATGTCATCAACATATATTTGGACCAGAAGAATGTCCTTTCCTTCTTCTTTCCTAAATAAGGTCTTATCAATCTTGCCCTTAGAAAAACCATTGTCCAGAAGAAATTGAGATAGAGTGTCATACCATGCTCTGGGTGCCTGCTTCAGCCCATACAGAGCTTTCTTAAGCTTAAACACCTTGTCACCTTGTTAAAAAACAGGAGGTTGTTCCACATACACTTCCTCAATGAGAATCCCATTAAGAAAGGCAGATTTCACGTCAATCTGGTATACTTTGAACTTCATGTGAGCAGCATATGCTAAGAACAATCTGATGGCTTCTAGTCTGGCAACAGGAGCAAAAGTCTCATCATAATCTATTCCTTCAGATTGAGAATAGCCCTGAGCCACTAGCCTTGCCTTGTTCCTAGTAATGACATCATTCTCATCTTTCTTATTCTTGAAAACCCACTTAGTGCCTAATACCTTTTGATGTCTTGGTCTGTCTACCAGCTCCCAAACATCCTGTCTGGTGAATTGATTCAACTCCTCTTGCATTGCAACAATCCAATTTGAATCCTTCAGTGCTTCCCTGATGTTCTTGGGCTCAATTAAGGACACATAGCAACTGAATAAGGCAGCTAAGTTAAGAGTTCTCCTAGTCTGGACACCCTTAGTTGGATCTCCTAAAATCAGGTCATTGGGATGATCAATCAGGGTTCTCCTTCCCGTGGTCTTGCCTGATTGATCATCCTCTGCAGTACCTTGGTGAATATCACCACCTGCAGAAGAGCTTCCCCCTACAGGAGTTCCAACCTCCTCTGGTTCTGCACCTTGTGAAGACTTCTTCTTCAGAGAACCAGAAGATGGGTCACCATCTGAATCTGAATCTGAGTCTGAATCAAGAATAGGTGAAGTGACCTTGATTACCCTGGGAATAGTCAGATTCTGTGTCTCATCAGAAGACTTAGAGTCCACCTTGCACTCAAAAGTAGATTCATCAAAAACAACATGAGGTGTTTCCTCCACACAAAGTGAATTCTTATTAAAAACTCAAAATGCTTTACTGGTGCCGGAATATCCTAATAATATTCCATCTGCCACTTTAGCATCAAAGGTTTTTAATTTAGATTTCTCATTGTCATGGATGAAACACTTACATCCAAGAACATGAAAATATGAAATAGATGGGGTTTTACCTTTCCATACCTCATATGGAGTCTTATTATGTCTCTGGGCAATTAAGCATCTATTCTGGGTATAACAAGCTGTATTAATGGCCTCTGCCCAAAACCTTTGTGGAGTGTTGTACTCTGCCAGAAGTGTTCTTGCAGCTTCCTTGAGAGTCCTATTCCTCCTTTCTACTACTCCATTTTGTTGGGGTGTTCTGGCAGCAGATGTCTCATGAAAAATCCCATGGTCCTTGCAGTAATCTGCAATGTGTGAATTCAAAAACTCTGTCCCTTTATCACTTCTGATTCTGACTATGCTCTGGTTCTGCTCATTCTGAAGCTACTTGAAGAATTCTGGCAGCTTAGTGATAGTTTCATTTTTCTTAAACAAGAACACTACCCAAGTGTATCTTGAGAAGTCATCTACTATCACCAAGGTGTACTTCCTTCCACTGAAGCTAAGAGGAGAAACAGGTCCAAACAGGTCCATGTGAAGTAGTTGAAGTACTCTGGTTGCGGTTGTGCTCTGGATATCCTTAAAGGAGGTCTTGGATTGTTTACCCTTCTGCAATGAACTACAAACCTGATCCTTCTTAAACACTTCATTAGGAAGACCAAGAATGAGACCTTTTCTGGCAATCTTGTATAGTGTCTTGAAGTTAAGGTGGCTCAATCTCTTGTGCCATAACCAGCTATCTTCTGCAGATCCTTTAGCAACCAGGCAAGCATTTCTTGGGCAACTGCTAAAATCTACAAGATAAATGTTACCCTTCCTCAAGCCTATTAGCAAGATATCATTATAATCAGAAGAAAAGACAGTGCATGAATCACTAGAGAACTTCACTGAGTATCCCATGTCACAGAATTGGGATACTGAAAGCAGATTATGCTTGAGTCCTTCAACATAATAGACTTCATCTACATATACTCCATTGAAGGTCAACTTTCCAACTCATCTGGTGACTCCATAGTTGTTGTCACCAAACATTACTCTTGGCCCATTCATTGGCTTGAAATCTTGGAGATTATCTTTCTGGAAGGTCATGTGCTTGGAACATCCACTATCAATGTACCAGACATGGTTGCTTGAAAGTCCTTTCTCCAATGGGCTCTTATCTACCTGCAGAGAAATCAATTAGGTCCCCTACTAGTGCTGGGTCCTGATTGGTTAGTTGCAGGTTTTGTAGGAATCCATAGATAAAGATCATCCCTTGTTGGATGAGGAGATCTTATCTTCCTTCCAAATCTATCTACCAGAACATGTCCTCTTACAATGACGTATTGAGCTACTGGTCTGATAAGAATACCTTTCCTATAAACAGGTCTGGTGTATCTTTTCTCAAATCTGGCCTTTGGAATGGCCTACCTCAAAGACATGGTCTTAAAGGTCTGGTTGTAAGGGTACATCCTAGAAGAACCATCTCTGGTGTCATAACTACCCAAATCAGTTGGTTTTCTATAGATGGGTCTAGAAGACCTACTCTGGTTCTGAAAATTGGATCTATTCTGATGATAAACTTCCTTCTGAGGTTTCTTGTTCTGGAATCTTCTTGGAGCATTCCACCTTTGAGATCCCTGATTCTGATTGAGGTTCTCTGGTTCAGTATACCTTCTCTGGTATCTCCTATTCTGATTAGGTTTTCTCTTAGAGTCTCCTTTTTGAGGTCCCCTAATCTGCTTAGGTTCCACTCTTTTAGGATTCCTCTGAGGTTCTCTAATCAGGTTAGACATCTTAACAGAACCATCAATCTTCCTAGGTTCTCTTTTCTGACTTGTATGCTCTAGAATTTTTCCTTCCAGAACATTTACCTCTTCTGGATTATGTTTTGAATTATCAGTAGGGGGGTCCCATTTCCAACCAGGTCTGTGAACCACCATGCGATCAGAAGGATCCTCTTCATTCCGGAGTTCCACAAGTTTACCAGATCTTATAGACTTGTCTTTGGTAAAGCAATATTTATGAGATCTTTTAATAATTCCAGGATATCCTAAACCACTCTTATCATTTATGCGTTGAGAAGATCCTGATATAATAGATAGAACATCTGGGTTCATGGAATCTTCTCTGGGCACAGGTATCTCAATAGTTTGCTCAACTTATTTTCCCTTGATAAGAGTCTGGTATTTGGCTCTAAGCTCATTGAGCTCATCTTCCTGAGAGTTCTTTTTCTTCATGAGTTGATCTACCAGAGTATCTCTTTCTATGATCTTATTCTGAAGTTCAGAAACTTCTTTGGAATGATCTTTCATGAGTTCTCTGGTGGATTTTTGTTCATGAGATAAGGATTGAACTTCAGTTCTGAGCCTACCATTCTCTTTCTCAAGTTTTTGACATAATTGAACACAATTTTGGAGATCTGATAGCATTTGTTGCATATCAGACTCTCTGGAGTTACCAGATGAATTAGAGGATTCAGTATATTTGGAATTTGACAAGACTAAGGTAGTTTCTTGTACCTCATTGATGTCTGCCATCAGACATATATCATCATCAGACCCGAAATCAGAAGAAGAAGAACTGGAACTAGTATCCTCCTCCCCTGCTTCTGCCAGCAATGCTCTCTTGTCTGCATATCTCCTATCTCTCTTGAGTCTTTTCTCTTCTTTTTCCCTAGGAGTAAGTTGAGGACAATCATAACTGTAGTGACCAGTCTTGTTGCATGTGTAGCAGGCATTGTCTCCTCTGGGACTAGGACTTGGCTCTCTCCTCCTCTGGTTGTAGTCTGATCTGGCTGGACTACTCTCTCTTCTCTGGTAGTCAGGTCTGCCAGAGCTACCATCCCTTCTCTGATAATCTGATCTCCCAGAGCTGCCAGGGGGTTGTCATCTCTCCTCCTATTTGGAGTTCTGAATCTGGTCTCCCTTGAGTCTCCAGATGTCTTCTCCCTTTCTGCAGGCTTGAAGGAACTCTTCCTATCTCTGGTAGACTCCTTCCAATGCCTTTTGTACCTGCCATATTTTGAACTCATTTTATCCAATTTACGGGTTAGAAGTGCTACCTGCTCCTTGAGGCTCAAGTCATCTGCAGTAGACTCCTTTAGCTTGTCATCAGTCTTGATGGTTGAGAAGAATGCAACTCCTTTCTGACCAGAAGAGGAAACCTCTTCTGTTTGATCCTCCTCTTGAAGATCATACTCATAAGCTTTGAGATCAGACAACAGAAGATGATGATCCAGAGTGTTGAGATCCTTGTTATCCTTGATCACAGTGACTTTAATTCTCCACCTGCTGGTTAGTGAACGCAATATTTTACTATTTATTTCTTTCTTTGAATAGGTCTTACCTAAGGCACTAGCCTTGTTCAGGAGGTTTGTGAGACGCATATCCAGCTAGTCAATGGTCTCGTCTAGTTTCATCTTGAAAGTGTCAAACGAGTGTTGACCAGCTTGAAGCTTGTTATCTTTAATCTTCTCTGTTCCCTCACAGAGTAGTGCAAGTTTGTCCCACATCTCCTTGGCAGTGGCACAAGTTCTAACTTTTTCAATCACCTCTTTAGTAAGTGTGTTGATGATCTCAGTTCTTGCTACCTGGTCCAAGTTGTAAAGCTTTCTTTCATCATTGTCTAACTCATCTCTCTTCTTGAGGATTCTTTACCCGGGGACTCTGTCCTCAGCTGCTTTTTGGGCAGTTTCACTCGTTTCTTCTCTGGACTCTGACCTGCCACTATCAATAGGAGTCCAGTAAAATTGAATTAGGCCACTTTCTACCACATCTAGCATGCGATGGTGGATAGCTCCAAGATGATTACTCATCATGAAGCTCCAGTGGCTATAATCCTCGAATGAGAATTCTGGCAGTTTGCGACTCTTATAAGAAGATTTCGAAGACATATTTACTAAAATAAGGGTTTAACAAGAATTTGAACAAAAACAATAAAGAGCAATGGATCTGCCCGGTGACCACCAAAAGCTTTACAAAGCAGTGGTTGTTGGACACACTGCTCTGATACCACTTGTTGGTCCCACTAGATAGATTAATTGCGGAAGCTTTAAGTTTATGTCTTAATAAACCTCTTATTATAAGAGCACAAAACAAGTAAGAGATTAAATAAACGAAAGCAATAAATAACACCGGATATATAGTGGTTCGGATCTGAATATCCTACGTCCACTCTCCCTTTTATCCAAGGGGCCTCACTATCAACCAACCAACTTACTTACGTACTGGAATTTTCGAAGTACCAGTTCCTTCTTACAACTCCTTTAGATCTAGCCACAATCTAAAGTAAGCAACCTTTAAACTTATCTTAAAGATGAACAGGTTAAAGTCCAACAACTCCTTAAGAGTAGATATGTAATGTGAACAATAAGAGTGCTAAGAGTGATTATCAAAAGCTTGGAATATGACTTGTGCGCGTAAGAGTCTCTAGAGCTTTTTCTTGTGACTGCACTCTTGTATTTATAGAGGAGATTAGGGTTAGCCGTTGGAGAGCTAATCCAATCAGATCCTCTATTTAAGGAAGCTTCAATCAATCAATTCCCTAATTGATTGATTGGGTTGGTGAGATCCTTGGATTGATTAACTTCAAATACTTTCCAATCCTAATCTTGTTGACTTGATTTGAATCACCAACGGTCAAATGCTTCCTCTTCCTAACTATGATTCTCTCTAGAGAAGGCAAGACCAGATACCAGGCAACCTCGGTGTCTTCTGGTCCAGATCTGGTTAACAATCAGAATACTCAGTAGAAACAGGGGATCAAACTGAGCATCTTTTGTTCCACCAGACTCGTCTGGTCCGGACTCGTCTGGTCTGGGGAAGGTCCTCTGCCTCTGGTCAGGTCTCATCTGGTGAAGTCTTCTGGTGGAGTCCTCTGGTGAAGTCCTCTGGTGGGGTCTTCTGGTGACTCTTCTGGTGAAGTCTTCTGGTCTGGCAGTTCCCCCTAGACTAAGTCCTAATCTAGATCATCATTTGGCTAACAGGTCCAGATGGTCCTATTACATCTTCTGGTTTGTTTTAACTCATCAAAACTATACAATATTTATCCTAACATGACTTTTCGTTCTTGGTGAGAACCAGATTTCCCGCTTGGAAATCCCGTGATTGAGATCCTTCTGGGATCTTCGTGATTCACATCAGTCTATGTATCAAGGCGAGGTTAGAGTATTTCGAACGGTGACTGACAAGAGAGATTTTTTGGAAAGGCGTCGATTCCTTTACCGCTATTATAAGGGGGCGCAATGATGGCCTGAAAAGCACCAGTCTCCTCTATTGGATGCGCCTTTATTGAAAAGACGCAATCTTTTATGGTCACGTCCGGTGGTCGCGTCTGAAGATGAAAGGTCGTTTCTTTTCAGCCGGTTTATTTGTAAATTTGCCCCAATTTGCCCCCTTAAAAGGGGGATCTCCTTCATTCTTTCAAATCTTTCACTTCCCGCTTCTTATCTTTGCAACTCTTGAGCGAAAGTTTTCTTCTCCTAAGGTAATTTCTGATCTACATCTTTTCACAATTTTCTATTTAGTTAGTATGGTGGACGATGGAGCCAGTTCTTCCGGTTAACGAGATCGTCTGCCGCTTCTGGCTTCAACTCTTGGCACTCAGGGATCGTCTGTCGGTGGCCATCGATTGACCAGTTTTGTTGATCCCTCCCCGTATCCTGTAGGGGAGGGCCGCGAGGCCGGTGGGAACTCCATCGAGACTGGAGCCTCAGGGGATCCCGTGGCCAATGCCGTTGAGGAAGAGACCGTCTTGGAGTATGCTCAAGATGAGAAGTCCTACAACGAGCAAGTTTATGTGGCCTATCAGGCCTGGGAAGAATTTATCGATCAAACTGTCGGTCCGCCTCCGGTCTTCAACTATGTCGATTATTTAAGGAGGAATCCTTATGTTTTCCAGAGGCGAAACCCTAGGTCAGTCGTGAAGGCCAGGGAATCTGAATGGTTTGCCTCCCGAAGGGAGAGAGCGAGTTCTGTGACGGCCACGGAGTTGGCCACTTGGAGGATCCGGTGGGAGGTTCCGATTGACGTGCATCTTTATGCCCCTGACCCGCAGGAGAGGGTTGATCAGCCGCCTCCTGGTATGGTCGCCGTCAGCTTCTATACCATGGAGGCGGGGTTGTGCTTCCCCCTACACCACAACCTGGTGCATCTCCTGAATTGCTGGGAACTCGCGCCGGCTCAGTTGCATCCTAACTCTTGGTACACCATCCTCTCCTTCTTCACCCTACTCGGCCGACAACGACTTTACCGGATGCCCACCCCGGGGGAGGTCAACTTCCTCTTTGGGATAAATGCCGAGACTCGGTATCTGGGGGATTCCTATATCCTGGCCCGCCTGAATAGGACGTCCCTGGACAGGATTATCCTTGGGGTCCTGCTGAAGTTGCATGAATACACGCATCGGTAGTTTTGGATTGCTGGTGCCTGGAGGCCGACGGACGCCTCTGGCCAGGAGATGGTTGTGCCCACGACATTCCAATGGAAGAAGAAGAGTAAGTCTCACCTGTCTTTATTTGAACACTTCGTACTGATCTAATTTTCTTTCGTTTCCTTTGCAGGCTATTTGGTGCCCTGTCGTGAGGAACTGAATTGGGACTTTGATCTCGTGCAGCGCCAAATGGTTATCCTCAACAGGGGTGCAGCGCGACGCCAAGCACGGTTCTTTCTGTATCTGCATCACTTAAACCAGGAGGCAGGTGTGTTATGGTCGTTGCCATTGTGGTTGTCCTTGTTTCATAGTTGAATGATTCTGAACCGGCTACTTTCTTATTTCTTTTGTAGGGCCCAATTTTCGTGTATTTTCTCCTTGCCTGTCCCAAGTGATGTCGAGCGCGCTAGGAGTCTTTGCGTCCATGCGTCGTGGTCGTAGGGGAAAGGAGGTGCCCCAGTTCCGCCGGTCGTGCCCCTGCCCATTCCGGAGGGGGTCCCCCTCAGGCAGGTGAGTCCAGCAAGGACTTGCCCAGCCCCCCCGTCTCCACCGTCCGCTCTCTTTAAATGGAGCCACTGTGGTGATAGTGAGGAGGGAGGACCCTAAGGGTTGGGGAGTGACCCAACGGAGAGATCAAAGTGGAGGAGAACCCGCAGGATTTTGCTTGTTGATGAAGATGAAGTGACTGAACTAGACGAGTCCGATGGCCCAAGCCCTGCGGACAAAGAGCCTGTTAATGCCAGCGTGCCACCAAGTGAACATGGCGCGCTAGCCGCCGAGCCCACCTCAGTAGATGGTGCTGGAACAGAGGGAGATTCCCCGAGCCTGCTATGCCTGCCGCCGATCCGTCTGTGCCATCGAGTTTTGCCCCGCCGGCCTCTGCCCCGACTGGGCCCATTCTGAGTCGCAATCTTGAGTGTGTGCTTAGGTACGATTTTGGGCCTTCCATATACTTTTGACTCTATGCTTCACTTTAAATTGGGTATCCATGTTGAACTTTGGTATTGCGTCTGTCCCTTAGATTGTTGGCCGATGACCCAAACCGTCCGGCCCCGATCGTTGATTTCCTAGCCAGCTACCGCGTCAGGTCCTCTGAGGGCTTACCCCTGTATCTTGCCCGAGCCATGCGGGACATCCCTTCGGCTTGGGCTCACGAACTCGAGGCTATCGCCGTTCACCCGTCCTCGGACAACTGCTTCTTTGCCATCCTTCTTCTTTCCAGTTAGATGGCGACCATGGTGCAGCAGCCCGTCTTCCGCCGTGACCAAGAGGTGGATGAGATTCTGGCCCTCCACCGTCGTCTGGAGAGCCTAGAGAAGGAACGGTCCTCGCACCAATCTCGGCTGGATGGCAGGGTGAAAGAGTTGGAGGGCAAGATGGCGCAGATGGAGGAGTCTCGGAATGCCGAACTGGTGGAGGCTGTTGGACCCAAAAAGGTTATCCAGCGGAAAGCGTTTTGAGTTTATTTTTAATGAAAACCCAATTTATAAATTAAGTACTAAAATTGAAGTGCATAAATCTAAAAAGCATAAAGTAGAGAACACCGGAATTTATAGTGGTTCGGACCAACTTGTCCTACGTCCACTCTCCCTTTCTCCAAAGGGGTCTTTCTCACTCTCCAACTGACTTACTCACGAACCACTGGAATTGCAAAGTACCAGCTCCTTCGTACAACTACTTACAACAACCTTATCTAACAAGATGAACAGGTTGAGTAATAATCCAACTAAACTCCTAATAGAGTGTATGTAAACTAGAAAGAACAAAGGTGAGTGATTGGAAGAGTTCGTGTGTTCTTGGTGTGCTCTCGCGCGACTCTTGTATAATGAACTAATCCAAGCACTCCTATTTATAGTTGTAGGAATTAACTAGCCGTTGGGAACTAGCAATTCAAACAACCATAATTGGAGGAATATAATCAATCAAAGATTGATTATATGATTGATTAGTTGACTTCAATCAATCAATCAGACAATCAGATCCTCCATCAGTTGACTTCCAGATTGCCTTCTTTTCTATCATTGAAACTCCAAGATCTTCTTGTCTCCAGATTACTATGATGCTTCTGGTATGGTGAACTAATAGTCGTACTCGTCTAGTCTGGTCTGGGGTCTTCTGGTCTGGTCTCATCTGGGAGAGGTCTTCTGGGGAGTCCTCTGGTCAGACTCCTCTGGTCAGACTCCTCTGGTCCTCATCTGCTCTGGTGACTCCTCTGCTCTGGTGACTCTTCTGCTCTGGGCATCTCATCTGGTCACCTCTTATCTGGTCACCTCATCTGGTACCTTCTCTGGTCATCTCCTCTGGTCACCTTCTCTGGTACCTCCTCTGGTCTGCACAGATTTCTTCCCCCTTAACCAAAGACCTATTCTAGACCAAGACTAATCTGTAGCTGACTAACAGGTTCAGCTAGTCCTATTACAAGTTCTTGTTTTAACATCTTCAAAACATCTTATCTATATCCTAACAATTTCCCCCTTTTTGATGATGTTAAAACTGGAAGAACTTTAAATAAAACAAGACAAGAAAATATTGAAATAACAAATAGAGATTCTAGCAGGCTGGGTCAAACTGATCTTCCCCCTCAAAGTATGCTCAGCTGATATTGGGGCAAAACATCAGCTGGTCTTCTTGTGTATCTGCAGGCAATCAACTTTTTGGTACCCTACTGGGTCCAGGGGGGTTAGCACAATATTTAGGAAGCCACAAGAATAGATCATCCCTTTTTTGATCAGGTGATCTTATCTTTCTTCCATACATATCAACAAAAACACACTGAACATAAGAAGCTTCGACATGGTTATTTCTTCTAGAGGCTCTTCTTCTCTTATGAGCTTGTCCAGTAGAAGGAATAACTTGTCTTAGAGCAACAGACTTGAAATTCTTTTGATAAGGATAAGTCTTACTAGAACCATCAAAGGTTCCAGCTGGTCTGGCAGATGACTTGAAAGTCTTCTGCAGGTGAGTAGGAGTCATCTGGTTCTGCCTCTTTTGAGAAGATCCAGATTGTCTTCTACTCTGCTGGCCTGGCTGAGGTCTTTTATTCTGGGTATAGCCCTTCTTAAAATTCCTCCTCTGCCTTTTGGGTTTTTGAGTTTTAGGACTCATCTGCCCATTAGGCTGAGTTGCCTGGTCAGCTGGCCTTTTACCCTTATCAATAAAATTACTAGTCTGTTCTTCTTTCTGAACAGGTGAGGATTCAGGTTTGGTATAACCAAGGCCTGTTTTATCATGCTCTCTTTGAGATGAGGCAGCTATATGTGACACAGCATTGTTTGCTATAGTCAGCTGCTCCAGTCTCAGCTTGAGCTTGTCCTCACTATCTTTTACAATCTTGTTTTGATGGAAGAGTTCATCGAACTTAGCTTCCAGCAGAGTATATTCATTATCTTTCTCAATGTTTTCAGCAAGCAACTTTTCTATTAGCTTAGTTTGTTCATCACATCTGGTTTTCAAGTCAGTGGACTCTTCTACCAGAGTTTGAACTTGTTCAGCTGGTAGATCAGTTGGGTTGCTAAAACATTGTGAAAGCTTCTGATTTTCTGCTTTCAACTTTGTGTTCTCTTCTTCCAGCTTTTGACAAAGTTGTATAGAAGTTTGGAGATCTAATAGCATCTTCTGCATATCAGACTCCTCTGATTGTTCAGAAAAAGAAGAATGAGAAGAAGAAGAGGGAGTTCGATTACATACCTCGTCTGTTACCAGACATATCTCTTCGTCTGGTCCAAAATTTGATGATGAACCAGAAGTGGATACCTCATCTTCCTCATCTGCTATGCTTCTTTTGGAGTACCTCCTGGTGTCTCTTCTACTGCATCTCTTTTAGCCCATTTCTGCAAAATTTGTTAGCACAACAAATATTTGGGTTTTCAGAAAAATGGATCTGCCCTGGTGACCACCAAAATAATTTCAAAACAGTGGTCTATAGGACACACCGCTTTGATACCACTTGTTGGTCCCAAAAAGGTTATCCAGCGGAAAGCGTTTTGAGTTTATTTTTAATGAAAACCCAATTTATAAATTAAGTACTAAAATTGAAGTGCAGAAATCTAAAAAGCATAAAGTAGAGAACACCGGAATTTATAGTGGTTCGGACCAACTTGTCCTACGTCCACTCTCCCTTTCTCCAAAGGGGTCTTTCTCACTCTCCAACCGACTTACTCACGAACCACTGGAATTGCAAAGTACCAGCTCCTTCGTACAACTACTTACAACAACCTTATCTAACAAGATGAACAGGTTGAGTAATAATCCAACTAAACTCCTAATAGAGTGTATGTAAACTAGAAAGGACAAAGGTGAGTGATTGGAAGAGTTCGTGTGTTCTTGGTGTGCTCTCGCGCGACTCTTGTATAATGAACTAATCCAAGCACTCCTATTTATAGTTGTAGGAATTAACTAGCCGTTGGGAACTAGCAATTCAAACAACCATAATTGGAGGAATATAATCAATCAAAGATTGATTATATGATTGATTAGTTGACTTCAATCAATCAATCAGACAATCAGATCCTCCATCAGTTGACTTCCAGATTGCCTTCTTTTCTATCATTGAAACTCCAAGATCTTCTTGTCTCCAGATTACTATGATGCTTCTGGTATGGTGAACTAATCTGTCGTACTCGTCTGGTCTGGTCTGGGGTCTTCTGGTCTGGTCTCATCTGGGAGAGGTCTTCTGGGGAGTCCTCTGGTCAGACTCCTCTGGTCCTCATCTGCTCTGGTGACTCCTCTGCTCTGGTGACTCTTCTGCTCTGGGCATCTCATCTGGTCACCTCTTATCTGGTCACCTCATCTGGTACCTTCTCTGGTCACCTCCTCTGGTCACCTTCTCTGGTATCTCCTCTGGTCTGCACAGATTTCTTCCCCCTTAACCAAAGACCTATTCTAGACCAAGACTAATCTGTAGCTGACTAACAGGTTCAGCTAGTCCTATTACAAGTTCTTGTTTTAACATCTTCAAAACATATTATCTATATCCTAACAGAGGCAGACAGGCAGGGCCAGGAGAGGGGATGAGCGGTGGCCATGCAATGTTGGAGAGAGAGGTATCCGATGCTCAGAAGCGCGGGATGGAGGTGGTCAGATCGAAGGGAGAGAGGCAGCAACAGAGGAGATTCGTAGGTACCGGGTGGAGGCACTAGTGGAAAAACACTCCAAAGGGGAAGTAGAGCGTGCCACGGAAGCAGTGCAGAATGAGGTGGAAGCCCTCCAACTCCAGGCCGCCAAGGATATCGAGACCATCAAGGACCTGATTGCTGCCTCCGAACGAGTGTGTGCTATGTAGGATGCCAGTCGGGATGATCCTTTTCTTGACCCTACCCAAATCGGAGAATTTACGTATTATAAGGCTTTTGCCGATTCAATCCGAGAGGCGAGGAAGGCTGGCTACCCAACTGTGGCAACGAAGGCTTACTTTCTTGAGTACGTCCTGGCTCATCGTCTTCACCCCTCGATCCCATGCTATTTCAGGGACTTAGAGAGGGACTTTGGGGTGGACATGTCCTGGTGGCCCCGTCCGGACACTCTGCTGTATCCCGAGGATGATGAAATTAGCCCGGCCGAGGCTGAGCCTGAGGATGGTGGTGCTCCCTCGCTTGGTTGTTCCGGCGACCCTCCAGCTGCTGCTTGAAAAAGAGACTTATGTGCCCAGTGGGCGTTTTTACTTCTGTTGGCCGCATGTGGCCTTTTAAAGAATATAATTCCTGTCTTTGTGCCCATGGGGGCTTTTTGAACAATGTGTGGCAGTGTTTTGGCCTTTTCTTTTTATGTCTTATGCACAAATTGTTCTTGCCTTATGCATATTTCATTTTGCCCCGTGGACTTTTAACGTTTCTTCGCTCGACATTTCTGTCTTATTTTTGCATATGGGTGAGTCGACTTTTGGGCTATAGCCCTTATGCTTGGTTGCATATGTCTCTGCGCTTCTTTCCTTTATACCCTATTTGTGTTAGATTATTTCGCACATTTTTAAGGTTTCTAGGAAAAGAAAGCGGTTCACTCGGGTCTCATCATCGTCGGCTCCATCGCAGCATGGCGACTACCAGGGCTAAAATCGAGAGGTTTTTACTAGAACGGGAGCTAGCTCACCGTGAGACTTCTAACGTTTCACTTATGGTGGGTGGCGCCTTGGTTTGTAATGTGGCTGAAGCCTTTAACCAAGTTTAGAACCTCTGCCCTTTTTCGGTCCTCTCCCTTCTTCCTCTTAAAGGGTAAGGGTTTGGACCTACGGAGTCCCCTGTTTTTAGCTTTTTCAGGTCTCTCAAAACTGACTGAGTAAAAAAAAAGAACTTTGTCTGAAACTGATATTTTCATTGATAGGAAAGACCTAGAGTTTACAAGTTGTTCCTACTGGTAAAACTTCTTGAGGTAACAGTCGTTCCAGGAATACTGATTTGGGATGCCGTTCAGGTGTTCGAGCTGGTATGCCCCCTCGGGAAGGATTTTTGCGATGAGGAAAGGTCCTTCCCACTTAGGATAAAAAAACTCCTCTAGGACATTGGACTTTCTTTAGGACTAGGTGATGGTCCCAAAACGAGTAAACAGGTGTATGGGGGGGGGGAACACCTGTGATTACAAATTAAAACTTATTGTAAAACTTATCAGGTTACTTAAGACAGTAGCTCGTCAGTGGACTTGAAGGTCTGCTGAGAGTTACTTGGAGAAAGCCTACTGAGATAATACCTCCACTGAAAGCTCAAGACTTTCAGTTGAACTACTATCTAATTAGCTTCCAGATGCGTATTAGTGAGCCCTTAGAAAACTCGTTTTACTTTGATAAACTTATTGAATTCACACACACTTAGGAAATAGCAGAATGTAAGAACACAAGGTATAAAGTGGTTCAGAGATGAATCTCCTACGTCCACTGTCCTGATTAAACAGGAGAATTCCTTTCACTTGGAATTCCTTGTGTTATAGTGCCAAGGTGCACTGATCAACTAATCCTCTCTTAGGATGATTGATCACTAGGAAATTTCAGGTCCTAGTTCCCAAAACAAACCAGCTTTCAGACTGATACAACAATCAGCTTACTAACACCACTTAACACTAGCTCTCAACCTAAACACTGAGTAGGGTTTTGAGTAGGGTTTTGGTTCCAACTATTTTGAGATAATCCTTACAAGTTTAGCTCAAGGCTTAGGATTGGATTATCTCTTTCTAAGATTTGGATATAGCTTTTAAGCTTGGTTACAGAAGGTTTGTTAGGCTCTCTACGAATGTGAAACACTTGGGAAACAATGATAATTTCGAGTGCTTCTTAGTTGTTATGAATGTAGAGATAACTTTGATCTTGTGAGTTTCCCGTGCTTGGAAATGTGCACGTCCTTCTGTATTTATAGGCTTCCTTGAAAATCTTCCCGTTGGATTTGAATCTTCTCAAGTAAGTCTTCTTGTATCTGATTGGCTCAAACGACTCTATTTGAAGCTTTAAGTCTTGTCAAGAAACGGCTGCAAAAACCATGCTTGTTCACCAGCTTTCTGTAGATTGCTAGGTGAAGGACTTTTGGTATTTGTCAGGCTGGGGCAGGTCGACTGTCAGTAAAGTACACTGACGTGTCATCTTCTCATTGGACCTTAAGTCTGCGTGCCCAGATTCTTGTCTTGCTTTATGGTGGAACTCCTCTGAGAGAACCTTCTTATTCCTTCATTTATTGAAGCTTCACTGAAATTCATTTTGCCTTGTTCCAACCAGATTAACTAACAGCTTTTAATGTGTTTTAGCATTGTTAGTTACCATCAGTGGACTTTGGTCCTCTCCTGACAGTTTTAGTCTTAGTGAGAATGTACATAGAAAACATTCAAGACTTAGACTTATTTCTCAGATCACTTAGTCTTCAGCGGACTTCATCTTCAGCAGACTTCATAATACACTCTAGTTTTTACTAACTGCACTCCAGTTCTTAACACTTTGAACTGTTTGACTAAGTACTAACTCTACTGAATAATTTACTTACAAAATAACTTAGGAGGAACATGTTGGTATCTAATCAAAACATAAGTCTTATACATTTTCCCAATAATTTCCCCCTTTTTGATTATGCCGGAACCTATCTTAATACATATCTTCTTTCAGATGAGGTTCTTCAGATGACATTCAAAGTTCACAGATTTTATAAGTAAAAACATTCAAGTGCATAAGCCTAAATGATAATGAGATATTATCTTGGGCAAAACATCAGTAGAGTTCATTTCATTGAAAAATGATGAAGTACATATTACATGAAGTCAACTCTAAAAAGTTTCAAACTTAAACACACCTGGGACTTATAAACAAATGCCCAGCAAAAGATACAACTTACTCAGATGGACTCGAAAATAGGTTCAAGTCCATATTGCTTGAAAACTCTAATCTTCAGCTCATTCTTCCTCTCCATTATTTCCTTCGAATGTCCTCTGAGTCCAAGATGCTCGCACAAGGATGTCCACTCTTCAGTGATCCTTTCTCTATCAACAACACCTGTTGCATCTTGAGGAGGTCAGTAGGTGATTGGCTCAGGGGCCTTCAGAGCTTGATCAGGGAAGGCATCATTCCAAGCATCACTGATCTCGGGATAGAGTTTGGGATAGGCATCAAACAACCATGAGTTGAAGACTTCTTGAGCATTGTCCCTTCCTAACTCTCCACTGACATAAAAGGAATACACAAAGTCCCTTTTAGCAGTCTCCCAAGCATCATTGAGCTTCTTAGGAACCCAGGCATCATGGTGAGGGAATCTGTTCTGAGATGGTGTGATCTTGTCTTTCTTCAGTTTGGCAGCCCACTTTAGATAACCACTTCTGAACTTCTTAGAAGTAGTTTTGTCAAAAGTGGCTAGCCTCTCCTTTCTTTTTCTCTCTGCAAGCTCTGCAATGGTTTCCATCTTACTAACCACCTTATCTCTTCTCTCCTGCTGCTGGGCTGTTAGCTTCCTTGCTCTTTCATTCATACCTCCAGCCTCTTTAATTAGCTCAGCGAGCTCTGTGACTTTTGTAGGTGCAGACTTGGGAGGTTTAGAGGATAAGGGTTCAGGGTTGAGAATAGAAAGTACCTGAACTTCATCAGCAGAGGTTGTGGACTTAGCTGCCAACCTCCCTGAGGTTCTTGTCTTTTTGGCAACCTCTGCTGAGAGGGCTTCAGATGCCTTCCTCTTTGTAGTTTTCCCCTTCTTCGCAGCTCTCTCTTCCTTCTCCTTTAAATGCTCCTCCTTGAACTTTGAAAGGTCAGCTGAGGAGGTCTCCTTGCCTTTCTTGGATCCTGCTAACTACTGAGCTTCAGCTTCAACTCTCTTCAAGGTGCTCTTCACCTGTTGGCCTTTTTCGAAGTTCGGGGTTTCAAGGATAATGTTCATTTTATTCTTGGGATCAGCCTTCATGTCCTTCGCACTTATCCTCTTTTCCCCCTTTTCGGCATTAATCATACATTCAGCTACTGTGATGTTGAGCTTCAGTTGATCATGTGCCAATGCCTTCAGCTCAGTTGAGCAGTGATCTACCTCATCTTCAAGTCTTTCCAAAGTAGCCCCAACAGTCTGCCCAAATTGAACAAACTGCGCAAGCTTTTCATTGATCAGCACATCAGTCTTCTCTTGAGTTGGGAAATCTTCAGCTGTCTTCTTCAGTACCTCTCCCAGTTTGACTCCCAGCTCAGCATGCTTGGCCTCGAATTCAGACAACTTAGAGTTCCATAACCCTTCAACCTTTCCAAGAAGGTCAGTTGAGAAGGCCTCCACTGATGACTTCAGGTTGATGGATACGTTCTCTACTCAGTCTTTGAGGAATTTGGTTCTGGCCTCTTCTTCAGTCTCCTCCAGCTTCTTCAGGGCTTCAATGACTAACACACTTTGTCCCTCGACTACATCAATCACCATCTGCTGAGAGTCTTCAACTTTAAGTGTGAGATTCTGAAGTGGTGTAGTTGTGGACTCCATGAGTTCATCAATGTGGTCTGAGAGAATGACCATCTCATCCACCTCCTCTTGTACAATCTCCTGGACCTCCCTGAGCTGAGTTTTAAGAGTTGGAAGGCTTTCTTCTTTGATAGAGTGAACAGCATCACTCAGTGGAGTTAGGTTGACCTCAGCTGAGGGAACTTCAATGGTTTGAGTACCTGCATTGCAAGAAGTGTTAGTTTTAACTCCCTCAACCTCACAACCTAGATCTCCTGAAGCCTCTATCTCCATGGGGACTCCCTCCTCCTCACTCTTCTTACTTTCTTCCTCACTTTTCTTTTCAACTGCTATTTTTTCAGCCAATTCACCCTTTACAGGGATGATTGCTCTAATCTCTCCACTCCTCACAGCAGTGATTTCCACCTCCTTTTCTTTTTCACTCTCTTTTTCAACTCCTTGAGTACCAGACACCTCAGTTGACTCTAAAGCCACCACTGAGGGCTGTTGTGGGAGAGCTTCAGTAGACACCTCTACTGAGCCCTCCTTTGGCAAGTTTTGAGCCTCAGTATCCCTTGCCATGGATACATCCTTGGCTGCTTCACCTCCACCTTGCTTAGGTGAAGCACCTCCCCCAAGTTCAGACTCCACTGCCTTCTCCTCTGCACTTCTCTCCTTCTCAGCTGTGGGTTCAGCTGGCTTTCCTCCATCAACAGCCTTCTCTCCCTCAGCAGCCTTTTCTTCATCCTTCTTAGCCTCTGCAATCTTCTCCAAGACCAGGCTTTCAAAAATCTTCTCATCACAGAGAAGTCTGGTCTTGTGCATCCCAGCGAATTGCAGCACCTCAGCTTCTTCCTTCTTCCACTGCTCTGCATCACTGCCTCTTACAGCCAGAAGAATTTCACCAAGTCTTCTATCCTTGAGCTGGACAATGAGTCGCAGTCTCAAGAACATGGCTTTAAGTGTTGGGAATTGATCAAGGTCAGGGTATTTAGACTCTAAAGAGTAAGCTACCTCATCCTTAAGAGTATCAAGGAAAGAGTACTCTTCTTCATCGTCTGAAGGAAGGGAAGGAGTAGGGGATCTGCTTTCGGTTGGCTCTTCTGGGATAGACTCCAGTTGAGTTGAATGAAATTCAGGAGGGTTTTGTTCAGATGAGGTTTGAGGTTGGGTTTCAGGTGAGGTTGGGTTTTGGTCAGTGGGGGTTGATGATGTGGGTTCAGATGGGGTTGAGGCAATGGGTTCAGTAGGGTTTGTTTGGGTGGTTTCAGTAGGGGTGGAGATGGGTTCAGTGGGGGTTGTTTGGGATCCACTTACTGGTTTTTGAGAGCCATCAGTGGGGGTTTTGGGTAGTGAGGAGATGCGTTTGGTTTTGGCAGCAGGGGTGCGAGGTTTAGTGGTTTTAGGTTTGACGGGGGTGGGTGCAGGAACATCTGAGTCAGACTCAGTTGAGATTAAGTTAGGGGAGGAGTCAGGGTTACCTTATGAAGATTCATCAGTAGAGTCTGTGACTCTGACTTTCTTTGAGGCACTCTCCTGCTCTGCCTCAGAGGACCTCCTGCTTTCCTTCTTAGAGGCTTTCACTGCCTCGGCCTCCTTGTGCTGGGCCATCTTGTCACTTAATTTGACCAGCCTCCTCTTGAGCTTGGTCTTCTTCCCTTCAGTAGGGTTGGCCTCATCTTCCTCAACTGCCTCTGGGCTCTCCTCAGCAGGCTTAAGCATTCTAGTTTTCAGAGTTTTTCCAGACTTGAATAAGGTCTTCAAGTTACTCCACTTCCTCTCCTTTAACCAGTCTACTCCCACATCCACATTCTCAATTAAGTAAGAGATTTTAGTGGCAAAATTCAGCCTACTTGCCAACTGGGGAGTTTTGTCAGCCTGTAATTTTGAGTGTTCCCTGTTCAAGGTTCTTAAAAAGAACTGCTGCCAATTGTATGGCTTCTCCTTGCTCTCAATAATTGCCTTCATCAACCTGAGCTTCGGCTTGCTCACTTGCTCAGTACTTCCTTGGTTTCCCAAGATACATTTACCAACAATCTCGCAGAGGACATTGTATGCTGGTAATAGTAGGCTTCTGTTCATCGTGGGACTGTATTTCACCTTCTTCTCCATGATGGTGTAGACCCATTCCTCCTCCTTATCCAAGATACAAGTATCTGGATTTGGGCCTTCAGATGGGAGTTCAAATAACTCCTTCAGATCATCTCCGCTTATCCTAATCTCCTTTCTTATCTTCTGGTGCTCAACAACCTCCATATCGTCTCTCATCACCTTCTTCTTTCTTTGTAAAAATAGACACGATTTGATTTTCGAGTCTGAGTTGGAGATGTTGTAGAAAAATTCAAGAACTTGCCTATCATAACAGTACTCTGGATGTACTGATAGAAATTTTTCTAAGCCAACGGCTTTGACCATTTCCAAAGCCTCCTTAATGTGAGAGAACTCTGGTTTTGATTCAATTTCTGGGTTGTTGAAGAGGATTATTGGTTCATACCATAAATTTTCTTTGTTGTTCAGAAACCCTAGGTTAATTTTGGTCATGGTTGTAAGTGGGATTTGAGAAAATTTGCAGAAAAAGATTGAAGAGATAGTAAGTGTTTGCTTGGAAGTGTATTCGAAAAGGTTTACAAGCGGATGTTTGGGGTTTTTATATGAGTGAGGAACGGTGAGATTGAACAAAGAAATCAACGTCTGAGATTAATTGGGTTTGAGATCGTGGGTAGTTGCAAGGTTTAGTGGGGAGCTTTTAAGAAATCTTGACAGTTAGAAAAGAACCGCCTAAATGAATGGTATGGATTGAGAGGGTTGGTAGTCGGAAGGTCATATCATCCGGCTTTTAGGGCGCGTGAGATAGGTAATTGAAAAAGCATGTCTGACTTGTACCACGCGCATTAAATGCTTGCCATACCAAAATCTCTTCGGAACAGTGGAAAAAGATTTAATTTTCCAGTAAGCACTCATTAGTAAGTTTTTGAAACCAATTAAATATATAAAACTAAGAGGCTTATAGATTTGAAAATAACATAAGTAAAAACTTTGACCTCCACTGAGGTTCGACCTCGTCTGATATTCAGACCTCTTCTGAGATGAGGAGCTTCTTCTGAGAAGGATCCACTTCTGAATATGAACCTCCACTGAGATACCAACTGAGTTGAAGGTAACTCTTCTGAGATTAAATCCTTTCTTTACTCTCCTGGATCTAGGAGTCCAAGCTCCACTGACAACTCTTGGAACCTTGCTTCAGCCAAAGGTTTGGTGAAGATATCTGCCTTCTGCTTGTCAGTGTGGATTTTGAGCATTTTGATGTCCTTCTTCTCCACATGATCTCTGATGAAATGATGTCTTATATCCATATGTTTGCATCTTGTGTGGAGAACTGGATTTTCTGAAATAGCAATTGCACTATTGTTGTCACAGAAAATAGGGACTTCATTGGCAAAGATGTTGTAATCTCTCAGTTGTTGTCTTAGCCAAAGAATTTGAGCACAACAACTTCCAGCTGCCATATACTCAGCTTCAGTAGTGCTTGTGGCTACTGAGTTTTGTTTCTTGGAGAACCAAGAAATCAGCTTACTTCCCAAGAATTGACAAGTGCCTGAGGTTGATTTCCTGTCAATTCTACATCCTCCATAATCAGCATCTGAGTATCCTGTGAGTTCCAGATTGTCATCTGAGGGATACCATAATCCCATATTCACAGTACCCTTAAGATATTTGAGAATCCTCTTAGCAGCTTCCAGATGACTTTTCTTGGGGTTGACTTGATATCTTGCACAAATCCCAACTGCAAAAGTGATATCAGGCCTGCTTGCTGTGAGATACAGTATAGATCTAATGATGGCTCTGTAATGAGTTTGGTCTACTGATTCACCATCTTCATTTGGTTCCATCTTGGTGTTGGTGTTGAGTGGAACTCTTGCAATCTTACTGGTCTGGCATCCAAACTTGTTGATCAGCTCCCTTGTGTATTTGGCTTGATTGATGAAGATTCCTTCAGGGGACTGCTTAACTTGAAGTCCTAAGAAGAAATTCATTTCTCCCATCATAGACATCTCAAATTTTCCCTTCATCAGTTGAGAAAACTTCTCACAGAGGACCTGGTTAGGACAACCAAAGATGATATCATCCACATAACTTTGAACCAGCAATGTGTCCTCTCCTTTTGTGATTCTGAATAGTGTTCTATCAACTCTCCCTTTGATAAAACCATGATCCAAAAGGAATTGTGACAAAGTATCATACCAAGCTCTTGGAGCCTGTTTCAGTCCATATAGAGCTTTTCTCAGTCTATATATTTTGTGACTTTCTTCAAAACCTGGGGGTTGCTCCACATAGACTTCTTCATTGAGTACTCCATTCAAGAAAGCACTTTTAACATCCATCTGGTACACCTTGAATTTCTTGTGAGCAGCATATGCAAGAAATAACCTTATTGCCTCCAATCTGGCTACTGGAGCAAATGTTTCATCATAGTCAAATCCTTCAACTTGTGAATAGCCCTTTGCAACTAGCCTGGCTTTGTTTCTGACTATGATATCATTCTCATCCTTCTTGTTCTTGAATACCCACTTAGTTCCTATCACATTGCAGTGATATGGTCTGTCCACCAACTCCCAGACTTGATTCCTTGTAAACTGGTTGAGTTCTTCTTGCATGGCAATGATCCAGTTGGAATCTTGAAGTGCTTCTGCTATGGAACTTGGTTCTTGGTTTGATAAGAAACAACAAAACAAAGCACTTTCACCATGAAAACTTCTAGTTTTGACTCCTGAGGAAGGATCACCTAGGATTTGCTCAACAGGGTGATCTGAGAGCCAAGTCCTCCTAGGCTGATGCCCTTCAGTAGAGTTTAACTCTTCTGAAGTTGAGTCATTAGATATTGGAATGAAATCGAATTCAGGAAATAAGACAGAGGGTTGAAGTCCTGAGTCATCATTCATGGTGTTTTCATTCTCAATGGTAATTTCATTGGTTCCCCCTTGAATGATTGGTTCAGTGAATGTCTCAGCTGTGACCACATCTTCATTGATATTAGTTACCTCTTGAACTGGGATAGTGTTCATCAGTTCAGTTATATCTTCAGGAGAGCTCTCAGGTGAGTTTTGAGGATTGGTCTGATTTAGAGTGTCCTCTTTGAATTGTTGATCATTGAGGTTATCCCATGTTGGGATGAATGTATCAACACAATTTTCAGGATATCCTTTTGATTTGATACTCAGTCTAGTTAGCCTTTTGCTTATCACATCCTCATTCTCCTTTCTTCTGGACTCAAAAGTAGATTCATCAAACACCACATGAGGTGTTTCTTCCACAACAAGAGTTCTACAGTTGTAAACTCTGAAAGCTCTACTGATTTGGGAATATCCTAAGAAAATTCCTTCATCAGCTTTGCTATCAAAAGCATTCAGTTGTGTTTTCCCATTGTTGTGAATGAAACACTTGCAACCAAAAATATGAAAGTAAGATACATGTGGCTTTCTGCCATTCCATAACTCATATGGAGTTTTTCCTTGATGTTTGGTTACCATGGATCTGTTTTGAGTGTGGCAGGCAGTATTAATAGCTTCAGCCCAGAATCTTTTAGGAACCTGAGCTTCAGCTAACATTGTCCTTGCTGCCTCCTTGAGAGTCCTATTTCTTCTTTCAGCTACTCCATTTTGTTGTGGAGTTCTTGCACCTGATGTCTCATGAGAAATACCTAATTCTTTGCAATAATCAGATATAATAGAATTTATGAATTCAGTGCCCTTATCTGATCTTATCTTTACAATGTTCAGGCTCTTTTCATTGCTAACTTTCTTCAGGAGCTCTGGCAGTCTCAGTTGAGTCTCATTTTTGCTTGCAAGGAATATCACCCATGTGTACCTGGAGAAGTCATCTACAACAACAAGTGTATATTTTCTCCCATTGATACTTACAGGGGTTACTGGACCAAAAAGATCCATATGTAACAGTTGAAGTACTCTGTCAGTAGAGGTTGCTACTTTGCTTTTGAAAGATGCCTTTACTTGCTTTCCCTCCTGACAGGCTTTACAGATATGTTCTTTGTTGTATACTTCATTTGGCATTCCTTCTACCAGTCCATGTCTTGCTATCCTGTTCATCATCTTGAAGTTCAGATGACTTAGCCTTTTGTGCCATAACCAATTAGTGTCAGTTGAGCTCTTAGCTATAAGACATGCATTTGGTGTGCAAGACTTCCAATCTGCAAGATAGACATTTCCCTTTCTTGACCCAGTTAGTAATACCTGTTGTGAAGATACATTCTTAACAAAACACAGGTTACATGAAAATTCAACACTGTATCCTTTATCACAAAATTGACTTATGGACAGAAGATTATGCTTAAGTCCACTGACAAAGGATACATTGCTTACCCTTACTGAGCCAATGATTAAAGTACCATAACCTTTAGTGGCTCCTTGTGAGTTGTCACCAAAGGTGACTTGTGGACCTTCTTTCTCAACAAATTCTGTCAGGAGATCTTTGTTGCCAGTCATGTGCCTAGAACATCCACTGTCCAAGTACCAGACTGATGATTTAAGAGCTTCTCCTTTGTTGAGGTCCACTGAGCCCTGCAATCATAGATCAAGCTTTAGGTACCCATTTGGTGTTGGGTACTACAAGATTAGCTGTACCTTTCGGAATCCAAATTTGCCTCACAGTTCTAATCACTTTAGATTGGCTAATTTGTCTTCCATAAACATCTACATAGATTGTTATCTCCCTAGGTGCCTTGGGAGTAAACTTTCTATGGGTGTCAGCCTTTGAAGGAACAGGAACCTTCTTCATATTCTTTCTTTTTGGCTTGGGTGCACCTGGTCTTGGTTTTTATTGATAAAGGTATGAAGGACCTTTTCCTTTGGGCACAAAAGGACTAGGTCTTCCATATGAGTTATTCCTTGAGGACTGCTCATGCCTGGGTGTTCTCAGCTGAGGTTGCTTCATGTGTGAAGACCTCGACTGATAGTACCTCTGCTGAGATCTAGTTTGATAAGTCACCTGAGCATTTCCATTTGGTTTTGGCTTAGATTGACTTTTCTTTTGAATGATCTCAGCTGGTCTTTTTCCTTTATCCACAGTCTGTGGTTGAAATGTCACAGACTTGACAAAAACTCTCTTTGTGCCACTTGAAGAAGCAACACTCAGAGGACCTTCTGAAGGTTTTGGAATAAAGCCTATCCCACACTTGTTATTAGGATTGGTTTGAAAATTTTGGATCTCCTCTATGGCAAGAGAGGGTTTGTTTAGAGCATTAATCCTTTTTAACAAGGTCTCTTCAGATTTTTGTAAGACATCAATTTTCAGGAGAGAATCCTTTATTTGGCTTACCAATTTTAAGTTCTCTTCAGTTAACTTTGTCTTAGATTCATTGAGATCTTTTATCAGTTGATCTCTACCATTTCCTTGACTTCTGAGGGTTTCCACCTCTTTTGTCAGTTCAATGGTAGATTTGGCTGAGTTCAGATCTGCTTGATTCACAGACTCTATTAACTTGGAGTTTTCACTCAAGAGTTGTTTGTTCTCATCTTGAAGACAGAGACTTGCTTCTTGCAACCTTGAGAAATCAATCATCAATTGTTCCAAAGCGGACTGAAGATTGAGTTCCTCAGTTGACTCTGAGCTTAGCTCAGGTGTGTGTTCTAGAGAAATGGATGGTTTAGATTGTACCTCTGGTTCTTCTCTTGCCATGAGGCACATGTCATCTTCACTGCTATCAGAGAACAGTTCATCAGGTGACTCCAGATTTTCATCAACATCCCCAGCCATCATGGCTTTCCTTTCTCCATATCTTCTGTCTCTTTTGGCTTGCCTTTCCTTTCTTTCTTTAGTGCTCAGTTGAGGACAGTCATATTGAAAGTGCCCAATCTTCTTGCACTGAAAACACCTGTTGGCATCATCATTCTTTTCTTCAGTGGACTCTCTGGTCTTTGATGATGATCCTTCAGCCTTGGTGTAATTCTCGTATTCCTTCTTCTTTTCCAGCTCAGATGAGCTTTTCTCTCCTTCTCTGGTAGTCTTTTGTGGATAACTTCTACCTTCCCTGTTATCCCTGTAAAATCTCTTATATTTGCCAAAGCGGCTGTTAAGTTGTTCAAACCTCCTAGCCATCAGGCTGAGTTCCTCCTGCATCTCAGCCTTGCTTTGAGACTTGCTTGCCTTTGTACTCTTCTGAGGCTTTGGGGATTTTGGCTCAGCCTCTTTAGCTTTGAAGGCTACTCCCTTCTCAGCTGAGGTCTCATCAGAAGCTCTTTTTCTGTTCAGATCAAACTCATAAGCCTGGAGTTCAGAGAATACCTGTTGCATAGACATGCTGGATAGATCCTTGGTATTCTGCATCATCACAGAGTACACATCCCATCTTGAGGTTAGACCTCTTAGGATCTTTAAGGCAACCTCTCTCTTGGTATAGACTTTTCCCAGAGAATTTATCTCATTCATGATGTCTGTGAACCTCCCATCAAGCTGGTCAATGGTCTCAGTAGACTCCATGGTGAACTGCTCATACTTTTGAACAGCTACTGAGAGCTTGTTCTCCTTTATCCTGTCAGTTCCTTCACACATGAGAGCTAGAGTGTCCTATAGTTCCTTTGCAGTCTTGCAGTGGATCACTCTTCCCATTACAGAATCTGGAATAGTGGTGTAGAGAATGTTCATGGCTATGAAGTTGAGGTTGTTTCTCCTCCTCTCATCTGCAGTGAAGTTATCTTCATCTTTGGGCCATTCTTCTCTAGGATCTGCAATAGTTTCAGTTGTAGTTCTAGGGTTAGGTGTCATAAACACAAATGGACCATTAGTAATAACCCTTAACATTTCATCATGCACACAAGCAAGATGAGCTCTCATTCTGATCTTCCAGAAGTCATAGTTTTCCACTGAGAATTGTGGGAGCTTATGATGAGACATATGGTTCAAGGGATTAACTCCCATGTTGTTCTCTGCTGGTGGTGCTACCCTAGTTGCATTGTCAGCCATAGTATAAAAACAAGTTTATCAAAAGATCAATTCAGGTGACCTTAAAAAATACCTTTAAGTACAAGGTATACTTAGAACAATGGTCTTTTGAACCACTGCTCTGATACCAATTGATGGTCCCGAAACGAGTAAACAGGTGTATGGGGGGGGGGAATACACCTGTGATTACAAATTAAAACTTATTGCAAAACTTATCAGGTTACTTAAGACAGTAGCTCGTCAGTGGACTTGAAGGTCTGCTGAGAGTTACTTGGAGAAAGCCTACTGAGATAATACCTCCACTGAAAGCTCAAGACTTTCAGTTGAACTACTATCTAATTAGCTTCCAGATGCGGATTAGTGAGCCCTTAGAAAACTCGTTTTACTTTGATAAACTTATTGAATTCACACACACTTAGGAAATAGCAGAATGTAAGAACACAAGGTATAAAGTGGTTCAGAGATGAATCTCCTACGTCCACTGTCCTGATTAAACAGGAGAATTCCTTTCACTTGGAATTCCTTGTGTTATAGTGCCA
The DNA here is from genome assembly GCA_947034835.1 of Ballota nigra. Taxonomy (NCBI): domain Eukaryota; kingdom Viridiplantae; phylum Streptophyta; class Magnoliopsida; order Lamiales; family Lamiaceae; genus Ballota; species Ballota nigra. The sequence continues at coordinate 17,907,378 of OX344720.1, read as the reverse complement.
AGGTGCACTGATCAACTAATCCTCTCTTAGGATGATTGATCACTAGGAAATTCCAGGTCCTAGTTCCCAAAACAAACCAGCTTTCAGACTGATACAACAATCAGCTTACTAACACCACTTAACACTAGCTCTCAACCTAAACACTGAGTAGGGTTTTGAGTAGGGTTTTGGTTCCAACTATTTTGAGATAATCCTTACAAGTTTAGCTCAAGGCTTAGGATTGGATTATCTCTTTCTAAGATTTGGATATAGCTTTTAAGCTTGGTTACAGAAGGTTTGTTAGGCTCTCTACGAATGTGAAATACTTGGGAAACAATGATAATTTCGAGTGCTTCTTAGTTGTTATGAATGTAGAGATAACTTTGATCTTGTGAGTTTCCCGTGCTTGGAAATGTGCACGTCCTTCTGTATTTATAGGCTTCCTTGAAAATCTTCCCGTTGGATTTGAATCTTCTCAAGTAAGTCTTCTTGTATCTGATTGGCTCAAACGGCTCTATTTGAAGCTTTAAGTCTTGTCAAAAAATGGCTGCAAAAACCATGCTTGTTCACCAGCTTTCTGTAGATTGCTAGGTGAAGGACTTTTGGTATTTGTCAGGCTGGGGCAGGTCGACTGTCAGTAAAGTACACTGACGTGTCATCTTCTCATTGGACCTTAAGTCTGCGTGCCCAGATTCTTGTCTTGCTTTAAGGTGGAACTCCTCTGAGAGAACCTTCTTATTCCTTCATTTATTGAAGCTTCACTGAAATTCATTTTGCCTTGTTCCAACCAGATTAACTAACAGCTTTTAATGTGTTTTAGCATTGTTAGTTACCATCAGTGGACTTTGGTCCTCTTCTGACAGTTTTAGTCTTAGTGAGAATGTACTTAGAAAACATTCAAGACTTAGACTTATTTCTCAGATCACTTAGTCTTCAGCGGACTTCACTTCAGCGGACTTCATCTTCAGCAGACTTCATAATACACTCTAGTTTTTACTAACTGCACTCCAGTTCTTAACACTTTGAACTGTTTGACTAAGTACTAACTCTACTGAATAATTTACTTACAAAATAACTTAGGAGGAACATGTTGGCATCTAATCAAAACATAAGTCTTATACATTTTCCCAACACTAGGTCCCCTTCCACGAACCTCCTTACTCGAATCTTAGAGTTGTATAATTTTTCAGACCTTTGTTTGTATGTTGTGTTCCTTAAATCTGATGTCAGCCTTCTCTCTTCTAGCATGTCCAGATCTGCTCGCCTGGCTCTGTCGTTATCCTCTGTGATTTCCTGCGAGGCCCTATGGTTGGGAATGGCGAGTTCGATGGGATTACTGCCTCAGTTCCGAAAGCCAGGGCAAAAGGTGTTTCATCGGTTGAGTTTTTTGTCATCGTCATGTATGCCCAGAGTACGCATGGGAGCTCGCTAGCCCATTTCCCCTTCTTGTCTTTGAGCTTGGTTATTATTGTATGTTTGAGGATTTTGTTGACAGCTTCGACCTGTCCATTCGTCTGCGGGTGGTAGAGGGTGGAGAAAACTTTCTTGATTTTCCACTTTTCATATAAATTTATCATGTCGAGCCCGTCAAACTATTTTCCATTGTCGGAGACGATCACCTATAGGAGTTCAAAATGGCAAATTATGTTTTTCCAGATAAAATAAATGATCTGGGTTTGGTCTACCTTGTTCAGAGGCTCGACTTCGGCCCATTTAGTGAAGTAATCAACAGCGACAACAGCGGACTTCAGGCCCCCTGGGGCGGTTGGGAGAGGTCCTATTAGGACTATCTGTTGGTCCCAAAATGGTTATCCAGCGGAAAGCGTTTTGAGTTTATTTTTAATGAAAACCCTTTAAAATTAAATGCTAAAATTAAGATGCAGAAATCTAAAATGCAGAAAATGAAGAACACAAGGATTTATAGTGGTTCGGATATAACGATCCTACGTCCACTCTCCCTTTCTCTTAAGGGGACTTACTCTCCAACCAACGTACTCACTAACCACTGGAATTTCGAAGTACCAGCTCCTTCGTACAACTGCTTCAATCTTACGATCTAAGCCTTACACCAATCTATCTATACAGATAAGGATTGTGTGATTGGTCCAACTATAACTCCTAAAGAGTGTATATAAACTTGAATGAACAAGGTGAGTGAGTGGAAGAGTTCGTGTGTTCTTGGTGTGCTCTCGTGCGACTCTTGTCTATCGAACTCATCACAACACTCCTATATATAGTTGTAGAAATTAACTAGCCGTTGGAAGCTAGAAATTCAAACAACCATAATTGGAGGGATATAATCAATCAAAGATTGATTATATGATTGATTAGTTGACTTTCAATCAAGCAATCAATCAATCAGATCCTCCTATCAGTTGACTATCCAGATTGCTTCTTCTCCATCAATGATCTCCAAAATCTCTATGTCTCCAGATTACACGCAGCCTCCATGTGGGTGAACTAATCCGCCTCCCTCGTCTGGTCAGGACTCGTCTGGTCTGGGGTCATCTGGTCTGGTCAGGTAACACTTCTGCTCTGAACCTCATCTGGTAGAGGTCTTCTGGTCAGACTCCTCTGGTCAGGCTCCTCTGGTCAGGCTCCTCTGGCAGACTCCTCTGGTCAGACTCCTCTGGTCAGGCTCCTCTGGACCTCATCTGCTCTGGTGACTCTTCTGCTTTGGTCTGGACACCTCATCTGGTCACCTCTCATCTGGTCTCCTCATCTGGTCTGCACAGATTTCTTCCCCCATAACCAAAGACCTATTCTAGACCTAGACTAATCTTTAGCTGACTAACAGGTTCAGCTAGTCCTATTACAAGTTCTTATTTTAACATCTTCAAAACATCTAATCTATATCCTAACACTATCCCCCACTGGGCGAAAGGCCATGGGCTATACATGGACGATAACAGCTCGGGAGACATTTTGATGTTGGGCCCCCAGACCTGGCATTTACGGTAGGACCTGGCGAAATTGATTGCATCTTTTTCCTACGTCGGCCAGAAATACCCCTGTCTCAAAACCTTGGGTGCCAAACTTTGGCCGCGTGCGTGATTCCCGTAGACACCTTCGTAAACTTCTTTCATGACTATTAATCCATCCTCCGGCGTGATGCACTTAAGAAGAGGCATGCAAAAACTTCTTTTGTAAAGTTGGTCATCGATGAGTACATACCTCGCCTCCCTTAGTTGCAGTTGGCGAGCCTTGACCTTGTCCATCTGGAGGTCGCCATCCTGTAGGAAAAATGCTATCAGAGTCATCCAGTTCTTGCCTTGGGAGGCGATCCCTGCGACTAGGTTCCTGCTAATGGAGGGCTTTGCAAGTTTCAGTAATCTGATATTGGAGAGATTTGTTGCCCCCTCCGAGGTGGCGAGCTTAGAAAGCGCGTCCACCTGGGAGTTCTGTTCCCTCGGCATTTGTTCAATGAGCACTTGATGGAATCGTTCGCAGAGGCTGGCGACGTGCTCATGATACTTGGTTATTTGCTCACCCCTGGCTTCATATTCCCCTTTAATTTGGTTGACCACCAGTAAGGAATCCATGAAGATGTGGAGGAGGCGAGCCCCCACTGCCATTGCTAACTCTAACCCACTCACTAGAGTTTTGTATTCCGCTTCATTGTTTGTAGCTGGGAAATCGAAACCAATTGCATTTGTGAAATTGCATTTGTGAAACGCTGACCTTCTGGACCGATTAACCTACCCCCGCACACATGGAAGTTAAAGATTTGTCGACGTACAACTTCCACGGTGGATAGTTGATCTGGGACGGGTTAGGTGGGAATATCAGCTCGACCACAAAATTGGCCAGAGCCTGCCCTTTGATAGTTGTGTATGGTGCGAAAGAGATGTCGTACTGGGCAATCTCGATCGACCATTTCAGCATGTGCCCACTCGTGTCAGGTCTATGTAGGACTTGTCTGAGGGGTAGAGTTGTCAGTACCTCAACCTGGTGGTCGAAAAAGTATGGCCTTAGCTTGCGGACGCTCATGACCAGAGTGTTGGCGAGCTTCTCCAAAGGCGTGTATCTAGTCTCCGCATCGCGGAGGACTTAGCTAATGTAGTAGATGGGGAGGTGGGCTTGTCCTTCTGCCCGCACCAGGACTGGCGCTCAAAGTGACATCTGAAGCCGCAAGGTAGAGGTACAACTTTTCCCCTTGGAGAGGTTTGACTAAAATCTGCGGGTTGGCGAGGTACTCCTTCAAGTTCTGGAAGGCGAGCTGGCATTCTTTGTTCCATGAGAACTTCTTATCTTTGATGGTTGCAAAGAAAGGTTTGCTCTTGTCGTCCAACCTGGAAATGAATCTGTTAAGTGCGGCCTGGCAGCCCGTTAGTCGCTGCACTTGTTTGACACATCTTGGCTCATGTCCAGGATGGCCTTGATCTTTCTGGGGTTTGTTTCGATCCCCCTCTGGCTGACGATGTGACCCAAAAACGTTCCCGATCCCACGCCGAAGTTGCATTTCTTTGGGTTTAACTTCATGTTGAAGGCCCTCAAAATTTTGAATGTCTCGGCGATGTCTCGGAGATGATCTTCCTTCCTCAAACTTTTAACCATGACATCGTCGATGTAAACCTCCATCGTGTTCCCGATCTGATTTGAGAACATTTTGTTCACTAATCGCTGATAGGTTGCCGCGGTGTTCTTTAGCCCGAAAGGCATCCTCTGCCAGCAGTACATATTTTTCTCAGTGTGGAAAGAAGTGTGTTTCATGTCCTCCTCCGCCATCGGGATCTGTGGATACCCGGCGAAAGCATCCATGAAGGATATTATTTCGTGCCCGGTTATCCCATCCACAAGATGGTCGATGTGTGGCATAGGAAAATGATCTTTTGAACACGTTGTATTCAGATCCGTGAAGTCGTTATAGAGCCTTCATGAGTTGTTAGCCTTTTTCACGAGCACGGCGTTGGATACCCACTGCGGTTCACCCTCATCCTGCTCTATCATCTTGTTGTCTAACAGCTTCTTGACTTCCTCGGCTAGCGCCGCATATTTATCAAGGCCAAAATTTCATCTCTTCTGCGAGACGGGATTTCTCTTAGGATCGATCTTTAGGTGGTGGCAAGCATGTTCGGGACTTATCCCGATCATGTCCTAGTGCAACCACGCAAAGATGTCAATGCTCTTGCGTAGGAAGTCGATTAGGACTTCTCTCATATCTGTCGGAACCTTTGCCCCGATGGTGACTTCGAGGTCCGGCCGTTCTGGGTCCATGGGGACTCGCTCCAGTTCTTCTACCGGCGAGGTTTGGCCCCCTTTTCTTAGATCCCAGACTTCCCCCCTAAGGTTGAGGTCGATGGGGTGCAGTTCGAAACTGAGCCTTGGCTCTAGGTCATCCATCTCCATGACCTCGTCCCTAAGTTGAGTTTCGACTATGGTGAGTGGAAGTGTTGATTCTATGTTTTTGTTAGCCATTAAAACATCTACGCGAGAGTATAAACTTGCGGAATTGTAAAGTGGAGCAGAGTAATTCAAACACTTCCTTGCCATTGATTGATTTTCTTTTACAGTACCGACTATCCCCTCGGGGGTCGGGAATTTCACACAGTAAAAGAAAGAAGAGGCTATTGCTTCAAAAGTTTCCAGAAATGGGTGTCCTAAGAACCCATTGTACACGTGAGGCCTATCAGCTATCACGAACTTTAGCAGATACGATATCCTGACCTTCTTATCCTTGAAGCAGACGAGCTCCACCGATAGCTTGATCCTCTCGTAAGTATTGATCAATGTATCTCCAAAACCCTTCAGTTGGGTTTCATATGGCTTGATGAAACTGGCTAGGTTGCCTATCTGGTCCAGCGCGGTTTTGAAGATTATGTTACAGTAGCAGCCATTGTCGACCAAGATGCGGTCGATAACCTTGCCAGCAGATTTACATAAATGACCAAAGCATCATTTTTTGGGCAGAGTTTTCCTTCCCGATCGGCGTTTGTGAATGTGATCGGTAGGTTGGGCGCTATCGCAAGCTTCAGCAGCAGGGTGCCTACCAGGTTGAACCCGCTTACGGCTCTGAGCTCGGCCTTCCTCTTGCAGTTGGAAACAGTTGACACGGGGGTTAGCCCGCCTAAAGGGCCTCTTGCAGCTTGCAGCATATTGACCCTCCCACTGCGTTAAGCGGTGGAACGTCATCGTCTTTGCTATCGAAGTTATCGATGGCTGTCACTGGGTATGGTTGTCTCTACTGGCGCTGCGGTCGTCCCCATCACGGTTCTGCCCTTGGTTGGTCTCCCGCCCTTGGTCTTGGCAAGGTTGGGGCTTCTTGACAAATTCGTTCAGTCGTCCCTCTTCGTATAGCTTCCACAACTGTCTGAGGAGGTCTCGATACTGACTTGTGTAGTGCACTGGGCTCTCGTGGTAGTGGCAGAACTTGTTATGGTTGAGCTTTGATGCGTCTTGTTTGATGGGATTTGGCTTGGCCAGCATGTCCATGTGGCGGATTGCATTGAACACGTACGTCGGCGTCTCTTTCAGTTTGTCTAAGATCTGGACCTCACCTGCTTTCCCATCGAACGGTTGGAAGTTTGCTTGGGCCTTGCGCCCCTTGTGATATCACTGGTTACCGCCTTATGCAGCCGCCGAGGGTGCTTTCACCTTCTCCTCGACTTTCTTCTTGCCCAGCCTTTGGGCCAAGAGTTTGTTGTGTGTAACAGCGTCTCCTACCCGTCGATGGATATCAGTGTATGTCTTTGGTAAATCTTTGGTTAGTTGTTTAAACATGGGGGACCTTGTTGGGATATGTTTTAGTTTTGATGATTTTCCAAAACAACATGTAATAGGTTTGAAAGCAGTCAGGATAGTATCCTTTAGATCAGGTCAGGCTAGGTTAACTCTCAGTAGAATAGGTTGCTCAGTTGAGGGGGAACTCAGCGAGGGGGAACTTCTCAACACAGCCTGAAAATATCAAGATGACAACCAGTAGAGCTGACTGAAGACATGCCATCAACCTGAACCAATGGAGAATCCTGAAGGATGTCCCACTGAGTGCAAGTCAGGCTGATCTAAGCCAAGTCTGATGGACCACTCAGTGAAGAGCCTGATCAGGTGGATCAGTGCTGCACCAAGTAGGCCCTGAAGGAGTCAGGCTACTGTGGTCAGGGAAGTTTGTCATTCAGCCTTATGACAAACTTCTTGGAGGAGATCTTCAAACAGTCCCCGTAGGACAACATCACTGAAGACATTCATGTCTACTGAAGATCGTCAGAGTCAGTGGAGGATATGTTAACTGAAGTCAGTGCGCCCTGATCAAGCACACTGAGTCAAAGATCCGTTGGACTCAGTCCACGTGGACCAATCAAGTCAAGTCAAACATGTCTGACACTGACAAGGCCGCATTCCAAGAAAAGTGGTTGAAACCATTAATTGTATGGATTCAAATGTAATTTCCTCCAACGGTTACATTTGAATCCACACTATAAATACAAGCTCATAGCTTGTTGTTAGAGTGTGTTGTGTTGTTGTATCATTGTAAGAAAATCAAAAGAAAACCAACACCTACGAGCTGAGAGTGTGAGTAGTAGCATACGTGCATGGGAGATATAAGGAGATTCTACTCATTTCTATACACTGAGAGTTCACAAATATATACATAAGAGTGCTCAGCTTGTAACTCTAGGCTTAGAGAGGTTTTCCCTATCTTAGCTTTTGGCTAACACATTGTAAAGGGAAAACCTCACCTAGTTGGAGAAAAACCTAACTGAAACCAAAACCCTCTAGTCAGGTTTGTTGGTAGTAAGTGAGGAGAAGGGCAGCCCAGGGAGTGGCGTGAGTCCAGTTGTAAGTGCACCTTGGCACGTTAAAAACAAGAATCCAAAGGAGTGGATTTCCTGTTAAATCAGGCCGTGGATGTAAGAGCTTGAGTCTCCGAACCACGTTAAACCAAGTGTCATTATTTGGAATGTCTTTTCTTCTAAAGTATTGCGAAAATCTGCTCACTGAGAGCATTGTTTAAAAAGGAACTTTAGTTAAGCATTTCAGTCAGGGAGATTCATCTCACTGACTAAATCAGGCTAGGCACTCGAGAGTTCAGTCTCTCGAGTCACTGCCTTGTTGAGAGCCTGAGCTTTCAAGTCTCATCACTGACTTGATAGCTCTGACTCTCAGCAACGCAGTGACTTGAGTATTTCGTCACTGAACTCAGTCAGGGTGCAACGCAAAGGTTTAAAAAAAAAAAATTGTGCTCCTGAATTCCCATTTTGCCCTTCGAAAAACGGGACCATCAGACCTTCCTTTAAACCCGGCCAGAGCGGAGTGGAGAGTGAGCTCGTCGCTCACGGGCTCTCCGGTGAGTATTATCTCGTCCAAGCGATCGATGTAGAACTCGTCGCTTTCGTCCTCCTCTTGTTGTATCCTCAACAGATGGTGCCTTCTTCCTGGCCTGGCTATCTTTGCGGCAAAGTAAGCCGTGAACTGGTCGCAGAGCTTTGCGAAATTCATGACGGATCTAGGGGGCAATGACACGTACCACTTGTGGGCGAGCTCGCCCAAAGTTAATGGAAACATCTGACACTTGGTAGCATCGGTGGCCCCCCGTCCCGTCATATAGATCCAGTACATGCTGACGTGGGTCTCCGGATCGGTGTGACCTTCGTACATTGGGATTGCCGACGATGTGATCTTGGGTTAGACCGGAGCTAGCTCGATCTTCTCGCACAGTGGCTTCTGAAAAAGCCGCCTGGGCCTTGACTCCCGTCCGTCGCCGTCGATCTTGGTCTGCATCTCCTCCAACTTCCGCTGGATCGCCAGCAGCACTGCCCCCTGCGTTGCCTGTTTGGGAGTAGTCTCAACAGGGGCGCTACATCCCGGACCTAGCCGGTCGTGTATAGGAGTACGTGGGCGATCACGTCTCAGCAGCTCGCTTTGCATGAAATTCAACTTCCTTCGGGCAGAATTTACGGGGGAGATGTCCCTTGCCACGGGCGCCGCGTGGGCGGATAAATTGGTGAAAGAGCCCATCTCATAGCTGGTCGGAGGGGCCGACAAGAATGGGCACCAGGACGGGTCCACACTCTCCAATCTGTTGAAAACCGACGTGGAGTGCGCCTCTGTCCTGAGCCTCTGTCTCAAGTCGTAGCCCCGCGAGCAGATTGAGCTACTTTCACCTTGTTGCTCAGTCATCTTCTGCTTGCCCTTGGTTGAACGGGTTAAGCGCGACTTCCTGGGGCTGTTGGAGCGCTCTGGCTGGTCCTCAACTCCTTCCACCTCTTTGTGAGGGCGGCAATGGCAGATGCCACCTGCTCCGGGGTTTCGTACTCTTGGATCGGTATGCGTAGGGAGTCTCTTTGAGGTGATTCAGTCTCACGTCCTCGTCCGGAAGTGGCCTCCTGGGCGTAGGGCAGGGGCCGCCACTCGCGCCATGGTTTTGACACGAGTTTTCACAGCGGGGACGATGGTGGAGCGTGGGTTAGCCGAGGCTCTGGCAGCTCTGGTTACTTTCTCCATTTTCTTAAGATTTTAGTGGTGTTAGGGTCCAAGATAGACTTTGGGTTCCTTAGGCTTTCTTTCTCGTGGAACAATGAGTGTTCCAAGAGATTTCTGTGGTGAGAGGTTTGGTAGCACACCTACCCTCCTTCTAGCTCCAATTGTTGTTACCCAATTGATGATTTTGAAAGTTGTATGTGGCTATGATCGGAAAAAATAAGATAAAGAACTGAAATGTAAAGACTCCAAGGATTGCCGAGGGGTTTAGGCTCGGTCTTAAGTTATATCTTTATTTATGAGCTCTTGGGCTCTATTTATAGTAACTCCTAGGTTACAAGTTATTGCCTTAGCTATATTTTTATGTATTTACAAAGATTGCTAATGATTTGCTATCCATTGCTTGTGATTTGTCGTTGGTGTGAGGTGGACCTTGCTGGCTGTATCCGCGGGCTGTCCTCGTCCAATAGGAGCATAGCAGCTAGCTCGCAGGTACTGCCCCACAGGTTGCCCTTCAGTCCTTTCCTGCGCATGAAAACTCTGCACCTATTGTCGTCTTTTTCTCAGGTGCGGGTGCAATTGCAGGCTGGCGGTTGTGTCCTTCTTATCCATCAGTCCTCCAGCTTTCTTATCCGGGGCGGGCTTTATTTGAGCTCGTCCCAGCCCTTAAGACGGGGTCCTATCTTGATGCGGCCAGTGTGAGCCAAGCCGTCTGGGGCGGCGAGGTCACTTGGGAAAGCGAGGCAGTCGCCCGATGAAGCTACTGGAGAGGCGAGGTCATGGATCGTGTGAGCTTACTGTTGAGGCGAGGTCACCTCAACTGTCGAGGTCGGGGTCGAATATTTTTTACCCCTACAACACAAGATATGATTGAACCAGATTGAAGCCTGTTGAAGTTTCCAATTCTGAGAAAGAAGTCACAGAACATAAGCCTGACGTCGATATTTCTCATGAGAATGAAACTAATGTGGAAGTTGTTTGCTAAAATGAAGGAGATATCTTCAAAGGAAGATACTGAGATGGAAATTCCACTCTAGGACTTCTTTGTTGCCAGGACTGAATGAATCAAGGATAAAACATATGAATGATCTTGATGCTGCAAGGACTGGAAAAAGAAGCAAATAAAGAAATGACCTTGTCCATGTTTCCAAAAATGTTGCCTCACCGGTGGCAATATCAAAACCAGAAGTTGTACCTCAAAATCCTAATAATGAGGTAGTGATTTCTGACCCTGATACAGATGATGAAACCTATCATGACATGACTATTTCTAGATACAGAGGGAGTGATGACCCCAATGTCATCAACATTCCTCCAAACATCAACAGTGATGGAAGCCCTGTTTCTTCTACAACCATATCTACATCTTATATTGTTAATCAAATTATAGATTTGGACAGAACCATTGCACATCTCAAGGAGACCCTCAACAGGATGGAACAACGAAGAACTTTTGGAAATATCTGTTTTATACTCCAATAGGGGGAGAGGTAGATGAAAATCCCCAACCTTAAAGACCTGAAGATGTTGCTGGACCATCTGGACATAGAGGATCCAATCAAGGTAAAGTTGTTGGTGATGATGCTGCATTAGGATGTATTGTTGCTGATGTTCCAAGAAATGATGATGATGATGATGATCCAGATGCGTAGGTGTTGTATGATGACCTTTGAAGGTCAATCCAGAGCTTGTAGACAGAAGAAGATTCAAGTATGAGAAGTCTAAGCAGGTCTATTAAAGATGTAGATGTTCATATTTAATAGCTCAATCATTTCCCAACTTGTATATGTTTTCCTCTGATGTAATAGCTCTGTTTATGTTCTATTGTTATAAAGTTTATTTCTTATATTATTAACTTTGAACAATAGTTGTTAAGGTTATTGCTATCTTTTGTTAAGAAAAACTTATTTCTTTTTTAATTTTTTTGGCCCAAACATTGGATTTATGCTTAGTGAAATTTCATTTTATATATATTTGGTGTTTTTGACAAACTGTTTAGATATTCTTTTGACATTTCCTGTTATACACATTTTATCGAAGACTTTCATCAGGCGTGTTGTAATAGAAAGAACAAATTGGGGAATATTGTTAATATTATGTCAGTGTTGTCATAAATGTTAAGACAAAATTCTGGATAATATATCACATAATTTTCCCTTTCTCTTAACAATAATTCCTTTACTATGTGTTGTGCTTAATGTTGTGAATGGACATTGAAGACGTATAATTCCAGGCCATGTGGCTGCTGGTTACAAGTGAGGAAGTTGAGCATATCATGGATGGTTATTTCAATCATGGAGTGAATGGTATCTAGGTCATTCCAAACTAACTTAGTGGTCCTACTGGTAGTTGATACTTGATCTATAAATACATCAAGCCTTCTGGAGAAAAAGGATAAGCCAAAGAGGAATAAATGAGAGCTACACTATCGAGTGTTCTAGTACATCTAGTGTAGAAGGAAAACTATTTTCCCTCTTTATATCGGTTGAGTGCTACAACACTCCTATCAACAAATAGGTCTAAGGATAAGCTAGTTTAGGATCGGGAAATTAGTTTCCAATTCTATTGTTAGATCATTTAGGCGGTGTATTTTTACACCTTGCCCATTTAAGGACTTAAGTAGTAAGCTCTAGATCTTTGATTGTATCACTATAAGTTATAGGGAAGATTTCACCATGAAGCATCATAGACTAATTTTGTCTATGAAAAGGTTTTAAATTACGTTTGCAAAGTATTTTTAGTCTTTCGTTGTACTTAAATGTTTGTGTTGTCTTATATGTTGTCAACATATTACTCAACATAACTCTGAAAAACACCATGCACACTTTTAACAAGTTCTTGTTTTAACATCTTCAAAAACATCTAACAAAATATCCTAACAACAATGTAGCAAATACAAAATTTATGAGAAGCCAATTCACAAACAAAGTCTTTCTCAACTGAAACAAGACTCATTATACCCCTATTAAATCTAAATGATTATGTGTATAAATACACAATCCAAGTTTATCTGTCTAGAGATGTCAAAGAAACCCTATCTACTAACACTATATTCAAATCTATTGTTGTCTAAATGACACAACACTTAAAGCAATGTACAAGGGAAAATAATTACTCTATCAATCTGGATCCACTCAACAACTGATACTTTACTATTTCTTTCCTAATGACACTCCGTTCTTCAACCTTCATATCTTCAGATTGTTCCTCTTCAGATAAAAGTGCCAAATGTTATTCAGAACGTGGTAACATTCTAAGCAACAAAAACAAGGGAAAAATAATAACTACCATCTTCATAAAATAATACTTATTCAATAATCGATTATTCTTTGCCTTATTGATGTCGAAGTGGTCTTCTATTTATAGTCATCCATACACTCACATTCTTTATCCAAAGATACTTGTAGAGGTACCTAGCAAATCTACTAGCTAACGTCCATGATGTGCTACATAATAATTGTCCACTAAGATGGTGTTTCTTTCATGTTGCAAAGCAGTTGCATGATCTAGATATCTCCCACTTATTATTGATCCTTGCAGAACATCTTGGATCTTTCGAGATTAACCTGGAGTAGTCAATAGACAGTCAACAACATCAAATGCAACATTGAAACACAAAAAGTTAGTCATTAAAAGAAGGGTCAGTTACAAATAGGTCCATTTTTAGTCCTATATTTAATGTTGGTGCAATACTTTTTTAAAATACCATTTAGGTTCAAAAAGTGGGGCCCCTCCTCACTTTTTCTCTTCCTCCCCCACTCGCCCCATCCATTACTCTGCCCAACCCCACTCCTGTAACCAGCAGCCTAGACCACCTTTTAAGTCTACTAACTCCATTTTTTTCGGATTTTTTCAACTATTTAAGGCTTTCTTTTTTCAGATTTAAAATATTTCATACTTATTTTATATTTTTTTTTATTGACAGTGCAAGAACTATGTGCAAATAGTTGTGTATTTTTATTGAGTATTCAAAATTCCTATACAAAATTCATGTGCAAATATACCGTTGCAAAATAAAAAATTGTGTGTTTTAATATGAAATTTACAAATACAAAAATAGTGTGCAAAGGGTTTATTTTGATTTTTACACAACAAAAAAAATTCTAAAATTACATGTGGAAGACTGAAAAATACAAATGCAAAACTAGTGTGCAAAAAGATATAACAATTTACATGTTAAACACAAAAAAATACAAAATACAAATTCAGTGTGCAAAAATAAAAAGTGCAAAGATATTGAAATTTGCAGTATCTTCATCTTCAACTTTTGGTCTCTTATTTTCCCTTCGGGATTTCTTCTCTTAAAAATATCATCCAAAAAAAAAAGATTTCTTTGAGATACCAGATCAATTCCAAAAAACAGACTTCATGGTCATTCATGGGTATTTGAGAAACACACCAACAACCGAAAATGGTTTATAAAAATAAAAACCTCAAGAAGCAGCCATTGTGTGTCCTTGTCTTCAAGGGTTAACTAAAATATTTGATCCCAAACATGATTCAAGTTGTTATCAATAACCATATCACAAAACAGAGTCAGTTGTTGGAAAGTAAAAACTTCTCACACACACATTACACGTACTAAAAAACTCACACACACAGAGCAGCAACACTACTAGATCAGCCAGATCGAGAGATAGAAAGAGAGAGAAAGAGATACAGATTGAGAGAGAGAAATACCTGATCGAGAGAGAGATACAGACGGCGGCGCTTGAAACCCCAAGTCAGCGGCTACGTGCGAAAAGAGGAATCAGGCACGGTGGCAAATCTAGGCGGTGGTGGTGGATCAGAAAAACTCTCCACGAAGAGAGGCATGAGAGGGCGGTGGTGGAGTGGTGGCCGATCGTCTTTCCCTCGTGGCAGATCTAAGCCACCGCCACCTCCCCTAGAGTGTCGATTTGGGACATCGCGATGGAACTAAGAGCGGCGGTGGAGTGGTGGCCTCCTCCGCCTCCACCTAGCATGGTCGGTGGAGTAGTGGCCACCTCTATCTATGTCTGGCCCAGTTGGTGGAGTGGTGGCCGCCTCCGTCTCCACCTAGTCCGGTCGGTGGAGTGGTGGCCAACTCCACCTCTGTCTGGCCTGGTCACCGCCACCCTCGCTGTTGTGGATGTGTGGTGGTAGAGAGAGAGAGAGAGAGAGGGTGGGGGAGTGAAATGGTGAGATTAGATGAAATTGGAGAAAATAAAGGGGGTAGGGGGGGCCGACGCGGGAAAGGGGGGATATTGGGGGGCAGAAGCGCTGGGGTGTGGGGGTGGGGGAAAATTCATCTTAAATGTATTTTGTGGTCCCTTTTGTACCAAATTGATAAAAAGGTTAGAATCAAAACCTAATATACTGTTGGTCCCACTAAGTAGATTAATTGCGGAAGCTTTAAATGTTATGTCTTTTAATAAGATCTTCAATAAGAGCACAATAATTTAAACAAGACAGAATTGAAGAAAGCAGTAAATGGACCAGATTTATAATGGTTCGGATTTCAATATCCTACGTCCACTCTCCCTTTTATCAAAGGTGTCTCACTAACCAACCAACAACCAACTTGCTTACTGGAATTGTGAAGTACCAGTTCCTTCTTACAATCTCTTTAGATCTAACTTAGATCTAAAATCTACAGCCTTCAACCTTTTCTTAGAGATGAACAGGTTGAGATCCAACTACTCCTTTAGAGTATGTATGAGATATATGAACAATAAGAGTGCTAAGAGTGATAGAACAAAGGCTTGGAATGTGACTTCTTGCGCGTGAGAATCTAGAGTCTTTCTTTGAGTCTGCACTCTTGTATTTATAGAGGTGGTTAAGGTTTAGCCGTTTGGAGAGCTAATCTAATCAGATCTCTATTTAAGTAAGCTTCAAATCAATCAATTCCCTAATTGATTGATTGGGTTGGTGGGATCCTTGGATTGATTGACTTCAAAACATTCCAATCCGATCTTGTTGACTTGATTTAAATCACCAACGGTCAAATGCTTCCAATGCCTAACTCTGATTCTCTCCAGCGAAGGCAGGACCAGACACCAGGCAACATCAATGTAATACCCTAGGTTTTCATGATCTTATTTTCTTTACTAAATGCTTTATAATTCTTCATGAATCTATGTGACGCTTTTACATCTAAATTTAAGCAAAGGCACGTTTATGTGTTTTATTTACTCGATACTTACAATTAACATATTATTTGCTCAATACATGCTTATTCTTGAGACTTTATAATTTTTATATGTTCTTTATTTTATGTCATAAAGTGTTTAATTTAGAAATTAATATATAGTCCTTACGTATAGTAATTTTATTTCATAAGTTATAAGTTGAAAAATGAATGTTTCTTTAAGAACCGAATTGCGTATCGATTACTCGATATATTTTTATTATTAGTATATAGACTTTGTAAATTATTTAGAGTCCTAGAAGAGTTTTAATTTTATTTCATAAGATAGTATAAGTAAATTTTATTAGAATTATCCTATAACCACAATTTCTACTTATTATATTCATAGTATATATGTGTTATTTCTACAAAATACAAGACTACTCTTGTACTCCTCTTAATATTTGAAAATTTAGGAAGAATTAGAGAAGCTTCAAGATTAAGATAAGATAAGATAAGGATTAGTAAAAAGAAAAGTCAAAATTTACTTCTAACCTTAAGATAACAAGTGTAACTTTGCTTAACCTCCAAGATTATCCAAAATCTTCCACACTCTTCCTAAAAGTGGTGGTCAAGAAGGAGTTGAGTAGCCTCCAAGCACATCTTCTTCTATAAATAGGTAACCTTGCATGCAAAAATAAACATAAGAAAAAGTTTAAAGAAGATTTCACAAATACTACTACTCTTATACTTAGAAGTTGAGAAAGAAGAAGAAGAGATTTCTTGTAGCTACCTATCTCTAAGTAAGTTTCTCTTCTTGAGTGAGTAATTATTTAAGTGGTAGTATGAAGTTTATGCATGATATGTGAATTAAATCAATTTCTTCATGAGTTATGACCAAAATCATGTTTATTACTTGAATATATATGCTTTAGAAGTAGAAATCATGAAATTATATGGTTTAAAGTGAGTTTAAGATGATATGTTCTTCATGTATGCATAAAACTGAATTTCTGGACCAACTTTGGGGTAAATTTCATTTTGACCAATTCATTTGGTGGAAAATTTTGAAAATTTTATATGTGAAAATAGACTTGTGAAGGAACTTAGGTTTCAAATTTCATAGCTTTTTGAGTAGTATTCGATGCATGGTAATTTTTTCAAAGTTGAACTTGGGTTTTGGACTCTATAGTAGGAATAGTAGAAGTTTACTATGATAAACTGCATGAAGTTGGGAGTTCATGGTTAAAATTTCAGGAGTATTGGACTTATAGTTGATTTATGGTGAATTTTTAAAGTTAAGTGACCAGAGTCTGTAACAGTGTGTTTGGCAAAGAGTTTGAGAAATCTGAAAATATTGTGATAAACTTTATTGAGTTGGGAATCCTACTGTTAAAATTTCATAATTTTTGGACGTATAGATAATTAAATATGAATTTTCAAAGTTAGGTGTGTAATCTGCCAAAATCGAATTGTTGTATGAAAAGTTCGAAATGGTCTGGTTACATTTTTTACAGTCGATATTTATTTATAACTTGCTATTTGATGATTTTATACACTTAATTGATATTTGGGTGTTAGTATACAATACTTGAATATGTATGAAGATTTGAATTCAAGTCTTACAATTTACAAAAGTGAAGGGATAAGTAACAATGTTTCTATTTTCAAAATTTTACTTGTAGGTACAAACCTGCAAGGTGGGAAATCACTTCTCTCTTCATCGAGTGTTCTATTATTATTTAATTGCACTTATTTAATGTTGAATTTTAAATATTTTGAGTCTGGCCCGCTATCGACTGGCCCCTGAGATAGTCCAACTATATGTTGGCAAATGAGGTAGTCCGATCGCTCCGGCACCACGGGTTGGTCGCGCCACCCAAGGAGATACCCGGTGAAATTCCGGGGGCTCACATATTATAAACAATTGATGTTTAGTTTGTGCAATTAATAAGAGCTTTCCCACTAAGTGTTTTCAAGCACTTATCCCTTCCACTTTTAAATTTTTTACAGATGCTGTGGATTCTGAAGTGGGCGAATGAACTCGACGGGCTATGAAGTTTCCTTAAAGACTTTATATTTCCAGAATAATATTTCAAATTTTGGATTGTAAACTAAGCTACGAGCACACTTATTTACTACTTCCGCTGTGTAAATGTGTGGCGTGTGTATATGTTAATACAAAATGCTATTTTAGTGATGTTCCTACTTGTGACACATCATATTTTCTGTATTATTTAAGTGGGAACGTCACAGGTGGTATCAGAGCAGGTTCGCCTGCTAAAGTATTTTAAAAAAGTGTGTGTTTTAAAATTTTAAAAGGAAACAGCCACACCGAGATCATTCTCCACGACAGGATCAGGTAAATATTTTATATGTGCTTAAATTATGTTATTTATTAGAAAAGTGTGATTGATTATTTGAAAGTTTGTATAGTTATTGCATTACATTGTTGTTTGAATAGAACTATGAGTCGTAGAGGAAACCCAAACAACTCAAACATGAGCGAGGATCTAGCTTCCGTTTTAAGGGGGTTAGCTCAGCAACTAGGTCGCAAAGCCAATCATCCCAAACACCTATATCTTCAGCCCAAAACCATGATATTGTTAGCCAATTTAAGAAATTCAGACCCTCAACCCTGACCGGAAAAGAAAATCCTATAGAAGTAGAAAACTGGATTCGGAGCTTGGAGAAGATATTCGCTTATCTTAAGTGCACCGATGAGCAGAAAATTTCTTGCGCTATATTTCAGCTGACTAAAGATGCAGATTATTGGTGGGAAGCTCACTGTAGGACAATGACTGAAGAAGAACGAACTACAGTTACTTGGGAAAAAATTTGTAGAAGCAATGGTTAAGAATTATATACCACAGTCATTCTTAGATCAAAAAGAGACTGAATTCCTACAGTTGAACAAGGGAACCTGATAGTACAGGAATATGAAAGGAAATTTAATCAATTTGGAAGATATGCTTCTTATTTGATTAATACTGATGAAAGAAAAGCAAAAAGATTTATGCAGAATTTACGACCAGAAATCAGTACTATCTTAGCGGTACAAGATATTAAGTCTTATGCCTCGGCATTCGAGAAAGCTCAAATGATAGCAGCATATATGAAATCAGAGGACGTAAGAACGCCGGAATCACAACAACATAAAAGAAAGTGGGTTGGTGCGAAATAAGGAGGAAATTTTAAGCAAGTCAAAAGGACGGGGATAGTACCACAACAACAACAGAGGTCATCTAAATGCAGAAATTGTGGAAAAGAAAATTCTGGACAATGCCTGAAGGGAACAGGAATCTGTTACAGATGTAAGGAACCGGGACATGTCATAACTAATTGTCCAAAGTGGAAAGAACAACAGAAGATGACACCTGCTCGAGTGTTTGCCATGAATCAGTAGGAGGCGACAACAAATCCGGAAGTGATGGCAGGTATGTTCAAAATATTCCAAATACCTATTTTTACGTTATTCGATACTGGTGCTACACATTCATTCATCTCTACAAAGATGTTTGAACAAATTAAGACTGCCCATATTATGGTAGAAGAAAAATTCCTAGAAGTAAATATTCCCTCTGGTAGTACGACACAATCCTTAGGACTGTGTAGGAATGTGAAGGTTGATTTTGAGCATGCAATACTCCCGGCAAATCTACATATAATAGAAATGAAGGACTTTGATATTATCTTGAGAATGGACTGGCTTATAGCTAATCATGGTCTCATCAAGTGTCAAGAAAAGAAATATCAGTACGGAGATCAAAGGATGAGAATTTTACACTATATGGTGCAAGAGTGAGAAATATACCTCTGGTAATTTCAGCAGTAAAGGCTCGGAAAATTTTAAGGAAAGGAGAATGTACAGCATTTCTAGTAAATGTTGTAGCAATGGAATCCAATGGTCCAACACTGGATGATGTGCCGATAGTATGTGAATACAAGGATGTATTTCCAGATGATTTGCCAGGATTACCCCCAGATCGTCAGTTGGAGTTCACTATTAATTTGATACCTGGAGCCGCGCCTGTTTCTAAAGCACCTTACAGAATGGCATCAAAGGAGTTACCGGAGTTGAAGGTGCAATTGCAAGAATTATTGGACAAGGGCTTTATTCGACCAAGTGTGTCACCATGGGGTGCACCAATATTATTTGTGAAAAAGAAATATGGATCGTTGAGGATGTGTATCGATTATCGAGAACTGAATAAGCTCACTATCAAGAATAAATATCCACTTCCTAGAATCGAAGATCTATTTGATCAATTAAGAGGAGCTTGTGTATTTTCAAAAATTGATTTGAGATCGGGATATCATCAAATAAAGATTAAAGAAAGCGATATTCCGAAGATAGCATTCAGAACCCGATATGGTCATTATGAGTTCGTAGTATTACCTTTTGGACTCAGTAACGCGCCAGCTATATTCATGGATTTGATGAATCGGGTGTTTCATCAATATTTGGATTAATTTGTGATCGTCTTTATTGATGATATTATGGTATATTCAAGAACTCGAGAACAGCATGCTGAACATCTTCGAATTACATTGGAAACTCTGAGGAAAGAGAAATTGTATGCTAAATTCAAGAAGTGCGAATTCTAGTTGGATAAAGTTGTATTTCTTGGACATACGATTTCAGCTTTGGGAATAGAAGTTGACCCAACAAAGGTAGAAGCTGTAAACCAATGGAAGACACCAACTAATGTGAACGAAGTCAGGAGTTTTCTTGGTTTAGCCGGGTATTATCGAAGATTCATTGAAGGGTTTGCTCGGATTGCGAAACCTTTGACTCAATTGACTCGGAAAGAAACAAAGTTTGAATGGACAGAAGAGTGTGAAAGGAGTTTTCAAGAACTCAAGCAAAGATTAACAACGGCCCCAGTTCTTACAATTCCTAAAGGTACAAAAGGATTTATTGTGTATAGTGATGCTTCTAAGCAAGGCTTGGGATGTGTACTTATGCAGAATTGGAAAGTAGTAGCATACGCATCAAGACAATTAAAACCACATGAGCAGAACTATCCTACGCATGATTTAGAGCTAGCAGCAGTTGTGCATGCACTCAAAATTTGGAGGCATTACTTGTATGGAAGTAAATGTCAGATCTACACAGATCATAAGAGTTCGAAGTATATTTTCGAACAGAAGGAATTGAACATGAGGCAAAGAAGATGGTTAGAGTTGGTAAAGGATTATGATTGTGAAATATTATACCATCCGGGAAAGGTAAATGTAGTGGCTGATGCCTTAAGTCGCAAAACGAAGATAAAGATCAATGTCATGGTTGTGAAACCAACCTTGAAGGAAAGAATAGCAAAAGCTCAATATGACGATGCATTCTTAGAAAAAATAAAACGAAAGATCAAGGAAGGCAAAGCAAAGGAGTTTTCAGTATGTGAGGATGGTACATTGGTATGTCAAGGAAGAATATGTGTCCCAGAAAAAGAAGAACTCAAGAAGGAAATATTGGAAGAAGCACATTCTACACCATAGATGTATCATCCTGGAGGAACAAAGATGTATCAAGAATTAAAGAAATTGTTCTGGTGGAAAATATGAAAAGAGATATTGGGAATTTCGTACAGAGATGTTTGTCATGTCAGCAGGTGAGAGCTGAGCATCAAAGACCATCAGGATTATTTAAGCCACTTGAGATTCCTGAATGGAAATGGGAACATATTACAATGGATTTTGTGGTAGGATTGCCCAAGTCAATACAAGGAAATGAAGTTATTTGGGTAATTGTCGACAGATTGACCAAGACGGCACATTTTTTACCAATAAAAATGACGTTCACATTGGATAAATTGGCTCAGATTTATATTAAGGAAATTGTCCGATTACATGGAGTTCCAATTTCTATTGTGTCAGATAGAGATCCGCGATTTACATCAAGATTCTGGTACACTCTTCAAGAAGCTATGGGCACCAAGTTGGAATTCAGTACAGCTTTTCATCCTCAAACAGATGGTCAATCGGAAAGAACAATTCAAACTTTGGAAGATATGTTGAGAGCTTGTATCATCGATTTCGGAGAAAATTGGGAAAAATACTTACCTTTAGTAGAATTTGCCTATAACAATAGTTATCAGGCTATAATTGAAATGGCACCGTACGAAGCATTGTACGGAAGGAAGTGCAGATCTCCACTATGTTGGGATGAAATTGGAGAAAGAAAATTGTTAGGACCGGAATTTGTGGAAGAGACTAATAAGGTAGTAAAGAAAATTAAAGAAAAGATGCAAGAAGCTCAAGATCGACAGAAAGCGTATGCGGATAAGCGAAGGAAAGAATTAAGTTTTGAGATTTGAGACAATGTATTTTTGAAGGTGTCTCCAATGAAAGGAATTTTCCTCTTCGGGAAAAGAGGAAAGTTGAAGCCTAGATATATTGGACCTTATGAGATATTGGAAAAAGTTGGAGATTTGGCTTATAGGCTAGCGTTACCACCATCTTTGGCAGGAGTACACAATGTATTCCATATCTCGATGCTCCAAAAGTATGTACCTGACCCTACCCATATAGTAAACCAACCTGAATTAGAAATTGATGCCAACTTAACCTATGAGGAAGTCCCTGTAGCCATACTTGATAGAAAGCTTCATAGGTTAAGAAATAAAGATATTCCTATGGTTAAGATCCGGTGGAATAGACATGGAATGGAAAAAGCTACGTGGGAGCGAGAGGATGAAATCTTAGCAAAGTACCCTTACCTCAATATCCACGGTAACACTTGAAATTTTGAGGATAAAATTTATTTAAGGGGGTTAGACTGTAATACCCTAGGTTTTCATGATCTTATTTGCTTTACTAAATGCTTTATAATTCTTCATGAATCTATGTGACGCTTTTAAATCCAAATTTATGCAAAGGCACGTTTATGTGTTTTATTTACTCGATACTTACAATTAACATATTATTTGCTCAATACATGCTTATTCTTGAGACTTTATAATTTTTATATGTTCTTTATTTTATGTCATAAAGTGTTTAATTTAGAAATTAATATATAGTCCTTAAGTATAGTAATTTTATTTCATAAGATATAAGTTGAAAAATGAATGTTTCTTTAAGAAACGAATTGCGTATTGATTACTCGATATATTTTTATGATTAATATATAGACTTTGTAAATTATTTAGAGTCCTAGAAGAGTTTTAATTTTATTTCATAAGATAGTATAAGTAAATTTTATTAGAATTATCCTATAACCACAATTTCTACTTATTAAATTCATAGTATATATGTGTTATTTCTACAAAATACAAGACTACTCTTGTACTCCTCTTAATGTTCGAAAATTTAGGAAGATTTAGAAGAATTAGAGAAGCTTCAAGATTAAGATAAGATAAGATAAGATAAGGATTAGTGAAAAGAAAAGTCAAAATTTACTTCTAACCTTAAGATAACAAGTGTAACTTTGCTTAACCTCCAAGATTATCCAAAATCTTCCACACTCTTCCTAAAAGTGGTGGTCAAGAGGGAGTTGAGTAGCCTCCAAGCACATCTTCTTCTATAAATAGGTAACCTTGCATGCAAAAATAAACATAAGAAAAAGTTTAAAGAATTTCACAAACACTACTACTCTTATACTTAGAAGTTGAGAAAGGGGAAGAAGAGGTTTCTTGTAGCTACATATCTCTAAGTAAGTTTCTCTTCTTGAGTGAGTAATTATTTAAGTGGTAGTATGAAGTTTATGCATGATATGTGAATTAAATGATAGGAAAATAAGTTTTGATGAGTAATTTGCATGTTATACATGTTTTACTTCATGTTTGAATGTTTAATTCAATTTCTTCATGAGTTATGACCAAAATCATGATTATTACTTGAATATATATGCTTTAGAAGTAGAAATCATGAAATTATATGGTTTAAAGTGAGTTTAAGATGATATGTTCTTCATGTATGCATAAAACCGAATTTCTGGACCAACTTTGGGGTAAATTTCATTTTGACCAATTCATTCGGTGGAAAATTCTTAATATTTTATATGTGAAAATAGACTTGTGAAGGAATTTATGTTTCAAATTTCATAGCTTTTGGAGTAGTATTCGATGCATGGTGATTTTTTCAAAATTTGAACTAGGGTTTTGGACTCTATAGCAGGAACAGTAGAGGTTTGCTATGATCTGAGAATAATCAGTTAGGTTTTTACAGAAAACCAAAGTATGTTGATAAACTGCATAAAGTTGGGAGTTCATGGTTAAAATTTCAGGAGTATTGGACTTATGGTTGATTTATGGTGAATATTTAAAGTTAAGTGACCAGAATCTGTAACAGTGTGTCCGTTACGAAATACTTGATGTTTGGCAAAGATTTTGAGAAATATGAAAATATTGTGATAAACTTTATTGAGTTGAAAATCTACTGTTAAAATTTCATAATTTTTGGACGTATAGATAATTAAATATGAATTTTCCAAGTTGGGTGTGTAATCTGCCAAAATTGAATTGTTGTATGAAAAGTTCGAAATAGTCTGGTTACATTTTTTACAGTCGATATTTATTTATAACTTGTTATTTGATGATTTTATACACTTAATTGATATTTGGGTGTTAGTATACAATATTTGAATATGTATGGAGATTTGAATTCAAGTCTTACAATTTACAAAAGTGAAGTGATAAGTAACAATGTTTCTATTTTAAAAAATTTACTTGTAGGTACAAACCTGCAAGGTGGGGAATCACTTTGCTCTTCATCGAGTGTTCTATTATTATTTAATTGCATTTATTAAATGTTGAATATTAAATATTTTGAGTCTGGCCCGCTATCGACTGGCCCCTAAGATAGTCCAACTATATGTTGGCAAATGAGATAGTCCGATCGCTCCGGCACCACGGGTTGGTCGCGCCACCCAAGGAGATACCCGGTGAAATTCCGGGGGCTCACATATTATAAACAATTGATGTTTAGTTTGTGCTATTAACAAGAGATTTCCCACTAAGTGTTTTCAAGCACTTATCCCTTCCACTTTTAATTTTTTTACAGATGCTGTGGATTCTAAAGTGGGCGAATGAACTCGGCGGGCTGTGAAGTTTCCTTAAAGACTTTATAATTCCAGAATAATATTTCAAATTTTGGATTGTAAACTAAGCTACGAGCACACTTATTTACTACTTCTGCTGTGTAAATGTGTGGCGTGTGTATATTTTAATACAAAATGCTATTTTAGTGATGTTCCTACCTGTGCCACATCAACAATTTCCCGCAAATAGATCTTTCTGCTATACCACACCTGAAATAAGAAATTACATCAGTGAAGTATATAGGTTAGAGAACATCATCTGAACAATACACTAAGCCAATTAATTACATAATGTAGTAAAAATATCAAAATACAAAATTAAGAGCATGTAACAGAATGCTTTCCAAAACTACATAAAATTGAACTAAAATATGTTCAAATTTTCTTGAAAACTTCACCTGAAAATAGAACATAAGTAATAAAATTTATATTGCTAAGAAAAACATCCTAACAATTATTGTCTAAAGAAGAAACAAAAATTAAACAAGAGCATAAGAAATATGCTCAACACAAATTTAAATAAACAACTACCTAGCGAACATCATTACAAGAGAATTAATATGACCAACTAAGGAAGGGAATACTATTGGTGTAAACACAGTTGCTACTCCATAGCCCTATCTCCCCGTCACTTATATCATTCTTCTCTTGTATGGTTATCAACTTTTCAACTCCTCCTGTAGGAAGATCTGCATACAATTTCTCTGCTCAATTCATTTCTTCTCTCTCCAACTCTCTCAGAAACTCATCTGCAGTATCTCAATCTCTCTGTTCAACTCCTGGTGGTGGCACATCTTTATCAACGTGATATTTGCAACATCTCTTTCAGCAGTTACTTCTTTATCTCCAACAAAGCCTGCATCAGCATCATGAACATTCTGGACTTGTTCTCTAGTTTTAGGTGGAAGTGGTGCATCATCCACATCAACAACTGGTATATCCTGCTCTTCAATCCTAACACCAGTTTTGGGCACACATACCTCACAATCATCTCCCCCTGGTGGAGCAAAAAGGAGATTTCTCCATAAAGCCAAATAACCTGTAGTGTACCTATATGTTCCTGTAACAGATCTAGTTATCTTAAAAAAAAATTATCTGTTAATAGTGTCTGGCTGGTTGAATTAATCAATTAATCTCATGCTACTTGGAATTTTGGCATTCAGATTGGTAACATTTGGATTAGTTAAAAAAACTATTAGCAGTAGGTGTTTCCCCAGTAGGATGAGATGCAAAATTTCTTCTTTCAACTGGTTCTCCTTCCCAAGGCAGATCCAATACTCTATTTCCACCTAATAGTACTCTTGAAATTCAAAGAGGTTGAACTCTTCCACTTAATATCTCTCATTGGCCTCTTTCAACGTTCATTGCATTGAGATACTAAAAAAATAGTGAAGGAAAGAGTAGTATGCCTCTCTCATTAATATCTTCTGCAAACCTTATCATATGATTGAAAATGGTTTGCCCTAGATTGAACATTTTCAGAACAACTATCCTATACAAAGATAACTAGATCCATTGTAATTGTTGTGGCATTGGTTATTGGTAACCATTTATAAAAAAACTGAGAATATACTAGTTAATGCAGAGGATAAAAAATATTTAACTATTGAGATCTAACTTTTTTCTTTCCAAATAAGTCTAGAAAAATTATCTTGATGTAGGTCCAGTTTAATGCAACAAATGCACTAGTGTAATCATTTGGTCAAGATAAACTAATCCGAGCCTTACACATCAACTTTTACCAATGAGTTGTTCAAGTCCATTTAAGTTGTGAATAATTTATACTTATTACAAGGAATTGACAATGTGATCTACTACACATTACATTTGTCTACAATGTAAAATATTTAAAAATTTATGCAATAAATAAATAACATTCATAATAACTAAATCAAACAGTGCTAAATAATTTATTTTCATTAATAAAAGTGGAAGAATCAGTTTATATACAAAGAATCACTAAAAGCATACTTTTTAGTATATACATAACAATCTCCCACTTATACTCAAAGTCTGTTTTTAAGTATACTTATGCCCATATAATTCTCCCACTTATACTAAAAGAAGTATGGCACACTTAATTTCTTTCAGATTAAACCGAGTAATTTTGTGAGTTACATACTCTAAATTTGCTCCTTTGATTTTTCTCTTCGAGATTGTCTTTGATTTGGATGATTTGTGGGCAAAATCTTTATCTTGATCTTGTTCGGAGTTAGATTTGGAGATTTATAACGTTAATCCAAGGGCGTAATGCCTTATTTTGGGTTAAATGCTATCTTTGGATATTTGTAGATGAACACCTTCGAATTTGGTGAAGAATGTCATTTGAATCTTCAAGAGTGTGTGAAGAACGTCTTTGAAGATTTTTTGAATCTTCATGTATTCCTTCGAGGAGAAATACTTGATCAGAAGCATCTTGGACCTTGATCTCGGATCAAATGTCATTTGTGGTGGATTTGTGCGAAGAACATCTTGAAGCCGCGAAGAAAACCTTTATATCTTAAAACCCCGCGAAGAACACCTTTTTTAGCTTCTTCTAACCTTCAAGGAGAAACGCTTGATCGAAGAGGTTCTGGACCTTGATCTCGGATCGAACGCCGTTTCTGATCGCTTTCCACCAAAAATGCTTCGAATTTGATGAAAGAACGCTTTGAATCTTCAAGTCTTGTTTCAAAGAATTCTGAAGTTGTCTGAACTCTCTTGGATGCTTGAACTTTTGAACATTGGTTGTGTAAAATGATGAATGAAGGCCTCTATTTGCAGGGTGGGGAGATGAAAATTTTCCTCCTTCATGGTGCCACGTGGCGCATTCTTGTTGGCTGATGCCGATTTGACAGACTTGATTGGTCAAATATCAGATTTGACTGAAATTATTTGATTTTATTTAATTCTTTACATTTTATACGAGATTTTATATAACAAGTGAGGAAGCCCAGTTTTTTTCATGGCCAGTAGAGTTCCACACCCTTTCCTCAGGCCCAAGTCCATAAACTCTTTTACAATGCAGATTTTCGACTCTTCAATAAGGAAACTGAAATTAAATATTATCCATACAAGAAATTTTTTCTTGGTTTACGATGTACGATTCCTTCACAAGAAAAAAAAATCTAGAACTTGGTTAGCAAGAAACTCGTAGGATCAATTAATTCCTGAAATTGTGTTATATTTTCCAATTTTCAGAAGATCATGCAGCAAGAGAATCAATTCCAATTATTTTTCCGAATGAATTTCCATCTCCAATTCTCAATTCACCCCTATAAAAGGAGGTCATGTGTTCTTCCTTTTCACCTTGCAACGAGCAAGCAAGTGGAATGCGAAGGAGGTGGGAATACTGCACTCAAAGGCCACCACCAGTGGCGGATCCAAAAATTAACAATGGGGTGGGCTATGAAGGAAAAAATTTAGGTCAAATATTTTATATTTTCCATGTTTCAAAATCAGTGTCGTTCTAGAGATTATGTATCAAATTAAGAATAAAAAAATTTCAACATATACACCTCATATAATTCTCAACAAGGTATAGAGTGACATTGATGAGTATTAGTTATTTTTACTACAGAGTATTAGATATTTTCACTGAAGGATATTAGTTGTTTTCACTGAAGAGTATTAAAATTAGTTGTTTATTAAAAAAAAAAAACTAAGACTCTACAGTGAAAACAACTAATACTCTTCAATGGAAACAACTAATACTCTAATGAAAACAACTAATATATTTTAATAATGCATGAATAAACCAACTTTACTCTATACATACTCATAAATCTCTAAAAGGTCTACTCCCTCCGTTCTGGATTGCACACTTTCCTACTTGATCTGTCCCAAAAGAATTTACACACTCCATAAAAGGAAATAATGATTTGCATGCACTCTGAAAAGAATATTAACATATTTATCCATATGTCACTATTTTATTCAAAAAGTGATTCTTTCTTTTTAAAAAAATGTGTTCAAGGAGGTGTACAAATTCCAATGGGACGGATGGAGTATTATATTTTGATAATTTCTAATAGATATATTATATATTATTATAATCTCTAAAAGATCACTTATATCCTGATTTTCAAATTCGGGATAAATTAGAAAAATAGTTAAATCAACACTTATTTTGAAGTGGAGCGAGTAAAATATTTTCAAAACATAAAATTCATCGAGTGAATAATACACCGTCCTTCAATTTCCTCTTTGAGTAAGTAGTTAGTTTGACTAAAGAATTTTAGAAATTTAGAAGTTTTTCATCACTTAAAAAAAAATTGAGGAAAAAAAATATTTTGGGGGAATAAAAAATTAAATAAAATAAATGTTGAAAAATAAAATAAAATAATCTATCCAATGTCCTATGCCTAAAACTCCTTACGTAATCCCTGTTCTAAATAAAAATTGAGGGAGAAAAAGGGTTTTTAATTTTTGAACGCAAGACAATATAAATAAATGATTTTAATAATGATGACATGTACCGTCCGCATAACATTGGAATGGGGTGGGACCGTGGAATTTAATTGCCCTTTTTATTGGGGTGGGCTGAATTATTTGATAAGGATAAGTTGTGGGCTTATTTGTCAAACATATACATATAGGGTTGGACTATATACCCCTCCATGTTTATTAGATACCCCCACCCACTTAATTACCCACCCTATTTTAAATAAATATTAAATATACCTCCGTTAATATATCTACATTATATTACACTTACTTCTAATATCTCTCTTGCTTATTTGTTTTAAGAGTTGATACACTCCCATAAACTTTTTCCTGTCATAATATTTACACTGCTTTTGATATCCATTTTAGCGTCGACAAACCGATGAGCCACCACCATCAACAACCCGCCGACAATGCCCCACAAAATCAAATTAAACTCTTCTCTATCGTTATTTTTTTGTCCTTCTGTACGTCGACACGAACCAAGCGCTTCTGCACGACGAGATGAAGCGTTGACCCAGGACTCACGGCGGCAAAACACCGACAACAACGAGATTTCGTAAACAATGATTTCAAAAAAAAAAAATGGTTTAAAATTTTCGAACCTGGTTTTTCGAAAAAAGGTTAGGGTTTCGAAAAAGACTTGTTATATGCTTTACTCAAATATTGGTCAAATGGTGAGGCTTAGGTTGAGGTGATTTGATGGTGTCCGCGACAAAGTAATCCTGGTTGCGTGTTGTTATACTCAATTACCTGCACATGCTTGCTTCACCGTTGTAATGGAACAAGAAACTAAGGTTACATCACCATTATAAAGATGATAAAATGGTGGATAAGATGAATTTCCTCCTCTCTTCCCGTATCTTCACCGATTTTCTTCTTATGTTTGTGTACTATTTTGTGTCTTTTGGTATTCTAGTGGGTGTATTTATTTTTTTTAATTATAAGGATATAAAAATCATTTATATAATATATTATAATAAATAAAAAATAGAGTGGGGGTATCTAATAAATATGGAGGGGTATGTAGCAGAACTCATACATATATTTTATGGACTCTAAGGGATGCTTGCACTGGCTTCACAGTGCAGCTCACTAATAAATCCGCCCCTGGCCACCACCACAACTACCATTGTTCTTCCACTACAACTACCAGGGCAGTGCTCCTTCAGCGACGCGGACTTTAAGCAAGAAGCAGAGCGCACGAGGATTCTTTAGACTAAGGCGATTGACAGAAGGTTGGATGTAGGGGTGAGCATTGATCGGTTAAAACCAAATTAACCGACCGAACCAAAATTTACAATTCGATTCGGTTATTCAGTTATTCAATTTGGTTACGGTTTTTAAAATTTAAAATTTCGATATTTTGGTTTGATTTCGGTTTACGTGTGAAAATAACCGAAATAACCAAAAACCGAATTTAATTAATAATTATTATAATAATATATTTAATAATTAAAATTAATATTATCAAGTCAATCTATCAATAACATATTACTATTATGTTATTATAGTATTTGACTAATCTTGAATGTTATTTTTAATTTTTTATGGACTTTTAATTTATTAGGATGTTAATATACTTTTGTAAATAATTTATGGATAGTTATTGTTCTTTTATGGACTTTTATCATAATTTTTTTTTTTAATTATTTGGGTCCAAAATGTCTAAAAGAAATCCAAAAAAAGTAGCAAATAGTATATTTCGGTTAGTGCTATTCGGTTCGGTTTTGGTTACCGGCTAAAGGCTTTTCGGTTAATTTGGTTTTTACTATTCGATTCGGTTTGGTAACCGAATAACCGAATGCTCAACCCTAGCTGGATGGATGCGAGATTTGGGCATCTCCACCGGCTTCAGGATTTGAGTAGGGTGCGGGAGTTCCTTCTGTTCAACATTTCATCGAGCAGCTGGCGTTTGCGAAGTCGAGTGCCGCTGCAACGATGGCATAACAGCATTTGGGCTTACGTGACGGAAAGCTCACGTGGGTCAACAGGGATTCAATCGGATCAGAGCAGCGGTGGAAGCATCAGACTGAAACTTGAGCGACTTCAATTATTGGCAAAGGGTGTAGCATTTTTGTTGCGAGGGTCTGAACGACGTCATATGTAGATGTTTGTGTGATCCGGGCGGTGTTAGATTTTGGGGTGGATCTGCTGGCGTTTTGTGAAAAAGAGGCGGCACTTGTTGGATTTGTGCGGGAGGGAGAGAAGCCGGTTCTTCATCGATCTGAAGATGGCGGCGGTCGATGGTAGAAGGCGGCGTGAGCTGTGCCAACGCTGGCAGCAGGATTTCTGAGGTGGCTCGCGTGCAACGCAGTCTACACCTTCAGACGATATTTGAGCGTAATCCCCACATTGAAATTTCGGATGCGCGAGTTAGGCTTCTCAGATCAGGGATTTGGGCTCCAGGCCCATGTTTCCTTAAACATTTAGGCCACGGTTATTTGCACTTATCCTTTTGTTAAATACACTACCGTCAACTTTTTTCCGAAAATTTATTAAAATTCGAAAAATATTTCCAACTTTTTTTTTCCAATTACACTATATTCGAAAATAAGTTCCGATAAAAAATAAAAAGATTTCGATTTTTTTTTAACACCGAGTAGTGCAAATAACCCGTGTCAAACAATTATTTAAACTAGGGCCATTAATTAATTTAGAACTAATGGGTTGTTGGTCTTTTAACAAGCCTTTACAAATGTTATCCTATTTTATATGCAACAAGAAATTTTAGCTTTGCACTTTCATCCCTTCAAGTAGCATATCACGTCTATGATTGTCAATGAAGTTCATCCATATATTTTTTCGCCACTTTTCTACTTCAATGTCTCATTAAATATTTGAACTTAAACAAGATGATTGAATTATGATTATACACTACTTAGAAAATTTATAAGCTATCTATGCACCTCTTTAAGGAGGATTAAGCCATAACGTAGTTCGAAGGGTGCCATAAACAATTTATAACGATGCGGGGTAGGAGTTAGATACACTTTAAACTTGTGTGTTAAGGAGATGTCATTTGAGTTTATTAGATAGTTTTTTCTCATATCTAAGAGTGTTCAATTTTAAATTTGTAGATAGTTTATACTCGTACTCCCACCGCCCCCGAAATATAGTCTTGTTACTTTATGCACGATTATTAAAAAAGTTGATATAACATGTAAAAAGTAAGAGTATTGTGTCACATCAAGTAAAAATTAAAAAATATTTTAAAAATATTATGTGTGTATGTTGAAAAGTGTGAATAAAATTTATTATTTCCATTTTAGGCAACATGACTATTTTTTGGGGATAGCCTAATAAGGCATCCAAGACTATTTTTCAGAAACGGATGGAGGATTAAAGTGTCTTAATTTTGAATTTTTAAACAGCTTATACTCGTATCAAGGAGATCTATTTTGAATTTGTTTGATAGTTTATACTCGTATCAAGGAGTATTACAATTTCATTTGCATTTATTTGATTTTTTTATCAGGAAAAAAAAATTATATTAAATATTGAGTAAGAGAATTACCCATAAAAGGTATAGGTACAAAAATATAGACCGTAGAAAAGATTCACTCAGTTCAAAGCACATTTAAAATTCTAGTACACTTTTTGGTTTAATTCTCCAATCCGTATAATCTCTGTTAATACTCTAGGACGTTCTTCCTCCGATCCAATTCCAAGTACGGCGTTTTAATTCCTCGATCAGTTTATCATTGTTGGGTTCATCTTTGTTGAATATAACACTGTTTCTTGCATTCAAATTAGCCATACAATGCATTCCAAAATATACACAGCGACCATTTTACCTCTCCTCCCTCTAAGTAGTCTACTAAAATGTAGTAGACACATTGATGGATTTGAAGAGAAAACAGCCACCAATCCCAACCAGCTTATGCTTTTCATCCATATATCATAAGAAAAAGGTTATTCGAAAAATAAATGACAAACAAATTCCTACTTCAAATTACAAAAGATACAATTAATATTAGCATTTAATGGGATAATATCATGGCTTTGAAGCATCGATTTAATAGGCAGACTCTCCCAAAAAAACTCTCTAAGCATGTACATGAATTTTTGGTAATGCCAACTTATTCCATATATTAACTTAAATTCCTCTTTCGCTTCTCCAGTGTCTCCTAGCTTTCGAATCAACAGCTCCCCATACACCTCTTTTCATCACATACACTTTCTCCTTTCCCCGCCTCCATTTCCATTTGTCTTCTTTTCCTTGAAATGGCTTGAAATTATTAAAGAGAACTCGTTCCCTATCCAACAACTCCATGCACCAACTCCATCTCCACACCCAAATCCCATCTCTCCACTCACCTATCTCCCTCAACTTACACCCTTAATTTACGCACAGACTATATAACCTAGGATCACTCATTCTAAATGACTCACCTCCCAGCCAAGGTTCTTCCCAAAATAAAGTAAGGAGCAAGGAGCAACATTTTATTAGGGGAGACTTCAATTAGGGGAGACTTCAATTTGATCTCCGTTTTGAGAGCTTCAGACATTTTTATCACTTATCAAGTAGAATTTGACTTGATGAGAACTTAAATTTGATCTTTGGCTTGAAAGCTTCAGACAATTTAGTCTCTTATCGAGGAGAATGGATTTAATGGACACATAAATTTGGTGGCTTGAAAGTTTCAGACAGTTTAGTCTCTTATCAAGGAGAACTTCAGACAGTATATGCTCGTATTAGAGGAGCTTTGGTTTTGGGAACTTCGGATAGTCTTTTCGAGCACTATATCTCCTTGATCGACCAATTGCATAACTTTTTCCTTAAAGTTACAGTACTTAAATTGGGTGACCCACTAACCAATGGTACTTGCAGTACTTTGGATCGTTAATGCATCCAGCTTTCTCCGGTCGTTTCATCTTAGGCAATTCAATGAGCTTTGCATCCATCAAATCATCAAAGATCCCCGAGACGTCAGAGTCTAAGAAAAGATATTATATTTTGTGCAGCTCTTTCAAAGTCAATCCATTTTGCCCCCCGTGCAAGAAACAAAAAATAACCAAAAATTGTCCCCTCTGAATCTTAAACAACTACGTTTTACCTAAATTACTTATGGTAATTCGATGGATATACAACCTACTTCCAATGTTTCTTCTTGAAATTATTTCAATTTCAAGAATATGATTTTTAAGTTTCCTAACAATCAATCTAGTTCCACGCACAATCCTAACTTTTGGTCAATGTTTGTAAGAAGCATTACTCTTCAATCTCAAGTGTTTCTTTAGAAGTCTCGAACACTTAAAATTTTTCAAGAAGTCAATATAAAACAACTCTCCATTACCACTAGATTTATACTCTGATATGCAAATACTATCAAAATTAAAATACTATCTTGTGTCACTAGTTAATTCATAGAGAAAAAAATTATTTCATTAGTGCATTTCACTTCTCTATTGGTTGGAGCAAATATTGCTCTATTTCCAAAGTATTTACGTGTGCAAAAATTATCTGTAAGGGTAAATATGTTCTAGTATAACGACATGATCATATATATTATAAATTAGATTACTTTCAAGATTCTGAATAATTGCAAAGTCATATTTTCTATCTCTTAATTCACCATCTCCAACTTTCAAAATTCAATTAGAGAAATCAGAGATCTTATCAGAACTTAATATGGAATCTGTATTTTGCAACCTCATATATTTTGTTAGTTTTAATACCTTACAATGTTGAAACAAATAAGTTGAAATAATGGTGGGGTAATATAATTTTTTTAACACAAATATTCAAATAAATATATCATATATTTTAAAAAATATAAAAATTAAAAATTATGCAGTGATTGTTGTAATCATGCATTATTTCAAAAATTTAACAGTGATTGTTGTAATCATGCATTATTTCAAAAATAAAAAATAATAAACTATAATAATTTAAAACTATGTTAAGTTTAAAACTCACGGTAAAATTATCAAAGTGGAATCATACCACCCTTATGTGGTAATATATAAATTTTGAATTGCCATTTTTCACAAATACACATCTTCATATCAAGTATATATATGTGTGTATGTATATATATAATAAAATACTTATGCAATTTTGACCTCTTTAAAAAAATTCAAGCACGTGAAAGCTAAAGTGATTAGAAGTAAAGTGATACAATTAATCGTAAAATCTTTGTATATACGTATATAAGTTCTTTAATATCAAGTATAACGATGTTAAAAATATTTAACACATTTTAATGTTTCATATAATATTTTGAAGTATGAAAAATATTTAATTAATTTATATTTATTTTCTACTATATTATGTACATTATAAAAGTATATCATGATAAATCACATGGTACGGGGGTGTTAAGCTAGTCATAAACTCATAATATAGGAGATATGTAGATATTTATTTATTAGAGTTATCTAGCATTTTGATGACTATAATTATTGTCTTCATCCATATCCCTCTTTGGAAAGAAAAAATATATATGGTTCTATAGACAATGTACATTAAACATATTTTAAGTTAATTTTCTTTAAATTTTATACTCAAAATTATAATTAAAGTATATGTAAAACTAATTTTTTTATTATATATAATGAATGTCGCAAATAATTAATTGAAATATTTTCTTAACCCTTTCCATATAAAATTTATATACTCATTATTATTTTACCTTTCATATAAAACGTAGAATACTCCTTAAGAGTAAGTGGTATCCGATTGTATTTTACAGATCTCATGACATCACTATCACTGGTGTTTTTAGCAATAATAAATACATTCTTATAATCACAAATTCTAGCATGCACTCAAGTGCGTAGCATGCACTTGACTTTTAAGCTCAATTTTGACTTCAATATTAATTTTTTTCAAAACATACACAAACACACCGAACTGTCTATTTTTTTCAGTTGGGATATTATTGATTACTTTTCGGGGTATGATGGGGAATTGTATAGATTTATGTTTTGATTAAGATGCCAAAAGGTTCCTCCTAAGTCAAATGTAAGTAAAGTATTCAGTAGAGTTAGAATAGAAGTAGACAATTCAAATGTTAAGGAACTGAAGTGCAGTTGCTAATTCATATAGTGTATCTAAGAACTGAAGAAGTCCACTGAAGAAGAAGTCCTCTAAAGAAGAAGAGGTCTGAGCTATGAATGTTTTCTAAGTGCATTCATACTAAGGCTATACCATCAGTAGAGGATTGAAGTCCACTGATGAAGGCTAACAACCCACATTCAATGCTAAATACATTAAAAGTTGTTAGTTAATCTGATTGGAATAAGGGAAATCGAATATCAGTAAAACTTGCAATAAATGAAGGAATAAGAAGGTTCTCTCAGTTGAGTTCCACCTTAAAATCAGACAAGATTATGAGCA
The DNA here is from genome assembly GCA_947034835.1 of Ballota nigra. Lineage (NCBI taxonomy): Eukaryota > Viridiplantae > Streptophyta > Magnoliopsida > Lamiales > Lamiaceae > Ballota > Ballota nigra. Next base: position 17,871,087 of record OX344720.1, on the reverse strand, counting down.
AGTAGACTGAGTGGTCCAATAAGAAGATTACACGTAGGTGTACCCTACTGACAGCCGTTCTTGTCACAGACTAACAAATACCAAAAGTCTTATTTTAGCTTTCTCCTGAGAGCTGGTGAACAGGCAAGGTCTTTCAGTCGTCTCTTGACAAGACCTAAAGCTTAAATAGAGTCGTTTGAACCAATCAGATACAAGAGACTTACTTGATAAGATTCAACTTCAACGAGAAGATTTTCAAGAAGGTCTATAAATACAGAAGATCATGCCCAGTTCTACGCACGGGAAACTTAACAAGAACAAGCATTTCTACACTCATAACTTACTACAAAGCACTCGAAATCACCTTTGTTTCCCAAGTGTTTCAAATTTGTAGAGAGCATTTCAAACCCTCTGTAACTGTGCTTATAGTTATATCCAAATCTTAGAAAGAGATAATCCATCCTTAAAGCCTTGAGCTAACTTGTAAGGACTATCTCACAAACAGTTGGAACCTAACCCTACTCAAAACCCTACCCCAGAGTTAGGTTGAGAGTTAGAGTTAAAAGGTGTTAGTAAACTGATTGTTGATATCAGTCTGAAAGCTGATTGTTTTTGGAACTAGGACCTGAAATTATCCTAGTGATCAAATATCCTTAGAGAGGATTAATTTGATCAGTGCACCTTGGCACTATAACACAAAGAATTCCAAGTGAAAGAAATTCTCCTGTTTAATCAGGACAGTGGACGTAGGAGATTCATCTCTGAACCACTTTACATCTTGTGCATTTACTTTATGCTACTTCTCTAAGTGTGTGTTGTTCAAACAAGCTTTATCAAGCAAAACAAGGTTTTCATAAGGGCTCACTAATCCGCAATTGAAAGTTAATTAGATAGTAGTTCAACTGAAAGTCTTGAGCTTTCAGTGGAGCTGATATCTCAGTAAGCTTTCATAAGTAAATCTCAGCAGACTTCAAAGTCCGCTGAAGATCTACTGTCTTGAGTTAATCTGATAAGTTTTTAAAGAAGAAGTTTGAATTTGTAACATTAGGTATATTCCCCCCCCCCCCATACACCTGTATAACTCGTTTCGGGACCAACAGGGTATTACTGATTACTTTTTGGAGTATTACTGTTTTCTGCTGTGATTTTTTTTAAATCCAAGTGCATACTATGCATTTAAGTGCACATTAAAACTACTCTCTTATAATATGTAAGATCTAAACACCAATAAAATATGGAAATAAAATAAATTTTTGGAAGACTTATTTTCTAAACTTAGATCTAATCAAAGATAATGACAAAGTATTATATGAAAATAGTTCATGATAAGTTTATCATGAAACAATTTTAAAGTATCAAATATTTGATCAGGAGTATCAAAAATTTCATTAGAAGTATTATTAATCTGGGTCAGTTATATTGTAATTGTTGTAGATTTTCTTGATCCCAACTTATGATACTCCTGATGTCATTTTTGATACTTCTGATCAAATATTCAATACTTTAAAATTGTTTCATGATAAGTTTATCACAACCATTTCCATATAAAACCTACTTAAGATAATTGATGATAATATTTTTTATTATATATGATAAGTGTAACGCCCCGAACCCAGAATATATTAATTATATCGGATTCGAAGTGTTATTGTGATCAAAAGTCCGAACTATAAAATTTTTTAAGGGAATATAACTGAATTGAGAGAGAGAAGTTTCATGCAGCGGATAAGTGGGAAGAAATATTATAACGTAAGTGTATTTATATATATATAAAGATGGATAGAGGGTTCTGTATCTTCAGGAATTAACACACTAAGTTTGGGTAATTAAAACACACGGTAAGAGTATCGTCTTGCATGGCAGTAGCGATAACATTTATTTGGGAAATAGAAATAATAGGCATCATTGTATTAGTAATAATATTTTAAGCAAATGGGAGACTTTGTGTCTTCTGTGTCACTGTCTTTGCTCCTCGTAATTGTAATCTGCAAGGGGTTAGGAAAAAGGGGCGTGAGAATTGAATTCTCACTTATGGGTGATTGCAACATCATGGGATTGGTAAATCCGAAATATATTAAGTTATACTCATTAATAAAGTGTTTATTTTATTTAATCAGTTTCATATAAAATTTAAACGGCATTTAAACATATTTCGCATAATATAATTGAAATAGCACAAGTTGGTTCACATTAAGGCAAAGCCCAAAGTCATATCACATATTATCACAACTGACAAACCATAAACGTACAATCATTCCACTTCCAACAAAGTTTCCCTTTTCAACTCCAACCATCAACAGCCTTGATTCCGAGGGCGTCCAACGACAGCGTCCCCGGAGACCGGAAAATAATCAACAACCTTGATTCCGAGGGCATTCAACAACAGCTCCCCCGGAGGTCGGAATCTAATCTAAATCAACAACCTTTAATTCCGAGGGCGTCCCCGACAGCTCCCCGGAGGTTGGAAATAAATACCCACATCACAATTCCGTACTTACAGACTTTCCATAAAACTGACACAACAAACTTCACAGAGAAAAATACTCGATTAACAACAGAACTGATTCATGCTCACATAAGGTGTTTACTCATGCAATGGCGATCGATTCACAAAACAACAGGCATTATATAACATATATAGTAATATCACATAATCCAAATAGTTATATAGATAGGTGTTACATTTATGTTGGATTAGATATTTTTTATTTGATTTAATCGAGTTCAGGAAATACCGGCACGACATTATTATTAGCAGATCAATCAACAGATCATCACCCACCTGTTAACTCCGGGTCCCGTGAATGATGTACAAACAGATGGTCGGAAATCTCGTGCGCGTTCCAACTAGTACCGAATCCTAATAAGGAGTATTCCGATTAAAAGATCGACTTTTGAATTTGAAAAGCTTAAGCGTGTGAAGCTCGAGGATTGAGTAGATTGTTGTCTTTAGAAAACTATTGAAAACTAAAGTTTTCAAAGGTTGATTTCTAATTGATAAGTACACCCCTTTTTAAGAGAAGGTGTACCAGGGGGGTGTATTTACTAAATTCAAATAGTGTAACAGGGGTGTATTTACTAAATTCAGTGGTGTAACAGGGGGTGTATTTACTGAATTCAGTGTGTAACAGGGGGTGTATTTACTAAATTCAGTTGTGTAACAGGGGGTGTATTTACTGAATTCAGTAGTGTCCTTAATAAAGGCCCGTTAAGGAAAAAATATAATTATTAAACTTGGAATTACTTAGAAAAAAATAAGATTATTACTTAGAAAAAAAATAATAAAATTAAAGAAAAAGTTTTTCTTTCTTAAGAATTCTATTTCTCGTTTTTAAACGAATCTACTAATTTCTCCAAGAAAACTCTTTTACTAAAATGGATATTTAAGAGACTTATCTTTTTTTTATTCTTAATTTTCTAACGGTCGCACAAGGGGAAGACGAGTTTCCCTTTGTCTACGAAATTTACTCAAAAGTGTTTTACCCTTGAAAAACATCATCCAAATAATAATACTAATTCATCAAAACAAGGATACTAAAGGATTTTGCTAATATAATCATAATACTAAAACAATGACACTAAACATTCACAAAAATAATACTAGTCCACTAAGTCATTAATACCATACATCTAAAACATTAATACATATCAACCGTCAACTAAAATCAATATACTAACTCAGCTAATTCCAACAGTCCAACTCAAGTTTGTGAAGGAATAAAAACAAGGAAAACAACTATCCAAATCCTACTTCTAAAGAGTGATACAAGAGGGAAAAATAACAATACTACTCAAGTCAACAATTAACACTAACCATCTAACTAAAACTAACAGTAAGTTCTCTTTTCTTTTCCTTGTCCCATGATTCGAACAAATTGACAAAAATTATCCAGAATCTACCCAAGAAGAAAAAACGAAGGTAGAAACCTTACGAACTTCGGTTCGAGATGTTAAACGGCCGGCCTAACGGCGTCGTTTTGAAACTCGGAATTCGCTCACGAAAATTGGGCAGCCTAACGGCGTCGTTCGGGAATTCGGAAAAACGAATCGAACAGCCTAACGACGTCGATCGAAATTTCCAGAAATTTGGCAACAGCAACCAGTTCAACGGCGTCAAAATTGAACGGAAAATTAAACGAAATAAGGTCTCGGTTAGAAATTGGAATAAACCGGTATTCGAAATCGAATTAGACGGAATGAAATTAGAACAATAGAGGAAAGAATTCAACTCACTGGAGATTGAGGAGGAGGCGGCGATGGCGGAGCTAGCTTCGGCGGCGACGCGGCGGCGCTCGGCTTCGCACGGTGAGTGAGAGCGAGAGCGACGGAGGGCAGGGGAGGCGGCGCTGGGGTCGCGTCGTGACGGCGGTGAGCGGTTGTGGTGGCGGAGCTTCGGCGGCGGCGGAGAGAGAGGGAGGCGGAACGGCGAGGGGCGACGGCGGTGGACGTTCGCCGGAGTAGGAAGAAGGAGGCGGAGGGCGGAGAAAAGGAAACCGAAGGAGGAGGAGGAAATTTTGAGAGAGAAAATTTTAGTGCGTGAATGAAGAAAATGAGGAGAGAGGCTTGACTTTTTCTTATTTATACTCATTCTTTTCATGACTTATCTACTCCCATTTAATCTTATCCAAATTGATATTTTCGTTCCCAAAAGATACGGTTTAGGGGTCGTTTGGTTCACGAGTATAATCCCGATTCAGAAATTAATACAGTTTTAAAACTCAATTAATATTTTATTGTATTTTGATTTTTCTCAGTAAATTAAACGGATCGAAATCCTTAGTTTAATTTGAATAAGTAATTTCTCATAGTCCTTTATTCGTTTGAAAGAATTCGATTTCTTTCTTCGAATTTAGGAATTTATAAAAAGGGGTTTATATATTTAAATACACAAATAACACACAAAAATAATTAAAATTAAAATAAACAAAGAAAATAAAATAAAATAAGGTTTCTAAATAAAGAAAAAGGGTACAGAACGGGACGGGGTATTACATCCTCACCCCCTTAACAGAATTTCGCCCCCGAAATTCATGTCTTAGGTATTACTTAAGCATTGAGGGTATTTGGCTAGGACTTCATCCTCTCTTTCCCAAGTCGCTTCTTCTTTCCCGTGTCGGCTCCACTGAACTAGAACTAACGGTATCTCTCGATTCCTCAACAAGTGTAACTTTCTTCCTAGGATAGTTACTGGAACTTCTTCATAAGTCAGGTCACTGCTTAGACCTAATTCTACGTGATTAATAACGTGGTTTGGATCGCTCACGTATTTCCTGAGTGTAGATATGTGGAACACATTATGCACTCGTGACAATTCCGGTGGTAAAGCTATGCGATAAGCTACATCCCCGATTCTATTCAGGATGTCGAATGGTCCAATGTATCGCGGCTTTAGCTTACCTCTTTTCCCAAAACGGATTAGACCTTTTATTGGTGCAACTTTGAGAAATACTTTCTCGCCAATGTCAAATTGTAAATCTCTTCTTCGGGTGTCTGCATAAGACTTTTGACGGTCCTGGGCCGACTTGATCCTTTCTTTAATCTTTGCGACTATCTCAGCCGATCTTTCGACTAATTCGGGTTCGAGAATCTTTCGAATCCCGACTTCATCCCAACAAACTGGCGATCTACACCTCTTCCCGTATAGTGCTTCGTACGGCGCCATTTGTATTGTTGCTTGATAACTGTTGTTATATGCAAACTCTACCAATGGGAGATGGTTTTCCCAACTTCCTTCTAGATCTAGAGCGCAAGCTCTGAGCATATCTTCAAGCGTCTGAATGGTTCTTTCCGATTGCCCGTCAGTCTGCGGGTGGTACGCGGTGCTGAACTTCAATTCAGTACCTAAGGCTCATTGCAGACTTCCCCAGAACTTGGAGGTAAAACGGGGGTCTCTATCGGATACTATTGAAACTGGTACTCCGTGCAGTCTGACTATCTCTGCTATGTATAGTTGGGCAAGCTTGTCTAACGTATACGTCATTCTAATGGGGATAAAATGGGCAGTTTTCGTAAGTCTATCTACGATAACCCAAATGGCATCGTGATTCTTCACCGTTTTCGGAAAACCGGTGACAAAATCCATAGTGATATCCTCCCATTTCCACTCTGGCATCTCCAGAGGGTGCAACAACCTTGGAGGTCATTGGTGATCTGCTTTAACTCGTTGGCAGGTTAAACAACTCCTGACGAATTGAGCTATCGATCTCTTCATACCCCTCCACCAAAAGTTCTCTTTCAATCCCCGGTACATTTTCGTCTCTCCGGGGTGAACGGTGTAAGGAGTGTTGTGTGCCTCTTTCAGAATTTCGTTCCTCATCCCGTCATCCTTAGGCACACAGATTCTATTATCGAACATTAAAGCTCCATCAGTACCCAATACGAATCTCTGAATGGTTCCTTCCTCAGCGCGCTTGCGTATTCCTCTCAAGAATTTATCGTCCTTTTGCGCTCCTAGTATCCTTTCTCGTAAGGTCGGTTGTAGGGTGAACGTGTAAACCATGGAATCTGCACAACACTGTGTGGAAAATTCCAAGTTTAAACAAGAGAGTTCTCCCATTAGTGGTAATTGTGTGGTCGGAACGATGCTTAGTTTTGTATCTTCCTTTCTACTCAAAGCGTCTGCCACTACGTTTGCCTTTCCAGGGTGATAGTGGATAGTGCAATCGTAATCTTTTACCAATTCGAGCCATCTTCTCTGACGCATGTTCAATTTCTTCTGTGTAAAGAAGTATTTTAGGCTCTTATGGTCAGTGTAGATCTCACACTTTTCCCCATATAAGTAGTGTCTCCAAATTTTCAACGCGTGAACTACTGCGGCCAGTTCTAAGTCGTGCGTTGGGTAGTTTTGTTCGTGGTCTTTAAGTTGCCGAGATGCATAAGCTACAACTTTCTTATTCTGCATCAGAACATAACCCAAACCTGACAAAGAAGCGTCTGTGTAAATGACGAATCCTTCTGATCCATCTGGGATGGTTAACACAGGCGACGTGGTTAGTCTTTTCTTTAGCTCTTGAAAGCTTTCCTCACAAGTTGAATCCCAAGTAAACTTCTCAGTTTTCTTGGTCAGTTTCGTCAGCGCTTTCACAATGCTGGAAAAATCTTGTATGAACCTGCGGTAGTACCATGCTAACCCAAGAAAACTCCGAATTTCATTGACGTTAGTAGGTGCCTTCCAGTTCATGATGGCTTCTACCTTTGCTGGGTCCACTTCAATCCCTTTTGCGGAGATTATATGCCCTAAGAACATCACACGGTCGATCCAAAATTCACACTTGCTGAATTTGGCATACAACGTCTCTCGTCTCATTGTCTCTAAGACTGCTTTGAGATGTTCTTCGTGTTGTTCTTTGCTCTTAGAGTATACGAGTATGTCGTCGATGAAGACAATGACGAATTGATCCAGGTACGGATGAAATACTCTATTCATCAGATCCATGAAGATCGCTGGAGCATTCGTTACTCCAAAGGGCATCACGGTGAACTCGTAATGTCCATACCGAGTCCGGAATGCTGTCTTCGGAATATCCTCGCTCTTGACCTTTAGCTGGTGATAACCAGACCTCAGATCGATCTTTGAGAATATCGTAGCATTCTTTAACTAACCAAACAAATCTTCTATCCTCGGAAGAGGGTATTTGTTCTTAATGGTCAGTTGATTGAGACCTCGGTAGTCTATGCACATACGGAATGTTCCATCTTTCTTTTTCACGAACAACACGGGTGCTCCCCATAGTGATGCACTAGGTCTGATGAACTTCTTTTCAAGCAAACCTTGCAGTTGTTCCTTCAGTTCTTCTAATTCCTTTGGAGCCATTCGATAGGGTGCTTCAGATACTGGTGCTGCCCCAGGTATCAAGTCGATGGAGAACTCTATCTGACGATCGGGAGGTAACCCATTTAATTCCTCGGGGAATACGTCAAGATATCCATCCACAATTGGCACTTTGATGCGTAACTTATCGTCTATCTCTCCTGTTGAGATGTGAACGAGGTAAGCTTGGCATTTCTCTTTTCGTAATATTGTAGCAGCTTGGATTGTTGATATTACTCGGGTTTCCTTCTTGGTCTTGATTTCACGAAATGTGAAGCGTTGGCCATCACGAGTCTCGAGGTCGATCTCGCGTTCGGCGCATTTTATTATCGCTTTGTTCCTCGTTAACCAGTCAATACCTAAGATTATGTCAAAGGTTTTCATCTTAAGGACGTGAAGGTCGGACTCTATCAAATGATTGTCTAGCGTTAGAGGTAAACCTCTAATTTGACCCTCAATTTCCATAGTAGTTCCAGATGGAATACTAACGTTTAAAACTTTTCCTTTTTCCTCGACTAATCCTAACTTTCTTTTAAAGTTATCAGATATAAAGGAATGAGATGCTCCAGTATCAAACAATACATACGCAGGTTTTTCAAGTACAAAGACAGTACCTGCTAGCGTCTCGTGCTGCTCAGGCTGAGCTGGTCCTTTCAGGCGAAGTTGCTCTCCACTGCTTTCCCCTTCCTCTAGGATAGCATTCACGTGGCCTGAGCTTCTTTGACTTTGGTTAGGTGGACCTCTGACTGGGGGTCCCGCCTGGCGGTTGTTAGGTGCAGGCAGCTGACGAGCCTGATAATTGTTTGCCAGTTGTGGGCGATACTGAGCATTATTAACCGGTTGATGATTGTTGTTTGGTGGTTGGGCACATTCATTGGACTTGTGCCCTGGTTGATGGCAACGAAAGCAAATTACTCCTCCCTGATTACAGGGTCCCCAGTGTCTCCTTCCACACCTTTGACAGTTTTGGTTAGCTCGAGAGCCAACAAAGTTGTTCCCCCTGGATTGCGGAACTAGATTCCTTTTAAAGGGTGGCTGCCAATTCCGATTGACAGGGACAGTAGTTGGAGTTTGTTTGTACTCCAAGTTTTGACTGATCGAAACCATCAATGCTCGATGGAAAACTTCTCCATAGTTTGGCACCTGAAGGCCAATTATAATTCCTACTATCTCGGGCCTCAAACCCTGCTCGAACCTGCGAGCTTTCCTTTCATCGTCACCCACCAGATGTGGGGCATAACGAGACAGTTGGTTGAACCTTCTCTCGTACTCTATCACTGAGAGAGTTCCCTGTCGAAGGTTGACAAATTCTTGTTCTTTCCGATCCCTTAGGACTCGTGGAAAGTATCGATCCAGTATAGCTTTCTTAAAGTCCTCCCATGTAAGGACCTGTCTAGCTTCTTCGTCCATAGTTCGTTCATAAGACTCCCACCATTGGGCTGCATCCTCCATTAGTTGAAACTGGGCACAGGAGACTTTCTGTGCATAAGCCAGTGCCATGTGTCTGAAGATACGTTCCAATCCCGATATCCACTCCTCAACTTCAAAGGGATCTTCTTTCCCATTCAGCCTAGGTGGCTGCAGTCATCGAAAGCGTTCGACAAAGTCATTCGCCCTGGGCGCTATCTGAGGTATAGGCCCGTACAACGGCGGAGGAGGTGGTGGAACTTGCTGCAGAATGTAGTTCTGAAGAGAGATCAGTATTTCTCTCGCAATATCGTTTTCTGGCGCGGCCTGTTGAGGCGGTTCAGGTTCAGCCTGAAGGGGTGGGTCTTGTTCTATCGGATCCACGGGTTCAGGGATAGGGTTAACGCGGGGTCGTCCACGTTTACGTCCGGGTGTCATTCTAAAGGTAGTTCTGATCGAAAAGAATAATATTGTTACGATATGTATAAGTATGAGAAAATTATAAAAACATAACCGGATTAACCAAATCAACACAACGCTAGCACTGAAACACGTGTGGTACGTAATTTACCGCTTCGCATTGGGGCCCTCAATGGTACAGTGCTCACATTCGCACAGTATTCTAGGAACCAGTGATGTGTCATTAAGCGATAATCAGATAAAATATATGACAGTCAATATATAAAGCAAGTAAAAACACATTGACAAGTAGTGAGCACATAATAAGTATATATATATCTAAAAAGTTTTGGTTTTACGGAGTCAGTCTCCTTACATTACGTCATGGAATGCAAAAGGGTTCTAGGTAATGCTATAACATCGTGTCCTCACATCAATATGGACCACGAGCGACAAAAAGGAGGGGTTAGAGCTACGCTGCAATGGCCTATAAGGAAAACGACCATGCAAAATGACTACTACTATAAGTCAAGCGGCTACCACCTATACTATATATATATTTGCATCTACTACTATATACAAGGTCTGGTAGTCCAACTAGTCATCAACCTCTGACTCTGGCGGGGAATCTATCTCTACCTCTGGCTCATCTCCCTCTGGTTCGTCTGCCTCGACCTCTGCTACCCCCGGCTCAATCCCTTCTGGCTCAAACACAGGAGGTGCGACTTCCCCAAAGCCGAAAGGTCCCTCCCCAGCCAGTCCACTCGCTATCCAGTAGGCGATGGAGTTATCCCGTTGCGCGAGAGCTGCATCCAAGTACAACATGGACCTCCTGAGAGTGGTACGGGAGAACTCTTCTTGAGAGTTTGCGGCAGCCCTTGATGCGGCGGCTGAGACTCGGGCAAGTACGGAGTCCTCGTGAAGAGCTCCGGACATGGCAAAATCACTCCGAGAAATTCCGGCGGCCTGTCGGGACAGGGTGCGGTGATCATCCGCGTGCCGAATCACTCTCTGGGCCTCCACCCAGTAAGCGTCTAGGTGAACCTGAGGTCCCTGCTCTGGGTCTTCCACCCTCATGCGATCTAATAGTCCGGCAGCGATAGGGCGGAAGATTTCGATCACTCATCCCGCAAATCGGGTCGCAGCTGCAAAGTCAGTCTCGATGTGGGGCTCCGGGGCAGTCCTTGCCCTTTCGCGTGACTCTAAAAAGCGGGCAGTGAAGGCATCAATGGTCTCTACTTCTAACTGCTCGATCTCTAAGTACTGGGCCACATCCATCTTAGGCTTCCTATAGGGAAAGGAAAGTTCTAGTCAAATTTTAGTTTAAAAGGAAAAAAATAACCGTAAAGTAAACATTTAAAGCACGTAATCAAAGAAATCACATAATATTATTTATGAAGTTCACAAATTATTCGAGCATTCTTATCAATTATGCGAGTTTCAAAAGCAACTTAGACTAGATTTTGTAGTTCCTCCTTCGTAGTACGAACGTTATTTTGAGTTATCGTAACCTTTTTGATCGGGTAATATTATGAAGTCAAGCAGTTGTGAATTTAAAGGCCTTTAAGCAATTTTATAAAAGTAGTAACGTACCTTCGAGGAGCTTGTAGACAGTAACCAGAGACACGTTTCCCTCAGAAAATTTTAATATTTTAATACTTAAGTGATAATAAATAATTTTAGTGGAACGGGAAAACAAGAGTTGGGGTTGGGTCCGAAAGTTTTGAACCTAGGCTTTGATACCACCTGTAACGCCCCGAACCCAGAATATATTAATTATATCGGATTCGAAGTGTTATTGTGATCAAAAGTCCGAACTATAAAAATTTTGAAGGGAATATAACTGAATTGAGAGAGAGAAGTTTCATGCAGCGGATAAGTGGGAAGAAATATTATAACGTAAGTGTATTTATATATATATAAAGATGGATAGAGGGTTCTGTATCTTCAGGATAATACACACTAAGTTTGGGTAATTAAAACACACGGTAAGAGTATCGTCTTGCATGGCAGTAGCGATAACATTTATTTGGGAAATAGAAATAATAGGCATCATTGTATTAGTAATAATATTTTAAGCAAATGGGAGACTTTGTGTCTTCTGTGTCACTGTCGTTGCTCCCCGTAATTGTAATCTGCAAGGGGTTAGGAAAAAGGGGCGTGAGAATTGAATTCTCACTTATGGGTGATTGCAACATCATGGGATTGGTAAATCCGAAATATATTAAGTTATACTCATTAATAAAGTGTTTATTTTATTTAATCAGTTTCATATAAAATTTAAACGACATTTAAACATATTTCGCATAATATAATTGAAATAACACAAGTTGGTTCACATTAAGGCAAAGCCCAAAGTCATATCACATATTATCACAACTGACAAACCATAAACGTACAATCATTCCACTTCCAACAAAGTTTACCTTTTCAACTCCAACCATCAACAGCCTTGATTCCGAGGGCGTCCAACGACAGCGTCCCCGGAGACCGGAAAATAATCAACAACCTTGATTCCGAGGGCATTCAACAACAGCTCCCCCGGAGGTCGGAATCTAATCTAAATCAACAACCTTTAATTCCGAGGGCGTCCCCGATAGCTCCCCGGAGGTTGGAAATAAATACCCACATCACAATTCCGTACTTACAGACTTTCCATAAAACTGACACAACAAACTTCACAGAGAAAAATACTCGATTGACAACAGAACTGATTCATGCTCACATAAGGTGTTTACTCATGCAATGGCGATCGATTCACAAAACAACAAGCATTATATAACATATATAGTAATATCACATAATCCAAACAGTTATATAGATAGGTGTTACATTTATGTTGGATTAGATATTTTTGATTTGATTTAATCGAGTTCAGGAAATACCGGCACGACGTTATTATTAGCAGATCAATCAACAGATCATCACCCACCTGTTAACTCCGGGTTCCGTGAATGATGTACAAACAGATGGTCGGAAATCTCGTGCGCGTTCCAACTAGTACCGAATCCTAATAAGGAGTATTCCGATTAAAAGATTGACTTTTAAATTTGAAAATCTTAAACGTGTGAAACTCGAGGATTGAGTAGATTGTTGTCTTTAGAAAACTATTGAAAACTAAAGTTTTCAAAGGTTGATTTCTAATTGATAAATACACCCCTTTTTAAGAGGAGGTGTACCAGGGGGGTGTATTTACTAAATTCAATAGTGTAACAGGGGTGTATTTACTAAATTCAGTGGTGTAACAGGGGGGTGTATTTACTGAATTCAGTGGTGTCCTTAATAAAGGCCCTTTAAGGGAAAAATATAATTATTAAACTTGGAATTACTTAGAAAAAAATAAGATTATTACTTAGAAAAAAAAATATTAAAATTAAAGAAAAAGTTTTTCTTTCTTAAGAATTCTATTTCTCGTTTTTAAACGAATCTATTAATTTCTCCAAGAAAACTCTTTTACTAAAATGGATATTTAAGAGACTTATCTTTTTTTTATTCTTAATTTTCTAACGGTCGCACAAGGGGAAGACGAGTTTCCCTTTGTCTACGAAATTTACTCAAAAGTGTTTTACCCTTGAAAAACATCATCCAAATAATAATACTAATTCATCAAAACAAGGATACTAAAGGATTTTGCTAATATCATCATAATACTAAAACAATGACACTAAACATTCACAAGAATAATACTAGTCCACTAAGTCATTAATACCATACATCTAAAACATTAATACATATCAACCGTCAACTAAAATCAATATACTAACTCAGCTAATTCCAACAGTCCAACTCAAGTTTGTGAAGGAATAAAAACAAGGAAAACAACTATCCAAATCCTACTTCTAAAGAGTGATACAAGAGGGCAAAATAACAATACTGCTCAAGTCAACAATTAACACTAACCATCTAACTAAAACTAACAGTAAGTTCTCTTTTCTTTTCCTTGTCCCATGATTCGAACAAATTGACAAAAATTATCCAGAATCTACCCAAGAAGAAAAAACGAAGGTAGAAACCTTACGAGCTTCGGTTCAAGATGTTAAACGGGCGGCCTAACGGCGTCGTTTTGAAACTCGGAATTCGTTCACGAAAATTGGGCAGCCTAACGGCGTCGTTCGGGAATTCGGAAAAACGAATCGAACAGCCTAACGACGTCGATCGAAATTTCCAGAAATTTGGCAACAACAACCGGTTCAACGGCGTCAAAATTGAACGAAAAATTAAACGAAATAAGGTCTCGGTTAGAAATTAGAATAAACCGGTATTCGAAATCGAATTAGACGGAATGAAATTCGAACAATAGAGGAAAGAATTCAACTCACTGGAGATTGAGGAGGAGGCGGCGACGGCGGAGCTAGCTTCGGCGGCGACGCGGCGGCGCTCGGCTTCGCACGGTGAGAGAGAGCGAGAGCGACAGAGGGCAGGGGAGGCGGCGCTGGGGTCGCGTCGTGACGACGGTGAGCGGTTGTGGTGGCGGAGCTTCGGCGGCGGCGGAGAGAGAGGGAGAGTGGCGCGGCGGCGCTGGACTTCTCGTCCGGCGTCGTTTCTTGGTGGGAGGAGGGCGTCGCGCTGGAGAAGGGAGGCGTGAGGCGTCGCGGCTGGAGCTTCGTCGTGAAGGAGCGGCGGAACGGCGAGGGGCGACGGCGGTGGACGTTCGCCGGAGGAGGAAGAAGGAGGCGGAGGGCGGAGAAAAGGAAACCGAAGGAGGAGGAGGAAATTTTGAGAGAGAAAATTTTAGTGCGTGAATGAAGAAAATGAGGAGAGAGGCTTGACTTTTTCTTATTTATACTCATTCTTTTCATGACTTATCTACTCCCATTTAATCTTATCCAAATTGATATTTTTGTTCCCAAAAGATACGGTTTAGGGGTCGTTTGGTTCACGAGTATAATCCCGATTCAGAAATTAATACAGTTTTAAAACTCAATTAATATTTTATTGTATTTTGATTTTTCTCAGTAAATTAAACGGATCGAAATCCTTAATTTAATTTGAATAAGTAATTTCTCGTAGTCCTTTATTCGTTTGAAAGAATTCGATTTCTTTCTTCTAATTTAGGAATTTATAAAAAGGGGTTTATATATTTAAATACACAAATAACACACAAAAATAATTAAAATTAAAAGAAACAAAGAAAAGAAAATAAAATAAGGTTTCTAAATAAAGAAAAAGGGTACAGAACGGGACGGGGTATTACAATAAGCGTCACAAATCTATTAAGATGCAAATACGATTTAATCATTATTATTTACCTTGTATATAAGATCTAGAATATTCTTTAATATTCAATGGTATCAGATTATATCTTGCAAATATTTTTATTATTAAAAATATGATTTATGACGTCCTCTTTATTTGTATTAGGAATAATTTTTTATAATGTATGATATCTATTTTTAATAACAACTAATTATAGTAACAAATAAAATCTTGAAAGAAATGGTATGTAAATTATATTTTTTAAATTTGGATGTAACTGGTAAGTAGGAATTTGTGCCTAATTTTAGTTTATTAGAGTGCAATTTATTAAACTCAATATTAATAGAATTGTGTATTTTTCTACTTATGTGTGCTAGACTTGATAATCTCTACTTTGATATTTTTTATTGTGGATTTGGGCCTTCTTTTCAGGATTAATTTTGAAATAGTTAAATTGGAGACGAAGGCCCAATATTTATTTAGTTGAGATTTGGAGGAGTACAAGAACGTGTAAATAAGGAAGAAAATTTGGCTCAAGATTTGATTTGAATTTGGTTTTGGAAAATTAGTACGTGGAGATTTTGTCTACCAATTATTTGGTAAGGATTTTCCGTGGCATATCTTGGTCGTGATAGAAAGAGGGGGAAGGGCCCATACCTTTTTGCAGCCCTAGTTCGTGAGAGGAGGAGTATATATAGGAGAGCAAGCAGCAGCCCTTGGGACGCCTACACCCGTATTCACGCCGTCAAGCACAATCAGAAGGAGGTAGCTGTCATTCATCCATGTATGTATGTACGTAAGGCACCAACGGAAGTAAGACCGTGAATAATCCTTTTTTAGTTTGTTATTTTGTTTTCATGCTTTCAAATTTAAACCTTGTTAATTTTTTTATGCCTATGGAAGGCTAAGACCCATATTCCGATTCCGGGGATTTCGATACTTGTGTTTTGATGAACCCATTTTATTCGTGAGACTTATTAAGCGGATTATTTATATCAACAATTTTCATTGCTTAATTGTGTGTTTAATTAATTTGTATTGACCACCTAGGTTAATTAATTCATGCATGTTTGCTAGTGCGTAAGTTGTAATCCGTAATTGTTGCAATTTTATGTCAATAAGTAGCAACTAGTATTTGCTATGGTGATATAAATCGAATTCTTTCGAACTGAGCTTGCGTGTTTGGGAATTTGTTTGATCTTTATCCTAGGACTTAATGCTTCTATCAAATTAAATCTATGAGCGTTTCTAGACTGTTTGGTTAGAAAGGTTCGTTGGAGAGCTTGTTTCAATTGAATACTATTAAAGGGTAAAACCGATAAACAGAGCATGTTGTTTATCGAGGGTCATTAATCCGTGAAATAAGTTGAGCGAATAATACGTTTGAGTATCATAGTCAAAATCAATTGGAGATTGAACCGTGAATTAGAATCGTTTAATTAATTGAATACTAGTTGTGTGAAATTTATTTTCTTATTTTATTTTTAATTTCAAGGTTTAGTAGTTTAATTGTCAACAAAATTAATCCAACCCCCTCCCCCCCCCCCCCCCCTCCGTGTTTATTTGTTTAGTGCCTCTATTAACTTATTCGTACTACATAATTTGGTTTTCACGTTCCCCATGGATCTATCCCCATTTTCCCTTGCTACAAAATAGTAGAGTAAACTAGAATTACATATTTATTCTAACTTGGCGCGCCTCGAAAGCGTGGTCCAAATTTTGGCGCTGTTGCCGGGAAATGGTGAAATTATTTTCTTGTCCAGTACGTGTGAATTTTAGAGGCTTTAGTTTCTGTTATATTTTTGAGATAGTTTGTATTTTGTTAATTTCCATCACCCCCCGTTCGTCTTTGCATCAATTGCTAATAATTTCGCAATACTGACACTGGACAGCCCAGTGTCACTGTACAAACGAGATTTTTAGTAATTTTGGTGTTCGTATTTCTTTCTCATTTCTTTATTAAGCTTCACGTTTTTTTCTGCTTTTCTCAAGATTCTTTTTCAGTTTATGATCACTCGTTCGAAGGGAAGCAAGGATCTTTTATTCTACCCCGAGATAACAAGAAGAGATCGAGTTTTAAGGAACCAAGCTAAAGAGGTTAGGAGAGCCTTTGAGTTGCTACATTTTCCTATTGATCGTGACTCCAGTGAATCCGAATCAGAGGGAGAAGATATGGCAGCCGAGCAAACTCTGAAACAATTGGCGAACCCTTAGCTCTCACATCAGCCATTGTGCATAGTTTACCATACTGAGGGTAATGATTTCGAACTTAAATATGGTTTAATTCACTTGTTTCTTGCTTTTCATGGTTGTGCAGGTGAGGACCCACATAACTTCTTGAAGGAGTTTCATGTCGTCTGCTAGCACATGAGACTAAAAGATGTGACGAATGAGTTGATTAAGCTGAAGGCCTTCCCATTCTTCGTGAAGGACTCAACAAATGAATGGCTATACTATTTGTCTTCCGCATTAGTCACTACTTGGGTCGAGATGGATCGATTGTTCTTGCAGAAGTACTTCCCAGCCTCTAGGGTGGCGAGCCTACGCAAAGAAATTTGTGGGGCAAAGAAATCTATAGGGGAGACTCTTTACGAGTATTGAGAGTGGTTCAAGAAGCTAGTGGCGAGCTGCCCACAACATCAAATCACCGAGCAGCTTCTGATCCAATACTTCTATAAAGGATTGACCATCACTAATCGTAGTCTGATCGATGCAGCGAGTTGAGGGGCTCTCACTGATAAGACACCAACGCAAGCTAGGGAACTCATCTCAAACATGACGGCTAACACTCAGCAGGCCAGCCATCGTTATACCCCAGTGAACTTGGTACAAACGGTAAGTGAATCTGCCATTTGTGATAAAATGACTGAACTAACTGCTTTTGTGAGACAACTTGCTACAAGTGGAACTCCAACCCAGGCTACGAACGAGAATGATGTGCATGCCAACGCTATTGGGGATTCCCAAGGGCGAAAGTACGACCCTTTCTCGAACACGTATGACCCAGGTTGGAGAGAGCATCCTAACCTCAGATATGGGAACCAGCAGTGCACTCAACCAAGTGGTAACAACTGGTCACCGCAGCAGCAAAAAGGGCAATTTCAAGTTAGCCCACCCGTGGAGAACTCTGGAAAATCCACAGAGGAATTGATCAAGATGCTTACTACCCAATCTTTGCAGTTCCAGCAGAACATGCAGCAGACCATGTAACAATTCCAGCAGAACACCACCTCTACGATAAAGAACCTGGAAATGCCAATGAGTAAGGTTGCCACCACAATCGGCAAATTGGAGGCCCAATCTAGTGGAAAATTGGCCGCCCAAACTGAAGTCAACCCTAGGAACGTGAACACTATCACGTTGAGGAGTGGAAAGCATTTGGAGAAGGTTAAAAAAACCTGTTTCATCGACCCCCATTGTTGAAAAAGAAGGGAAGAATTCGAAACAGGCTGACACTAGGTCGTCCAGTGTGGACCAGAATTTGGAAATGAGTGATAAAAAAGTTAGAGCTCCTATTCCCAAGGCCATTTACACTAATATTCTGCCTTTTCCTTCCAGGTTTGAACGAGCAGCAAAAGTTGACAAGGAGAAGCAGGTTCTAGATGTTTTCCGAAAGGTTGAGATCAATATTCCGCTACTTGATGCAATGGCTCAAATCCCGAGATATGCTAAATTTCTTAGAGAGCTTTGCACCAACAAGCGCAAATTGAAGGGGAATGAGAAAGTAGTGATGGGGGAGAACGTGTCCGCACTATTCCAAAAGAGGCTTCCAGAAAAGCTTGAGGACCTAGGTACGTTTACTATCCCTTGTAGGATTGAGAATGTTAGAATTTCTCAAGCTTTGCTAGATCTAGGAGCATCCATTAATATTATGCCTCGTGCTATTTTTGCTGCTTTGAATATTGGGTCATTGAAAGAGACTAATATTGAAATTCTGTTAGCTGATCGTAGTAGTGCAAACCCCGATGGGGTAATTGAGGATGTCTTGGTGCAAGTTGGTGATCTTAACTTTC
Source organism: Ballota nigra (assembly GCA_947034835.1). Lineage (NCBI taxonomy): Eukaryota > Viridiplantae > Streptophyta > Magnoliopsida > Lamiales > Lamiaceae > Ballota > Ballota nigra. The sequence goes on along the minus strand of OX344720.1, from coordinate 17,852,283 downwards.
CTGTTGATTTTTATGTGCTCGATATAAATGGGAGTACTTCGGTTATTATGCCTATCTTTTTAGGGAGGCCATTCTTGAACACCACCCAAACAAAGATAAATGTATCAGAAGGAACTCTTACTATGAAATTTGATGGAAATATCATTAACTTTAACATTTATGATGTTATGAAACACCTTGAACCGTATCACGAAGGATTTCAACAGGAGGACGTGGAGCTAGAGGTCGTGAAAGTCCCGCCATGAACTAAGGTGGAGTACCATCGAGCTAATCGACGTTAAACAAAAGCGCTGAACGGGAGGCAACCCGTTTTTAATTTTGTTATTTTTTAATTTTTTAATTTTTTTTCTTTTATTTTAGTTGTCTTCTTCACGTAATTTTTTCCTTGGCTGCGATTTCAGGTGCTGCAGAAGCTCATGTTGTAATTGTTATGGAGGGATGGTAATTTAATTGGGAAGAGTTCACATACTGCAGTGCATATTTGTACATGAAGTATGAAAGATGCAATTCACGCCCCATGCCTCGTCGCTAATCAGGTGTTCTCTTTCCATGTCACACACTTGTCTGTTTATTTTTATTTCCCTTATTTTGTTGCTTGTGGACAAGCAATGATTTAAGTCTGGGGGTGTGAATTGATCATTTTGCAAGACATGATGTAGAGGGGGTTTGTGTGTTTAGTTGCTGTTTTTCGTTAGCTAAGTTGGCATGTTTCCTTTGAGCCTAGTTTTTTAGCCTATTTGTTGGTCAAGTTTTGTGCACTAATTGTTTGAGTATCATGGCATGACTAGGGAGGCATATGTGATTGATTTTTGTGTTGATTCTCTTTAAATTATGGTCGTGTTGCCGACTTTAAGTAATGAATTTGGACAAAAATGCACGAGATTTAATGCCAAAAACTCATTTTGTGAGCTTTTGAGCCTAGGAGCAATCTATCATATATATATGCTCGTTTTTCTTATTGAGTGATCAATCATAGTGTTTATATTCTAGAACTTGCTCTCTTATGAATTCCGAGACTACATTCGTGAATTCATGCATTAATGTGATATAGGCATTTAGGATTAACCCCTTTGGCTTATGTGTTCCACCCTGTTGCATTTATCCCTAGAAGCCAAGTTGAGCCTAAGTTTTTCCTTTGATAAAGCACATTTTTAGCCACTGCCAATTTTTTTGTGAAGACTCATCCGTTTGCACCCATTTGGTTGAGATTTTATTACGGTTTAGGTGCATGCTTTGTCTTGTGAAGAGTCATGGCCTTATTATGTCGGAAGTGGCGAAAGAAGGGGAATTTTTATTTTTGAGGTGTTGAAAAGAAAAAGAAAGAGTTGTATCCCAGAAAAAAAAAACTGGGAAAAAGTGGCAGTTTTGTGAAGTATAGAGAAGTAGAAAAAAATAATGATGTCTTGAGAGTCATAATTTGTTGATGAATTCGTTCTTCTATTCTAGCTTTTGTTGTGGGGAAGATGAGTTGTTGGTTGCAAGAAAAAGGAGAGTGCTTGATATTTCTAGGCTTGTAGTGCACTTAAATTCGTGATGAATCTCAACTAACGAGCCACAATTTTTTTTTTCCTTTATCCTACCCTTACCCAAAGCCACATTACAACCAAATGAAAGACCTTTTGATTTTGTGCATGAGTTTCACTTCCTTTTAGTAGTGGAGATTTAATTTTTGAGCAAGCATATGGTGATAGCACGTTATGATTTGACATGAGTGCTTTTATATCCCTTACATACACTTGAGTGCAATTGTGTGATATCCTTTGTGAGGGCATTAGATCTTTGTGCATTAGAGTCCGATGAAGTTATACGGAGTTGGTAAGACGTTCAATTTTCTCTTTGGGTTGCACTTGAATCTTGATCATTTATTTTTCTTTGGTAGTGCCGTTGTCTTGAGCTCTTTAGTGTACAAGAATTGAGTTGTTTTATTTTGGGTATGTTGTTTGCTTGAGGACAAGCAAAGATTTAAGTGTGGGGGAATTTGGTAAGTAGGAATTTGTGCATAATTTTAGTTTATTAGAGTGCAATTTATTGCACTCAATATTATTAGAATTATGTATTTTTATACTTATGTGTGCTAGACTTGATAATCTCTACTTTGATATTTTTTTATTGTGGATTTGGGCCTTCTTTTCAGGATTAATTTCGAAATAATTAAATTGGAGACGAAGGCCCAATATTTATTTAGTTTAGATATAAAGGAGTATAAGAACGTGTAAATAAGGAAAAATATTTGGCTCAAGATTTGATTTGAATTTGGTTTTGGAAAATTAGTACGTGGAGATTTTGTCTACAAATTATTTGGTAAGGATTTTCCGTGGCATATCTTGGCCGTGATAGAAAGAGAGGGAAGGGCCCATACCTTTTTGCAGTCCTAGTTCGTGAGAGGAGTAGTATATATAGGAGAGCAAGCAGCAGCCCTTGGGACGCCTACACCCATATTCACGCCGTCAAGCACAATCAGAAGGAGGTAGCTGCCCTTCATCCATGTATGCACGTACGTAACACACCGACGGAAGCAAGATCGTGAAGAAGCCTTTTTGAGTTTGTTCTTTTGTTTTCATGCTTTCATATTTAAACCTTGTTATTTGTTTTATGCCTATGGAAGGCTAATACCTATATTCCGATTCTGGGGATTTCGATACTTGTGTTTTGATGATTGCTATTTGAACCCGTTCTATTCGTGAGACTTATTAAACGGATTACTTATATCATCTATTTTCATTGCTTAATTGTGTGTTTAATTAATTTGGATTGACCACCTAGGTTAATTAATTCATGCATGTTTGCTAGTGCGTAAGTTGTAATCCGTAATTGTTGCAATTTTATGCCAATAAGTAGCAATTAGTATTTTGCTAGGGTGATATAAATCGAATTCTTTCGAACCAAGCTTGCGTGTTTGGGAATTTATTTGATCTTTATCCTAGGACTTAATGCTTCTATCAAATTAAATCTATTATAGACTGTTTGGTTAGAAAGGTTCGTTGGAGAGCTTGTTTCAATTGAATACTATTAAGGGGTAAAACCGATAAATAGAGCTTGTTGTTTGTCGAGGGTCATTAATCCGTGAAATAAGTTGAGAGAATAATATGTTTGAGTAGCATAGTCAAAATCAAGTGGAGATTGAACCGTGAATTGAAATCGTTTAATTAATTGAATACTAGTTGTGTGAAATTTATTTACCACTACTACAAAATAGTAGAGTAAACCAGAGTTACATATTTATTCTAATTTGGCGCGCCTCGACAGCGCGGTCCAGTAATAAAAAAAATTGATGATAATATATTTTATTATTAATGGTAAACATCACAAAATACATTTTCTCAATCATTTCCATGTAAAATTTATTTAGGTATTATTATATTACATTGTATATAGAAGTTAAAATATTCTACGATATTGAATGGTATCAATTGTATCTTGCAAATTTTCTTACTGTTAAAAATTTGTGGTGCAAATAATTACTTTATTATAATATAGTATATCTATAATTAATAAAAATTAAATATGGAATTAATAAACTTTTAAAAAAATTGTATTCGAATCATATTTTTTAATCTTAGATCTAATCAAAGATAATTGATAATAACTGATATATTCCTAATTAAAGATATACTTTTATATGAGTTGATCGTATTTTTTAATTTTAATATAATTAGAGTGCAGGAACTTATGAATCTAAAATGACGATAAATATAATATTAATAGTAAGAATATAAATAAACATTAATTGTACAAAGCAATGTATAATAGGTTAAAAACTTAACATAAGATTTTCATTTTACATAGCAAATAAACAAAAAATTCAAAGTTTAGTGATCAACATGAAATTAAAGATAAATTTTGTACGAAGTATCAGAGGTAGGTGTACTTTATCGAGTGTGGAGGCACGTGCCCCCATACGTGTATTTTTTTTACTGCTACTATATGTATTATATTTAATATTAATTAGGAATTATAAATCAAAGTCTAATTTACATAATAAATTTGAATTCATTTTTCTTTGTAGTGTTGATAATTACAATATAGATTACACATTATATTATACCTTGATATTTCTATTTTGATAAAAATTATATTTCGTCTTCTTTATTCTTATATTTTATCTATTTAATTCTTTTATTTACAAATAATATTACTATATATATATATATATATATATATATATATATATATATATATATATATATATATATATATATAAATATTAATTCTTCCAATTGTCAACATTATCATTGAAATAATATTTTCTACAATAAATATCATAAATAATCTTCTGCAATCGGATGAGAGATCAATATATATATTATTGTTTGATTGTATACATTGGAATATAAGATTTTGCTAGTATTATAATAAACTAATCATGCAAATATTTCAATTTATGAAAACTCATAGTTTAATTATAATAGATTTGGATTGTTATGCAATGAAAAAGAAATTCTAATTTAACTCATATATATCTTTATTAGTGTTGTGCTTCCGCCATGAAATATTTATGGATTCGTCCCGATAAAGAATTGTGTATAAACATATTTCACAGTATATACGTGAATGTTCATCCCCAAGCTTCACAAAAAATAAACACTATCACCCTTAAATAAAAATATTCCAAATAATTGTTATCATCTGAAGATCAACCACTCTAAAAAAGGATCTCCATATCACCTTTAGGTTACCTGTAATACAAAATAAAGAAACATAAATTTTAAATGAGACATCACGAATAACTCATACGCCTTATTTGAAAAAGAATAATAGTTGGATAGAATTTGTTGATGCGGTGAGATAATCTTCTTAATGAAAGAGAAAAAAATTTTTGATAGTTGATTCTCAAAGAAAAACGAACGTAAAGATATGAATATGAATAAAATTTAGAAACTTACAAATAATTTTTTAATACGCTTCAAAGATATTCAAGTAAAATAATTTTGCATCTAATCATCTCAATATGCACAGTAAATTAGTTTACCTGTAAAAAAAAAAAGAATATGATCTACACAAATAATTATGAAAATAATCTAAATAAAGAAATAAAGAAATAAATTAAATTTTTCCCATAGTGCAGCTTAAGAAAAATGTGGTGCTAAAAAGGCACAAAAATGCACGCTTTGTCACCAAGCCACTTGTCAATTTGGTTTACAATTGAATTTTTTTTTTTATACATTAGTTTATTATTTATTTGTTCTTAGTCTACAAAATTCATATATTTATTATTTATTTTTTAATTCAACAAATTTATTTATATTATATTGATATAAATATATTTTCTTTAAAATCTTATATTGTTAACTATAAATAAATCACATAATTATCTTCTAAATATAATTATTTAATTTCACAATTAATTGTACACTCATTGTTTAATATTATGTTTGTTTATTAATTAGTTAATTTTCTCATCTTTTTTTCCAAAACTAACTCATTGATTAGTGTTTAAAATTATTATAAGATTAAAGGAAAATTAAGCATAAATCATAATGAGAATCTTTCATTGTATTACTTCTTAAAAATTATAACTTTTACTTTCAGAATAACATTTTTATAATTTTTAAAATCTTGTATTTACTCTTTAGTGTTAAGTGATATGTATATATTTACATTTATAATTAAATTTATATTTATAATGTTAATTAAAAATATTTAATCTTTAAAATCGTATTTTCCACTTCAATAATATATATATATATATATATATATATTTATAATCACAAATGTGAGTTTATACTATTATTTCAAAATATATATAATTATCTTTTAATTTATTGTTTTATCCGTCGAAAATCCTTCAGTAATTACCAATTGATTTAATTTTTGTCGGTAATTTTGTTATATATATTTTTATTTTACCCATAGGAAATCCATCGGCAATTACCTACGGATTTAGTTTATGTTAGTAATTTTATTATTTTTATATTTTATTTTATTTAACTACTGACGGATTTAATTTCTGTCGATATTTTTTTCATATTCGTAAAACATTCATTGGTAATAATGACGGATCAACATCCGTCGGTAAAATTCGTTGGTATTTAACATTTTTTTGTATTGTAATACAACAATAATACAAGTCGAATAAAAAAATCAAAACTATTTCAAGATTTAATCCTAGAACGATAGATGGTTAATCCTCTGTCGTGGAAAAAGGGAGAGTATAACGCAAAGAAGAAAAAGCTGAAAATATTTTATGCTATTACATAACCATCACTTTAAAAACAAATGATAACAAAATCTTGGGGCAGTTACATATAGGTTTATTCTTTAAGAGTTTATTAGTGTTTTGTTTAACATTTTATACAAAATACAAATAGGTTCACTTTGTGGTGGGGCACCCCTTCATTCGGCCTTGATACCACCCACCCCTCAATTCACCCGCGCTTCTTCTCCCCATCGAGCCTTACGCTCCTGCCAACCTGCCCCCTCCTCTCTCTCTCTGCGAAAAAATATTAATTTGACAGAAGCAGTCAACCAACTGGGATTTCTTTCAATTTACACACAACCTTCCCCAAAGCCAAACCCCATTTTGCCCCATTTCTACATAATTAAAAAAGTAGGGAATGGAAAAATCCTTTTTTCTTGAGCGATTCAAATTCGTTGATTTTAGGGTTTGTTGGGGGTAAAATAACCTCGTCGCTGCATTTCAGGCGACGGACATTCGAGAAAAAGGTTGAGGAGTGAAATGCATTTCTAGTAACCTTTGTCATTTTTCAATTTATTTGGATTGAATGCATTTGTAATTTTATCATTTTGTGTATGTACATAGTTATTATGGGGAGAGAAAGACATGGAACTGGATATGACCATGAACGGAAGAGAAAAGTAAATGACGAAGATTCCCGGAGGATGAGAATAGAGGTTTATGTCACGCTCTATATTATGCTCACTGTGATTTTTTTTTTTTTTACATTTTTTCATCCATTTGAATTTTTTAAGACATAGCCCACGATAAATTGATTGATTAGATGGAAAATAAGCGATGTGTTAAGTGCGTGATATTCATGGGATTATGAAACTTATGTATTTGCGGACGTTTTTTGTAGTTGTTGCTTGAAAACTTATTCTGTTCAAATGAAGTGTTCATTTTTTTTCTCCCACAACCTCTCTTTTCTCTATTCAATATCTTCAATCCTGCGTAAAATATGCTTCTGGTTGGTGAGTAGTGTTATCTATGGTTGCTGCTTGAAAAACTATTATTTTCAAATGAATTGTTCTTTTTTTTTTTTGTAACCACAACCCCTCTTTTCTCTATTTGGTTAGTTAATCAAAACATAAAACATATATGTATGATGTTTTGGGCTTGTTATCTATGGACAGAATAACATTGAATCCTTCTGTTTTTTGGTGTTATTCCTAATTATCTATGTTCAATATCTTCAGTCCTGCATAAAGATATGTTTCAGGTTTGGTGAGTAGTGTTATCTATGGTAGATTTGAATTCGATTTACAGTTGCCCGTTTACAGAATTTGGATAATTATTTTGTTTAAAACTGTTGTTCAACAAAAAAACCAGCTTTGCACAACATTAAATTTATCTACAATTTAGAATTCGTTGTTGTTTATTCACGTGGTGTGAGCTCAATGATTTGAATTAGATTTACATCTTTTTTCACGTAAAAATGGTGTGAGCTCACTGATTTATTTTGGGATGAAGGATCTACTAGCTCACAAAGGGGGAAGGAAATTAAAAGGACAAGAACTAGAGATGATCGTGATGTGAGATACAATGAAAGTGATTCATCAGGTAGTTGTATACCATGAATGTACATCCCACCTGACCCCCCATCTATCGTCAACTAATTATGTTTATTGACTATTAGGAAATGATTACCCATCGGTGAAAAGGAGACAAAGAGTGCAAGATGAAAATAAAAGGGGAAAAACTTTAGTATCAAAATCTGATGATAAAAAATACATCTTGCATTTGGATAATTTAGTGAAATTCACTGTTATGTTTTGTAATTATATTTGTATACCAAGACAATGATGAAAATTATTTGTAGGCAAAAAGAGTGAGCGGGCCAAAGATGTTACTGAGGAAAGAAAGGCAAATGATGGTATGCCTCGTGGAGAAAGGCATGGAACATCTCATGAAAAAGATGCACCTGTGTTGAAGCTTGACAACCCATTTGTTAAATTGTTATTGGTTGTTTTGTTAGTTAAATAAATAAATAAAATGATGATGGTTAGTAGTATTATTTTCTTATTTGTGTTGGTAGGTGATGTGAAGGTGGCAAATTATGAGACTTATAATCGGTCTAACTTGCGGACAATGGTAAAAGAGATAAATACTCTTAATTTTACAGAGAAACACATAAGGGTATTAAAAATGATACCCTTTTGGTTTCTATTTGAGTACATGTACATTAAGAATTTTGAGTCATTGCTAAAAAAATACCAAAAGTATGAAGAGGACATACAAAAGATAATGAGGACTTTTGATAGAAAAACTGAAAGTTTAGTGATCGGGGGGTTATCTGAAATTATAGGCTTTAGATGTGGGGCTAATATTTGGTGTTACTGGTGGAAATATGAGGTTAATTATGAAAATAGAAGGTTATCGCCATAAAAGGTGGATAAGACGTTATTTTAGGATTCAGATACGTAAACCAAATTCCTCATTTGTACTGTACAAGGCCTAAATACTAGAAAGGCTCAAGGAGACTGTAGCAAGTGATGCCGAAAATAGTGTAGAAGACACTGCAAGATTGGTTATATGTAATTTTTTAGCATCATTCCTGGTCCCCAACCAGAATGGGGCTATTTCTTGTTCACTAACATATTATTTGGAAGAGTTCACTGAGATATGCAGTTACGATTGGTATACTTTCACTGTGGATATGCTGAAAACGTAGCTAAAGACGAGTAAAATGATGAAGTCGAGAGGCTGCTGTTGGTCCCGAAACGAGTAAACAGGTGTATGGGGGGGAATACACATGTGGTTACAAATTAAAACTTCTTTTAAAACTTATCAGGTTACTTAAGACAGTAGCTCGTCAGTGGACTTGAGGTCTGCTGAGAGTTACTTTGTGAAAGCTTACTGAGATAATACCTCCACTGAAAGCTCAAGACTTTCAGTTGAACTACTATCTAATTAGCTTTCAGATGCGGATTAGTGAGCCCTTTAGAAAACTCGTTTTACTTTGATAAACTTTGAGATTAACACACACTTAGGAAAACAGATAATAAGAACACAAGGTATAAAGTGGTTCAGAGAAGAATCTCTTACGTCCACTGTCCTGATCAAACAGGAGAATTCCTTTCACTTGGAATTCCTTGTGTTATAGTGCCAAGGTGCACTGATCAACTAATCCTCTCTTAGGATGATTGATCACTAGGAAATTCCAGGTCCTAGTTCCCAAAAAAAAACCAGCTTTCAGACTGATACAACAATCAGCTTACTAACACCACTTAACACTAACTCTCAACCTAAACACTGAGTAGGGTTTTGGTTCCAACTATTTTGAGATAATCCTTACAAGTTTAGCTCAAGGCTTAGGATTGGATTATCTCTTTCTAAGATTTGGATATAGCTTTTAAGCTTGGTTACAGAAGGTTTGTTAGGCTCTCTACAAATGTGAAACACTTGGAAAACAAAGGTAATTTCGAGTGCTTCTGAATGTTATGAATGTAGAGATATCTTTGATCTTGTGAGTTTCCCGGAGGATGAGAATAGAGGTTTATGTCACGCTCTATATTATGCTCACTGTGATTTTTTTTTTTTTTACATTTTTTCATCCATTTGAATTTTTTAAGACATAGCCCACGATAAATTGATTGATTAGATGGAAAATAAGCGATGTGTTAAGTGCGTGATATTCATGGGATTATGAAACTTATGTATTTGCGGACGTTTTTTGTAGTTGTTGCTTGAAAACTTATTCTGTTCAAATGAAGTGTTCATTTTTTTTCTCCCACAACCTCTCTTTTCTCTATTCAATATCTTCAATCCTGCGTAAAATATGCTTCTGGTTGGTGAGTAGTGTTATCTATGGTTGCTGCTTGAAAAACTATTATTTTCAAATGAATTGTTCTTTTTTTTTTTGTAACCACAACCCCTCTTTTCTCTATTTGGTTAGTTAATCAAAACATAAAACATATATGTATGATGTTTTGGGCTTGTTATCTATGGACAGAATAACATTGAATCCTTCTGTTTTTTGGTGTTATTCCTAATTATCTATGTTCAATATCTTCAGTCCTGCATAAAGATATGTTTCAGGTTTGGTGAGTAGTGTTATCTATGGTAGATTTGAATTCGATTTACAGTTGCCCGTTTACAGAATTTGGATAATTATTTTGTTTAAAACTGTTGTTCAACAAAAAAACCAGCTTTGCACAACATTAAATTTATCTACAATTTAGAATTCGTTGTTGTTTATTCACGTGGTGTGAGCTCAATGATTTGAATTAGATTTACATCTTTTTTCACGTAAAAATGGTGTGAGCTCACTGATTTATTTTGGGATGAAGGATCTACTAGCTCACAAAGGGGGAAGGAAATTAAAAGGACAAGAACTAGAGATGATCGTGATGTGAGATACAATGAAAGTGATTCATCAGGTAGTTGTATACCATGAATGTACATCCCACCTGACCCCCCATCTATCGTCAACTAATTATGTTTATTGACTATTAGGAAATGATTACCCATCGGTGAAAAGGAGACAAAGAGTGCAAGATGAAAATAAAAGGGGAAAAACTTTAGTATCAAAATCTGATGATAAAAAATACATCTTGCATTTGGATAATTTAGTGAAATTCACTGTTATGTTTTGTAATTATATTTGTATACCAAGACAATGATGAAAATTATTTGTAGGCAAAAAGAGTGAGCGGGCCAAAGATGTTATTGAGGAAAGAAAGGCAAATGATGGTATGCCTCGTGGAGAAAGGCATGGAACATCTCATGAAAAAGATGCACCTGTGTTGAAGCTTGACAACCCATTTGTTAAATTGTTATTGGTTGTTTTGTTAGTTAAATAAATAAATAAAAGGATGATGGTTAGTAGTATTATTTTCTTATTTGTGTTGGTAGGTGATGTGAAGGTGGCAAATTATGAGACTTATAATCGGTCTAACTTGCGGACAATGGTAAAAGAGATAAATACTCTTAATTTTACAGAGAAACACATAAGGGTATTAAAAATGATACCCTTTTGGTTTCTATTTGAGTACATGTACATTAAGAATTTTGAGTCATTGCTAAAAAAATACCAAAAGTATGAAGAGGACATACAAAAGATAATGAGGACTTTTGATAGAAAAACTGAAAGTTTAGTGATCGGGGGGTTATCTGAAATTATAGGCTTTAGATGTGGGGCTAATATTTGGTGTTACTGGTGGAAATAGGAGGTTAATTATGAAAATAGAAGGTTATCGCCATAAAAGGTGGATAAGACGTTATTTTAGGATTCAGATACGTAAACCAAATTCCTCATTTGTACTGTACAAGGCCTAAATACTAGAAAGGCTCAAGGAGACTGTAGCAAGTGATGCCGAAAATAGTGTAGAAGACACTGCAAGATTGGTTATATGTAATTTTTTAGCATCATTCCTGGTCCCCAACCAGAATGGGGCTATTTCTTGTTCACTAACATATTATTTGGAAGAGTTCACTGAGATATGCAGTTACGATTGGTATACTTTCACTGTGGATATGCTGAAAACGTAGCTAAAGACGAGTAAAATGATGAAGTCGAGAGGCTGCTGTTGGTCCCGAAACGAGTAAACAGGTGTATGGGGGGGAATACACATGTGGTTACAAATTAAAACTTCTTTTAAAACTTATCAGGTTACTTAAGACAGTAGCTCGTCAGTGGACTTGAGGTCTGCTGAGAGTTACTTTGTGAAAGCTTACTGAGATAATACCTCCACTGAAAGCTCAAGACTTTCAGTTGAACTACTATCTAATTAGCTTTCAGATGCGGATTAGTGAGCCCTTTAGAAAACTCGTTTTACTTTGATAAACTTTGAGATTAACACACACTTAGGAAAACAGATAATAAGAACACAAGGTATAAAGTGGTTCAGAGAAGAATCTCTTACGTCCACTGTCCTGATCAAACAGGAGAATTCCTTTCACTTGGAATTCCTTGTGTTATAGTGCCAAGGTGCACTGATCAACTAATCCTCTCTTAGGATGATTGATCACTAGGAAATTCCAGGTCCTAGTTCCCAAAAAAAAACCAGCTTTCAGACTGATACAACAATCAGCTTACTAACACCACTTAACACTAACTCTCAACCTAAACACTGAGTAGGGTTTTGGTTCCAACTATTTTGAGATAATTCTTACAAGTTTAGCTCAAGGCTTAGGATTGGATTATCTCTTTCTAAGATTTGGATATAGCTTTTAAGCTTGGTTACAGAAGGTTTGTTAGGCTCTCTACAAATGTGAAACACTTGGAAAACAAAGGTAATTTCGAGTGCTTCTGAATGTTATGAATGTAGAGATATCTTTGATCTTGTGAGTTTCCCGTCCATAGAAATGAGCACGTCCTTCTGTATTTATAGGCTTCCTTGAAAATCTTCCCGTTGGATTTGAATCTTCTTAAGTAAGTCTTCTTGTATCTGATTGGCTCAAACGACTCTATTTGAAGCTTTAAGTCTTGTCAAGAAATAGCTGAAAGACCATGCCTGTTCACCAACTTTCTGTAGATTGCTAGAGAAAGACTGTTGGTACTTGTCAGGCTGGGGCAGGTCGGCTGTCAGTAAAGTACACTGACGTGTCATCTTCTCATTGGACCTTTAGTCTGCATGCCCAGATTCTTGTCTTGCTTTAAGGTGGAACTCCTCTGAGAGAACCTTCTTATTCCTTCATTTATTGTAAGCTTCACTGAAATTCGTTTTGCCTTGTTCCAACCAGATTAACTAACAGCTTTTAATATGTTTAACATTGAATGTGCATTGTTAGTTACCATCAGTGGACCTTGGTCCTCTCCTGATAGTTTTAGTCTTAGTGAGAATGTACTTAGAAAACATTCAAGACTTAGACCTTTTCCTCAGATTACTTGTCTTCAGCGGACTTCACTTTAGTGGACTTCATCTTCAGCAGACTTCATTCTTAAATACACTCTAACAATTACTAATTGTACTTCAGTTCCTTAACAGTTGAACTTTTTAATTACGCACTAACTCTACTGAATAATTTACTTACAAATCATCTTAGGAGGAACATTTTGGCATCTAATCAAAACATAAGTCTTATACATTTTCCCAACAATTTCCCCCTTTTTGATTATGCCGGAACCTATCTTATTACATATCTTCTTTCAGATGAGGTTCTTCAGATGACATACAAAGTTCACAGATTTTGTAAGTAAAAAACATTCAAGTACATAAGCCTAAATGATAATGAGATATTATCTTGGGCAAAATATCAGTAGAGTTCATTTCATTGATAAAAGATGAAGTACATATTACAAGAAGTCTACTATCAAAAGTGTCAAACTTATAACATCTGGGACTTATAAACAGATGCCCAGCAAAAGATACAAACTTCTCAGATGGATTCGAAAAAGGGTTCAAGTCCATACTGCTTGAATACTCTTACCTTTAGCTCGTTCTTCCTCTCCATCATCTCCTTTGAATGTCCTCTGAGTCCAAGATGCTCACACAAGGATGTCCACTCTTCAGTGATCCTTTCTCTATCAACAGCACCAGTTGCATCTTGAGGAGGCCAGTAGGTGATTTGCTCAGGGGCCTTCAGGGCTTGATCAGGGAAGGCATCATTCCAAGCATCACTGATCTCAGGATAGAGTTTAGGATAGGCATCAAACAACCATGAGTTGAAGACTTCTTGAGCATTGTCTCTTCCTAACTCTCCACTGACATAAAATGAATACACAAATTCCCTTTTAGCAGTCTCCCAAGCATCATTGAGCTTCTTAGGAACCCAGACATCATGATGAGGGAATCTGTTCTGAGATGGAGTGATCTTGTCTCTCTTCAGCTTAGCAGCCCACCTTTGATAACCACTCCTGAATTTCTTTGAAGTAGTTTTATCAAATGTGGCTAGCCTCTCCTTTCTTTTTCTCTCAGCTAACTCAGCAATTGTCTCTATCTTTCCAACCACCTTATCTCTCATGTCCTGCTGCTGAGCTGTTAGCTTCCTTGTTCTTTCATTCATTCCTCCAACCTCTTTGATTAGCTCAGTGAGCTCTGTGACTCTTGTGGGTGCAGACTTAGGAGGTTCAGAAGACAAAGGTTCAGGATTGAGAATAGGGAGTACCTGAACTTCATCAGTAGAGGTTGTGGACTTAGCTGCCAACCTCCCTGAGGTTTTTGTCTTTTTGGCAACCTCTGCTGAGAGGGCATCAGATGCCTTTCTCTTTGTGGTTTCCCCCTTCTTTGCAGCTCTTTTCTCATTCTCCTTCATATGCTCTTCTTTGAACTTTGATAGGTCAGCTGAGGAGGTTTCCTTGCCCTTCTTGGCTTCTGCAATCTTCTGTGCTTCAGCATCAACCTTCTTCAAAGTGCTCTTCACCTGTTGGCCTTTCTCGAAGTCAGGGGTTTCAAGGATAATATTCATCTTGTTCTTTGGATCAAGCTTCATGCCCTTAGCACTTATACTTTTTTCCCCCTTTCCGGCATTAATCATGCATTCAGCTACAGTGATATTGAGCTTCAGTTGGTCATGGGCTAATGCTTTCAGCTCAGTTGAGCAATGATCTACCTCATCTTCAAGCCTCTCCAGGGTCGCTCCAGCTGTCTGCCCAAATTGAACAAATTGTGCCAGTTTCTCATCGATCAGCACATTTGTTTTCTCTTGAGTTGGGAAGTCTTCAGCTGCCTTCTTCAGTACTTCTCCCAGTTTAGCTCCTAACTCAGCATGTTTGGCCTCGAATTCAGTCAGCTTAGAATTCCATAACCCTTCAACCTTCCCAAGTAGGTCAGCTGAGAAAGCCTCTACTGAGGACTTCAGGTTGATGGAAACGTTCTCCACTGAGTCTTTGAGAAACTTGGTTCTGGCCTCTTCTTCATCTTCTCCAGCTTCTTCAGGGCATCTATGACCAGCACACTTTGTCCTTCAACGACATCAATCACTACTGTTGGTTACAGCTTCTTCAGGGCATCTATGACCATCACACTTTGTCTGCTGAGAGTCTTCAACTTTTAGAGTGAGATTCTGAAGTGATGTTGTTGTGGATTCCATGAGTTCATCAACGTGGTCTGAGAGGATAACCATCTCATCCACTTCTTCTTGAACAATCTCCTGGACATCCCTTAGTTGTGCTTGAAGAGATGGAAGGCTTTCTTCTTTGAGTGAGTGAACAGCATCACTTAGAGGAGTTAGGTTGACCACAGCTGGGGGAATTTCAAGAGTTTGAGTACCTGCATGGCAAATAGTGTTAGTTCTAACTCCCTCAGCCTCACCATCTAGGTCTCCTGATGCTTCTATCTCCATAGGGACTCCCTCCTCCTCACTCTTCTTTCTTTTCTCTTCCTCACTCTCTTTTTCAACTGCATTTTTTTCAGCCAATTCACCCTTTACAGGGATGATTGCTCTTATCTCTCCACTCTTTACAGCAGTGATCTCCACCTCATTTTCTTTTTCATTAGATTTTTCAACTACTCCAGAACCAGACACCTCAGTTGACTCTTTAGCCACCACTGAGGGCTGTTGTGGGAGAGCTTCAGTAGACACCTCTACTGAGCTCTCATGTGGCAAGTTTTGTGCCTCAGTATCCCTTGCCGTGGATACATCCTTGGCTGCTTCACCATCACCTTGCTTTGGTGAAGCACCTCCTCCTTGTACAGTTTCTTCTATCTTCTCCTCCTTCTCAGCTGCCTCAATATTTTGCTCAATATTAGCTCCTCCTTCAGCTATGGGCTCAGCTGGCTTCTCTTTCTCTCCTTCAGCAGCCTCTTCCACCTCTGCTTCCTTCCTGGCCTCAACAATTTTCTCCAAGACTAAACTTTCAAAGATCTTCTCATCACAGAGAATTCTGGTCTTGTGCATCCCAGCAAACTGCAGTACTTCTACCTCCTCCTTTTTCCATTCCTCTGCATTGCTGCCTCTTACAGCCAGAAGGATTTCGCCAAGTCTTCTATCTTTGAGCTGGACAATGAGTCTCAGTCTCAAGAACATGGCTTTGAGTATGGGAAAGTTGTCAAGTTCAGGGTATTTAGACTCCAAAGAGTAAGCTACCTCATCCTTGAGAGTATCTAGGAATGAGGACTCTTCTTCATCGTCTGAAGGAAGGGAAGGAGTAGGGGATCTGCTTTCAGTTGGCTCCTCTAGGATAGACTCCAGTTGAGTTGAGTGCGAATCAGGAATGTTTGGTTCAGTGGAGGTTTCGTTTAGAGTATCAGTGGAGGTATGGTTTTGATCAGTGGGGGTTGATGATGTAGGTTCAGAAGGGGTTGAGGGGATGGGTTCAGTAGGGTTTGATGGAATGGTTTCAGTAGGGGTTGAGATGGGTTCAGTGGGGGTTGTTTGGGATCCACTTTCTGGCTGTTGAGAGCCATCAGTGGGGGTTTTGGTTATTGTGGAGATGCGTTTGGTTTTGGCAGGAGTGCGAGGTTTAGTTGTTTTGGATTTGATGGGGGTGGGTGCAGGGAAATCTGAGTCAGACTCAGTTGAGATAATGTTAGGAGAAGAGTCTGGGTTACCTGATGAAGATTCATCAGTAGAGTTGGTGACTCTGACTTTCTTGGAGGCACTATCCTTCTCTGCCTCAGTAGACCTCTTCTTCTCCTTTTTAGAAGTTTTCTCTGCCTCTGCTTCTTTGTGCTGCGCCATCTTGTCACTTAACTTAACCAGCCTCCTCTTCATCTTGGTTTTCTTCCCTTCAGTAGGGTTAGCTTCCTCTTCCTCAACTGCCTCTGGGCTCTCCTCAGCAGGCTTGATCATTCTAGTCTCCAGAGCCTTTCCAGATTTGAACAAGGCTTTGAGATTGCTCCACTTCCTATCTGGAATCCAGTCCACTCCCAGATCTACGTTCTCTATCAGATAGGAGATTTTTGTTGCAAAATTGAGCTTACTAGATAGTTGGGGAGTTTTGTCAGGTTGGAGTTTTGAGTGCTCCTTGTTCAATACCCTAAAAAAGAACTGTTGCCAGTTGTATGGCTTCTCCTTGCTTTCCACAATTGCCTTCATCAGCCTGAGCTTGGGCTTGCTCACTTGCTCTGTGCTTCCTTGGTTTCCCAGTATACATTTTCCAACAACTTCATAGAGAACATTATATACTGGTAAAAGTACATTTATGTTCATTGTTGGACTGTATTTGACCTTCCTCTGCATAATGGTATTGACCCATTCTTCCTCTTCATCCGCGATGCAAGTATCTGGATTCGGACCTTCAGAGGGGAGATCAAACAACTCCTTCAAATCATCACCACTGACACGGATCTCCTTCTTTATCTTCTGGTGTTCAACTATTTCCATATCGTCCCTCATCACCTTCTTCTTTCTCTGGAGTATTAGATGAGACTTGATCCTCGAATCAGAGTTGGATATATTATTGAAAAACTCAAGAACCTGCCTGTCAAAGCAGTTCTTAGGATGAACAGATAGAAACTTCTCTAACCCAGCAGATTTAAGCATTTCTAGGGCTTCTTTGATATGGGCAAATTCAGGTTTGGTTTCTATCTCAGGATTATCAAAAACCACAATGGGTTCATACCAGAAGTTTTTCTTATTGGTAAGGAAACTAAGATTTAGTTTTGCCATTTGAACAAAAGGGGTTTGAGAGAAAATTTGCAGAGTGTATAGGATAGATAGAAATTGTTTGCTTGAGAGTGTGTTCGAAAAATTTCTTAGGCTGAAATTTGGGGCTTTTATATGAGAAATGAGCGGTTAGATTGATCTGAAAAATCAACGTCTGAGATTGATCTGGTTTGAGATCGTGGATAGTCTAAGAGTTTAGTGGGGAGTTTTTAAGATATCTTGACGGTTAGAAAAGAACCGCCTAAAATGAATGGTATGGATTGAAATTGTTGGTAGCCGGAAGGTCACATCGTCCGGGTTTTAAGGCGCGTGAGATAGGTAACTGTAAAAGTAAACCTGACTTGTACAATGCGCATTAAATGCTTGCCATACCAAAATCTCTTCGAAAAAGTGTAAGAAAGATTTAATTTTCAGAAAGCACTCATTAGTAATTTTATTGAATCAAAATATATATTTTAAAAACTAAGAGGCTTTAAATTTGAAAAACACTAAGTATAAACTTTTGACCTCCACTGAGGTTCGACCTCGTCTGATATTCAGACCTCTTCTTAGATGAGGAGCTTCTTCTGAGAAAGATCCTCTTCTGAATATGAACCTCCACTGAGTTGAAGGTAACTCTTATGAGATTCAATCCTTTCTTTACTCTCCTGGATCTAGGAGTCCACTGACAATTGCTCCACTGACAACTCTTGAAACCTTGCTCCAGCCAAGGGTTTTGTGAAGATATCTGCCTTCTGCTTGTCAGTGTGGATTTTGAGCATTTTGATGTCCTTCTTCTCCACATGATCTCTGATGAAATGATGCTTTATATCCACATGTTTGCATCTTGTGTGGAGAACTGGATTTTCTGAAATAGCAATTGCACTATTGTTGTCACAGAAAATAGGGACTTCATTGGCAAAGATGTTGTAATCTCTTAGTTGTTGTCTTAGCCAAAGAATTTGAGCACAACAACTTCCAGCTGCCATATACTCAACTTCAGTAGTGCTTGTGGCTACTGAATTTTGTTTCTTGGAGAACCAAGAAATTAGCTTACTTCCCAAGAATTGACAAGTGCCCGAGGTTGATTTCCTATCAATTCTACATCCTCCATAGTCAGCATCTGAGTATCCTGTGAGTTCCAGATTGTCATCTGAGGGATACCACAATCCCATATTCACAGTACCCTTAAGATATTTGAGAATCCTCTTAGCAGCTTCCAGATGACTTTTCTTGGGGTTGGCTTGATATCTTGCACAAATCCCAACTGCAAAAGTGATATCAGGCCTGCTTGCTGTGAGATACAGTAGAGATCCAATGATAGCTCTGTAATGAGTCTGGTCTACTGATTCACCATCTTCATCTGGTTCCATCTTGGTGTTGGTGTTGAGTGGAACTCTTGCTACTTTGCTGGTCTGGCATCTAAACTTGTTGATCAACTCCCTTGTATATTTGGCTTGATTGATGAAGATTCCTTCAGGGGACTGCTTAACTTGAAGTCCTAGGAAGAAATTCATTTCTCCCATCATAGACATCTCAAATTTTCCTTTCATCAGTTGAGAAAACTTTTCACAGAGGACTTGGTTGGGACAACCAAAAATGATATCATGCACATAGATTTGTACAAGCAAAGTGTCCTCTCCTTTTGTGATCCTGAATAGAGTTCTATCAACTCTCCCTTTGATGAAACCATGATCCAAAAGGAATTGTGACAAAGTATCATACCAAACACTTGGAGCCTGTTTCAGTCCATATAGAGCTTTTCTCAGTCTATATACTTTGTGATTTTCTTCAAAACCTGGAGGTTGCTCCACATAGACTTCTTCATTGTGTACTCCATTCAAGAATGCACTTTTAACATCCATCTGGTACACCTTGAATTTCTTGTGAGCAGCATATGCAAGAAATAACCTTATTGCCTCCAATCTGGCTACTGGGGCAAATGTTTCATCATAGTCAAAACCTTCAACTTGAGAGTAGCCCTTTGCAACTAGCCTGGCCTTGTTTCTGACTATGATATCATTCTCATCCTTCTTGTTCTTGAATACCCACTTGGTTCCTATCACATTGCAGTGATATGGTTTGTCCACCAACTCCCAAACTTGATTCCTTGTGAACTGGTTGAGCTCTTCTTGCATGGCAATGATCCAGTTGGAATCTTGAAGTGCTTCTGCTATGAAACTTGGTTCCTGGTTTGATAAGAAACAACAAAACAAAGCACTTTCTCCATGAAAACTTCTAGTTTTGACTCCTGAGGAAGGATCACCTAGGATTTGCTCAACAGGGTGATCTGAGAGCCAAGTTCTCCTAGGCTGATGCCCTTCAGTAGAGTTTAACTCTTCTGAAGTTGAGTCACTAGATATAGGAATGACGAATTCAAGAAAATAAAACAGAGGGTTGAAGTCCTGAGTCATCATTCAAGGTATTCTCATTCTCAATGGTAATCTCATTGGTTCCCCCTTGAATGATGGGTTCAGTGGATGTCTCAGCTGTGACCACATCTTCATTGACATTACTTACCTCTTGAACTGGGATAGTGTTCATCAGTTCAGTTGCTTGTTCAGGAGAGCTCTCAGGTGAGCTTTGAGGGGTGGTTTGACTTTGGGTGACCTCCTTGAATTGTTGATCTTCTAAATTGTCCCATGTTGGGATGTATGTATCAACACAATTCTCAGGATAGCCTTTAGACTTGATACTCAGTCTGGTTAGTCTTTTGCTAATTACCTCCTCATTCTCCTTACTCCTAGACTCAAAAGTAGATTCATCAAAGACCACATGAGGTGTTTCTTCCACAACAAGAGTTCTACAGTTGTAAACTCTGAAGGCTCTACTGATTTGGGAATATCCTAAGAAAATTCCTTCATCAGCTTTACTATCAAAAGCTTTCAGTTGAGTTTTCCCATTGTTGTGAATGAAACACTTGCAACCAAAAATATGAAAATAGGATACCTGTGGCTTTCTGCCATTTCATAATTCATATGGAGTTTTTCCTTGATGTTTGGTTACCATGGATCTATTTTGAGTGTGGCAGGCAGTGTTGATAGCTTCGGCCCAAAATCTTTTAGGAACTTGAGCTTCTGCAAGCATTGTCCTTGCTGCCTCCTTGAGAGTTCTATTTCTTCTTTCAGCTACTCCATTTTGTTGTGGAGTTCTTGCAGCTGATGTCTCATGTGAAATACCTAATTCTTTGCAATAATCAGATATAATTGAATTAATGAATTCAGTGCCCTTATCTGATCTTATCTTTACAATGTTTAGGCTCTTCTCATTGCTAACTTTCTTCAGGAGCTCTGGCAGCCTCAGTTGAGTCTCTTTTTTGCTTGCAAGGAATATCACCCATGTGTACCTGGAGAAATCATCAACAACAACAAGTGTATACTTTCTCCCATTGATACTTACAGGGGTTACTGGACCAAAGAGATCCATATGTAATAGTTGAAGTACTTTGTCAGTAGAGGTTTCTACTTTGCTTTTGAAAGATGCCTTTACTTGCTTTCCCTCCTGACATGCTTTGCAGATATGTTCTTTGTTGTATACTTCATTTGGCATTCCTTCTACCAGTCCATGTCTTGCTATCCTGTTCATCATCTTGAAGTTCAGATGACTTAGCCTTTTGTGTCATAACCAATTAGTGTCAGTTGAGCTCTTAGCAATAAGACATACATTGGGTTTGCAAGACTTCCAATCTGCATGATAGACATTTCCCTTTCTTGACCCAGTTAGTAGTACCTGTTGTGAAAATATATTCTTAACAAAACACAGGTTACATGAAAATTCAACACTGTATCCTTTATCACAGAATTGACTTATGGACAGAAGATTATGCTTAAGTCCACTGACAAAGGATACATTGCTTACCCTTACTGAGCCAATGATTAAAGTACCATAACCTTTAGTGGCTCCTTGTGAGTTATCACCAAAGGTGACTTGTGGACCTTCTTTCTCAACAAATTCTGTCAGGAGATCTTCGTTGCCAGTCATGTGCCTAGAACATCCACTGTCCAAGTACCAGACTGAAGATTTAAGAGCATCTCCTGTGTTGAGGTCCACTGAGCCCTGCAATCACAAATCAAGCTTTATGTACCCATTTGGTGTTGGGTCCTACCAGGTTAGTTGTACCTTTCGGAATCCAAATTTGCCTCACAGTTCTAATCACTTTAGATTGGCTAATTTGTCTTCCATAAACATCTACATAGATTGTTATCTCCCTAGGTGCCTTGGGAGTAAACTTTCTATGGGTGTCAGCCTTTGAAGGAACATGAACCGTCTTTACATTCTTTCTCTTCGGCTTGGGTGCACCTGATCTTGGTTTTTGTTGATAAAGGTATGAAGGACATTTTCCTTTAGGCACAAAAGGAATAGGTCTTCCATATGAGTCATTCCTTGAGGACTGCTCATGCCTGGGTGCTTTCAGCTGAGGTTGCTTCATCTGTGAAGACCTCGGCTGATAGTACCTCTGCTGAGATCTAGTTTGATAAGTCACCTGAGCCTTTCCATTTGGTTTTGGCTTAGATTGACTTTTATTTTGAGTGATCTCAGCTGGTCTTTTTCCTTTATCCATAGTCTGTGGTTGAAATGTCACAGACTTGACAAAAACTCTCTTTGTGCCACTTGAAGAAGCAACACTCAGAGGACCTTCTGAAGGTTTTGGAATAAAGCCTATTCCACACTTGTTATTAGGATTGATTTGAAAATTTTGAATTTCCTCTATGGCAAGAGAGGGTTTGTTTAGAGCATCAATCCTTTTTAACAAGGTCTCTTCAGATTTTTGTAAGACATCAATTTTCAGGAGAGATTCTTTTATTTGGCTTACCAATTTTAAATTCTCTTCAGTTAACTTTGTCTTAGATTCGTTGAGATCTTTTATCAGTTGATTTCTACCATTTCCTTGACTCCTGAGGGTTTCCACCTCTTTTGTCAGTTCAATGGTAGATTTGGCTGAGTTCAGATCTGCTTGATTCCCAGACTCAATTAACTTGGAGTTTTCACTCAAGAGTTGTTTGTTCTCATCTTGAAGACAGAAACTTGCTTATTGCAACCTTGAGAAATCAATCATCAACTGTTCCAAAGCGGACTGAAGATTGGTGTGTTCTAGAGAAATGGATGGTTTAGATTGTACCTCAGGTTCTTCTCTTGCCATGAGGCACATGTCATCATCACTGCTGTCAGAGAACAGTCCATCAGATGACTCCAGATTTTCATCCACATCCTCAGCCACCATGGCTTTCCTTTCTCCATATCTTCTGTCTCTTTTGGCTTGCTTTTCCTTTCTTTCTTTTGTGCTCAGTTGAGGACAATCATATTAAAAGTGTCCAATCTTCTTGCACTGAAAACACCTGTTGGCATCATCATTCTTTTCCTCAGTGGATTCTCTGGTCTTTGATGATTATCCTTCAGCCTTGGTGTAATTCTTGTATTCCTTCTTCTTTTCCAGCTCAGATGAGCTTTTCTCTCCTTCTCTGGTGGTCTTTTGTGGATAACTTCTACCTTCCCTGTTATCCCTGTAAAATCTTTTATACTTGCCAAAGCGGCTGTTAAGTTGTTCAAACCTTCTAGACATCAGGCTGAGTTCCTCCTGCATCTCAGCCTTGCTTTGAGACTTGCTTGCCTTTGTACTCTTCCGAGGCTTTGAGGATTTTGGCTCAGACTCCTTGGCTTTGAAGGCTACTCCCTTCTCAGCTGAGGTCTCATCAGGAGCCCTTTTCCTGTTCAGATCAAACTCATAAGCCTTGAGTTCAGAGAATACCTGTTGCATAGACATGCTGGATAGATCCTTGGTATTCTGCATCATCACATAGTACACATCCCATCTTGAGGTTAGACCTCTCAGGATCTTTAAGGCAAACTCCCTTTTGGTATAGACTTTTCCCAGAGAATTTATCTCATTCATGATGTCAGTGAACCTCCCATCAAGCTGGTCAATGGTCTCAGTGGGCTCCATATTGAACTGCTCATACTTTTGAACAACTACTGAAAGCTTGTTCTCCTTTATCTTGTCAGTTCCTTCACACATGAGAGCAAGAGTGTCCCATAGTTCCTTTGCAGTTTTGCAGTGGATCACTCTTCCCATTACAGAATCTAGAATAGTGGTGTAGAGAATGTTCATGGCTATGAAGTTGAGGTTGTTTCTCCTCCTCTCATCTGTAGTGAAGTTATCTTCATCCTTGGGCCATTCTTCTCTAGGATCTGCAATAGTTTCAGCTGTAGTTCTGGGGTTAGGTGTCATAAAAATAAATGGACCTTTAGTAATAACCCTCAACATTTCATCATGCACACAGGAAAGATGAGCTCTCATTCTGATCTTCCAGAAGTCATAGTTTTCCACTGAGAATTGTGGAAGCTTTTGATGAGACATATGGTTCAAGGGATTAACTCCCATGTTGTTCTCTGCTGGTGGTGCTACCCTAGCTGCATTGTCAGCCATAGTATATAAACAAGTTTGTCAAAAGATCAATTCAGGTGACCTTAAAGAAATACCTTTAAGCACAAGGTATACTTAGAACAATGGTCTTTTGAACCATTGCTCTGATACCAATTATTGGTCCCGAAACGAGTAAACAAGTGTATGGGGGGGAATACACATGTGGTTACAAATTAAAACTTCTTTTAAAACTTATCAGGTTACTTAAGACAGTAGCTCGTCAGTGGACTTGAGGTCTGCTGAGAGTTACTTTGTGAAAGCTTACTGAGATAATACCTCCACTGAAAGCTCAAGACTTTTAGTTGAACTACTATCTAATTAGCTTTCAGATGCGGATTAGTGAGCCCTTTAGAAAACTCGTTTTACTTTGATAAACTTTGAGATTAACACACACTTAGGAAAACAGATAATAAGAACATAAGGTATAAAGTGGTTCAGAGAAGAATCT
Source organism: Ballota nigra (assembly GCA_947034835.1). Lineage (NCBI taxonomy): Eukaryota > Viridiplantae > Streptophyta > Magnoliopsida > Lamiales > Lamiaceae > Ballota > Ballota nigra. The sequence goes on along the minus strand of OX344720.1, from coordinate 17,827,767 downwards.
CCTACATCCACTGTCCTGATCAAACAGGAGAATTCCTTTCACTTGGAATTCCTTGTGTTATAGTGCCAAGGTGCACTGATCAACTAATCCTCTCTTAGGATGATTGATCACTAGGAAATTCCAGGTCCTAGTTCCCAAAACAAACCACCTTTCAGACTGATACAACAATCAGCTTACTAACACCACTTAACACTAACTCTCAACCTAAACACTGAGTAGGGTTTTGAGTAGGGTTTTGGTTCCAACTATTTTGAGATAATCCTTACAAGTTTAGCTCAAGGCTTAGGATTGGATTATCTCTTTCTAAGATTTGGATATAGCTTTTAAGCTTGGTTACAAAAGGTTTGTTAGGCTCTCTACAAATGTGAAACACTTGGGAAACAAAGGTAATTTCGAGTGCTTCTGAATGTTATGAATGTAGAGATAGCTTTGATCTTGTGAGTTTCCCGTCCATAGAAATGAGCACGTCTTTCTGTATTTATAGGCTTCCTTGAAAATCTTCCCGTTGGATTTAAATCTTCTCAAGTAAGTCTTCTTGTATCTGATTGGCTCAAACGGCTCTATTTGAAGCTTTAAGTCTTATCAAGAAATAGCTGAAAGACCATGCCTATTCACCAACTTTCTATAGATTGCTAGAGAAAGACTTTTGGTACTTGTCAGGCTGGGGTAGGTCGGCTGTCAGTAAAGTACACTGACGTGTCATCTTCTCATTGGACCTTTAGTCTGCATGCCCAGATTCTTGTCTTGCTTTAAGGTGGAACTCCTCTGAGAGAACCTTCTTATTCCTTCATTTATTGTAAGCTTCACTGAAATTCGTTTTGCCTTGTTCCAACCAGATTAACTAACAGCTTTTAATATGTTTAGCATTGAATGTGCATTGTTAGTTACCATCAGTGGACCTTGGTCCTCTCCTGATAGTTTTAGTCTTAGTGAGAATGTACTTAGAAAACATTCAAGACTTAGACCTTTTCCTCAGATTACTTGTCTTTAGCGGACTTCACTTTAGTGGACTTCATCTTCAGCAGACTTTATTCTTAAATACACTCTAACAATTACTAACTGTACTTCAGTTCCTTAACAGTTGAACTTTTTAATTACGCACTAACTCTACTGAATAATTTACTTACAAATCATCTTAGGAGGAACATTTTGGCATCTAATCAAAACATAAGTCTTATACATTTTCCCAACAGCTGCACAATAATGCCTTCGGTTAGAATTCGACAAATATTATTTTAGTTTTAGCCAATATGCCTCCTACTTTTAAAATTAAGTTATATTTTTCAAATGCAGTTTTGGCTTTGTGAGCATACCAAAATCTTGGACCCCATGGGAGAGTTCTTTCCGCGGTTCTTGAAATGAGATATGTATGTGTTCACGATGCCATAGCAAGTGTGAGGATGTCGGAGCTGGAAGATGTATGTCTTTAGACTGATTTTTTCTTTTTCCATGATATATTTTGTTGGGGTTTGATAGTTTTCACATTTATTGATAAGAAAATGTTTGATTTTATTATTTAATAGATATATAGAACAATGTTGCACAAATTATCCACTGAGAAGGAGAAGATGCAGAGTAATGAGGATTTTAGATAACAAGCATTTGATAAGGATCGTGCATTGATGGTATATAAGGACAAAAACAGTCCCCACAAGAAGTGTGATGAAGGCGATGTGGCAAATGAGGAAGAATTTGTGGAACCCCATGGATGTTAATATTGGGGAATGTGGATTAGATGACGTCGCTCTAGGAGACATGGAAAGGGTTGATGATTGCTTGCGCACTCCGAAAGCACAGAAGGTAACTACAAAGGATTCTGTTCACCTGAATGTGAAAATACCAAGTTTTAGTCTTGGCATGACGCAGTTGCCGGACTCGACTAGTGTTGCAAATATGAAGATAAGTAGAGTCATTTCTCAATTGAAAACTGAGCTAAAGGACGTTGATGGCGAAGATGTAATTTGTGATGGATACGTCTCTGTGGTTGATGATGACGAGGATGGATGTGGTTCTCAACAAAAAGAAGTTAAACTCGATGTGACTCGTGAGGTTGGTATTTCTGGTGAGAAGATAAAGGATGGGAATGGGAAAATAGCATAAAAATTGTGTCTGAAGAGTTGATTCGATTTAAGGAGCTAGAGGCTGAGAGGATCAAATCTATTGTGGAGCTGAAATTGCTGGATGAAAAGATTCATGAGTTGTAGCTTCAAAATGAAGAATTAGAATAGAAACTGGGTGAAATTATGGTTCCAAGTGCAACACAAGTTTCCTCAATTCCAATCAACATAGCTTACATGGAGGCCATTGAACAAATACATATATTGAAGAAGGAGAAGGATGACATTGTTCGTGCTAACGAGTATATTAAGAGGCAGCTCGAAGAGGCTGTTGAACGGATGGTACATGTGAAAAAACCCCTTGTGTACAATCTTGAGAAGACATTGATGATGATACCAGGAGGTGATTAAGAGGAGGATAAGATTGAAGCAGTTGAGGAGGAGAAAACTCCTTGTGTGAAGGGTAAGAGAATGGCAAATTACAAATCGCCAAACACTTTTGCAAGATGAGTTAAAGGAAGAACATTGAAAGATGATTGAAAAGGCATTAAAATAATGCCACAGCTGCCAATCGAAGAGCTAGTAAAAAACACGAAGAGGTGGTACACGTGGATGAATAGGATATTGATCCTGGCGAAGAAGACAAAACTGTTAATGAGAACTGTAATTTCAAGTTTAACAATTCGTGTGTAGCAGTGAGGCGAACAGATTCTGAAACCATAAGTGTTATTGAGTATCTTTTTCATACCGAAGGTAAGGGGTGAGTGCCCTTATATTTTTGTTATTATTTATTTTTGTCAATTGAAAAACTTACAAATAAATTATATTTATTTTTTTGGCAGACATGTTGTATGGGGTGGAGAAAGATTGTTTTCTGTGGTGACGATAGAAGCTATATTGGATATTCTTCATAACATAAGAATATCAGATCGGGTGAGACACACTATTAGAAATGTTTGCCAAATATATTTGATGTAAATAGTGTATATATAATGTATGAATGTGGCAGGTTATTGATGTTTGGGTGGAAATTATGCATGGGGTTTATGGTGCGCACCATTCTTCGAGCTTTCCAACCTCAGTAGCCTGACTCCTTCAGGTCCTACTTGGCACAGCACTGATCCTCTCAATCATGCTCTTCACTGAGTAGTCCACTGACCAGCTTAGAAAGTCAGGTTTATACTCAGTGGGACTTCCTTCAGGCTTCTCTTCAGGTTCAGGTCTTCTGACATGGCTTCAGTCTGTTCTCTTTTTGATGTTATCTTGACTTCCTCAGGCTCTATCAGTGAGTTCCCCCTCACTGAGTTCCCCCTCAGTAGAGTTCCCCCTTCAGCTGAGTTCCCCCTTCAGTAGAGTTCCCCCTCACCGAGTTCTTCCTCCACTGATAACCTGTTCTACTGAGAAACAAACTAGCCTGACCTGAAACTAAAAGATACAATCCTGACTGCTTCAAGCCTATTACATGTGGTTTTGGAAAATCATCAAAACTAAAATATATCCCAACAATTTCCCCCTTTTTGATGATTCCAAAACTTCTAACCAAATGATTTTCTATTACAAGAATAATGTCAGAACACAAGTAATAATATGAAATATGCAGAAATTCCCATAATTTAAAACATTTAAGATCTGTTTGGTTGACCATTTTTCTTAACAAATCTGGATCAGTGGTCATGTGAACAACCCGCTTTGATACCAATTGTTGGTCCCGTTTTCTTTCATAAATAAGGACACTATGAGAATTTAGGAGAATTTTTTTTAAAACACTGAAGTAAACTGATGTATGGAAATAATGAACACAACAATGTAAAGTGGTTCGGAGGCTCAAGCTCCTACATCCACTGCCTGATTTAACAGGAAATCCACTACCCGGGATTCTTGTTATTAACGTGCCAAGGTGCACTCACAACTGGACTCACACCCCTCCGCGGAGCTGCCTCTCGAACTGGCCTCACATCCCTCTTCACTCAGGGACTGCCTCTCCTCACCTCACCTCACTGCAACACCTAACACTATTCTGGAAAGGGTTTAGTTTGGTTTGGTTCTCTCCAACTAGGTGAGGTTTTCCCTTACATGGTTTTAGCCTCTGAGCTAAGGTTGGGAAAACCTCTCTAAGCTTAGGATGTATATGATAGGCTCGAGTATACAAACTGGAACACTCAAATATGACTATGAAGAGTTCAATGTCAGTGTTCTTGATGGAGATGGTGCACCCTTATGACTCCCTCATGACTTGCACCACTCTCGCACCACCAGCTCACTTTCAAATGAAGCTTGAGTTTGTATTTATAGTTTGGATTTGAATGTTACCGTTGGAGAAAGTAACATTCAAATCCAGACTATCTCTGGAGTGAAATTCTCATTTTCAGTGAAGTATGGCCTTGTCAGCTTTTGTCAGATTCGCTGCCTTGACTTGATTGGTCCACGTGGACTGAGTCCAACGGCTCTTTTCTTCAGGGTACTTGATCAGGGTAGTCCTGACTTCAGGCGACTTGTCTTCAGCTGACTTGTAATCCTCTCAGGATACCTTTCTTCAGTAGACTTGAAGTCTTCTTAGGAACCATCATTGGACTTTAAGTCTTCTCAGTGGACTTCCTTCAGTAGACTTGAAGTCCACTCAGGGGAGTTGACATAAGGCTAATTGTCAAGCTTCCCAGCCTCAGTAGCCTGACTCCTTCAGGTCCTACTAGGTACAGCACTGATCCTCTCAATCATGCTCTTCACTGAGTAGTCCACTGACCAGCTTAGAAAGTCAGGTTTATACTCAGTGGGACTTCCTTCAGGCTTCTCTTCAGGTTCAGGTCTTCTGACATGGCTTCAGTCTGTTCTCTTTTTGATGTTATCTTGACTTCCTCAGGCTCTATCAGTGAGTTCCCCCTCACTGAGTTCCCCCTCAGTAGAGTTCCCCCTTCAGCTGAGTTCCCCCTTCAGCTGAGTTCCTCTCAGTAGAGTTCCCCCTCACTGAGTTCTTCCTCCACTGATAACCTGTTCTACTGAGAAACAAAACTAGCCTGACCTGAAACTAAAAGATACAATCTTGACTGCTTCAAGCCTATTACATGTGGTTTTGGAAAATCATCAAAACTAAAATATATCCCAACATTTGTCCAGGAAAGTTGAATGTGACATGGGGATAAATATAGGCTTTGAACAACTCATACCAAACTTCTTGATTAGTTCTTGAGTGTACTTGGCCTGATTTATGAAAATTTTCTTGTCCATTTGTTTTACTTGCAATCCTAAAAAGAAATTTAGATTTCCCATCATGCTCATCTCAAACTTCTCTTGCATGAGATGTGAAAATTTCCTATATAATTCTTCATTAGTTGATCCAAAGATAATATCATCAACATAAATCTGAACTAGTAAGTTGTCTTCACCATGTATGAGTCTAAATAGGGTCTTATCTACCATTCCTTTCTTGAATCTATTCTTAGTAAGATGATCACATAGAGTATCATACCATGCTCTGTGGGCTTGCTTCAATCCATATAAAGCTTTTTTCAATTTGTAGACTTTGTCTCCATCTGTAGAGTCTTCAAAACCAGCAGGTTGTTCTACATAAACTTCTTCTAACAAAAGTCCATTAAAAAATGCACTCTTTACATCCATTTGGTATACAGTAAATTTCATATGAGCAGCATAAGCCAAAAATATCCTTATGGCTTCAAGTCTTGCAACAGGTGCAAAAGACTCATCAAAACCAATTCCCTCAGCTTGACAGTATCCTTGAGCTACTAGTCTAGCTTTATTTCTTGTAACAAATCCATCTTCATCAAGTTTGTTCTTAAACACCCATCTTGTACCAATAACCTTTTGATAACTGGGTCTAGGAACTAATTCCCAAACTTGATTCCTCTCAAACCCATTCAACTCTTCTTGCATAGCAAGTATCCAATTGGCATCCATAAGAGCTTCTTCTATATTTGATGGTTCCATTTCAGATAGAAAACTTGCAAACATAGCTGTTAGGATATAGATTAGATGTTTTGAAGATGTTAAAACAAAGAACTTGTAATAGGACTAGCTGAACCTGTTAGTCAGCTACAGATTAGTCTTGGTCTAGAATAGGTCTTTGGTTAAGGGGGAAGAAATATGGGTAGACCAGAGGAGCCTGATCAGAGGAGGTGACCAGATGAGAGGTGACCAGAGGAGTCTGATCAGAGGAGGTGACCAGATGAGGAATGGACCAGATGAGCTCTGACCAGAGGACCAGAAGAGTCTGACCAGAGGAGTCTGACCAGAGGAGTCTGCCAGAGGAATCTGACCAGAGGAGTCTGCCAGAGGAGTCACCAGAAGACCTCTTCCAGATGAGGTTCAGAGCAGAAGTGTTACCTGACCAGAAGACCCCAGACCAGACGAGTCCTGACCAGATGAGAGAGACAAATTAGTTCACCCACATGGAGGCTGCGTATAATCTGGAAACAAGGAGATTTTGGAGATCATGATGGAGAAGAAGGCAATCTAGAGAGTCAACTGATAGGAGGATTTGATTGATTGATTGAAAGTCATATAATCAATCATATAATCAATCTTTGATTGATTATATTCCTCCAATTATGGTTGTTTGAATTGCTAGCTCTCCAACGGCTAGTTAATTCACAACTATAAATAGGAGTGCTTGGATTAGTTCAAGAGACAAGAGTCGCGCGAGAGCACACAACAAGAACACACGAACTCTTCCAAACACTCACCTTGTTCATTAATGTTTATACACTCTTTAGGAGTTTCAGTTGGATCTTATAATTAACCTGTTCATCTTGAAAGGTTGTTGTAAGTTGTTGTACGAAGGAGCTGGTACTTCGCAATTCCAGTGGTTAGTGAGTACGTTGGTGAGAGAGAAAGTCCCCTTTGGAGAAAGGGAGAGTGGACGTAGGATCGTTATATCCGAACCACTATAAATTCTGGTGTTATTTACTTTTCTGCAATTTAGATTTCTGCATTTTAATTTTAGTACTTGATTTATAAATTGGGTTTTCATTAAAAATAAACTCAAAATGCTTTCCGCTGGATAACCATTTTGGGACCAACAAGTGGTATCAGAGCAGTGTGTCCTACAGACCACTGTTTTGAAATTATTCTGGTGGTCACCAGGGCAGATCCATTTTTTTGAAAACCCAAATATTTGTTGTGCTAACAATTGTTGCAGAAATGGGCTCGAAGAGAAGCAGTAAAAGAAACACTAGGATTTACTCCAAAAGGAGCTTCGCAGATGAGGAAGAAGAGGTATCCACTTCTGGTTCATCATCAAATTTTGGACCAGACGAAAAGATATGTCTGGTGACAGACGAGGTATGTAATCGAACTCCCTCTTCTTTTTCATCTTCTTCTTGTTCTGGACAATCAGAGGAGTCTGATATGCAGAAGATGCTATTAGATCTCCAAAAATCTATACAACTTTGTCAACAATTGGAAGATGAGAACTCAAAGCTAAAAGCAGAAAATCAGAAGCTTTCACAATGTTTAGGCAACTCAGCTAATCTACCAGCTGAACAAAATCATACACTAGTTGAAGAGTCTTCTGACAGAAAGGTTGGTTGCTGAAAACATTGAGAAAGACAATGAATATAACCTGCTAAAAGCTAAGTTTGATGAACTCTTCCATCAAAACAAAATTGTAAGAGAAAGTGAGGACAAGCTCAAAATGAGACTGGAGCAGCTGACTACAGCAAGCAATGCTGTGTCACACATAGCTACCTCATCTCAAAGAGAGCATGATAAAACAGGCCTTGGTTATTCCAAACCTGAATCCTCACATGTTCAGAAAGAAGAACAGCCTAGAAATTTTATTGATAAGGGCAAGAGGTCAGCTGACCAGGCAACTCAGCCTAATGGGCAGATGAGTTCTAAAACTCAAAAACCCTAAAGGCAGAGGAGGAATTTTAAGAAGGGTTATACCCAGAATAAAAGACCTCAGCCAGGCCAGCAGAATAGAAGACAGTCTGGATCTTCTCAAAAGAGGCAGAACCAGATGACTTCTACTCACCTGCAGAAGACCTTTAAGTCATCTGCCAGACCAGCTGGAACTTTTGATGGTTCTAGCAAGACTTATCCTTATCAACAAAATTTCAAGACTGTTACATTAAGACAAGTTATTCCTTCTACTGGACAAGCTCATGAGAGAAGAAGAGCCTCTAGAAGAAATAACCATGTCGAAGCTTCTTATGTTCAGTGTGTTTTTGTGGATATATATGGAATAAAGATAAGATCACCTGATTCAAAAAGGGATGATCTATTCTTGTGGCTTCCTAAAAATTGTGCTAACCCCCCTGGACCCAGTAGGGTACCAAAAAGTTGATTGCCTTCAGATACACAAGAAGACCAGCTGATGTTTTGCCCCAATATCAGCTGAGCATACTTTGAGGGGGAAGATCAGTTGACCCAGCCTGCTAGAATCTCTATTTGTTATTTCAATATTTTCTTGTCTTGTTTTATTTCAGTTCTTTCAGTTTTAACATCATCAAAAAGGGGGAAATTGTTAGGATATAGATTAGATATTTTGAAGATGTTAAAACAAAGAACTTGTAATAGGACTAGCTGAACCTGTTAGTCAACTACATATTAGTCTTGGTCTAGAATAGGTCTTTGGTTAAGGGGGAAGAAATATGGGTAGACCAGAGGAGCCTGATCAGAGGAGGTGACCAGATGAGAGGTGACCAGAGGAGTCTGATCAGTGGAGGTGACCAGAGGAGGAATGGACCAGATGAGCTCTGACCAGAGGACCAGAAGAGTCTGACCAGAGGAGTCTGACCAGAGGAGTCTGCCAGAGGAGTCTGACCAGAGGAGTCTGCCAGAGGAGTCACCAGAAGACCTCTTCCAGATGAGGTTCAGAGCAGAAGTGTTACCTGACCAGACCTGACCAGAAGACCCCAGATCAGACGAGTCCTGACCAGATGAGAGAGACAGATTAGTTCACCCACATGGAGGCTGCGTATAATCTGGAGACAAGGAGATTTTGGAGATCATGATGGAGAAGAAGGCAATCTAGAGAGTCAACTGATAGGAGGATTTGATTGATTGATTGAAAGTCATATAATCAATCATATAATCAATCTTTGATTGATTATATTCCTCCAATTATGGTTGTTTGAATTGCTAGCTCTCCAACGGCTAGTTAATTCACAACTATAAATAGGAGTGCTTGGATTAGTTCAAGAGACAAGAGTCGCGCGAGAGCACACAACAAGAACACACGAACTCTTCTAAACACTCACCTTGTTCATTAATGTTTATACACTCTTTAGGAGTTTCAGTTGGATCTTATAATTAACATGTTCATCTTGAAAGGTTGTTGTAAGTTGTTGTACGAAGGAGTTGGTACTTCGCAATTCCAGTGGTTAGTGAGTACGTTGGTGAGAGAGAAAGTCCCCTTTGGAGAAAGGGAGAGTGGACGTAGGATCGTTATATCCGAACCACTATAAATTCCAGTGTTATTTACTTTTCTGCAATTTAGATTTCTGCATTTTAATTTTAGTACTTGATTTATAAATTGGGTTTTTATTAAAAATAAACTCAAAACGCTTTCCGCTAGATAACCATTTTGGGACCAACAATAGCTTCATGTTGTTGTCTTCTGGTCTTCACTTTATCAGTCACATTGCCAAAAACTTGTTCAGGGGGATGGTCTCTAAGCCATTTTATGTCTTGAGGATCAGGATGAATATTTTGTTCAGCTGTAGAGTTTTAACTGAAGACTCATTGAGCTTTTCTTTTAATTCCTCAACTGATGGAATATTATCTTGATTATCTTGACATGTTTCATTTGATTGATCTTCAACCCTTTATAACTCTTTAGGTTTTTCTCCTTTGCCTTGTTCAGTCATTCTAATTGGAATTTCAACTGTTACATATGGTTGTAGAGTCTTATCTGTAGAGTTTTCTTCTTCTAGGTTTTTGATAATCTTCTAGCTTTCTCCATTCTCATTGTCCTCTTATTGAACACTCTAAATGCTTTACTTACTACTGAATATCCAAGAAAGAATCCTTCATCTGACTTAGGATAAAATGTTTTTAGATAGTCTTTTCCATTATTCAGAATGTAGCATTTGCATCCAAAGATGTGAAAATAAGATATATTAGGACCAAAACATTTCCATAATTCATAGGGATTCTTGGAATGTGCTTTATTAATTAAGCACCTATTCTGTGTGTAACAAGCAGTGTTTGTTGCTTCAGCCCAAAACCTTTTAGGTAAATGAGCTTCTACCAACATTGTTCTGACAGCTTCTTTCAGAGTTCTATTCTTCCTTTCAGCTACACCATTTTGTTGAGGTATTCTAGCTGCTGAATACTCATGATGAATCCCATGAAGTGTACAAAACTCTTCAATGACTTGATTTGTAAATTCAGTTCCTCTATCAGATCTGATTTTTATTTTCAAGCCTTTTTCATTTTGGATTTTCCTAATTAGTTCAGGTAACCTTTGTAGAGTCTCACTCTTCTTCCTTAGAAACACAATCCAAGTGAATCTTGAGTAATCATCTACTACCACAAGTGTATATTTTTTCCCACTTAAGCTAACTGGTTCTATGGGTCCAAAGAGATCTATATGAAGCAGTTCCAAAACTTTGTTTGAGCCATCAAAAGTTTTACTTTTAAAAGTTTTCTTTGTTTGCTTACCTTTTTTGGCATGCATCACAAAGATGGTCTTTCTTGAAGTTAGTTTCTGGTAGGCATCTTACAAGTCTATTTTTCACAAGGTCATTCATGGTCTTGAGTGATTTAGTCTCTTATGCCAAAGCCAGCTTACTTCTGTAGAGTTGTTTGCTATGAAACAAAAATTCTCTTCAGCTGAGCTACATTCGACTATGTACACATTTCCTTTTCTAGTTCCATGAAGCTTGACTTGTTTGGTTTCAGCATCCTTAATCATGCATGAGTGAGGTGTAAAGTCTACAATGTAGCCTTTATCATAAAATTGACTCACACTTAATAAATTATGCTTCAGTCCATCTACAAGATATACATCATTGATTTGAACATTTCTCTTCTTATTGAGCCCGAACCTTTGGCAGTTCCACTGGCATTATCACAAAAAATAACTCTAGGTCCATTTAGTTCTCTAAGGTTGGAAAGTGCTTCCTTATTTCCTGTCATGTGTCTTGCACAACCACTATCAATGTACCAAATTTCTTTTGGAGTGGTTGACAAATGTCCCTGCAATAAGTGAAGAATTATTGTTTAGTTATCCAAAGATTTGGATCTCCTCCAGTGATATTTTTAACCACCCAAGTTGGTTTAACAATTGTTGGTTTCTTGTCTTTCTTGTTAGGAACTTCCTGATCAACTTTCTTGTTAACTGTAGACTTCTTTCCATTCCAAAATTTGTTAAAATTCTCATTTCTTTTGAAATCTACAGCTACTTCTGGCTGCACAGTTGTTGTCTGCAAAGTTTGACTTGAAGTCTCTTCTTTACAGATTGATGTGATCTTGTCTGTGTACTGATTGATCTTTCCTTCCAAATGTTTCTCATTCTCATTCTTGCCATAGATAATATCAATGATCTTTCTCTGTTTTTCATCAGATAGATTTTTTACTAATCTTTGAACAGTTGGTTCCTCAAGTTCTTGTAATATAATGCTTTCTCTCTCGAATTCTTGTTGTTTCAAAAACGTAGGCACATATTTTTCAAGGTAATCTAGCCAATCACAAGGATTGTATCCAATGCCTGTCATATCTCCAGAAGGTCTCTGATGCAAAAGTATTGCCTTCAACTTTCTAGAAGATTTACCATAGCATTCCAATCTTTTGATAAAATAACCTCTCTCAGATTCAACATTTGAGATGAGGTTATTCTTCTTTTCAACTTCATTCTTGAGATCTATGCAGTCAGCAATTCTGCAGGTAGCTTCTTCAAAGAGTTCTTCATGACTCATTTTTAGATAATCAAATTCCTCTTGCAAGTTGTCCTCAAGGATAGCTTTTTTTTTTCATTGGTTTCAATAAGTAGCTCCTCAATTAAGCTTTTAATATCTACTTATAATTCATCATAATCACTTCTAATATGAAGCAGTCATTTAAAACCTTTTTGGAGCAAGTGAATCATATTACTTGAAGAATCATTTTCAGTTAAAGAACTGGATAAGGATTGTACCTCTTCATATTTTGCCATAAGACAAATTAGTGCTTCATTGTCCTCAGAATCTGTGGACTCACACTCTGCAGTTGGGTGAGAAGAAGAAGAGGGACTATCTTCCTGAGTCTTTTCAAACTCGGATAGTAATTCTCTAATTCTTTCTTTGTCCAACTTTCTTTTCTTCTCCATCTTTGCAGCTCTTTCCTCCCCAGTGTACTTCTTTGCTGCAGGATAAGGGAAATCTTTGATGAAGAGTCCTGGTTTCTTGTAATTATAACAAAGGTAGGTGGAGTTAGTAGCAGGCTTACTTGACTTACCTTCATTAGCATGCTTTGATGGGTTCTTCTTCCAGTTTGCTTTCTAGGCAAATCTCTTGAATTGCTTGATTAAAAGGGTCATTTCATCACTTTCTGAGTCTGATTCTGCAGTTGGAGTAGACTCTGCAGCTACAAGAGCTGTGACTTTAGAACTAGTTGATTCCTTGTCCTTCCTCCTGTCAATATCAAACTCAAAGGCTTTGAGGCCAGAAAATAATTCAAATGTAGATACTTTAGAGGGATCCTTAGTCTCCCTCATAGCAACCACTTTCATATCCCACTCAGATGGTAAGGCTCTTAGAACCTTCATATTTTTCTCCCTTTGTGAGTACTCTTTTCCAAATAACTCAAGCTCATTGAGGATCTCAATAAATCTTGAGTCAAACTTTTCTAGAATTTCTCCAGATTTCATCTTGAAGTTCTCAAATTTTTGGACAACTGTCATGAGCTTGTTCTCTTTAATTTGATCAGTTCCTTCACATATCATCTCTAATTTCTCCCATATTTCTTTAGCTGTTTTACAACTTTTGATCTTGCTAAACATAATTTTATCTAGGGAGTGATAAATAGTATTTCTAGCAACATTGTCGAGGTTTGCTCTCCTCTTGTCTTCATCAGTCCATTCTTTCTTAGGCATAGGGATTATTTTTGCTAATCCAGTTTGATCACCAGCAGTGTTGGCCTTCTCAATGACAATTGGTCCATCCTCAATGATAGACCACATCTCATCATTCATTGCAGAAAAATGTTCTTGCATCTTTATCTTCCAATCATCATATTCATTTGTAGAAAGCATTGGCACTTTAGATTTTCATCATTTTAGGAGCCATGGGAATATGCAGATATGATTTTCAAAAAACACTTTTGGATCTGGCTTAAAACTTTAAAACTGGCCAAAGCAGTGGTAAGCCAACTGCTCTGATACCACTTGTTGGTCCCAAAAGTTAATCAAGGTCTAGAGGGGGGAGGGGTTGAATAGACCTTGAATTTTAAAACTTGAAAATTTTCTCATTAAAACAAATAAACTTAACTCTGCAGCTGTAGAGTTTAAACAAAGTTTGCAGCTGCAAACTTCAAAAACTGTTAAGTCTGTTGAATTTAAAATCTCTTTTCAAAACTTCAAAACCCTTATCAGGGTAGATGTTTTAATACTTTAGAAGTATTTTTAACAAATTTTGTGCAGCGCAATAAATAAAGCGTATATGTGAAAATTCAATTGAACAAAGCTTTAGCTAAGTGATTCAGGGAATCTATAGTTATAACTTTTGAAACTTATGCACTTGAAATCCTTTTGAAGTATGAATGATATGATGACAAATAATGAATATTCAAAGCATCAAGTATATCAGAATTTGAATGAGTAGAAATGAAATAAACAGAAAGTAATGAACACAAGAGAGTTATAGTGGTTTAGAGGTATCAAAACCCACCTACATCCACTGTTACACCACAAAGGTGCCAAATTAACTAAGAGAATTCACAAAGACTCGACGTTGTTCCCCCTAATAAATAGAATCCTCACAAAGATCACTCTATGCTTAGTTGGAATATAAATTTTCACTCAGAATCTCACACTTTTCACTCATAAAAAATACACTCACTAAGATAATTTCTACACTAAGCAAAATAAGAAAAATATGGGTATAGTGAGGGAACAGCAACATAAAATACTAGACAAAATATCCTAGCTCTAATTCCTAAACTTCTAAATCTTGAAGGGTTGTAGACTTGGTAGCTGTAGATATATTGCAAGTGTGCTTGAAAGCTCTGGGTTGTTGTTGTTGTCCTGTGAAGTCTTATTCTCCTATTTATAGAAGTCTTGAGAGAGCCTCTAACCGTTGGAGGGATTTTGAATTCAAATGAAATTCACCTCCAGCTTTGACTTCAGCTTAATTAAACCTTCTCGTCTTGTTGCTTTGTCCTTGTGTAGTACAAGTGTCTTGTAGTGATGACTGCTCAAATGAGCTCTTAATCACTGAACTCTCTGTGTCTACTGGCTAGTAATTAGCACTGGAACTCTCTGATGTTTTTCAAACTAAGTGGGTGAAAGTACAAGGTGTACTACACTTAATTAGTCATATTAAACACATGTTTTCAGCTGTAGGCTTATATCTGCAGACAAGGACTCTTCAGCTGTGGACTTGTCTTGAACTCTTCAGTTGTAGACTTGTCCTGAACGGCTGTAGAGTTTATGCAAACTTTGCAGCTGTAGACTTTAGAAATAATTTTCTAAATTCTTCAAATCTTTAGTACCTGTAATGTTAGTTGATTGCCAATTTCGTTACGCACAAAATTACACTCCACGAAAGTGTACGTGTGTTGTCGTAGTTAGGCAAGTGACCAAGTTAAATTATAGAACCACGGGACTAGTGGGTAGTGTAGCCCTAATACTATGCGTCAGTGCGTAATTGTAGTGCGAATCAATATTTTTGAAAGGGGTTTTCTCAAAATTAAAACAACTATTAAAGCAACTAAACAAATCAAAGCAGTTCACTAAATGAAACCAATAAGAAATTTTTAGGGATTTTCTAACAAGAAAAGAGACGTGTTCAGGTGTTCATCATCACATGAGAATCAAGTACACAATCGATAAGTAACAACTATTCAAGTTTTCGATCAACTATGGAAGCAATCACTAAACATCACGTATTCACCTTACTAGATAAGCCTAGGTAAACACGTCAAATAAAAACATCGGATCGTTAATCTTCTCACTTATCACCAATTTCTCAATTAAGCAACAATTGTAGGAAATATGGGGTTCTAATGAAAATACCCAACTCTCGTTGCGATACCTAAATATCCACTCAAATCGCATAAATTACTCACACCAATAAAAGATCAAACACCGACCCAACTCTCGTTACGATAAACACACAATCTAAATACGAATTACAAGAGCAATCAAGAAATTGAACAATCAAAACCATAATCCTAATAGATTGACCTTCAACTAGAATAGATATCACAAATCAAATCAAATACTCAATTACCCATGTAAATCCAAACACCCAAACACAAGACAATTAACTAACAATCATGTCACACAAACTAATATGAAATAAAGAATAATAATCCATGAACATGAAAATTAAGCCAAAAGGAAATAAAATTAAGAAAATAAGTCACCTCTATGGAGTTGAATTAGCTACAATACTTGAGAATCCTTACTTGAAATGTAAACAACTACTAATTGAAAGCTTAATCTAATTTAATTTAATCTATACTAGAAATTGAAGGAAATGCAAAAGAAAATAAAAAAAATGGAAGAAAACTATTCTAGGGGATTAGGGTTCTTTTGTGTGTTAAATCTGATGAAAAATAGTATTTAAATTGTGGAATGAGAGTATTGGGACGAAATTGCAATTAAATCCCTTGAAAAATACTGAATTTTCATTTTTTACCCATCTGCCGAGTCAACTCGGGTTGACTCGGCCCAACTCAGTGAAAATAAGTATTAAATTGGTCAAATCGGCCTCAACTCGGTTCGACTCGGTCATAACTCGGTCCGATCTCAGTTCTTGACTCTCCATGGATTCATCTTAGTTTACAATCCTTTGGCTCGGCCGAGACGTTTAGCTCTAAATCGAGACAATAGCTACGGCGTTGGGCTCTCGATTTGCACGCAATGGTCTCGGTTTGGCATTAAGGGCCTCGGTCGAGACGCAATGTTTTGAAAACCGGACCGGACCGGCCGGTTCAACCGGGAACCGGACACGACACCAGTTCGATTCTCAACCTAAAACAGTTTGTGATAAAACCGCCATGAACCAGTAAAAAACCGGGTCGAAACGGAAAACCGGTGACCCAAAAAAACCGGTTATTATTAAAAAACAGAAAAAAAAAATCTAAAGACGGTGTGAAATAGACCGAGAATGAAGATAGATGATTGATGTTGAAGATCGATGGACTGTTAATGGTAGGATTGCACCAGTGTTGCTCATTCCCAATTGCATAAAAGAATCTCAGGTGTTGGGAGCTTGAGAAATTGAGGGAAAGATGAATTCTACGATTATTTAGGTGAGACTGGGGAGAGAGGGGAGAGACAAGATGGGACTAGGTGGCGCAGGTTTGAGGGGAATTAGATTAGGGTTTATATATATATACACATATATAATGGGCTTTTGTTAGTAAATTTATATTTGGACTTTTACATAATTACATTTATAAATTGGTAAATGGTATTTATAACATTAATTTTAGTTGTAATGTGTTGCATTTATGAAATATTTAAACTACTTAATTTTAATTTATTTAATTTTTTAAAAATTGTATAATTTCAACCAATCTCAATTTATTTTTACAAATTCGTACTACTTTTGTCTCAATTTTGTTATCTCATTCCATTATTTGCCCCACTTCAAACACTTTTAAATTATATCTCGTTCCATTAATAATTACATAAAATAACATTTTTATTTTGTCTCATACACTTAAATTAAAGAACATGTCATCACCAAATAACCATTTTATGTATTTAAATACTATAAATCAAGTCTGACTTTAAAAGTCAAATGAGAAATTAAATTTAAGGTGGAGGGAATACAAATATATATATATATATATATATATATATATATATAATATCCGGTTCATCCGGTTTTTTTATAACGGTTCAACCGGTCGAAGCACTGACCCAGTAACCCAATTTCTTGTCTGGTTCGATGGCCGGTCCGGGTTTAAAAACATTGTCGTGCTCTACCTTTTTTGCTTCTTCTTCTTCAAATTCTCAGCAATTTTCGGCGTCTTCCATAAATTCCGGCAAGCGGTAGCTTTGGCGTGGAGAGTTTTCCAAGGGTGATCCCGGCAACCTCGAAGCTTCAATTCTGGCTGCCATGGCTTCTCCATTAATGGTGGACTCTCCTTGAATTTCCGAACAACAGCTTCGTTTCCGGGCAATAACAACTTTTTCTTTCTCGAGATCACGAAACTCTCAGTTTCGATTCATAAAGGAGGAAATTAGAAACCAAATAATCAATCCCAGCTTTCTCTCTCTACGTTAATGGCGGACTAAGAGATGAGGATGAAAGCAAAATTCTTCATTTCCTCTTTTTTTAAAAAGAATGTGGGTCCCACAACTTTGACCATTTCTTGCCTAAAAACTCACGGGAGTGGCACTTCTTTAGCAATTCAATTTTAAATTAAAAACAACAAGTGGGCCTTTGTTTTGGGCTTTGAATTAATCTTTTCTTGGGCCGTGAACAAGACTTAAAATGAGCCCAATTTACTTCATTCTTGATTTATTCTCAACTCATTTCTTTCATTAACTTCACAAAATCAAAGGCACGTATTTGCTTCTAAAAATCACATTTTTTACTGCAAAAATAGCAAACACACCTTTCTCGATTATTAAGAAAAAACAATAAAATAAATGTAAATAAATGCAAGAAATATAATAAAATTAGCAAATTAAATGCACGAATTTCAAACAATATTCACACTAATCAACCCCCCCCCCCCCAAATTAAAGTGTTGTTCGTCCCCGAGCAACGAAAATAAATAAGAACAAGTGGGAGAATTGCGAAGAAATGAGTGTCAAAGAAAGAAAATAATAAAAATGAACTCAATAGCTAGTGTTTCACAAATCAATTAACAAGTAGAGATTTATAAGAAACAAGACAATCAAATCTTCATGATCCTCACAGGAAGTGTATAGCTTGACTCTCAAAAGTGTATGGATGTGTAAGCACTCAAATGTCAATTCATAGACATGTACCACCATAGGCTTGACAATTATCTAAGCATCTTGCCCCAAACTTGCATTTAGTACTAAATTAAAAATAACTTTTCATTTGGTTGTAATGTTGGCTCTTTGGTCAAGGTGAGGAATTTTTGGATAGAGTGACTCGTAAAGTAGTGGAGCGAGAGATAAAGACGCCTAGGTACATCTAAAAAACATCTCTAGAAAAAGTTGCAATTGGCCGATTACAACTCAAAAACTCTAACTCCAACAATTTACTTGTTCTCTTTTTTCTCAAGCACAATCCTCTTCACCACACCAAGTACTTTTGAACTATAAGCTCTACCAAAATCTTGTACACAAGAGAATTTCACTTTTCATTTTTCAATTTTTTCCAACTCATTTTTTTTTTTTTGTACAACTTCTCAACTCATCTTTTTCTCTTTTTCCACTCTTTTCACTTTAACACAAACTCATCCACCAAATTCACAATTTAGCTCAATTTAACCTTACTATCCACATTCAAGTTCCACTAGTTCATAGGGAAAATTAGGCTCAATTGGAGGGATAATTTTGCTAAATTTGTAGGTTGTCAATAAAATTAAGTCTGTAGGCTCAACGGGGCTAACTACGAAAAAAATTCATTTGGTATGGAAAATTTGGCTAAGTGACTATTCAAAACAAAGATGGCCTAAAATTATTTTTAGCAGCTTTTGCAAGTAGAGGCCTAGAACTAGACTAGAGACAAGTTCTAGAGCACAATGACTATAAATGACCACACAACCAATGAACAACCATTTATCAAAATTTGGTTAAGGCACAAAAGCTCACGGGTTCAATTTGATCATGGATCATTTCATATCTCATTCTTATTCACCCATATTAGTCAATCAACAAGTTGAACACCAACAAATTCATTCACATTCACAATCAAAACAAGAATCACATCTAACTATTCACCTCATCAACAAGCATTTAAGAGCAATCACTTCCATAAAAACTTTTAACACAAGTAGCCACACAAAATCCTCAATCAATCAAATCCTCATACTCATGCAATTTCCAAGAGCATCTTGGTGTAAAATGAAATGCAAATAAAAAAAAAAAATATCCCCCCAAACTCCGACATTGCTAAGCACTTCGAAGTTTGGGCCCATGTTACGACTAATCAAAATGTGCTACCAAGTGCTCTCTACCCCAATGAATTCACATGCAATCATCTATAATTAGTGTGCCTGTGCTATGAAACAAAAAGTAAACACCCCCCCCCCCCCCCAAACTTAGACATTGCCAAGCAAGTCTAAGTTCGAGCCCGGGGTCCAATATACCTCACAATTTGCATTAAGCACACTTCTGTTTTTAGCTCATCTTCTTCTAAGCTCTCCCTCATTTTGCAATTGAGCTCGAAATACCTCCACTTTTCATCAAAGTGTACCTAATCCCCTACAAAACAAGACAAGAAGAAATACACACTAACATAAAAATGGTAAAATAATGGGTTGCCTCCCATTTAGCGCTAGGTTTAATGTCCTATGCAGGACTTATTGATTGAATTCAAACTTCCCTATCGGAATGACCAAGGATATCGGTCCTCCTTACCATTGTATTTCATCTGTTGAGCTTCGCAATCAAGGATGTTTTCATTGTGAAAGGACCATTCACTTGCATCCTTCTTGCACACTTTCATCCATGGTCTTTCCTCATGTTCCTTCACCATCCATCTCTCTCCATACCTTTCCTTCTTTTCCAAGGATGCCCAAGACCTTCATCATTTTAATCATTTGGTCAAAGTTCTCAAGAGGCAAAATAAAATCAATAGAAGAAATAGCATCTAAAATACAAATTGAAGAGACTAATGGTTTAGAAATGCTCATTTTGATCTTCAATTCATCCTCCATTGCTTCTTGATTCTCATGTTCATTGTCACTCTTGTCCAAAGAGGGACATTCCTCTTCGTCACTTTCACCCATGGAATTTTCGGCTCCATCTTTCTCCTCACTTGGACCCTCTTCTTTCCATCTTCCACTTCATTCTCTTCTTGTTCATCCTTTTCTACCTCTTCACCCTTAGTTCTCACTTTCTCCTCTCCATTCACTCTTTTTTCTTCTTCATTACGTTCTCCTTGAAGGATTCTTATAATACAAATATAATCTTCTCTATCTTCTTCTTCAAGGAAATTCCAAATATGGGCGTAGCTCAACTCTTCCCCTTCTTTCTCTTCCTCTTCTACTTCCATTCTCTCAACCTTTTCTTTCATTTTCTCGACTACTTCTTCTTCCTTTTGCTCTTATTCCTCTTTTTCTTGCTCAATGCAACTCCCAACAAGGTCGTGATCCAACTCTTCCCTGTCAATTTTTTATTCCGATGGAAATCCACTTTGTTCACTTTTATAATTCACACCAGAGCCAAGTTGACCAACTTTACATTGCAAATTATGTATTTATTTTGCAAGACCGGGGACAATAATGGATAGTCTTGTCTCTTCTATCTTTCTCCTCTCTTCTTCTGCTTGTCGACTACACTCCAAGTAAGCTACAAATGTCTCATTAAAAGTAGTCCAGGTTTCAAAGAGACTTGAATAAGTTTCAAGGATACTTGAATCTTGATAATATGAAGGAAATTATTGCCTTAGCCAATTATACTCGAAAGTCTCTCCATTATCGCACCCAACTTCTTCTTGTGGAGGATATACCATACCATCTTGATCAAAATATGGATTCCAAGGATCTTGTTAATATCCGTCCATCTATCCAATGAAGCACACCTACACCAAAGAAAGAATATCAAATTCAAACAAAATAAAAGAAAATGCACTATCAATCACGTTCAACTAGCACGAAGTTACACATAACCAACTAGTCCCCGACAATGATGCCAAAAACTTGATTGCCAATTTCGTTACGCACAAAATTAAACTCCACGCAAGTGTACGTGTGTTGTCGTAGTTAGGCAAGTGACCAAGTTAAATTATCGAACCACGGGACTGTGGCAAGTGTAGCCCTAATACTATGCGTCGACGCGTAATTGTAGGGCGAATCAATATTTTTGAAAGGGGTTTTCTCGAAATTAAAATAACTATTAAAGCAACTAAACAAATCAATGCAATTAACTAAATGAAAACAATAAGAAATTTTTAGGAATTTTCTAACAAGAAAAGAGACGTGTTCGGGTGTTCATCATCACATGAGAATCAAGTACACGATCGATAAGTAACAACTATTCAAGTTTCTGTACTGGATAAGCCTAGGTAAACACGTCAAATAAAAACATCGGATCGTTAATCTTCTCACTTATCACCAATTTCTCAATTAAGCAACAAATGTAGGAAATATGAGGTTCTAATGAAAATACCCAACTCTCGTTGCGATACCTCAATATCCACTCAAATCGCATAAAATACTCACACCCATACAAGATCATGCACCGACCCAACTCTCATTGCGATAAACACACAATCTTAATAGGAATTACAAGAGCAATCATAAAATCGAACAATCAAAATCATAATCCTAATAAATTGACCTTCAACTAGAATAGATGTCACAAATCAAATCAAATACTCAATTACCCATGTAAATCCAAACACAAGACAATTACCTAACAATCATGTCACACAAACTAATATGAAATAAAGAACAATAATCCATGAACAAGAAAATTAAGCTAAAAGGAAATAAAATTAAGAAAATAAAATTAGCAAATTAAATGTACAAATTTCAAGCAATATTCACACTAATCATTAGTATCCAAGAAGCACAAATATATGTTTTGACATTATCAAAATCAATACAAGAAAATTCTTAGGACAAAAATATCCTAACAATTTCCCTCTATTTTGATGATGACAAAACCAATCAAACAAAATAATTGAATAACTAAACATGCATAAAAGTACACAAAATCTAGGAAATGTAGAGAGAATTGTATTCATGCTCAAATTCATACATCAATGTCCAATTACAATTCAACTCAAACACTCTAGACTTTTACTCATACCTCCTCTTGTGCTAGGATCATTGTCTTTATCTTCAGAGTCTAATCTTTATGGGTTGTTTGGTATGATTCCTTGGGCGATGAAAGAAGCATTCCTTTGATCTTCTTTTGATCAACTTCTTCATAGACTTTGAGCATTTCAAATTCAATCCTTGCAATCTCAGTTTCTTCTTCTTCCTTCTTCACTTTGGTTCTTGGTGAAAGGGGTCTTGTTGTCTTCTTCTTCCTCCTTTAAGTAGTTCTCACATCTTCTCCACCTTGTAGTTTCCTCGACAACTTGGCATTATCTCCAGAGTATAAAGTTCCTTGGCATCTCAGAGTCTTGAAAAGCTTAAACATGCCAGTCAGACTTGGGAGTTTCTTGAGTAACGAATGGATAGGACCAATAATTTTGAATTCTTCTAACATTCTTTTGGTCTCATCCACGGGATTCTCCTCATCCTCTGCAAATTCTTCATCAACTGTAGACTCAAGGTATACTACATCTGTAGACATAGCCTCTGTAGGATTAACAGTAGCAGAAACATCAACTGTAGGGTTCACAATCGTTCCTTCTTGAGCATTCCCTACTAACTGTTGAGTGAACATAGATGCTTGAGCCTTCAATTGTTGTCTCCTTTCATGAACTTTGCTTTCCCATTTGCCCGTGGGGGGTTGTGAAATCTGAGGTCTCTTAATTATCTTTTTAATCTGATTCTGAGGCTTCTCTGTAGGTTGCGTAAACGTAGAAACACCCTGCGACCTGAAATCATAATTAGGATTCCTCATTCCACTGAGTTCCTCTTTCAAGGCTTGGTTATCCTGTTTGAAAGCTTCCTTGCAACGACTGAATATTCGATAGAGCAGTATCAAATGCTTCCTTTGTCTCACACTTCTCCATAATTACCATGGACATATCTTTCCCCTTTTTGCCATCATCAAAGTAGGCAAGGAGGGTATCCATCTTTAGAGATATATTGGATTCAAGTTGGGTAGAGGTAGCATTGAGTGACTCGAGGTTTTTGTTGATGTTCAATATGGAATTCTTGATCAGCTTGTTATCTTCAACAAGAATTCCCACTGTATTCTTCAACTCTCTGATTATCACATCCTTTTCCAATATTTCTTTCTTCAAATTCACATTCATTTAAGCTAATCTTTCAAAGGATTCCTTAAATTTCAACTGAATTTGATTCTTTTCTTCCTTAGCTTTCTCAAAAAGCTTAGTTAGCATATCCTGATACCCTTCGTTGATCTTTTTTGAAATAATGTGATCAGGTATCCTTCTTAACTCTTCTTTGATTATAATTGAAATCTCACTCACTGTGGTCTTCACAGATGTAATCTTTTTCAAGATTTCTTCATTTTCAATCACTTGAGCTTCAGTCTCGAAGTCTTCTTCACCTTCATCATCAGACTCTATCAGAAGCTTCTCAGATTTTCCTTCTCCATCATCTATATTGCATCTTTTGGAATTAGGCTGAATAGGGGCAGGGGTCTTTCTCTTTAAGTTCAATGGACTAGGCACATCTGGAGCAGACAACTCCTTCAAATAATCATCGAACTCCGTCTCATTCATCTTCTCCTCTTCAAGTGGAGTAGATGGATCAGCAGACTCAAGAATAATGAAAGCAAACTGAGCTTTAAAAGCTTCTAAAGCCTCACCTAGATTTTCAGTGGCTATCAGCTACTGACTTTCATCTGTAGAGTCTCAAATTTGTTGAGTTTGAACTATAGAGCTTGTCTCTGTTGCATTTACTTCAGATGAAGTATTGGCAATAGCTTGTCCTCCTTGAGGTGGAATACCTCCATCTCCAGCATCATCATCATCACCTCACTTCTTCAAATCATCTTCTTTGCAAGGTGATTTCTTTCTAGTCTCTTTATCTGGTTGTTCATCCTCCTTATACTCTTTTTCTTTCTCAATATTTCCAAGGATCACCAATCCTTCTTGTCCATCTGTAGATTTGCTAGCATCTGCTTCAATATAAAGCTGTACACTTTCGACAAGAGTATTGAGATTAGCAAGATCTACCATAGGTGGACTTGGTGGCATCAAAGAACTTCCACCTTCACCACTGATGAATCCTTCTCTTTGGGGTAAATCATCATCATCATCTGAGATTTCCTCATCACCAACAGCAGACAATAGCTCAAAACCAGGAATAATTGCTTGATCTTCAGTTTCATTAACAAGTACCACTCTTAACGCATCGGCTGCAGACTTGCTCAATGTTTTCTTATTAGGGTCTTCAGCTACAATTTCCTTTCCTTTATCCTTTCTTGATAGAAGAACTTTGCTTTCTTTTCATTTTAGCTATCTTATCAAAGAAAAACTTGTTATCCAGTAACACATCAATGTCTGAGATGTTACTCCATGCTTGAACCCAGGCAAACTCTTCTGCCTCTTTCTTTCTAAAGATCTCTAGTTTATTTCTTATGTCTCTCCATCCCTCATACCTACACAGTTCTTGAACATGCTCTGTGGAGAGTTGTTCATCATCTAACTCGGTATCACCAGATTCAGTCTTGTAACACACAAGAAATTCAATCACCATAAGTTGTTAAAATGCATAAGTAATAAAATATGTCTAAGTTATTATTTATTAATACTAATAGTATTAGTATCAATTATTTTTAAGTGTATTATTAATTATTATTAACATTACTATTATTAATATTTTTTTTCTTTCTACAAAAGAAAATATAGATAGAGAATATCTTTATGTATATAAGGATTATGCATGTGTGCATTTATAATCTTTTAGGAAATTCATATTATATAAAATATGACATTAAAGTAATAATTGTAAGGATAAGTTCAAAAGTAAGGCACAAGTTCATTAAAAATCTCAGTCTTATCTCTTTCTTCTCGGTTGTTCAAAAAAAAATTATATATAGGGCTTAGTCCCTAGCGTAATCCTACAGCCCAAGTTTCTTAGATGGGTTTTTAGTTTATTTTTTCTTCTTTCCGTTATCTCAATAAATGATCACGTTCTCAAAATTCCAATAAGACTCTCCTAATATTTCTCAAGTCGGTTAGTTGCTGGATGAGTTAATAAATAAATTATATTTATGCTTATTAAATTGACTTATACGTTTTAAAGACGTTGCATGCGTTATAATCTCGAAAATTTCCCCACTTCTTTGTTTTTAGATAGTTCAAAATTTAAGTAGAGGACCACGTCCCCAGTTTTCTTTCCCCAACTGAAAATATTCTTCGTCTCTCAAATAAAGCCACAAAATATAACTATCTCTCTCACGACGACCAGAGTTCTTTCTTTTGCGTTGAATGCTGTGAGAAATTTTCTTGGTAGTGCCGCTAGTTGCTCTTTTTCTTCCTCAAGGCAGGGACGTTTCCCCTCCAGTAAATATTTATTTTTGGTTCGTCTATCCTTTTAACTTTTATTATTTGCTCTCATTCATTTACAATTGTAGGCATAGTAAGCCTTGTTTTTTTTGCTATAGACGCCGAAAATGGGTTAGTGCTTTTAAATACTCAATCCTGGGAAGTTCGTACTTCGATATTAAAGTTTCATTCGTGTGTAATATTTCTTGGATTCGTCCACTAACCTATACACCCAGTTTAAGTGGAAAATCTTACTCATGTCTTAAATTTTTTTTTTTTTATCAATCTTGGGCTTTTATGCGATCAAACCTCTTTATACATGGTTCAATTCATTTAATTTTCTTTTTGTAATCTTTTATTATGTTTAGGTGAAATATTTCTTATTCCTTATTTAAAAGAAGTGACCGAAACCTTTTGCTCAATTTTTGGTGATTGTGTACTTCAAAACAAAGTGTAATCCTTTCCCTATTATTATTATTATTATTGTCATCATCATTATTATTATTATTATTATAATAGTTTTAAGAGATCAGCAACTCATTTACGTGACTAGGGATATGCTACTATTAATTTAGTTACTAATTAAGTTTAAGGATAATATTCTTTAGTTTATCCACAGCAACAAAATATTATATATATATATATATATATATATAGTACATTAGCGTTATTACTATTTTCAAAGTGTGTGTATATATACATAATATTCTAAAACAAATTTTAAGAAATGTTATTTTAATTATTTTAGGTGGCGAGTAAAATACGCATTAAGACAATTCACGTGCCTTCAATTTTTTGTCAAGATTAAAGGTGGGGTTTCTTACTGTTTGATTGGTTATTTGTCACTTTTAAATGTCTTGTGTGATTGATATTATTGCTTGCTACTACTTGCTATGTCACTATGTTATTCGTTATGTTCGGCGGGGTAAAGGCCGTATAACGCACTATGATTATGCTATGTTATTCGTTATGTTCGGCGAGGTGAAGGCCGTATAACGCTTGATTATGATTATGGTTGGCAAAGCCAACATTGCTATGAGTAAGTATGTATGTGAGTTAATGATTCAATTTACATTTTACATTTAACTGTGACAAATGGGACCCCATTGAGCTAGTTGTTTTGCTCACCCCAATCAATTTAACATTTTGCAGATTAAGGGATATGTTGGAGTACGCAGTGGAGGCATGGTGGATTCGCCTGCATTTATTTCCTATCATTTTAGCATTTTGTTGCGTAGTATGATTTCTAAAATTTTATTTGCATTGAAGGATACTTGAGACTATGTTATGTGTTGGTTTTGGTTACAATTTAGTATGTTGGGTCTTTATTTATTTTGAAACAAGTCCTGCAACTTTATTAGTTAAATATTTTATATCACGACTTGAGTTCATTTTTTCACTATCGGTAGAAATTAGAATTTTATTTCTTTGGTTTAATTGTAGTCTTGAAAAAAAAATTTGATCCTTGAGTAGATTTTATTCAAGTTAAATGTCAAAATACTTTCTAAAAAATCGGGTCGTGACAGTGTGGTATCAGAGCAGGTCTACGTTCTTGTAGACTTGTTAAAAAAAACTTTCTTTCATAATCTTTAAAAAAAACAATTTGCATGCATTCATTATCTCTATGTAATGGCATCCACCACCGCCCACGGCTGCAACTCTCAGGTATGATATGAAAGTTATTTATTAAGTTGCTATTTGATCATTGAAAAAAGAATCAAATGAAATATGAGCTACGTTGACTATGATACGATGAATATGACTAATTTATATAAAGTTTAACACTGATAACTGCGGTGATTGATAGATAACGAGGACATAGGTGTTACACAAAGATAGAACGTATATATTGATTTAAGCTATTCAAAATCTTATAGGAAATGGCCCGCCGAGGACGACAACCACTACCACCTCCACAAAATCCGCAGAATCCGCAAAATCCGTAGAATCTGCAAAACCCGCAGAATGATAACCTCCATGTAGTGGAGCAGTTCAACAAATTTAAGCCTCCTACTTTTAATGGGAAAGATGGACCATCCGCACTCGAGGAGTGGATGGAGAATTTGGAGAGTATATATACTCGGGTTGATGAGATGCACAGATAATCAGAAAGTGGCATGTGCATCCTTCCAGCTGAGGGAGGACGCAAGAATATGGTGGACTTCGTATTGGAATATGAGGCCAGCTGCTGAATGAGATGCGCTCACTTGGGCGAGATTCAAAGAGATTGTCTCATAAAAATACTATCCGCCATCTTTCCAGGAGCAAAAGGAGATGAAATTTTTCAATTTAAAACAAGGGACCTTGTCGGTTGCAGAGTATGAGCGAAAATTTAGCGACTTGAGTCGTTTTGCTCATCACTTGGTCGATTCAGACCTCAAGAAGGCACGAAGATTCATAAATGGTCTGAGTCCTGAGATTAGGAACGTACTATCTGGGCAGAGAATTACCACTTTAGCTGAAATGTATGAACGGGCGGAAGATGTGGCCTCAAGCATAGCAATGGATGCTCCAAAGCCAAAGGTGGCGGGGAAAAGGAAGTGGAACAGTGACGGATCAAGTCAAGAGGAAGACGAACACCACAACCAACAAGAAGGAGGGGTAGTACCTAAAGGGTATATATACCGACCAATCTGTAAAAATTGTGGCAAGAAACATAATGGGGAATGCTTACTAGGTCAAAACCATTGTTATAGGTGTAAAGAACAAGGCCACACTTTTGCGAATTGCCCGAAGTCGGAATGGAAGGGATGGAAAAGGATCAAATTCTGGATCTAGTGGTACAGCTAGAACTTTCGCTATACTACAAAAAAATAAGGTAATTAATTAATTTTCGAGGACGAAAATTTCTTTAAGTGGGGTAGGATGTAACACCCAAGAAATTCAATCACCATAAGTTGTTAAAATGCATAAGTAATAAAATATGTCTAAGTTATTATTTATTAATACTAATAGTATTAGTATCAATTATTTTTTAAGTGTATTATTAATTATTATTAACATTACTATTATTAATATTTTTTTTCTTTCTACAAAAGAAAATATAGATAGAGAATATCTTTATGTATATAAGGATTATGCAAGCGTGCATTTATAATCTTTTAGGAAATTCATATTATATAAAATATGATATTAAAATAATAATTGTAAGGATGTTGGGATATATTAGTTTTGATGATTTTCCAAAACCACATGTAATAGGTTTGAAGCAGTCAGGATTGTATCTTTTAGTTTCAGGTCAGGCTAGGTTGTTTCTCAGTAGAACAGGTTATCAGTGGAGGAAGAACTCAACTGAGGGGGGAACTCTACTGAGAAGAACTCAGCTGAGGGGGAACTCTACTGAGAGGAACTCAGTGAGGGGGAACTCACTGACATAGCCTGAGGAAGTCAAGATGACATCAAAAAGAGAAAAGACTGAAGCCATGTCAGAAGACCTGAACCTAAAGAGAAGCCTGAAGGAGTCCCACTGAGTATAAACCTGACTTTCTAAGCTGGTCAGTAGACTACTCAATGAAGAGCCTGATCAAGAGGATCAGTGCTGAGCCTAGTAGGACCTGAAGGAGTCAGGCTACTGAGGCTGGAAAGCTTGACAAATAGCCTTATGTCAACTCCCCTGAGTGGACTTCAAGTCTACTGAAGGAAGGTATCCTGAGAGAATTACAAGTCAGCTGAAGACAAGTCGCCTGAAGTCAGGACTACCCTGATCAAGTACCCTGAACAAAAGAGCCGTTGGACTCAGTCCACGTGGACCAATCAAGTCAAGGCAGCGAATCCGACAAAAGTTGACAAGGCCATACTTCACTGAAAAGGAGAATTTCACTCCAGAGATAGTCTGGATTTGAATGTTACTTTCTCCAACGGTAACATTCAAATCAACACTATAAATACAAACTCAAGCTTCATTTGTAAGAGAGATGGAGGTGCGAGAGTGGGTGCAAGTTCAAGGGAGGCATAAGGAGGCACCATCTCCATCAAGAACACAGACCCTAAGTTCTTCATAGTCATATTTGAGTGTTCCAGTTTGTAATCTCGAGCTCATCATATATATCCTAAGCTTAGAGTGGTTTTCCCAACCTTAGCTCTGAGGCTAAAACCATGTAAGGGAAAACCTCACCTAGTTGGAAAGAACCAAACCAAACTAAACCCTTCCCAGAGGAGTGTTAGGTGTTTCAGTAAGGGGAGGAGAGGCAGTCCCTGAGTGAAGAGGGATGTGAGACCAGTTCGAGAGGCAGCTCCGCGGAGGGGTGTGAGTCCAGTTGTGAGTGCACCTTGGCACGTTAAAAACAAGAATCCCGGGTAGTGGATTTCCTGTTAAATCAGGCAGTGGATGTAGGAGCTTGAGCCTCCGAACAACTTTACATTGTTGTGTTCTTTATTGTCTTACTGACTTGCATAAGCACTTGCTATAATATTGTCATGCATACTCTGAAAGAAAACATTAGCTAAGTATTTTAGTCAGGATCGATTCACTCATCCTGACATACTTATGCACTGCACTGACCAGTCAAGCAATTAAGTGTACAACAGTGTTAAAACAAAAATTTCTCCTAAATTCCCATTTTGCCTTTTGAAAACGGGACCAACAATTGGTATCAGAGCGGGTTGTTCACATGACCACTGATCCGGTTTTGTTAAGAAAAATGGTCAACCGAAACAGATCTTAAATGTTTTAAACTATGGGAATTTCTGCATATTTCAAACTATTACCTGTGTTCTGACATTCAACTTGTAATAGAAAATCATTTAGTTAGAAGTTTTGGAATCATCAAAAAGGGGGAAATTGTTGGGATATATTAGTTTTGATGATTTTCCAAAACCACATGTAATAGGTTTGAAGCAGTCAGGATAGTATCTTTTAGTTTCAGGTCAGGCTAGGTTGTTTCTCTGTAGAACAGGTTATCAGTGGAGGAAGAACTCAACTGAGGGGGAACTCTACTGAGAAGAACTCAGCTGAGGGGGAACTCTACTGAGAGGAACTCAGTGAGGGGGAACTCACTGACATAGCCTGAGGAAGTCAAGATCACATCAAAAAGAAAACAGACTGAAGCCATGTTAGAAGACCTGAACCTAAAGAGAAGCCTGAAGGAGTCCCACTGAGTATAAACCTGACTTTCTAAGCTGGTTAGTGGACTACTCAGTGAAGAGCCTGATCAAGAGGATCAGTGCTGAGCCTAGTAGGATCTGAAGGAGTCAGGCTACTGAGGCTGGGAAGCTTGACAAATAACCTTATATCAACTCCCCTGAGTGGACTTTAAGTCTACTGAAGGAAGGTATCCTGAGAGAATTACAAGTCAGCTGAAGACAAGTCGCCTGAAGTCAGGACTACCCTGATCAAGTACCCTGAACAAAAGAGACCAATCAAGTCAAGGCAGCGAATCCAACAAAAGCTGACAAGGCCATAATTCACTGAAAAGGAGAATTTCACTCCAGAGATAATCTGGATTTGAATATTACTTTCTCCAACGGTAACATTCAAATCCACACTATAAATACAAACTCAAGCTTCATTTGTAAGAGAGCTGGATGTGCGAGAGTGGGTGCAAATTTAAGGGAGGCATAAAGAGGCACCATCTCCATCAAGAACACTGACCCTGAGTTCTTCATAGTCATATTTGAGTGTTCCAGTTTGTAATCTCGAGCTCATCATATATATCCTAAGCTTAGAGAGGTTTTCCCAACCTTAGCTCTGAGGCTAAAACCATGTAAGGGAAAACCTCACCTAGTTGGAGAGAACCAAACCAAATAAACCCTTTCCAGAGGAGTGTCAGGTGTTTCAGTAAGGGGAGGAGAGGCAGTCCCTGAGTGAAGAGGGATGTGAGACCAGTTCGAGAGGCAGCTCCGCGGAGGGGTGTGAGTCCAGTTGTGAGTGCACCTTGGCACGTTAAAAACAAGAATCCCGGGTAGTGGATTTCCTGTTAAATCAGGCAGTGGATGTAGGAGCTTGAGCCTCCGAACAACTTTACATTGTTGTGTTCTTTATTGTCTTACTGACTTGCATAAGCACTTGCTATACTATTGTCATGCATACTCTGAAAGAAAATATTAGCTATGTATTTTAGTCAGGATCGATTCACTCATCCTGACATACTTATGCACTGCACTGACCAGTCAAGCAATTAAGTATACAACAGTGTTAAAATAAAAATTTCTCCTAAATTCCCATTTTGCCTTTTGAAAACGGGACCAACAATTGGTATCAGAGCGGGTTATTCACATGACCACTGATCCGGTTTTGTTAAGAAAAATGGTCAACCGAAACAGATCTTAAATGTTTTAAACTATGGGAATTTCTGCATATTTCAAACTATTACCTGTGTTCTGACATTCAACTTGTATTAGAAAATCATTTGGTTAGAAGTTTTGGAATCATCAAAAAGGGGGAAATTGTTGGGATATATTAGTTTTGATGATTTTCCAAAACCACATGTAATAGGTTTGAAGCAGTCAGGATTGTATCTTTTAGTTTCAGGTCAGGCTAGGTTGTTTCTCAGTAGAACAGGTTATCAGTGGAGAAAGAACTCAACTGAGGGGGAACTCTACTGAGAAGAACTTAACTGAGGGGGAACTCTACTGAGAGGAACTCAGTGAGGGGGAACTCACAGACATAGCCTGAGGAAGTCAAGATGACATAAAAAAGAAAACAGACTGAAGCCATGTCAGAAGACCTGAACCTGAAGAGAAGCCTGAAGGAGTCCCACTGAGTATAAACCTGACTTTCTAAGCTGGTCAGTGGACTACTCAGTGAAGAGCCTGATCAAGAGGATCAGTGCTGAGCCTAGTAGGACCTGAAGGAGTCAGGCTACTGAGGCTGGGAAGCTTGACAAATAGCCTTATGCCAACTCCCCTGAGTGGACTTCAAGTCTACTGAAGGAAGGTATCCTGAGAGAATTACAAGTCAGCTGAAGACAAGTCGCCTGAAGTCGGGACTACCCTGATCAAGTACCCTGAACAAAAGAGCCGTTGGATTCAGTCCACGTGGACCAATCAAGTCAAGGCAGCGAATCCGACAAAAGCTGACAAGGCCATACTTCACTGAAAAGGAGAATTTCACTCCAGAGATAGTCTGGATTTGAATGTTACTTTCTCCAACGGTAACATTCAAATCCACACTATAAATACAAACTCAAGCTTCATTTGTAAGAGAGATGGAGGTGCGAGAGTGGGTGCAAGTTCAAGGGAGGCATAAGGAGGCACCATCTCCATCAAGAACACTGACCCTGAGTTCTTCATAGTCATATTTGAGTGTTCCAGTTTGTAATCTCGAGCTCATCATATATATCCTAAGCTTAGAGAGGTTTTCCCAACCTTAGCTCTGAGGCTAAAACCATGTAAGGGAAAACCTCACCTAGTTGGAGAAAACCAAACCAAACTAAACCCTTTCCAGAGGAGTGTTAGGTGTTTCAGTAATGGGAGGAGAGGCAGTCCCTGAGTGAAGAGGGATGTGAGACCAGTTCGAGAGGCAGCTCCGCGGAGGGGTGTGAGTCCAGTTGTGAGTGCACCTTGACACGTTAAAAACAAGAATCCCGGGTAGTGGATTTCCTGTTAAATCAGGCAGTGGATGTAGGAGCTTGAGCCTCCGAACCACTTTACATTGTTGTGTTCTTTATTGTCTTACTGACTTGCATAAGCACTTGCTATAATATTGTCATGCATACTCTGAAAGAAAACATTAGCTATGTATTTTAGTCAGGATCGACTCACTCATCCTAACATACTTATGCACTGCACTGACCAGTCAAGCAATTAAGTGTACATCCGTGTTAAAACAAAAATTTCTCCTAAATTCCCATTTTGCCTTTTGAAAACGGGACCAACAAAGGATAAGTTCAAAAGTAAGGCACAAGTTCATTAAAAATCTCAGTCTTATCTCTTTCTTCTCGGTTGTTCAAAAAAAAAATTATATATAGGGCTTAGTCCCTAGCGTAATCCTACAGCCCAAGTTTCTTAGATGGGTTTTTAGTTTATTTTTTCTTCTTTCCGTTATCTCAATAAATGATCACGTTCTCAAATTCCAATAAGACTCTCCTAATATTTCTCAAGTCGGTTAGTTGCTGGATGAGTTAATAAATAAATAAATTATATTTATGCTTATTAAATTGACTTATACGTTTTAAAGACGTTGCATACGTTATAATCTCAGAAATTTCTCCACTTCTTTGTTTTTAGATAGATCAAAATTTAAGTAGAGGACCACGTCCCCAGTTTTCTTTCCCCAACTGAAAATATTCTTCGTCTCCCAAATAAAGCCACAAAACATAACTATCTCTCTCACGACGACCAGAGTTCTTTCTTTTGCGTTGAATGCTGTGAGAAATTTTCTTGGTAGTGTCGCTAGTTGCTCTTTTTCTTCCTCAAGGCAGGGACGTTTCCCCTCCAGTAAATATTTATTTTCTGTTCGTCTATCCTTTTAACTTTTATTATTTGCTCTCATTCATTTACAATTGTAGGCATATTAAGCCTTATTTTTTTGCTATAGACGCCGAAAATGGGTTAGTGCTTTTAAATACTCAATCCTGCGAAGTTCGTACTTCGATATTAAAGTTTCATTCGTGTGTAATATTTCTTGGATTCGTCCATTAACTTATACACCCAGTTTAAGTGGAAAATCTTACTCATGTCTTTAAAAAATTTTTTTTTTTATCAATCTTGGGCTTTTATGCGATCAAACCTCTTTATACATGGTGCAATTCATTTAATTTTCTTTTTGTAATCTTTTATTATGTTTAGGTGAAATATTTCTTATTCCTTATTTAAAAGAAGTGACCGAAACCTTTTGCTCAATTTTTGGTGATTGTGTACTTCCAAACAAAGTGTAATCCTTTCCCTATTATTATTATTATTATTATTATTATTATTATTATTATTATTATCATTATTATTATTATTATTATTATTATTATTATAAAAGTTTTAAGAGATCAGCAACTCATTTACGTGACTAGGGGTATGCTACTATTAATTTAGTTACTAATTAAGTTTAAGGATAGTATTCTTTAGTTTATCCACAGCAACAAAATATTATATATATACATACATATATATATATATATATATATATATATATATATATATATATATATATATATATATATATATATAGTACATTAGTGTTATTACTATTTTCAAAGTGTTTGTATATATACATAATATTCTAAAACAAATTTTAAGAAATGTTATTTTAATTATTTTAGGTGGCGAGTAAAATACCCATTAAGACAATTCACGTGCCTTCAATTTTTTGTCAAGATTAAAGGTGGGGTTTCTTACTATTTGATTGGTTATTTGTCACTTTTAAATGTCTTATGTGATTGATATTATTGCTTGCTACTACTTGCTATGTCACTATGTTATTCGTTATGTTCGGCGGGGTAAAGGCCGTATAACGCACTATGATTATACTATGTTATTCGTTATGTTCGGCGAGGTGAAGGCCGTATAACGCTTGATTATAATTATGGTTGGCAAAGCCAACATTGCTATGAGTAAGTATGTATGTGAGTTAATGATTCAATTTACATTTAACTGTGACAAATGAGACCCCATTGAGCTAGTTGTTTTGCTCACCCCAATCAATTTAACATTTTGCAGATTAAGGGATATGTTGGAGTGCGCAGTGGAGGCATGGTGGATTCGCCTGCATTTATTTCCTATCATTTTAGCATTTTGTTGCGTAGTATGATTTCTAAAATTTTATTTGCATTGAAGGATACTTGAGACTATGTTATGTGTTGGTTTTGGTTACAATTTAGTATATTGGGTCTTTATTTATTTTGAAACAAGTCCTGCAACTTTATTAGTTAAATATTTTTATATCACGACTTGAGTTCATTTTTTCACTATCGGTAGAAATTAGAATTTTATTTCTTTGGTTTAATTGTAGTCTTGAAAAAAAATTTGATCCTTGAGTAGATTTTATTCAAGTTAAGTGTCAAAATACTTTCAAAAAAATGGGGTCGTGACAAGTCTCAACCAAATCAACTGGAGAAGAAGGCACAATGACTTGTAACTTTTCAGGAATGATCTCACCATCCAACTCTTTATCTACTGGAGTCTTGGCTGCAGTTTCTAAGTCTGCATCTGTAGACTTAATCATTTGAGCTGTAGACTCTTCCACTTTCTTAGAATGTTTCTTCTTTTGCCTCAATTCCTTTGAAATTTCTTAATTGTTGAGAATAACAGTATTCTCTTCTTCTTCTTCAATAAAGTCCAACTTTCTCTTAGCCTTAGATCTGTACTTAATAATAACTGGGGGCTTTGGAGCAGGGGCCTCCTTAGCTTTCTTAAACTTCTTCTTTGGCATCATTGGCGCATTTGCAGCACCTCTCTTAAAATTACCCAACCCAATAATCCTGTGATTGTAAATGGGTATTGGAGCACGAGCTTTGAATAATGGTACTCCTAGATGTTTCAAAATATAGTTAAGATAAAGTCCAAAACCTTTGGTGTTTCCAGTTTTGGTCACATTATATGAAATTCTATTGAAAATCAAAGAATTAACATCTACATTCTTTCCTTTTTCAAAAGCAATCATTACGTCCCAAGCTAACTCATGACAATCATCATGACTACCTGTCCTATTAAGTAGACATTTATCCATTACCTTAAAAAGATAAACATATTCCTTCGAAAGCTTACTCTTCTTGAAGTGTTTGTTCCAGTCGTCTGGCATGGCTTGACCGGCTGTAAACTTGTTGTAGTAAACAACATCTTCTTCCTTGAAGTTAAACTCCGTAAAGTGAAGTCCTCCTCTTGGAATCTTCAAAGCTTCACCAATGTCTTTAATAATTATCTTGACATCCAAGTCATCAATTCTGGCAGCAATAAAGTTTCTTCCTTCAGTGTATGAAGCAGTTTCATAGAACTTCTTTGGAACAGTATCATCGTATTCTTCAGGCTTATTTGTTAGAGGAAATTCTAACCCTTGGTTCTTGATGTGTCGAAAGATTCTGGCTATTGCTTCAGACTTGTCAAGTCCTTCATACAAGGCACTAAAATAGAAAAGCGCACTGAAAAGAACTTTCATAGACATGATTAGAATAAAAAAGAAATGAATTCACACAAATTATGAATCCAGAAGTGAAGTATACAAATATCGTTTTTTGAGAATATCGGGAGTTTCGAATGTGCAAAATGAATAGGTTTTGTGCTTAAGGTTCCTTTTTATACATGCACAAAACTCAAGGAAAATGTTAACTTTGAGAAAACAGTTTTTCCTTAGAATTTGGAGATCAATGGTCGAAAATGTTTGGGCTATTTACTCATTTATAAGATCAACGACTTAAAAATGATGTAAATAAAATTCAATTTTAAAAGTCAATATATAAATGTACACTGTTCAGTACATTTTTATCAATTAAAAACCTGATACAATAAATCCAAAAATTTTGTGTAAGTACAAGTACAAGAATTTGGAATTTAGTAATGTATGCATTTATTAACCAAGAATGTACAAGTCAACTTGAAAATCTACAGTTTGAAGTTTGCAGTTTGAAGTCTTCATTTAAGATAGTCTTCCGTTAATTATAAAATTTCATCTGTAGACCTTAAGTTTGCATCTGCAATCTTTAAGTTTACATTTGAGTAACTATTCTTAACTTTTTGACTTTCTTTTTGAAATCTTTTCAACTGTATACTTCATTTCTAAGTGATTTTCTCATAACTCTAACATTCCTAGCTCTCCTCTCAAAGTAGAGAATCTTGATTCATATAGGGGCCTAGTGAAGATATCTGCAAGATTAAGATCTGTATGGATCTTTTCCATTTTGATATCTTTCTTCTCAATATGGTCTCTAATGAAGTGACGTCTCACATCAATCTGCTTAGATCTTGAGTGTAGAACTCTGTGTGATAGCAATAGCACTGGTGTTATCACAGAATATAGTAGTGTTCTTTGACTCAATATCATAATCTCTCAACTGGTATTGCATCCAAATAATGTGTGTACAACAGCTTCCTACAACAATGTATTCTGCTTCAGCTGTAGACAATGCAATATAATTATGTTTCTTACTGTGCCAAAAAACTAATCTTTGTCTAAGAAATTAACAAATCCCACCGGTACTTTTCCTGTCAACTTTACATCCAACAACGTCTGAATCTTTGTTACCTTTAAGTTCAATTCCACCCTCTTTTGAGTACCACAAGCCAAGATTTTGGGTAGACTTAATGTATTTGATAATCTTTTTTCACAACATTCAAGTGTAATATCCCAACAGTCCGTACATGACTTGTCCTCCTCTGATTGGCCCACATCACCAGGTAGGTGAGAATGTCATAACTCATTCTTCAGTTCAGTCTTGTCTTTTCTGAGTTCAAGTTTGTCCTCAACTACGTACATGGTCCAGCGCTGACGTTCCTTTTGCTTTCTTGGATCCTACTCTAAGTCTTTCTCAAACACTCAAGTAGCCTGTTCCCTTCAGGTCCGTGAGTTAGCAATGATCTCAGGATCATGCTCTTCATCCTGATACTTACTCAACCAGCTTAGAAGGACTGCCACAAGTTCAGTGATGGTGCTCTTTGTGTTCTTCAGGCTTCAGTCTTGATTGTCATGAGTGAGTTCTCCTCTCACTGAATACCTATGAATATAAAATACTCTAACAGTTCTAATCCTATCAAGACTAACCTGACTATTACAATACTTAGCAAATCATCTTTTTAGGGTATTTGGGATCAACTCAAAACTGACATTGTCCCAACAATTTCCTCCTTTTTGATGATGCCAAAACACTGAAAAGATCCACAAAATACTTAGTGGAAATAAATCCTATCTATAAGATAAAACCAGTGTTAGAGTAGTTCTTGATAAAGTACAGAATTTAAATAACAACAAAAAAGACAATGAGTTTTTGTCTGTGGGCAAATGTAATAGATTCCATTGATGAATATGACAATGAGTACAATGGCCCTATCTATTACAACAAAATTCAAGGTACAACTAGATTCTACGCATTTCAGGTTTAAGTCCATAACCATTGTAGACTCTCTCCTTCAACTCTTCAATCCTCTGTAGTTGGTTGATGTACCCCTTAGCCTTGGCTATCTTCAGCACCTCCTTCATGATCGTCCTTGAGTCGTACATAGTTGAGCCAAGAACATAGGAGGAGTACGAGTGTTAAGTTCAGGAGCCTTCACTTGAACTGTAGCTTGATCAGCCTCGTCTAAGATCAGTTTGAACAATCCAAGATAGTTGTCCATCATGAAGTCAGTGAAGTGCACATCAATGTCTTCAATGTCGCCCCACCTTTTGACTACATCCCAGAGCCTAATAAACTCGTTTCGTGCATCCACCCAAAACTCCTTCAACTTCTCTGAAATGAACGTGTCAATGAGAACTGGCTCATTGCTTGACTCCTTTGGGACTTGAATCTTTTTGCTCTTAGTGCAGCTGGCTTCCTATACTTCCTGGGTTCAGGCTTCTCCTTCTTCCTCCTTAGCAGACTGAAAATGCCATCATCAAGTTCTTTCTATTGTAGCTTAGTGATGAAAGTCAGTTTCTCCACCTTCTTCTCCAGAATGTGCTGCTTTTCTTTTTTAGTAATATCAAACGATACTAAGCTTCAGTCTTCTCAGGTGCAACTCCCCAAGCCTCAGAGCAAAGAATTGCTACTTGGTCACCATCATACGTGATGGGATTCTTCCTCGTTTCAATGGGAGAGTGCACTGAAGCTTCTAGAATAGGAGGGAGTAGAGGAAGATTCGAAGGATCACTAGCCTGAGCTGCCAGTCTAGCTGACTTCCTTGAAGTTGACTAGATCAGTGCAATGTAAGTTGCCTCAGATACCTCAGAGATGGATCTGTTCTTCTTCACAACCTTTTCCCCCTTTTTGGAATCATCCTTGGTGAGAGGTAAGGACCTCGACACTGTATCCTTTAGGACCTCGTCCTAATTGTTGACAACAAAAGCAGTAAGGGATTGAATCTCATTCAAGTGCTCTTTCATTAAATCAACTCCAGTCTCGATTCCAGATCCAATATATGACAACTGAGACAGGCTTCATTTGAGCTTCTTAAAAAAATCCTCCATCGACCTGTTCAAGCACTTCTCAGTGTCAGCCAGCCTTGCTGCCACCTTCTCCGACTCTGAAGTAATCGTCTCAGTCTGATCCGTGATTGCCTTGGTGAAGAGCTCAATGGACTTTTTAGTCAGCGTCTCCACCGCCTTCAGGATCATTTGTTCATTCTGCTCCTTCATTTGAGTCAGAGCCCTTTGGATCAGCTTCTTCGTCTTCTTTCCCTCGGACTTGACTGAGGTGACAGTGACCTTCATTGCCTTCTCAAGATACTTAAGTTTGTTGTTGGCAACAGTCTTGAGTGCAGACTTCATCCACCTTATCTGCCTTTGGATTGCCTTGTCTTTGTTGCTTTGCTCAGACTCAAGTATGCTCAGCTTGTTCTCCAAAAGTGCAAGGTTCTCCATGATCTTCTCTTGTTTCACTGTGATGATATCAGTGAACTTGCCCTTGCGGATGTCAGTCACCTCAATCTCATCATCGTCCTCATCCTCTTCTAATGGATGTTTTTCCCTGTCAGCCCCCGTCTTCTCAGTCTTCACTTCAGGATGCACTGAGGGCATTTGCAGAGTGATCTCGGCCGCCTGCTCCTCAGGCTCAGCCGAGTCAGCTCGAACTTCAGGGACTTGCCCTTCAGAACTAGGAGTCTCCTTGGATGCCTCAATAACTTTCTCCTATGTCTCAGGACAGGGAATCCCTTCATTGAAAGTTGCGTCATTGGCAGATGAACCAACCAAGTTGGTCTCATCAACTGCTCCACCCTTGGACGCAGTCTCCTTTTCACCTTCCCCCTAAGCACTAGGCTCAGAGTCCATCTCATCTAACTCCTTAGCACATTCATAAACAACTTGTTCATTGGCCTTTCCTCCAGTGCCATCAGTGTCACCTTCACCATCATCTCCATCCTCATCACCCTTCTTCTCCGGGGTATCTCCAAACTTGCCCTTCTCCTCCCTCATCGCCCTCATCTTCTCCACCAGTTCTTTCACACCCTCCAATTCCAGCACCTCGAGGTAATGCGTTATGTTGAAATAAGAGCACAACCTTGTCTCCTCTTGGCACCAGAAATCCCACCCCCTGGATTCAACTAGCATCCATTGCTCAGGCATGTTGGACTGTTTGTATTCCAACCACACCTTCAAGTCTGCAACATGGCTCCTCAGGATGGGGTAGTTATTCAGCCCTCGGAAGTTCATCACAACCCATTCTTCTGCCCTGAACCTAATTAGATTCTCATATAAGTCCATCAAAGTGTCATCCTCCTCTTCTTCCTCAGGATTCTGGATGGTGAACTCGGTCTAAGGGATGACTTCTTTGGAGTTAGAAGGTTGGGATGAAGATGGTTCTTTGGGGTTAGTGG
This sequence comes from Ballota nigra, assembly GCA_947034835.1. NCBI lineage: Eukaryota > Viridiplantae > Streptophyta > Magnoliopsida > Lamiales > Lamiaceae > Ballota > Ballota nigra. Next base: position 17,786,948 of record OX344720.1, on the reverse strand, counting down.
AAGTGACTGGAAAGTTAGTTAGTAAGGAAAGGTCATTTTGGGGATCAGATGGAACGGATGGTTCAGTGTGGGTAGGTGGTGTAGGCTCTGTGGAATTGGGGTCATTTAGCTCTATGGAGGTTTGGGTAGGGTCAGTGGTGGAAGTTTCTGTGGGTTTTGGGGTAGGCCCAGGTTGAAGTAGAGAAGCCGTGTTAATGACTTCTCGTACTTGGGTCAGATCTGTCTCCTCCACCGCCATATCCTCCGCCACCTTCTTTACACCCTTCCTCAGCCTCTTCATCTTCCTAGGCTTCACCACCAATTTCCCTTCATCAAGTACTTCCTCGTCAGACCACCCAGGCTCTGATACAGCCTTCTTAGAGTCCTTCTCAGTACTCCTCTTCTTCTCCGATGCCGTGGCTTTCTCCTTCATCACCACCTTTAGCTTGGAGAATCTCTTCTCCACTCTTTCCTTCTCAGCCTCCTTCTGCTGAGTACGCTCAGCCAGTGTCGCCTCAGTCTCTAGCAATGAGATCATCTACCTCGCTGAGAAGGTTCCTCTTCACAGACTTCTTGCCCTTAGGCTCAGCATTTTTCTTCTACCCCTTCAGAGGAGCATTTGGGTCAGTGAGGCCCAAAATCGGATAAGTGTCCTTCTCCGTGGAGAACATTATCTTCTTTGCTGGAAGTGTGAACTCCTAGTCAAATGAGCACTCAGGGAATACATTGGTGATAAGTATGGACAACCTTGTTCCAAAATAAAGTACACCTTTGATGAAGATGTATTTCTTTTGGTCATCTTTCTCCACCTTCGTTGCAGCTTCAGCAGCGAGCAAATCCAGAAAGTACTGCTCCCAGTTGACCTCTGCCTGGTCAATAATTGCCGCCATGAGCTTAATCTTGTCCTTGCTCACTTGCTCATGGGACCCAATGTTCCCTATGCTGATCTTATTGACAATATCAACCAGAGCTCTGTACTCTGGCTTGAAGTTGTCTTTGTGCATGCGGGCCTGAAAGAGACCCTGACTTAGTGAACCTTTCCAAGTATGCACCTTCATTGTTCTCTTGGTATGCTGTGGGGCTTATACCAGTGCAAAGTAGGGCAAACCTTCTTCATCATTGCCCTGAGGTCAACCTCTCTGACCTCCTCCTCAACCAACGGTTCCCCCTTCTCGTTCTCCCCAGCTGGCACCTTAACGGTCATCTTTGTGAATAATTCACCATTTCTCTTAAACATCTTGATGTATGCCTCAAACACCATCTTCGGAATCACAAACATGGGCTTCTTGGTGTAGAAGATCTTTAAACCAGCCTTCGAGATCCAGTCAAACACTGACTTGATCTCCTTCACCTTCAAGCAGGGGCCATCCATGGCGATAACTTGTTCAATGTGAACTTGCTTGTTCTTGACAATGGACTCGTAGTTGCCAATGGACCAAGTAGTGTTCGAAGAAGCTATTGAAGTGTTTTGAGAAAGTTTTTTGAATGCAGAGAAATTTGAGAGTGAGAGAAATCTCAGTGTGCTCGAGAGTGTATGTATGCGTAAGAGAAACTTGAATGGCTTCTAATTTGATGTTTTATTCAATCAGTTACTCAGACGTGTGGCTGATATTAATCCTGAATTTGAAAGATTTTGAAATGAGGGGCCAGGATTAATTCAAAGAAATATCCTTTTATCACGTCAGTCATATCCCGCCTAAAGCGGACACATATATGAAAAAGTAACTGTACGCATTAAATGCTCTAACACGCATGGGTTTAAATATCAAAAGTTACATTTTTAATGATAACGAACAACGTTTAATGTGATTTTCAGGATGAAAGATTCAGTGAGACAGTTCAAATTCAAAGAGTCAAGATTAGAAATTTCATACTAGTTAGGGTAACATTTTAGTACCCTGATACCTCATTGAGTCGAGTCTGATCCTGAGTTCCCCCTTTGACTCTGAACCTTAGTTCCCCCTAGATCCTACACTGACTGCTCACCCGGATCTAAGAGTCCTAACTCCACTGATAGTTCCACAAATCTTGATTCAGCCAAGGGCTTAGTCAAGATGTCAGCTCTCTGCCTATCAGTGTGAATCTTCTCCATCCTTATATCTTTCTTCTCCAAATGATCTCTTATGAAGCGATGCATAATATCCACATGCTTACAACTTGTGTGAAGCACTGGGTTTTGAGTGATAGCTATAGCACTATTGTTGTCACAATAAATTAGGACTTCATTTGCAAACACTTGGTAGTCTCTCAATTGTTGCCTCAACCATAAAATCTGGGCACAACAACTACTTGACAACCATATACTCAGCATCAGTTGTGGATGTTGCCACTGAATTCTGCTTTTTTGAAAACCAAGAGATCAACTTGCTTCCTAAAAAATGACATGTCCCCGAGGTTGATTTCCTATCAATCCTACAACCTCTATAATATGCATTTGAATACCCTGTTAGTTCTAGGTTGTCATATGAAGGATACCAAAGTCCTAAATTGACTGTCCTCTTCAAGTATTTCAGTATCCTTTTTGCAGTCTCAAGATGTCTTTTCTTAGGGTCAGACTGATACCTAGCACACACACCAACTGCAAAAGTTATGTCAGGCCTACTTGTAGTCAGGTACAATAATGATCCTATCAGCCCTCTGTACTCAGCCTGATTCATTGATACCCCATCAGTATTAGGATCTATATTTCAATTTGTGTTCATTGGGATCCTAGCTGGATTGCAATTTTGAACTCCAAACTTCTGAATCAAGTCTCTTGTATACTTAGCCTGATTGATGAAAATCCCTTGATCGGTTTTCTTGACTTGCAATCCCAAAAAGAAGTCCATCTCTCCCATCATAGACATCTCAAATTTACCCGTCATCAACTTAGAGAATTTCTCACAGAGCTGATGATTTGGTGATCCAAATATGATATCTTCCACATATATTTGGACTAAGAGAATGTCATCACCTTCAGTGATCCTGAAAAATGTCCTATCCATGGTTCCCTTCTTGAACCCATGGTCAATCAGGAATTGGGAAATAGTATTATACCAAGCTCTAGGTGCTTGCTTAAGCCCATACAATGCTTTCTTCAGGTGGTATACCTTGCCTCCAACCTCAAACCCTAGGGGTTGTTCCACATATACCTCTTCATTCAGGATACCATTAAGAAAAACACTCTTCACATCCATTTAATACACTTTGAACTTCTTGTATGTTGCATATGCAAGGAACAGCCTGATTGCCTCTAGCCTATGCACTGGAGCAAAGGTCTCATCATAGTCTATCCCTTCAGACTGACAATATCCTTTACCCACCAGCCTTGCATTATTCCTCAACATAATACCATTCTTATCCTTCTTGTTCTTGAAGACCCATTTGGTACCAACCACAACTTGATGCCTAGGTCTATCTACCAGTTCCCAAACCTGATTCCTTGTGAACTAGTTCAACTCCTCTTCCATGACCATGATCCAGATCAAGTCAGTGAGAGCTTCTTCAATATTCTGAGGCTCTTGCTCAGAGAGAAAGTAACAAAATAGAGAACTCTCACCATGGAACCTACGGGTCCTGACTCCCTCAGTTGGATCACCAATGACTTGGTCAATGTGATGATCTTCCAGCCATGTTTTCTTGCATGGATTTGTCCCTGAAATACCTGCAATGTTAGTGTCTATAGGTTCTATAAATTCAAGAAATTGAACAGAAGGGAATGGAACTGAGTCAACACCAAAGGGATTGATGAGCTTAATGTCAGGGACATCGATTCCCCCTTGATATGGTGACTCAGTAGTCGTCTCAGCTGCGACCACATCTTTATTGACGGTACTTACCTCAGGTTGAGCATGTCCCTCAGTCTGAGGCTCAACTACTCCTGAAGTGTTGGGTTTAGGAGTGGCTCTTGAATTGTCATCCTAGTCGTCGTCATCATCCCAACTTGGAATTAGCACAGTTTTGACCTTTGGATTAGGTTGATTCTTTAAACTCAGCCTTGTCACTCTCCTTGTGACCTCCTCAGAGTCAGATTCCAGCACCTTTACCATAGACTCAGTGATATATTCATCAAAGACAATATGTGGTGATTTTTCCACAACAAGGGTCCTACAATTGCGGACTCGGGATGCTTTACTGACTTCAGAATATCCTATGAATATTCCTTCATCAGATTTGCTATCAAAAGCTTTCAATTGGGTCTTATCATTGTTGAGGATGAAGCACTTGCACCCAAATATATGGAAATAAGAGATACGAGGCTTTCTCCTATTCCATGTCTTGTAGGGGGTCTGAGCATTTTACTTGTTCAGCATGGATATATTCTAAGTGTAGCAACCAGTGTTGATTGCCTCAGCTCAGAACTTCTTGGGCAATCTTGACTTAGCCAGCATGGTCCTGGAAACTTCCTTTAGTATCCTGTTTTTCCTTTTAGCAACACCATACTGTTGTGGGGTTCTAGCTGCAGAAGTCTCATGAGCTATACCAAGTGCATTGCAAAAGTAAGAAATATATGAATTTATAAACTCAATGCCTTTTTCAAATCTAACTTTCATAATGGACTGATTATGCTCATTGCTGAGTGTTGGTCCCAAAAATACTATTTGCGGAAAGCATTTTATACTTAATTTTAAGAAAAACCCTTTTTAAATTGCTAAAATAAATTATGCAGAAATTAAAATAAATAAAGCAATAAAATAAATAACACAAGGATTTTATAGTGGGTCGGATATAATGATCCAACGTCCACTTTCCCTTTGACCAAAGGGGTCCCACTCACCAACAACCTTAGTTACTACTGGAATTGGGAAGTATCAGCTCCTTCGTACAACTTACAACAACCCTTCTATGTGATGAATAGGTTGAGTAATGTTTACAACTACAACTCCTAAGAGAGTAGATATACTTGTATGAACAAGGTGAGTTTATGGTGTGTTTGTGTGTTTCCCTATCTTTTGTGCTCTCTTGCCCGTCTTTCTTGTATTTGAACTCATCACCATGCACTCATATTTATAGGTGTAAAATAACTAGCCGTTGGAGCTAGAAATTCAAACATCTATAAATTAAGGAATATAATCAATCATCTTGATTGATTATATGATTAATTGGTTGACTCATTCTTTGATTGATTCTTCTTTAATCTACAACTAATCTTCCTTGATATCAGTTGACTTCACTTTCTTGACTCTTCTTATCTTTGGATCACAAGATCTTCTTGGTAGAGTAGTCTGGTACACCTCTTCTTGTCTACCTTGTCTGGTCCTTCATCTGGTCCTCTGGTCCCTCATCTGGTCCAGAACTCATCTTGTACAAGACTCATCTTGTCCAAGACTCTTCTTGTCCAAGACTCCTCTTGTCCAAGACTCATCTTGTCCAAGACTCCTCTTGTCCATTACTCAACTTGTCCAAGACTCTTTTGTCTAAGACTCATCTTGTCCAAGACTCATCTTGTCTGGGACTTCTCTTGTCTAGAACTCCTCTTGTCTAGAACTTCTCTTGTCTTGTCTAATTCCCTTCCCCCTTAGCCTAAGACCTATTCTAGTCCTTGACTAGTCTACAACTGACTAACAAGTTCAACTGATCTTATTATAAGTTCTTATTTTAACATCTTCAAAACATCTAATCTATATCCCAACACTGAGTCTCCTGAGCAACTCTAGAAGCTTCACCTGTGTTTCTTTTTTATTAAACAAGAAAATAACTCAAGTATACCTAGAATTATCATCAATGACCACAAGGGTATATTTCCTACCATTCATACTCACAGGTGTTAAAGGCCAAACAAATCCATGTGCAAGAGATGAAGAACTCTGTCAGTAGAGAAGGTAGCTTTCTCCTTGAATGTAGCTCTGACCTGCTTTCCTTCCTGACAAGCCTTGCACACATGATCCTTGCTAAAAACATCATTAGGTAACACTTCAACAAGTGAAAGTGTAGAAATTTTGTTAAGAATCTTGAAGTTCAGATGATTTAATCTTTTAAGCCATAACCAACTGAGCTCTGAAGAGCTTCTAGCAAGAAAACAAGTATTAGGAATAGTGCTGCCCTAATCAGCTAAATAAACATTACCTTTCTTAATTGTTGGCCCCAAAAAGAATTATCCAGCGAAAGCATTTTGAGATATTTTTAGTAAAAACCCTTTGAAGAAAGTTCTAAATGAAAATGCAGAAAACTTAAAGTGCAGTAAATAAAGAACACCAGAATTTATAGTGGTTCGGACCAACTTGTCCTACGTCCACTCTCCCTTTCTCAAAAGGGGACTCTCTCTCCAACCAACTTACGAACTACTGGAATTGCGAAGTACCAGCTCCTTCTTACACTTGCTTACTCCAACCTTTCTATATGATGAATAGGTCGAGTAAAGTTCCAATTAACAACTCCTAAAAAGTATATATACGTGAAAGGACAAAGGTTAGTGAGTGGAGAGTTCGTGTACTTTGTGCTCTTGCCCGACTCTTGTTATATAACTCATCACTATGCACTCCTTTTTATAGTTGTAGTAATTAACTAGCCGTTGGAAAGCTAGCAATTCAAACAACCATAATTGGAGGAATCTAATCAATCACAGATTGATTAGTTGATTGATTGATCTCCTCCATTAATTGGACATTCCAAGATTGATACCAATCAATCAATCAATCCTCCTATCAGCTGACTCTCCAGATTGCCTCTCTAGTATCATCAAACTAAAAGATCTCCTTGTCTCCAGATTACACGCAGCCTCCATGTGGGTGAACTAATATATCTCCCTTATCTGGTCAGGACTCTTCTGATCTGGGGTCTTCTGGCCTGGTTTGATCTTGTGACACTTCTGCTCTGAACCTCATATTGGGAGAGGTCTTCTGGCAGACTCCTCTGGCAGAACCCTCTGGTCAGACTCCTCTGGCAGACTCCTCTGGTTAGACTCCTCCTGTCAGACTCCTCTGGTCAGACTCCTCTTGTCAGAGCTCATCTGCCCTGGTGACTTATCTGCTCTGGTCAAGTCACCTCAAATTTCTTCCCCCTTAACCAAAGACCTATTCTAGAACTAGACTAATCTGTTGCTGACTAACAGGTTCAGCTAGTCCTATTACAAGTTCTTTGTTTTAACATCTTCAAAACATCTAACCTACATCCCAACAATTTCTCTCTTTTTGATGATGTTAAAACTAGAAGAACTTAAATAAAACAAGACAAGAAAATTTGAAATAACTAAATAGAGATTCTAGCAGGCTGGGTCAACTGATCTTCCCCCTCAAAGTATTCTCAGCTGATATTTGGGGCATAATATCTGCTGGTCTTCTTGTGTATCTGCAGGCAATCAAGTTTTTGGTACCCTTCTGGGTCCAGGGGGGTTAGCACAATATTTTGGAAGCCACAAGAATAGATCTACCTTTTGTAAATTAGATGATCTTATCTTTCTTCCATATAAGTCCACAAAAACACACTCAACAAAAGAACCTTTGACATGGTTATTTCTTCTAGAGGCTCTTCTTCTCTTATGAGTTTGTCCAGTAGAAGAAGTAACTTGTCTTAAAGCAACAATCTTGAAATTCTTTTGATAAGGATAAGTTTTACTAGAACAATCAATGGTTCCACCTGGTCTGGCAGAAGACTTGAAAGTCTTCTGTAGGTGAGTAGGAGTCATCTGGTTCTGCCTCTTTTGTGAAGATCCAGACTGTCTTCTACTCTGATGGCCTGGCTGCGGTCTTTTATTCTGGGTATAGCCCTTCTTAAAATTCCTCTTCTGCCTTTTAGGTTTTTGAGTTTCAGTACTCATCTGCCCATTAGGCTGAGTTGCCTGGTCAACTGACCTCTTGCCTTTATCAATAAAATTTCTAGGCTGTTCTTCTTTCTGAACATGTGAGGATTCAGGTTTGGAATAACCAAGGCCTGTTTTATCATGCTCTCTTTGAGATAAGGCAGCTATGTTTAACACAATATTATTTGATGTAGTCAGCTGCTCCACTCTCATCTTGAGCTTGTCCTCACTTTCTCTAACAATTTTATTTTGGTGGAAGAGTTCATCAAACTTAGCTTTAAGCAGGTTATATTCATTGTCTTTCTCAACATTTTCAACAACCAACTTTTCTATCAGCTTAACTTGTTCAGTACACCTGGTTGTCAAATCAGAAGACTCTTCGACCAGTGTATGATTTTGTTTAGCTGGTAGATAAGCTGAGTTGCCTAGACATTGTGAAAGCTTCTGATTTTCTGCTTTCAGCTTTGAGTTCTCATCTTCCAACTTTTGACAAAGTTGTATAGATTTTTAGAGGTCTAATAGCAAATTTTTCACATCAGACTCGTCTGATTGTTCAGAAAAAGAAGAGGAAGTTTGATTACATATCTCGTCTATCACTAGACATATCTCTTTGTCTGGTCCAAAATTAGATGATGAATCAGAAGTGGATACATCTTCTTCCTCATCTGCGAAACTTCTTTTAGAGTAACTCCTAGTTTCTCTTTTACTACTTCTCTTTGAGCCCATTTCTACAAAAAATTGTTAGCACAACAAATATTTAGGTTTCCAAAAAAATTGGATCTTCCCTAGTAACCGCCAAAAGATTTTCAAAGCAGTGGTCTAGGACACACGACTCTGATACGACTTGTTGGTCCCGAAAATAATTATCCAGTGAAAGTGTTTTGAGATATTTTTAGTGAAAACCCTTTGAAGAAAGTGCTAAAAGAAAATGCAGAAAACTTAAAGTGCAGTAAATAAAGAACACCAGAATTTTTAGTGGTTCGGACCAACTTGTCCTACGTCCACTCCCCCTTTCTCAAAAGGGGACTCTCTCTCCAACCCACTTACGAACTACTGGAATTGCGAAGTACCAGCTCCTTCATACACTTGCTTACTCCAACCTTGATATATGATGAATAGGTAGAGTAAAGTTCCAACTAACAACTCCTAAAGAGTATATATACGTGAAAGGACAAAGGTGAGTGAGTGGAGTTCGTGTACTTTTTGCTCTTGCCCGACTCTTGTTATATAACTCATCAATATGCACTCCTTTTTATAGTTGTAGGAATTAACTAGCCGTTGGAAAACTAGCAATTCAAACAACCATAATTGGAGGAATCTAATCAATCACAAATTGATTAGTTGATTGATTGATCTCCTCCATTAATTGGATATTCCAAGATTGATACTAATCAATCAATCAATCCTCCTATCAGTTGACTCTCCTGATTGCCTCTTCTCTATCATTAAACTCTAAGATCTCATTGTCTCTAGATTACACGCAGCCTCCATATGGGTGAACTAATCTATCTCCCTCATCTGGTCAGGACTCTTCTGATCTGGGGTCTTCTGGTCTGGTCTGATCTGGTGACACTTCTGCTATGAACCTCATCTGGGAGAGGTCTTCTGGCAGACTCCTCTAGTCAGAGCTCATCTGGCAGACTCCTCTGGCAGACTTCTCTTGTTAGACTCCTCTGGTCAGAGCTCATCTGCTCTGGTGACTCATCTGCTCTGGTCAAGTCACCTCAGATTTCTTCCCCCTTAGCCAAATACCTATTCTAGACCTAGACTAATCTGTAGCTGACTAACAGGTTCAGCTAGTCCTATTACAAGTTCTTTGTTTTAACATCTTCAAAACATCTAACCTATATCCCAACTCTAATACTTGTTAGAAGCACTTGAAGTGTTGGTTTGTTCTTGACTAAATAAATATTCGATGTGAAATCAACATTGAAACCTTTGTCACAGAACTGACACACTGACAACAGGTTGTACTTCAGTCCTTTAGTTAAACCTTTTGAGTTATCACCAAAGGTTGCCTGTGGGCCATCTTTTGCAGTGTAATCCTAAATGAGACTCTTCATTCCAGTCATGTGCCTTGAGTAACCACTGTCTAGGTACAAAATAGCATTGATCGAGTCATCCTTCTTCTTCTTGTAGCCCACAGCCGCCTGCAATAAAATCAGGCTTAGGTACCTATTGGGTTTGGGTCCTACAGAGTTTGCTAAACCTTTCGGGATCCAGACTTGCTTAACAACCCTGACTGCCTCAGAGGAGTAAATCTGTCTCCCATTAACATCCACATACACAACTTTTTTCTTCTTAGCCTGAGAGGAAGATGGTGTATGAGTGCCAGGCTTCGGAGTCACAGGGAACTAATAGCAGTTATAGGCTTCAGGATGCCAAAACCATGGGGGTGCTATCATGTTTGGTCTTCCCTGAGGGTATTGTCAAGCATGATAATATCCCTATTGAGCAGTCTGAGTGCTCTTGGCCTGAGCTATCCTCGGCTTGCGCAGAGAAGTTTTTTTGGCCTGAGCTCTCAGAGGCCTGTATAGGTTGTTTAGCCTTTCCCTTGGGTTTTGGCTTCACAACCTTAGGGGCAACCCTGACTGTCTTAACAGTTTCCTTGCCCTTGTCAGTTTGGCGGGACTTGAACACAACCTTCTTTATGCTCGGGCCTGCCCGAACAAACACCCTCTCAGTGTTGCTCCCTAAAGCAACATGAGACTGACCTTTTGAGGATCTCCTGGAATCAAAGCCAATCCTAAATCTTTTATTCCCAAGCTTTTGGCAGCTATTTGTTTCCTCTATAGCCACTGAGGATTTATTCATTCCTGTTATTTTTTTCTTGAGAGCATCATCACTCTTTCTCAGGATTTCATGTCTGGTATAAAGGTCATCAATCTTACTCTTGAGTTCCCTTAGTTCACTCTGCTTGGCCAGTTGGTCTTCAGCCAATTCCTTGAGAATCTTCTCTCTTGGAAGGCGCTGAGAATTGATCAATTCAAATCTTGTGTCAGCCTTACAATTTGAGAGGATTCTTTCAGATTTAACCGAGTCTACTGATCAGTCAGTGTTTGAACCTTAGTACTCAATTTCTCATTCTCCTTCACTAAGAAGACATTACTTTCCTGCAGTCTGGAGAAATCAACTATCAATTGATCAAGATAGATCTGAAAGTTCATTTCTCTAACTAACTCTGAGCTAGGCTCAGGATTTTGACCAGTATATAAACCACATTTAGAATTAGAGTTTACCTCAGACTACTCCCTCGCCATAAGGCACAGATCATCATACTCATAATCGGAAAAGAGTTCAGGTGACCTCTCTTCAGGACCATCTGAGTCACTGGCGTCTTCAACGAGCATGGCTCTCCTATCCACATATCTCAGGTCTCTCTTAGTCCTCCTGTCTTCTCTTTCCCTTGTACTTAGCTTAGGGAAGTCATACTGATAATGCCCACTCTTGTTACAGTTGTAACACTTTGTTGGCTCATCTCGCTTTAGGGTTCCTTCTTGAGTCAGGTTCCCTTTGTCTTGATGAGCTTTCATTCTTGCTAGAGTACTTGTTGTCACGAGCACGTCTCTGGTGTAACTCCTCACGATCTAGTTTCGGGTCAGAGTACCTCTTTTCTTCACCTCGATCGCGTCCCTGGTCAGTGTTCCTCTGGTCTTCATACCTTCTGGAACTATTTTGGCTTCCATCAGTTTTCCTATCTCTTCCTGATAGTACTTCTTGTATCGACCAAATCTAGAATTTAACTTTTCAAAAAATTTGGCCATCATATTGTACTCCTCAGCGAGTTCTTCTTTACTCATTTCCATCAGTGACTTAGATGGAGATTATGTAGGTGCTGACTTGACTAAAAGACCACACTCTTCTCAGGAGCTTTCTCCTCCTCTTCAACTACTACTTTTTTCTTTCTCTTATTTAGATCAAATTCTAATGCTTTGAGCTCTGAGAAAAGTAGAGCTGAAGTAATGTTGCTCATATCCTGAGTGTTTTTTAGAATGATAACACTGTTATCCCATCTCTCAGGGAGAGCATTCAAGATTTTAGAAGCAACTTCTCACTTAGGGACTTTCTTCCCTAGCAGCACCAACTCATTCATCACCTTGATGAATCTTGACTCCATTTGATCAATTGTCTCTCCAAGCAGCATCTCGAAGCTTGCAAACTTTTGAATGGCAATGTTTCTTTTGTTCTCCTTATTTTTTTCATATCCATGGCACATTTGGTTCAACTCATCCCAGACCTCCTTCGCAGTCTTTAAGTTCATCAGCCTCGCTGACTCCTCGAACGACACCATGTGAAGAATGATATTCTTGGCTACGTTGTCCAGCTCTATCATCTTGATCTCATTATTGGTCAGTTGGCTCCTTTCCTTTCGGCACTGGAGCTCCAATGGGTTGATCATCATATCCTAGCTAGCCCTCTGACGTTCGGAATGGTGATCTTGATGGGGCCATCATTGATCACTTGAGGCATCTGGTTATGAATTGCATCCAAGTGTCCAAGTAACCTGAATCTCCAATATACAAAGTTAGAAACTGAGAATTCGGGCAAAGAAGCTTTGAGCCTCCTTAAAGTCATGTTGTAAGTTTTCAAAAAATATGCAGACAAAGATCTGTTCAGTGACCACCAATAGTTTCTCCTCTGAAACTATTAGTATTCAAAGTCAGTGGTCTTTTAAACCACTGCTCTGATACCACTTGTTGATCCTGTACAAGTCTAAGTAATACGTGTATGGAGTGGGGGGGATACACGTATTCAATTTTTCACTTTCTTTTCAAGACTGAGTCCTCTTAACTCAGAGTACAGTGATAGACACTGAATAGATAATAAACCTACTAACTGCTCTGAAGTAAGTCAATTGGCCAACTATCTATTTATGTCTTGTGCGGAAATGTGTGAGCCCTGAATGTTTAGAAGGGCAGTGTAGTGAGTTCAAGTATCAGGCCGACTGAGTCAGCACTGACAAAGCATGCAATGAATGAACAATGATAAGCAATATAAAGTAGTAATCAAAGCAATAAAGAACTCAGAGCAGTTTTAACGTGGTTCAGAGACTCAAGCTCCTAAGTCCACGATCCTAATTGAACAGGAGAATCCTCTAAGGATTAGCTTGTTTTTAACATGCCAAGGTTCACAATGACCAATAACACTGATTCCTAGAATGCGAGTTCCAGTCATCCTTCTCCTAACCAACTTACAACTTCCACCAACAAACCTAACACTGAGGGTTTTGGTTTCAGTTTGGATTCCAACTAGTTTGTGATAATCCTTACAATGAAAAATATTCTAAGGATTGAATTATCACTCTAAGCTTGAGATATGTATAGGTACGCTCAGTAGAATATAGAATAGACTCTAGACTATAAGAAACCCTTGGGAAATTTAAGGGGTTTCGAGTGCTTTTTTGAATGCTTGTGAGTCTTGAGTAATTTCTGGCTTATGAAATTTCCCGTAACCTTGTTTGGGGCAAGGTCTTCTATATTTATAGATGAATTTGTAAACTATCCATTAGAGAGATAGTCTTCTAGTCACCTTCCTTGTAGGATACTTCAATGAACATAATTTTCATGCAGTAGCCGTCCTTGCATGGATTTGGTAAATGCATTAAATACATACCCGTTGAAAATTGCAGGGATGTCAGGTTCAAGTCAGTGTCCATACATGACTTGTCTGCTCCTCATTGGTCTATGACTTGTCTGCTCCTCATTGGTCTACGTCAGCAGGTAGGTGAGAATATTAGAACTCATTCTTCAGTTCAGTCTTGTCTTTTCTGAGTTCATGTTTGTCCTCATCTACGTACATGGTCCAGCGCTGACATTCCTTTTGCTTGCTTGATTCCTACTCCAAGTCTTTCCCAAACACTCAGGTAGTCTATTCCCTTCAGGTCCGTGAGTTAGCAATGATTTTAGGATCATGCTCTTCATCCTGATACTTACTCAACCAGCTTAGAAGGACTGCCATAAGTTCAGTGATGGGGCTCTTTATGTTCTTCAGGCTTCAGTCTTGATTATCATCAGTGAGTTCTCCTCTCACTGAGTACCTGTGAATATAAAATACTCTAACAGTTCTAATCCTATCAAGACTATCCTGACTATTACAACACTTAGACAAATCATATTTTCAGGGTATTTAGGATCAACTCAAAACTGACATTGTCCCAACACCAGGTCATGCGGCTGCGGTTTTCAAGTGAGGAGATCAAATACATCATGGGCAGTTATTTCTTAATCATGGAGTTAATGGAGGAATTATTTCTAGGTCTTTCCAAACTGACCTAGTAATTGTAACTTCCGGTGGATCCTGCATCTATAAATACCAGATTATAGTTGAAGGAAAAACCAGGGAAAACAAGCAGGAAGTAGTAACCAAGAGCTACACTATCGAGTGTTTAAGTACATCTAGTGTAGAAGGGTCGTTATTATTATCTTTTGTGCTGGTCGAGCGTTGCAATGCTTCTATCCGTATTGGGATCGAAAATAGACTAGATTAGGATCTAAGTGTGATCAGTTTTCTAGTTATCGTAGATCTGTTTAGGCTGTGTGTTTTACACCTTACCCTCACTTTGAGATCTTATGTTAGATCTTTGTTTGTATCACTACATAGTTATAGTGAAGTTTTTCACCATGAGTCATCATAGACTTTATTTAAGTCTATGAAAAAATTTAAATTCTGTTGACAAGGTGTTTAAGACTTCCACTGTTTAAAAGTGCTTAGATCTGATCATAACTGTTCATAACCGTCTTGTGTTATCGTGCATGTTGTCAATATTTCTGTTAACACTACTCTGAAAAACACCACACATACTCACAATTGGCACCAGAGCCATAAACTAAGTCTTTTAAGTTTAGATCCTGTGTCTAGTGTGTTTTTGTTATTGCAATGGAATATCCCCTTACTCTTACACTTAAGCCTCCTGTTTTAGATGGAACAAATTATTCTTATTAGAAGCCTAAAATGCATATTTACATCAAGTCCATTGATGAACGCGCATGGAGGAGTGTTTTGTCTGGTTGGACTCACCGATGACACCAGCTAATGAGGACAATGAGGCCCAGATCAAGAGAGAACTAGACTGGACTAATGAAGAAATTCAATTGGCTAGTTACAACTCAAAGGCGTTGAATGCTATTTTCAAAGCAACTGATGTTTCCATGTTCAAACTAATCTCAACTTGCATTTCTGCAAAGGATGCTTGGGAAAGATTACAAGAACATTGTGAAGGATTAAATAATGTTCGAAGGACCAAACTTTGAATGCTTGGGACAAAGTTTGAGAACATGAGGGTGAAAGAAGATGAAACAATCTCGTCTTACAATGAAAGAATCCGTGAAATTGCAAATGAAGCTCATGCTCTTAGAGATCCTATCTCCAACACCAGGTTAGTACATAAAATTCTTAGAATTGTACCTAAAAGATTTGATTCTAAGATATGTGCTATTGTGGAAGATAAAGATACGGATATCATGTCTCAAAATGAACTTGTAAGTATCCTAAAAACCTATATAATGAATATAACACAAGCTGAAGATTCAAAAGATGATAAAAAGGTTGTTATGTTCAAAGGTAGAACTTTTTCTAATTCTGAAAAGACTTCTTATATTACTGGAATTGAATCTGATAATGACGATGATGTTGTCAGTTTATGTCTTGACAATCCAGACAACATTGGTCTTTTATCTAAGCAATTCAGTAAGTTTCTTAAGAAGCAAATGAACAATGCTAAGGGTATTTCTCAATCTAAAGTTTAGATCAATAATTCACCTCAAGTCTCTGAAAGAAGAACAAGTTTCAGTCAAACTAAACCTCAAAATAGAAATAGCAAATTTAGATATGATTCTGAATTCAGAAAGAATGTGAAATGTGATGCATGTTCTGGTTTTGGTCATTATGCTAATGAATGTGCTAATACTTTATTGAAAAAGAAGTATAGTTTGACTGCTACTTTAAGTGATAATTTTGGTGATGAAAATGAATCTGATAAAGAAGAAGAATGTCTTTTTTCTGCTACGATAGAGTATGATGATGTTTTTGATGATCATCTGGATGATTATTACTCTAATGTTGATGAAAATGACATGTCATTTCAGACAACACTAGGTGAAGATGATCCAGATGTGAATTGTTTTAATGGTTTACTTGATGAGACAGGTAATACAGATGAAATTCATAAGGAATGTGAATCTGGAAGATAGAAGCTGAGTAAAGAACTTGAATCCAAAAATCAGATTCTAGAGTCATTAACTTTTGAAAATTCTGATTTAAGGAATTCTTTCACAAAGTTGGAAGTGATCTTGACTAGAAAGGACTTGGAACCGTGTAAACTTAAGGAGGATCTGAAAAAATCAACTTTAAGTTTCAAGAAATTTTCACAAGGGAAAATGAAGTTGGATGATGTTATGACTTTTGGACAGACAAACAAAGCTTGACTTGGCTTTGTTGGTGACACTTCTTAACCTTCTCGTTCTGATAAGCATGTTAAATTTGTTAAAGCAAAACATGAAAATGTTAATTCTGATAATTCTGAAAAGCATGTTAGGAAGAATGATAAAGTTTATATATGTCATTGTTGTTCTGAAATAGGTCATATTAAGCCATATTGTGCAAAGTTTAAAAATGATAAAGGCATGTTACCCAAAGTGTTACAACATTCTGAGAGACACACTGATAAGTCTTGGATTTCTAAAACTAAAATCTCATGTAATGTTGTGTATAATTCTCTGAAAGCATGTGTATCAGGTTTATGGTATTTTGATTCAGGTTGCTCAAGACATATGGCTGGAAAATTGAACATTTAGCTTATTATGAGTCATATGATGGTGGTAATGTAACTTATGGTGGTGGTTAAAAAGGAAAAATCATTGGAAAAAGAACTCTTAATGTGAGTGGTTTCCTAAAGTTATCAAATGTGTTACATGTTGATGGTCTTCTTCCAAACTTGATTAGTATTAGTCAGTTATGTGATGATAACTTGCATGTTAAATTTGACAAGAATGCATGTAATGTTTTTAACCAAAACAATGAATGTTTGATGACTGGAAATAGATCTGCTGATAATTCCTACTTGATTGGTTCAAACAATATTTGTAATAGCATGAAAACTGATGATAGTGTCTTATGGCATCACAAATTAGGACATACTAATTACAGAAACATTTAGAAATTATTTAAACATGATGTTGTAGTTGGTTTACCTAAATTACAGTTTAATGATGCTAAAGTCTGTCGACCATGTCAAAAAGGTAAGCAATCAAGAGTGCCACACAAAGTGTTATCTTCATGCACCACAACAAGATGTTTAGAACTGTTACATATGGATTTAATGGGTCCTATGGAAACAGAAAGTTTAGGTGGTAAGAGATACTCTTTAGTTGTTGTAGATGATTTTTCTAGATTTAAATGGGTTTAATTCTTGAAAGAAAAGCCAGATGCCTTTTTTGCATTCAAAATTCTTTACAAAATATTTAAGACTGTCTATAACTTGAAAGTAAGCACGACAAGATCAAATCATGGTAGAGAATTTGAGAATAGCTCATTCACTGAATTTTGTGAAAATAAAGTTATTTTTCAAGAGTTTTCCTCTCCCAAAACACCACAACAAATGACATTGCTGAAAGAAAGAATAGAACTCTTCAAGAGATGGCTAGAGTCATGTTAATTTCTAAAAATCTTTCAAAAAGATTTTGGGCAGAAGCCTTGAATACTACATGTCATATTGCAAATAGAGTGTTCATTAGATCTGGTACTTCTAAAACACCATATGAAATCCTGAACAACAGAAAACCTAACTTAAAGTACTTTCTTATTTTTGGTGTGTTTGCTACATACTTACTGATAGAGATCAATTGCACAAATTTGACTCTAAGAGTGACAAAGGATTTTTCTTAGGTTACTCTAGGAATAGCAAAACTTATAGAATATACAATCTGAGGATTGATACGGTTCAAGAATCCTATAATGTGGTATTTGCTGTTACTTCTAGTATTGCATGTAAAAATTATGAGGATGATGTTGCCGATCTCATTGAAACTCCAGAATTTTCTGACCAGAAAAAGGATATTGCCCAAAATGAGACGTCATTTGGGAAAACACTGCCTGAAAAATCTGAAAAGATTGTTAAGTCAGAAAACATATTAGAAACATGAAGAACACCTTCTTCCAGGATTCTAAAGAGTCATCCAATGAATCAGATAATTGGTGAACAGTACACTGGAGTGCAAATCAGAAGGAGATTTGAAACTGACCCCAAGGATATGATAAGGTCTATTTGCATGTCCTCTATATGTAATCGGGTAAATTTTGAATGTTATCATTCATTAATTGAGCCTAAAAATGTAGCTGAAGCTCTTAAGGATGTAAATTGGATAAATGCAATGCATGAAGAGCTAAACCAATTTGAAAGAAATGAAGTTTGGAGTCTAGTTCCTAGACCTAGTCATACTAATGTCATAGAAACAAAATGGATTTTAAAAAATAAGACTGATGAAGCTCATAATATAATTAGAAACAAAGCTAGACTAGTAGCTCAAGGTTATACACAAATAGAAGGAACAAACTTTGATGAAACTTTTGTTCCTGTAACAAGAATTGAGTCTATTAGACTGTTAATAGCCATTGCATGCTTTGTTGATATTAAGCTACACCAAATGGATGTTAAAGCTGCCTTCTTAAATGGGATACTTAAAGATGAAGCTTATGTAGAACAACCAAAAGGCATTGAAGTACCTGAATATCCTGATCATGTTTATAAATTGAATAAGGTTTTGTATGGTCTCAAACAAGCACCTAGAGCAGGGAGACTAACTGATTTCCTAATTCAATTTGGTTTTGTTAGAGGAGAAGCTGATAGGACTTTGTTTATTTAACATTCAAATGATTTTCTCTTAATTGCTCAAATTTATGTAGATGATATTGTATTCAGTTCAACAAGTGAACATATGCTGAATAAATTTGTGCATGAGATGACTTCAACATTTGAAATGTCTAAGGTTGGTGATCTAAATTACTTTCTTGGATTGCAAATTAAACAAAGTAAAGATGGTATATTTTTCTCACAAAGTAAGTATGCTAAGAATCTGGTTAAAATATTTGGATTAGAGAATGCTAAAATCATGGAAACTCCAATGGGTTCTACACAAAAACTGAGTAAAGACAGTGATGAGAAAAATGTTGACCCAACATTGTACAAATCAATGATAGGAAGTTTGTTATATCTTACTTCAAGTAGACCTGATATCATGTTTAGTGTTTGTTTATGTGCAAGATACCAGGAAAATCCTAAAGAGTCTCATTTAATTTTTTTAAAAAGAATTATAAAATATGTGGTTGGAACTAGTGAAATGGGTATAATGTACTCAAAATATAGTGAAATGAGTATAATGTACTCAAAAGATATTAACAATGCTTTAGTTGGCTATAGTGATGCTGATTGGGCAGGAGATGCAGATGATAGGAAGAGCACCACTGGTGGATGTTTCTTCATGGGGAACAATCTGATCTCATGGCATAGCAAGAAGCAGAACTGTGTTTCACAATCAATTGCTGAATCAGAATATGTTGCTGCAGGAAGTTGTTGTACACAACTTCTATGGTTAAGAAAAATATTTTATGATTATGACATTGATAATGATGTTCTGACTGTTTATTGTGATAATACTAGTGCCATAAATATCTCTAAAAACCCTGTGCAACACTCATTAACTAAGCATATTAGTATAAGACACCATTTCATAAGGGGCCTTGTAGAGAAAGAAGTTGTGAAATTGGAGTATGTTTCTACTGAAAAACAATTAGCTGATATATTTACTAAAGCCCTTGATTATGAGAGGTTTTCTTCCCTTAGGAAATCTCTTGGTTTATGTAATATCTAAGTCTGTTTTAACGGGATGTTGTGAAAAATGTTGACAACATTTTAAATAACATTAGTATGAGTCATGTTTTTATTTCTAAGTAGCAAACCTATTTTATCTATTAAGTGAATTTCGTGTGGAAAATTTTCCATTTGAACCTTGAAAATTATTTTCTGGACACATATCTCTTGAATGTTTTAAATTTGAAAAATCACAATAGATGCATGGAGCTCGCTACTACGATGATCTCTTTTTAAAATGTGATTAAATATGCATCGGTATTGGGTTAATTACTGAGTAACTATGGGACACGGAGCTCGCTACTACGATGTACTCTTTCAAAAAGGTGGATCAATATGATCAAGTGATTTGTGCTTGAAAATTGAAATTTATAAGTGTGTTGAGGTGTGTGTGTGCCATCATTTTGGGTATCACTGTGTTGGTTCAAATGTTCAAAATTTTTCTCATGTATATTTGGTTAAGATTCGAAAAATGGTAGATTCTAGAAAATTAATGTGACAATTACACTGTTATTTCTTGATTTTAGATTAATTAAAATATTTATAATTAAGGTAGTTATTTAATTATTTAATTCGTCAGTTAATTATCCCATATTCTCCACAACACAACTCACGTTCCACACCTCTCAAATAACCGTCGAATATTTCTCTCATTTACCCACGATTTTCACTTCATCTTTATGTGCTTCAATTAACTGCTTTTCACTCTATAAATATCAAACTGGTTTGTGCGTTAAACATAGAAAGAGCTTAAATTAATTGAGTGATAAAAGTACAGAGTTAATTAGGAAGGTATTTTCGGTTTAGTATTATTGCATATGTGTTTGTTTTGGTTTCATTCTTGCTTATGTTATTAGACTTTAATGATATTTTAATTGGGTGCATTATATTCCTGCATGTATAATGTCTAACACTCAAGCCCCTTCGAATTCACAAAGCTCAAGCAAACCAAACTCTCCAAACACATCCACAACCTGCGAAAATCCTCTCAACCTACTTGCTTCAATGGCTACTGGAAACGAAACTCTCAACGTCGACCAAAGTGTTGTGTCATCTATGCCAACACAACAACCCATTCCTCTCTCTATGGTTCTCCCTGGATCCACAACCACGTCAGAGATCGAGCGGATCGTGCAAATAGTTGGTAGTGCACCTGTGCCTCCCACAATCATGATTGGGTCTGTACTAGTTAACTTATCTAAATATATTCCAGAATCAAGTGGTGAGCCTTCAAAACCTTCATCTCAATCACAAATTCCTACTGAAAACCCAATTTCTGAAACCCCTGTTCCAGAAATTCCTTCAAAAAACCCTAAACCTACTGAAATTCCAACTTCCATGGCAATAGATGAACCTACACCTGTTGTTGAACTTGTAGTTGAACCTAACCCCACTCAAAATTCACCAAAACCTGCTGAAACCTCTAATGTTGCTGGAAGTGTTGACCCAACACTATTACCAAATGAAGACTTTCTTTTGCATAATGAACGGGATGAAAATGCAACTGTTCTGGACATCATTCAAACCTATGAAAATATGGTTCGATGCTCTTCTAGGAAAAGAATCACTATTGGTGGCAGGGATGTTAACTTGAACCAGTTTGCTTACATCAATGAGAAAGCTGAGAAATAGAGAGCTGATATGAGAAAAACTAAGGAGGAGAAAGCTAACAAAGGGAAAGGAACTGTTGAACCTTCTAACGCTGAGGAAGGTGAAACTTATTCTGATCTTGGCGAAGAGTCATCTGACTCTGATGGTGGATTGGCCAAGAAACTACAGAACCTTGTTGCTAAAGGAAAGAAGAAGAAGAAGAATGATCTAAAGTCTTTCACAAGGTATGGTGGCAAAAGGAGAATGTCTTTTAGGACTATGGGAAAGAAGGTGGACTATACTGAGTCCAAGAGGAAGAAGCCAAGGGATGATGGAACAAGCTCTAAGAATGTTCAAGTGGTTGAATCTGAAGAAAAGGAAAGTGAACCTAAGAATGAAGCTGCTCAAGATGTGGAAGCTGAAGTTGATACTGTCATGAAGGAGATGTCATCCGAAGAAGATGTTGACAGGGAACTCCCACTGAAAGATTTCTTTGCAAACAGGACTGAAGAAAGGACAATGCACAAACATGATCCTTCTACTGCCAGAAGAGAAACCAGAAGCAAAAGAAGAAGTGATCCTACTCATGTTGCCGAAAATGTTGCCTCACCTGAGACAACATCAGAACCTAACGAAGAAGTTGTTGAACCTGGAGAGGTGTACTTTGACTCTGAGACTGATGATGAAACATATAATGACATGACTAGTTCTAGGTACACTACTATTAGAACTAGAGTGATTGTAAGTGAAAGAGTCATTAGAGTACCTGAGTTTGAAGCCATGAATCTGATTTCATTCCTTACAGAAAGACATCTTATGTATGCACTACAATTTGCTATAGCATACTATGTTGATTGGGTGTATGAATATTATGCTAACTTGCATAGGAATCTTGATAGAGTCAATTCTGAGAACTATGGGAATGTAAGATTTAAAGGTAATAGGATTATGATTAATCCTAGGGTAATCAACCGCATTTTAAGAACAAGAAAAATGGATGAAAGGTATGTCACTGATTTGAATGTTGTGATATATGTGATCACTAGTGGTAAAGTCAGAATCTGGGCAAAGAGAATTTTGACTTCTAGATTGACAAGTTTATACTCTGCTATGCATAGATTGGTGATTCATAATTGGCTGCCAACAACCAATTCAACATGTTTGATTAAAGAACAAGCTATCCTTTTGTATAGGATAGGTGAGCTGGATGAGTTTGATTTAGGTCAAACTATATTTAATAACATATTGAGGTATGCTGGATAAATTAGTGGAAGATGACTACTGCCCTATCCTTGTTTGATACACCAATTGCTGCAAGATAAGGAGTTTGAAAGAGTTGATGATGAAGTAATCAGTAGCTATACACCTACTCTTGGAATCAACCATCTATAGCGTCCCCACTTAAAATAGTAGGAAGACGTGATGTGGCACAAGTAGGAACACTACTAAAGTTTAGTTTTATAATTAAAATAACGCCACACTTATTTACACAACGGAAGTAGTAAATACATACGGCAATAGCCTTGAGTTTACAAATCAAAATTTCCAAAATAAAGTATATTAAAACTTGACAGCCCGCCTCCGAGCTCATTCGTCCATGCTGGGATCCTCCGCATCTGAAAAATTGAAAAGTGGAAGGGATAAGCGTTTGTAAACACTTAGTGGGAAATCTCTTTATAATTGCACAAACTAAACATAAAATGCATATAACGTGGAGCCCCCGGAATTTTACCAGGTATATGCTTGGGTGGCATGACCAACCCGTGGTGTCGGAACGACCGGACTATATGCTTGCCAACATAAAGTTGTACTATATGTGGGGCCAGTCGATAGCGGGTCAGACTCAAAATTTAACATTCGACGTTTAATAAGTGCAATTAAATAATAATAGAATACTCGATGAAGAGCGAAGTGATTCCCCACCTTGCAGGTTGTACCTACAAGTAAAATTTTTACAATAGAAACATTTGTTACTTATCCCTTCATTTGTAAAAATTTACACATATTTTCACATTCAAACTCAAGTCCTAACACATGTTAAAAAGTTATATTATAGATCATAAGTATCAAATACTTATGTATGAGTATCAATCAACAAGTTATAAATATCTACCATAAAATGTAAACGAATCATTTCGAACCTAAAATTTCGGTTTTTGGCAGATTACACGCCTAACTTTGAAAATTCACCATAAATCAACCATAAGTCCAATACTTTTGAAATTTTAACCACATATTCCTAACTTCATATAGTTTACTCAAATACTTTTTATTTCTTGTAAATTCTTACGAAAATCTATTTATTTTATGCAAAACACATAGATTGTAGTTTTTCCGGCCAAAACCCTAGTTCATCTCAAAACTTCATATCTCCTCAACCATAACTCATTTTACTATGAAATTTATACCCTAAGTTCCTTAACCAGTCTACTATAACATATAAAAATTTCAGAAACTTTAATCAAGGGAAACGATCAAACCAAAATTCCTACCAAACTGTGTCGAAATTGCAAATTTCATGTACATATGAAGAACATATCACTTTAATCTTACTTCAAATCCTATAATTCAAGCAATAACTTAATTGAGTAAGATAAAAAGCTTACCTAGAAGATTTTAAAAGCTTAGAACAAACTCCTCTTCAATCTTGGATATAGTGAAGATTTCTTATGATTTTTGTGTGTAAGGAATGAAGAACTCTTTAGCCCCTATTTATAGTTGAGAAAAGAAGTTTGTGGAACTCTCCCTACCCTTCTTATGCATGCATGGACCGAAATTATGAGAAGATTATGGAGAAATATTGAAGCTTTGATTTTTTTTACACATGTTTCTTTGAAATTAGCAATTAAATTTTGACTTTTCTTCTTCATTCTTATCCTAATTTTGACCTTAATCTTGAGGCTTCTTTAACATTCCTAACTTATCTAATATGGCTGAAATTTATAGGGTGTACAAGAGAAAATCTTGTATTTTATGGTTATGACACATGTATGCATTGAAATTAGTAAGTAAGAAATAAGATTATTGGATAATTCTAAGTAGGGGGTTTCTTATGTCAGGCAACCTGTCGAGTTGCCTGATATCAGGTATACCCTATAAACCTTTAGATCTAAAATCTAATAAAATCTAACGGTTTATATTTGATGACTTACTACCTGTTAAATTAATTATCTAATTTTCTATCGAGTTGCATCGAGTAGTATCAAATTATGTCGTCTTATTTAAATATTATATTAAATTTAATAATTTATCAAACTGAAATTTTTAATTTACAAACTAATTCTTATTTAATTTATAAAAATATATATTCTAATTAAATTTTAATCATGCAAAATCCCTAGATTTATTAATATCACGATCAGTTCATCATTCATGTGGGAGGATCACCGATAGCCATGGTCGGCAATAGCCTACCGCCGATAGTCAGCATCCCAGCGCCGCCCACCACATCCCATCGCCGCCCACCACAACCCCAACGCACCACCGCCCAGCGCCAACCACAGCGTGGAGCCGGCCTAAACAGCCCGTGCCGACAACAGTCCTTCGGAATTAAGGCATGGATCCTTTATCGGCACTCGGGTGGAAGAAAATAGGTAAAATAATGGTTTCTCTCACCTCAGTGAGTTCCTGCAGTTATTCTTGATTAAGCATTTGGTAATGAGGTTTTCTTATTAATTAAGAGATTTGTTATTTTCTGAATTAGTGTATTTCAAACTCAGTTAATTACTTTATCTTAGTCCT
The DNA here is from genome assembly GCA_947034835.1 of Ballota nigra. Classification (NCBI taxonomy): domain Eukaryota; kingdom Viridiplantae; phylum Streptophyta; class Magnoliopsida; order Lamiales; family Lamiaceae; genus Ballota; species Ballota nigra. Next base: position 17,762,058 of record OX344720.1, on the reverse strand, counting down.
TGGAATAACTTTCAATGTCTTCAAAATATACGATGATATGGAAATACATTTCAGTGCATTTTACTGTTTTATTTGTGCAATGAATCAGACAAAAAACTAGTAATAACATGTAGTTGGATGCCAGTTTTTCAGATTGCCAATCGTGGAACTGTTATATTTACCTCATTTTTAATTAACGCATGGGTATAATTGCAACATAAAGGATTATAACTTATAAGGTTTAGCATAAACTGTGATTGTGGGACAAGTTACTTCTGTACAGTCTAGTTTGCTTTTTCAGAAACATTCATCTGGGACATTACTTGTTGGGCCCGAGAAATTTTTTCAATAACAATTATGGTCCCACGTTTTTCTTTGGTCCAATTTTTCACAAATTTGGTCCTTTTCGTTAATTTTTTGGGACCAAAGCTGAAATTTTTTGAACTAAAACTGCAATTTATACATTCTTTTTGGACCAAATGCATTTTTCTCGGGACTAAAAATGTCGAATAAAACTACCGGATCAAAAATATAAAAAAAAGAATCATTTTTGCAGATTGCCTATTCTAATGGGATCAAAAATACAATTTACTGTTACTTGTTGTAGTTGTGGTTGTACTTAAACATACTCTGCTTATATACATAGATAGTGTTTTTCATAATTTCTTAGCATCTTGTATCATTCATGCACAGGTCAGAGTACCTCTGTATCAACGTGAAGAAGCACCACTTTCCGTATTGTAGCTTTTTAGTTTCAGATTTTGGGTTAATATGTTCTATAATCTATATATGAATTTTTTCATCCGTGACCTACGCAAGAAATTGCTTCTCTTTTTTTCTTCTTGTGTTTATGCTTTGGTATATGATTGTTACTTCATTAAGCTGAAAAGAATTACGAAACTTAACGTCATCTGGCTTCTTGTTTAAAAGTTTAAATTGATGATACTCTCGATTAAATGTTGCCTATCTTTTGAGTTTTTTTGTTACTCCATTTAGGAAAATCAAGAAAAGACAATGATTAAAAAAGAAATGAATAATAACCGCTTTTGATCTTTTGGCTGCAGTTTTGGAGCTTTTGAATGTTAAAGATGAGTATTTATTTGCTCATAAGTGATGTATATATTAAACAAATTAGCACCTAATATATCTCAACTTCAAACTTGTAGCTGTGTTTGTTTAAAGATATTTGACATAGCATACCATCTCAGCTAAGTGAAGGCTTCAATAAAAGTAAAGTTCTTTACCTTCACAACTTTCATCACCTTTAAACCCTGGAGGGCATGTGCATTTTCCATCGTTATTACTCTCGATTAAATGCTGCCTATCTTTTGAGTTTTTCGTTACCCCCTACAAAGCATTGCCATTGAGAAAATATAAATCTCAATATTACTTCTAGCTGTCTAATCTTCCATATTTCGTAGTTGTTGTTGTTCAGTTGAAAATCTAGGGTGTCTGGCAGACATTGATTTTTAAGTAGTGATTGAAACTTGTACTTCCATTCATGGGTTTTATTTTTCTTAAAGAAGTGATTCAACTAGATTAGTCTTTTAGAGAAATATAATTTCTTTCGGAAGCTCGCATGATTTTGTATTTCTATTAGTTGGTTGATTGTCAAGTAGTTGTTTCTTTCAATCTATCTGTTTATTCATTTTGGCTCGAAGTATGAATATCTTGAAATAGAATAGTCAAATCTATTGGAAGAGGACCTTAGGGTGACAGAACCGTTCAACACTAATAGTGATCACCTGTCCATCAGGAAGTTCATAGTTCTTCTCCACAGCAGAGCTAGTTTTTGCTGTTTCTAGCTCTTTATTATGATTAAATGTGTTATGTGTAAATAAATGATGCAACTATATTCAGTGAGTTGCATACGTTGGCTCAAAATGGTCAATTTTCTTTTGTAATTGTTTTTAGGAAATAATGTTTGGGAAAGATAATTCCCCCTCGAAAACAGGGAATATGTTGCAAAAAATTATATACTTCCTTGGAGAATAATGCCATTTTTTTTAAATTTCTGATTTCTGTTGTACAAATCCCTCATTCCTCAGAAACTGTGGTTATTTATTTTAGCACAAGTTTTATATATATAAAAAAAACTTACCCATTTTCAAGCTTGAAAGGTAAATTGCCAAAATACCCTGGTAATTCGGTGAAGTCTTGACAATTGACTGTGAGGAGGCCGAGCAGAAGAAAAATGAGGTGGAGATGAATGCGATGAAGATCAACACCTTGTTCTCCATAGTTTAACACTCTCACATGTAGATTGTCCAAACTCCAAGTCATTCATTATTACATAATCTAAAATTATAGTAGTACAACTATTACTCACTCATCCCACAGAGGTAGTCCAATCCTTTTTTTCTAAACTATATATAGTAAATTTTATATTTAAAGTGGATAAAATATTCTTAAACATCCCTATTTAGTTTGTTATTATTGATTTTGTACTCAATAAATAAGGGTACATCAAGAAATTACACAACAAGGAAATAAAAAATTGTCTACAAAATTTATCAATATGACTATAAATTTTCCAACAAATTTTTTCTGAAGTGGGGATTGTCTACGACACTACAAGAAAATAAAAAATTACCTACAAAATTAGAACTGTCTATGAAATTTTCCAAATTTTTTTCTTTTTGTAGTGGGATTGCCTACGACTTGCCTACAAAATTTTCTAATCATGTAGGCACCTTCATTCTTCAACCTACAAACAATTTTCCTATGAAATCAATTTGTCTTCGGATTAAAATTCCTAGGTATAAATTATCTGTAAACAATTTGCCTACCAAAATTTACCCACACACAAACCAGGTGGCTTTGCCCACCTGGCCACCGGGTTCCTCACTTTAGTGAGTGACCCGGGTTCGATTCCCTCTGGGAACAAATTGTGGGAGTTATAAGGTGTCTTGCAGATTTCTTGGAGTATATGGGGGCTTGGTGAACTAATCTAACTACTAACATTTACCGATAAAAAAAAATTTACCCACACACAATGAAGGTAAGGTATGAAAATACCTATATAAGTAGAAAATTTTATAGACAATTCGTAGATAATCACCACTACGAAAAATATTGAAAATTTCGTAGCCATGTTGACAATTTCCATAGGCAATTTTATGGATTCTTGTGGTGCGACTTGACTACAATTGTTTTAAATTATACAAACATTTTAATTTCCCACCTACAAATTATTTACCTACGGAAATTTATGTAGACAAATTGTTTGTGGTAAATTTTTGTAGGCAAATGGCTTGAAGGTAATTATTTACCTAGAAATTTCATTTCGTAACAAATTGATTTTCTAGGCAAATATTTTGTGGGTTAAGGAATGAAGATGTCTATAGGATTAAAAAAAATTATTGGCAAGCCGTAGACAATCCCCACCGTGAAAAAAAAAACTGTTGAAAAATTTTGTAGACAATTTTAATTTTGTATGAATTTTTTTTCTTATTTTAGTGTTATAGCTAAAACATAGAGTTCTAAGCACAAATAAAGGATACTTTATTTATCTGCGTAAAATCCTAAATATGAGGTGTTTTGGGAGTATGTCAGTTCATATCACAATAATGGTAACACATTAATTTTTTTATTTATATATTTATTTTGCAATTGATTATTTGATAGAATCCTCATGTTCAATTACTTAAATCTAATTAATGTATGTTTTTTCGCTTGTTTAGAAGCTCTGTTACAGCTTGGGGTGGGTGTAAATTCGTCAGACAAAAGTTCGAGCTACTGCACAAGAGTTTGGAACCTACCAACATGACTATGCGTGAAATATTAAACTTGATTTTGGATCGCATAGAAGGGCCCAATACCCTAGATATAACTTCTTTAACATAGCCAACATCATCTATTGACAAATCACCTTTTTATAGACTCAGTGGCTAGTAAATCTTATGACGATGGTTTGAAGAAATATGTGCAAAAATGCTTAAATGTTGGAGTACGGGACATATATTTTACTATGAAGTAGAATATTCTTGATTGAACTGAAATGGCGGTTGATATAGACTTTGCTAAAGAACTAAATTAATTACTCACTTGAATGAAGGAAGAGTTGAGAAAGCGGTAGATTGATTTTTTTTCTTCTTCTTTTTTTAGTTCATATTTTTACTCTTTATTTGGATTGTGCATTTTTTTTATTGGGATTCACTTGGATTTGTTTTAGGAATCATATTTGCTATGTGTTTTTATTGATTTAACGCTTGAACGATAATTTTTTTTTCATGTGTGTGTGTTTATTTTTCCTTCTAGAAGCCCAACAGCTGCTGATATTGCAACCCCTGTACAGCGTAGGGGGCGATGACCTGACTTGATCAGAGGTGAAGAATTAATGTCTTCAATAGCTATCACGATGTTGAACTTGCATTCAGACAGAGGTACTAAGAAGCGTTTGTTTTGCACTGCTGATGTCTTTCCAAGAGACTGTTTCATGTGATGAAGCCCCAAAAATTGTTCTGCCTCACAATAAAATTTTGTATGCATTTAATTAAAGAAAACAAGAAAAGAAAAAGTGAAAATGCCTGCTTATTTGAAATTGTATACATACTTCTCATAAATTAGGTAAAGTCCTCACTTTGCAAGAGTCTCAACCGTTATAAATTTAATATATACTTACAGGTCGGCCAAACCCAATTAGAAACAAATTTATAGAAATAAAAACCAGTTTCAATGGTCCACACAGATTAAGAAAACTTATTATATAACAAAAACATTGCCACCACTCAAATGGTTTAATAAAAACTATCCAAGAGTTATTGGATGAAGAATCACTGTTATCATCTTTAGTGTTCATAAATCCATAACTATCAGACCAGTAAAAAATGGAAGACTTTGAACACAAATTGAAAGGAATAATAACAAATTCAGGGGAACTTGGAAGCATATATACGTCTAGACTATAACTTTATTGAAGACATTACAAGAATATTTTCCGGATTCACATCCCTATGTACGATCCCAAGGCTATGTGGTTATAGCTGAGCTTTTGCTGTAAATAGAAAGCATGAAAAATGTAAATATGACAACCCAAATTCAAAGTCATGACACATATGGAGCAGTAAGATTAAAAGATAAAACTGAAAGTATAACAAAATATTGTTGCAGCCACCAATCGAACTAATAATGCAAGTGTTCTGAAGGATTCAGAAATAGCAATCATAATAATAGATCTACCGAATTTTATATTTGAGGCATCAAATTTCATAATTAAGGCACAATAAACAGATTTTATCTTATAGCTGAAAAGTTCAAGAAGAGGCTAACAAGTTTTTTATTGCTGAAAGCCCATTCTTGTGTGAAAGAACTTCATTTTGGTGGTAATCTAAAAGTCTCTTTCATTTCTCAGTCCCTAGATTGTATGGTAGTAATATTTTCATAAAGTTGAGCACACTAGTTTTCCATTTTAATGATTTATTATCACATGAAGCTGATTACTAAAGATCGTTAGAATGATGAGCTTATAACTAGGTGTAATAACAGAAAACATGCAAATGATATAGGCTAAAATGAGCAATAAAAGCAACTTTGAGGGAAATGTAACAATTTTTAATCACCCACTCTCTCATTTAATAAACAGATCCAAAATCCTATTAATTAGAACACATTTTAAGATGTGAACTTTTGAACACATCAATCTAACACGTAGTGTCATAAAATAACAATTATGCTTCTCATTTCAGATATGGCACCTTCCTCGCGAAATCTAGATCCAAATATTTTAGAAATTGTCATCTACCCTGAATTGAAGCATGAATACAATTTTGGGACATTTTGCAGCAGGGAAAATAGATGGAAGAAATAAAATCATGCAACTAGGAATTGGAGAAGAATAAATTGTAGACATGCTTGATACTCGACATGTAAGACGAATAAAGAGACTTGATTGATACTCTACATGTAAGACTACTAAAGAGATTATAATAGCTAATAGTATGACTTCTTGAGTACACACAGTGCTCCATAAGTTTCCAAATTCGATTGAAAATACCAAAGGAAAAATTTATTTACAAGCTTCAAATGATAATAATTATATTATAGTTTTTAGTTTTTATTCCTTTTTATCCTCACCTAAACCAATGTTCAAGCAAAAGGGCAATCACCTACATTAGTCAAGGAAGAAATCACTCTTGATCTCTAATGTGCATGTGCAAGTTAATAGAGGTTCACTTGTGAGTAAAGAAGCCAGCATGCTGTAATTTTAAAAAAAAATTACATGGAGGCGTATCTTAAACGGTTTTATTAAATCCGCAATCATGATTTTCTCATCAAATGAAACAAGCGACACTAAGATCAATGCATACTTATTTGATCTCACTAAGCACGCACTTGAAACTTGATCATTAGGAGAATAACACCTTAATACTGTGAATCTCTCAACCTTAAATAAACACAGACTGTAAACTCAATATGCACAATGATGTACATCTAATGCAATAATTTCAATCCTTACATAAAAAGTTGAAATTAGAACTTTGCAAAGCCATTACATCCTCAGGAAGGTCATCAACATGTGAGTCATGTGGTATTCTTGAGGATATCGTCATCGATTATTGAACACCAATTAACCAGATTATCGAATTTTGATTGCAAGACTAGAAATTATTTTATGCAGTAGGCACTCAATGAAATATCATACTTGTGAACCAAATCACAGAATCCTCATATCTAGTCGATGTTGTTCAACACTCAATATGACTACTGTTATTTCCCACTATCCAATATGCTTCTAGCATATTGGATTGGATATACCACCAAGTTAACATATTATAAACTCAATGGATTTAAACCAACAACGCTGAAATTCAATTCTTCTCAATAAATTTCATAATTAATTCATGAAAAAATTGCAAGGAAATCCACAAATCAAAATAAAAAGTAGATGCAATTGAAAGCTTACTTGGAATTGTTCGACAATTCAGAATTGCTCAAATAGCCCTAAATGCCACTGACTAGAATTGGAGACGCCAATGAAGTGTTGCATGAGCAGCGGTTGTACGTTAGCCTGGCATCATGACCGGCGGCTAAAGCAGTGGCCGATGGTCGAGACCTATCTTCGTCCGGTGGATGAACGGAAAGCAAAACCCTAAACGTCCGGTGAATGGAAAGCCCCAAACAAACTATCGGTGGTTGGGAGTGAGATGGGACCGGCAACGGTTGGCAATGCGAGACGGCATCAGGCGGTGAGCGGCGGAGTCAGGCGGCGAGCGGAATAGCTGGAGAGATGTGCAGTATCTGTATCCCCAATAAAAATTTGATAGACTAAATTTTTGTTCTTTGGTTTTAATTAATTAATTTACTTATGGTTTTAATTAATTAATATATAATTTTTATAAAAGAAAATTATATATAGAAGAATGTTATTAATTTAGGTAATTTAATTTTAAAAGGGCAGATTTGTAAATAAGAAAATACAATTTAAAATACAATTTTAGAGGGGTGTATTCAATTGAGATTCTATTGGATTTTTTTGGACTTTAAAAAGTCTGTGGATTTAGAAAATCTATAGACTCCATGCAGAGTTTGACTGACTTTTATTATTGATTTACTTGGATTTTCATAGACTTTACAGGATTGTGGAATACATTTTTTTTATTAATTTACATGGATTAACATAGACTCCGGCGCTGGAACAATTGATGCAAATATATATTGGACACACTTGTATATAAAAAAATTTATCCAAATTATTTAGAAAAAAAAATACATTAGTTAAAAAAATACATTATTATTTCACCTTCATTTCCATCACCGTTATATCTCTCCCTCATTAGAAGTCTCAGGTTATTAGAAGAGATTTTGAAGAGTAAAATTTATTTATATTTTTTGAAGAGTAGACTTGACAACGGGACGAGCAATCCCCAAAGCAAACAGGGACGGAGAATTTTTTTGCCCCGTACGTAGGGACCGGGATAATATTCTCAGCCCGGGGAATCCCCGTCTCGTTCCCCGTGGGGAGCCGCATTATTTTTTATATAATTAATATATTTATATATAATTTTAATGTTAAAGTAAATTAAAAATAAATATTTTATAGTTTTCTACTCAATTAACTATTTATTGAAAATTACATTTTTTATTTATTTATTATTATGTTATTAGTTCCAAATTATATTATTTTCACTTTAGTATATATGTTTTAATTAAAAATATTAGAATTAGAGGCTCTTCAAATTGTTTAAATTAGTTTTTTTAACACCAACTTAAAGTAATTGCTGTGTTGATTAAATTTTTTAATTTAAATATTTTTTTATATTTTAAAAATGAGATAAAAAAATAATTAGGTGGGGATCGGGGAATCCCCCTGAGACGGGAATGGAGGAAAAAAATTCCCCATTTATTTTGCAGGGACGGAGATGGGGAATGACCCCCCGTCCCCGTCCCGTTGATATCTCAATGGAAGAGAATAAAAAAAAGTTCATAAGCTGTTGAATACCTAAATATTTTTTAAGACTTTTTAAAATCCGTAGAAATCTCTGGTTATTAGCAGAGATTTTGGAGAGTGAAATCTACACATATTTTGGAAGGGAAATCTAAGAAAATCCGTGGAGTATTTAAATTCATAGACTTTTGAATACCTGCAGATTTTTTAAGACTTTTTAAAATCCATATTGAATACCTCAGGATTTTTAAAGACTTTTGAAAATCTAGATTGAATACCCCCAAACTTTAAAAGTCTAAAAAAATCCTACAGATTCTATAACCAATACACCCCTCTTAATATAATATTTTAATTCAATAGGTAGCAGGTCAGCACGATACAGTGCGATGACACATGGCACAATTATACTGTACCTGATATCAAACAACTCGATAAGGTGTCTGGTCTAAGAAAAACCCTTCTAAGTATATTATGCATAAAATTTACTTATACTATCGTATGTAATAAAATTAAAACTCTTCTAGGACTCTAAATAAATTACAAAGTCTATATACTAATCATAGAAAATATCAAGTAATCGTTACGTAGTTCATTTCTTAAAGAAACATTCATTTTGCAACTTATATCTTATGAAATAATTTACTATACTTAAGGACTTCATTAATTTCTATATTAAGCACTTTAAGACATAAAATAAAGATCATATAAAAATTATAAAGTCTCAAGAAATAGCATGTATTGAGCAAGTAATACAGTAATTGTAACTATCGAGTAATTAAAACACATAAACGTGTCTTTGCATAAATTTGGATGTAAATGCGTCACATAGATTCATATAGAATTATAAAGTACTTAGTATAGCAGATAAGGTCATGAAAATCTAGGATATTACAACCTACCCCCCTTAAATAAATTTCATCCTCGAAATTTCAAGTGTTACCAGGATTATTGAGGTAAGGGTATTTGGCTAAGATTTCGTCCTCTCGCTCCCACGTAGCTTCTTCTGTTCCATGCCTATCCCACTGAACTTTAACCATAGGAATATCTCCATTCCTCAACCTATGAAGTTTTCTATCAAGTATGGCTGTGGGAATTTCCACGTAGGTTAAGTCGGTATCCAATTCCAATTCAGGTAAGTTTACTATGTGGGTAGGATCAGGTATGTACTTTCGGAGCATAGAGACATGGAATACATTATGTACTCCTGCCAAAGATGGTGGTAATGCTAGTCGATAAGCCAAATCTCCAACTCTTTCCAGGATCTCATAAGGTCTAATATATCTAGGCTTCAACTTTTCTCTTTTCCCGAAGCGGAAAATTCCTTTCATTGGAGATACTTTCAAGAACACCTTATTTCCAACCTCAAAATTCAATTCTTTTCTTCATTTATCAGCATATGCTTTCTGTCGATCCTGAGCTGCTTGCATCTTTTCTCTGATTTTTCTTATTACCTTAGTAGTTTATTCCACCAATTCTGGCCCTAACACTTTCTTTTCTCCAATCTCATGCCAACATAGAGGAGATCTGCACTTTCTTCCATATAATTCTTCATATGGAGCCATTTCAATTGTTGCCTGATAACTGTTGTTATAGGCAAATTCCACTAAAGGTATGTACCTCTCTGTTGGGACAATGTCAGTTTTGATTAGATCCCAAAGCCCCTGAAAAGATGTTTGCATTTGTTTGTCAGGCTAGTCTTGGTTAGGATTTGTACTTTGTTATTTTACACTTCACAGGTACTCAGTAAGAGGAGCACTTACTGATGACAATCAAGACAAAAGCCTGAAGACGGTTTACCATCCTGAACTTATGGCAGTCCTCTAAGCTGGCTGAGTAAGTCTCAGTGATGAAGAGTATGACCCTGAGGTCATTACTACTCAGTCCTAAAGGGAACAGGATGATACTGAGTTTATGGGAAGACTTGGAGTAGAGCCAAGCAATGCAAAAGGAATGTCAGCATCAGGACAAGACCGGTGAGCTCGAGATAAAAAGAACTTAATAAGACAGGTCTGAAGCCTAGGAATAAGTTCTGACATTCTCACCAACCTGATAACGTGGACCAATCCAGGAAGGACACGCACGTACGGAACCTGACAGAAGACTGACTTCAGACTGCATTTTCAATGGGCAAGCATTTAATATGCATTTAATGCAACTACCTAATTTCATGCAAAGGACGGCTGCTGCATGAAGACATGTCCGTTTGAATCACTCTACATAGATGACAAGAAAGGCTATCTCTCCAACGGATAGTTTTTCAAATCACCTATAAATACAGAAGACCTTGAACCCATTCAAGGTTACGGGAAATTTCCAAACCAGAAATTACTCAAACTCTCAAGCACACAAAGCATTCAGTCTTTAGAAGAAGCACTCGAAACCCTTTAAATTTCCCAAGTATTTCTTAGCAACTGAGAGTTAATATGTATTCCAAGAGCGTTCAAGCAATATCTTAAGCTTAGAGAGATTATCCAACCCTTAGCATAGCTTTGTCTTTTAAGGATAATCTCAACCTAGTTGGAATCCAAACTGAAACCAAAACCCTAAAGTTAGGTTTGTTGGAAGTAAGTTAAGTTAGTATGTTAGTAAGGGGGTTTGTATAGGTCAGTGAGGTAGCTAATCTTGGTGCACCTTGGCACGTTAAAAACAAGAATCCCTTGAGTGGATTTCCTATTAAACCAGGCCGTGGATGTAGGAGCTTGAGACTCTGAACCACGTTAAACTTGTTGTGTTCTTATTGCTTTGATATATTACATACCTGCCATATTAACTATTCATTCATTGCATAAGATTTATCAGGCTTGAATCAATCAGCCTGATCTATTAAAAAGAGCACTGCCCTTACTAAACACTATTCATTTGAGTAATCAGTTTTCAGAAGCAACTAATCAAGACTTTAAACTATCAGGGCTCACGTATTTCCGCACTGAACTTAAACTGATAGTTAGCCAACTGACCCGCACCAAGTGTAGTCAGTAGGTGTATTATCAGTTCCTAGTTCTTTATCACTCTGAGTAAAGGGGACTCAGTAAGGTTTTAATTTTAAAAAATTGGTATACGTGTATCCCCCCATACACGTATTCCTCAGTCTTGTACCGGGACCAACAAGTGGTATCACAGCAGTGGTTCAAAAGACCACTGACTTTGAATACTAATAGTTTCAGAGGAGAAACTGTTGGTGGTCACTGGACAGATCTGAGTTTGCTTTTCATAAAACTCGCATCATCATACCTCCGAGGAGACTTGAAGCTTCGTTACCTGAATTCTCTGTATCTAACTTTGTCTATTGGAAGTTCAGATTAGAAGTTCATCTTGATGCCATCCATGACCAGATACCACGTGTTCTCAGTGAGGGAACGATCAAGATCACTATTCCTAATGTCAGAGGACTGGGATATGAGCATCTTGAGATTGGCGTGCAGGTTTCGAAAGAAAGAAAAGACATGACCAACGATGAAATCAAGATGGTGGGACTGGACAATGTTGCAAGAAACATCATTCTGCATACGGTGCCCTTCGAGGAGTCAATCAGGCTGATGAACTTAAAAACGCCAAAGGAGGTTTTGGATGAGCTGACCAGGATGTGCGAGGGGTCAGAAAAGATAAAGGAGAAGAAAGAAAAACATTACCATTCAGAAACTTGAAGCATTCGAGATGTTGCCTGATGAGACAATCGATCAGATGGATTCAAGGTTCATCAAGTTGATGAATGAGCTGGTGATGCTGGACAAAGATGTCCCAAAGAGAGATGTTGCTTCAAAGATCCTGAATGTCCTTCCTGAGAGATGGGATAATAGTGTAATTATGCTTAAAAACACTCAGGATATGAGTAACATAACTTCTGCTTTACTTTTTTCAGAGCTTAAGGCACTGGAATTTGATCTTAACAAAAGAAAGAAGAAAGTTCAGCCAGAAGAGGAAGAAAAGGAGAAAACTCCTGAGAAAAGTGTGGCGTTCAAGGCCAGGTCTGAACCTGTTGAATCTTCATCAAAGTCACTGATGGAGATGAGCAAGGAAGAGCTTGCTCAGGAGTACAGCCTGATGGCCAGACGCTTTGATAAGCTTAATTCCAGGTTTGATCGTTATAAGAAATTTTATCAGGACTCACGTGACAGGAAACCTGAAGGAACCCACCAAAGCTCAAGGAGGTATAAGGAAAGAAGAAACACTGACCAGAGGAGAGATCGTGGCGATGAAAGAAGATATTCAGATCCAAAGCCCGATCGCAGAGACGAACAGAGATGTACTCATGATGACAAGCACTCAGGGAAGACTGAAAGCACATCAAGACAGAGGGAACCTGACTCAAGGAGGATCCCTGAACCAAGGAGAGAAAGAGGAGATGAGCAACCACCATGTTACAACTGTAACAAGAGCGGGCACTGTCAGTATGATTGTCCGAAGCTGAGTGCAAGGGAAAGAGAGGACAGGAGGGCAAAGAGAGACCAGAGACTTGCTGACCGGAGAGCGATGCTCGCTGAGGATGCAACTGACTCTGATGGTCCTGAGGAGAGGTCGCATGAACTCTTTTCTGATGATGAGTACGATGATGTCTGCCTGATGGCAAGGGAGGAACCTGGGGTAACATCTAACTCTGTATGTGGTTCCTACACTGGTCAAAATCCTGAGCTTAGCTCAGAGTCAGTCAGAGAAATGAACCTTCAGATCTGCCTGGATCAAATGATGGTTGATTTCTCCAGATTGCAGGAAACTAATGTCTTCTTGGTAGAGGAGAACAAGAAATTGAGTACTGAGGTTCAGAACCTGAATGATCAGCCCACTCAGTCTGATCTTAAAGAATCAACTCAGATTGTGAGAATAACTCAGGAGATTGATTTAATCAATGCTGAGCGTCTCCCAAGAGAGAAGATTATGAAGGAATTGGCTGATGAAGAGTTGTTCAGGAAGGAGGAGCTGAAGGTACTCAAGAGTATGACCTCTTTGCTAGACATGAAATCCTGAAAAAGAGTGAGGACTCACTCAAGCAAAAGGTTGCAGCAATGAATAAATTCTCAGTGGCTAGAGAGGAAATAAATAGCAGCCAGATGCTTGGGAATGAGAAAAAGGGACTTGGATATGTTCCTAAGAAATTCTCATAGGGTCAATCTCATGTTGCTTCAGGGAGCAACACTGAGAGGGTATTTGTTCAGGCAGGTCAGAGTGCACCTAAGGTTGTACTTCAGGCCCGTCAAACTGATAAGGGCAAGGAAACTGTTGACTCAGTTAGGGTCGCCCCTAAGGTAGCTAAGCCAAAACCCAAGGGAAAGGCAAAGCAACCAAAGGAGGTCCCTGAGAGCTCAGGTCAGAGAAAGCCTCAGCTAAAGCAGAGGAAGACTCGGGCCAAGAGCCCTCAGACTGGTCAATGAGGGTACCATCATGCTTGGCAATATCAACAGGGAAGGCCAAACATGATGACACCTCCATGGTTTTGGCATCCTGAGGCCTTTAACTATTTTCCATTCCCTCACTTTCCTAGAGGGAATAGAACACAGGGTCCTTATCAAGAACAAGGCCTAAGAACAACTGCACCCAGACCTAGGAAGAACAGGAAGCCAGCCCAAAAGGCACCCACTCAGGCTCCTGTGAAGCCTAAGTCTAACACTCATACACCATCTTCCTCTCAGGCAAAGAAGAAGAAAGTTGTGTATGTTAATTTTTCAGGGAGACAAATTTACCACTCTGAGGCAATCAGGGTTGTGAAGCAAGTCTGGATCCCGAAGGGTACAACTGACACCATAGGACCCAACACCCAATGGGTACCTAAAGCCTGATTTGCTTGCAGGTGACTGTGGATCACAACAAGAGGAGAGAAGACTCCACTAAAGTTGTTTGGTACCTAGACAGTGGTTGCTCAAGGCATATGACTGGAATGAAGAGTCTTCTCCAAGAATTTCAGGCTAAAGATGGTCCACAGGTAACCTTTGGCGATAACTCAAAAGGTGTTACTAAATGTTTTGGTGTCTTGATAATAGGTACAGTCCGAGTGGAAAATGTGTCCTTTGTGGAAGGACTGAAGCATAACCTGTTGTCAGTAAGCCAATTCTGTGACAAAGGTTTCAGTGTTGAGTTCTCATCGAATATATGTTCAGTCAAGGACAAATCAACACAAGTGCTTCTATCAGGTATCAGGAAAGGTAATGTTTATCTTGCTGATTGGAGCAGCACTATTCCTAATAATTGTTTTGTTGCTAAAAGCTCTCTAGAGCTCAGTTGGCTATGGTATAAAAGATTAAGCCACCTGAACTTCAAGATTCTTAACAAAATTTCTAGACAGTCACTTGTTAAAGGTCTACCTAATGAAGTTTTTAGCAAAGATCATGTGTGCAAAGCTTGTCAGGAAGGGAAGCAGGTTAGAGCTTCATTCAAAGAGAAAACTTCTCATTCCACTGACAGGATACTTCAGCTCTTGCACATGGACTTATTTGGTCCCATAACACCTGTGAGTATGAATGCTAGGAAATATACCCTCGTGGTTATTGATGATTATTCTAGATATACTTGGGTTATTTTCTTGTTAAATAAGAAGGAAACACAGGTGAAGCTTCCAGAGTTGCTCAGAAGGCTCAGCAATGAGAAGAATCAGTCCATCACTAAGATCAGATCTGACAAGGGCACTGAATTTATAAATTCATATATTTCTGAATTCTGTAATGAACTTGGTATAGCTCATGAGACTTCTGCAGCTAGAACCCCACAATAAAATGGTGTTGCTGAAAGAAGGAACATGACACTGAAGGAAGCTGCCAGGACCATGCTGGCTGAGTCAGGATTGCCCAAGAAATTCTGGGCTGAGGCAATCAATACTGCATGCTACACTCAGAACAGATCCATGCTGAACAAACAACATGCACAGACCCCTTATGAGACATGGAATAAGAGGAAACCTCGTATTTCTTACTTTCATATATTTGGTAGTAAGTGCTTCATCCTCAACAATGGGAAGACCCAATTGAAAGCCTTTGATAGCAAATCTGATGAAGGAATATTCTTAGGATATTCTGAAGTTAGTAAAGCTTTCAGGGTTTACAATTGTAGGACCCTTGTTGTGGAAGAATCACCACATGTTGTGTTTGATGAATTTGCTAATGAGTCTAGGGTAAGAGTGTTGAATCCTGACACTGAGGAGGTCACAAGGAGAGTGACAAGGCTAAGCTTAAAGAATCAACCTGATCCAAAGGTCAAAGTCGTGCCAATTCCAAGATGGGATGATGACGATGATCAGGATGATGAACCAAGTGCCACTCCTAAGCCCAGCACATCAGGGATTGTTGAGCCTCATACTGAGGAACAGGCTCAACCTGAGGTAAGTACCGTCTATGAAGATGCGGTTGCAGCTGAGACGGTTCCTGAGTCACCTCATCAAGGGGGAACCAATGTCCCTGACATTGAGCTTGTTAATCCCTTTGGTATAGACTCTGGTTCATCTCCTTCTGTTCAATTTCATGAACCTGTAGACACTAACCTTGCAGGTACTTCAGGAACAACTCCTGGCAAAAGAACATGGATAGAAGATCATCCTATTGATCAAGTCATTGGTGATCTAACTGAGGGAGTCAGGACCAGACGATTTCATGGTGAGAGTGCATTGTTCTATTGTTTTCTCTCTGAGTAAGAGCCTCATAACATTGAAGATGCTCTCACTGACTCGAACTGGATCATTGTCATGCAAGAGGAGTTGAATCAGTTCACAAAGAATCAGGTTTGGGAACTGGTTGATAGACCCAGGCATCAAGGTGTTATTGGTACCAAGTGGGTCTTTAAGAACAAGAAGGATGAGAATGGTGTTGTAGTAAGGAACAAGGCTAGACTGGTTGCAAAGGTGTATTGTCAGTCTGAAGGAATAGACTATGATGAGACTTTTGCTCCAGTGGCTAGATTGGAAGCTATCAGGTTGTTCCTTGCATATGCAACATACAAGAAGTTTAAGGTGTACCAAATGGATGTCAAGAGTGTCTTCCTGAATAGTGTACTCAATGAAGAGGTATATGTTGAACAACCTTCCGGGTTTGAGGTTGGAGATAGAGTATACCATTTAAAGAAAGCACTCTATGGACTTAAGCAAGCACCAAAAGCTTGGTATGATACCCTCTCTCAATTCCTGACAGACCATGGGTTCAAGAAGGGAACCGTGGATAGGACATTATTCAGGATCATTGAAGGTGATGACATTCTCTTGGTCTAAATTTATGTGGATGACATAATATTTGGATCACCAAATCATCAGCTCTGTGAGAAATTCTCTAAGTTAATGACTGGTAAATTTGAGATGTCAATGATGGGAGAGATGAACTTCTTTTTAGGATTGCAGGTCAAGCAAACTGATCAAGGTATCTTCATTAATTAGGCTAAGTATACAAGGGACTTGATTCATAAGTTTGGTGTTCAGAACATCAATCCAGCCAGGATCCATATGAACACAAATTGGAAGATGGATCCTGACACTGAAGGGACTTCAGTAAATCAGACTGAGTATCGAGGGCTGATAGGTTCTTTGTTATACCTGACTGCAAGTAGGCCTGACATTATATTTGCAGTTGGTGTATGTGCTAGGTATCAGTCTGATCCCAAGAGAAGTCATTTGGAGGCTGCTAAGAGGATACTTAAGTATTTGAAAAGGATAGTCAATATGGGACTATGGTATCCTTCAGATGACAATTTAGAACTGACAGGTTATTCAGATTCAGATTATGGAGGTTGTAGGATTGATAGGAAATCAACTGCAGGGACATGTCAGTTTTTGGGGAGTAAGTTGATCTCGTGGTTTAGTAAGAAGCATAATTCAGTTGCAATATCCACAACTGAGGCTGAGTATATGGCTGCTGGTAGTTGTTGTGCTCAGATTTTATGATTAAGGCAACAGTTGAGGGACTACTTGGTATTTGCTAATGAAGTTCTAATCTATTGTGACAACAATAGTGCTATAGCAATTACTCAGAACCCAGTGCTTCACACAAGGTGCAAGCATGTGGATATTAGGCATCATTTCATTCGAGATCATGTGGAAAAGAAGGACATTAGGATGGAGAAAATTTACACTGACAGGCAGAGAGCTGACATCTTGACTAAGCCTTTCGCTGAAATAAGATTTATGGAATTGTCAGTGGAGTTAGGTCTCTTAGATCCTGGTGAACAGTCAGTGTAGGGTTTAGGGGGAACTCAGTCAGACTCGACTCAACGAGGAATCAGGGTGCTACAATATCTCCCTGACAGGTATGAGTTTCAACCTGACTTTGTGAATTTCAAGCCTCTTCCTGAGTCCTTCGTCCTGAAAATCTTTATTAAATGCATTCCGTTTTCATTATAAGCGCGCCTTTTCATATTTAAACCCACGCGCAACAGAGCATTTAATGCTTCAGTTACTTTTTCGTATACGTGTCCATTTTATACGGAATATGACTGACATGGGTAAATGATTGATGCTGAGATTAATCCTGGCCCTTCATTTCAAAACTTTTCAAATTCAGGAATTGATCTCAACCCCACGTCTGAGTAACTGATTCAATCTTATCAATCAAAGAATGCCATTGAGGTTTTTACGCAAACACTAAAGCATTTGCACACTGAGTATTCTCCTGCTTAAGCACTCAATTTCAGTTTTTCAAAAACCTCTTACTCTCAATCAATGGCGTTCCTCAAATCAACCTGGTCCACACACAGCATCGATGATGACGTCAACAACAAGCTTGTGCACATGGAGCAAGTCATCTCCATGGACGGTATTTGCTTGAATGTGGAGGAAATCCGACCAGTCTTCAACTGGATTTCCGAAGCCGGTCTTGAGCCATATTTCACCAAACGACCCGTTACCGTGCTACCCAAAGCAGTGGTTGAAGCCTACTTCAACCTTTTCGTTAGGAAGGGAGAGATGTTCACACTGGTGACCGCTCTAAAGCCCACCGGAGAGAAGGACGTTGATGGCGAGCCTTTCTACGAACCGATAGAGGTGGAGATCAACCTCAGAAGAGCAATAAGGGAAGTGTTCATTCTGCCGTCATCAGGTGTCAACCCCAGGGTGTACAAGGAGAACGGTGAAGGAGAACTCCTTACTAAATGGACTAAGACGGGGTCAGGCGAGTTTATGGCCCGTAAGAACAAGAGCACCCTGAAGCCGAAGTACAGGGCTCTTGTGGATCTTGTATCGAAGGTGGTCATGGGGTCCACTGGCTCGCATGAACAGTTGAGCCTGCCCAAACTGAGGATCATGGGGGCAATCGTGGATGGAGTGGAAGCCAACTGGGAGCATTTCTTCCTTGGCCAGATCAGTCAGGCGGCGCTGGACAAGCTTAAGAAGGATGAAGACAAGAAACACATCTCTGTCAAAGCTATCCTGCCCTTTGGCACGCGCCTGTCAATTCTGATTGCCCATACCTACCATGGGTACACGTTCGACTTGGAGGACACCCTATCTTCCAAGAGGGTGATGTTCACCTCGCAGAGTGATACCTACGCGATGCTGGGGCTGACTGATCCCAATGTCAAGGCAAAGGGTCAGGCCAAAAACCCAACTGGTAAGGCCAAGAAGGTGGCTACCAGTCTCATCGAGCAGGTAGATGAGCTCTTTGAGAGGAAGGAGGAGGCTGAGGAGGCTGTGGAGCCTGAGGAAGAAGAGGCGCAGCCTGTGGTGGAGAAAGTTGAGAAGAAGAGGGTAAAGATTGTGCTGTCAGGGAAGAGCACGAGTTTAGGGACTGAGTCAAATCCCAAGATGGCCGTTTCTGAGGCTGAGGGAACTGACGATGATGTCAGTAAGGATCAAGGGAAGATGCCTTACAAAAGACTTAGGAAGGGACCCAAAAAGTCCCCAGCTAAGAGCCTTCCTAAGATCATAGAGAGGGAGAAGTCAAGCTCTCCTAGAGCCTTTGACTTGGAGGAAGTGAGAAAGTCTATCGAGACGGCTGAGTTGTTGCAGCCTGAGATAGCAGCCCATACATCCCCTACTCACCCTGACCCCCAACCAACCTTGATTCCTCACCTCAACCCACCCAATCACCCATCACCTCAGAGCCAAACATCTCAGTTTCAGTGCCATCTCCTCAGAGGCCTGACCAACCATCCGATTCCACCCCCAACCCTGAAGATTTCTCCACTTACCCCAACCCAAAAGACTGCCCTAAGACCCTTCCAACTGAAGAGGATGATTTCCTTGAAATAGAGGAGGAAGAATTAGATGAGCATATGGCGGGAGACATTCTTGAGAATACCCTGAGAGAGAACGCTACTGAATGGGCCTCCAAGTGCTGGCCGAGGCTGACGAAGTATGGGGAGCTTGCCGCAAATATCGTTGAGCTCAAAGTCTGGTTGGACTTCAAGCAATCCAACATGCAGGAGCAGCATTTGTTGGTAGATGCTCGTGGATGGGAGCACTAGGAGACGGAGGAGGCAAGGTTATGCTCTTTCTTTGGACTGACTAGCTGGCTTCAACTGCTGAACTTCGAGAACCTGAAAAAGCTAGTCACTGACTTGATGTCCAAGAGTAAGGCCAATATCCTTCCTGATGGTGAGAAGGATGAGGAGGAGGACGATGATGATGAGGCTCAAGGAGGAGCAATGGAGAAAGCCGTGGAGGAGACGACAAGGGAAGTAGATGGTATGATCCCTGAGTCTCAGGCTCAGGGGGAATGTGTGAAAGACACTGGTGCCAAGGGTGGACCAGTGGCTGAGGATGTTGTGAACATCTCAGCCACCGATGAGACATCTGTCAATGACGGGATTCCCTGCCCTGAGACAAAGGGAGAAAGATGTTGAGGCGTTGAAGGAGACTCCCAGTTCCGAAGGACAAGTTCCTAAGGTTCGAGATGGCATGGCTGAGCCTGAGCTGGCGGCCACGACCACTCAACAACTGCCTTCAGTGCACCCTGAAGTGGGGACTGATGCCGCAGGGGCTGACAAGGGAAATCAGCTAATCACTGAGGAGGCCGACAATGAGGAAGAAGATGTTGTTATCATCGGGGTCGGACGCGCTGAGTTCACTACCCTTGTGGAGGTGAAGAATGAGAAAACCACTAAAAATCTAGCTGAACTTCAGGAGGAAGTGATGAGGCTACGAGCTGAGAAAGATGAAGATGCCAAGGCCCTGGCGAAACACATCAGGTGGACAAAGTCAGCATACAACACCCTTGCAAACAGGGAGTTGATTTTGCTTAAGAGGACGATGACTGACACGGCCAAGTCAGTGAGGAATGAGAGGAAGCGCACAAAGAAAACGCTAAGGAAAACCTTGAGGCAGCTGGCGGAGAAGGATGAGCAAAGGAAGGAAGAACTCACTCAGGCAGTGGAGACGCTTGCAGCTCAGGCTGGTGCTCTTTTCACTCAAGCCATTAAAGACCCAGCGTCCATATTGGAGCTGGAGTCAGATCGTATTGCTCAGACTTCAAAGTCCATTGCTGAGAGGCTGACCCAAGAAAATGATCAATCCGCCAAGGTGGAGGAGAGGATCGAAAAGGCTGAACAAAGACTCCAGCTTTCCTTGGAGATCTTTGAGAAGAAGGTAAATGCTGTAATCAGTTCTGTATCTTTTGCAGGGATTGGTATCTCGACGGGAGTTGAAATGCTGAAGGAGGGAATCACTGAAATTCAATCTTCAACCTCCTTCGTGATCAACAATGGATTTGACGCGTTCCCATCGCAGGCCGATGATGATGCAAAAAAGGGGGAAAAGAAGAAGAAAAGATCCCGCCCTGAGGTATCGGAGGCAGTCAACCAAGTCGAAACAATTCTAGCTGACCCTAAAGCCAATCCTGAAGGGAACGTGCCGAGGGTGAGGAAATCAGCAAGGTTGGCGGCAGCTGAGAAGGAAGATGAGGAGGTTGCTGCAAGGCTGAGGGCCGAGGCAGTAAAGAAGGCAAGGTCTGATGAACCTTCAAAGCAACCTGAGCCAGTTCAGAAGTCTTCTCCCATGAGCACAAGGAAGAACCCCATCACTTACTCTGCGGAGACGGTGGCGGAGTTATGCGCTGAGGCGCGGGAGCACCTTCTGAGAAAACTGAGGCTGAGCGCAGAGCTGAGATAGCACAAAAAGAGAAAATGCGCATCTTGGAGAAGAAGGTTAAAAAGCTGATTGATATCAATGAGCTTCAACAAAGGGAACTCGATGATGCAGTGATCAGTCTGATTAGGAGGAAGAAGGCGAAGCCTGAGCCTAGGAAGTACAGAAAGAGGCCAACAACAAGAAAGTCAACAATTCTTCAAGTCAGAAGGCCGCAATCAGGATTAAGGGAAACTTATGTCGACGAGTTCATCTCCGAGGCACTGAAGGAGTTCTGGGCTGATGCGAAGGATGAGTTTGTGAAGTTGTGGTATGTTGTGAAGAAATGGGGCGACACTGACGATATCAATACCCACTTCACTGACTACATGATGGACAATCATCCTGAGTTGATCCAAAAGATATTGGAGGAGGCTGAAGCAGCTCAAGTCCAAGTGAAGGCTCCTGAGTTCACGATTCGAGCTCCTCTCTTAGTTCCTTGAACTCAGAAGCACAATACTAAGGCCATTATGATAGAAGTCTTGAAGATTGCCAAGGCTGAGGGGTACGTGAACCAACCTAGCAGAGTTAACGAGTTAAAGGCAAGAGTCTATGCAGGATATGGACTTGAATCTGAGATGAGATTAGTCTAGGTGTTCACTCTCTTTTTGGTGTAATAGATTAAGATTCATTGTAACCCTGATCATATTCATCAATGAAATCTATTACTTTGCCCTCAGACAAAAAACTCATTGTCTTTTTGGCTGTTATTGAAATTTTGTACTTTATCAAGAACTGCTCTAACACTGACTTATCTTATAGATAGGATTCATATTTCTTCTAAGTGTTTTGAGGATCTTTTCAGTGTTTAGGCATCATCAAAAAGGAAGAAATTGTTTGGACAATGTCAGTTTTGATTAGATCCCAAAGCCCCTGAAAAGATGTTTGCATTTGTTTGTCAGGCTAGTCTTGGTTACTATTTATACTTTGTTATTTTACACTTCACATGTACTCAGTAAGATGAGCACTTACTGATGACAATCAAGACAAAATCCTGAAGACGGTTTACCATCCTGAACTTATGGCAGTCCTCTAAGCTGGCTGAGTAAGTGTCAGTGATGAAGAGTATGACCCTGAGGTCATTACTACTCAGTCCTGAAGGGAACATGATGATACTGAGTTTATGGGAAGACTTGGAGTAGAGCCAAGCAATGCAAAAGGAATGTCAGCGTCAGGACAAGACCGGTGAGCTCGAGACAAAAAGAACTTAATAAGACAAGCCTGAAGCCTAGGAATAAGTTCTAAAATTCTCACCAACCTGATGACGTGGACCAATCCGGGAAGGACACACACGTACGGAGCCTGACAGAAGACTGACTTCAGACTGCATTATCAACGGGCAAGCATTTAATGTGCATTTAATGCAACTACCTAATTCCATGCAAAGGACGGCTGCTGCATGAAGACATGTCCGTTTAAATCACTCTACATAGATGACAAGAAAGGTTATCTCTCCAACGAATAGTTTTTCAAATCACCTATAAATACAGAAGGCCTTGAACCCATTCAAGGTTACGGGAAATTTCCAAGCCAGAAATTACTCAAACTCTCAAGCACTCAAAGCATTCAGTCTTTAGAAGAAGCACTCGAAACCCTTTAAATTTCCCAAATGTTTCTTAGCAACTGAGAGTTAATCTGTATTCCAAGAGCGTTCAAGCAATATCTTAAGCTTAGAGAGATTATCCAACCCTTAGCATAGCTTTGTCTTGTAAGGATAATCTCAACCTAGTTGGAATCCAAACTGAAACCAAAACCTTAAAGTTAGGTTTGTTGGAAGTAAGTTAAGTTAGTAAGTTAGTAAGGGAGTTTGTATAGGTCAGTGAGGTAGCTGATCTTGGTGCACCTTGGCACGTTAAAAATAAGAATCCCTTGAGTGGATTTTCTATTAAATCAGGCCATGGACGTAGGAGCTTGAGACTCTGAACCAAGTTAAACTTGTTGTGTTCTTATTGCTTTGATATATTGCATACCTGCCATATTAACTGTTCATTCATTGCATAAGATTTATCAGGCTTGAATCAATCAGCCTGATCTATTAAAAAGAGCACTGCCCTTACTAAACATTATTCATTTGAGTAATCAGTTTTCAGAAGCAAACTAATCACGACTTTAAACTATCAGGACTCATGCATTTCCGCACTGAACTTAAACTGATAGTTAGCCAACTGACCCGCACCAAGTGTAGTCAGTAGGTGTATTATCAGTTCCTAGTTCTTTATCACTCTGAGTAAAGGGGACTCAGTAAGATTTTAAGTTTGAAAAATTGGTATACATGTATTCCCCCCCCATACACGTATTCCTCAGTCTTGTACCGAGACCAACACTCTCCCAACCTCCTCCAAAGTCAAAGATACAAGCTCTTAACATATCTTCCAAAGTTTGAATTGTTCTTTCTGATTGTCCATCAGTTTGAGGATGAAAAGTCGCACTGAATTCCAACTTAGTACCCAAAGCTTCTTGAAGGCTGTGCCAGAATTTTGATGTAAATCGTGGATCTCTAACTGACACAATAGAAATTGGAACTCCATGCAATCAGATAATTTCTTTAATATAAATCTGAGCCAATTTATCCAATATGAACGTCATCTTTATTGGTAGGAAATGTGCCGTCTTGGTCAATCTGCCAACAATTACCCAAATAGCTTCATTTCCTTGTATTGATTTGGGCAATCCTACCACAAAATCCATCGTAATGTGTTCCCATTTTCATTCAGGAATCTCAAGTGGTTTCAGCAATCCCGATGGTCTTTGATGTTCAGCTTTTACCTGTTGGCATGTCAAATATTTCTGTACAAAATTTCCAGTATCCTTCTTCATATTTTTCCACCAGAATAACCTTTTTAATTCTTGGTACATCTTCGTTCCTCCAGGATGTACTTTATATGGAGTAGAATGTGCTTCCACTAATATTTCTTTCTTGAGTTCTTCTATTTATGGTACACACATTTTTCCTCGACATACTAATGTATCATCTTCACGTACTGAAAACTCTTTTGCTTTTCCTTCCTCGATCTTTTGCTTCATCTTCTTTAAGAATGTATCATCCATTTGAGCCTTTGCTATTTTTTCCTTCAATGTTGGTTTCACAACCAAGGCATTGATCTTTATCTTTGCTTTCCGACTTAAGGCATCAGCCACTACATTTGCCTTTCCCGGATGATACGATATCTCGCAATCATAATCTTTTACTAACTTCAACCATCTCCTTTGCCTCATGTTCAACTCCTTTTATTCGATGATATACTTCAAACTCTTATGATCTGTGTATATTTCACCCTTACTTCCATATAAGTAATGCCTCCAAATTTTTAGCGAATACACCACTGCAGCTAATTCCAAATCGTGTATAGGATAATTTTGCTCGTGTGGTTTTAACTGTCTTGATGCGTACGCTACTACTTTCCCATTTTGCATAAGTACACATCCCAAACCTTGTTTAGAAGCATCATTGAATACTGTAAATCCTTCCATACCCTCCGGAATTGTAAGAACTGGAGCTTTGTTAATCTTTGCTTTAACTCCTGAAAACTCATTTCACATTCTTTCGTCCATTCAAATTTTGTTTCTTTCCGAGTTAGCTGAGTTAAAGGTTTTGCAATTCGAGCGAACCCTTCAATAAATCTTCGATAATATCCAGCTAACCTAAGAAAACTCCTGACTTCATTCACCGTAGTTGGGGTCTTCCATTTGTTTATAGCTTCTACCTTTGCTGGATCCACTTCTATTCCCAAATCTGAAATTGTATGTCCAAGAAATACCACTTTATCCAGCCAAAATTCACATTTCTTGAATTTAGCATACACTTTTTCTTTTCTCAGGATTTCTTGTGTAATCCGAAGATGTTCCGCATGTTGCTCCTGACTTCTTGAATACACCAGAATATCATCAATAAAAACGATCACGAATTGATCCAGATATTGATGAAATACCCGATTCATCAAATCCATGAAAATAGCTGGTGCATTACTGAGTCCAAATGGTAGCACCACGAACTCATAATGACCATATCGAGTCCTGAAAGTTTTCTTCGGAATATCACTTTCCTTTATTTTCACCTGATGATACCCCGATCTCAAATTAATCTTTGAAAATACACTAGCTCCTTTTAATTGATCGAACAGATCTTCAATTCTGGGAAGAGGGTATTTATTCTTGATGGTAAGCTTATATAATTGCCGATAGTCAATGCACATTCTTAATGACCCATCTTTCTTCTTCACAAATAGCACCGGTGCTCCCCAGGGTGACACACTTGGTCGAATAAAACCCTTATCCAGTAATTCTTGCAGTTGCACCTTCAATTCTTGCAATTCTTTTGGTGCCATTCTGTAAGGTGCTTTTGAAATAGGCGCTGCTGCGGGAATTAAATCAATAGTAAATTCCAACTGACGATCTGGAGGTAGTCCTGGAAAATCATCTGGGAATATATCCTTGTATTCACATACTACTGGCATATTGTCCAATGTTGGACCATCAGATTCTGTTGTTACAATATTTACTAGAAATGTTGTACATTCTCCTTTCCTTAAAATTTTTCGAGCCTTTACTGCTGAAATTACCCGAGGTATATTTCTTACTCTTGCACCATAGATTGTAAAATTCATACTGTTGGTCCCGAAACGAGTAAACAGGTGTATGGGGGGGGGGGGGGAATACACCTGTGGTTACAAATTGAAACTTCTTTAAAACTTATCAGGTTACTTAAGACAGTAGCTCGTCAGTGGACTTGAGGTCTGCTGAGAGTTACTCTGTGAAAGCCTACTGAGATAATACCTCCACTGAAAGCACAAGACTTTCAGTTGAACTACTATCTAATTAGCTTTCAGATGCGGATTAGTGAGCCCTTTTAGAAAACTCGTTTTACTTTGATAAACTTGAGATTAACACACACTTATGAAATAGCAGAATGTAAGTACACAAGATGTAAAGTGGTTCAGAGATAAATCTCCTACGTCCACTGGCCTGATCAAACAGGAGAATTCCTTTCACTTGGAATTCCTTGTGTTATAGTGCCAAGGTGCACTGATCAACTTTTCCTCTTTTAGGATGATTGATCACTAGGAAATTCCAGGTCCTAGTTCCCAAAACAAACCAGCTTTCAGACTGAACACTGAGTAGGGTTTTGGTTCCAACTATTTTGAGATAATCCTTACAAGTTTAGCTCAAGGCTTAGGATTGGATTATCTCTTTCTAAGGTTTGGATATAGCTTTAAGCTTGGTTACAGAAGGTTTGTTAGTTTCTCTACAATTGTGAAACACTTGGGAAACAATGATAATTTCGAGTGTTTCTAGATAGTTATGAATGTAGAGATAGCTTTGATCTTGTGAGTTTCCCGTGCTTGTAAAATGTGCACGTCCTTCTGTATTTATAGGCTTCCTTGAAAATCTTCCCGTTGGATTTGAATCTTCTCAAGTAAGTCTTCTTGTATCTGATTGGTTCAAACGACTCTATTTGAAGCTTTAAGTCTTGTCAAGAAACGGCTGCAAAACCATGCCTGTTCACCAACTTTCTGTAGATTGCTAGGTGAAAGACTTTTGGTACTTGTCAGGCTGGGACAGGTCGGCTGTCAGTAAGGTACACTGACGTGTCATCTTCTCATTGGACCTTAAGTCTATATGCCCAGATTCTTGTCTTTCTTTAAGGTGGAACTCCTCTGATGAGAACCTTCTTATTCCTTCATTTATTGTAAGCTTCACTGAGATTCATTTTGCCTTGTTCCAACCAGATTTAACTAACAGCTTTAAATATGTTTAGCATTAAATGTACTTTGTTAGTTCCCATCAGTGGACCTTCGTCCTCTACTGATAGATTTAGTCTTAGTGAGAATGTACTTAGAAAACATTCAAGACTTAGACTTCTTTCTCAGATCACTTAGTCTTCAGCGGACTTCACTTCAGCGGACTTCACTTCAGCAGACTTCACTTCAGCAGACTTCATACTAAAATACACTCTAGTTTTTACTAACTGCACTTCAGTTCTTAACACTTAGAACTGTTTAATTTAAACTCTAACTCTACTGAATAATTTACTTACAAATAACTTAGGGAGGGACATGTTGGCATCTAATCAAAACAAGTCTTATACATTTTCCCAACAATTTCCCCCTTTTTGATTATGCCGGAACCTATCTTATTACATATCTTCTTCTAGATGAGGTTCTTCAGATGACATTCAAGGTTCACAGTTTTTGTAAGTAAAACATTCAAGTACATAAGCCTAAATGATAATGAGATATTATCTTGGGCAAAACATCAACAGAGTTCCTTTCAATAAAAAATATGAAGTACAAATTACATGAAGTCAACTCTCAAAAAGTTTCAAACTTAAAAACATCTGGGACTTATAAACAAATGCCCAGCAAAAGATACAACTTACTCAGATGGACTCAAAAAGAGGTTCAAGTCCATATTGCTTAAAGACTCTAATCTTCAGCTCATTCTTCCTTTCCATCATCTCCTTGGAATGTCCTCTGAGACCAAGGTGTTCACATAAGGATGTCCACTCTTCAGTGATCCTTTCTCTATCAACAGCTCCTGTTGCATCTTGAGGAGGCCAGTATGTGATTGGCTCAGGGGCCTTCAGAGCATGATCTGGGAAGGCATCATTCCAAGCATCACAGATCTCGGGATAGAGTTTGGGATAGGCATCAAACAACCATGAGTTGAAGACTTCTTGTGCATTGTCCCTTCCTAACTCTCCACTGACATAGAAGGAATATACAAAGTCTCTTTTTGCAGTCTCCCAAGCATCATTGAGCTTCTTAGGAACCCAGGCATCGTGGTGAGGGAATCTGTTCTGAGATGGTGTGATCTTGTCTTTCTTCAGTTTGGCAGCCCACTTAAGATAACCACTTCTGAACTTTTTAGAAGTAGTTTTGTCAAAAGTGGCTAACCTCTCCTGCTTCTTCCTCTCAGCCAGTTCTGCAATGGTTTCCATCTTCCCAACCACCTTATCTCTCCTCTCCTGCTGTTGGGCTGTAAGCTTCCTTGCTCTCTCGTTCATTCCACCAGCCTCTTTGATTAGCTCAGTGAGCTCCGTGACTCGGGTGGGTGCAGATTTGGGAATTTCAGAAGACAAAGGATCAGGGTTAAGAATGGGAAGTACCTCAACTTCGTCAGTAGAGGTTGTGGACTTAGCTGCCAACCTCCCTGAGGTTCTTGTCTTTTTAGCAACCTCTGCTGAGAGTACATCAGTTGCCTTCCTCTTGGCAGGTTCCCCCTTCTTTGCAGCTCTCTCTTCCTTCTCCTTCAGATGAGCTTCCTTGAACTTTGAGAGGTCCACTGATGCGGTCTCCTTTCCCTTCTTATCCTCAGCCTGCTTCTGGGCCTCAGCATCAACTTTCTTTATGGTGCTTTTGATTTGTTGACCTTTCTCGAACTCCGGGGTTTCAAAGATGATTTGCATTTTGTTCCTTGGATCAGCCTTCAGCTCTTTAGAAGATCTCAATCTTTCCCCCTTTCTGGCATTAATCATGCACTCAGCCACAGTGATGTTTAACTTCATCTGATCGTGAGCGATGGCCTTCAGTTCAGTCGAGCAGTGGTCAACTTCATCTTCCATCCTTTCCAGTGCAGCTCCAGCAGTTTGACCAAATTGCACAAATTGGGCCAGTTTCTCATCGATTAGCACATTGGTCTTTTCTTGAGTTGGGAAGTCCTCAGCAGCCTTCTTGAGAACTTCACCAAGCTTGGCTCCGAGTTCTTCGTGCTTTGCCTCGAACTCCTGCATCTTCTGGTTCCACAACCCTTCAACTTTCCCAACAAGGTCAGCTGAGAAAGCTTCAACAGAAGACTTTAGGTTGATGGACACGTTCTCCACTGAATCCTTCAGGAATTGAGCTCTGGCTTCTTCCTCCTTCTTCTCCAGATCTTTCAGAGCCTCAATGACTAGCACACTTTGTCCCTCAACTACATCAATTACCATCTGTTGTGAGTCTTCAACTTTCAGTGTGAGATTTTGAAGTGATGTAGTTGTGGACTCCATGAGTTCGTCAATGTGATCTGAGAGAATGATCATTTCGTCTACCTCCTCTTGGACAACTTCTTGGACATCTTTCAGCTGAGTTTCAAGAGCAGGGATTCTTTCTTCTTGAATTTTAATCACTTCATCCTTCAGGGGAGTTAGGTTGATCTGGACTGAGGGGATCTCATCAGTTTGGGTACCTGCATTTAAGACAATGTTAGTTTTTCCTCCCTCAATCTCACAACCTAGATCTCCTGAAGTCTCTAACTCCATTGGAACTCCCTCCTCCTCACTCAGCTTACTTCTTTCATCACTCTTATTTTCAACTAAGGTTTTTTCAGCCAATTCATCCTTTGCAGGAATGATTGCTTTTATTTGGCCACTCACAACTCCTGTGATTTCAACATCTCTTTCAGCACCCTCATCTTTTTCTTTTTCTTTTTCAACTCCTTCTATTCCAGTCACCTCAGTTGACTCTGAAGCCACCACTGAGGGCTGTTGTGGGAGAATCTCAGTAGACACCTCTACTGGACTCTCCTGTGGCAAATTTTGAGCCTCAGTATCCCTTGCCTTGGATACATCCTTGGCTACCTCACCATCACCTTGCCTTGGTGAGGTCCCTCCTCCTTGTACACTTTCCTCCATCTCTTTCTCCTTCTCCTCCTCTGCTTCAGCAACCACATCAGCTGACTTCTTAGCCTCAGCTATCTTTTCCATCACCAGACTCTCAAAAATTTTCTCATCACAGAGAAGTCTAGATTTGGTCATCCCTGCAAACTGCAACACCTCCATCTCCTCCTTCTTCCAATCATCGGCATTGCTGCCTCTGACTGCCAATAGAATTTCTCCTAGCCTCCTATCTTTGAGCTGGACAAGGAGTCTCAGCCTCAAGAATAAAGCCTTGAGAGTGGGGAAGTTGTCAAGTTCAGGGTACTTAGACTCCAAAGAGTAAGCAACCTCATCCTTAAGGGTGTCTAAGAATGAGTACTCTTCTTCATCGTCTGAAGGAAGGGAAGGGGTAGGGGATCTGATATCAGTGGGTTCTTCTGGAATAGATTCCAGGTGAGTTGAGGTTTGGGTTTCAGGAGGATTAGGGATAGTTTCAGAAGAGGTTTGAGTGTCAGGTGAGGTTGGGTTTTGGTCAGTGGGGGTTGAGGGAATGGGTTCAGTAGGATTTGATGGGGTGGTTTCAGTTGGGGTGGAGATGAGTTCAGTGGGGGTTTGAGTTTGAGATCCACTGGCTGGCTTTTGAGAGCCATCAGTGGGGGTTTGAGTGTGAGTTATTTTGGAGATGCGTTTGGTTTTGGCTACAGGGGTGCGAGGTTTGGTCTTGGGTTTAATAGGAGTAGGAGCAGGAACATCTGAGTCAGACTCAGTTGAGATAGTGTTGGGGGAAGAGGTAGGGTTACCTGATGAAGACTCATCAGTAGAGTCTGTGACTCTGACTTTCTTCAAAACAGCCTCTTTCACTGCTTCAGAAGACCTCTTCTTCTCCTTCCTTGAGGCCTTCTCTGCCACAGCCTCCTTATGTTGAGCCATTTTGTCACTCAACTTTACCAGTCTCCTTTTCAGCTTTGTCTTCTTTCCCTCAGCTGGGGTATCTTCCTCCTCTTCTACTGCCTCTGGGCTTTCCACAGCAGGCTTAATCATCCTAGCTTCCAGAGTCTTTCCAGACTTGAATAAAATCTTTAGAGTGCTCCATTTCCTGTCAGGGATCCAATCTACGCCCAAATCTACATTCTCTATCAAGTAAGAGATTTTTGTTGCGTAGTTTAGCTTACTTGATAGTTGGGGAGTTTTGTCGGGTTGAAACTTTGAATGCTCCTTATTCAAGGCCCTCAGAAAGAACTGCTGCCAGTTGTATGGCCTTTCCTTGCTCTCAACAATCGCCTTCATCAGCCTGAGCTTTGGCTTGCTCACTTGCTCAGTACTCCCTTGGTTTCCCAAAATACACTTACTCACAATTTCACAGAGAACATTGTAAACTGGCAGGAGTTCACTTCTGTTCATTGTTGGAGTGTATGGTACTTTCCTCTGCATTATGGTTTTGACCCAGTCTTCCTCCTTCTCCACAATGCACGTGTCTGGATTGGGACCTTCAGAAGGAAGATCAAAAAGCTCCTTCAGGACATCTCCGCTTACACGAATCTCCTTCTTTATCTTCTGGTGTTCAATGACCTCCATGTCATCCCTCATAACTTTCTTCTTCCTTTGCAAGATCAGATGAGACCTGATCTTTGTATCTGAGTTGGAGACATTGTTGTAGAAATCAAGAACCTGTCTGTCAAAACAGTTCTCTGGATGAACAGATAGGAATTTCTCTAACCCAGCACTTTTTATCATTTCAAGGGCCTCTTTGATGTGAGCGTACTCTGGTCTGGACTCAATTTCTGGGTTATCGAAAACCACGATGGGTTCATACCAGAAGTTATCTTTTTGGGTAAGGAAACTGAGATTTAGTTTCGCCATTTGAACAAGAGGGTTTGAGAGAACAATTTACAGAGTAAGATAGTAAGTGTTTGCTTGGAAGTGTATTCGAAAAGGTTTACAAGCTTAAGGTTGGGGATTTTATATCAGAAATAAACGGTTAGATCTAATTTCACAATCAATGTCTTAGATTGAATGATTTTGAGATCGTGGATAGTTGCAGGGTTTAGTGGGGGGTTTTAAGAAATCTTGACGGTTTAGAAAAGAACCGCCTAAATGAATGGTATGGATTGAAAAGGTTGGTAACCGGAAGGTCACATCATCCGGCTTTTAGAGCGCGTGAGATAGGTAATTGAAAAAGCATGTTTGACTTGTACCACGCGCATTAAATGCTTGCCATACCAAAATCTCTTCGGAATAGTGGAAAGAGATTTAGTTTTCCAGAAAGCACTCATTAGTAAATATATTGAAACCAATTAAAATATATATAACACTAAGAGGCTTTATCTTTGAAAATAACATAAGTATAGACTTGACCTCTACTGAGGTTCGACCTCGTCTGATATATAGATCTCTTCTGAGGTGGGGAGCTTCTTCTGAGAGAAGATCCTCTTCTGAGTATGAACCTCCAACTGAATTGAAGGTAACTCTACTGAGATTTAATCCTTTCTTTACTCTCCTGGATCTAGGAGTCCAAGCTCCACTGACAACTCTTGAAATCTTGCTTCAGCCAAAGGTTTAGTGAAGATATCTGCCTTCTGTTTGTCAGTGTGGATTTTGAGCATCTTGATGTCCTTCTTCTCCACATGATCTCTGATGAAGTGATGCCTTATATCCACATGTTTCCATCTTGTGTGGAGAACAGGATTTTCTGAAATAGCAATTGCACTATTGTTGTCACAGAAAATAGGGACTTCATTGGCAAAGATGTTGTAATCTCTCAGTTGTTGTCTTAGCCAAAGAATTTGAGCACAACAACTTCCAGTTGCCATATACTCAGCTTCAGTAGTGCTTGTGGCTACTGAATTTTGTTTCTTGGAGAACCAAGAAATCAGTTTACTTCCCAAGAATTGACAAGTGCCTGAGGTTGATTTTCTATCAATTCTGCATCCTCCATAGTCAGCATCTGAGTATCCTGTGAGTTCTAGATTGTCATCTGAGGGATACCACAATCCCATATTCACAGTACCCTTAAGATATTTGAGAATCCTCTTGGCAGCTTCCAGGTGACTTTTCTTGGGATTGGCTTGATATCTAGCACAAATGCCAACTGCAAATGTGATATCAGGCCGGCTTGCTGTGAGATACAGTAGAGATCCAATAATGGCTCTGTAGGAAGTCTGGTCTACTGATTCTCTATCCTCATCTGGTTCCATTTTGGTGTTGGTGTTGAGTGGAACTCTTGCAACCTTGCTGGTCTGGCATCCAAACTTGTTGATCAGCTCCCTTGTGTATTTGGCTTGGTTGATGAAGATTCCTTCAGTGGACTGCTTGACTTGAAGTCCTAGGAAGAAATTCATTTCCCCCATCATAGACATCTCAAACTTTCCCTTCATCAGTTGAGAAAACTTCTCACAGAGGACTTGGTTAGGACAACCAAAGATGATATCATCCACATAAATTTGAACCAGCAATGTGTCCTCTCCTTTTGTGATTCTGAAAAGTGTTCTATCAACTCTCCCTTTGATAAAACCATGATCCAAAAGGAATTGAGACAAAGTATCATACCAAGCTCTTGGAGCCTGTTTCAGTCCATATAGAGCTTTCCTCAGTCTATATACTTTGTGACTTTCTTCAAAACCTGGGGGTTTCTCCACATAGACTTCTTCATTGAGTACTCCATTCAAGAAGGCACTTTTAACATCCATCTGGTACACCTTGAATTTCTTGTGAGCAGCATATGCAAGAAATAACCTTATTGCCTCCAATCTGGCTACTGGAGCAAATGTTTCATCATAGTCAAATCCTTCAACTTGAGAGTAGCCCTTTGCAACTAGCCTGGCCTTGTTTCTGACTATGATATCATTCTCATCCTTCTTGTTTTTGAATACCCACTTGGTTCCTATCACATTGCAGTGATATGGTCTGTCCACCAACTCCCATACTTGGTTCCTTGTGAACTGGTTGAGCTCTTCTTGCATGGCAATGATCCAGTTGGAATCTTGAAGAGCTTCTACTATGGAACTTGGTTCCTGGTTTGATAAGAAACAACAAAACAAAGCACTTTCACCATGAAAACTTCTAGTTTTGACTCCTGAGGAAGGATCACCTAGGATTTGCTCAACAGGGTGACCTGAGAGCCAAGTCCTCCTAGGCTGATGCCCTTCAGTTGAGTTTAACTCTTCTGAAGTTGAGTCACTAGATATTGGAATGAAATCGAATTCAGGAAATAAGACAGAGGGTTGAAGTCCTGAGTCATCATTCAAGGTATTTTCATTCTCAATGGTAATTTCATTGGTTCCCCCTTGAATGATAGTTTCAGTGAATGTCTCAGCTGTGACCACATCTTCATTGACATTGGTTACCTCTTGAACTGGGATGGTGTTCATCAGTTCAGTTACATCTTCAGGAGAGCTCTCAGGTGAGCTTTGAGGAGTGGTCTGATTTTGAGTGTCCTCTTTGAATTGTTGATCATTGAGGTTGTCCCAGGTTGGGATGAATGTATCAACAGAATTCTCAGGATATCCTTTTGATTTGATACTCAGTCTAGTTAGCCTTTTGCTTATCACATCCTCAGTCTCCTTACTTCTGGACTCAAAAGTAGATTCATCAAATACCACATGAGGTGTTTCTTCCACAACAAGAGTTCTGCAGTTGTAAACTCTGAAAGCTCTACTGATTTGGGAATATCCTAAGAAAATTCCTTCATCAGCTTTGCTATCAAAAGCTTTCAGTTGAGTTTTCCCATTGTTGTGAATGAAACACTTGCAACCAAAAATATGAAAGTAAGATACCTGTGGCTTTCTGCCATTCCATAACTCATATGGAGTTTTTCCTTGATGTTTGGTTACCATGGATCTGTTTTGAGTGTGGCAGGCAGTATTAATAGCTTCAGCCCAGAATCTTTTAGGAACCTGAGCTTCAGCTAACATTGTCCTTGCTGCCTCCTTGAGAGTCCTATTTCTTCTTTCAGCTACTCCATTTTGTTGTGGAGTTCTTGCAGCTGATGTCTCATGAAAGATACCTAATTCTTTACAATAATCAGATATGATAGAATTTATGAATTCAGTGCCCTTATCTGATCTTATCTTTACAATGTTCAGGCTCTTTTCATTGCTAACTTTCTTCAGGAGCTCTGGCAGTCTCAGTTGAGTCTCCTTTTTGCTTGCAAGGAATATCACCCATGTGTACCTGGAGAAGTCATCAACAACAACAAGTGTATACTTTCTCCCATTTATACTTACAGGGGTTACTGGACCAAAAAGATCCATATGTAACAGTTGAAGTACTCTGTCAGTAGAGGTTGCTACTTTG
This sequence comes from Ballota nigra, assembly GCA_947034835.1. Classification (NCBI taxonomy): domain Eukaryota; kingdom Viridiplantae; phylum Streptophyta; class Magnoliopsida; order Lamiales; family Lamiaceae; genus Ballota; species Ballota nigra. The sequence goes on along the minus strand of OX344720.1, from coordinate 17,726,808 downwards.
CTTTTGAACGATGCCTTTACTTGCTTCCCCTCCTGACAGGCTTTACAGATATGTTCTTTATTGTATACTTCATTTGGCATTCCTTCTACCAGTCCATGTCTTGCTATCCTGTTCATCATCTTGAAGTTCAGATGACTTAGCCTTTTGTGCCACAACCAATTAGTGTCAGTTGAGCTTTTGGCAATAAGACATGCATTTGGTGTGCAAGACTTCCAATCTGCAAGATAGATATTTCCCTTTCTTGACCCAGTTAGTAATACCTGTTGTGAAGATATATTCTTAACAAAACACAGGTTACATGAAAATTCAACACTGTATCCCTTATCACAGAATTGACTTATGGACAGAAGATTATGCTTAAGTCCACTGACAAAGGATACATTGCTTACTCTTACTGAGCCAATTATTAAAGTACCATAACCTCTAGTGGCTCCTTGAGAGTTGTCACCAAAGGTGACTTGTGGACCTTCATTCTCAACAAATTCTGTCAGGAGATCTTTGTTGCCAGTCATGTGCCTAGAACATCCACTGTCCAAGTACCAGACTGATGATTTAAGAGCTTCTCCTTTGTTGAGGTCCACTGAGCCCTGCAATCACAGATCAAGCTTTAGGTACCCATTTGGTGTTGGGTCCTACAAGGTTAGCTGTACCTTTCGGAATCCAAATTTGCCTCACAGTTCTAATTATTTTAGATTGGCTAATTTGTCTTCCATAAACATCTACATAGATTGTTATCTCCCTGGGTGCCTTGGGAGTAAACTTTCTATGGGTGTCAGCCTTTGAAGGAACAGGAACCTTCTTCACATTCTTTCTCTTTGGCTTGGGTGCACCTGGTCTTGGTTTTTGTTGATAAAGGTATGAAGGACCTTTTCCTTTAGGCACAAAAGGACTAGGTCTTCCATATGAGTCATTCCTTGAGGACTGCTCATGCCTGGGTGTTCTCAGCTGAGGTTGCTTCATCTGTGAAGACCTCGGCTGATAGTACCTCTGCTGAGATCTATTTTGATAAGTCACCTGAGCCTTTCCATTTGGTTTTGGCTTAGATTGACTTTTCTTTTGTGTGATCTCAGCTGGTCTTTTTCCTTTATCTACAGTCTGTGGTTGAAATGTCACAGACTTAACAAAAACTCTCTTTGTGCCACTTGAAGAAGCAACACTCAGAGGACCTTCTGAAGGTTTTAGAATAAAGCCTATCCCACACTTGTTATTTGGATTGGTTTGAAAACTTTGGATCTCCTCTATGGCAAGAGAGGGTTTGTTTAGAGCATCAATCCTTTTTAACAAGGTCTCTTCAGATTTTTGTAAGACATCAATTTTCAGGAGAGAATCCTTTATTTGGCTTACCAATTTTAAATTCTCTTCAGTTAACTTTGTTTTAGATTCATTGAGATCTTTTATCAGTTGATCTCTACCATTTCCTTGACTCCTGAGGGTTTCCACCTCTTTTGTCAGTTCAATGGTAGATTTGGCTGAGTTTAGATCTTTTTGATTCCCAGACTCGATTAACTTGGAGTTTTCACTCAAGAGTTGTTTGTTCTCATCTTCAAGACAGAAACTTGCTTCTTGCAACCTTGAGAAATCAATCATCAATTGTTCCAAGGCGGACTGAAGATTGAGTTCCTCAGTTGACTCTGAGCTTAGCTCAGGTGTGTGTTCTAGAGAAATGGATGGTTTAGATTGTACCTCTGGTTCTTCTCTTGCCATGAGGCACAAGTCATCTTCACTGCTGTCAGAGAACAGTTCATCAGGTGACTCCAGGTTTTCATCAACATCCCCAGCCATCATGGCTTTCCTTTCTCCATATCTTCTGTCTCTTTTGGCTTGCCTTTCTCTTCTTTCTTTAGTGCTCAGTTGAGGACAATCATATTGAAAGTGCCCAATCTTCTTGCACTGAAAACACCTGTTGGCATCATCATTCTTTTCTTCAGTGGACTCTCTGGTCTTTGATGATGAACCTTCAGCCTTGGTGTAATTCTTGTATTCCTTCTTCTTTTCCAGCTCAGATGAGCTTTTCTCTCCTTCTCTGGTAGTCTTTTGTGGATAACTTCTACCTTCCCTGTTATCCCTGTAAAATCTCTTATATTTGCCAAAGCGGCTGTTAAGTTGTTCAAACCTTCTAGCCATCAGGCTGAGTTCCTCCTGCATCTCAGCCTTGCTTTGAGACTTACTTGCCTTTGAACTCTTCTGAGGCTTTGGGGATTTTGGCTCAGGGTCCTTAGCTTTGAAGGCAACTTCCTTCTCAGCTGAGGTCTCATCAGGAGATCTTTTCCTGTTCAGATCAAACTCATAAGCCTTAAGTTCAGAGAATACCTGTTGCATAGACATGCTGGATAGATCCTTGGTATTCTGCATCATCACAGAGTACACATCCCATCTTGAGGTTAGACCTCTCAGGATCTTTAAGGCAACTTCTCTTTTGGTGTAGACCTTTCCCAGAGAATTAATCTCATTCATGATGTCAGTGAACCTCCCATCAAGCTGGTCTATGGTCTCAGTGGACTCCATGGTGAACTGCTCAAACTTTTGAACAGCTACTGAAAGCTTGTTCTCTTTTATTTTGTCAGTTCCTTCACACATGAGAGCAAGAGTGTCCCATAGTTCCTTTGCTGTCTTGCAGTGGATCACTCTTCCCATTACAGAGTCTGGAATAGTGGTGTAGAGAATGTTCATGGCAATGAAGTTGAGGTTGTTTCTCCTCCTCTCATCTGCAGTGAAATTATCTTCATCTTTGGGCCATTCTTCTCTAGGATCTGCAATAGTTTCAGCTGTAGTTCTAGGGTTAGGTGTCATAAACACAAATGGACCTTTAGTAATAACCCTTAACATTTCATCATGCACACAGGCAAGATGAGCTCTCATTCTGATTTTCCAGAAGTCATAGTTTTCCACTGAGAATTGTGGAAGCTTGTGATGAGACATATGGTTCAAGGGATTAACTCCCATGTTGTTCTCTGCAGGTGGTGCAACCCTAGCTGTGTTGTCAGCCATAGAATAAAAACAAGTTTATCAAAAGATCAATTCAGGTGACCTTATAAAAATACCTTTGAGCACGAGGTATACTTAGAACAATGGTCTTTTGAACCACTGCTCTGATACCAATTGTTGGTCCCGAAACGAGTAAACAGGTGTATGGGGGGGGGGGGGGAATACACCTGTGGTTACAAATTGAAACTTCTTTAAAACTTATCAGGTTACTTAAGACAGTAGCTCGTCAGTGGACTTGAGGTCTGCTGAGAGTTACTCTGTGAAAGCCTACTGAGATAATACCTCCACTGAAAGCACAAGACTTTCAGTTGAACTACTATCTAATTAGCTTTCAGATGCGGATTAGTGAGCCCTTTTAGAAAACTCGTTTTACTTTGATAAACTTGAGATTAACACACACTTATGAAATAGCAGAATGTAAGTACACAAGATGTAAAGTGGTTCAGAGATAAATCTCCTACGTCCACTGGCCTGATCAAACAGGAGAATTCCTTTCACTTGGAATTCCTTGTGTTATAGTGCCAAGGTGCACTGATCAACTTTTCCTCTTTTAGGATGATTGATCACTAGGAAATTCCAGGTCCTAGTTCCCAAAACAAACCAGCTTTCAGACTGATACAACAATCAGCTTACTAACACCACTTAACACTAGCTCTCAACCTAAACACTGAGTAGGGTTTTGGTTCCAACTATTTTGAGATAATCCTTACAAGTTTAGCTCAAGGCTTAGGATTGGATTATCTCTTTCTAAGGTTTGGATATAGCTTTAAGCTTGGTTACAGAAGGTTTGTTAGTTTCTCTACAATTGTGAAACACTTGGGAAACAATGATAATTTCGAGTGTTTCTAGATAGTTATGAATGTAGAGATAGCTTTGATCTTGTGAGTTTCCCGTGCTTGTAAAATGTGCACGTCCTTCTGTATTTATAGGCTTCCTTGAAAATCTTCCCGTTGGATTTGAATCTTCTCAAGTAAGTCTTCTTGTATCTGATTGGTTCAAACGGCTCTATTTGAAGCTTTAAGTCTTGTCAAGAAACGGCTGCAAAACCATGCCTGTTCACCAACTTTCTGTAGATTGCTAGGTGAAAGACTTTTGGTACTTGTCAGGCTGGGACAGGTCGGCTGTCAGTAAGGTACACTGACGTGTCATCTTCTCATTGGACCTTAAGTCTGTATGCCCAGATTCTTGTCTTTCTTTAAGGTGGAACTCCTCTGATGAGAACCTTCTTATTCCTTCATTTATTGTAAGCTTCACTGAGATTCATTTTGCCTTGTTCCAACCAGATTTAACTAACAGCTTTAAATATGTTTAGCATTAAATGTACTTTGTTAGTTCCCATCAGTGGACCTTCGTCCTCTACTGATAGATTTAGTCTTAGTGAGAATGTACTTAGAAAACATTCAAGACTTAGACTTCTTTCTCAGATCACTTAGTCTTCAGCGGACTTCACTTCAGCGGACTTCACTTCAGCAGACTTCACTTCAGCAGACTTCATACTAAAATACACTCTAGTTTTTACTAACTGCACTTCAGTTCTTAACACTTAGAACTGTTTAATTTAAACTCTAACTCTACTGAATAATTTACTTACAAATAACTTAGGGAGGGACATGTTGGCATCTAATCAAAACAAGTCTTATACATTTTCCCAACACATACCTTCCGGTTTTTGCACCGATATTTCTTTCTCTTGACATTTTATAAGAGCACGATTAGCCTTAAGCCAATCCATTCCTAATATAACATCAAAATCCTTCATCTCTTATATATGTAGATCTGCCGGTACCGTATGATGGAAATCCATCCTTACATTCCTACACAATCCTAAGGATTGTATTGTAGTACCAGAAGGAATATTTACCTCTAGAAAATTCCATTCTACTATCAAATGAGTATTCTTGATTTGCTCAAATATCTTCCTAGAGATAAATGAATGCGTGGCACCAGTATCGAATAGTGTAAGAGCAGGTACTTGAAATTTTTTGAACATACCTGCCATTACTTTCGGGTTTACTGTAGCCTCCTGCTGGTTCATAGTTAATACTCGGGCAGGTGCCGACCTTTGTTGTTCTTTCCATTTTGGACAATTAGTTATGACATGTCCCGGTTCCTTACATCTATAGCAGATTCATGTCCCTTTCAAGCATTGACCCAAGTGTTCCTTCCCACAATTTCTGCACTTAGGTGGCCTCTATTGTTATCGTGGCACTATTTCTGTCATTTAAACTTGCTTAGAATCTCCTCCTTGATTCGTACCAATCCACTTCCTTTTGTTTCATTGTGATTCTGGCGTTCTTACTTCCTCCGATTTCATATATGTTGCTATCGTCTGAGCTTTCTCGAATGCCGGGGTAAAAAATTTATTATCTTGTGCTGCTAAGATAGTACTGATTTCCGGTCGTAAGTTCTGCACAAATCTCTGTGCTTTCCTTTCATCAGTATTAATCAAATGAGAAACATATCTTTCCAATTGATTAAATTTCCTTTCATATTCCTGTACTGTCAGATTCCCTTGTTTCAACTGTAGGAATTCAGTCTCCTTCTGATCTAAGAATGACTGTGGTATATAATTCTTAACCTTTGCTTCTACGAATTTCTCCCAAGTAACTGTAGTTCGTTCTTCTTCAGTTATTGTCCTACAGTGAGCTTCCCACCAATAATCTGCATCTGCAGTCAGCTAAAAAATAGCACAAGAAACTTTTTGCTCATTTGTACACTTAAGATAAGTGAATATCTTTTCCAAGCTCTGAATCCAATTTTCCACTTCCATAAGGTTTTCCTTTCCGGTTAGGGTTGAGGGTCTAAACTTCTTAAATTGGCTAACAATGTCATGGTTTTGGGTTGAGGATACATGTGTTTGGGACAATTAGCTTTGGTGATTTAGTTGCTGAGCTAATCCTCTTAAGACAGAAGCTAGGTCATTGCTTATTTCTGAGTTGCTTTGATTCCCTCTTCGGCTCAGGGTTCTATTCAAAATCAACTTATTAGTAACAATTATACAAACATAACATATATTTGACATAAAATACATCATATTTTACATACATAAACATTACATTCAAAAGTATTATCCATCAAGTTCATTGAGTACATATATTTTACATGCATAAACATTACATCATAGTATATGTATTACATTCAAAAGCATATAGTACATCCAGAGCATTTTGTACATATTAAGTACATATATCTGCTAATATCATATATAATCACGTATAGAACACATAATCTGCAACTGGTCTTTGTTCAATCATCATCGATGATGATGATTTCGGGTTCCTTCTTTTTCTCCTCCCATATCTCGATATCAATATTCTTGTTTGTTGCCTCCATTTCCTCCAATCCGTTATTCTGATTCTCACTGCTTTCTTGAACTGATATTAATTCCTGATTGCCACCCATTTCAAACCCCAGTTGTAGAGGATAAAAATAGATGGTCTCGAATTGCAGCCATTCACGGTATAACAAAGAAGAAAAACAAGGAAAACATATATAATCATGTTGGTTATACACGAAATCTAGCATTTCCCAGGCAGCATTTACCCACGTATGTGGCAAAGTATCAATAAGCAGATAACAATATTAGTCATCATCGATATCACGATCGTTTCTTAGGTCCTGTTTATATTGAGAAGTAAGTTCTCCCACATGGGCTCCTATATCATCTTCTTCAGTCCTACCCGTTCTAACTATTCTTTCTAGTCGGTTATCATTTTGTCTTCTAGCGTCATCGTCCATCTGCTTACTTAAATATATTATATTGGTTAGTTCAAATAGAATACTACATAATTTCTAATAATTAATCACAATTTTATAATTTAAGCACATATGAAACATTTACCTGATCCCGTCATGGAGAATGATCTTAGTGCGGCTGTTTCATTTAAATTTTAAAACACACACACTCTTTTGAAATTTTTTAGTAGACAAACCTGCTCTGATACCACCTGTAGCGTCCCCACTTAAAATAGTAGGAAGACGTGATGTGGCAAAAGCAGGAACACTACTAAAGTTTAGTTTTATAATTAAAATAACACCACACTTATTTACACAGCGGAAGTAGTAAATACATACGGCCATATCCTTGAGTTTACAAATCAAAATTTCCAAAATAAAGTATATTAAAACTTGACAGCCCGCCTCCGAGCTCATTCGTCCATGTTGGGATCCTCCGCATCTGAAAAATTAAAAAGTGGAAGGGATAAGCGTTTGTAAACACTTAGTGGAAAATCTCTTTATAATTGCACAAACTAAACATAAAATGCATATAACGTGGAGCCCCCGGAATTTCACCGGGTATATGCTTGGGTGGCGTGACCAACCCGTGGTGCCGGAACGACCGGACTATATGCTTGCCAACATAAAGTTGGACTATATGTGGGGCCAGTCGATAGCGGGCCAGACTCAAAATTTAACCTTCGACGTTTAATAAGTGCAATTAAATAATAATAGAATACTCGATAAAGAGCAAAGTGATGTTGGAGTTATACGTGAAAGTATGCTTTTACTTTGTATAACTCGTGTATCAAACACTTGTTTATGAGAATAATTCTTTTATCGCATTTGCTTTAGTTATGATTAAATGTTGAATATCTATTGCAAACCGTTCAATATATGGTACTAGTTACATTGTAGTTAATGTGGTGATACCCGATCACGGAAGACAACATTAACTGTTTCCTTGTAACTAAACGTACATTTTCACGACCTAGGTGGAATTGAACAATCCGCCGTGAAAGGTCGATGTGTAAGGCTCAGATTGGTCTGTCTTGACTAAGAGATTGCACTAGCACATTTAGTATGTGTTGAAGAGGACCTACATCGAGGATAAATTCTTCTGTTCTGAAATGTGAAGAATTAGACCTCAGTGGTTGTTGATTTCTTAATCTCCGTCACTTAAATAGAACCGTGTGTGCTTAATGGTTACTGCTTTGATTCATGTTGGGTGAGAATCATTGTGACTTCGAACTTTGTGTCTTGGGCAGTAATATTAATCATACGACGATTGCTAAGATTTAATACGGAGAAATACGTGCGAGTACGGCTCGTGTGATTAGTCCCCTTGGTGGGCTCAGAAGTTTTATCGTACCAAATCTTGCAAGTGAAGAATTAGTTTCTTCGGTACGGATAATAATGTTGAGCTGTCTTTACTCCAAGGTGAAATATATTAATTAATTTAGAGCTATTCAGAAGCTTAATTAATTAATGAACTTGATAATCTTCAACGCGGGAAATAATAACCGGGAGCCCATATTATCGTAATATGGATTAAGATGGATAGTGCAATATTAATTTATTAGTGGTAATAATTAATATTAATGGATTTAATTATATTGGGGCTCAATATTGAAATTCAGAAGTCCATTAGGAGGTCCAATCTTAATTCTCCTTAAAGGCCCCTCAAGTAGCCCATTAAGTAGCCCAATAATGATAAGGTGATTAAAATAAAAAGAAAATAATATGTTGATTTTTTCTCATGATTTTCGAAAATTAGAAAATAAGAAGAGAAAAGATTTTGTTGATTTTCTTGAAAAGATATTATGGAAGATAAGTATTCTTGGAATACAAGATTATCTCATATATTCAAGAAGATCCAAATCTTGGATTCTCCACTTATGAATTTTGGAAAATTCCCCTATAACAAGGTGAGTGAGATTTTTGTGGAATATTTTATTGTGGAGAAAAGAATATATGAGATATATTCAAAGATTTCTTAGAGTCTAAGAAAAGATTTTTTCCAAGCCCATATTCCCTCAAAAAATTCGGCCACTCTATGTTATAAATAGTGGATGATTATTTCATCCCCAAGTATATAATTCCATGTGTTGGAAAAATCAAGAGCATATATATTTTTCTTTTTCCTTAGTTATTTAAATTGTTCGATAGCATCTCCCACCGGTGATCGAATAAGGCGAAAGGGAATACTTGAGAAGGCTTTTGGGTTGGTAAAGCGCGTACGTGTTAATCCCGTTTTATTCAAAGGCCAAGTTCTACGAGAGGTACGTTAATCACATATTATCTTGTTTATTCCGCCATAGATTATATGTGAGTTAATTCAACATGCATGATGTTAAATTGGTTGTTGGAATTATTATTTGAATTAATTGTGATTAATTCATGCTAGTAATAATTGTATTTAAATTCGTATTTAAATTTCATCCCGAATAGATTCCGGGCACCCCCATTTTCCCAACAAGTGATTCCCCACCTTGCAGGTTGTACCTACAAGTAAAATTTTTACAATAGAAACATTTGTTACTTATCCCTTCATTTGTAAAAATTTACACATATTTTCACATTCAAACTCAAGTCCTAACACATGTTCAAAAGATATATTATAGATCATAAGTATCAATTACTTATGTATGAGCATCAATTGACAAGTTATAAATATCTACCATAAAATGTAAACGGATCATTTCGAACCTAAAATTTCGGTTTTTGGCAGATTACACGCCTAACTTTGAAAATTCACTATAAATCAACAATAAGTCCAGTACTTCTGAAATTTTAACCACATATTCCTAACTTCATATAGTTTACTCAAATACTTTTTATTTCCTGCAAATTCTTACGAAAATCTATTTATTTCATACAAAACACATAGATTGTAGTTTATCCGGCCAAAACCCTAGTTCATCTTCAAAACTTCATATCTCCTTAACCATAACTCATTTTACTATGAAATTTATACCCTAAGTTCCTTAACCAGTCTACTATAACATATAAAAGTTTCAGAAACTTTCAACAAGGGAAACGATCAAACCAAAATTCCTACCAAGCTGTGTCGAAATTGCAGATTTCATGTACATATGAAGAACATATCACTTTAATCTTACTTCAAATCCTATAATTCAAGCAATAACTTAATTGAGTAAGATAATAAGCTTACCTAGAAGATGTTGAAAGCTTAGAACAAACTCCTCTTCAATCTTAAGCAAAGCTAAGGACATAGAGAAGATTTCTTATGATTTTTGTGTGTAAGGAATGAAGAACTCTTTAGCCCCTATTTATAGTTGAAAAAAGAAGTTTGTGGAACTCTCCCTATCCTTCTTTTGCATGCATTGACCTAAATTATGAGAAGATTATGGAGAAATCTTGAAGCTTTGATTTTTTTTTACACATGTTTATTTGAAATTAGCAATTAAATTTTGACTTTCCCGTAACCTTGAATGGGTTCAAGGCCTTCTGTATTTATAGGTGATTTGAAAAACTATCCGTTGGAGAGATAGCCTTTCTTGTCATCTACTCAGAATTGAGGGAGTGTTGAACCCAAAAATTTCTTTGGTGTACCATAGTAGAAAGCAAGAATCTTTGGTGTTCCATAGTAGAAAGCAAGAATCTCCAAAAATTTCTTTGGTGTTCCATCTTGGAAAGAGTTTTCTTCAGGTCTTCAATAGTCTTGTCCAAATCTGCAATTTGATTAGAGATATATGGAGCAGAAATGGTAACAAAAAAATCAACATTGATGTCGGCAGGTATGTTGATAACATTGGGGTCAACACTCCCTCAATTCTGAGTAGACTGTGGTTCTGGTTCAGCTTGAAGAGAACACTTTCCAGGATGGAACACCAAAGAAATTTTTGGAGATTCTTGCTTTCTACTCCAACAGGGGGAGTAGCTGATGAAAATGCTCCACAAAGACCAGAAGAAGTTGCTGGACCATCTGTACATGGAGGTTCTAATCAAGGAAAAGATGCTGGTAATGATGCTGGAGCTAGAGGAGATGCTGGTGCTGATGCTGGACAAAGGAATGAAGGTGGTGATCCAAATTTGGATACACTGTATGGTGACCTTTGAAGGTCAATTTAGAGCTTGAAGATATGGGTAGATTCAAGTATGGGGGAAACTGTGCAGATTTGTTGAAGATGCAGTTGTTGTTATCCTACAACCCAATCCTTTCCCATCTCTTGGTTTATATTTTCTTTTATTGTAATAGCTCTTGAATATTTGTAGCTAGCTAAGACTCTGATAACTTTCTAGCTCTGTTAGATTTGTAGCTAGGATTAGCTCTGATAGCTATATCTAGCTCTGTTAGTTTTTCTATTGTTTAGAATCATTTGTTTAAGTTCTCATCTTGCTCTGAAAAATAGTTGTTTTAACATAGTTTATTGTTTGTGTCGTTTTTTATACAAACGCTCTGAACAATAATTATGTTTTGTTGTTGCTGTCTTATCTTAAGAACAACTTGCTTGTTTTTGGATTTTATTTGGGCTGAGCATATTTTGTGCTTAGTTAAATCCTGATTTTTTGACATTTTTTGCCAGACTAATATCTATTTTGGATATTCATTTGTTATTGTCTATTACACGCATATTACTGAGATTTTCATCACGTGTGTTACAGTAGAAAGACCAAATTGGGGGAGATTATTAATGTTATGCCAGTGTTGTAAAATATGTTTAGGCAACATTCTGGATAACATTACTAAATTTATCCTTTCTCCTAACATTAACACTATTGTTCTATGTTGAGTTTGCAGGTTGAAGACCTAGAATGTTCCAGGTCACGCGGCTGTTTTTATCATGTGAGGAGATCAAATACACATGGGCAGTTATTTCTTAATCATGGAGTTAGTGGAGGAATTGTTTCTAGGTCTTTCCAAACTAACCTAGTAATTGTAACTTCCGGTGGATCCTACATCTATAAATACCAGATTATAGTCAAAGGAAAAACCAGGGGATACAAGCCAGGAAGTAGTAACCAAGAGCTACACAATCGAGTGTTCAAGTACAACTAGTGTAGAAGGGTAGTTATTATTATCTTTTGTGCTGGTCGAGCGCTGCAATGCTCCTATCAGTATTGGGATAAAAAATAAACTAGATTAGGATCTGAGTGTGATCAGTTTTCTAGTCATCGTAGATCTGTTTAGGCGGTGTGTTTTACACCTTACCCTCACTTTGAGATCTTATGTTAGATCTTTATTTGTATCACTATATGGTTATTGTGAAGCTTTTCGCCATGAGGCATCATGGACTTTATTTAAGTCTATGAAATTTTTTGAATTCCGTTTGCAAGGTGTTTAAGACTTTTGTTGTTTTAAAGTGCTTAGATCTGTTCATAATTGTTCGTAACCGTCTTGTGTTGTCGCATATGTTATCAACATTTTAGTTAACACTACTCTGAAAAACACCACACACACTCACATAAAATAACCAGATACAATCGCATCCACCCTTGGAAAACTCACAGCAAACAACATATATGTATTTGTGGGTGTTCCTCCTAAACCTGCACCTAAAACCCAACCTTGTGGCATACTTCCTGATTTTTTTCCCTAAATTCATTACAACCCCCCATGAAAACTAAACCAACATCCCATCGATAAAATTAGCCCAATGGTCTGATAAATATGAATTCTTAGCAAGAGGAGGACAAACATCATAACAAGAGAGAGATAATGCATCCCCAAATTCCACCATTTTCCCATTATTACACATTATGGGATTACTAGTACACACAATCATGGGGCGGATGGGGGGGAGGGGGGGTTTGAGCATCTGCATTATCTAGAACAGCTACATTATCTAAACTACATGGGGGAAGAGGGAGCTTATTCCACAGGTTGGTTATGACTATCTTAGATGATGAATGATTGCATATTACGAAAATATTGTTAAAATTATTCTCAGATTCTAGACAACAATTCAAAAAGCTACCTACAGAGCAAGAGAAGAAGAAGCTACATGATTCTAGTTCGCTCCACTTGCACTCCCCACCAAAATTGACGGCAAATACCAATTAATCATTGTTGATTGAGGCAGCTTGTAATTGTACCATTTCCTGCAGAAGGCGAGGTTCGAAGAAATTGGGGATAAAGAAGAAATGATACAAATTGTATTTCTACTGATAATATTTGAATTTCAAATTTGAAATGAAGAGGAGAAACCCCATTTCGGATTTGACGGGAAAGTTGATCGGATGTGTGCCATCTTAGCTCTATCTACACCTAGCTCGCTTCTCTCTCTGTGTACGACCAAAGCTGGGGGTAGGTAATGGGGAAAAGCGCGTGGGGTAGTTGGAGCTGAAGGTTGGGGTAAGTGTATTGGGCTTGGGTGGGGTCTAGTTTTAACCAAATTGCATTTTATTAAAGTTGAGAAACCCAATTGTGTTTTGGGCCAAAATGTAGAACCTAGCTGTAATATTCTAAAAAATCTTTGTATAGGATTCAAACAAATTGAGTTTGGTAGAGTTTGGTGATTTGCATGGATCAAAATTTACATTTAAGTGTTTGCCTGTAATTAATTTATTTAAGTGTTTACATATAAGCTAAACTATGACACAAAATCTCATATTAAAAAGTTTCATATTATAAAATTGTAATACCTGCAATTAATTTAATTAATTATTTTATTATGTTATCAAGTTAAATTTTTAATCCTAATTTGCTTAACCCAGGAACCCGAATCTCTATCTTTTAAATTCCTACACTAAATAGACTCAATTAATAAAAAAAAACGTTCAACCTTAAATTTCAGCCCAATTTTTCAGTCAATCTCAAAATTTTCTTCCTCAAACCTTAATTCATCTTAATTCTTAAATTCTAATCAATCAAAAAACCAAATTTCCACTCAGATATGCTCTCTCTACGTCAATTATGGAAGAGATTTAAGTGATAGGTCAACATGGAGATTTTCAATCAAATAATTATCATTAGTGCGAAGACTAGAAAATGGTTATTCTTCCCACTCTCTTACTCCCAAGCAATTTACGCCTCACAATTCCTTACCAAAAATCACAATTGATATCTCCATCTTGGTTGTACCTTGGTTCCAGTAACATATGTAGTATCACTCCCTCCCATTTTGTTTCCGTGGCAGCGATTCTCGACAGGGTATTTTTTACTCCATACCTCCATCATTGTTTCTGTTCATAGCTATACATTCATGTGGTTATATATTTTCTTCTATTATTATTTTCTTAAATCGGAGTTTCTTCAGACTGATAAGAAATATATATATAAAAGAGGGAATGAAGTTAGGATGGCCAGTTTCAAGCCGGTGACCGGTAAACATACTAATACGTGTCCAACAAATCAGGATACGTGTCTTTCCACCCTCGACTCTCTTTTCTCTCTTCCTCTTTCAATCTTATTTTCCCCTTCTTTCTCGCCCACGTTGCCGATCATAACCTAAACAATTGCCTCGCTATGGTTTCTTAAATTTTCTCGCAAACGTTGCCGACGATGAAAAAATGTTGTATTCGCAGCAATTTAGGTTTTTGTTTTCATCGTACATTCTGAACAAAGTATTTAATTGGTTGTAATACTTCTTGATATTTGATTCCCACATTGTTTTCGCTCTTTCTGTGAATTTTTTTATGGAGTTTTGGATCTAATTAGAAACACCCCATTACATTTCACTGAGACCATAGTTGTGAAAGAGGCAGTGTATTGACAACAACTAATTGGTTACTGAGGTACGTGTTGGGATATGTTTTAGTTATGATGATTTTCCAAAACCACATGTAATAGGTTTGAAAGTAGTCAGGATAATATCTTTAGTTTCAGGTCAGGCTAGGTTATGTCTCAGTAGAATAGGCTGTCAGTTGAGAAGAACTCAGTTGAGGAAACACTCAGTTGAGGGGGAACTCAGCAACACAGCTTGAGGAAATCAAGATGACATCACAAGAAGAACTGACTGAAGTCATGGCAGAAACCTGAACCTGAAGAGAAGCTTGAAGGATGTCTCACTGAGTATAAACCTGGCTGATCTAAGCTAAGTCAGTGGACTACTCAGTGAAGATCATGATCAGGAGGATCAGTGTTGTACCAAGTAGGCCCTGAAGGAGTCAAGCTACTGTGGTCAGGGAAGTTTGTCATTCAGCCTTATGACAAACTTCCTGAAAAGATGTTCAAGAGTCTACTGAAGGACAATTACACTGAAGACAGTCATGTCTACTGAAGATCATCAGTCAGTGAAGGATAAGCTATCTGAAGTTAGTGCGCCCTGATCAAGCCCACTTAACCAAAGATCCATTGGATTCAGTCCACGTGGACCAATCAAGTCAAGACAGCTCATTTGACACTAACAAGGCCGCATTCCAAGAAAAGTAGGTTTCCCCACTGACAGTCTGGATTCAAATGTTATTCCCTCCAACGGTAACATTTGAATCCACACTATAAATACAAGCTCATAGCTGCATGTTCAAGTGTGTGTGAGGAGAAAATCAACACCTACGAGCTGTGAAGGTGTGAGAGGTGAGTGTAGTTCAAAGGGAGGTATAAGGAGGCACTTCTTACACCTAGGACACTGACCATTTAGGGTCATCACATATATTCTTTGAGTGTCCAGCTTGTAACTCTTAGCTTAGAGAGGTTTTCCCAATCTTAGCTTTAGGCTAACACATTGTAAGGGAAAACCCCACCTAGTTGGAGAAATCCCAACTGAAACCAAAACCCTACCTGTCAGGTTTGTTGGTAGTAAGTTGTTGTTGAGTTAGGAAGGAATAAAGCAAGATCTGGAGTTGTAGATCTGGGTGCACCTTGGCACGTTAAAAATAAGAATCCCAAGTAGTGGATTTCCTGTTAAATATGGACGTGGATGTAAGAGCTTGAGTCTCTGGACCACGTTAAACTGTGCATTTTATTGCTTTAAGTATTTACTAAAGTATTGTGAAAATTTGCTCATTGAGAGCTTTGTTAAGAAAACTTTGAGTAAGTATTTAGGTCAGGGAGAATCCATCTCACTGACAGGTTTAAGCAAGCACTCGAGAGTTCAGTTTGTCGAGTCACTGCCTTGTTAAGAGCCTGAGCTCGCAAGTCAGTTGCACTGACATGAGTGCTCTGACTCTTAGCAATGCAGTGACTTGAGTTCCTTTCACTGAACTCATTCAGGGTGCAATGCAGAGTTTAAAAAAAAATTACCCCTGAATTCCCATTTGTCTTGAAAAAAGTCATCAAAATACGAGACCATCAATTGTTATCAGAGCGGGTTGTTCACATGACCACTGATCCAGTTTTGTTAAGAAAAATGGTCAACCGAACAGATCTTAAATGTTTTACACTATGGGAATTTTTGCATTTTTCAAACTATTACTTGTGTTCTGACACCATTCATGTAATAGAAAATCTTGTTGTTAGAAGTTTTGGAATCATAAAAAAGTGGGAAATTGTTGGGATATGTTTTAGTTTTGATGATTTTCCAAAACCACATGTAATATTGTTGGTCCCGGTACAAGACTGAGGAATACGTGTATGGGGGGGGGGGGGAATACACGTATACCAATTTTTTTCTATCTTAAAACTGACAGAGTCCCCTTTACTCAGAGTGGTAAAGAACTAGGAGCTGATAATATACCTACTGACTACACTTGGTGCGGGTCAGTTGGCTAACTATCAGTTCAAGTTCAGTGCGGAAATGTTTGAGCCCTGAAAGTTTAAAGTCTAGTTTAGTTTGCTTTCTGAAAAACTTGTTTTACTAAAATCTGAAGAGTGTTTATTAGGGCAGTGCTCTTTTGAAGATCAGCCTGATTGATTCAGGCCTGATAAACTTGAATGCAATGAATGAACAAGTAATATAACAAGTATGCACAATATCAAAGCAGTAAGAACACATGGAGTTTAACGTGGTTCAGAGTCTCAAGCTCCTACGTCCACGGCCTGACTTAACAGGAAATCCACTCAAGGGATTCTTGTTTTTAACGTGCCAAGGTGCACCAAGACCAGCTATCCTTACTGATCTATACAACTCCACTTACTAACACTCTAACTGACTTACTCCCAACAAGCCTAACTTAGGGTTTTGGTTTCAGTTTGGATTCCAACTAGGTTGAGATTATCCTTACAAGGCAAAGCTATGCTAAGGATTGGATAATCTTTCTAAGCTTAAGATAATTCTAATTAGCTCTTGGAATACAGAATAACTCTCAATTGCTGAGAAACACTTGGGAAATTTAGAAGGTTTCGAGTGCTTCTCTTAATGGTTGAATGCTTTTGAATGCTCGAGAGTTTGAGTAATTTCTGGCTTGGAAATTTCCCGTAACCTTGAATGAGTTCAAGGCCTTCTGTATTTATAGGTGATTTGAATAACTATCCGTTGGAGAGATAGCCTTCTAGTCATCTATGTAGAGTGGCTTCAAACGGACATATCTTCATGCAGCAGCCGTCCTTGCATGGATTTGGTATTTGCATTAAATGCCCATTAAATGCTTGCCCGTTGAATATGCAGTCTGAATTCAGTCTTCATGTCAGGTTCCGTACGTGCGTGTCCTTCTCGGATTGGTCCACGTCATCAGGTTGGTGAGAATGCAGAACTTATTCCTGAGCTTCAGGCTTGTCTTATTAAGTTCATTTTTTCTTGAGCTCACCAGTCTTGTCCTGACGCTGAAATTCCTTTTGCATTGCTTGGCTCTACTCCAAGTCTTTCCATTAACTCAGTGACATCCTGTTCCCTTTAGGACTGAGTTTAGTAATGACCTCAGGGTCATACTCTTCATCACTGACACTTACTCAGCCAGCTTAGAAGACTGCCATAAGTTCAGGATGGTGCTTTTCGTCTTCAGGCTCTGAGTCTTGATTGTCTCCAGTGAGTTCTCCTCTCACTGAGTACCTGTGAAGTGTAAAATGGCTAAGTACTAATCCTAACCAAGACTAGCCTGACAAAGACAGATTAAGGCAATCATCTTTTCAGGGGCTTTGGGATCTTAATCAAAACTGACAATGTCCCAACAATTTCCCCCTTTTTTATGATGCCAAAACACTGAAAAGATCCTCAAAACACTCAGAGGAAACAAGATAAACCTATCTATAAGATAAGACAGTGTTAGAGCAATTCTTGATAAAGTACATTATTTAAAACAACAGCCAAAAAGACAATGAGTTTTTGTCTGTGGGCAAAAGTAATAGATTTTATTGATTGATGTGGAAATGATTACAATGAATCTAATCTATTACAAAGAAGCCTGTGAACACCTAGACTAATCTCATTTCAGGCTTGAGTCCATATCCTGCATAAACTCTTGCCTTCAGCTCGTCAAGTCTTCCAGGTTGATTCACGTACCCTTCAGCTTTGGCTATCTTCAAGACTTCCATCATAATGGCCTTTGTATCATGCTTTTGAGTTCCAGGAACCAAGGGAGGAGCTCGAATGGTGAACTCAGGAGCCTTCACTTGAACTTGAGCTGCCTCAGCCTCCTCCAAGAATTTCTGGAATAGCTCAGGATGGTTGTCCATCATGTAGTCAGTGAAGTGGGCATTGATATCGTCAGTGTCGCCCCACTTCTTCACAATAAACCACAATCTAACAAATTCATCCCTTGCATCAGTCCAAAACTCCTTCAATGTCTCTGATACGAACTCATCAACAAAAGCTTCCCTTGCTCCTGATTCTGGCCTTCTGATTTGAAGAATTGTTGATTTCCTAACTGTTGGCTTCTTCCTGTACTTCCTTGGCTCAGGCTTCGCCTTCTTCCTCCTTAGCAAGTTGATCACTGCATCATCTAGTTCACGTTGTTGAAGCTCAGTGATATCCGTCAGCTTCTCAACCTTCTTCTCTAAGGTGCGCATCTTCTCCTTCTGAGCAATTTCAGCTCTGCGCATAGCCTCAGATTTTTCAGATTGATCTCCCCACGCTTCAGCACATAGCTCCACAACCAATTCACCTGAGTAAGTGATGGGATTCTTCCTTGAGCTCATGGGAGACGATCTCTGAACTGGCTCAGGTTGTTGCTTGGAAGGTTCATTAGCCTTTGCCTTTGTTGCCTCCTCCCATAGCTTGGCAACCATTTCTCCTCCTTCCTTTTCCACCACCGCTAGCCTAGCTGACTTCCTCACCCTTAAGATGTTCCCTTCAGGATTGGCTTCAGGGTCAGCTAGAACGGTCTCACCTTGATTGACTGTCTCCGATGCCTCAGGGCGGGATCTTTTCTTCTTCTTTTCCCCCTTTTTGGCATCATCATTGGCCTCGGATGGGAATGCGTCAGATCCGCTGTTGATTACGAAGAAGGCTAGAGAATGGACATCGTTAATTCCCTCCTTCAATAATTCAACTCCCATCGAAATTCCAGTGCCTGCGTACGAAACCGAACTGATAGCAGCATTGACTTTCTTCTCAAAGACCTCCATAGAGAGTTGAAGACTTTGTTCAGCCTTGGTGATCCTTTCCTCCACCTTCAAGGACTCACTGCTGACTCTGCTGGCCTCAGTTAGTATCTTTACAGACTCGTCAGTGGCCTTTGCCAAAATGTCTGCCACTTACTGAAAGGTGCGGTCCATCCTCCCTGACTCCAGCTCCAGTTTGGACACTGAGTCCTTCAGGGCCTGAGTGACAATAGCTCCAGTCTGAACTGCAAGCCTGTCCACTGCCTGATTCATCTTCTCGTCCCTGATCGCATCCCTCTCTTCAAGCTTCTTGAGAGTGTTCCTAAGCATCTTCTTGGTGCGCTTCCTCTCATTCCTCACTGACTTGGCCGTGTCAGTCATCGTTTTCTTTAACAAAATCAGCTCCCTGTTAGCAAGGGTGTTGTAAGCTGACTTTATCCACCTGATATGTTTTGCCAGGGCCTTGGACTCTTCTTCCTTCTCAGCTCGTAGCCTCATTACCTCCTCCTGAAGTTCAACTAGATTTTCTGAGGTTTTCTCCTGCTTGACCTCCACTATGCTGGTGAATTTAGCACGTCCGACCCCGGTTATGATCACATCCTCATCATCAACGGCCGCCTCAGTGATTGGCTGCTTTCCCTTGTCAGCCCCTGCAGCATCAGTCCCTTCTTCAAGGTGCACTGAAGGCAGTTGTGAAGTAGTCATAGCCGCCTCCTTAGGCTCAGCTAAGCTAACTTGAACCTTGGGAGCAAGTCCCTCGGAACTGAGAGTCTCCTTGAATGCCTCAACATCTTCCTCTCTTGTCTCAGGGCAGGGAATCCCTTCATCGACAGATGTCTCATCGGCAGCTGAGATGTTCACAACATCCTCAGCCACTGGTCCACCCTTGGCACTAGTGTTCTTATCACCTTCCCCCTGAGCCTGAGGCTCAGAGTTCATCTCACCAATTTCCTGTGTAGTCTCCTCCACTGCTTTCTCCAGGTCTCCACCCTGAGCTCCTTCATCATCCTCATCCTCCTTCTCATCACCTGACAGGATGTCAGCCTTGCTCTTGGACATCAATTCAGCCACTAACTGCTTCAGGTTATCGAAGTTCAGAAGTTGAAGCCAGCTAGTCAGTCCAAAGAAGGAGCAAATCTTGGCCTCTTCAGTCTCCCAATGCTCCCAGCCACGAGCATCCACCAGCATATGTTGCTCCTGCATGTTTGATTGTTTAAAGTCCAACCAAACCTTGAGCTCAATCACATACGCCAGCAGCTCAGTCAACTTGTATAGCCCAGGCCAGCACTTCCCTGCCCATTCTGTGGCGTTCCCCCTGAGAGTGTTCTCCAGTATCCCTCCTGCCATGTGTTTATCCAGTTCCTCCTCCTCCAATTCAAGGAATTCATCCTCTTCAGTTGGAATGGATTTGGGGCAGTCCTTGGGATTGGGGTGTGAGGGAAAGTCTGAGGGGTTTGGAATATTTGGCTCGACTGACTGGTCAGGCTCATTTATGTGTGAAGTTGCAGGCGCTGACTCAGTAGGATGACTTGGCTCTGAGGTTTGGGGTAGTTGGGGAGTCTGAGGTGTAGGGTTAGGGATGGAAGGTGTTTGGGTTTCAGGGTGTGGGGGTGTTAGAGTGGGTGTTGTCTCAGGCTGCAGCGACTCAACCGTCTCGACAGTCTTTCTTACTTCCTCCAAGTCAGATGCTCCAGGAGAGCTTGACTTCTCCCTCTCACTCACTTCAGGAAGTTTCTTAGCAGGGGATTTCTTTATTCCCTTCCTAAGTCTCTTTAGGGGCCTCTCTCCCCGAGCACCCTCATTTCTGGCGTCATCGTCAGTTCCCTCAGCCTCAGACCCGGCCTTCTTGGGATCAAACTCAGTCCCTGACTTCGTGCTCTTCCCTGCTAGCACGACCCTTACCTTCTTCCTCTTCTCAGCCATCTCCTCCTCAGGCTGCTCCACCTCCTCAGCAGCAACCTCCTCACCATCCTTACTCCTCTCAAGGAGGTCATCTACTCGTTCAATGAGACTGGTTGCCACCCTCTTGGCCTTACCAGCTGGCTTTTTGGCCTGACCCTTTGCTTTCGCATTGGGATCAGTCAGCCCTAGCACTGAATAAGTATCACTCAGTGAGGAGAACATTACCTTCTTCGAGGAGAGACTATCCTCGAAGTCGAAGGTATACCCATGGCAAGCATGAGCAATCAGGATGGACATCCTTGTGCCGAAAGGCAAGATGGCACTGACGGAAATGTGCTTCTTTTCCTCGTCTCGCGTATGTTTATCCAATCCTGCCTGATGGAGTTGATCGAGGAAGAGCTGCTCCCAGTTCGCTTCTACTCCATCAACGATAGCTCCCATGAGTCTCAGCTTGGGTAGACTCAATTGCTCGTGAGAGCCAGTTGCGCCCATCACCATCTTGGATACCAAGTCCACCAGAGCTCTATACTCAGGCTTTAACGTACTCTTGTTCTGTCGAGCCCTAAACTCCGATGACCCTGACTTGGTCCATTTCCCAAGAAACTCTCCCTCTGAGTTCTCCTTGTAGGTTCTTGGGTTGATACCTGAGAAAGGCAGCTTGAAGACTTCCCTCACCGCCTGCCTGAAGTTGATAGTGACCACCTCTGTGTTGTAAAGAGGTTCGCCGTCGCCGTCCTTCTCTCCCGTCGGCTTCAGCGCTGTCACCTTTGTGAAAACTTCTCCCTTCCGTAAGAACATATTCAAATATGCTTCCACAACTATTCTTGGGAGCACGAAAATGGGTCGGGTGGTGAAGTATGTTTCCAACCCGGCATCGGAAATCCATTTAAATACGGGTTTGATTTCCTCAACCGTAAGACAGATACCTTCCATGGAGATGACTTGCTCCATGTGTACCAGTTTCTTCTCGACAACGTCGACGATCGTGTCGGTTGTCCAGTTGGAATCTAGGAATGCCATTGTTTTGAGAGGAAGAGATTTTTCGAAAGAGTTTAACTGTGTTTGAGCAAGAGAAAACTCAGTGTGCAGATTGTGCGTTGTGTTTGCGTAAAAACCTCAAATGACACTCTTGATTGATAAGACTAAGTCAGTTACTCAAACGTGGGGTTGAGATTGATCCCTGAATTCGAAAGGTTTTGAAATGAGGGGCCAGGATTAATCTCAGCTTCAATTAAACCCCATGTCAGTCATATTCCGTATAAAACGGACACGTATATGAAAAGTAACTGGCATTAAATGCTCCGTGCGCGTGGGTTTTAAATATGAAAAGGTGCGCTTTTAATGAAAACAAAATGCATTTAATAAAGATTTTCAGGACGAAGGACTCAGGGAGACGCTTGAAATTCACAAGGGTCAGGTTAGAACTCATACCTGTCAGGGAGACATTGTAGCACCCTGATACCTCGCTAAGTCGAGTCTGGCCTGAGTTCCCCCTAGAACCCTACGCTGACTGCTCTCCCGGATCTAAGAGTCCTAACTCCACTGACAGTTCCATAAACCTTGCTTCAGCCAGAGGCTTAGTCAAGATGTCAGCTCTTTGCCTGTCAGTGTGAATCTTCTCCATCCTAATATCTTTCTTCTCCACATGATCTCGAATGAAGTGGTGTCTAATATCCACATGCTTGCACCTTGTGTGAAGCACTGGGTTCTGAGTAATTGCTATAGCACTATTGTTGTCACAATAGATTGGAACCTGATTAGCAAACACTTGGTAGTCCCTCAACTGTTGCCTCAACCATAAAATCTGAGCACAACAACTACCTGCAGCCATATACTCAGCCTCAGTTGTGGATGTCGCCACTGAATTCTGCTTCTTACTAAACCACGAGATCAACTTACTTCCCAAAAACTGACATGTCCCTGAGGTTGATTTCCTATCAATCCTACAACCTCCATAATCTGCATCTGAATAACCTGTCAGTTCGAAGTTGTCATCTGAAGGATACCATAGTCCCATATTGACTGTCCTTTTCAAATACTTAAGTATCCTCTTAGCAGCCTCCAAATGACTTCTCTTGGGATCAGACTGATACCTAGCACACACACCAACTGCAAACGTAATGTCAGGCCTACTTGCAGTCAGGTACAATAAAGAACCTATCAGCCCATGATACTCAGTCTGATTTACTGAAGTCCCTTCAGTGTCAGGATCCATCTTCCAATTTGTGTTCATAGGGATCCTTGCTGGATTGCTGTTCTGAACACCAAACTTATGAATCAAGTCTCTTGTATACTTGGCCTGATTAATGAATATACCTTGATCAGTCTGTTTGAACTGCAATCCTAAGAAGAAGTTCATCTCTCCCATCATAGACATCTCAAATTTACCAGTCATCAACTTAGAGAATTTCTCACAGAGCTGATGATTTGGTGATCCAAATATTATGTCATCCACATAAATCTGGACCAGGAGAATGTCATCACCTTCAGTGATCCTGAACAAGGTTCTATCCACAGTTCCTTTCTTGAACACATGGTCTATCAGGAATTGAGAGAGGGTATCATACCAAGCTCTTGGTGCTCACTTAAGTCCATAGAGTGCTTTCTTCAAATGGTATACTCTATCTCCAACCTCAAACCCGGGAGGTTGTTCAACATATACCTCTTCATTGAGTACACCATTCAGGAAGGCACTCTTGACATCCATTTGATACACCTTGAACTTCTTGTATGTTGCATATGCAAGGAACAACCTGATAGCTTCCAACCTAGACACTGGAGCAAAAGTCTCATCATAGTCTATTCCTTCAGACTGACAATACCCTTTTGCAACCAGTCTAGCCTTGTTCCATACCACAACACCATTCTCATCCTTCTTGTTCTTAAAGACCCACTTGGTACCAATCACACCTTGATGCCTAGGTCTATCCACCAGTTCCCAAACCTGATTCCTTGTGAACTGATTCAACTCCTCTTGCATGGCAATGATCCAGTTCGAGTCAGTGAGAGCTTCTTCAATGTTCTGAGGCTCTTGCTCAGAGAGAAAGCAACAGAACAATGCACTCTCACCATGGAACCGTCTGGTCCTGACTCCCTCGGTTGGATCACCAATGATTTGATCAATGGGATGATCTTCTAACCAAGTTCTCTTGCCAGGAGTTGTTCCTGAAGTACCTGCAATGTTAGTGTCTACAGGTTCATAAAATTCAGGAAATTGAACAGAAGGGGATGATCCTGAGTCTATGTCAAAGGGATTAATAAGTTCAATGTCAGGAACATTGATTCCCCCTTGATGAGGTGACTCAGGAACCGTCTCAGCTGCAACAGCATCTTCATAGACGGTGCTTACCTCAGGTTGAGCCTGTTCCTCGGTCTGAGGCTCAACAATCCCTGATGTGCTGGGCTTAGGAGTGGCACCTGATTCATCATCCTGATCGTCATCATCATCCCATCTCGGAATTGGCAGAGTCTTGATCTTGGGATCAGGTTGATTCTTCAAGCTCAGCCTTGTCACACTCCTTGTGACCTCCTCAGTGTCAGGATTCAACACTTTTGCCCTAGACTCATTAGCAGATTCATCAAAGACAACATGTGGTGATTCTTCCACAACAAGGGTCCTGCAATTGTAAACCCTGAAGGCTTTACTAACTTCAGAATATCCTAAGAATATTCCTTCATCAGATTTGCTATCAAAGGCTTTCAGCTGGGTCTTCCCATTGTTGAGGATGAAGCACTTACAACCAAATACATGAAAATAAGAAATACGAGGTTTCCTTTTGTTCCATGTCTCATATGGGGTCTGTGCATGTTGCTTGTTTAGCATGGATCTGTTCTGAGTGTAGCATGCAGTGTTGATTGCCTCAGCCCAGAATTTCTTGGGCAATCCTGACTCAGCCAGCATGGTCCTTGCAGCCTCCTTCAGTGTCCTGTTCCTTCTTTCAGCGACACCATTCTGTTGTGGGGTTCTAGCTGCAGAAGTCTCATGAGCTATACCAAGTTCATTACAGAAGTCAGAAATATATGAATTTATGAATTCAGTGCCCTTGTCAGATCTGATCTTAGTAATGGACTGATTCTTCTCATTGCTGAGTCTCCTGAGCAACTCTGGAAGCTTCACCTGTGTTTCCTTCTTACTTAACAAGAAAATAACCCAAGTATATCTAGAATAATCATCAATAACCACAAGGGTATACTTTCTACCATTCATACTCACAGGTGTTATGGGACCAAACAAATCCATGTGCAAGAGCTGAAGTATCCTGTCAGTGGAATAAGAGGCTTTCTCTTTGAATGACGCTCTGACCTGCTTCCCTTCCTGACAAGCTTTGCACACGTGATCTTTGCTAAAAACTTCATTAGGTAGACCATCAACAAGTGACTGTCTAGAAATTTTGTTAAGAATCTTGAAGTTCAGGTGGCTTAATCTCTTATGCCATAACCAACTGAGCTCTAGAGAGCTTTTAGCAACAAAACAAGTATTAGGAATAGTGCTGCTCCAATCAGCGAGATAAACGTTACCTTTCCTTATACCTGATAGAAGCACCTGTGTTGATTTGTCCTTGACTGAACATGTATTCGATGAGAACTCAACACTGAACCCTTTGTCACAGAATTGACTTACTGACAGCAAGTTGTGCTTCAGTCCTTCCACAAAGGACACATTTTCCACTCTGACTGTACCTATAATTAGAACACCAAAACCTTTAGTAACACCTTTTTAGTTATCACCAAAGGTTACCTGTGGACCATCTTTAGCTTGATACTCTTGGAGAAGACTCTTCATTCCAGTCATGTGCCTTGAGCAACCACTGTCTAGGTACCAAACAGCTTTGATTGAGTCTCCTCTCCTCTTGTTGTGATCCACAGCCGCTTGCGACCAAATCAGGCTTTAGGTACCCATTGGGTGTTGGGTCCTATTGTGTCAGCTGTACCCTTCGGGATCCAGACTTGCTTCACAACCCTGATTGCCTCAGAGTGGTAAATCTGTCTCCCTGAAACATCGACATACACAACTTTCTTCTTCTTTGCCTTAGAGGAAGATGGTGTATGAGTGTTAGAGTTAGGATTCGCAGGAGCCTGAGTGGGTGCCTTTTGGGCTGGCTTCCTGTTCTTCCTAGGTCTGGGTGCAGCAGGTCTTGGGCCTTGTACTTGATAAGGACCCTGATTTCTATTTCCCCTAGGCAAGTGAGGAAATGGAAAACAGTTAAAGGCCTCAGGATGCCAAAACCACGGGGGTGTCATCATATTTGGCCTTCCCTGTTGGTATTGCCAAGCATGATGGTACCCTCGCTGACCAGTCTGAGGGCTCTTGGCCTGAGTCTTCCTCTGCTTTCGCTGAGCTTTTCCCTGGCCTGAGCTCTCAGGGGTTTCCGTAGGTTGCTTTGCCTTTCCCTTGGGTTTTGGCTTAGCTACCTTAGGAGCAACCCTGACTGTGTCAACGGTTTCCTTGCCCTTATCAGTTTGACGGGCATGGAGCACAACCTTAGGTGCACTCTGGCCTGTCTGAACAAATACCCTCTCAGTGTTGCTCCCTAAAGCAACATGAGACTGACCTTGTGAGGATTTCTCAGGAACATATCCAAGTCCCTTTTTCTTGTTCCCAAGTATCTGGCTGCTATTTATTTCCTCTCTAGCCACTGAGGATTTATTCATTGCTGCAACCTTTTTCTTGAGAGAGTCCTCACTCTTTTTCAGGATTTCATGTCTGGTAAAGAGGTCATCAAACTTACTCTTAAGTACTTTCAGTTCTTCCTTCCTGACCAGCTCTTCCTCAGCCAGTTCCTTCAGAATCTTCTCTCTTGGAAGACGCTCAGCATTGATTAAATCAATCTCCTGAGTTAGTCTCACAATTTGAGCTGATTCTTTAAGATCAGACTGAGTAAGTTGTTCATTCATGTTTTGAACTTCAGTACTCAATTTCTTGTTCTCCTCTACCAAGAAGACATTAGTTTCCTGCAGTCTGGCGAAATCAACCATCAATTGATCAAGACAGATCTGAAGGTTCATTTCTCTAACTGACTCTGAGCTAAGCTCAGGATTTTGACCAGTGTAAGAAGCACAAACAGAATTTGATGTTACCTCAGGCTCATCCCTAGCCATCAGACAGACATCATCGTACTCGTCATCTGAGAAGAGTTCAGGTGACCTTTCAGCAGGACCGTCAGAATCTGTTGCATCTTCAGCGACCATCGCTCTCCGATCGGCAGATCTTAGATCCCTAGTGGCTCTCCTTTCCTCTCTCTCTCTTGCACTCAGCTCCGGGCAGTCGTACTGATAGTGACCAATCTTGTTACAGTTGTAACATGCTACCTGCTCACTTACTCTTTCTCTTCTTGGTTCAGGGTTCCTCCTTGAGTCAGGTTCCCTGGTTCTTGGTGAGCTTTCAGTCTTGGTTGGATATCTATCATCGCGAGTACGTCTCTGTTCGTCTCTTCTTTCAGGTTTTGGTTCAGAATATCTCCTTTCATCACCATGTTCTCTCCTCTGGTCAGTGTTCCTTCGCTCCTCATATCTCCTCGAGCTTTGGTGGGTTCCTTCAGGTTTCCTGTCACGTGAGTCCTGATAAAACTTTTTATAACGACCAAACCTGGAATTGAGCTTGTCGAATCGTCTGGCCATCAGGCTGTACTCCTCAGCGAGTTCTTCCCTGCTCATCTCCATCAGTGACTTTGATGGAGAATTTGATGAGGGCTCAACAGGTTCAGACCTGGCCTTGAACGTAACACTTTTCTCAGGAGTTTTCTCCTTCACTTCCTCTTCTGACTGTACTTTCTTCTTTCTTTTGTTAAGGTCGAATTCAAGCGCTTTGAGCTCTGAAGAAAGTAAAGCAGAAGTTATGTTACTCATATCCTGAGTGTTCTTAAGCATAATTACACTGTTGTCCCATCTCTCAGGAAGGGCATTCAGGATCTTTGAAGCAACATCTCTCCTTGGGACATCCTTGTCCAGCATCACCAACTCATTCATCAACTTGATGAATCTAGACTCCATTTGATCTATGCTCTCGTCAGGCAGCATCTCGAACGCCTCGAATTTCTGAATGGCAATGTTTCTCTTGTTCTCCTTGATCTTTTCAGATCCCTCACACATCCTTGTCAGCTCATCCCAGACCTCCTTTGCCGTCTTTAAGTTCATCAGCCTGGCTGACTCCTCGAAGGGCACCGTGTGCAAGATGATGTTTCTAGCGATGTTGTCAAGTCCCACCATCTTGATTTCATCGTTGGTCATGTCTTTCCTTTCTTTAGGAACCTGCACGCCAATCGCAAGATCCTCATATCCCAGTCCTCTGACGTTAGGAATAGTGATCTTGATCGGTCCCTCCCTGAGTACACGCGGCATTTAGTCATGGATGGCATCTAGATGTGCTTCTAATCTGAACTTCCAATAGACAAAGTTAGACACAGAGAATTCAGGTAACGAAGCTTCAAGTCTCCTCGAAGTCATGATGATGCAAGTTTTATGAAAAACAAACTCAGATCTGTTCAGTGACCACCAACAGTTTCTCCTCTGAAATTATTAGTATTCAAAGTCAGTGGTCTTTCGAACCACTGCTCTGATACCACTTGTTGGTCCCGGTACAAGACTGAGGAATACGTGTATAGGGGGGGGAATACACGTATACCAATTTTTTTCTATCTTAAAACTGACTGAGTCCCCTTTACTCAGAGTGGTAAAGAACTAGGAGCTGATAATATACCTACTGACTACACTTGGTGCGGGTCAGTTGGCTAACTATCAGTTCAAGTTCAGTGTGGAAATGTTTGAGCCCTGAAAGTTTAAAGTCTTGTTTAGTTTGCTTTCTGAAAAACTTGTTTTACTCAAATCTGAAGAGTGTTTAGTAGGGCAGTGCTCTTTTGAAGATCAGCATGATTGATTCAGGCCTGATAAACTTGAATGCAATGAATGAACAAGTAATATAGCAAGTATGCACAATATCAAAGCAGTAAGAACACACGGAGTTTAACGTGGTTCAGAGTCTCAAGCTCCTACGTCCACGGCCTGACTTAACAGGAAATCCACTCAAGGAATTCTTGTTTTTAACGTGCCAAGGTGCACCAAGACCAGCTATCCTCACTGATCTATACAACTCCACTTACTAACACTCTAACTGACTTACTCCCAACAAGCCTAACTTAGGGTTTTGGTTTCAGTTTGGATTCCAACTAGGTTGAGATTATCCTTACAAGGCAAAGCTATGCTAAGGATTGGATAATCTTTCTAAGCTTAAGATAATTCTAATTAGCTCTTGGAATACAGAATAACTCTCAATTGCTGAGAAACACTTGGGAAATTTAGAAGGTTTCGAGTGCTTCTCTTAATGGTTGAATGCTTTTGAATGCTCGAGAGTTTGAGTAATTTCTGGCTTGGAAATTTCCCGTAACCTTGAATGAGTTCAAGGCCTTCTGTATTTATAGGTGATTTGAATAACTATCCGTTGGAGAGATAGCCTTCTAGTCATCTATGTAGAGTGGCTTCAAACGGACATATCTTCATGCAGCAGCCGTCCTTGCATGGATTTGGTATTTGCATTAAATGCCCATTAAATGCTTGCCCGTTGAATATGCAGTCTGAATTCAGTCTTCATATCAGGTTCCGTACGTGCGTGTCCTTCTCGGATTGGTCCACGTCATCAGGTTGGTCAGAATGTCAGAACTTATTCCTGAGCTTCAGGCTTGTCTTATTAAGTTCATTTTATCTTGAGCTCACTAGTCTTGTCCTGACGCTGAAATTCCTTTTGCATTGCTTGCCTCTACTCCAAGTCTTCCCATTAACTCAGTGACATCCTGTTCCCTTTAGGACTGAGTTTAGTAATGACCTCAGGGTCATACTCTTCATCACTGACACTTACTCAGCCAGCTTAGAAGACTGCCATAAGTTCAGGATGGTGCTCTTCGTCTTCAGGCTCTGAGTCTTGATTGTCTCCAGTGAGTTCTCCTCTCACTGAGTACCTGTGAAGTGTAAAATGGCTAAGTACTAATCCTAACCAAGACTAGCCTGACAAAGACAGATTAAGGCAATCATCTTTTCAGGGGCTTTGGGATCTTAATCAAAACTGACAATGTCCCAACAAATATGTTTGAGAGCAGTCAAGATAATATCTTTAGTTTTAGGTCAGGCTAGGTTATGTCTCAGTAGAATAGGCTGTCAGTTGAGAAGAACTCAGTTGAGGGGGAACTCAGCAACACAGCCTGAGGAAATCAAGATGACATCACAAGAAGAACTGACTAAAGCCATGGTAGAGACCTGAACCTGAAGAGAATCCTGAAGGATGTCCCACTGAGTATAAACCTGGCTGATCTAAGCTAAGTCAGTGGACTACTCAGTGAAGAGCATGATCAGGAGGATCAGTGCTGTACCAAGTAGGCCCTGAAGGAGTCAGGCTACTATGGTCAGGGAAGTTTGTCATTCAGCCTTAAGACAAACTTCCTGAAAAGATATTCAAGAGTCTACTGAAGGACAATTACACTGAAGACAGTCATGTCTACTGAAGATCATCAGTCAGTGAAGGATAAGCTATCTGAAGTTAGTGCGCCCTGATCAAGCCCACTGAACCAAAGATCCATTGGATTCAGTCCACGTGGACCAATCAAGTCAAGACAACTCATCTGACACTGACAAGGCTGCATTCCAAGAAAAGTAGGTTTCCCCACTGACAGTCTGGATTCAAATGTTATTCCCTCCAACGGTAACATTTGAATCCACACTATAAATACAAGTTCATAGCTGCATGTTCAAGTGTGTGTGAGGAGAAAATCAACACCTACGAGCTGTGAAGGTGTGAGAGGTGAGTGTAGTTCAAAGGGAGGTATAAGAGGGCACTTCTTACACCTAGGACACTGACCATTTAGGGTCGTCACATATATTCTTTGAGTGTCCAGCTTGTAACTCTTAGCTTAGAGAGGTTTTCACAATCTTAGCTTTAGGCTAACACATTGTAAGGGAGAACCCCACCTATTTGGAGAAATCCCAACTGAAACCAAAACCCTACTTGTCAGGTTTGTTGGTAGTAAGTTGTTATTGAGTTAGGAAGGAAGAAAGCAAGATCTGGAGTTGTAGATCTGGGTGCACCTTGGACGTTAAAAACAAGAAGTCCAAGTAGTGGATTTTCTGTTAAATCAGGCCGTGGATGTAAGAGCTTGAGTCTATGAACCACTTTAAACTGTGCGTTTTATTGCTTTAAGTATTTACTAAAGTATTGTGAAAATCAGGTCACTGAGAGCTTTGTTAAGAAAACTTTGAGTAAGTATTTAGGTCAGGGAGAATCCAGATTCACTGACAGGTTTAAGCAAGCACTCGATAGTTCAGTTTGTCGAGTCACTGCCTTGTTAAGAGCCTGAGCTCGCAAGTCAGTTGCACTGACATGAGTGCTCTGACTCTTAGCAATGCAGTGACTTGAGTGTCCTTCACTGAACTCATTCAGGGTGCAATGCAGAGTTTTAAAAAAAAATTGCTCCTGAATTCCCATTTGTTTTGAAAAAAGTCATTAAAATACGGGACCATCAGTACGTCTTACTACTCAGATAAATCCATGTTTCCTTCATTTTCATTGTTTTATATCCCTTATTTTCTGTCTTATTTGCTCTGCTCGTCTTTTCTCCCCTCTTTAATTATTTGTGCATTTTTAAAAGGAGTTGTGAAGAAATTAGATGGAGAAATGGAATTATATAATGAAAATAGAGAATAGTTAGATGAGTTTTGTAGAAATGGGGTGTTTGTGATGCTGAGAATAAATTGGATGGAGGCATGGTGGTCCTGAGCTTCTTCATCAGTTTTGTATTCCAGTAGTTCCTGGTATCAAATGAAAATATATGTTCCACTTTTTATATTCCGTTTTGTATTCCATAGTTTGGATGATTGACAATTGAAATTTTAAAAAATATAAAACGAATCACCATGATACTGGTCCACCGTTTAATTAAAGATCCAACAGATGGAACACCAAGTGGAATATGAAAAGAGGAATAGATGAATTGTCTTGATATCATGGTCTGTTTTTTCCTGCTAATTGATCTGCTATAACTGACCTCCTGCATGCTAACCAATTTTAATTAATTAATTTCTTGATAACAAAATCATGTGTTTAAATTCTAAATATAATTTCAGCTTCATGTAATCAATAATTCACTTGCTTCTAATGGTGGCATAGAGGCTGCAAAAGATTATGTCTTCTTCATCAGAAAATTCTCCATATTTAATGTTTGGTCTTAGGTAGTTTAACCATCTTTGTCTGCAGCCTTTCCACATCTTCTCAGACCTTTAATTGGGAGAGGAACACCACAATTCAATGCCAACAAAAACAAGGAAGAAAATAATAATAAAAATCCAAAAAAAAAACTTTGAGGGATAGCAATCCAAATTCTACCAGTTTTATTCTTGTCTATTTATTGTTTCTGCTTAACATCACTATCAGCTGACCATGCCCCTTTCTTCACATTTGCCTTGACAACATGGAGCTCGTCCCCTCTCTCTCCCCTCTCTCTCTAACAGTGCATGTATGTGTGTATTTTCTCAGGCTTGAGAAAAAATCTTGAAGGTTGTGAGAGTTGGGTTTTTTGTTGGTTTATAAGACTACTTGTTTTTGTAAAATGAACTGTATGTTACACTTACACACACACACACACATATATATATATTTGAGCTTGTTTAATGCTTGCTCTGAAGACGAGGAATATTCATTGTTTTCCTCCGGATTCCGCTGTTTGTGAAAATTAATTTTATTTACCGAAGACCCATTAAAATTGATTGTGTTTACCGAAGACCTGTTAAAATTGATAAGCCCACACTCTCAATTTCAATTGATTATATATACCATTTGGGAGGTGATATTAATTTGTAAATCCCCTCATTGGTAAAATATATTACTAAAAATTAAATTAATCTATGTCCTATCAATAAAAAAAAGGAACTCCTCTCCTCCAGCTTTAGCTTTATATATATATATATATATATATATATATATATATATATATATATATATCTTCTCAAGAATTCAAGGATAGGTTGCCCAAGAAATTAATGACATATATAAGTTCATTGCAATCTGAAAATGATTGACCACTTTTATTCTGATCACATGATAGTTTCCCAGCCTTGGCTATGTGGGTTTGTTTAGGGAGTCCATTAAATATAGGAAAAGTGGAGGAGTTAGCTTAATTAGATACGAGGTCAGCACTTTGAATCATGGGGAACTCTTATGGCTGTTCTTTTTATTTATCCATTTACTGGGTTTTCACCTCTAATCTTCAATAGGCTTACTGCAACAACAATATGGATAGCATTAAATATAACATAGAGACAAAGATCACCTCAAAAGGCATATGTGCGTTTACGCATGAAACCAATGAGGCGTGTCTGTGGACGTCTTCTAAATATTTTCTACTTTAATGAAATAATTGAATTATATTCATGATTACATCCCTTTTTTGAACTGGTTATTGGGGTGAAAAGGCAAGTTTCAATAAGTTGCAACTTGTAACACAAGAATCCTTTGTGTTTCTATAAAATAAACCTTCAGTAATCATGCTCAGAAAATTGGTAAGGGCATCATTAGTTGCAACTCTTGGTGACGTAATCAAGATGTTGGAAATCTTTATATTGAATGGTGAATACATTTTCTTATTATATAGGCGCATGTTTCTGTGTTAGTTTCACTGCGCTCTTGTTTGTCCTTTATATATTACTTAATTACAATTTACTTGAAATATATGCACATTTCTCAGCCTCTGCTCTCCTGAAGAACACAAGATTAGAAGAATGATATTTTTAAGTGGTGAGACAGATGTTCTCTTGCTACTGGAATTGATGGAACACATTTAGACACTGGCCAAAATGATAAGGTCGCAAAATGAAAAGGAGAAAATTAAGCTTACGCCTGATGTGAAGACTGATGCCCCAATAGTTCCTGGAAAAAAGAAACTGCAAATTTAGGGAGGTGGAGAGGAGTAGACACTGTTATCTTTTGCAAGGATGATGTTTGTGTGTAGGATAATGGAGTTCTATAAAATCAAGAAGATAACAAGGATGATGTTGCTATGGGTGGTATAATGGAGGTCTATAAATTCAAGAAGACCTTCCCATTCGAAGGTCATCTTATTTCAAGAAAATGCCATTTGCATTAAAATCATAATTTTGTGTAAACAATTTTTTATTTTTTTTGGTGTAAATAATATTGAAATAGACACTTTTGTAATTGAAATTCATACATGTAAAATATGTGTAGATTTATTTTATTTTGTTGATATATGTAAATGAATAAATTATAGTAAAGTTATATATACAAAATATAGATTTATTTTATTTTGTTAATATTTGTAAATGAATAAATTATAGTAAAGTTATATATACAAAATATTCATTTGTTTAGTTAGAATTATTATCTCTAATATGATAAATATAAATATGAAAATGAGTAAATATGTAAGCACATAACCACCTCAATCCTTGAGGTGTACATATATCTAGTACATGGATTATATGCATAAATACACGGATGGTAGAGGTAATGATTATTAAGTTGATAATTTTTTGTTCATTTGCTTAATATAATCATTCTTTTATATTATTTCATTAGTGAAAATGAGTATTCATATTTTACGACAACACTTATCTCTTATGAATATTTATTTTATGTATTATTAGTTAGGCCACATAGTATATAATGGAAATCGTGGCTTCCATCAATATATATCTATTGGTTACTCATTTCTAGAAAGTTGGTTTTATTGTTATAGTTATTTAAAATATATGCATTGAGATGGGAATTTATTTTCTTTAAACTCTATAGTGGTATCATAGAGTATGCATTTTTTATTCAATTTTAAAGGCTATGTATAAATTGCTTAAGATGCTTGTTTAAATTATTTACTCCGTGCTATTCTAATAGCCTGAGGCCCTTTTGAGGTCTGGGACTGTTGGTCCCGGTACAAGACTGAGTGATATGTGTATGGGGGGGGAATACACGTATACAAATTTTTCTGACTTTCAAAATGACTGAGTCCCCTTACTCAGACTGAGGTATGAACACTGAGTAGATAATCCACCTACTAACAACACTGAGTGCAAGTCAGTTGGATAACCATCTACTTATGTTCAGTTTGGAATGTGTGAGCCCTGAAAGTTTATAGTCTTGTTTTAGTTTGCTTACTGAAAACTTGTTTTCTTTCTTAAGAAGCCGTGGTTAGAAGGACAATGCTAAATTTAATGATTAGGCTGATTGATTCAGGTCTGATAAACAATGCAATAAAAGACTTAATCAAATGAACAATTAAGAACAATAATCAAAGCAATAAAAGCACAGGGAGTTTAACGTGGCTCAGAGACTCAAGCTCCTACGTCCACGGTCCTGATTGAACATGAGAAACCACTAAGGATTGACTTGTTTTTAACGTGTCAAGGTGCACCAAGACCAGCTTCACTTACTGACCCTTACAAACTCCTTCTAACCTACTCACTTAACTTTCACCAACAAACCTAACTAGAGGGTTTTGGTTTCAATTTGGATTCCAACTAAGGTGTGATTATCCTTACAAGAAAAGGTTAAGCTAAGGATAGATAATCACTCTAAGCTTAAGATATAACTTGGTTCGCTCAGTGGAATACAGAATAACTCTCTAACTAAGAAACACTTGGGAAATTTAAGATGTTTCTAGTGCTTCTTTGAAATGCTGAATGCTTTGTGCGCTGAGAGTTTGAGTAATTTCTTAGCTTCGAAATTTCCCGTAACCTTGCTTGGGTCCAAGGTCTTCTGTATTTATAGGCAACTTTGAAAAGCTATCCGTTGGAAGAGATGGCCTTCTAGGTTGTTTTCTCGTAGGATTTGTTCAACGGATACATCTCCCATGTAGCCGCCGTCCTTGCATGGATTTGGTAATTGCATTTAATGCTTGCCCGTTGAAATATGTAGGGATGTCAGGTTCAAGTCAGTATCCGTACATGACTTGGCGCTCTCTGATTGGTCCACGTCAGCTGGTAGGTGAGAATGTCAAAACTCATTCTTTAGTTCAGTCTTGTCTTTACTGAGTTCAGGTTTGTCCTCATCTACATATGTTTCCCAGCGCTGACATTCCTTTTGACTTACTTGGATCCTACTCCAAGTCTTTTCCCAGTACTCTATGTGATCTTGTTCCCTTCAGGACTGAGTTAGCAATGATCTCAGGATCATGCTCTTCATCCTGACACTTACTCAGCCAGCGTAGATGAACTGTCATAAGCTCAGGATGATGCTCTTGTGTCTTCAGGCTTCAGTCTTGATTGTCATCAATGAGTACTCCACTCATTGAGTTCCTGTGAAATGTAAAATATACTAACTTACAATCCTAACCAAAACTAGCCTGACTATTACACATTTAGGCAAATCATATTTTCAGGGACTTTGGGATCTAATCAAAACTAATATTGTCCCAACAATTTCCCCCTTTTTGATGATGCCAAAACACTGAAAAGATCCTCAAAACAGTTAGAGGAAATAGAGTCCTGTTCTATAAGACAAAGTCAAGAGTAGTTCTTGATAAAGTATAGAATTTAAATAACAGCCAAAAAGACAATGAGTTTTTTTCTGTGGGCAAAGTAATAGATTTCACTGATAAAATGTTTTAGTGAGTACAATGATCTTAATCTGTTACAAAAGTTAAAAGTACAACTAGATCTTCCTCATCTCAGGTCGAAGTCCATAGCTATTGTAGACTCTGTCCTTCAGCTCTTGAACACTCTCCAGTTGATTCACGTACCCCCCAGCCTTGGCAATTTTGAAAACTTCAGCCATGGTTGCCTTAGAGTAATAGCCCTTCCCATTTGCTTGAAGTGGTGGTGGACGAGTAAGGAACTCATGGGCCTTGATTTGAACCTTTGCCGCGTCAGGCTCCTCCAAAATTCCTTTCAAGAGCTCAGGGTGGTTTTCATACATGAAGTTGATGAAGTGGGCATCGGTGTCGTCAAAATCACCCCACTTCTTCACAATGTACTATAGCCTGATAAACTCATCTCGTGCATCCATCCAGAACTCCTTCAACTTCTCAGAGATAAACCCATCACTGAGCATAGTCTTCTCAGCGGGCTTCTCAGGCTTTTGCACTTGAAGTAGGCTTGTCTTCCTTGCCATTGGCTTCTTCCTGTACTTCCTTGGCTCAGGCTTCACCTTTTTCCGCCCCAGCAGACTGATTACAGCATCATCAAGTTCTCGCTGTTGAAGCTCATTAATGTTAGTCAGCTTTTCCACCTTCTTCTCAAAGATGCACATCTTCTCCTTCTGAGCTATTTCAGCTCTGCGCTGAGCCTCACTCTTCTCAGGGGCAGCTCCCCAAGCTTCCTCACACAACTCCGTGACCTTGTCAGCATCGTAAGTGATTGGGTTCTTCCTAGTGTAAATCGTTGAGCGCTCTGAAGCTTCTTGGATAGATGGCAAAGAAGGAACTTCTTTTGAAGGGTCATTATCCTTCGCCGCAGCTAACAACCTGGCTGACTTTCTTGGAGTACGCATCACAACCTCATTTAGTGGTCCCTTGTACTCTCCAGTAGCAGATTTTTTCTTAGTCCTTTCCCCCTTTTTGGCATCATCTCTTGGGGAAGGGAGTGTCTTTGGTGCAGCTTCCTCCTTAGAATTGATGCAAAAGCAGTGAGAGATTGTACCTCAACCAGATGCTCCTTCATGAGATTGACCCCTAATGCAATGCCAGACCCCGCAAAAGTCACGTTTGCAATGCTTGAATCAATCTTAGCTTCAAAACTCTCCATTACAGAGTTCAAGCGTTGCTCAGAATCAGTCAGCTTCCTCTCAGCGCTGGATAACTTCTCCTCAGTGATAGCCAACTTCGCCTCCATCTTCACTGACTCTTCAGCCATCCTTCTGGACTCAGCCGCGATCCTATCAGCCTCCTGAGCCATCTTGGCTACTGAGTCGTTCAGGGCTTGAGAGAACAACTTAGCTGCCTGACTCGCCAAATGATCCACAGCTTTGTCCATTCGTGCATCGTGCTCGTCCCTGAGCTGAGTCAGAGAGTTGGCCATCAACTTCTTGATAGTCTTCCTTTCAGTCTTGACGGAAGAGATGGTGGTCAACATTGTCTTCTTTAAACTCTTCTCTTCAGATTTGGCACCGTCTTCAGCGCAGACTTCACCCATCTTAACTGTTTCTGAATCCCCGATCTTTAGCATCGGCCTGAGCCTTGATCATTTACACTTCATGCTGCAACTCAGTGAGATTCTCAATTGTCTTTTCTTGTTTGACCTGGACAATACTGGTGAAGTTTGCTCGCCCAGTTCCTGTAAACATAACATCGTCTTCATCACCCTGGGCTTCGTCAAGCTGTAGCTGTTCTCCCTTGTCAGCCCCTGCATTTTCAGTCCCCTCTTCAGGGTGCACTGAAGGCAGTTTTTGAGATCATAGCCGTCTGCTCAGGCTCAGCTACACTATCTCGAACCTTGGGAACAAGTCCCTCAGAACTAGGAGTTACCTTTGACGCCTCAATAACATCCTCCTTTGTCTCAAGGCAGGGAGGCCCGTCCTCGACTATTGTATCATCGATGGCTAAGATGTTCACAACATCCTCAGCGACTGGTCTACCCTTGGCACCAGTCTCTTTTGTACCTTCCCCCTGAGCCTGAGGCTCAGAGCTCATCTCATCAAGTTCCTTGACAGTTTCCTCTGCCAAGTCTCCTACAGCACCTCCACCCTGACCATCCTCAGGGCCATCATCACCTTCATCATCATCATCTTTGCCATCCTTCTCAGGAGTGTCAAAGAACTTGGAATTTTCAGCTCGCTTGGCAATCATCTTGGCAACTAGTTCCTTGACTGCTTCCATCTCCAGCAACGCCAGATAACTAGTTATCCCAAAGTAGTCGGTCAGCCTGGCTTCCTGCGAGCACCAGTAGTCCTATCGTTTCAACTCCACCAACATCTGCTGCTCCACCATATTAGCCTGTTTGTACTCCAGCCAGACTTTTAAATCAACCATTATCTCTCGCAGCTCAGGATAGTTGTTCAGTGACGGAAAACTTCTCACTACCCAACTATCAGCCCTTCCCTTGATAGAATCAAGAAAGAGAAGGGAAGTGATATCTTCAGAGTCATCCTCCTCCCCAGCTTCTTCAACGATCAGATCCAAGTCAGGGTCGATGTTCTTCGGATCTTTGGATGTAACAGGGAAATCCTCAGGGTTGGGTAGGTTGGGTTCAGGCTCGGATATGTTAGGAATATTTGGCTCTGACTGTGGTGGGGGTAGTTCAGTGTTTGGCTGTATGGGTTCAGTGGGGTTAGAGATGGGTTGGGGTTCAGAAGTGGTTGGAGATTGGGGTTCAGTGGTGTGGGGTTGTTCAGTTTGCAGCAGCTCTGCGGATTTGATGGTGTCCCTGACCTGCACCAAGTTAGAGGCTCTAGGAGAGCTTGAATCTTCCCTGACCGGGCTTACTTCTGTCAAAGCCTTTGCAGGGGACTTCTTAGGCCCCTTCCTCAGCCTCTTCAGCGGCCTTGACTCCTTATCTCCACTCCCCGTCCTGATGTCATCGGCAGTCTCCTCAGCCTCTGAAGCGGTACTCTTGGAGACTGTCTCAGTCCCTTTCTTTAGTTCCTTAGCCGTGGCTTTAGACTTCAGAACAACCTTCAGTTTGGCCCTCTTCTCCTCCGCCTCTCTCTCCGCAGCAACCTCCGCCTCAGCATCCTTGCTCTTCTCAAAGAGCTCATCCACCCTCTCAAGCAAGTTAGTGACAACAGTCTTCTTCTTGCCACCAACCTTCTTCCTCTGACCCTTCAGCGGAGAATTAGGGTCAGGCATGCCCAAAATGGCGTATGTATCACCCTCAGTGGTGAACATAATCTTTTTGGAGGAAAGATCATCCTCCATGTTGACCGTACATCCCTGACAGGCTTCAGAGATGAGCAGTGACAGTCGGGTCTCAAATGGAAGGATATCACCCACTGATATTTGCCTCTTGTCCTCATCCTTCTTCAGTTTATCCTTAGCAGCCTGACTGAGATGGTCAAGGAAAAACTACTCCCAGTTGGCCTCAACACCATCCACCAAAGCCCCCATTATCCTCAGGTTTGGCAGGCTCAACTGCTCATGAGACCCAACAGTGCCCATGATCATTTTCTATACAACATCGATCATGGCACGATACTCGTGCTTAAGAGTATCTTTGTACTGCCTCGCCCTGCACTCAGGAGAGCCTGACTTCGTCCACTCCTTCAGCAACTCTTCTTCTTTGTTCTCTTTGTATGTTCGAGGATTGATTCCGGAGCACGGAAGCTCAAACACTTCCTTCACCATCTTGCAAAGGGCTATGTCACGCGTCTCTTCATTGTAGAGCTCCTCACCATCTTCGTTCTTCTCTCCAGTTGGCACCAAAATGGTAACCCTCGTGAACAATTCACCCTTGCGAGTGAAAAGATTCAGGTACGCTTCCACAACTGCCTTTGGAAGCACATAAGTGGGTTTCTTCGTGAAATACTTCTCCATTCTGGCCCTGGCATTCCATTCGAAGACGAGCTTAATCTCCTTCACGTTCATACTGTTGGAATTTATAAGCACGTAAACACGTAAACATGCGTAGCAGAAATAAACATTCTCCAACAACGAACGATTAATCGCATATTAATTTGCAAGAATATTAAATGAGATTCTTACAGAGCTTCGTACGCGGAGTCCTCTACTACGATATCCATATAACAGCTATTCACCGATTTGCACCGAGGTGCCAGCTTTGAATCTCTAGACGAACTTGCTAGGAAAAACTCGAACAAGAGATTTTATGGAGAGATTATTTTCTTGTGTATCTTTTCTGAATTCCCATGACACGTATTTATAGGAATTAACTTGGCTTAATTTCTAAGCAAGATATCGGGCCTAGCCCGTAATATAATCTCTATGGATTATATTTCCCTAGATACGTTCCTACGAATAATATCTTTACCATATCTATTATTCTTGTATAATAATATTTCAAATATTATTATTGGAATTTCATATTTAATTAAATTAAATTTAATTAAATAATAATAATAATTAATTCTAAATATAATTATTATTATATTCTCCATAAATTAAATATTATATACAATATAATACTTAATCAACCAACTATAATCGGCGAACTGTCATTGCTTGTTGTGTGACCCATAGGCCCTCGTATATCGAGCGATTAGTCAAACTAACAGTCTTAATTGAACCCTAGACAATAAATCAGACATTCTCAATATACGAGGTACGTTGCGAGGAAATCTGCAACTACCTGTAATACTGTAGGCTATTGTGATATCTTCCTTTCATTCGCGAATACTCGATTAAGTCTTGAACATGATGAAGTGTCTATTAAAATAACTTAATCATATTATCTCAAATCACTAATTGATCACTCGTGTCGCACTTGGCCACAAAGTCCAAGTCGACTTGCATCGGCAGATGTCTTAGATCCAATTATGATGAGAAGACGAGTATTCTCTCTAAATCCACATTGAGGAATGAACCCTATTCTTGGCTCAACTACCACGCTCATATATTTCGTGATGAACCTAATCCATGCCATATCTAACCGTGGAAGGGTGCAAGCGTCGGTCATGGTCAAAGTTCACCACTCCACACATGTTGTAGCGTCCCCACTTAAAATAGTAGGAAGACGTGATGTGGCACAAGTAGGAACACTACTAAAGTTTAGTTTTATAATTAAAAATAACGCCACACTTATTTACACAGTGGAAGTAGTAAATACATACGGCCATAGCCTTGAGTTTGCAAATCAAAATTTCCAAAATAAAGTATATTAA
The DNA here is from genome assembly GCA_947034835.1 of Ballota nigra. Lineage (NCBI taxonomy): Eukaryota > Viridiplantae > Streptophyta > Magnoliopsida > Lamiales > Lamiaceae > Ballota > Ballota nigra. Next base: position 17,685,127 of record OX344720.1, on the reverse strand, counting down.
AACTTGACAGCCCGCCTCCGAGCTCATTCGTCCATACTGGGATCCCCCGCATCTAAAAAATTGAAAAGTGGAAGAGGTAAGCGTTTGTAAACAATTAGTGGGAAATCTCTTTATAATTGCACAAACTAAACATAAAATGCATATAACGTGGATCCCCCGGAATTTCACCGGGTATATGCTTGGGTGGCATGACCAACCCGTGGTGCCGGAACGACCGGACTATATGCTTGCCAACATAAAGTTGGACTATATGCGGGGCCAGTCGATAGCGGGCCAGACTCAAAATTTAACATTCGACATTTAATAAGTGCAATTAAATAATAATAGAACACTCGGTGAAGAGCAAAGTGATTCCCCACCTTGCAGGTTGTACCTACAAGTAAAATTTTACAATATAAACATTTGTTACTTATCCCTTCATTTGTAAAAATTCACACATATTTTTACATTCAAACTCAAGTCCTAACACATGTTCAAAAGTTATATTATAGATCATAAGTATCAATTACTTATGTATGAGCATCAATTAACAAGTTATAAATATCTACCATAAAATGTAAACTGATCATTTCGAACCTAAAATTTCAGTTTTTGGCAGATTACACGCCTAACTTTGAAAATTCACCATGAATCAACCATAAGTTCAATACTTCTGAAATTTTAAACACATATTCCTAACTTCATATAGTTTACTCAAATACTTTTTATTTCCTGCAAATTCTTACGAAAATCTATTTATTTCATGCAAAATACATGGATTACAGTTTTTCCTGGCCAAAACCTTAGTTCATCTTCAAAACTTCATATCTCCTTAAACATAACTCATTTTACTATGAAATTTATACCTTAAGTTCCTTAACCAGTCTACTATAACATATAAAAATTTCAGAAACATTTATCCAGGGAAACGATCAAACTGAAATTCCTACCAAACTGTGTCGAAATTGTAGATTTCATGTACATATGAAGAACATATCACTTTAATCTTACTCCAAATCCTATAATTCAATTAATAACTTAATTGAGTAAGATAAGAAGATTACCTAGAAGATTTTGAAAGTAAGAACAAACTCCTCTTTATTCTTAAGCAAAGCTAAGGATATAGTGAAGATTTCTTATGATTTTTGTGTGTGTAAGGAATGAAGAACTCTTAGCCCCTATTTATAGTTGAGAAAATAAGTTTGTGGAACTCTCCCTACCCTTCTTATGCATGCATGGACCGAAATTATGAGAAGATTATGGAGAAATCTTGAAGCTTTGATTTTTTTACACATGTTTCTTTGAAATTAGCAATTAAATTTTGACTTTTCTTCTTCATTCTTATCCTAATTTTGACCTTAATCTTGAAGCTTCTATAACCTTCCTAACTTATCTAATATGGCCAAAATTTATAGGGTGTACGAGAAAAAATCTTGTATTTTATGGTTATGACACATTTATGCATTGAAATTAGTAAGTAAGAAATAAGATAATTGGATAATTCTAAGTACATTATGCATAAAATTTACTTATACTATCATATGTAATAAAATTAAAACTCTTCTAGGACTCTAAATAAATTACAGAGTCTATATACTAATCATAAAAAATATCGAGTAATCGTTACGTAGTTCGTTTCTTAAAGAAACATTCATTTTGCAACTTATATCTAATGAAATAATTTACTATACTTAAGGACTTCATTAATTTCTATATTAAGCACTTTAAGACATAAAATAAATATCATATAAAAATTATAAAGTCTCAAGAAATAGCATGTATTGAGCAAGTAATACAGTAATTGTAACTATCGAGTAATTAAAACACATAAACGTGTCTTTGCATAAATTTGGATGTAAATCTTAGATATTACAACTGTTGGTCCCGAAATGAGTAAACAGGTGTATGGGGGGGGGGGGGGGAATACACCTGTGGTTACAAATTTAAACTTCTTTAAAACTTATCAGGTTACTTCAGAAAGTAACTCATCAGTGGACTTTAAGTCTGCTGAGAATTACTTATGAAAGCTTAATGAGATAATACTTCCACTGAAAGCTCAAGACTTTCAGTTGAAATACTATCTAATTAGCTTTCAAATGCGGATTAGTGAGCCCTTTAGAAAACTCGTTTTACTTGATAAACTTTGAGTGCATAACACACACTTAGGAAATAGCAGAATGTAAGTACACAAGATATAAAGTGATTCATAGATGAATCTCCAATGTCCACTGTCCTGATTAAACAGGAGAATTCCTTTCAATTGGAATTCCTTGTGTTATAGTGCCAAGGTGCACTGATCAATTAATCCTGTCTTAGGATAATTGATCACTAGGATAATTCCAGGTCCTAGTTCCCAAAACAAACCAGCTTTCAGACTGATACAAATAATCAGCTTACTAACACCACTTAACACTAACTCTCAACCTAACAACTGAGTAGGGTTTTGGTTCCAACTGTTGTGAGATAATCCTTTCAGTTTAGCTCTAAACTTAGGATGGGTTATCTCTTTCTAAGGTTTGGATATAGCTTTTAAGTTTGGTTACAGAAGGCTTGTTATGCTCTCTACACAAGTGAAACACTTGGGAAACAAAGGTAATTTCTAGTGCTTCTGGATAGTTATGAATGTAGAGATAACTTTGATCTTGTGAGTTTCTCGTTCATATAAATGAGCACGTCCTTCTGTATTTATAGGCTTCCTTGAAAATCTTCCTGTTGGATTTGAATCTTCTCAAGTAAGTCTTATTGTATCTGATTGGTTCAAACGGCTCTATTTGAAGCTTTAAGTCTTGTCAAGAAATGGTTGAAAGACCATGCATATTCACCAACTTTCTGGGGAAAGCTAGGGAAAGAATTTTGGTACTTATCAGTTTGGGACAGGTCGGCTGTCAGTAGAGTACACCTACGTTTCATCTTCTCATTGGGCCTTCAGTCTGCTTGCTCAGAATCCTGTCCTGCTTTAAGGTGGAACTCCTTTGAGAGAACCTTCTTAATTCTTCATTTATTGTAAGCTTCACTAAAATTCGTTTTGCCTTGTTCCAACCAGATTAACTAATAGTTTTTAATGTGTTTAGTAATGAATGTGCTTTGTTAGTTTACATTAGTGGACCTCGGTCCTCTCCTGATGGTTTTAGTCTTAGTGAGAATGTACTTAGAAAACATTCAAGACTTAGGCTAATTTTCAGATCACTTGTCTTCAGCGGACTTCGTCTTCAGTGGACTTCCTTCTTCAATACACTCTAGAAATTTATAACTGCACTCCAGTTCTTTAACATTTGAACTAACTTAACTAAGTACTAACTCTACTGAACATTTTATGTTGGGATATTTTAGTTTTGATGATTTTCCAAAACAACATGTAATAGGTTTGAATGCAGTCAGGATAGTATCTTTTAGTTTCAGATCAGGCTAGGTCATTTCTCAGTAGAACAGGTTATCAGTGGAGGAAGAACTCAGCTGAGGAAGCACTCAGAGGAGGAAAGCTCAGCTGAGGGGGAACTCTACTGAGGGATAACTCAGTGAGGGGGAACTCACTGTCAGAGCCTGAGGAAGTCAAGATGACATCACAAAGAGATCGACTGAAGCCATGTCAGAAGACCTGAACCTGAAGAGAAGCCTGAAGGAAGTCCCACTGAGTATAAACCTGACTATTCTAAGCTGGTCAGTAGACTACTCAGTGAAGAGCATGATCAGGAGGATCAGTGCTGTACCAAGTAGGTCCTAAAGGAGTCAGGCTACTGTGGTCAGGGAAGATTGTCATTCAGCCTTATGACAATCTTCTTGGAGAGATCTTCAAAAGTCTACTGAAAGACAACTACACTGAAGACATTCATGTCTACTGAAGATTATCAAGTCAGTGGAGGATAAGTCATCTGAAGTCAGTGTGCCCTGATCAAGTCCACTGAACCAAAGAGCCGTTGGACTCAGTCCACGTGGACCAATCAAGTCAAGACAACTCATCTGACACTGACAAGGCCGAGTTCCAAGAAAAGTAGGTGTTCCCTACTGATAGTCTGGATTCAAATGTGACTACCTCCAACGGTAACATTTGAATCTACACTATAAATACAAGCTTCCAGCTGCGGTTTCAAGTGTGTGATAAGGGAAATCTACACCTACGAGCTGGTGGTGCGAGAGTGGTGCAAGTCATGAGGGAGTCATAAGGGTGCACCATCTCCATCAAGAACACTGACATTGAATTCTTCATAGTCATATTTGAGTGTTCCAGTTTGTATAATCGAGCCTATCATATATATCCTAAGCTTAGAGAGGTTTTCCCAACCTTAGCTCAGAGGCTAAAACCATGTAAGGGAAAACCTCACCTAGTTGGAGAGAACCAAACCAAACTAAACCCTTTCCAGAATAGTGTTAGGTGTTGCAGTGAGGTGAGGAGAGGCAGTCCCTGAGTGAAGAGGGATGTGAGGCCAGTTCGAGAGGCAGCTCCGCAGAGGGGTGTGAGTCCAGTTGTGAGTGCACCTTGGCACGTTAAAAACAAGAATCCCGGGTAGTGGATTTCCTGTTAAATCAGGCAGTGGATGTAGGAGCTTGAGCCTCCGAACCACTTTACATTGTTGGGTTCTTTATTGCTTTACTGACTTGCATAACATCAGTGTTAAAACAAAAAAATTTCTCCTAAATTCCCATATTGTCCTTGTTTGTGAAAGAAAAACGGGACCAACAATTGGTATCAGAGCGGGTTGTTCACATGACCACTGATCTAGTTTTGTTAAGAAAATTGGTCAACCGAGCAGATCTTAAATGTTTTTAAAACTATGGGAATTTCTGCATGTTTCAAACTATTACATGTGCTCTGACCTCATTCTTGTAATAAAAAATCTGTTTGTTAGAAGTTTTGGAATCATCAAAAAGGGGGAAATTGTTGGGATATTTTAGTTTTGATGATTTTCCAAAACAACATGTAATAGGTTTGAATGCAGTCAGGATAGTATCTTTTAGTTTCAGATCAGGCTAGGTCATTTCTCAGTAGAACAGGTTATCAGTGGAGGAAGAACTCAGCTGAGGAAGCACTCAGAGGAGGAAAGCTCAGCTGAGGGGGAACTCTACTGAGGGATAACTCAGTGAGGGGGAACTCACTGTCAGAGCCTGAGGAAGTCAAGATGACATCACAAAGAGATCGACTGAAGCCATGTCAGAAGACCTGAACCTGAAGAGAAGCCTGAAGGAAGTCCCACTGAGTATAAACCTGACTATTCTAAGCTGGTCAGTAGACTACTCAGTGAAGAGCATGATCAGGAGGATCAGTGCTGTACCAAGTAGGTCCTAAAGGAGTCAGGCTACTGTGGTCAGGGAAGATTGTCATTCAGCCTTATGACAATCTTCTTGGAGAGATCTTCAAAAGTCTACTGAAAGACAACTACACTGAAGACATTCATGTCTACTGAAGATTATCAAGTCAGTGGAGGATAAGTCATCTGAAGTCAGTGTGCCCTGATCAAGTCCACTGAACCAAAGAGCCGTTGGACTCAGTCCATGTGGACCAATCAAGTCAAGACAACTCATCTGACACTGACAAGGCCGAGTTCCAAGAAAAGTAGGTGTTCCCTACTGATAGTCTGGATTCAAATGTGACTACCTCCAACGGTAACATTTGAATCTACACTATAAATACAAGCTTCCAGCTGCGGTTTCAAGTGTGTGATAAGGGAAATCTACACCTACGAGCTGGTGGTGCGAGAGTGGTGCAAGTCATGAGGGAGTCATAAGGGTGCACCATCTCCATCAAGAACACTGACATTGAATTCTTCATAGTCATATTTGAGTGTTCCAGTTTGTATACTCGAGCCTATCATATATATCCTAAGCTTAGAGAGGTTTTCCCAACCTTAGCTCAGAGGCTAAAACCATGTAAGGGAAAACCTCACCTAGTTGGAGAGAACCAAACCAAACTAAACCCTTTCCAGAATAGTGTTAGGTGTTGCAGTGAGGTGAGGAGAGGCAGTCCCTGAGTGAAGAGGGATGTGAGGCCAGTTCGAGAGGCAGCTCCGTAGAGGGGTGTGAGTCCAGTTGTGAGTGCACCTTGGCACGTTAAAAACAAGAATCCCGGGTAGTGGATTTCCTGTTAAATCAGGCAGTGGATGTAGGAGCTTGAGCCTCTGAACCACTTTACATTGTTGGGTTCTTTATTGCTTTACTGACTTGCATAACATCAGTGTTAAAACAAAAAAATTTCTCCTAAATTCCCATATTGTCCTTGTTTGTGAAAGAAAAACGGGACCAACATTTTACTTACAAATAACTTAGAAGGAATATTTTGGCATCTTAATCAAAACTTAAGTCTATACAATTTCCCAATAATTTCCCCTTTTTTGATTATGTCGGAACCTATCTTATTACATATCTTCTTCCAGGTGAGGTTCTTTAGATGACATAAAAAGTTCAAGGATTTTTGTAAGTAAAAGCATTCAAGTACATAAGCCTAAATGATAATGAGATATTATCTTGGGCAAAATAGCAGTAGAGTTTCATTCCATGAAAAAGATGATGAGTACAGTTTACATGAAGTCTACTATCACAAAAATTCAAAATTAAAACAACTGGGACTTATAAACAAATGCCCAGCAAAACACTTAACTTCCTCAAATGGTTTCAAACAAAGGTTCAAGTCCATATTGTTTGAAGACTCGGATCTTAAACTCATTTTTCCTTTCCACCACTTCTTTTGAATGTCCCTTGAGACCTAGATGCTCACATAAGGACACCCACTCTTCTTTAATCCGCTCTATGTCCACTGCTCCAGTTGCATCTTGAGGAGGCCAGTAGATGATTGGCTCAGGAGCCTTCAGGGCTTGATCTGGGAATTTATCATTCCAGGCTTCACTTATGTTAGGGTAGAGTTTTTGGTAGGACTCAAAAAGCAAGTCATTGAATAAGTCTTGTGTGTTTTCTTTACCCAATTTTCCACTGACATAATATGAGTATACGAATTCCCTCTTGGCAGTTTCCCAAACATCATTCAGCTTCTTGGGAACCCAAGTATCAAGATGAGGGAACTGAGCCTTTGCAAGTGCCACCTTTTCCTTCTTCAGCTTTGCAGCCCACCTTTGATAGCCATTTCTGAATTTCTTGGAAGTGGTCTTGTCAAAGGTAGCTAACCTCTCCTGCCTCTTCCTTTCAGCCAACTCAGCAATGGTTTCCATCTTCCCAACAACCTTATCTCTCCTCTCTTGCTGTTGAGAAGTTAGCTTTTTGGCTCTTTCATTCATACCCCCAGCCGCCTTGATTAGCTCAGTGAGCTCTGTACCTCTAGTGGGGGCAGATTTTGGAGTTTCAGTTTCGCTAATTGAAATTTAATCTAAACTTTTGAATCTTTGCAATTAAAACTTCAACTTTAAATTTATTAGCAATTCTAACCAAATGACAGATCTCTATCTCCTCGAAAATGATGATTAATTATGTGTTGTCATCCGAACCAATCTAAACATATTAATACAATTGAGTATTCATTGTTGAGTAAGTGAAACCTCATTTTCAGACGATAAAAAATGTATTTATTGGTTCGATTTGCAACCAAATGTTAAGTTGGAGTTTTTTTTGCAAAGATTTAAAAGTTTAGATTAATTGCAATTTGCGGAAAGGTTGTGATTTTATTTGAAATTAACCCTTAAAAAAATAATCCAAAGACTTTACTCTTACCATCCTTGGTAACGTTATAAGCTTTACTATAAAAAATTAATGCACATACATCAATTTTAATAGCTTTATCAAATGCAATCATCAAGTCTCATGCCAACTATGGTCCATCATCATGATTACCAGTTCTATTGAGAAGAGATTTATCCATTACCTCCAAGTAGACATACTCTTTTGATAGATCATTTTTCCTAAAGTTTCTTTTCCAGTTCTGGGGCAAATCTTTCTCGACTGTAAACTTAGTGAAATATGTTGCATCAACCTTACTGAAATCCACCTGACTGTGATGGGTTCCTCCTCGTGGAATCTTTAAGGCTTCACCAATCACTTTGCTCGTGATTCTAATTTCCACGCCATCCATAGTAGCTTCAATATAAGAACTTTATTTTTCATGCTCTACGGATTCTTAGAACTTTCTGGGTACGATAGCCCTCTGGTTTGTTTGTCAAAGCAAACTCTAACCCTTGAGTTTTCACTCGACGATGAATCCTCGCTATAGCCTCTGAGTCTCCAAGGCACCAAATTAAACTTTCAAACTCATGATCAAAATTTGTAGGTTTCAAGAGTTTCACAAAGAAAGCGAAGTTTGCAGATATGATTTTTTAGTAAGAATATGATAGTTTTCAAGCAATTTTGTGCTAAGGGGTTGCTTTTATACGTGCACAATGCTCGAGAAAAAGTTAACGTTGAAAACAGCTTTTCCTAACCTTTTTTGATATTAACAGTAAAAAATGTTTTGGGTTATTTAGTAATTTAAAAGATCAACGGTTTAGAAATGATCTAAATAAAATCTAAATTTGAAAGTCAATGTATAAATGTACATTGCTCAGTAAGTTTTTATCAATTAAAAACCTGAGACAATAAATCCAAACATTCTGTAACTGAAAGTACAAAAATTTGGAATTTACTAATGTACACATTTAATTACTAAGAATGTAAAGTCAACTTAGAAATTTATAGTTTCAAAAGTTTGCAGGTTTAATTCTTCAATTAAGAAAGTCTTCAGTTATGTTACAAGTTTACAGCTGTGGACTTAAGTCTTCAGTTGAATAACTTGTTTAACTGTTTGATTTTCTTTTTGAAATCTTTTCAATTGTATACTTTGATACTAAGTGATTTCCCCATAACTCTAACATCCCTAGTTCCCATCTAAGAGTCGGGAATCTTGATTCACAAAGAGGCTTAGTAAAGATATCTGCAAGGTTTAGATCTGTATGAATCTTTTCCATCTTGATATTTTTTCTCTCAATATGATCTCTAATAAAGTGATGTCTAACATCTATATGCTTGGATCTTGAGTGAAGAATTGGATTCTCTGTGACTGCAATAGCACTGGTATTATCACAGAATATAGTAGTGTTCTTCGACTCAATATCATAATCCTTCAGTTGATAATGCATCCATAGTATCTGTGCACAACAACTCCCTGCAGCTATGTACTCTGCTTTAGCTTTGAAGAAGATGTTGACATGGAAGTCCCTATAAAAGATTTCTTTACAAACAGAACTAAAGGAAGGACCAAGCACAAATATGATCCTTCTACTGTCAGGAGAGAAAACATAAGTAGAAGAAGAAATGATCCTAATCATGTTATCGAAAATATTGCCTCACCTGAGCCAACACTAGAAGAAGAAGTTGTTGAACCTGAAGAGGAATACTCTGACTCTGAGACTGACGATGAAACATATAATGACATGACTAGTTTTAGGTATACTACTATTAGAACTAGACTGATTGTGAGTGAAAGAGTCATTAGGGTAACTGAGTTTGAAGCCATAAATCCCATTCCATTTCTTACAGAAAGACATCTTATGCATGCATTACAATTTTCTACACCATACTTTGTTGATTGGGTGTATGAGTTTCATGCTAACTTGCATAGGAATGTTGGTAGCGTAAATTCTGAAAACTATGGGAATGTGAGATTTAGAGGTAATAGGATTATGATTAATCCTAGGGTGATCAATGGTAATCTAAAAACAAGGAACATTGAGGAAAGGTCTATCACTAATTTGAATGTTATGATATCTGTGATCACTGGTGGAAGAGTCACAGTCTGGACAAAAAGAATTCTGACTTCTAGGTTAACAAGTTTATACTCTACACTGCATAGATTGGTGATCCACAATTGATCGCCTACCACCAACCCTACATGTTTGATTGAAGAATAAGTTATCCTTCTGTATAGGATAAGTGACCTGAATGAGTTTGATTTAGGTCAAACTATCTTTAATAACATGTTGAGGTATGCTAGAGAAATTATTGGAAGAGGTCTGTTACCCTATCCTTGTTTGATTCACTAATTGTTGCAAGACAAAGAGTTAGAAAGAGCTGATGATGAAGTAATCAATAGTTATGCACCTGCTCTTGGAATCAACCATCAGTTGTTGATTGGAAACAACCCAGTGATTAATTTACCCTTCCAGGACCAAGAGATGATGTACCAATGCCTGAAGCTGAATCAGAACAACAGTCTACTCAAAACAGTGGAAGTGTTGACTCCAATGTTATCAATATTCCTCCCAACATCAATGGTGATGGGTCATTTGTTTCTTCTGTTACCATATATGCTCCATATATCTCCAATCAAATGGCCGTTTTGGACAAGACTATTGCAGACTTGAAGAAAACTCTATCCAGGATGTAACAACAAAGAAATTTTTGGAGATTCTTGCTTTCTACTCCAACAGGGGGAGTAGCTGATGAAAATACTCCACAAAGGCCTGAAGATGTTGCTAGACCATCTGAACATGGAGGTTCTTATCAAGGAGAAGATGCTGAAGTCAGAGGAATTGTTGCTAATGATGTTGTACCAAGGAATGAAGATGGTGACCATTGAAGGTCAATCTAGAGCTTGGTGATAGGGGGAGATTCAAGTATGGGGGAGTCTGTGCAGATTTATTGAAGATGCAGCTGTTGATATCCTGCAGCCCAATTATTTTCCATCTTGGTTTATATTTTCCTTTATTGTAATAGCTATGTTAGATTTGTAGCTAGTTTAGCTCTAATAGCTCTCTAGCTCTGATAGTTTTTCTGTTATTTAGGAATTATTTGTTCAGGTTCCTAGTTTGCTATAAACAATATTTCTTTGAGCATAGTTTATTTTTTGGTTGTTGTGCTTGCACTTAACAAAAAGGCTCTGAACAATAGTTATGTTTTGTTGTTGTCATATCTTAAGAACAACCTGTTTTGGATTTTGTTTGGGCTAAGCATGATTTGTGCTTAGTAAAAATCCTATTTCTTTTATTAAAAGAAATTTTGGGCAAACTAATATCTATTTTGGATATTCATTTGTTATTGTCTATTACACACATATTGCTAATATTTTCATCAGGTGTGTTGTAGTAGAAAGACCAAATTGGGGGAGATTGTTAATGTTATGCCAGTGTTGTCAAAAATGTTTAGGTAACATTTTGGATAACATTACTTAATTTGCCCTTTCTCCTAACACTAACCCATTTGTTCTATGTTGTGTTTGATGTTGTCTTCGCGAGATGAAGACCTAGAATGTTCCAGGTCATGCGGCTGCGGTTATCAAGTGAGGAGATCAAATACATCATGGGTGATTATTTTCTAATCATGGAGTTAATGGAGGAATTGTTTCTAGGTCTTTCCAAACTGACCTAATGGTCCTAACTACCGGTTGATCCTGCATCTATAAATACCAAAAGATATCCATAGGAAAAACTGGGGGACAAGCCAGGAAGTAGTAAATTAGAGCTACACTATCAAGCGTTCTAATAAATCTAGTGTAGAAGGGCAGTTATTACTATCTTTTGTATTGGTCGAGCACTGCAACACTCTTATCAATATTAGGCTCGAAAATAGACTAGATTACGGTCTAAGTGTGATCAGTTTTCTATTCATCGTAGATCTATTTAGGAGGTGTGTTTACACCTTACCCTCACTTTGAGATCTTATGTTTGATCTTTGTTTGTATCACTACATGGTTATAGTGAAGTTCTCGCCATGAGGCATCATATGCTTTAATTAAGTCTATGAAAAATTGCAAGGTGTTTAAATCTTCCCCTATTTAAAATTGTTCATAACCGTTCGTAATTGTCTTGTGTTGTCTTACATGTTATTAACATTTCAGTTAACACTACTCTGAAAAACACCACACGCACTCACATTTATGAATGATTATAAATAGTTTCTTGTATTAGTTGTTGGGATGCACAAGAAAACACAATAAATAGTGAAAGAATCCTAGCTTGGTATTGCCCCCAAACGTAGTCTTATTTGATAAATTGGGTAAACAAATTGGTGTTCTCTACGCTTTTATATTTACAACATCCACAACTATCTCAAAAACAACATTTTACGAAATCAATGTTAATTAAAGTAATACAACATAAAAATATCATAAATTATAGTTTATAATTAACAAATTCAAATCTAAATCTTAAACGAATTAATCCAAAATTAAATTAAATTATAAACATAAACCAAATAATTACTATTAACAATAGTTATTAAAAAATATTACCTCACTAGGTCCACGTTGCACTGATAGCCACTGCACTTCTATATATAATGGGAGTTCAAGTATATAGCCATGAACTATGAAGAAAGGGGGTTGGGCTTTTTTAACTGGGATAAGTGTGATAACGTGAATGGGTAATATTATTGGGTTGGGCTTGGAATACATTTGTTTCTCTTTTGGGACTGACTATATACCCCTCCATACTTATTAGATACACCCACTCAATTTATATATTATTATAATATATTTATTAAATGATTTTAATGCATTAATTATTCAAATAAAATCTTACATATTTCATACACCCACCTAGAATTTCAAGAGTCACCACCATACATGAGAAACTAGGGGAGAGTCTGAGCCGACGTTGCAATACGAGCATTAATTGAAAATCTTTCTGTGGTTGCACTACCATTTTATCCTTCATATGGCGGTTGCTGCAATCTTATAAGCTCAATAATAAATGTGTTACTGTTATTCCCGCATTTTTGGAAAAAAATCCCGACCTTGTATTTTTTAACCTGGTTTTTCGAAAAATGGTAAGGATTTCGACAAAAACTTGTCGAAATGTGGTTAGGAATTTGGTTAAATCTTGTCGAAACATTGGTTTTTGAAAATATTTTGTCGAATTTTTTGTCATTCCTCGAAAAGATTTTTTCGAAACCCTAACTATTTTTTGAAAAACCAGGTTCAAAAATTTTAAGCCAATTTTTTCCAGAAACCAATGTTTGCCGAATTTTTATAGTTGTTGGGTGTCTCCCCGCCATGAATTTTGGATCGACGCTTCATCTAGTCTCACAGAAGAGCTTGGTTTGTGTCGGCGTGCAGAACGGTAGAAAAGGAACGAAAGACAATGATTTGTTTTGGTTTTGTGGGGCATTCTCGTGGCTCACCGGTCATCAACACTAGAATGAATATCACAAGTAGTGTAAATACAATGGTGGGGGAAGGATTTGTGGGGGTGTATCAATTTTTTTAATGAATATGAAAAAGGTAAGAGGAGAATTATGGGTAAGTATAATGTAGTTATATTAAAGGGATATATCTAATAATTATTTAAAATAAAATGAGTAAATTAAGTGGATGATGGTATCTAATAACTATGGAGGGGTATATAGTCAAACTCTTCTCTTTTATTACTTAGTTGTAAGATTATTTAATTAAATTTATAATCGATGGTATAAAGCCCAGATCAGATTTTTGTCATTTCATTCTAAATTCTAGCACAAAAACCCCACCCGTTGCTGGTCACTTCCTCTACCAAACTTGCTGCTCACATTACCCTCTTACTCTCTCATCTACAGAAAAATTTAGAGCTGGTAATTGGGGCCACTGGCCTAATTCATCGGGCCAATTTATAATCATGAGTTGGGTTGGGTCAGCCTAAACTTTCACCAGAACGGTAAAAATGTAGTTCAACTTAATCTTACTTGAGCTATCAGATCAACGAGCCACCACAACCCAACCCCAAACTATTTTTTTTAGACAACCTGCCCCCAAACTATTTTTTTTAGACAGCTAACCCTCAAACTATATATTTATTTATGGGTGAGTACATATACCCCCACTTTTGTACTAGGAATTGTTTATCACCACCCCACTTTTCCCACATTTCACATAACCCCATTTCGTGGGGCCCACTCCCAAAAAATCAACAGGGCCATTCAATTCTTGCAGGCTTGGATTTTGTCCTTTTTAAAAAAAATTAAAATTTCATTTCCGCTCGTTCACTTTAGCTTTTGTTGTTTTTTTTTTTTAATTTCATTTTTTTAATCCCTAAAAATTATTTTCTACTCAAATTCACTTTTTCCAAAATTTCTTTTTCATTTTGTTGATTTTCATTTCAAGTAAATTAAATGTAGCCTTTTTTTTGCCTTTTTCTTTTTATTTTTAGCCATTTTTATCAATTCTCAATAATAAAAAATAAAAAAACAAATGCGCAAACCTCATTATCAATTCACATTTTGCATATATAAAAGTTATAAAATTACGTCATTACAATTTTTATTTACATAATTGAAAAGAAATTGAAAGTCATTCATATCTTTGTGCTTCCAATCTTGAATATGCAAATATAATTTTGCATAAATGCAAGAAAATGTTGTATATATGCAAAAAAAAAAAAAAAATTACATAATGCAAAAAACTATTTGCATAGTGCACAATTTATTTGCATACATGCCTAAAAAAATTTCATCACCAGTCTTTTTTCTTCAATTAGATGCTTGCAGATCAAACCTATTTCTTTAACTACATTCCTAAATAGATGCCTGCAAATCAAAACTTAACTCAACCATAAAAAAATAACATTCAACTAAAAATTCAAATCAAATTTGTTCAACTAAAAATACAAATCAAATTTGTTAAACTAAAAAATAAAATGAAATTTGTTCAACTAAACCATATGTATAATAGACCCTCAAAACCTATATACCTAAACTAATTTCATCCAAAAATGTTAAAGAGTTTTGTGCAAACTACAAACCATATGAATAACAATCCCTCAATTCTAAAATCCCTCCACATAATTCATGAAAAATTGATGAGTACCCATCAGAATTTAGAAGACGTTTGACGCCGTCAGATTTGGAGGCGGGGAGATTCAATCGTCTTCAATCCTTTTTGGCCAAGAAAAGTATCAGAATAGCGCTCGGCGACAGCAAATCCAACAGATCCGAACAGATCTGTTCGCCGCCGTCACCGCTCAAATAAGTCTATTCATGTTCCGCTTCTTCTCAATTCTTCCACAGATCAGAATTGTGGCTCACTTCTGTCACTCACAGTTAGCCGTCATTCCTCAAATTACTGCTCATCCGTGGGGGTGTGGCCATGGCGGACAAAGGCGAGCACACTATAGATCGACATCATCTCACCATCGAAGCCCTAGATCAGTGGTGGCTATGGTGGTTACCATATTCAAGGTGTCGTGGTTGTGGTGATGGTGTTGATGACGGCAGCCGAGGGGTGAGAGGGAGACAAAGAGAGAGAGAGTGTAAGGTTATGAGGAGTGGGGAAGCCAATTATATGGGAAGGGCGAGACGCAAAGATGGTGGTGGCAGCAGCCGGATTACCCTGGTGGTTTTTGCGGATGGGTGGTGAGAGAGAGAGAGAAAGTGAGGTTATAAGGGGTGAGAGAGCCAATTATATGGGGATGGGGAGATGTGGTGGTGGTGGTGGTGGCGGCGGCCGAATTTCCATGGTGGTAGTGGTGGCGGCGGCGGCGAGTGATGGGAGAAGGAGAGAGAGAGATAAGAGAGATATGAGAGGGGGAGAGCCAATCTTAAATGGGAGGGAGGGAGATAGAGAAGATAGTGGGATAGGGGCGGGTGGAAGGTAATGGTGGTGGGATGGGTCCCACAATATGGGGTTATTCGAAATTAAATGGGGCGATTGGAAGTTGGAGAAATTGGGGTGGTTATTTGAAAATAAATCTTAAAATGTATGCCTATATGCAAATGTTCCTTTATTTATTCATTTACATATTTTTAGCTAAAAATATCTATGAAATAAATTTAACTTTTTCAAACAAAAATTAAGAATAAAAACACTATATCACTAAGAGATATTAAATACAAGTAAATATTTTTTTGATGGGTTCTACGAGCTATGACCCCAGAAGCAAGACAACTGGGTGGCAGGAGAGAATGATTGAGTTGACGTAACGAAGCTGACAAAGGTACTAGCGGGTGATGTGAGCATACAATAAGGATTTGTGTTTAATCAAATCACATAATTTCAAATTGCTTCGTATAACGTAATAATTTATATTAGAAAATATAAATTTCAAACTAATTATTCACATTAATCAAGTCATTAGAATATAATTTTATAAAATTAAAAGTCACAATCTTTATAAGAATAATATAAAAATAATTAGAAAGTCAGGCCAATCGAACAACCCAATAGCCCATGTGCAAAAGTTAGGCTTGCAACGGGGCGCAAACTCCCCGTTCCTTGTAGGGTCCGCCCTAAATGGGGCAGGAAATCCCCAAATAAATTTCCCACGGGGAAGGGAATGAGATAAACCCCGTAGATAGAGATAGGGCAGGGACGGGGATCATAATCCCTGCCCCGGGAGAATCCTTATCCCGATTCCCATGGGTCCCTTAAAGTTTAATATATTTAAATTTTACTACCTCCATCCCTCAATTTTATGCTCATATGGAATGTATTGATATTGGCTTAATTTTGTAAAAAATTGTTACAAAATATTGTGCAACATCAGAATTTATCATTTCTCCTAACACTAACTCCGCTTGTTTCAATGTTGTTCTTAATGTCTAAACATGCAGGTTGACGACTTGGAAGTTACAAAGTCATCTCAGTTTTTAGAGTGGGATGTTAAGAATGGACATGGATGGTTACCAAAATTATGGAGCTTAGTGCTAGAGAGTTTTTACACCATGGAAAACCATGACTATCACATGTTCACATGCTGTTTTGATTGCCTATATATACAACAAACATGGAACACACTCAAGCAAGCCAAAAAGACTATTCTATAATCACTTAGTGTAGTTAACTTTAGTTCGGTTGTCTTCGTTTTTTATGTTTGTAAATATTTTGAATGTACTATTTAACATTTGTAAACTCTATAGTATTTTTGTTAGACCTATAGTTGGTTTATTTTACATGAATATGGTTGATATTTTGGTAGTATACTTCGTATACTTCACCTTGTATTTAGATCTTAAGTTAAGATTTTATTTTGTCATTTGTCACTACTCGTTATAGTGAAGTTTCACCATAAGACATTATAGACTATTTATAGTCAATGAAAAGTTTTGAATTCTATTTGCAATTTATTTTTCAAGTCTTCCGCTGTGTATGTTGTCTTTTGTATTATAACACTTTTGACAATATTCTGGAAAAATACCAACGAACTCATTTCAATTGGCACCAGAGCCATAACTAGATATACTTAGTTAGATCATGTGTTGTTGAGTGTGTAATTCTCGTTTGTAATGGAATATCCATTTACCCCCGCATTAAAACCCCTGGTTTTAGATGGTACAAATTATGCTTATTGGAAACTGAAGATGTGGATGTACATCAAATCTCTTGATGAATGAACATGGAGGAATATACTCTCTGGTTGGACGCAGCCCAAGACTCCAATTGATGAAGACAATGAAGTATAGATCAAGCGAGAGCTTAATTAGATGAATGGTAAAGTAACCTTGGCCAGTTACAATTCAAAAGCCTTGAATGCATTATTTACATCAGTCGATGTATCTATGTTAAGTTGATTTCAAATTTTATTTCTACAAAAGATGCTTGAGATCGATTGCAAGAACACTGTGAAGGATCTGAGAGTGTTCGAAGAACTAAGTTTCGAATGTTGGGCACCAAATTCAAAAATCTCAAGATGAAGGAAATTATTTTGGCCTACAACGAGCGACTCATAGAGATTACTAATGAATCTCACTCACTTAGTGATCAAATATCCAATACGAGGTTAGTTCATAGAATTCTCAAAATGGTTCCTAAATGTTTTTATAAGTATGAGTCAAAATGAACTTATAAGTATTTTGAAAACATATGAAATGAATTTTGATATGAAGGATGATATGAACGATAAGAAAATTTTAGTTTTCAAAGGTGAAGCCTTATCTAGTTGTGAAAAGTCTTCATATGTAACTGAAGTTGATTCTGATTCTGGTGTTGTTGATTTTATGTGCTAACAATTCTGATGGCATTACTTTCTTAACTACACAGTTCAAGTCTTATTTAAAGAATATAGCTAATAGGTTAAAAGACAATATCCAACCAAAGGTTGAAATCAATAATAATCATCAACAAATGCTTGAAAGAAAGAATAGATTTAATCAAACTAGAAAATCAGGTAGTAGTAGCAAACCTAGGTATGATCCTAAGTCTAGAAAGTCAGTAAGATGTGATGCATGTACTGGTTTTGGTCATTATGCAAATGAATGTGCCAACACCATTATAAGAAAGAAACTGGACTTTAATGCTACTTTGGGTGATGAATTAGAAAATGAAAATGATCCTGAAAAGAATGAAGAATGTGTTTTCTCTGCAAGAATTGAATAAGATGATACTTTTGATGATCAGTTGGATGATTATCATTCTGACGCTGATACAAATGTGCCAACATTGGACACAATATTTGATGATATCAGTCCAGATGTGAACTGTTTTACGAGTTCATTTATGGAGATAGGTACTTCCTCATTAGGCCATACAGATTGTGGTATCGCATGTCAAGAACACATCATGGAGATTGAATCTAAAACTCAGATTCTTAAGTCTTTGACTCAAGAAAATTATGAATTGAGAGATTCATTGACAAAGTTGGAAGTGATCCTTACCAGGAAGGATATGGAGATTGAAAAGTTGAAAGAGGAGCTGATAAGTTCAACATTAATTTTCAAGAAGTTCTCAAAAAGCACTGAGAACTGGACAATACTTTATTAATTGGTAAATCAGGTAGAACGTGTCTTAGTTTCAATGGTAATATTTCTAAACCCTTAAATGATAAAGAGCCTATAAAATTTTTTAAGTTAGGAGCTCAACATCTTGAACATACTTCTGTTAGAACAAATAAAGTTTTTCAAAAGATTGATAAAGATTATGTATGCCATTACTGCTTTAAAAAAGGATATATTAGACCATACTGCTAGAAAATGAAAAGAGATATGCATCCTAATAGAATATTGCCTTGAAATGACACATCATTCAAAATAATATTTATCAAATACTGCATGAGTTAGTCAGTCTAACACAACTTGTAATGTTGTGTATACTTCATTAAAAGCACATGTTCCCGGTTCATGGTATTTTGATAGTGGTTGTTCTAGACATATGACTGGCAAACTTGATTACTTGACTGATTATAAACTGGGTGATGATGGTCATGTGTTGTTCTAAAAGTAAAGTTATTTGTAAAGGTACTTTAAATGTTCCTGTTTTTCCTAAGTTAATAAATGTGTTACATGTTGATGGTTTAATTGCAAATTTATTCAGTATGAGTCAATGTGATGATGGTTTACATGTAGAATTTGATAAAGATTCGTGCTATGTGAAAGACAAAAATGGTGAATGTCTTATGATATGTCGTAGATTAGTAGACAATTGTTATGTGATTGATACCCCCAAAACCTGTAATATTGTGAAAATTGATGAGAGTTTCTTGTAGCATCAGAAACTTGGTCATACTCATTATCAAAATATTTTTTTAAATATTAAGAATCGGAGCTATAAATGGTCTTCCTAAACTTTAATTGAACAGGTCTAAAGTATGTGGACCATGTCAAAGAGGTAAGCAGGTTAAAATGTCACACAAAATGCTGTCACAATGTACTACAACACGTTGTTTTGAAATTATTCATATGGATCTTATGGGTCCAATGGAAATTAAGAGTATTGGTGGAAAAAGGGTATTTATTTGTTGTAGTTGATGATTACTCTAGATACACTTGGATTGAATTTCTTAAAGATAAGTCTGACACTTTTTCTGTATTTAAGGATCTTTACAAAAGATTCAAGAATATTTTCAACTATAAATTCATTAGAATTAGGTCTGATCATGGTAGGGAGATTGAGAACAATGATTTCACTAAATTTTGTGAAGATGAAGGTATCATGCAAGAGTTTTCTTCACCAAAAACACCACAATAAAATGGTATAGAAGAGAGAAAAAATAGAAATCTACAAGAAATGGCTAGGGTAATGCTTGTGTCAAAATATCTTTCTAAAAGATTTTGGGCTGTCATATTTGAAATATAGTCTATATAAGATCTGGTACTACAAAGAATTCGTATGAGATTTTAAATAACAAGAAACTAGATTTGAAATATTTTCATGTATTTAGTTGTGTTTGTTATATTCTGAATGATAGAGATCATTTGCACAAGTTTGATTCAAAAAATGATAAAAAATTCTTTCTTGGTTATTCAAGATATAGCAAAGCATATAGAGTTTATAATTTAAGAACTGACACTGTGCAAAAGTCTGTGAATGTAGTATTTGGCTAGTCTTACAGGTCCTACTGTTGAAGATGATGTTTCTGATCTTATTGAAATTCCAGTAGTTACTGCAGATTCTGGTATGAACAAGGATGTTGTTCCAAATGTTCCATCATCTAAAACGACATTACCTAAAAAATCAGAATCTTTTGGAAATTCATTTGGTTATAACAAAGTTCCATCTTCTAGGATCATAAAATATCATCCAGCAGATCATATCATTGGAGAAAAATACAGTAGTACAAACAAGAATAAGGATGGATATAGTAAGTAATTTGGTAAGAGCAATTTTTATGTCTTCCATATGTAACAAGGTAAATAATGAGTGTTATCATTCCTTGATTGAGCCAAAGAATGTGGTAGAAGCCTTAATAGATGAAGACTGGATTAATGTCATGCATGAAGAATTAAATCAGTTTGAAAGAAACAATGTTTGGATACTGGTTCCTAGACCTGTAAATGTTAACGTAATAGGAACGATGTGGATTTTCATGAACAAATTTGATGAATCTGGTAGCATTGTTAGAAATAAAGCCAGATTAGTTGCTCAAGGATACACTCAAGTAGAAGGAATTGATTATGAT
The DNA here is from genome assembly GCA_947034835.1 of Ballota nigra. Classification (NCBI taxonomy): domain Eukaryota; kingdom Viridiplantae; phylum Streptophyta; class Magnoliopsida; order Lamiales; family Lamiaceae; genus Ballota; species Ballota nigra. Next base: position 17,664,443 of record OX344720.1, on the reverse strand, counting down.
GAAACTTATGCTTTAATAGCTAGAATTATATCTATTAGATTATTGCTTGTTATTGCATGTTTCTTGGACATAAATTTGCATCAAATGGATGTTAAAACTGCTTTTCTAAATGGAATTCTTATAGAAGAAGCATTTGTTGAACAACCAAAAGGATTTGAAAATCCAGATTTTCCAAATAATGTTTATAAGCTAAATGAGGCACTATATGGTCTTAAACAAGCTCCTAGAGCATGGAATGGTAGATTAACTGATTTTTTGGTTGAATTCGGGTTTATGAGAGGTGGAGCTGATAGAACTTTATTCATCAAACAAACTTATTATAATATCATGATTGCTCAAATCTATGTTGATGATATTGTGTTTGGTTCTACTTGTAATAAGATGTTAGATATGTTTGTAAAAGAAATGACTTCTATATTCAAAATGTCAATGGTTGGAGACTTGAATTACTTTTTAGGTCTTCATATTAAGCAACACAATGATGGAATCTTCTTCTCACAAAGTAAATATGCTAGAAATCTTGTTAAGAGGTTTGATCTTGAAATTGCTAAAATTTTGAAAACACATATGGGTTCAACTCATAAATTATGTAAAGATGATGTTGGACAAATGTTGATCCAACATTATACAGATCCATGATAGTTTACTATATTTGACCTCTAGTTGACCAGATATTATTTTTAATGTATGTTTGTGTGCTAGATATCAAGCAAATCCTAAAGAGACACACAAGAATGTTGTTATAAGAATCCTAAAATATATAGCAGGTACATGTGATTTAGAAATTTGGTATGACAAAGATACTAACTACACTTTGATTGGTTATAGTGATGCAGATTGGGGAGGTGATAGTGTTGATAGAAAGAGTACTAGTGGAGGATGTTTCTATATGGGAAATATTCTCATCTCCTGGCATAGTAGAATATAGAACTGTGTATCTCAATCCATAACCTGAATCTGAATATATTACAGTATGGAGTTGTTGTACACAATTTTTTTGGTTAAAGAAAATGTTTGATGATTATGATCTTGAAAGTGATATATTGATTCTATTTTGTGATAATACTAGTGCTATTAATATATCTAGGAATTCTATGTGTTGTTACCCGATTGATAGATTAAGTGAACTTTATGTGGCTATGATCAGATAAAACAAGATGTAGTGCCTAGGGGAGTTAGTCAAGAAGGTTCCTCCTCATGAGCTTAGGTAATAAATGCTAAGAAAGTAAATGCACAAAGGATTGCCGAGGGGTTTAGGCTCGGTCTTAAGTGGCTCTCTTTATTTATGAGTTATATGGCTCTATTTATAGTAATTCCTAGGTTACATTGTGTTGCCCTAGTTTTTGGGATAAAATTCTCAGCGATTCCTAATGATTCTCCTGTCTTTAGTTATTGCCTAGTGACTGAGGGAAAATGGCTCTCAATCTATTATGGCCGATGGCAGTCCTCTGCCAATGGGAGTGCAGCAGCTGGCCTGTAGCCATTGTTGCATCAGGTGTCCTTCAGTCCTTTCTGATGTCTGTCGTCTCCAGCAGCGCTTGTCCTTTCATCAGAGACGGGCACTGCAGTCTGGAATATGGTTGTGTCCCTTTTTCCGTATAAGAATAGGTCTTGCTGGAATTCGACCTCGCATTTTGGGTGAGGTCCTCGCAACGTCTCCGGGTGCTTCTTTTGCAACCTTTCGGCAAATCAAGCGGTAGTCTGGCTCTGGTTGGTTCGAGGTCACTGGGGATCTCGCCTCTGGCCGAGCTCTACCTTGCCCTTCCGGTGAGTTTGGGGTCGAACATATTTTCCACCTTAAAACAATTGCCCCTCAGCTTGGTTGCCGAGGTTGGGAGGCATCCAAGCTGATGTCATCTTGGAAAGGGATCTTGTCTTTCTATCTGCTCTTCACAGAAAACTTTTGGTTGAGATCCTTAGAAATTCTTAAAATCGATGCCAGCCCACGTGTCACGATGTGATTTGCGTATTTCAAACGGTGGCTGGGGAGGAAGGATCCCAGAGTCAAGGGGAGGAAGGATCCCAGAATCAAGGGGATGGCCCGTGGAGGAGATTGAAGCATAGAAGGACCCGAAGGATTTTGCTTGTGGACGATGATAATGACAAGGTTACTAAGCTCGATGAGAAGGAGTACCCAAACCCTAGAGTTGGAGAGGTTGCCAATGAGAATGAGCCCGCTGCTGAGGAAAACCCTGCCGCCGAGGCTGAGCCCCCCTCTCCCGAATGGGAATGCGGGAGGAGGGGAAGCTGCCCTTGAGCCCGTTACTGTGATGCCTGATCCGACTAGGCCTTCAAGCTCTGTTTCCCGCCGTCTGAACTGACTGGGCCCATACTAGGCCGCGATCTTAAACGAATGCGGAGGTATGGCTCTGAACTTTGAATGTGCTTTGGAGTCTTAAATTTTTTATTATCTGAGTTAATCGTTGAGTGGGTTTGTTACCCAGGCTGCTGGATCCTGGCCTCCCTTGGTGGTGGATTTCCTGTCTTTCCGCCGCACTGCATCCTCTGCCGGTCTTCACCTTCATGTTGTTTGCGCAATGCGAGATATCCCGTCGGCATGGACCTACGAGCTGGAGGTCATTGCCAATCACCCGGCCTCTGACAATTTCTTCTTTGCCACACTCCTTCTTGCCAGTCAGACCGAACAAGGTTCCATTGAAGAAGCACTTCAAGATTCAAATTGGATCATTGCTATGCAAGAAGAGCTCAACCAATTCACTAGAAATCAAGTGTGGGAATTGGTGGACAGACCATATCATTGCAATGTGATTGGAACCAAGTGGGTATTCAAGAATAAGAAGGATGAGAATGATGTCATAGTAAAAAACAAGGCCAGACTAGTAGCAAAGGGTTATTCTCAAGTTGAAGGTTTTGACTATGATGAAACCTTTGCCCCGGTAGCCAGATTGGAAGCAATAAGGTTATTCCTTGCATATGCTGCTCACAAGAAATTCAAGGTGTATCAGATGGATGTCAAGAGTGCTTTCATAAATGGAACACTCAATGAGGAAGTCTATGTGGAGCAGCCCTCGGGTTTTGAAGAAAGCCACAAAGTATATAGACTGAGGAAAGCTCTATATGGACTAAAACAGGCTCCAAGAGCTTGGTATGATACTTTGTCTCAATTCCTGTTGGATCATGGTGATGGTCCCATTTTCGAAGGGCAAAATGGGAATTCAGGAGCACAATTTTTTTATAAAACTTTTCCTCAGGGAGTTCAGCAAGAATGAGAAATACTCAAGTCACTGCTCTGCTCAGAGGCTGAGTTACCAAGTCAGTGAGAAGGCTTGGAGTCTCATGCTCTGAGCAAGGACAGTGGCTTGAGATGCTGAACTCTCGAGTGCGTTAAAAAGCACAGCTTGCACCCTGACTGAGTTCAGTGACGGAATACTCAAGTCACTGTGTTGCTAAGAGTCAGAGCACTCAAGTCAGTCCAAACTGACTTGTGAGCTCAGGCTCTTAACAAGGCAGTGACTCGAGAGACTGAACTCTCGAGTGCTAGCCTAAGCTTGTCAGTGAGATTGGTTCTCCCTGACTAAAATACTTAGCTAATCTTCTTTTCAAACTTTCCAAGTACACTCAGAGAGCATATACTACAAATAATTAGCAAGTGCTTAGACAATAAACAACGCTCAGTTTAACGTGGTTCAGAGACTCAAGCTCTTACATCCACGGCCTGATTTAACAGGAAATCCACTAAATTGGATTCTTGTTTTTAACATGCCAAGGTGCACTTACAACTGGACTCACGCCACTCCCAGGGCTGCCTCTCCTCACCTCACTACAAACCTAACAATCTTCTGAAAGGGTTTAGTTTGGTTTGGTTTGATTTTCTCCAACTAGGTGAGGTTTTCCTTTACAATGTGTTAGCCTTAAAGCTAAGATTAGGAAAACCTCTCTAAGCTAAGAGTTACAAGCTTGACACTCAATGAATATAAGTGGTAACCCTAAAGGTCAGTGTCGTGGGTGTGTAACACTTCCTTATGACTCCCTAACAACTAACACACCCTCACAACTTGTAGGTGTTTATTTTCTTCTTTCACACACTTTACAACGAAGCTATGAGCTTGTATTTATAATGGGGATTCAAATGTATCCGTTGGAGGGAAGATACATTTGAATCCAATATTAAATGGTTTCAACCACTTTTCTTGGAATGCGGCCTTTGTCAGTGTCAGAGTTGCTACCTCGTGCTGATTGGTCCACGTGGCCTGGATTCACGGATCTTTGACTCAGTGGGTTTGACTAAGACCCACTGAATTTAGGTAGCTTCCTCCTTCACTGACTGATGATCTTCAGTGGACTGAACGTCTTCAGTGTAGTTGTCCTTCAGAGACTGTTTGAAGATCATTCCATGAAGTTTGTTATAAGGCTGAATGACAAACTTCCCTGACCACAATAGCCTGACACCTTCAGGGCCTACTTGGTGCATCACTGATCCTCCCGATCATTCTCTTCACTGAGTGCTCCACCTGACTTAGCTTAGAACAGCCCGGTTTACACTCAGTGGGACATCCTTCAGGCTTCTCTTCTGGTTCAGGTTGCAAGCATGACTTCAGTCAGTTCTTCTGGGTGTCATCTTGATATCTTCAGGCTGTGTTGCTGAGTTCCCCCTCAACTGAACAGCCTATTCTACTGAAAGCTAATCTAGCCTGACCTGAAATAAATAATACTATCCTGACTGTTTTCAAACCTATTACATGTTGTTTTGGAAAATCATCAAAACTAAAACATATCCCAACAATTTCACCCTTTTTGATGATTCCAAAACTTCTAACCAAATGATTTTCTATTACAAGAATAATGTCAGAACATACGTAATAGTTTGAAATATGCAGGAATTCCCATAGTTTAACACGTTTAAGATCTGTTCGGTAGACAATTTTTCTTAACAAAACTGGAATAGTGGTCATGTGAACAACCCACTCTGATACCAATTGATGGTCCCATTTTCGAAGGGCAAAATGGGAATTCAGGAGCACAAATTTTTTTAAAACTTTTCCTCAGGGAGTTCAGCAAGAATGAGAAATACTCAAGTCACTGCTCTGCTCAGAGGCTGAGTTACCAAGTCAGTGAGAAGGCTTGGAGTCTCATGCTCTGAGCAAGGACAGTGGCTTGAGATGCTGAACTCTCGAGTGCGTTAAAAAGCACAGCTTGCACCCTGACTGAGTTCAGTGACGGAATACTCAAGTCACTGCGTTGCTAATAGTCAGAGCACTCAAGTCAGTCCAAACTGACTTGTGAGCTCAGGCTCTTAACAAGGCAGTGACTCGAGAGACTGAACTCTCGAGTGCTAGCCTAAGCTTGTCAGTGTGATTGGTTCTCCCTGACTAAAATACTTAGCTAATCTTCTTTTCAAACTTTCCAAGTACACTCAGAGAGCATATACTACAAATAATTAGCAAGTGATTAGACAATAAACAACGCTCAGTTTAACGTGGTTCAGAGACTCAAGCTCTTACATCCACAGCCTGATTTAACAGGAAATCCACTAAATTGGATTCTTGTTTTTGACGTGCCAAGGTGCACTTACAACTGGACTCACGCCACTCACTGGGCTGCCTCTCCTCACATCACTACAAACCTAACAATCTTCTGAAAGGGTTTAGTTTGGTTTGGTTTTCTCCAACTAGGTGAGGTTTTCCTTTACAATGTGTTAGCCTTAAAGCTAAGATTAGGAAAACCTCTCTAAGCTAAGAGTTACAAGCTTGACACTCAATGAATATAAGTGGTAACCCTAAAGGTCAGTGTCGTGGGTGTGTAACACTTCCTTATGACTCCCTAACAACTAACACACCCTCACAGCTTGTAGGTGTTTATTTTCTTCTTTCACATACTTTACAACGAAGCTATGAGCTTGTATTTATAATGGGGATTCAAATGTATCCGTTGGAGGGAAGATACATTTGAATCCAACATTAAATGATTTCAACCACTTTTCTTGGAATGCGGCCTTTGTCAGTGTCAGAGTTGCTGCCTCATGCTGATTGGTCCACGTGGCCTGGATTCACGGATCTTTGACTCAGTGGGTTTGACTAAGACCCACTGACTTTAGGTAGCTTCCTCCTTCACTGACTGATGATCTTCAGTGGACTGAACGTCTTCAGTGTAGTTGTCCTTCAGAGATTGTTTGAAGATCATTCCAAGAAGTTTGTCATAAGGCTGAATGATAAACTTCCCTGACCACAGTAGCCTGACACCTTCAGGGCCTACTTGGTCTAACACTGATCCTCCTGATCATGCTCTTCACTGAGTGGTCCACCTGACTTAGCTTAGATCAACCCAGTTTACACTCAGTGGGACATCCTTCAGGCTTCTCTTCTGGTTCAGGTTGCAAGCATGACTTCAGTCAGTTCTTCTGGGTGTCATCTTGATATCTTCAGGCTGTGTTGCTGAGTTCCCCCTCAACTGAACAACCTATTCTACTGAAAGCTAATCTAGCCTGACCTGAAATAAAGGATACTATCCTGACTATTTTCAAACCTATTACATGTTGTTTTGGAAAATCATCAAAACTAAAACATATCCCAACACATGGCTTTATCAAAGGAAGAGTTGATAGAACTATATTCAGAACCACAAAAGGAGAGGACACTCTGCTAGTTCAAATCTATGTGGATGATATCATATTTGGATCTCCAAACCAAGTCCTCTGTGAAAAGTTCTCTCAACTGATGAAATGAAAGTTTGAGATGTCAATGATGGGAGAAATGAACTTCTTCCTTGGACTTCAAGTCAAGCAGTCCTCTAAAGGAATCTTCATCAACCAAGCCAAATATACAAGGGAGCTGATCAATAAATTTGGATGTCAGACCAGTAAGGTTGCAAGAGTTCCACTCAACACCAACACCAAGATGGAACCGGATGAAGATTGTGAATCTGTAGACAAAACTCACTACAAAGCTATCATTGGGTCTCTACTGTATCTCACAGTAAGCAGGCCTGATATCACATTTGCTGTTGGAATATGTGCAAGATATCAAGCCATCCCAAAGAAAAGTCATCTGGAAGCTGCTAAAAGAATTCTCAAATATCTTAAGGGTAATGCGAATATGGGATTATGGTATCCCTCAGATGACAATCTGGAACTCACAAGATACTCAGATGCAGACTTTGGAGGATGCAGAATTGATAGGAAATCAACCTCAGGCACCTGTCAATTCTTGGGAAGTAAGTTGATCTCTTGGTTTTCCAAGAAGCAAAATTCAGTAGCTACAAGCACTACTGAAGCTGAATATATGGCAGCTAGAAGTTGTTGTGCTCAAATTCTATGGCTGAGACAACAACTGAGAGACTACAACATATTTGCTAATAAAGTTCCCATTTTCTGTGACAACAATAGTGCAATTGCTATTTCAGAAAATCCAGTTCTCCACACAAGATGCAAGCATGTGGGTATAAGGCATCACTTCATTAGAGATCATGTGAAAAAGAAGGATATCAAAATGCTCAAGATTCATACTGACAAACAAAAGGCAGATATATTTACTAAGCCCTTGGCTGAAGCAAGGTTTCAAGAACTGTCAGTAGAGCTTGGACTTCTAGATCCAGGAGAGTAAAGAGAAAGGTCTTCTCAAAATCTCAGAAGAGATGAGTTAACCTCAGCAGAGGTTCAACCTCAGAGGAGAATCAACCTCAGTAGAGTTATTTATCCCAGGCGAACTTCAACTCTTAGAAGAGGTTCAACCTCAGTAGAGGTCGATGTTCTTAACTCATATTATTTTCAAAAACTGAATGCCTCTTATCTTTTAAAATTAAACTCTTTTCCAAAAATGGTAATGAGTACTTTCTACGAAATTAAATCTTTTTACACTATTTTTAAAAAGATTTTTATTAAGGGAGCATTAAATGCTCGTTGAACAGTCAGTACTACCTTTTTCAGTTTTCTATCTCATGCGCCTTAAAAACCGGATGATGTGACCTTCTGGCTACCAACCCTTTTAGTCCTCACCTTTAATTTTAGGCGGTTCTTTTCTAACCATCCATATTTCTCAATAACTCGAACAAACCTTTCAACTATCCACGATCTCATGTGACTTAACCCCAGCCGTTGATTAAACTTTCAATCTCACCATTCATTTCACATATAAAAGGCCCTAAAATCAGTCCTTAGAACCTTTTCGAACACTCTCTCAAGCAAATACTCTCTACCCCCCAAAATACTCTCTGCGAAATTTTCTCAATCCTTTCAAAATCAAAAATGACAAGATTCAATCTAGGTTTTCTTACCAACAAAGATAACTTTTGGAATGAACCTATTATTTTTTTAACAACCTAGAGATTCAAACCAGACCAGAGTTCAGGCACATCAAGGAGGCCCTGGACATGGTCAAGGATGCCGGTTTAGAAAAGTTCTTGTCTATTCACCCTGAAAACTGCTTTGATAGACAAGTACTTGAATTCTTCTTCAGTGTTACCAACACTGATACCAAGATTAGGTCCTGTTTGTTCTTGAAGAGAAAGAAGAAAGTGATGAGGGATGATACATAAATTATTGAGCACCAGAAAGTGAGGAAGGAAATCAAACTGGAGGGTGATGATCTCAAAGAACTCTTTGGACTTCCATCTGAAGGCCCAAATACGGATACTTCTATTGCGGATAAGGAGGAGGACTGGGTCTACACGATAATACAAAACAAGATGAAGTGCAATACCACAATGAAGAGTAATGTACTCCTTCCAGTATACAATGTTCTTTGTGAGATTGTTGGAAAATGCAAGTGAGTAAACCTAAGTTAAGATTGATGAAGGCCATTGTTGAAAACAAGGAGAAGAGCTTCAATAGGAAACTGTTCTTTCTAAGAGCGTTGAACAAATAACACTTGAAATTCCAGCCCGAGAAGACTCCTAAGTTAGCAAGTAGTGTTTTACCACGAAGATCTCCTACTTAATTGAAAATGTTGATGTGGGAGTGGACTGGAAAGAGGATAGAAAGTGGAGCAATTTGAAAGCTCTTTTCAAATCTGGGAAAACTCTAGAAGGAAGGAAGTTGAGCATGGAGGTGGATAATCCAGAAGCAGCAGAGGAGGCGGAGGAAACAAACCCTACTGTGGAGAAAAAGACAAAACTGAAGAGGAGGCTGATAAAGCTGAGTGATAAGATGGCCTAACACAAGGAGGAGGAGGCAGAAAAGGCCTCAAAGAAGGAGAAGAAGAGGTCATTTGAGGCTATTAAGGGAGGTGCCTCAAAGAAAGCCAGAACATCAAACTCTACTGATGAGTCATCTTCTGGTAACCCTGATTCCTCTCCGAACATTATATCTACTGAATCTGACTCAGATGCCCCTGCCCCCACCCCCATCAAACCCAAAACCAAACCATGTACCCCTGTTAAAACCAAGAGAATATCCAAGATCTCTACAACCCCCACTGAAGGCTCTCAACAGCCTGAAAGTGGTTCTCCAAAAGACACCCCATCTGAGGCATCTGCTGAGGCAACCTCAAACCTATCTGAAACCACCTCTTCAACCCCCACTGAACAAAACTTAACCCATTCTAAAGCCCAAACCTCATCTGAGCCCAACCCCTCTGAAACACAAGTTTCCCACTTAGAAACTATTCTTGAAGAACCCTCAGACATCAGATCCACTACCCCTTCCCTTCCATCTAATGATGAAGAAGAGTACTCCTTCCTGGATACTCTTAAGGATGAAGTGGCTTACTCATTGGAATCCAAATATCCAGAGCTAGATGGGTACCCTGCCCTGAAAGCCATGTTTTTTAGAGTAAAGCTGCTTGTCCAGCTGAAGGATCGGAGATTGGCAGAGATCCTCAAGGCGGTAGGTGGAGGTAAAGCGGAGGAGTGGAAGAAGAAGGAGAAGGAAGTCCTGGACTTCGCTGGAATGACTAAAACCAGGCTACTCTGCGATGAGAAGATTTTTCAGAGCCTGGTGATGGACAAGATAGCCGAAGTGGAGAAGACAGCGGAGGTTGAGAAGGCACCTGAGGCAGGAGGAGAAGCTAGAGGAGGTGGAGAAAGTGGAAGAGGGAGAGAAAGAAAAAGAAGGAGAAAAGGAGGAAGGTACTTCACCACAGCCAGGTGGTGGTGAAGTAGCCAAGGATGTATCCCCGACAAAGGATACTGAGGCTCAAAATTTGCAAAAGGGGAAATCAGTAGAGGAGTCTACTGAAGCTCCCCTGTTGGGAAATTGTATAGACTTAAGTTTTGACTAAGATGCCAAAATGTTCCTCCTAAGTTATTTGTAAGTAAAATGTTCAGTAGAGTTAGTACTTAGTTAACTCAGTTCAAATGTTAAGGAACTAGAGTGCAGTTATAAATTTCTAAAGTGTATTGAAGAATGAAGTCCACTGAAGACGAAGTCTGCTGAAGATAAGTGATCTGAAGATTAGTCTAAGTCGTGAATATTTTCTAAGTGTATTTTCGCTAAGACTAAAGCCATCAGGAGAGGACTAAGGTCCACTGATGAGAACTAACAAAGCACATTAAATGCTAAACACATTAAAAGCTGTTAGTTAATCTGGTTGGAACAAGGCAAAAGAATTTCAGTGAAGCTTACAATTAATGAAGAATTAAGAAGGTTCTCTCAGAGAAGTTCCACCTTAAAGCAAGACAGGACTCTGAGCAAGCAGACTGAACGACCCAATGAGAAGATGACACGTAGGTGTACTCTACTGACAGCAGACCTATCCCAGACTGACAAGTACCAAAAGTCTTTCCATACCTTTCCCCAGAAAGTTGGTGAATATGCATGGTCTTTCAGCCGCTTGTTGACAAGACTTAAAGCTTCAAATAGAGCCGTTTGAACCAATCAGATACAAGAAGACATACTTGAGAAGATTCAAATCCAATGGGAAGATTTTCAAGGAAGCCTATAAATACAGAAGGACGTGCTCATTTCTATGCACGGGAAACTCACAAGATCAAAGCTATCTCTACATTCACAACCTTTTAGAAGCACTCGAAATTACCTTTGTTTCCCAAGTGTTTCATATTTGTAGAGAGCATAACAAGTCTTCTGTAACCAAGCTTAAAAGTTATATCTAAACCTTAGAAAGAGATAATCCATCCTAAGCCTTGAGGTAAACTGTAAGGATTATCTCATATCAGTTGGAAACAAAACCCTATTCAAAACCCTACTCAGTTGTTAGGTTGAGAGTTAGTGTTAAGTGGTGTTAGTAAACTGATTATTTGTATCAGTCTGAAAGCTGGTTTGTTTTGGGAACTAGGACCTGGAATTATCCTAGTGATCAATCATCCTAAGAGAGGATTAATTGATCAGTGCACCTTGGCACTATAATACAAGGAATTCCAAGTGAAAGGAATTCTCCTGTTTAATCAGGACAGTGGACGTAGGAGATTCATCTCTGAACCATTTTATACCTTGTGTACTTACCTTCTGCTATTTCCTAAGTGTGTGTTATTCTCTCAAGTTTATCAAGTAAAACAAGTTTTCTAAAGGGCTCACTAATCCGCATTTGAAATCTAATTAGATAGTAGTTTAACTGAAAGTCTTGAGCTTTGAATGGAGGTATTATCTCAGTAAGCTTTCATAAGTAATTCTCAGCAGACTTAAAGTCCACTGACGAGTTACTATCTGTAGTAACCTGATAAGTTTTCAAGAGGTTTAAATTTGTAACAACAGGTGTATTTCTCGCCCCCTCCATACACCTGTTTACTCGTTTCGGGACAAACAATTGGTATCAGAGCAGTGGTTCAAAAGACCATTGTTCTAAGTATACCATGTGCTAAAGGTATTTTCTATTTGGTCATCTGAATTGATCTTATTAATAAACTTGTTTGGATATTATGGCTGACAATGCAGCTAGGGTAGTACCACCAGTAGAGAACAATATGGGAGTTAATCCCTTGAACCACATGTCCCATCACAAACTTCCACAATTCTCAGTGGAAAATTATGACTTCTGGAAGATCAAAATGAGAGCTCATCTTGCCTGTGTGCATGATGAAATGTTAAGGGCAATTACTGAAGGTCCATTTATTTTTATGACCCCTAACCCTAGAACCACAGCTGAGACTATTGCAGATCCAAGAGAAGAATGGCCCAAGGATGAAGATAACTTTACTACAGATGAAAGGAGGAGAAACAACCTCAACCTCATAGCCATGAATATTCTCTACACCACCATTCGAGATTCGGTAATTGGAAGAGTGATCCACTGCAAGACTGCAAAGGAACTTTGGGACACTCTTGCTCTCATGTGTGAAGGATCTGACAAGATAAATGAGAACAAGCTTTCTGTAGCTGTTCAAAAGTATGAGCAGTTCACCATGGAGCCCACTGAGACCATTGACCAGCTTGATGGGAGGTTCATTGACATCATGAATTAGATAAATTCTCTGGGAAAAGTCTACACCAAGAGAGAAGTTGCCTTAAAGATTCTGAGAGGGTTAACCTCAAGATGGGATGTGTACTCTGTGATGATGCAGAATACCAAGGATTTGTCCAGCATGTCTATGCAATAGGTATTCTCAGAACTTAAGGCTTATGAGTTTGATCTTAACAGGAAAAGGGCTCCTGATGAGACCTCAGCTGAGAAGGGAGTTGCCTTCAAAGCTAAGGAGACTGGGCCAAAATCCCCAAAGCCACAGAAGAGTACAAAGGCAAGCAAATCTCAGAGCAATGCTGAGATGCAAGAGGAACTCAGCCTGATGGCTAGAAGGTTTGAGAAGCTTAACAGCCGATTTGGCAAGTATAAAAGATTTTACAGGGATAACAGAGAAGGAAGAAGTTATCCACAAAAAGACACCAGAGAAGGAGAGAAAAGCTCAACTGAGCTGGAAAAGAGGAAGGATTACAAGAACTATACCAGAGGTGAAGGTTCATCATCAAAGACCAAGGAGTCTACTGAGGAAAAGAATGATGATGCCAATAGATGTTTCCAATGCAAGAAGGTTGGACACTTTCAATATGATTGTCCCCAAGTGAGCACCAAGGAAAGGAAGGAAAGGCAAGACAAAAGAGACAGGAGATATGGAGAAAGGAAAGCCATGGTGGCTGAGGATGTTGATGAAGATCTGGAGTCATCTGATGGGCTGTTCTCAGACATCAGTGATGATGACATGTGCCTCATGGCAAGAGAAGAACCAGAGGTACAATCTAAACCATCCATTTCTCTAGAACACTCACCTGAGCTGAGCTCAGAGTCAACTGAGGAACTCAATCTTCAGTCCGCTTTGGAACAATTGATGATTGATTTATCAAGGTTGCAAGAAACAAATTTTTATCTCCAAGATGAAAACAAAAATCTCCTGAGAGAAAACTCTAAGTTAATTGAGTCTGGAAATCAGGCAGATCTTAACTCAACTCAATCTACCATTGAATTGACAAAAGAGGTGGAAACCCTCAAGAGTCAAGGAAATGGCAAAGATCAACTGATAAAAGATTTTACTGAATCTAAGATAAAATTAACTGAAGAAAACTTAAAACTGGTAATCCAAGTAAAGGATTCTCTCCTGAAAATTGATGTCTTACATAAATCTGAAGAGACCTTGTTAAAAAGAATTGATGCTCTTAACAAACCCTCTGTTGCCATAGAGGAGATTCAAAACTTTCAGATCAATCCAAATAACAAGTGTGCAATAGGCTTTATTCCAAAACCTTCAGAAGGTCCTCTGAGTGTTGCTTCTTCAAGTGGCACAAAGAGAGTTTTTGTTAAGTCTGTGACCCTTCAACCACAGATTTTAGATAAAGGTAAAAGACCAGCTGAGGTCCAACAAAAGAGAAGTCAAACTCAGCCAAAACCAAATGGAAAGGCTCAGTTGACTAATCAGAATAGATCTCAGCAGAGGTACTATCAGCCGAGGTCTTCACAGATGAAGCAACCTCAACTGAAAGTATCCAGGCATGAGCACTCCTCAAGGAATGACTCATACAGAAGACCTATTCCTTTTGTGCCTAAAGGAAAAGGCTCTTCATACCTTTATCAACAAAAACTTAGGCTAGGTGCACCCAAGCCTAAAAGAAAGAATGTAAAGAAGGTTCTTGTTCCTTCAAAGGCTGACACCCATAGAAAGATTACTCCCAAGGCACCTAGGGAGATAACAATCTATGTAGATGTTTATGGAAGATAAATTAGCCAATCTAAAGTGATTAGAACTTTGAGGCAAATTTGGATTCCGAAAGGTACAGCTAACCTGGTAGGACCCAACACAAAATGGGTACCTAAAGCTTGATTTTGATTACAGGGCTCAGTGGACCTCAACAAAGGAGAAGCTCTGAAATCTTCAGTCTGGTACTTGGACAGTGGATGTTCCAGGCACATGATAGGCAACAAAGATCTCCTGACAGAGTTTGTTGAGAAAGAAGATCCACAAGTCACTTTTGGTGAGAATTCAGAAGGAGCCACTAAAGGTTATGGTATCTTAATAATTGACTCAGTAAGAGTAAGCAATGAATCTTATGTCAGTGGACTTAAGCACAATCTGTTGTCCATAAGTCAGTTTTGTGATAAAGGATACAGTGTTGAATTTTCTTGTAACCTGTGTTTTGTCAAGAATATATCTTCACAACAAGTACTACTAACTGGGTCAAGGAAAGGAAATATATATCTTGCAGATTGGAAGTCTTGCACACCAAATGCATGTCTCATTGCAAAGAGCTCTACTGATACTAATTGGCTGTGGCACAAAAGACTAAGTCATCTGAACTTCAAGATGATGAACAGGATTGCAAGACATGGACTGGTGGAAGGAATGCCAAATGAAGTATACAACAAAGAACACATTTGTAAAGCCTGTCAGGAGGGAAAGCAAGTGAAAGCATCTTTCAAAAGCAAAGTAGCAACCACTACTGATAGAGTACTTCAACTGTTACATATGGATCTCTTTGGTCCTGTAACCCCTGTAAGTATCAATGGGAGAAAATATACACTTGTTGTTGTTGATGATTTCTCCAGGTACACGTGGGTGGTATTCCTAGCAAGCAAGAAGGAAACTCAACTCAGGCTACCAGAGCTCCTGAAGAAAGTTAGCAATGAAAAGAGTCTGAACATTGTAAAGATAAGATCAGACAAGGGTACTGAGTTTATCAATTCAATAATATCTAACTTCTGCAAAGAGTTAGGTATTGCTCATGAGACCTCAGCTGCAAGAACTCCACAACAAAATGGAGTAGCTGAAAGAAGAAATAGGACCTTTAAGGAGGCAGCAAGGACAATGCTTGCAGAAGCTCAAGTTCCTAAAAGATTTTGGGCTGAAGCTATTAATACTGCCTGCCACACTCAAAATAGATCCATGGTGACCAAGCATCAAGGAAAAACTCCATATGAGTTATGAAATGGCAGAAAGCCACAGGTATCTTACTTTCATATCTTTGGTTGTAAGTGTTTCATTCACAACAATGGGAAAACTCAACTGAAAACTTTTGATAGCAAAGCTGATGAAGGAATCTTCTTAGGATATTCCCAAAGCTCATGTGGTTTTTGATGAGTCTACTTTTGAGTCCAGGAGTAGGGAGAATGAGGAAGTGATAAGCCAAAGACTAACTAGATTGAGTATCAAGTCTAAAGGCTATCCTGAGAATTGTGTTGATACATACATCCCAACCTGGGATAACTTCAATGATCAAAAATTCAAAGAGGTCATCCAAAGTCAAACCACTCCTCAAAGCTCACCTGAGAACTCTCCTGAACAAGTAATTGAACTGATGAACACAATCCCAGTTCAAGAGGTAAGTGATGTCAATGAAGATGAGGTCACAGCTGAGACATCCACTGAGCCCATCATTCAAGGGGGAACCAATGATATTACCATTGAGAATGAGAATACCTTGAATGATGACTCAGGACTTCAACCCTCAGTTTTATTTCCTGAATTTGATTTCATTCCAATATCTAAGTGACTCAACTTCAGAAGAGTTAAACTCTACTGAAGGACATCAGCCTAGGAGTACATGGCTCTCAGATCACCCTGTTGAGCAAATCCTAGGTGATCCTATCTCAGGAGTCAAAACTAGAAGTTTTTATGGAGAAAGTGCTTTGTTTTGTTGTTTCTTATCTAACCAGAAACCAGGTTCCATTGGAGAACCACTTCAAGATTCAAATTGGATCATTACTATGCAAGAAGAGCTCAACCAATTTACAAGAAATCAAGTATGGGAGCTGGTTGACAGACCATATCACTGCAATGTGATAGGAACCAAGTGGGTATTCAAGAACAAGAAAGATGAAAATGATGTCACAGTCAGAAACAAGGCCAGGCTAGTTGCAAAGGGCTATTCTCACGTTGAAGGCTTTGACTATGATGAAACTTTTGCTCCAGTAGCCAGATTGGAGGCAATAAGGTTATTTCTTGCTTATGATGCTCACAAGAAATTCAAGGAGTATCAGATGGATGTTAAGAGTGCATTCTTGAATGGAATACTCAATGAGGAAGTCTATGTGGAGCAACCCCCAGGCTTTGAAGAAAGTCACAAAATATATAGACTGAGAAAAGCTCTATATGGACTGAAACAGGCTCCAAGAGCTTGGTATGATAATTTGTCACAATTCCTTTTGGATCATGGCTTTATCAAAGGAAGAGTAGATAGAACTCTCTTCAGGATCACAAAAGGAGAGGACACCTTGCTAGTTCAAATCTATGTGGATGATATCATTTTTGGTTGTCCTAACCAAGTCCTCAGTGAGAAATTTTCTCAGCTGACAAAAGGAAAGTTTGAGATGTCAATGATGGGAGAAATGAACTTCTTCTTAGGACTTCAAGTCAAGCAGTCTCCTGAAGGAATATTCATCAACTAAGCCAAATACACAAGGGAACTGATCAACAAGTTTGGATACCAAACTAGCAAAGTTGCAAGAGTTCCACTGAACACCAACACCAAGATGAAACCTGATGAAGATGGTGAATCAGTAGACTAGACTCATTACAGAGCTATCATTGGATCTCCACTGTATCTCATAGCAAGCAAGCCTGATATCACATTTGCAGTTGGGATATGTGCAAGATATCAAGCAAATCCCAAGAAAAGTCATCTGGAAGCTGCTAAGAGGATTCTTAAATATCTCAAGGGTATTGTGAATATGGGATTGTGGTATCCCTCAGATTACAATATGGAACTCACAGGATACTCAGATGCTGACTATGGAGGATGTAGAATTGATAGGAAATCAACATCAGGCACTTGTCAATTCTTAGGAAGTAAGCTGATCTCTTGGTTTTCCAAGAAACAAAATTCAGTAGCTACAAGCACTACTGAAGCTGAATATATAGCAGCTAGAAGTTGTTGTGCTCAAATTTTTTGGCTAAGACAAGAACTGAGAGATTACAATATCTTTGCTAATGAAGTTCCTATTTTCTGTGACAACAATAGTGCAATTGCTAATTCAGAAAATCCAGTTCTCCACACAAGATGCAAACATGTGGATATAAGGCATCATTTCATCAGAGATCATGTGGAGAAGAAGGATATCAAAATGCTCAAGATTCATACTGACAAACAAAAGGCTGACATATTTACTAAACCCTTGGCTGAAGCAAGGTTTCAAGAACTGTCAGTAGAGCTTGGACTTCTAGATCCTGGAGAATAAAGGAAGGAGCCAATCTCAGATGAGTTGATTTCGAGTCAGTAGAGGCTCAAACCTCAGAAGAGGATCAACCTCAGTAGAGTTACTGATCACATAAGAGCTTATGTCTCTCAGGAGAGGTTCTACCTCAATAGAGGTCAAAGTTTTAACTCTGCTGTTTTTGAAGCCTGAAGGTTATTAGTTTTATTTTATAAAACTCTTATAAAAAATAGCTAATGAGTATTTTCTTGGAAATTAAATGTTTTTACTCTATTTCTAAAAGATTTCATTATGGCAAGCATTTAATGCACGTTGTACAAGTCAGTTTTTCTTTTACAGTTACCTATCTCACGCGCCTTAAAAGCCGGATGATGTGACCTTCCGCTTACCAACTCCTTTAATCCATACCCTTCATTTTAGGTGGTTATTTTCTAACCGTTGAGATCTCAAATACTCCCCACTAATCCTTTCAACTATCCACGACCCCTCATCCAATCAATCTCAGACGTTGATTGCGGGATTAGATCTCACCGTTTATTTCTCATATAAAACCCCCCAAAATCAGCCAAAGAACCTTTTCGAACACACTTTCAAGCAATCACCTACTATCCTTCTAAATAGTCTCTGCAAACTTTCTCTTCATACTTTTTCAATGGCCAAAGTAAATCTTGGATTTTTGACAAACAAAGACAATTTCTGGTATGAACCCATAGTGGTTTTCGATAACCCTGAAATTGAATCAAGACCGGAGTTCGCACACATTAAAGAAGCTTTGGAGATGGTCAAAGCTGCTGGTTTGGAGAAGTTCTTATCAGTTCATCTTGAGAACTGTTTCGATAGGCAGGTTCTTGAGTTCTTCTACAATATATCCAACTCTGACTCCAGAATAAAGTCGTGTCTATTCCTCCAAAGAAAGAAAAAGGTGGTAAGAGATGATATGAAAGTTGTTGAGCACCAAAAGATCAGGAAGGAGATTAGGATCAGTGGTGATGATTTGAAGGAACTATTTGATCTCCCCTCTGAAGGCCCAAACCCAGATACCTGCATTGCTGAGAAAGAGGAGGACTGGGTGTACACTATTATGCAGAAAAAGACAAAATACAGCCCCACCATGAACAGAAGTGTACTTCCCGTATACAATGTCCTGTGTGAGATTGTTGGGAAATGTATATTGGGAAACCAGGGGAGCACTGAGCAAGTGAGCAAGCCCAAGCTGAGACTGATGAAAGCTATTGTTGAGAGCAAGGAGAGGACATACAACTGGCAGCAATTTTTCTTGAGAGCACTGAATAAGGAGAACTCTAAATTCCAACCTGACAAAACTCCCAAGTTGGCAAGTAAGCTAAACTTTGCCACCAAGATCTCTTACTTGATAGAAAACGTGGATGTGGGAGTAGACTAGATAAAAGATAGGAAGTGGAGTAACCTGAAAGCCTTGTTCAAATCTGGAAAGGCCTTAGAAACATGGAGATCAAGGCAGCTGTAGAGAGCCCTGAAGCGGCAGAAGAGGAGGTGGAAGCTAGGTCTGCTGAGGGAAAGAAGATCAAGCTAAAGAGGAGGCTGGTCAAGCTAAGTGATAAAATGGCCCTTCACAAGGACGAGGAGGCTCAAAAGGCCTCAAAGAAAGAGAAGAAGAGGTCTACTGAGGCTGAAAAGGAGAGTGCCTCAAAGAAGGTCAGAGTCACAAACTCTACTGATGAGTCTTCATCAGGTAACCCTGACTCTTCTCCGAATGTGATTTCAACTGAGTCTGACTCAGATGTACCTGCCCCTACCCCCTATCAAAACCAAAACCAAACCCAGAACCCCTGTTAGAACGAAGAAAATCTCCAAAATTACCAAAACCACCACTGAAGGCTCTCAACAGCCTGAAAGTGGATCCCAAACTACTACCCCATCTGAGGCATTTGCTGAGGCATCCTCAACCCCATTTGAACCCATTCTCTCTAACCCTACTAAACAAACCCCATCTGAGCCCCAACCCCAAACCCCCTCTGAACCTAACCCTCCTGAGACCCATTCAACTCACTTGGAATCCATTCCAGAAGAACCTACCGATCTCATATCCCCTACCCCTTCCTTACCCTCAGACGATGAGGAAGAGTACTCCTTCCTGGATACTTTGAAAGGTGAGGTAGCCTACTCCTTGGAGTCTAAATATCCTGAGCTTGATGGGTACCCCACCCTAAAAGCAATGTTTTTTAGGCTAAGACTCCTTGTCCAACTAAAAGATATGAGATTAGGTGAAATCATGATAGCTGTCAGAGGCAGCAATGCTGATGAATGGAAGAAGGAGGAGGTGGAGATGATGAAGTTTGCTGGGATGACCAAAACTAGACTTCTCTGTGATGATAAGATCTTTCAAAGTCTGGTTTTGGACAAACTAGCTGAGGCAAAGGTGTGGAGGTTGATGGAGGAGAGAAGGAGAAGATAGAGGAGGCAGAGAAGGTACCTGAGGCAGGATAAGCTGTTAAAGAAGGAGAGGCAGTGAGAGAGACAGAGGAAGAGGAGGAGGAGACTGGAAAAGGAGAAGGTACTTCACCACAGAAAGGTGGTGGGGAAGTAGCCAAGGATGTATCTTTGGCAAGAGATACTGAGGCACAAAATTTACCACAGGAGAGCTCAGTAGAGGTGTCTACTGAAGTTCTTCCACAACAGCCCTCAATGGTGACTAAGGAGTCAGCTGAGGTGTCTGGAAAAGAAGGAGTTGAAAATGAGAAAGAGAAAGAAAATGAGGTCAAAATAATAAATGTTGTGATTGGTGAGATTAGAGCAATCATTCCTGTAAAGGATGAATTGGCTGGAAAGAACTTAGTCGAAAAAAAGAGTGAGAAAAGTGAGAAGATTGAGGAGGAGGGAGCCCAAATGGAGATAGATGAGTCAGGAGACTTAGGTTGTGAGAAAGAGGGGGGAAAGGACTAATATTGTTTGTCATGCAGGGTTACAAATTGATGAAGTTCCCCCAGTCCAAGTCAACCTAACTCCTCTGAAAGATGTTGTTCACTCACTCCAAGAGGAAAGTCTTCCTTCTCTTCAAGCTCAACTGAAGGATGTACAAGAAATTGTACAAGAAGAAGTGGATGAGATGGTCATCCTCTCAGACCATGTAGATGAGATGATGGAGTCCACCACCAAATCACTTCAGAACCTGACCTTAAAGATTGAAGACTAACAGCAGAAGGTGTTGGATGTGGTTGAAGGTCAGAGTGTGCTGGTTATTGAGGGCCTGAAGAAGCTGGAATAGAAAGAAGAAGAAGCCAGAGCTCAATTTCTGAAGGACTCTGTGGAAAATGTTTCCATTAACCTAAAGTCCTCTGTTGAGGCTTTCTCAGCTGACCTTATTGGGAGGGTTGAAGGGTTATGGAACCAGAAGATACAGGAGTTTGAAGCAAAGCATGAGGAGCTTGGAGCCAAACTGGGTGAAGTTATAAAGAAGGCGGCAGAGGACTTCCCTACTCAGGAGAAGACCAATGTCTTAATAGAAGAAAAGCTGGCCCAGTTTGTGAACTTTGGGCAGACAGCTGGAGCAACCGTGGAGAGGCTGGAGGATGAAGTTGACTATTGCTCCACTGAGTTGAAGGCCATTGCACATGATCAGATGAAGCCAAACATAAATGTGGTCGAATGCATGATTAATGCCGGAAAGGGGGAAAAGATGGTAAGTGTAAAGGAAATGAAGCTGGACCCTAAGAACAAGATGAACATTATTCTTGAGACCCTTGAGTTTGAAAGAGGCCAACAAGTCAAAAGCACATTAAAGAAGGTAGATGCTGAGGCCCAGAAGATTGCTGAAGCCAAGAAAGGGAAGGAGATCCCATCTGAAGACTTATCAAAGTTCAAGGAAGCTCACCTGAAGGAGAAATAAGGAAGAGCTTCTCAGAAGGGGGAATCTACTAAGAGAAAGGCAACTGACGTCCTCTCAGCAGAGGTGACCAAGAAGACCAGAACCACAGGGAGGTTGGCTGCTAAGTCCACTGGCTCAACTGAGTCAGTTGAGGTACTTCCTATTCAAAACCTTGATCCTATCTCTGCTAAAATTCCAAAATCTGCCCTCACCAGAGTTACAGAGCTCACTGAGCTAATCAAGGCGGCTGGGGGTATGAATGAAAGAGCAAAAAAGCTAAGTGCTCAACAGCAAGAGAGGAGAGATAAGGTTGTAGGAAAGATGGAATCCATTACTGAGTTGGCAGAAAGAAAGAGGCAGGAGAGGCTAGCTACTTTCGACAAGTCCACGACAAAGAAATTCAGAATGGCTATCAAAGGTGGGCTACAAAGTTGAAGAAGGAGAAGGTGTCACTTGCAAAGGCTCAGTTCCCTTATCTCGACACTTGGGTTCCCAAGAAGCTGAATGATGCTTGGGAAACTCCAAGAGGGTATTCATATATGCATATTATGTCAGTGGAGAATTGGGGAAAGAAAACGCACCGGACTTATTCAGTGATTGGCTTTTTGAATCTTACCTAAAACTCTATCCTGACATAAGTGAAGCCTGGAATGATAAATTCCCAGATCATGCCCTGAAGGCTCCTGAGCCAATCATCTACTGGCCTCCTCAAGATGCAACTGGAGCTGTGGACAGAGAGTGGATTACAGAAGAGTGGGTATCCCTATGTGAGAATCTTGGTCTCAAAGGTCATGCAAAAGAAGTGATGGAGAGGAAGAATGAGCTGAAGATCAGAGTTTTCAAACAATATGGACTTGAGCCTCTGTTTGAAACCATTTGAAGATGTTAAGTGTTTTTGCTGGGCATTTGTTTATAAGTCCCAGATGTTTTAGTTAGAACTGTTTGATAGTCGACTTCATGTAAACTGTACTTCTCATATCTTTTCATGAAATGAAACTCTAATGATGTTTTTGTCCAAGATAATATCTCATTATCATTTAGGCTTATGTACTTGAATGTTTTTACTTACAAAATCCTTGACCTTTTTATGTCATCTGAAGAACCTCATCTGGAAGAAGATATGTAATAAGATAGGTTCCGGCATAATAAAAAAGGGGGAAATTGTTGGGAAATTGTATAGACTTAAGTTTTGATTAAGATGCCAAAATGTTCCTCCTAAGTTATTTGTACGTAAAATGTTCAGTAGAGTTAGTACTTAGTTAACTCAGTTAAAATGTTAAGGAACTGGAGTGCAGTTATAAATTTCTAAAGTGTATTGAAGAATGAAGTCTACTGAAGACGAAGTCTGCTGAAGACAAGTGATCTGAAGATTAGTCTAAGTCTTGAATGTTTTCTAAGTGCATTCTCGCTAAGACTAAAGCCATCAGGAGAGGACCAAGGTCCACTAATGAGAACTAACAAAGCACATTAAATGCTAAACACATTAAAAGCTGTTAGTTAATCTGGTTGGAACAAGGCAAAAAGAATATCAGTGAAGCTTACAATTAATGAAGAATTAAGAAGGTTCTCTCAGAGGAGTTCCACCTTAAAGCAAGACATGACTCTGAGCAAGCAGACCGAGCGGCACAATGAGAAGATGACATATAGGTGTACTCTACTGACAGCCGACCTGTCCCAGACTGATAAGTACCAAAAGTCTTTTCCTAGCTTTCCCTAGAGAGTTGGTGAATAGGCATGGTCTTTCAGCCGCTTCTTGACAAGACTTAAAGCTTCATATAGAGTCGTTTGAACCAATTAGATACAAGAAGACTTACTTGAGAAGATTCAAATCCAACGGGAAGATTTTCAAGGAATCCTATAAATACAGAAGGACGTGCTCATTTCTATGCACGGGAAACTCACAAGATCAAAGCTATCTCTACATTCATAACCTTTTAAAAGTACTCGAAATTACCTTTGTTTCCCAAGTGTTTCACATTTGTAGAGAGCATAACAAGCCTTCTGTAACCAAGCTTAAAAGCTATATCTAAACCTTAGAAAGAGATAATCCATCCTAAGCCTTGAGCTAAACTGTAAGGATTATCTCACATCAGTTGGAACCAAAACCCTACTCAAAACCCTACCTAGTTGTTAGGTTGAGAGTTAGTGTTAAGTGGTGTTAGTAAGCTGATTATTTGTATCAGTCTGAAAGCTGGTTTGTTTTGGGAACTAGGACCTGAAATTATCCTAGTGATCAATCATCCTAAGAGAGAATTAATTGATCAGTGCACCTTGGCACTATAACACAAGGAATTCCAAGTGAAATGAATTCTCCTGTTTAATCAGGACAGTGGACGTAGGAGATTCATCTCTGAACCACTTTATACCTTGTGTACTTACCTTCTGCTATTTCCTAAGTGTGTGTTATTCTCTCAAGTTTATCAAGTAAAACGAGTTTTCTAAAGGGCTCACTAATCCGCATTTGAAAGCTAATTAGATAGTAGTTCAACTGAAAGTCTTGAGCTTTCAGTGGAGGTATTATCTCAGTAAGCTTTCATAAGTAATTCTCAGCAGACTTAAAGTCCACTGACGAGTTACTATCTGAAGTAACCTGATAATTTTTCAAGAGGTTTAAATTTGTAACCACATGTGTATTCCCCCCATACACCTGTTTACTCATTTCGGGACCAATATCCCCCACAACAGCCCTCAGCTGTGACTAGGGAGTCAGCTGAGGTGACTGGACAAGAAGGAGTTGAAAAAGAAAAAGAGAGAGAAAAAGAGGTTGAGATAACCAAAGTAGTAAGTGGAGAGATTCAAGCAATCGTTCCTGTAAAGGGCGAGTTGGCTGAAAAAAAATGTAGTTGAAAATGAAAAAAAGAGAGAAAGTGAGAAGAGAGAGGAGGAGGGAGTTTACATGGAGATAGATGAGAATGATGGCTTAGGTGGTGAGAATGAGGGGGAAGGTACTAACACTCTATCTGTTGCAGGTGTTCCATCATCTGAGATACCCCAAGTTCAAATTCACTTAAGTCCTCTGAGAGATACAGTTCACAGACTTGAAGAAGAAAAGCTTCCGTTCTTCCAAGCTCAACTGAGAGATGTCCAGGAGATTGTCCAGGAGGAAGTTGATGAAATGGTCATTCTCTCAGACCATATTGATGAGCTCATGGAGTCAACCACCACTTCCCTCAAGAATCTGACCCTCAAGATTGAAGATTTTAAACAAATGGTCCTTGATGTTGTTGAAGGACAGAGTGTGCTGGTGATTGAGGCTCTGAAGAAGATGGAGAAGAAGGAGGAAGAGGCCAGGACACAATTTCTCAAAGACTCAGTGGATAATGTCTCCATCAACCTAAAGTCCTCTGTAGAGGCTTTCTCAGCGGACCTGATAGGGAAGGTTGAAGGGTTATGGGACAAGAAGCTGACAGAATTTGAAGCCAAACATGAAGAGCTGGAAGCTAAGCTGAAGGATGTAATAAAGGAAGTTGCTGAGGACCTCCCAACTCAAGAGAAAACTAATGTCCTCATTGCTTAGAAGCTTGCACAGTTTGTCAACTTTGGACAGAATGCTGGTGCAACTTTGGAAAGAATTGAAGAAGAAGTTGATCACTGCTCTATTCAACTCAAGGCCCTTGAACATGATCAAATGAGGCTTAACATCACTGTTGCTGAGTGCATGATTAGTGCCGAAAAGGGGGAAAAGTTAGTGAGTGGAAAACAGATGAAGCTGGACCCCAAAAATAAGATGGAAATAATTCTTGAGACTGATGACTTTGCAAAGAGTCAACAGATCAAGAAAACCATGAAGAAGGTGACAAAGGAGGCTCAGAAGTCAGCTGATGAGAAGAGCAAAGGAGTTAGAGGCAAAGAAGTCCAAGAGATGAGGGACTTAACCAAATTTAAAGAAGTTGCTGAAAAAAAGAAGAAAGAAAGAGCTGCTCAGAAGGGGGAAACAACCAAGAAGAAAGCTGATGATGTTCTCTCAGCTGAGGTGACAAAGAGGACAAGATCTTCAGGGAGGTTGGCTGCAAAGTCAATTAACGACTCAGTTGAGATTCTTCCAATTCTTAATCCTGATCCAATCTCATCTGAAGCCCCCAGGTCTGCACCTACAAAGGTCACTAAGCTCACAGAGCTAATCAAAGAAGCTGGAGGCATGAACGAGAGAGCTCAAAGGCTATCTGCTCAACAACAAGAAAGAAGAGATAAGGCGGTTGGAAAGATAGAGACCATTGCAGAGCTAGCTGAAAGGAAGAGGAAGGAGAGGCTGACTACCTTTGACAAGACTACTTCCAAGAAATTCAGGAATGACTATCAAAGGTGGGCTGCTAAGCTGAAGAATGATAAGGTTGCACTTGCAAAGGCCAAATTCCCCCATATTGATACTTGGGTTCCCAAGAAGCTTAATGATGCTTGGGAAACTGCCAAGAGGGAATTTGTGTACTCTTATTATGTCAGTGGAGAATTGGGTAAAGAGAATGCTCATGACTTATTCCATGACTGGTTCTTTGAGTCTTACCCAAAACTCTATCCTGACATTAATGAAGCTTGGAATGTCAAATTTCCAGACCTTACCTTAAAAGCTCCCGAACCTATCATCTACTGGCCTCCAATAGATGCAACTGGTGCAGTTGACAGAGAGTGAATCACTGAGGAATGGGTATCCCTTTGTGAGCATTTGGGACTCAAGGGACATTCAAAGGAAGTGATGGAAAGGAAGAATAAACTGAAGATCAGAGTCTTCAAGCAGTATGGACTGGAGCCTTTATTTGAGTCTATTTAAGGTGATTAAGTGTTTTCTGGGCATTTATTTATAAGTCCCAACTTTTTTTTGTGTTTTGAACTATTTGACAATAGACTTCTTGTACCTGTACTAACTCTGGTCTATGAGGAAATGAAACTTTACTGTTTTTATTGCCCAAGATAATATCTCATTATCATTTAGGCTTATGTACTTGAATGCTTTTACTTACAAAAATTCCTTTAAAATTTATGTCAACTGAATAACCTCATCTGAAAAAGAATATGTAATAAGATAGGTTTCGACATAATCAAAAAGGGGGGAATTGTTGGGAAATTGTATAAACTTAAGTTTTGATTAAAATGCCAAAAGGTTCCTCCTAAGTCATTTGTAAGTAAAGTATTCAGTATAGTTAGAGTTTGGTTAAACAGTTCAAATGTTAAGGAACTGGAGTACAATTAGTAATTTCTGGAGTGTATTGAAGAATGAAGTCCGCTGAAGACAAAGTCGGCTGAAGACAAATGATCTGAGAAATAGTCTAAGTCTTGAATGTTTTCTAAGTGCATTCACACTAAGACTAAAACCATCAGGAGAGTAGTCCACTGATGTGAACTAACAAAGCTCATTCAATGCTAAACATATTAAAAGCTGTTAATTAATCTGGTTGGAACAAGGCAAAACGAATTTCAGTGAAACTTACATTTAGTGAAGGAATTAGAAGGTTCTCCCAGAGGAGTTCCACCTTAAATTAAGAAAGGATTCTGAGCAAGCAGACTGAACAGCCCAATAAGAAGATGACACGTAGGTGTACTCTACTGACAGCCGACCTGTCACAGACTGACAAGTACCAAAAGTCTTTCCCTAGCATTCTAAAGAAAGTTGGTGAACAGGCATGGTCTTTCAGCCGTTTCTTGACAAGACTTAAAGCTTCAAAAAGAGCCATTTGAAACAATCACGTACAAGAAGACTTACTTGAGAGGATTCAAACTCCAATGGGAAGATTTTCAAGAAGGTCTATAAATACAGAAGGACGTGCTCATTTCTATGCACGAGAAACTTAACATGATCAAAGCAATCTCTGCATACATAACTTACTATCACTCGAAATTACGTTTGTTTCCCAAGTATTTCACATTTATAGAGAGCATACTAAACCTTCTGTAACCGAGCTTAAAGCTATATCCAAACCTTAGAAAAAGATAATCCATCCTAAGTCTTGAGCTAAACTGTAAGGATTATCTCACAACAGTTGGAACCAAACCCTACTCAAAACCCCAACCCAGTGTTAGGTTGAGAGTTAGTGTTAAGTGGTATTAGTAAGCTGATTATTAATATCAGTCTGAAAGCTGGTTTGTTTTGGGAACTAGGACCTGGAATTATCCTAGTAATCAAATATCCTTAGAGATGATTAATTTGATCAGTGCACCTTGGCACTATAACACAAGGAATTCCAAGTGAAAGGAATTCTCCTGTTTGATCAGGACAGTGGACGTAGGAGATTATTCTCAAACAAGTTTTATCAAAGCAAAATGAGGTTTTCATAAGGGCTCACTAATCCGCATCTGAAAGCTAATTAGATAGTAGTTCAACTGAAAGTCTTGAACTTTTAGTGGAGCTGATATCTCAGTAAGCTTTCATAAGTAAATCTCAGCAGACTTCAAAGTCCACTGACGATCTACTGTCTTTAGTAACCTGATAAGTTTTAAGAGAAAAGTTTGAATTTGTAACCTCAGGTGTATTCTTCCCATACACCTGTTTTACTCGTTTTGGGACCAACATGCCCAGCAAGCGATGGTCTGTCGTGATCAAGAGGTGGATGAGATCCTGGCCCTACGGCTTCTCCTTGAGGACTTGGAGAAAGAAAGAGACTCTCATCTGTCCCGGTTGGGCATGCAGGTGAAAGACTTGGAGGACAAGATTGTCAGGATAGAGGTGTCTCGTGCTGCGGAGCTAGCGGAAGCAGAAAGGCAGGGAGTGGAGAAGGGTCGGGCGGCAGCATTGGCGGAGCTGGAAAAAGTGGTGTCGGATGCCAACAAGCGTGGGGTAGAGGCCGGACGGATCGAGGGTCGTAAGGCGTCGGCGGAGGAGGTTCAAAGATACCGTGCGGAGGCGCTGGAGGCCAAAAATGCTAAGGAGCAGGCTGAACATGCCGTAGAGGTAGTACATGTTGTAAGGAGCTCCGACGTCAGGCTGTCAAGGATATCGAGACCATCAAGGACCTGATTGCCGCCTCCGAGCGCGTGTGGGCTATGTAGGAGGCCATCCGAGATGACCCCTTCCTGGACCCCGCTCAAATTGGAGAGTTTGCCTATTATAAAGCCTTTGCCGATGAGATGCGAGAAGCGAAGAAGGCTACTATCCAAACTGAGGCGCTGGAGGCCTATTTCCGGGAATACGTCCTTGCTCATCGCCTCCACCCCTCAATCTCGTGCTTCGTCAGGGATCTTGAGAGA
Source organism: Ballota nigra (assembly GCA_947034835.1). Lineage (NCBI taxonomy): Eukaryota > Viridiplantae > Streptophyta > Magnoliopsida > Lamiales > Lamiaceae > Ballota > Ballota nigra. The sequence continues at coordinate 17,635,943 of OX344720.1, read as the reverse complement.
GATTTTGGGGTGCACCTGTCCTGGTGGCCCCGTCCCGAGACCTTGCTGTATCCGGAGGACATTGATGCTGGTTCGACCTATGCTGATGTTGGGAATAGCGGCACTCATGCTCTTGGTTCCTCTGAAAACCATCCTCCTGCTGTTTAAGAAGAAAGATTTTTGTGCCCAGTGGGCGTTTTAATTTTTATCGGCCGTGTGTGGCCTTTGTTTTATTTTTGTTTTGATCTATGCCCGTGGGGCGTGAACAATTTATGGCCAAATTTTGGCCTTTGTATTTTTAATTTCAATGCTAAGTATTTTGCCCATTCGGCTTTTGGAGCAATTTCTCGTTCGGCATTTCTGCCTCTTTGTTTTTGTGTATGGGTGACTTAACTTTGGGGCCATAGCCCTTACACATTGATGTGTATATCTTTGCACTTCTTTTCTTTGAACCCTATTTGTGTTAGATCGTCTGCACAATTTTCAAGTTTTAGGAGAAGTGAAAGCTCGTCCGCCTGGGAGTTATGTTCTCTCGGGATTTGTTCGATGAAGACTTGGTGAAAATTTTCGCAAAGGTCCGTTGCGTGCTCCTAATATTTAGCCATTTGCTCGACACTGGCTTCGAATTCTCCCTTGATTTGGTTAACTACCAACAAGAAATCCATGAAAATATGGAGGCGACGTGCCCCTACTGCCAAGGGGAGCTCTAGCCTGCTCACCAATGCCTCGTATTCCGCCTCATTATTCGTGGCTGGAAAGTCGAAACAAATTGTATTTGTGAAACACTGACCTTCTGGACCAATTAAAATGATGCCTGCCCCCACGCACATGGATGTTGAAGATCCATCGGTGTACAACTTCCACGGTGGATAGTTCACCTGGGCAGGGCTGGGTGGGAAAGTTAACTCTACCACAAAATCTGCCAGAGCTTGACTTTTGGTGGCGGTGCGTGGTGCGAAGGAGAAGTCATGCTGGGCGATCTCGATCGACCATTTCAGCATGCGTCCACTCATGTCAAGTCTGTGCAGAACTTGTCGGAGGGGTAGAGTGGTTAGCACCTCTACCTGATGGTCGAAAAAATATGGTCTCAACTTGCGGACGCTCATGGCCAACACGTATGCCAAATTCTCCAGCTGTGTGTATCTCGATTCCGCATCGTGAAGAACTTGGCTCACGTAATAAATGGGGAGGTGAGACTGCCCCTCTGCTCGTACCAAAACCACGCTTAAAGCGACGTCTGAAACCACGAGGTAAAGGTAGAGCTTCTCCCCTTGCCGTGGCTTGACCAAGATTTGCGGTTGGCGAGGTACTCCTTTAGATTTTGGAAGGCGAGCTAGGTTTCTTTGTTCCAGGAGAACTTCTTGTCCTTTATCGTAGCAAAGAAAGGATTGCTCTTGTCGCCAACCTTGAAATGAACCTTGAGTGCGGCCAGGCAGCCCGTCAGCCGCTGCACCTGCTTGATGTACCTCGGCTCTTGCATATCCAAGATGGTTTTAATTTTGGTGGGGTTGGCCTCGATCCCCCTTTGACTGACGATATGGCCCAAGAACTTCCCCAATCCCACGCTAAAGTTGCACTTCCTGGGATTTAATTTCATGTTGAATACCCTCAGAATCTGGAAAGTCTCGGCGAGATCCCGGAGTTGGTCTTCTTTCCTTTGGCTTTTGACCACGATGTCATCGATGTAGACCTCCATTATTTTCTCGATCTGATTCGTGTACATTTTGTTTACCAGTTGCTGGTAAGTTACCCCGGTGTTTTTCAACCCGAACGACATCCTTCGCCAGCAATGCATATTTTTCTCCGTATGGAAAAAAGTATGTTTCGTGTCTTCTTCTGCCACCGGGATTTGATGTTATCCAACGAACGTATCCATAAAGGACATCATCTCGTGTCTGGCTGTCCCGTCCATGAGGTGATCTATGTGCGACATTAGGAAGTGATCCTTGGGACATGCTGCATTCAGATCCATGAAATCGATGCACAATCTCCAGGAGTTGTTTGCCTTCTTAACTAGTATGGCGTTAGATACCCATTGTGGTTCGCCCTCGGCCTGTTCGATCAACTTGTTGTCCAATAGTTTCTTGACTTCTTCGACTAGGGTTGCGTACTTGCCGAGGTCAAATTTTCATCTCTTATGAGAGATTCGCTTCTTGCTGGGATCGATCTTCAGATGGTGGTAGGCATGCTCGGGGAATATTCTGACCATGTCCTGGTGCGACCAAGCGTAAACATTGATGCTTTTCCGGAGGAAACATCTCCCTCATCTCTGCCGAAACCTTTGCCCCTATCGTGACTTCCAGGTCCAGACGTGCTGGGTCCATCGGGACTCGCTCCAGTTCCTCGATCGGTGAGGTCTGGCCGAGCTTCCTCGGGTCCCAAATTTCCCCTCTTGGGTTAAGGTCAATAGATTTTGGTTCAAAACTGAGCCTTGGCTCTAGGTCGTCCACTTCCATGCCCTCGACTCCAGACTGATTTCTTTATGTGGCTTGTAGAGGTGTCTGCACCTCGTCTTGTTTAGTCATCAATATATTTACATGTGAAAGTAAATTTATGGAATTGTAAAGGGAAACAGAATAGTTCAAACATTTCCTAGCCATTGATTGATTTCCTTTTACAGTGACGACAATCCCTTCGGGGGTCGGGAACTTCACACAGTATAAGAATGAAGAGGCTATTGCCTCGAAAGTTTGCAGAAATGGGTACCCCAAAAACCCATTATACATGTGGGGCCTATCAATTATCATGAATTCTAGGAGACGTGAGATCCTGACCTTTCCATCTTTGTAGTAGGACGAGCTCCACCGGGAGTTTGATCCTCACATACGTGCTGACCAGAGTGACGCCGAAACCTAGTAGCTGGGTCTCGTAGGGCTTGATGAAATTGGCAAGATTTCACAGTTGGTCCAAGGATGCAGTCCACAACCTTGCCCAATAGATTAGTGGAAATGATCAGGGCGTTATTTTTCGGGTAGGGAGTACCTTCCCGATCGGCATTTGTGAAGGTGATCGGTAGGTTCTGAGCTATTGCATGCTCTGGCGGCAGGGTAGCAACCAAGTTAATGCCGCTCACGGCCCTGAGTTCCACTTTATCTATTTTGGTTGGATGAGGTCAACACGGGTATTAGTCCACCCAGGGAGCCTCCTGTGGCCAGCAACATGTTCACCCTCTCCCCTACGTAGAGCGGTGGAATATCGTCGTCTTTGCTATAGAAGTCCTCGATGGTAGCCACTGGGTTCGGTTGTCGCTGCTGGTGCTATGGTCGAGCTCCGTCCCTGTTCCGGCCTCTGTTGGTGTTACACCCTTGATCCTGGCGAGACTAGGGTATCTTTACAAACTCGTCAAGGAGTCCTTCCTCGTACAACTTCCAGAGCTGTTTGAGGAGATCTCGACAGTAACTCGTGTTGTGCCCCGGGCTCTCGTGGTATTGGTAGAATTTGCTTTGGTTAAGCTTGGAGGCATCCAACTTGATGGGCCTGGGTTTGGCTAGCATATCCGTGTGACGGATTGCATTGAAAACGTACCCCGGAGTCTCCTTCAGCTTATCCAGGATCTGGACCTCTACCGCATTCCCGTCGAAAGGTTGAAGGGTTCCAGGGGCCTTGTACCCCTTCTGACATCGCTGGTTACCGCTTTTTGTAGATGTCAAGGGTACTTTCGCCTTCTCCTCGACTTTCTTTTCGCCCAACCTCTAAGTTAGAAGTTTGTTGCGCGTAACAGTGTCTCCAACTCGTCGATGGAAGTCGGTGTAGGTTTTGGGCAAGTCTTTAGTTAGTTCCTTGAACATGGGGGAATTGTTTTTTAATCCGGCCAATTCGGAATGGAGGGCGAGCTCATCGCTTACGGGTTCCCCTGTCAGGATTATCTAATCCGGACGGTTGATGTAAGATTCATCGCTCTCATCTTCTTCTTCTTGTATTCTTAACAGGAAGGGCTGGCTCTCTGGCCGGGCTATCTTTGCAGCGAAATACACTGTGAACAGGTAAAATAGGTGACCAACCTCAGGGGCAACGACATGTACCACTTGTGGGCGAGCTAGCCCAGAGTCAATGGGAACATGCTGCACTTGGTCGTGGCGGTTACTCCATGGCCAGTTATGTAGATCTGTTACTTGCAGACGTGGGTTTCCAGGTCGAAACGACCTTCATATGTCAGGATCGTGGGTGGCGTAAACTTTAGCTGGACTGGAGCTAGCTCAATTTCCACGCATAGTGGTTCCTGGAGAGTCGCTTGGGCCTTTGCACCCAGCCCATCTCCATCGATCTTGTTTTGCATCTCCTACAGCTTTTGTTGGATTGCTAGTAAAATGGCCCCCTTATGTAGCTTGCCTGGGAGTAGTCTCGACCGGGGCGCTGCGGCCTGGACTAAGGCAGTCATGTGTAGGGGTGTGTGGGCGATCCCTTCTTAGTAGTTCACTTTGTGCAAAGTTGAGCTTTCACTTGATGGAGTTCCCGGGGGATGTGTCCCTGATTTTAGGGGCCACATGTTCTGTTTGCCCTTAGCTGAGCAGGTCAAATGAGCCTTCCTGGGAGCCGTTGGAGCGCTCTGACTGGTCCTCAGCTCAACGCCCCTCCTTGTGAGGATGGCTATAGCCGACACTACCTGCTCGGGCATCTCGTGCTCCTGGATGGGTATGGGGAGAAGTCTCTCCCTGGGGCGAATCTGCCCGTGCTTACCACTGGAAGGAGCCCCATTCGTGCTGGCTTGAGCCGCTGCCTGCGCTGCTATTCCAACACTGGTTTTTGCAGCTGGTTCTACGGTTGAGCGTGGATTAGCTGAAGCTCTAGCTGCATACTCATGGAATTTTTCACTTAAGGGTTCAAGAGAGACTTTGGATCTCCAAGGCTTTCTTTTTCGAGGAACATTGAGTGTTCTTCAAAATTTTCAGAGTGAGAGGTTAGAACACCCCCCTTCTTCTAGCGCCAATTGTTGTTAACCGATTGATAGATTAAGTGAGCTTTATGTGGCTATGATCGAATAAAACTAGATGTAGTGCCAAGGGGAGTTAGGCGAGAAGGTTTCCTCCTCATGGGCTTAGGTAATAAATGCTAAGAAAGTAAATGCACAAAGGATTACCAAGGGGTTTAGGCTCGGTCTTAAGTGGCTCTCTTTATTTATGAGCTCTAAGGCTCTATTTATAGTAATTTCTAGGTTGCATTGTGTTTCCTTAGTTTTTGGGATAGAATCTTCAGTGATTGCTAATGATTTTCCTGTCTTTTAGCTATTGCCTAGTGACTGGGGGAAAATGGCTCTCAATTGGTTATGGCCGCTGGCTGTCCTCCACCAATGGGAGTGCAGCAGCTAGCCTGTAGGTACTATTACATCAGGTGCCCTTCAGTCCTTTCTGATGTCTGTCGTCTGCAGCAGCACTTGTCCTTTCTTCAGAGGCGGGCGCTGCAGTCTGGAATGTTGTTGTGGTCCCTATTTTCGTATAGGGTCTAGTTGCTTTATCTCGAATGGGTCCAGTTGGAATTCGACCTTGCCTTTTGGGCAAGGTCCTCGGCGATGTCTCCGGGTGCTTGTTTGGCCGCCTTTCGGCGAATCAAACTGTAGTCTGGCTCTGGTTGGTGCGAGGTCACTAGGGATCTCGCCTCTAGCCGAGCTCTACCTCACCCTTCCGGTGAGGTCAGGGTCGAACATATTTTCTACCCTACAACACTGTGCAACATTAAATAACTAAGCATATAAGTATTAGACATCATTTTGTTAGAGATTTTTTTGAGAAGTAAGTTGTGAAGTTAGAATGTATTTCCACTGAGAAATAAATTGATGATATTTTCACTAAAGCCCTTGACTTTGATAGGTTTTCATCAATTAGGAATTTTTTTAGTTTATGCGCACGCTAAAAAATTTATTGTTGAGTTGTGAAAAATATTTCGACATCTGACACAACATCAAAAAGTTCCTAGTAAATTTCTCTAAGTATTATTTCTGTTTGATCTTTGATTAACACTTTTATGTAATAGATGTTTGAACCTAAAAATTTGTTTATATTTTTGGACACATCATTGCATGCTAAAGTTTGAAAAATCACAATAAGATACTTTAATCATTGAGTAACTATGGGACATGGAGCTCGCTACTACAATGTAATTTTCTCAAAATGTGATTAAAAATGTATCAATTTGTTCATAATCCACTGAGTAACTATGGGGTACGGAGTTCGTGACTACGGTGTTCTCTTTTCAAAAGGTGGATCAATATGAAACAATGTGAAAAACTTCTTTAAATTGATAAAATAATCCAATGACGATTGTATTGTTAAATGTTGAGATAAGTGTTCCAATAATAAGAACAACATAAATAAGGTTCAAACTAATTGTTACCTTCATTAGTTAGTAAATAATATTAAGAATATTTATTGAAAATATAATCAGTAATTTATTTATTTCAGTTAATTAGTGTAATACATGGGTAGTTATTTTATTTATTAGATATTCACAACACACACACACACGATCATATCCTATTTTTGTGGGAGGTTATCGAAAACCACCACATTCTGCATGACACTTAGTGACTGTGTGTGGTAACTTATTTCCTTCTTCTCTATATAAGTTACTCTTATCAAATTTATGTCTCTTATACTCTATAAACTTAGATCAATTACTACTTGCATTCGAATACTTAAGGTATTATTTCTATAGCATATAAGTATGATACACTGTATGCATTTAATCATCTTCTTCGGTCAATTTCATAGCTTTTTAAAGCTGCAGTTCAATAATTTTATTAATTTCTGAACTTAATTCGAATTGATTGCAGGTTATATGACTTCTCAAGAAAACCCTTCATTTCCACCATATTCAAACTCACCTAAGAATCCTACCTCTTTATCTCAAACTTCTGAAAATCCTCTAAACATTCATGCTACAATGGCCTCCAATGCGGAATCCGAGAATGTTACCGCTAATGTTGGCACCTCTCCGCCAACATCCCCTTCATCACTATCGGTTCCTTTGAGGTTCAACTTTCTCAAGGTAATGTACCTTTTTCCTCAATGAATCCTACTCCTGAAACATACCCTACTGAAATTTTGATTGAGAACTCTACTTATGTGAAGGAATCCACTGAAATTCCTTTATCCTCTAATGTTCCCACTACTGGTATCATTCCATTCCTTGATCCTACCCCAATCACTATTAATTTTGACATAAATACTCCCTTTGAGAATGTTGTTGCTGCATATCGCGAGCTACGTCTCAAAACTGAACATCCCAAGTGTAACGCCCCGGAATTTAGAAAGTTGACCTTTGAGGTCACAACGTCCTAAACCCGAGTCATCACTTAGTGAACCATAAAAACTGAGCCAGAAAATTTCTTATAAAAGATAAAACAATAAATATAATTATACAGATGCAGCGGAAGAACTTAACATAATACTTATTTGAGAAAATATCAGTTTGTTACTTAATAAAAACCATCATTCCATTACTTAATAAGGAAACATCCCGACGAGTCCTGGGTATGACTCTCGAGGCATTAGTGACAAAAGATTGACAGTAGTATTAAAATACCATATTGTCTCAATCTTGATAAAAGCAGTTTATTTAATTAATAAGCGGGAGTGGGAAGCAGTCATCTACGGCATCTCCCGGACCTCAGCATCATAACCTGAAAATGTTTAGAGAGGGGCGTGAGATAAAATCTCAGTGGGTAACCTGTATGTTGTTATACAGATTGTCAGGAGATCCAAAAATAATAATACTTTTAAGATTTTCACCTTTCAGTTGGTTCATTATAATTCTTGGTCATGTGTATTCGCTTTCTTTAACATAAAACTTATAAACACATATTTAAAACAAAGCATTCATATGGCCCGAAGGCCCATCATTCATATGGCTCAAAGGCCCATCAATCATATGGCTCAAAGGCCCATCAATCTCTTTTCTCATTCATATGGGGGGCACCGGTGGCATTTCCACCGCGTCCTTGTCCCTAAAAAATATGGGGGCACTGGTACTCTTTCAACCACATCCTTATCCCTGTTGGGGGGGCACCGGTAGCGACTCTACCGCATCCTTGTCCCTTAAAGTTTGGGGGGCACTGGTACTCTTTCAACCACATCATTATCCCTGTTTGGGGGGCACCGGTAGCGACTCCACCGCGTCCTTGTCCCTTCCGTCCTTATCCCTCCATCAGCTTCCCTTACAACTTTCACATAGTTCACAAATCACATACCACATGCTCACATTGTTATAATCGCATACTCGCATTCACATTCATAAGATTGTTCATGTCTTTTACTGATATTCATTACGTTTGTTTCAGAAAACTGACAACAGTCCATATAACATCAACTAGCTATACAGATAGTGTCACCCACCTTGAAACTTTTAGAGGTAAAGCTTAACTTCTTGATTGCTTAGAACACGGGCGACCTCCGTGCTTTCGAGCTAACCCCACTTTACCTAGCACAGTCCGTTCATTTAGTCATCGTTCATTCTTTTAGTTTATTACTCAACTTCGCATCATACTTAGGACTTTTCTATAATAGGAAAAGTATTTATCCTATTAAAACAGTCCTAGGGTTTCGTTCAAGTTCAAGGAGGGCGTTGAAACTTGTTCATTCAGGTAGTAAGGTTACTCTAATTCAATATGGGTCCACCGGTTGGGGTTTTGGGTCTTCCGGGTTCATTCAAAACTCAAAAGCAAGTAAAAAACTCAAACACATTCTTGGACAAGTAAACACAAATCATTCATATACCTAAAACATGCTTGTTTATAAAAGTATCACTTATTCCTTCTTTCTAGTGCTACTTATTTAACAAAAGACATACATACATGTATTAACTGGAAAAGGTATTTAAACTTACTGGAAAATTATGAGATTTTAGTATGTTATACAAAGGATGATATGGAACAAAGTTCATTAAGGGTACCAAGTCATTTGAGCTACAAAAATAGGGTACATTTGCATTTGAAAATAGAACAGCAAGACATTCGTCAAAACAGTGTACATTGAAGTCTAAAAATCATATCTCACAGTAGGTGCATTCAAAAATCATGAAATTAAGATATGTTACAGATAACTTAAAACCAAATATTTTTCATTCATAAACCTAAGTCATTTGAGTTACGGATCATTACCATCTGTTTGATGGAAAATGGGTTTATAATATAGTTTGTCATACAGTACATACTTTACTTAAAAATCCATGACTTATTGTAAACTTACTCAAAATTAACCAAGTATTTCACATAGCATTCCAGACTCACTGGAGAACATCTCCAAATTTTTCTAAGATTTTCAAAGACTTATAAAAGGGCTAAAAGGATTTTTGAAAACAAAGAATCAACCTCAGCCAAGTGTTTACCACACAATATTAAAACAGGTATATATCATTATCTATTACACAAAATTCTAGGATATTTGGATATATCTAAAAAAACAACAAAGGTAACATCCCCAAATTTTCCTATAATTTTATCAATAGTGTAAATAGGCAAAAAGGTTAGATAGAGTCACTGCTCCCAGTTTCGCACTGTTTCAGATACACAAATTTCTATGAATTTATTCTCCCTCAATATAAATCAGATGACCACCAAATTTTCACAGTTTCTTTCATACATCAAATACTATATTCAGGTATTTTTTTCCTGATTTTTAAACATCAATAAAGGTCCGAAATAGGTTCGTCAAAAAGGGGGCAGTAGCTAACTCGGGTAGAAATGAATATTGTCGAACTTTCACATACATGATCATATAAGCTCAAAAACGTGGGGAAACTTAAACACAAACCTCATACAATACATCCACAGTTTAAACAAGCTTAGGGGATGTTCTTAGTATGCCATTTCTAAGGGTTTCATACTCAAAACAAAACATGATCATAACATCAAGGGGAAAAGGATTTAAAGGGCTTACCCTTGTAGTTTCTTTCTTTCCCTTGAAGATTAGGAACCCAAGGATGAACAACCTAGCTTCTAACACTCCCTTGACCTCAAGATGGTGGGGAAACACTCCTCCTAGGTGGTGGTGGTGTAGGCCAAGAGGGGGAGGAGAGGAGAGGGCTCCTTCTCCTTCTACTCTCACTTCTAACTTTCTCTCTTTCTTTCTTTCTTTTCTCTCTTGAGTGCAAGAACTAATGTGGCAAATGAAAGGGGTTTGGAGGGGTATATATAGGAGGAAATGGAGTGGGTTGGCTGATCATAAGGAGGGGGAAGAGGGTGATGTGTTCTTGTGTGTATTACACACAAGAGTTATGAGATGGGATGGGACATAGGATTAGGGTCTAGCTTAGCACTCATTACATGTACTTCCACTTGACTTAGCTGAAAAAGAGGGTCAAAGGTGCAGATTTTTACTGTTTTGGGGATTCTAGATGCGATTTTGGCTTCGACAGTGTATTTTTTATATTTTTCGGTTCGGTTTTTGGTTCAAAAATTTAATTCAAACGTACCGTTAAATTCATATATTTTTTGTGATTCATAAAAGTGTTCTTATTTATCATTTTGAATTATTAAAATTTTTATTATAAAAAGTCGACCCGTTTTACGGATAAAACTCAAAAAGTGCTAGTAGGGTTTTTCGGCTCGAAATGCTCGTCTGTCACCTGAAAAATTAGAACTTGCATGCACATATATTTAAATCAAACATTTCATTTAAAAAGATTAAACATAAATCATGAAAATCCTAATTTGGTTTCGGGTCGTTACACCAAGATCTTTCTTGGAGAAGAAGAAGCAGACCTTATTAAGCTCGAGAATCTATGTCAAAATTCTCCCTCGACTACTCAAGAACCTGTTGTTGCCCAATATGTTGAGATGGGTAACTAGAATGGTGGCTCAACTGACAATGAAGGGCTGGGAGAGAATGAGAAATGCCTGGAGGAAAAAGAAAGGAAGCCCAACAAATAATGGAGGAAAAAGAAGGAGATCTTATAGAATATTAGGAAATAAAGTGACTATGCTGAGTCCAAGAGAAAAGCAAAGAAGACTGGTGATACTTTTAAGCCAATTCTGATTGATGAAAGTACTGAAGAGAAGAAAGATGATGAATCTGAGAAGGAAACGACTAAGGAAATTCAATCTGAGCCAGTGAATGTCACTATCTAACTCAAAGATGAATGTTCCTCTTGCCTATGTCAGAACTCGAAGCAAAGGAAAGAAGAAAATTGATCCAATGTCGAGTGTTGCTGATAATGTTGCCTCACCTATGGCAACATCAGAGAAGGCTGAATCTAAGAAGGCTAAACAAAGTGAAGATATTAAGAATACATAACCTGAACAAGATAAGAGTGGACCTTCCTCTGATGGTTCCGATTCTAGTGCTAAGGTATTATCTAAACCTTTTTCTAGTGATGATGAATACAATGACACTAAGAGTGATAAATTCAGAAAAGTTCGAACAAGAGTCTTAGTTGGTGAAAGGGTTATCAAGATGTATAATTTTAGGGATCAGAACCTTGTTGAATTCTTTAGGGAAATATCATTGTTGCATGCTCTGAAATTTGCTACTCCATACATTGTTGAATGGATATGTGAATTTTATGCCAATCTGAAAGAGAATTTAAGCAAAACAAATTTTAAGCACTATGGAAATGTGTGGTTTAGGTGAGTTAAGGTATGGTTTACTCCAAAGACCATTAATATGATTTTAAGGACTAGGTCAATAATTGAAGATACCGTGGAGGAAATGAATGAAGTAATTAAGGTCCTAACTGGTGGTTAGATTCAAATATGGGTAAAATAGACTAAGTGTTGCAAAGTTAACTAGTTTATATTTTGTTCTTCATAAACTTACTGTGTACAATTGGTTGCCATCTTCAAACACTATTGTGTTGACAAATGAACAAGTTGTTCTTATGTATAAGATTGGACATTTGAAAAAGTTTAACTTAGGTCAAACTATTTTCAATAATGTGTTATCTTATACTGATGATATCCAAGGAAGAGGACTACTGCCTTATCCCGGTTTTATATATAAAATGTTGGAGACTAACGCTTTGAGAGAAATCCTTGGAATAAACTGTTAGTGGTTATGCTGCAAGTTTTTGAGATTTCTAATGTTCTCCTCACTGGTCTAAGGGTGATTGATTTGCCTTATCAAGATCATACCACTGCCCGAACTAAACAAGCTATTCCTACTAATCCTACCTCAAGTGCCACTCCAAATGTTGGCAACACTTCTGACAACATTTCCCATAATACTATACTAACTTCTGTTTCTTTGACACCTAATAATATTGTTGAATAGATTGACACTTTGCCGAGATCCATTACTAACATGCAATCTCTGATTGAGGGCATAAAAACCTAAGAGACCTTTTGGGAACAGTTGCTTTCTACTCCAACAGGGGGAGTAGGTCCTGATGGTAATGATGATCAAGGTGGTGATCTAAGAGCTGAAGGTGGTGCTAGTACAAGTGGTGGTGTTGTGCTTGAAGAGATTTCAAAAGATGTTCAAGTTCCAGTTGATCCCGTGAATCCTGTCAATCCTAAAGATGATCCAGATTTGCAAGGTCTCTATGGAGATCTTTCAAGATTGAGGAAGTGTGAAGAGTTTGAAGACAGGGGGAGAATGAAGATAGAGGGAGTTCGTGCAGACTTATGTAGATGCAATTGACTTATGAAGATCAGCTCAATCCTCTCCTTACTTTACATATTTGATACTTATATATGAAATTATGTAGTTATCTATTTTTATTTCTAGTTCTGTTTTTGCTTTCTTAGCTCTGAACAATTAGGTTGATAGATTGTTTTTTTTTTTTTGCTCTAAACAAATAGTATGTTAATTTTTTTATTTCTACATTTGGCCTAAGCACCTCATTTTTGTGCTTATAGGAACTGTTTTGATTTTTGTTTGTTAGTTACTTTGATTTGGTTCAAGCAATGAAATATCATTGAGTTGATGTTCAATTTAACACATATTACTATTTGTTTCCAACGTCAAGTGTATTGTAGTAGAAAGACCAAATTGGGGAGATTGTTGATGTTGGCTTAATGTTGTACAAAATGCTACAACATATTCTGCAATATCAGAATTTGCCCTTTCTCCTAACACTAACTCTAATTGTTTCAGTGTTGTTCTTAATGTCTAAACATGCAGATTGACGACTTGGAAGTTACTAAGTCAAGTGGTTGTAGTTTTTAGAGTGAGAAGTTAAGAATGGACATGGGTGGTTACCAAGATCATGGAGCTTAGTGCTAGACAGTTTTTACATATTGGGAAACCATAATTATCACTTTTTCACATGCTGGTTTCATTGCCTATATATACAGCAAGCATGTAACACATTCAAACAAGTCAAACGAGATTATTCTATAATCTGCTTAGTATAGTTAGCTTTAGTTCGGTTGTCTTTGTTTTTTATGTTGGTAGATATTCTGAATATTCTACTCAACATTTGTAAACTCTATAGTATTTTTATTAGACTTACAGTAGGTTTGTTTTACACGAATACAGTTGATATTTTGGTAGTATACTTCGTATACTTCACCTTGTATTTAGATCTTAATTTAAGATTTTATTTTGTCATTTTTATCACTACTTGTTATAGTGAAGTTTCGCCATAATGCATCAAAGACTATTTATAGTCTATAAAAAGTTTTGAATTCCATTTGCATTTTTTTTTCAAGTCTTCTGTTGTGTATGTTGTATTTTATGTTTAAACACTTTTAACAACATTCTGGAAAAACACCCTCGCACTCATTTCAGAATGGACACGAGTGTAATGGAAAATGAGATATAATAGATAAAGTAAGGGTATTGTGGGGTTTCTTTATGAATATTATCATACCCTGAAGAAATAAATCAAGTTTAAGAGTTTATTTATGCAACTTCGTGAATTTTATATGGGGAAGGGGAGACGTGGTGGTGATGGTAGTGGCGATGGCGGCGGCGACGACAACGATGAGTGGTGAGAGAGAGATGAGAGGTATGGGGGCGAGCTCATCTTAGATGGGAGGGAGGGAGAGAGAGAGAGAGGCGGCAGCCGAATTGCAATGGTGGTGGGGTAGGTCCCACAATATAGAGTTATTTGAAATTAAATGGGGTGATTGGAAGTTGGGGAAATTGGGGTGGTTATATGAAAACGAGTCTTAAAATGTATGCCTATATGCAATTGTTCATTTATTTATTACATAGTTTTAGCAAAAACTATCTATGAAATAAGTTTACCTTTTTCAAACAAAAATTAAGAATAAAAACATTATCTCACTAAGAGATATTGAATACATGTAAACATTTTTGTGAAGGGTTCCAGGAGATATGTCCCCAGAAGAAAGACAACTGGGTAGCAGGAGAGAAAGATTAAGTTGACGTAACGGAGCTGGCAAAGGTATGTATCTTGAGCAAGTCTAAGTGGTACGAGTCCCTCAACTCAGAGTCTTAGTGATAAGCACTGAATAGATAATACACCTACTAACAACTCTAAAGCATGTCAGTTGGCTAACTATCTATTTATGCCTGGGTGCGGAAATGTGTGAGCCCTGAAAGTTTTTAGACTTGTTATGTTATTTCTGAAAACTGAGTTTTTCTTTCTTATGAAGCCGTGGTTAAGAGGGCAGTGCAATGAGTTCAACGGTCAGGCTGATTGGTTCAACACAGACAAAGTTATGCTATGATGAAATGATATGCAGTTAAGCACAATATCAAAGCAATAAACAACTCAAAGGGATTTAACGTGATTTAGAGACTCAAGCTCCTACGTCCACGGTCCTGATTGAACAGGAGAATCCCTTAATGGATTGGCTTGTTTTTAACGTGCCAAGGTGCACAATAACCAGTCTCACTGATCCCTATAATTAGAGTTCTAGTCCTCCTTCTCCTAACCGCTTTCTAACTTCAACCAACAAATCTAACACTGACTCAACTTAGGATTTTGGTTTCAGTTTGGATTTTAACTGGGGTGTTATAATCCTTACAATGCAAAGCTACGCTAAGGATTGGATTATCACAATAAGCTTAAAATATGTATATGAAAGCTCTTTGGAATACAAATGACTCTAGACTTTTAGAAATACTTGGGAAATTTAGAGGGTTTCGAGTGCTTCTATGAATACTTTAAATGCTTGTGAGTCTAGAGTAATTTTTGGCTTCGAAATTTCCCGTAACCTTGTTTGGGTCAAGGTCTTCTATATTTATAAATGAATTTGAAAAATTATCCGTTGGAGAGATAGCCTTCTATTCACCTTTCTTGTAGGATACTTCAAACGGTCATTGTCCTTCATGTAGCCGCCTACTTGCATGGATTTGGTAAGTGCATTAAATGAATACCCGTTGAAAATTTTAGGAATGGTCACGCTTGATGTCAGGTTCGTACATGTGTTTTCCTTCCCTGATTGTCAACATCATCAGGTAGGTTAGAATGTCAGAACGCATTCTTCAGTTCAGTCTTGTCTTTTCTGAGTTCAGGTTTATCCTCATTCACGTACATGGCCCATCGCTGACATTCATTTTGATTTCTTGGATCCTACTCCAAGTCTTTCCCAAATACTCAGTGCAACCTGACTCCTTTAGGGCTGGTGAGTTAGCAATGATCTCAGGATCATGCGCTTCATCCTGACACTCAGTTAGCCAGCTTAGAAAGACTAACTTAAGTTCAGTGATGGACTCTTGTGTTCTTCAAGCTTCAGTCTTGAGTGCCATCGTTGAGTTCTCCTCTCACTGAGTACCTGTGAATATAAAATATTCTAACCTGTTCTAATCCTATCAAGACTAGCCTGACTATTAAACACTTAGGAAAATCATCTTTTCAGGGTCTTTGGGATCAACTCAAAACTGACATTGTCCCAACAATTTCCCCCTTTTTGATTATGCCAAAATACTGAAAAGATCCACAAAACACTTAGTAGAAATAATCCTATCTATAAGATAAAAGATCAGTGTTAGAGCAGTTCTTGATATAGTACATAATTTAAATAAAAGCCAAGAACACAATTAGTTGTTGTCTGAGGGCAAAAATAATCGATTCCATTGATGAGTTTGACAATATTACAATGGTGTTGGTCCCGAACAAGTCTGTGTGTTACGTGTATGGGGGAGAATACATGTATACAAATTTTACTTTGTTTTTCAAAGCTGAGTTCCCTTAACTCAGAGTCTTGGTGATAGGCACTGAATAGATAATACACCTACTAACTGCTCTGAAGCAGGTCAGTTGGCTAACTATCTATTTATGCCTGAGTGTGGAGATGTGTGAGCCCTGAAAGTTTTTAGACTTGTTATGTTATTTCTTAAAACTAAGTTTATCTTTCTTATGAAGTCGTGGTTAAGAGAGCAGTGCAATGAGTTCAACGGTCAAGCTGATTGGTTCAACACTGACAAAGCTATGCTATGATGAAATGATAACCAATTAAGCACAATATCAAAGCAATAAACAACTCAGAAGGATTTAACGTGGTTTAGAGACTCAAGCTCCTACGTCCACAGTTCTGATTGAACAGGAGAATCCCTTAATGGATTGGTTTGTTTTTAATGTGCCAAGGTGCACAATGACCAGTCTCACTGATCCCTTGAATTAGAGTTCTACTCATCCTTCTCTTAACCGCTTTCTAACATCAACCAACAAACCTAACACTGACTCAGCTTAGGGTTTTGGTTTCAGTTTGGATTTTAATTGTGGTGTGATAATTCTTACAAGGCAAAGTTATGCTAAGGATTGGATTATAACTCTAAGCTTAAAATTTGTATATGAAAGCTCTTTGGAATACAGATGCCTCTCGACTTTTAGAAATACATGGGAAATTTAGAGGGTTTCAAGTGCTACTATGAATGCTTTGAATGCTTGTGAGTCTTGAGTAATTTTTTGGCTTCGAAATTTCCCGTAACCTTGTTTGGGTTAAGGTTTTTTGTATTTATAGATGAATTTGAAAAACTATCCGTTGGAGAGATAGCCTTCTATTCACTTTTCTTGTAGGATACTTCAAACAGTCATTGTCCTTCATGCAGCAGCATACTTGCATAGATTTGGTAAGTGCATTAAATGCATGCCTGTATAATATTTCAGGAATGGTCAGGCTTGATGTCAGGTCCGTACATGTGTTGTCCTTTCCTGATTGGTCAACATCATCAGGTAGGTGAGAATGTCAGAACTCATTCTTCAGTCCAGTCTTGTCTTTTCTGAGTTCTGGTTTATCTCATTCACATACATGGCCCATCGTTGACATTCATTTTGCTTGCTTGGATCCTACTCCAAGTTTTTCCCAAATACTCAGTGCAACCTGACTACTTCTGGGCTGATGAGTCTGCAATGATCTCAGGATCATGCTCTTCATCCCGACACTCAGTTAGTCAGCTTAGAAAGACTAACTTAAGTTCAGTGATAGTGCTCTTGTGTTGTTCAGGCTTCAGTCTTGAGTGCCATCAATGAGTTCTCCTCTCACTGAGTACCTGTGAATACAAAATATTCTAACCTGTTCTAATCCTATCAAGACTAGCCTGACTATTAAACACATAGGCAAATCATCTCTTTAGGGTCTTTGGGATCAACTCAAAACTGACATTCTCCCAACAAATTTCCCCTTTTCGATGATGCCAAAACACTGAAAAGATCCACAAAACACTTAGTGGAAATAATCCTATCTCTAAGATAAAAGATTAGTGTTAGAGCAGTTCTTGATATAGCAAAGAAGACAATTATGTGTTGTCTGAGGGAAAAAATAATCGATTCCATTGATGAGTTTGATAATATTACAATGGTGTTGGTCCCGAACAAGTCTGTGTGTTACGTGTATGGGGGGGTATACATGTATACAAATTTTACTTTATTTTTCAAAGCTGAGTTCCCTTAACTCAGAGTCTTGGTGATAGGCACTGAATAGATAATACACCTACTAACTGCTCTGAAGCAGGTCAATTGGCTAACTATCTATTTATGCCTAAGTGCGGAGATGTGTGAGCCATGAAAGTTTTTAGACTTGTTATGTTATTTCTTAAAACTGAGTTTATCTTTCTTATGAACTGTGGTTAAGAGGGCAGTGCAATGAGTTCAACGGTCAGGCTGATTGGTTCAACATTGACAAAGTTATACTATGATGAAATGATAAGCAGTTAAGCACAATATCAAAGCAATAAACAACTCAGATGGATTTAACATGGTTTAGAGACTCAAGCTCCTACGTCCACGGTTCTGATTGAACAGGAGAATCTCTTAATGGATTGGCTTATTTTTAACGTGCCAAGGTGCACAATGACCAGTCTCACTGATCCCTTGAATTAGAGTTCTACTCCTCCTTCTCCTAACCGCTTTCTAACTTCAACCAAGAAACCTAACACTGACTCAGCTTAGGGTTTTGGTTTCAATTTGGATTTTAACTGGGTGTAATAATTCTTACAAGGCAAAGCTATGCTAAGGATTGGATTATAACTCTAAGCTTAAAATCTGTATATGAAAGCTCTTTGGAATACAGATGACTCTAGACTTTTAGAAATACTTGGAAAATTTAGAGGGTTTCGAGTGCTTCTATGAATGCTTTGAATGCTTGTGAGTCTTGAGTAATTTTTTGGTTTCGAAATTTCCCGTAACCTTGTTTAGGTCAAGGTCATCTGTATTTATAGATGAATTTGAAAAACTATTCGTTGGAGAGATAGCTTTCTATTCACATTTCTTGTAGGATACTTCAAACGGTCATTTTCCTTCATGCAGCCGCCTACTTGCATGGATTTGATAAGTGCATTAAATGCATACCTATTGAAAATTGAAGGAATGGTCAGGCTTGATGTCAGGTCCGTACATGTGTTGTCCTTCCCTGATTGGTCAACATCATCAGGTAGGTGAGAATGTCAGAACTCATTCTTCTGTTCAGTCTTGTCTTTTCTAAGTTAAAATTTATCTTCATTCACGTATATGGCCCATCACTGACATTACTTTTTCTTGCTGGATCCTACTCCAAGTCTTGCCCAAATACTCAGTGCACCTGACTCCTTCCGGGCTGATGAGTCTGCAATGAATTCAGGATCATGCTCTTCATCCCGACACTTAGTTAGCCAGCTTAGAAAGACTAACTTAAGTTCATTGATGGTGCTCTTGTGTTCTACATGCTTCAATCTTGAGTGCCATCAATGAGTTCTCCTTTCACAGAGTACCTGTGAATATAAAATATTCTAACCTGTTCTAATCCTATCAAGACTAACCTTACTATTAAACACTTAGGCAAATCATCTTTTCAGGGTCTTTGAGATCAACTCAAAACTGACATTGTCCCAACAATTTCCCCATTTTTATGATGCCAAAATACTGAAAAGATCCACAAAACACTTAGTGGAAATAATCCTATCTCTAAGATAAAAAATTAGTGTTAGAGCAGTTCTTGATATAGTACATAATTTAAATGAAAGCCAAGAAGACAATGAGTTGTTGTCTGAGGGCAAAAATAATAGATTCCATTGATGAGTTTGACAATATTACAATGGTGTTGGTCCCGAACAAGTCTGTGTGTTACGTGTATGGGGGGGTATACATGTATACAAATTTTACTTTATTTTTCAAAGCTGAGTTCCCTTAACTCAGAGTCTTGGTGATAGGCACTGAATAGATAATACACCTACTAACTGCTCTGAAGCAGGTCAGTTGGCTAACTATCTATTTATGTCCGAGTGCGGAGATGTGTGAGCCCTGAAAGTTTTTAGACTTGTTATGTTATTTCTTAAAACTGAGTTTATCTTTCTTATGAAGCCGTGGTTAAGAAGGCAGTGCAATGAGGTCAATGGTCAGGCTGATTGATTCAACACTGACAAATATGCTATGAATGACAATGATAAACTATTAAACACAATATCAAAGCAGTAAAGAACTCAGAGTGTTTAACGTGGTTTAGAGACTTAATGTAATACCCAGAACCAAAATTTCAAGAAATAATTATGTGATTAAATGTTACATGTATTTTTATGAGAAATATATATTTTCAAGTTCACTTTCAGGTAACTGACGAGCATTCTGAGCCAGGAGCACTCTTAGCACTTAAGAATAAAATTTTAAGATTAAAAGATATTCTTTTTTCAAAATAGGAGAAAATACGAGGCCTTAAAATTAAAGAGCGTTTTTCAAACGGAAGTTTTGCGTGTTATAAAATATAGTAACAAATGACGGTGATGACAATCTTATCACGTCTGAATAATTTTACGATATTAAAAAATAGTCAAACGAAGCACTTAAAATAAATACAAGAAAATTGTCACGTATGAAACAATTAATACGATGTATAAATGCCATCGTTTAAAATAGCCAACATTTATGATATTTTTCGTATCTTTAAAATACGACTCCTTCATGATAAAATAATACGGTTTACATAAAACGTGCATAGTAAATACGAGTGATAATTAAAATATAGTGTAAATAGTTAAAATATCTAAGAATTTCTTTTAAAAATATAGCCATGACAGCATTTCATTCCCCCTCCCTCGTCCTCTTCTTCTTCTCTCTGCACTCTTGCTCCTTCCTCTATTAAATACCCTTCAAGCCCTTATATAAAGTAAGAAACCTCCATCCATCATTCTAGGACTCAAATCAACTGTTATTCATCAACAAATTTTCGCCCAAGACTCCATCTAAGAAGGAAACTACAAAGGTTACCCCTGTGTTCATCCCTATGTGTTTAATTGCTAAATTCTTTATTTTGGTTTTTCATGTTTCGTTGCACAGAAAATTATGAAATTATTTTTTCTTGATTAACTATAAGTGAACTCATCCAAAATTCGTGGTGTTTTGAGTTAAGACGAAGGACATATGATCCTTGAAAGTCAATGCATTTTTCCGATCGATTCTGTGAACGAATGATTTGTTAGTTTCTGATCTTATATTTATAATCATTGTAATCCTATGATATTTTTACTGAAAGAACTATTGATAGTAAACTACATCCTGTATAAATTTCTTTTTGGTCAGAAAAAAGCTCCTTTCATTGATAAGGTATAAGATATACCCTATTAAGTTTACATGAAAAGAGATAAGTTTGACAATACTTCCAAAACTAATAAACAACCTTCTGTTGACAGAAAACAACAACTCCTAGAGCCCAATAGTTCATTTAGCTTTACAGCGTGCATCTTACGTCTCGCGCCCAGTTCGAGTACGAAACTTCGACACCACTTTTTGTTCGTGTAGTGAGCCAACTCCATACTCTTGATTTTAGTTCTTCCACTAGCTCATGTAATTCCGGACACTCTGAACGAAATAAAATAGCATTCCTTGCTTTCCAGAGTATCCAAATTATACACTCCCATACACACACACCTAGATTCTTCCCCTCTTTTCCTTTGAGCAATTTACTAAAGAAGAGTAAACTACTCTCCGGATTAGAAGGTAGAGCTGCAGCAGTTCCGAACCATTTGATGCCTTCCATCCAAAGATTATATGCGTATGAACATTCAAATAAAACATGCCTTACAGATTCGAGCTCGGTTTTGCAAAAAACGCAGTTTTGGTCGACATTATTTGGTAGTGCTCTTCTCTTATGTAGCTTTGTCGAGGTAGGTATACGCTCCCAGACGACTCTCCAAGCATGAATTTGAATCTTCAATGGTGTTATTTTGTTCCATACCACTTTGAAGACCTCCTTATCCTCCTCTTTCTCTCGATTCTTAATTTGCCACAGCTTCAAGTAGGCCGCTTTGGTGGAGTAACGACCATCTTGTGCCCATCTCCAATGCCATTGATCTTCAAGGTCCTGAACAAGAGGATACCTGTTAAGAACATTGGTCATATCATCAAGTAAAACACTTTCCCTATCTAATAAAGCACGACGCCACTTCCACTCCCAACACCACACCCCATCCCTCCACACCCCTAGCTCACTTATGCTACACGACTTCTCACTACTCAGCCCATATAATCTAGGAAAAAGACTCTTTAACGGACTGGTACCCACCCATCTATCCTCCCAAAAGAAAGAATTACCCCCATTCCCGACTTCCTTGACTAATCCCGAAAAAACCAATTATCCTCCTCTTTGACCGCTTTTAGAACCTCTCCCCACCACCCAATAGGTTTGACTCTTCTCGACGAATTCGCCCCGCTCAGACCCTCCCCCCAAGAGAGACCCAATCTCGACTCGACAATCCTAGCCCAAAGACTCTCTCTATTGTTATAGAACCGCCAAACCCATTTTCCTAGTAATGCTTTGTTAAAGCATTCTAGGTCCCTTACCCCAAGACCCCCGTGCATTTTCGAATCGCAAATTATTTTCCAATTTATCCAGGTAATTTTCGACACATTCTCACCACCCCCCCAAAAGAAATTTCTCTGTAGCTTGGTAATCTCACTCAAAACCTTTTTTGGAGCTCTATAAGCAGACAAGTAGTATACAGGGAGCAAAGAGAGGACTGCATTGATCAAGGATAGCCTTCCTCCAATGGATAGGTTCAGGCCTTCCCATTTTCTCATCCTATTTTTCACCTTTTGGATCACGTACTCCCACTCTGAAATCTGCCTGTGAGTCTTCCCAACTTTAATCCCCAAGTATGTAAACAGAATGGCACCAACTCGACAGCCAAGAAACGATGCAAAGCTGTCCAACATCTCAATTTCAGAATTTAACCCATAAATGCAGCATTTTCCTTTATTTATTCTCAATCCCGAAGCCAACTCTAGGTTAATCAGAAACCTCTTCAAAAAGTGTATATTATCCCATGTACTTTTCCCCAAGAATATGGTATCATCCGCAAATTGCAGATGAGAGATTACGACCTTGTTTTTTCCAACAGTTATTGGCTCAAAAATTCCACCACTCACTGTTTTTTTCAACATGAGGCTCAGGCCTTCCGCTACGATAAGAAATAGAAAAGGTGAGAGTGGGTCACCTTGTCTAAGTCCTCTTTCAAGTTGGAATTTCTCCGTCGGACTGCCATTCACAAGAATCGAAGCTTTGGCCGATGTAACGCACTCCATAATCCACCTAATCCATTTCTCGTGGAAGTTGAAACGCTCCATCATGACTTGCAAGAAGCTCCAATCTACCGAGTCGTACGCCTTTGCAAAGTCTATCTTGTATAAGAAACATTTCTCTTTTCTTGCCTTAATATCATCAATAGTTTCATTTAAAGTTACCACCGAGTCGAGTATTTGTCTGCCTCCTATTAATGCACTCTGTTGCTCTGATATAATTGATCCCAAAACCTTGCTAATCCTCGTTGCAAGAATCTTTGCAATGATTTTGTATATGCAGCCAATAAGCGAAATTGGCCTGAACTCCGTGATATCTGTGGCTTCCTCTTTCTTCGGGATAAGGACAATGAATGAGGGGTTTACCCCGCGCACCAACTTGCCGTGAGTATGAAAGTCAGCCATCATCTGCATTAAGTCCTCCTTATAAATTTCCCAAAAATCTTTGAGAAATCCAAAATTAAAACCGTCTGGGCCCGGACTCTTGGAGCTGTCACATGATGAAATTTCTTGTTTTACCTCTTCGATTGAAAAATCTGATATTAGGAGCGAATTTTCCTCATCGGATACCTTCAAATTACACAAATCTTCGCTCACAGTAGGCCTCAACATCAGCCCCCCCTCCAACTTAAACTGTTTTTTAAAGTAATTTGCCACTCCCTTTTTAACCTCTTCCACTTCTTCTAGCCAGACCCCATTAATCATAATTCCTGTTATTTCGTTCCTCTTTCTCCTCTTGATTATGATTTTGTGGAAAAAACTAGTGTTGGCATCACCTTCCTCAATCCAACGGATCCTTGCTTTCTGCTGCAATATGCTCCCCTTAAGTTTCAAGTCTCGGAATAAAAGTGCCCTCTCTTCGTTTCTCTTGATTATCTCTTGCTCCTCTAGTCCCAGAACCTCATCTATCATGTCTAGCTTGCGAATTTCTTCCTTCCGGCTTTCAATTTTTCTGTCCAATACCCCAAAAGTATCAATGTTCCATCTCTTCAGATCTTGTTTGAGCCTCTTCAGTTTTTCTTTCATAACATAGCAACCCCAGCCTTCTACCTCATAGCTTCTCCACTTTTCAGTCACAAACTCCCGAAATTTGTGGTGCGACCTCCAAGCATTTAGGAAACGAAATTGTTTCGGCCCCCAGTCTCTCGCTATGATTTCCAATATAATCGGACAATGATCTGAAAGTGACCGCCCCAACGCTTTCTGATACGAGCTTGGCCATTGTCCTAACCAATTTGAATTAATGAGGACCCGATCAAGACGGCTCTTACAAGTACCGTCAGGTTTGTACCATGTAAATAACCGACCATGAAGGGGTAGATCTAATAACCCAGCTTAACGAATAAAATCATCAAAAGCCACTATATCGCTTCTGCAAATTGTGCTGCCACTACCTACTCTCTCGGACTCCCGTCTGATTGAATTAAAATCCCCCACCACGCATATACAGCTAGGATTAGATTGACTCAGCATATTCAAGATTCTATCCCAAAGTTCCTTGCGTTCCGACAACAGACACGGGGCGTACACATTCACCACATAACATTCTACTCTATTTGAACCCCAAACGCCATTAATCACAACTGCTCCACTCATATTCCAACAGCTACGAGCTACGAATACATCCGAATTCCACAGTGAAACAATTCCACCAGACCTACCCTCAGAACCTCTAAAGGCCCATCCACAATTCCCCGACCCCCACAAAGATTTAATAGTGAAATCATCAACAACTTCCTTCTTAGTTTCCTGAATGCACGCAAAGTCTATCTTCTGCTTTTTGATTAAGTCTCGTACCTCTTTGCATTTAGCATAACACCCCAAGCCTCTAATATTATAGCTTAAAATCTTCATTAATGACTAACCTGTTTTTTCTCCTCGTCTCCCGTCTCAAATTGGGACTGGTCATCCCCGATTTTGGCGATCGACTCAATTACTCGCTGTTCACCCTCAGAAACCCTCAGACCCATCAATTTTCCGACCTCCCACGTGTTGCGTGCCTCGATTAATTGAGCTTTCTTCACCGGATTTTGAGTACCCGTTTGCATCTGCCTTTTCCCCCCTTTTGGGTTAGCTGCTCTTTCTTCCGAAGAGATCATGTCCGCAAGAAAGACCTCCAATTGCTTTCTCTCCGCTTTCTTCGTTGCCCTTTTTGACGGGTTGCCCGACTTCTTTCGCCATTGAGCCCTGCCGTTTCCTTTTTCACTGGTTCCCGTAGTGTTCGCTGGAATCTTAACTTGGGTTGCTTGATTGGGCTCAGAGAGCGCAACTTGGAGTGGCTCGGATATAACAACTTGGGGTTGGGCTGCTTGGTGGATCTCGGATGGGGCAGCTTGGAGGGCTGCTTGCGAGACTCAGGAAGACCAGCCTGGTCGCTGGATTGAATCGGCATTTTGGGCCTAATGCAATTAGAATTTTCTGGTACCAGAATTGGGCTTACAAGATGAAAAACTGTCTGCAACTTCTTGGGCCTGCTATTTAAAGTGGGCTTCAGAGAATTGATTGGACTTGATGAAGGAATTTTTTGAGAATCAACCTCTTCAATTTCCCGTACATGTGTCGTGAGTTCATGGGGTCCACCACTACCATCCATTAACTGCGCATGATGGTTTGTCTCGTGGAAATCATCTTCCGCCGCCAAAACTGGAAGACGTTTAGACTCCCCAAGATCTTGGAACATGTTGTGCATCAATAATTCCTTCGTCGGACGTTAAATACTCGAAAAGCCCTTAGCCAATCTCCGGTCCGATTGCCATTCCATATCATCCGATTCCAGCATGTCGCTCTCGCCATGAATAGAAGCGTTTGTCGGGCTTTCTAAGTACTGTTTGATCAGATCACTCGTCCAAGACGAGGACTCATCCGAATCAAGAGACATATTTTCGTCCGGTACACGCTGTGAGCTTTGACATTGAAGTTCTTCTACGACCTTGATACGATAAATTCTATCGTCTATCTTGATATGGATAACACTATTCACGTCATTTAAATAGGGCACAGAGATGCAAATCCTGGCGTCTTCCAGCCGTGTTCTCTTCTCGGTCATAGCATCCATCTCAATAAAGGACCCTAACTTTGCACTAGCTAACATAAAGAATCTTCTACTCCACGCATGGAGGGGGACTCCAATCCATCTCGTCCAAATCTTCCGTCTATGGCATACATCTTCCGTCTTCCACGATCGAATCCACACAAACCAATACCTGAACCACTTCCCCATTTCTAATTCCACCGTCTGGCGTGACGAATTACTAAGATTTTGAATAAGGACAACATTATCCCCCATATGGTTGAGTGATAGTTTTACTCCACACTCACAACATAGTTACTCCCTATTGTTTTCCCATGAGAAATCATCTCTCAACATACCAATCCAACAATTCTCCAGCCACCCCTTTTCTTCGGGCCTCGTTTGAAAAGAGAAGTACATATTCTCCTCCTGAATACCTGACTTACCTTTCTCGCCTAGTTGGCTGCTGTTCTTGTCTATCGCGCCTACAGAGTTTACCATCGATTGCTTTAACACATCCCTATAGGACCTGTCTGGGGATCGGATTCCAGACTTTGCATCAAAAGTGTGAATAAGAGCACTTTTTAAATCTTTTTTATTTCTTTCATACTTTGGCCAGTATGCTCTAATTTTGTAACTATCAATCCACACGTTATTTAACTTTTCCAGGATTCTCTCCGGATCACTCATCTGTTCGTCCTTGAATCTCACAAAGCCAAAGCGCTTCCTTGCTTTGTCTCTTTTCTTCGGGCAAAATATGTCACTCACTTCTCCTATTTCGCTGAACCTTGAATTGAGGAACTCCAAGCTGCAGTAGTCTGGAAAATTTCGGAAGAGAAAAGATATGGAATACCTTCCTCCGAAGTCCGCTAACCTCCGATCAACTCTGCCTCTGTACCACTCCTTTTGTATACTACTCGTCCGATAACTGGAAGTTTTAAGCCTCGCCGGATTTCGCTCGGAAAAGGTCAACCTAGGATCTACCCAGAACCTCACCCTCTCGCCCCACTCTTTTTTTTTTCTCTCTCTAGCCATTATAGTTTTATTTAATTATCACTACATCCTGTATAAATTTCATGTTCATCACAGTTAAATCAAAAGAGAAATAAAATCCTAAATTTGCCCTGCCCAAAATCGATTGAAACTGTAATACCCCTATTTACGGACCCAATTCCTATGCTTAAACTGTAATACCCCTATTTATGAAATTTGGTATGCATATTTTCATTGAAGAATACAGTATCTTGTTAAAATTTTATAATTTTTAGAGTTGATCCCTAAGAGAAACCGATTTTTAAACTCATGTGTCCAGAATGAACCCTTGTGATGTTTTGCCTTGAAAAAAACATGTTTACTTAACCCTTTTTCGAGAAGTAAGAACTGGATGTTGTAGAGCACTTGTATTAGAGTCACCATGCCGAAATTTACAATTTTTAGAACTCCCTATATGTGTTTTTCTATTTTTGTTTAGACTAGAGAGAAACATGAGTAATCTGTGATACTGTTTATAAAGATTCAAAAGTGGTCGACTTAGCTACTTTGAACCCATTTATCCCCGACTTATAACAATGATAAAATCAAACTAAAAATATGATGTTAAACCTGGAATGGAGTAGCTTATGCCTGCAAAAATTGGTATCTATAGGACTTATATCTTAGGAGAAATGGATGTCCGAAAATGAGATAAAAAGCAATAAACCAATGTCCTTGTTTCATAAAAATAAAAATTTAACTTTTTACAGAATCTTTTAAGTTTGCAAAAATTCATATTCATGTTTTATATGTATTTATTTGTTACCATGTCAAAATTTATAATTTAAGAAGTGTCTAAATAATTATAAACAATTGCGACGTTTCTAGGCTTTATTTTATTATTTTTCGATAGGATTCATGTTT
Organism: Ballota nigra; assembly: GCA_947034835.1. Taxonomy (NCBI): domain Eukaryota; kingdom Viridiplantae; phylum Streptophyta; class Magnoliopsida; order Lamiales; family Lamiaceae; genus Ballota; species Ballota nigra. The sequence goes on along the minus strand of OX344720.1, from coordinate 17,608,231 downwards.
AGTTATATCTCTCTTGAAAATTACAGCATAATCTTATTGTATGCATGTTTAGATGATACTATGGAAGTCCCCATGTTTTTATTAAAGGGTTTAAATATTTTTTTACGAAATGGTTGGAGTATAGAAAAGTTAAAGGACTGAAATTGAAAGGTTTCGGAAAAACCTAATTCGAATAGGCCATTTGTGTCCAAAAATAATATCATGTAGGCTGTTAAATATTTGTACGCACAATTATGTTAATTATTTTCATGCTTTAGTAATTATCTCAAAACATTTTTAAGTTAAATTGTTTAATCGATCTTTTGCGAATAAATTATTCTAATGAATTATTGTGGATTAATTGAATGTGTGATGTTGTCATATTTAAATCAAACATGTTAATTATGTGTTTTGATTGAATACTTGTTTTATTTGCAAACATGCTAAGACTTATAAAAGTATAAGTAATTTATCGTCAAAATAATATTTACTCTCTAAAGAACCCTTAAAAGAACAAAGTTTATTGTCCTCATTAAACTTGTTAAACTTCATTATCAACTGCCTATATTTATAAGTTATGAAAGAAGTAAATTTTTTTATAAAAAGACTTTGGACTAAAAGGCGAATTAAAAACCTTAATAGTTTAACCGAACGAAAGAACACTTATAAAAATTAATACGTGTTACCAAAAGTAACTTATATGAATATTTAATAAAGAATGATTGATCACTAAAGATGTAAGATAACTGTGCTAGGTGAAGTGCTACCCAAGTCAGAGCTCGAACATGCTTACTTGCTCTAAGTCCTGTTATTCCAAGAAGTTTGTAATTTTATCTTTAAAAGTTAAAAGGTGGGTGACACTATCTGTATTAGCCGATAATGTTATATGGATTGTTGGTATATTTCTGAAGCAAACTAATCAAATATATATCTCGAACAAGTTACACTAATATAAAATTTATAAGGAGTCTCATCCAAGGGGGCAATACTGCCTTAGCGTACTCCAAAGTGTACGACTAACGTAAGTTGCCTAGTATGAGCATAAGACCGTCCAAGCGGGCAATACTGCCTTAGAGTACTCCAAAGTGTACGACTAACGTAAGTTGTCTAGTACGGATTGGCAAGCAAGATGTTAAAAGATATATAAACCAAACCTTAATACTTAAACCGGGTTGGGGTAATATACTTTCAACTATTTCAGGATCATGCCAATCTGTGTATGAGTGTACAGGTTATCCACTGAGATTTTTACCTCACACCCCAAAATTAATTCTTTTCAGGTTATGAAGAAGGGGGGTTGGAGCTGCAGTAATGACACCGAGTTTTCCAATATAATATGATGCTATATATATACCTACTTAAGTATGTTTAAATAAACATGACCATACTTTTATTCTATTATTATGATGCCGAGTAAAAACACCTTAAAAATTACTCGATGAATATTGTATGCAACTTATACTCTTATCCACAACACATTTTATTATAATAAAGACTTGTTTAATTTATGTTATGTTTATTCGTGATCTTCCGCTGCAAAATATTTCATATACATTTATCTTTTATTTTAAAAAGTAAATTTTAAGCTCAGTTTTTCGGTTACTAAGTGACAACCCGAGTTCGGAGTGTTTCAAACCACAAGGGCTTGCATTCTGGAAATGGGGCGTTACAGATGGTATCAGAGCCCAGGTTCAAATCGTCGGACAAATAACTTATTTTATCTAAAAGTAAAATCATTTTCGTAAAATTCTTTTCAAAAGTATATTGTATATTTTATTTTTATTTTTATTTTATTTTATGATACAAATTAAAACAATTTTTTTTGTAAAAGTCATATATATATTAAGAAAAATTAAAAATTTTTACTAGTGGGAAAATGTGTCTACTACTGCAGCAAACCAAGCACCTCGAGGTACCAAAAGTTTATTTTTACAAGTTACTAACAAGAATTTTATTTATAAGTTTGATAACAAAAATATATTACTCAAAATTGCTTATGAATCATAATTTACACTAAAGAAATTATACAAGTTACAAGGACGTTGAATCAGATCACTCATGATGAGTTATGAAAAGGAAGAATACTTATGTATTATGTTATGAAAGAGGAAGAAAGTCACATGATAAATACACAAAACCAAAGGAACATTACGTGAAAACCCTACTCGATTAGTGAAAGATCGAGTGCTATGTGCTATGTGCTATTTGCTTACGTGATTTTTTTAAGTTTTCCGCTTAATAAAAACTATATCACCCTTTCCACCTATGATACTAACCCTAGAACCTTTCTTTTTAGACCCGATTATAGAAGCCACTACTGAGCATGGCATTTAGACTTCGATACTTAGCGATATCCCAGCTTGAGTTAGAGAGCGTGACTGCTTATGCTACTCGGTTCTGTACCTATCGTGGAGTCGCTGCCACAGAGGAGTATCATGACAGTGAGTAGGCAGCTGCTACACTCTTTAGGGAGGGTGTTCATGCGAGTGGGTTCCGCTTGCCCGTGGGGTCTTTGATCGCCTAGCTGTGATAGATTCCCAGCAGGGAAACCATATCCATCTAGATGGATTCATGGATGAGGTGATCAGGGTGATCATATCTGCTTCTTTAGCAGGCCGCCGATCATTGGAGGCGACCGCTTCAGAAGATCGACACGAGGCTAGGGCCGAGTCTTATGATGAAGAGGCGCATCTGTGCCACTTACTTATCACCAGCCATGGGGAGAGCATTCAGAGTCACCAGGGAAGCATTGCTCATCACACTAGGAGCATTGTGCAGCAGCAACAGCTTTGTGTCGTTGCTAGACAGAGAGCTACTTCCGAGCATGAGTCTCTACGTGCTGATCGTGATGAGGCAGTCACCCTTTGGGAGGGAACTGGCCTACCATTTGGACCTATAGAGTACGACCCCGAGGAGCCGCCCGAGGGACCTTTTCCTGATGAGTAGTCCGACACAGGAGTATATACTCACTCAGTTACTGGAGCACCATCGGATGATGGGACTGATGATGGAGAGGATGGGGTAGTCCCTGATATATATATACCACCCAGTGCCAGTAAGGCAGGACCCAGCCGCCTGCCAGGGCTTTAGATCGACCTTGCTCACTTTAGTATAGTTAGCCCGATAGTTTCCTGACAGGTATAGTAGTCAGATGTTCAGCCTACTTTTTGTACTAGGCCATAACCATAGCCATAGCCATAAGCAAGCCTAACCATAACCTTTTGCTGCTCACAGTCCATATCAATGTGAGGATGCGTAGCACTAGAAGCATAATATAGATATTTGTTTTCCAATTATATATATGTTGTAAGGAGATATATTCTCCAAAACTTTATTGATGCCATATATATATACATATATTTTCACTTATATCTCAATATGAATATGTTATATTCTACCTGTTATTTTTACCTATTATCGCTTAATTGCATGTGTTCCTAGTTCCCTAATTTACAATTGTCGAGGACATCATTGTGACACTGAGTCGCGACAGTAGATTGCCGATGATTTACTCCAAATGCATAATTGGTGCTAGTTCTTTGTTAATTATGATATTAGGTTCTGTTTTGGAAGTTTGTATCTCACCTATATGATGTAAAGTATATTCTTCTTTTTTCAGATCCTTCTTTTAAATGACACCTAAGACTAGGGCACGTATCAACCGTACTAGGACCCCTGAACCCCAAGAAGAAGCTGTAGGACAAGCACCGCCAAATGATGGTGCAGGAGCTAATATGGCAAGAGAGTTCTTCAACTCTCTTCAAAACTTTATGCACCACCAAGCTCCAACACCACAAATGCCTATGCCTCCACCACCACCTTTTCGAGTCAATGACTTTGTCGAACAATTTCGACGCATGCACCCACCTAGATTTAACGGGAAGGAAGGACCCGTAGGAACCGAGGAATGGATTGCCGGACTTGAAAGGATCTACTGGCACATGACATTGTCTGATATACAAAAGATATCATGTGCTCAATTCCAGTTGGCAGAGGATGCTGCCCAATGGTGGCAATCTTATGAACGGACCTTAGATGTTGGAGAAAGACATGATCTACTTTGGGAAGACTTTAAGCAGGCTGTAATGAAAAGAAATTTTTCACAGGCTTTGCGTGATCAGAAGGAACAAGAGTTCATCAATCTCTGCCAAGGAACACTCTCTGTGTCTGAATATGAGAGGAAGTTTAACCAGCTAGCACGATATGCTACCCATCTTGTGGAAATCGATTCAAAGAAGGCAGGGAGATTTGAAAGGGGTTTAAGGCCCGAAATAGGAGGGATTGTATCTGGGTTGAAACTTCCCAATTACAACGAGGTATTCGACCGAGCACTGATTGTATCGATCGGATTGGGTCTGGAATTCAAAGCAACCCCTACTGCTTTATCTGTGAATCGAAACTGGCAACCTAACTTTTGGAGAAATCCAAACCCACCCCCGAGAGGAAACAATTTCATCACCCCAGTTGGGACTAGGCAAATCCCACTCTGCCAAAACTGTGGAAGAAGGCACCCGGGAATATGCCTAAGGGGGACAATGACCAGCTACCGATGTCACTAGCAGGGACATAAAATTTCAAATTACCCCAAGGCACCCAATGACCGACCACAAATGGCAAACAATCAGAACCAACAACAAATGCATAACTACCAGCCTAAGCAGCCACCAAGAGAGAATAACTACCTGTCGGGACCTCCGAAAAAGAATGCACCCATTCAAGGGCAAAGGGGGCAAGCCCAAGTACATGCTATCCTCGATGCTAAGAGGGATGGAGAAGGGCCCGAACAGCATGAACAGTATGAACAAGATGAAACTCTGGCAGGTACGTTACTAGTACACGAAACATCTGCATACGTGTTGTTTAACACAGGAGCATCCCACTCCTTTATATCTGAAGACTTTAAGAAAAAGTTAGGTGTAGAAGTTACGAGATGTGGAACATTAAGTGTGAGTGTTCCATCTGGTAGTACCACGAGAATCGATACTTGCGTAAAAGGGTTAAGCTTAGTTTTGAATGGACACCATGTAGAAACTGACCTTCACGTACTTAAGATGAGAAACTTTGACATAATTTTAGGAATATATTGGCTTACTAAGAACAAAGCTATAATAAGATGTGTAGATTGAGAGATAGATTTTGAAACAAAACACGGCCAACGTTACACTTTTAATGGAATAAAAGCTAAGACGGGAGTGTGAATGATCTTTGCGATTAAAGCTGCAAAGCTGCTGCGAAAAGGGGAGTATCAAGGGTACTTAGTCAGTGTTTCTACACAACCAAAGGAGGAAGATTCACCAACTGGCGTGCCAATTGTGAAGAACTGTCTTGACGTATTTCCACTGGAGCTATCCGGGATACCTCCCGACTGTCAAGTAGAGTTTTCAATTGACTTGATACCTGGTGCGGCACCGGTATCTAAGGCACCGTACAGAATGGCACCAAAGGAATTACAAGAATTGAAGGAGCAACTACAAGACTTGTTGAAAAAGAAGTTCATCAGACCAAGTATGTCTCCTTGGGGAGCACCGGTCTTGTTCGTGAAAAAGAAGGATGGATCATTTCGAATGTGTATCGACTATCAAGGGTTAAACTAATTAACAATAAAGAACAAGTACCCCCTTCCCCGAATCGAGGACTTGTTCGATCAATTAAAGAATGCTATCGTGTTCTCAAAAATTGATTTGAGGTCTGGTTATCACCAACTGAAAGTGAAAGGAAGCAATATTCCTAAGGCAGCTTTCAGGACTCGTTATGGACATTACAAATTCACGGTGATGCCCTTTGGAGTGACAAATACGCCAGCAATCTTTATGGATTTGATGAACAGAGTGTTCCACCCATTCTTGGACCAGTTTTCATCGTGTTCATCGATGACATACTCGTGTACTCGAAGGATGAGAAACAACACGAAGAGCATCTCCGAACAGTCTTAGAGACAATGAGACGTGAAAAGTTGTACGCCAAATTCAGCAAGTGTGAATTTCGGATTGATCGAGTTATGTTTTTAGGACACATAATCTCAGGGAAAGGAATTGAAATGGACCCGGCGAAGTTGGAGGCCATCGTCGATTGGAAAACACCGACTAATGTGAATGAAATTCGGAGTTTCCTTGGATTAGCAGGCTATTACAGAAGATTCATACAAGACTTTTCACGAATTGCTAAAGCTTTAACTCAAATAACAAAGAAAACTAAGAAGTTCGTTTGGACACCCACTTGCGAGGAAAGCTTTCAAGAATTAAAGAAGAGATTAACTTCTTCAGCAGTGTTAACTATCCCCGATGGATAGGAGGGATTTGTTATTTACACTGATGCATCCTTATCTGGACTAGGATGTGTCCTTATGCAACATGTGATGGTCCCGTATTTTAATGACTTTTTCAGGACAAATGGGAATTCAGGAGCAAATTTTTTTTAAAACCTTTTCCTCAGGGAGTTCAGCAAGAGTGATGGAAACGCAAGTCACTGTATTGCTAAGAGTCAGAGCACTCAAGTCAGTGCAACTGACTTGTGAGCTCAGGCTCTTAACAAGGCAGTGAGTCGAGAGATTTCACTTTAAGTCACTGCGCTGCTTAGAGGCTGAGTTACCAAGTCAGTGCGAAGAGTTGGAGACTCATGCTCTAAGCAACACAGTGACTCGAGATGCTGAACTCTCGAGTGCGTTGCCCAAACTGGTCAGTGAGAAGGATTCTCCCTGACCTAAATACTTAACCAAAGTTTTCTTTTAACAATGCTCTCAGTGAGCAGATTTTCACAACACTTTAGTAAATATTTTAAAAGATAAGAACGCTCAGTTTAACGTGGTTCAGAGACTCAAGCTCCTACATCCACGGCCTGATTTAACAAGAAATCCACTAACTGGGATTCTTGTTTTTAACGTGCCAAGATGCATGACTACACTGGACTCACGCCACTCCCTGGGCTGTCTCTCCTCCCCTCACTACAAACCTAACATTCTTCTGAAAGGATTTAGTTTGGTTTGGTTCTCTCCAACTAGGTGAGGTTTTCCCTTACAATGTTTTAGCCTTGATGTTAAGGTTGGGAAAACCTTTCTAAGCTATGGATGTATATGATAAGCTCAAGATACAAGTTGGACACTCAAAATATATATGAAGACCCTAAATGGTCAGTGCCCTGGATGTGAGATGTGCTCTCTTATGACTCCCTTGAACTTCACACAACTCTCACACCCACACAACTCGTAAGTGTAGATTTCTCCCCTCTCTCCACACCCTGAATACGCAGCTATGGGCTTGTATTTATAATGTGGATTCAAATGTAAACGTTGGAGGGAATTATATTTGAATCCAGCATTTAATGGTTTCAACAACTTTTCTTGGAATGCGGCCTTGTCAGTGTCAGATTTGTTATCTTGTGCTGATTGGTCCACGTGGACTGGATACAACGGATCTTTGACTCAGTGGGTTGACCAAGACCCACTGACTTTAGGTAGCTTCATCCTTCACTGACTTGATGATCTTCAGTGGACTGAACGTCTTCAGTGTAGTTGTCCTTTAGGGACTATTTGAAGATCACTCCAAGAAGTTTGTCATAAGGCTGAATGACAAACTTCCCGGACCACAGTAGCCTGACTCCTTCAGGGCCTACTTGGTGCAGCACTGATACTCCTGATCATGCTCTTCACTGAGTGGTCCACCTGACTTAGATTAGATCAGCCCAGTTTACACTCAGTGGGACATCCTTCAGGCTTCTCTCCAGGTTCAAGTCTCTGCCATGGCTTCAGACAGTTCTGCTTATGATGTTATCTTGATTTCCTCAGGTTGTGTAGCTGAGTTCCACCTCAACTGAGTGTTCCCTCAATTGAGTTCTTTTCAACCGACAGCCTATTCTACTGAGAAATAACCTAGCCTGACCTGAAGCTAAAGATACTATCCTAACTGTTTTCAAACCTATTACAAGTTGTTTTGGAAAATCATCAAAACTAAAACATATCCCAACAACATGGTAAGGTCATTGCATATGCGTCTAGACAACTTAAAATACACAAGCAAAACTACCCAATTCACGATTTAGAGTTAGCCGATGTGGTTCACGCACTAAAGATCTTGAGGTACTACCTTTACGGAGGGAAGTGTGAGATCTACACGGACCACAAGAGCTTGAAGTACTTTTTCACCCAGAAGGAGTTGAACATGCGTCAAAGAAGGTGGTTGGAATTGGTAAAGGATTACGACTGCACCATCCACTACCACCCTGAAAAGGCGAATGTGGTAGTTGATGCTTTGAGCAGAAGAGAGAGTGTGAAACTTAGTGCCTTGCCGACCACACAAAAATCACTAATTGAAGATTTCTCCTTAATGGGATTAAAATTTTCAAATAGATGTTGTGCAGAAGCCACAATCCATGCACTATCGCTACAACCGACCTTGAAAGAAAGAATCATGGTTTCACAAAAGGGCGATAAATTCCTCGAAGGAATGCAAATGCAAGTAGAGAAGGGAACTATCAAGGATTTTATCATGGAAAATGATGGAACCTTGATGTTAGGGAATAGGATTTGTGTCCAAAGGACGAGGAGTTGAGGAGCGAGATCCTCAGAGAAGCACACAATACACCATACACTATGCATCCTGGAGAGACGAAGATGTATCGAGGACTAAGAGAAAAATTTTGGTGTACAGGAATGAAACGAGCAATAGCTTATTTTGTCAAAAGGTGTTTAACGTGTCAACAAGTAAAAACAGATCACCAATGCCCATCAGGATTGTTACATCCTTTGGAAATGCTGGAGTGGAAGTGGGAAAATATTACCATGGATTTTGTCACAGGATTCCCTAAGACGATAAGGAATCATGACGCCATCTGGGTAGTCGTGGATAGACTCACAAAGACAGCCCATTTTATTCCTATTCGAATGACTTATTCTTTGACAAGCTTGCACAGTTGTACATAGAAGAGATAGTCAGGCTGCATGGAGTACCCATTTCGATAGTCTCCGATAGAGACCCTCGTTTCACTTCGAGATTTTGGAAGAGTTTGCAACAAGCCTTAGGAACGAATTTGAATTTTAGCACCGCATACCACCCACAGACAGATGGACAATCAGAAAGAACCATTCAAACCTTGGAGGACATGTTGAGAGCATGCACGTTAGATCTTGAAGGAAGTTGGGAGACACACCTTTCTTTAGTTGAGTTCGCGTATAACAACAGTTACCAAGCCACTATACAAATGGCACCGTTCGAAGCACTCTATGGGAAGAAGTGCAGGTCGCCTATCTATTGGGATGAAGTAGGAGTTCGAAAGATTCTAGGACCGTAACTTGTAGAGAGGTCAGTGGAAATCGTTTCAAAAATCAAGGAAAGGATCAAGACGGCACAAGATTGTCAAAAATCTTATGCCGATGTTTGGAGAAAGGATTTACATTTTGAGGTTGTCGAGAAAGTTTTTCTCAAGGTTTCACCTATGAAAGGATTGGTACGATTCAGAAAGCAAGGAAAGTTAAAGCCCCGTTACATTGGACCCTTTGATATCTTAGATAAAGTTGAAAGTGTGGCCTACATTTTGGCGCTACCACCCGACCTACCCAATTACACAACGTTTTTTATGTTTCGTCTATCAGGAAATACTTGGGTGACCGCGATCATGTCATAAGTTACAAGGACTTAGAAATAAGCCGCGACCTAACTTATGAGGAAATGCCGATAACTATTCTAGGAAGGAAGACGCATATCTTAAGAGATCGAGAAATACCTTTGGTGTTAATACAATGGAGTAGACATGGAAAAGTGGAAGCAACCTGGAAAAGAGAGGATGATATCTTAGCAAAATACCCGCAATGTATTAAGTAAGTGAATTCTGGGGACGAAATTCTTTTTAAGGTGGGTAGGATGTAATACCCTGAACCAAAATTTCAAGAAATAATTATGTGATTAAATGTTACATGTATTTTTATGAGCAATATATGTATTCAAGTTCAATTTCAGGTAACAGACGAGCAATCTAAGCCAGGAGCACTCCTAGCACTTAAGAATAAAATTTTAAGGTTAAAAATTATTCTTTGATCAAAATAGGAGAAAATACGAGGCCTTAAAATTAAAGAGCATTTTTCAAACGGAAGTTTTGCGTGTTATAAAATATAGTAACAAATGACGGTGATGACAATCTTATCACGTCTGAATAATTTTACGATATTCAAAAATAGTCAAACGAAGCACTTAAAATAAATACGAGAAAACTAACACGTATAAAATAATTAATACGATGTATAAATACCATCGTTTAAAATAGCCAACATTTATGATATTTTTCGTATCTTTAAAATACGATTCCTTCATGATAAAATAATATAGGTTTACATGAAACGTGCGTAGTAAATACGAGTGGTAATTAAAATATAGTGTAAATAGTTAAAATATCTAAGAATTTCTTTTAAAAATTAATCCTAAAGTAATTATCTTTTAACTTGGTCAACATTTAACCACCTACATCAACTTCTACCCTCATTCTCAGCCGCTATAATCATCATCTATAAGAGTATACGTTCATCAGTTTCATTAGCACACAAAAACAAGAAAGGAAAAAAAAAAAGCCATGACAGCATTTCATCCCCCCCCCCTCGTCCTCTTCTCCTTCTCTCGGCACTCTTGCTCCTTCCTCTATTAATATCCTTCAAGCCCTTATATAAAGTAAGAAACCTCCATCCATCATTCTAAGACTCAAATCAACTGTTATTCGTCAATAAATTTTCGCCCAAGACTCCATCTAAGTAGGAAACTACAAAGGTTACCCCTGTGTTCATCCCTATGTGTTTAATTGCTAAATTCTTTATTTCGGTTTTTCATGTTTTGTTGCTCAGAAAATTATGAAATTAATTGTCCTTGATTAAAAATAAGTAAATTATAACTCATCCAAAATTCGTGGTGTCTTGACTTAAGACGAAGGACATATGATCCTTGAAAGTCTGTGCGTTTTTTCCGATCGATTCTGTGAACGAATGATTTGTTAGTTTCTAATATTATATTTATAATCATGGTAATCCTGTGAAATCTTTACTGAACGGACTATTGATAGTAAACTAAATCCTGTATATATTTCATGGTCATCAGAGTTAAATCAAAAGAGAAATAAAATCCTAAAGTTGCCCTGCCCAGAATCGATTGAAACTGTAATACCCCTATTTACGGACCCAATTCCTATACTTAAACTATACAGAAAATTATAAGATTTGGTATGCAGATTCTTATTGAAGTATACTGTATCTTGTTAAAATTTGATAATTTTAGAGTTGATCCCCAAGAGAAACCGATTTTTAAACTCGATGTGTCCAGAATGAAGCCTTGTGATATTTTGCCCTAAAAAAAACATGTATACTTAACCCTTTTTCGAGAAGTAAAAATTGGATGTTGTAGAGTACTTGTATTGGAGTCACCATGTCAAAATTTACAATTTTTAGAACTTGCTATATGTATTTTTCTATTTTTGTTTAGACTAGAGAGAAACATGAGTAATCTGTGATACTGTTTATAAAGATTCAAAAGTGATCGACTTAGCTACTTTGAGCCCATTTATCCCCGACTTATAATGATGATAAAATCAAACTAAAAATATGATGTTAAACCTGGAATGGAGTAGCTTATGCCTGCAAAAATTGGTATCTATAGGTCTTATATCTTAGGAGAAATGGATGTCCGAAATGAGATAAAATGCAATAAACCACTGTCCTTGTTTCAAAAACAAAAATTTAACTTTTTACAGAATCTTTTAAGTTTGCAAAAGTCATATTCATGTTTTATATGTATTTATGTGTTACCATGTCAAAATTTATAATTTTAAGAAATGTCTAAATAATTATAAACAATTGCGACGTTTCTAGGCTTTATTTTACTATTTTTCGATAGGATTCATGTTTAGGTATATCTCTCTTGAAAAATCACAACATAATCTTATTTTATGCATGTTTAGATGATATTATGGAAGTCCCCATGTTTTTATTAAAGGGTTTAAATATTTTTTACAAAAGGGTTAGAGTATAGGAAACTTATAGGACGGAAATTGAAAGGTTTCGGTAAAACCTTATTCGAACATGCCGTTTGAGTCCAAAAACAATATCATGTAGGCTTTTACATATTTGTATGCACAATTATGTTAATTATCTTCATGCTTTAGTAATTATCTCAAAACATTTTTAAGGTAAATTATTTAATCGATCTTTTGCGAATAAATTATTCTAATGAATTATTGTGGATTAATTGAATGTGTGATGTTGTCATTTTCATATTTAAATAAAAACATGCTAATTATGTGTTTTGATTGAATACTTGTTTTATTTGCAAACATGCTAAGACTTATAAAAGTATAAGTAATTTATCGTCAAAATAATATTTACTCTCTAAAGAACCCTTAAAAGAACAAAGTTTATTGCCCTCATTAAACTTGTTAAACTTCGTTATCAGCTGCCTATATTTATAAGTTATGAAAGAAGTAAAAGTTTTTATAAAATGACTTTGGACTAAAAGGCGAATTAAAAACCTTAATAGTTTAACCGAACGAAAGAACGCTTATAAAAATTAATACGTGTTACCAAAAGTAACTTATATCTAGGTGAAGTGCTGCCCAAGTCAGAGCTCGGACGTGCTTACTTGCTCTAAATCCTGTTATTTCAAGAAGTTTGTAACTTTGTCTTTAAAAGTTAGAAGGTGGGTGACACTATCTGTATTAGCCGATAATGTTATATGGATTGTTGGTATATTTTTTAAGCAAACTAATCAAATATATATCTCGAACAAGTTACACTAATATAAGATTTATAAGGAGTCTCATCCAAGGGGGCAATACTACCTTAGCGTACTCCAAAGTGTACGACTAACGTAAGTTGCCAAGTATGAGCATAAGACCGTCTAAGGGGGCAATACTGTCTTAGCGTACTCCAAAGTGTACGACTAACGTAAGTTATCTAGTACGGATTTGCAAGCAAGATGTTAAAAGATACATAAACCAAACCTTAATACTTAAACCGGGTTGGGGTAATATATTTTCAACTATTTCAGGATCATGCCAATGTGTGTAAGAGCGTACAGGTTATCCACTGAGATTTTTACCTCACACCCCAAAATCAATTCTTTTCAGGTTATGAAGAAGAGGGGTTGGAGTTGCAGTAATGACACCGAGTTTCCCAATATAATATGATGTTATATATATAAACCTACTTAAGTATGTTTAAATAAACATGACCATGCTTTTATTCTATTATTATGATGAGGAGTAAAAACACCTTAAAAATTACTCGATGAATATTGTATGCAACTTATACTCTTATCCATAACACACTTTATTATAATAAAGACTTGTTTAATTTATGTTATGTTTATTAGTGATCTTCCGCTGCAAAATATTTCATATACATTTATCCTTTATTTTAAAGAGAAAATTTTAAGTCAGTTTTTCTGTTACTAAGTGACAACCCGAGTTCGGAGTGTTTCAAGCCACAAGTGCTTGCATTCTGGAAACGGGGTGTTACACTTAAGCTCCTACGTCCATGGTCTTGATTGAATAAGAGAATCCCTTAATGGATTAGCTTGTTTTTAACGGGCCAAGGTGCACAATGACCAGTCTCACTGATCCCTAGAATTAGAGTTCTAGTCCTCCTTCTCCTAACATACTTTCTAACCCCAACCAACAAACCTATCACTGACTTAGCTTAGGGTTTTGGTTTCAGTTTGGATTTCAACTAAGTTGTGATAATCCTTACAAGGCAAACCTATGCTAAGGATTGGATTATCACTCTAAGCTTAAGATATATATGTGTAAGCTCAATGGAATACAGAATGACTTAGACTAGTAGAAACACTTGGGAAATTAAAGGGGTTTCGAGTGCTTCTATGAATGTTTTGCTTGCTTGTGAGTCTTGAGTAAAATCTTGGCTTCAAAATTTCTGGTAACCTTATTTGGTTCAAGGTCTTCTGTATTTATAGATGGTTTTAAAAAACTATCCGTTGGAGATATAGCCTCCTAGTCATCTATCTTGTAGGATGCTTCAACGGTTGTTGGTCCCGAAACGAGTGAACAGGTGTATGGGGGGGAATACACCTGTGATTACAAATTAAAACTTCTTTTAAAACTTATCAGGTTACTTAAGACAGTAGCTCGTCAGTGGACTTGAGGTCTGCTGAGAGTTACTTAGTGAAAGCTTGCTGAGATAATACCTCCACTGAAAGCTCAAGACTTTTAGTTGAACTACTATCTAATTAGCTTTCAGATGCGGATTAGTGAGCCCTTTAGAAAACTCGTTTTACTTTGATAAACTTGGAGGTTAACACACACTTAGGAAAGCAGATAATAAGAACACAAGATATAAAGTGGTTCAGAGATGAATCTCCTACGTCCACTGTCCTGATCAAACAGGAGAATTCCTTTCACTTGGAATTCCTTGTGTTATAGTGCCAAGGTGCACTGATCAACTAATCCTCTCTTAGGATGATTGATCACTAGGAAATTCCAGGTCCTAGTTCCCAAAACAAACCAGCTTTCAGACTGATACAACAATCAGCTTACTAACACCACTTAACACTAGCTCTCAACCTAAACACTGAGTAGGGTTTGGAGTAGGGTTTTGGTTCCAACTATTTTGAGATAATCCTTACAAGTTTAGCTCAAGGCTTAGGATTGGATTATCTCTTTCTAAGATTTGGATATAGCTTTTAAGCTTGGTTACAGAAGGTTTGTTAGGCTCTCTACAAATGTGAAACACTTGGGAAACAATGGTAATTTCGAGTGCTTCTTAGTTGTTACGAATGTAGAGATAGCTTTGATCTTGTGAGTTTCCCGTGCATAGAAATGAGCACGTCCTTCTGTATTTATAGGCTTCCTTGAAAATCTTCCCGTTGGATTTGAATCTTCTCAAGTAAGTCTTCTTGTATCTGATTGGTTCAAACGGCTCTATTTGAAGCTTTAAGTCTTGTCAAGAACCGGCTGAAAGACCATGCCTGTTCACCAACTTTCTGTAGATAGCTAGAGAAAGACTTTTGGTACTTGTCAGTTCAGAGCAGGTCGGCTGTCAGTAAAGTACACTGACGTGTCACCTTCTCATTGGACCTTTAGTCTGAATGCCCAGATTCTTGTCTTAATTTAAGGTGGAACTCCCCTGAGAGAACCTTCTTATTCCTTCATTTAATGTAAGCTTCTTGGTAATTCGTTTTGCCTTGTTCCAACCAGATTAACTAACAGCTTTTAATATGTTTAGTATTGAATGTGCTTTGTTAGTTCTCATCAGTGGACCTTGGTCCTCTCCTGATGGTTTCAGTCTTAGTGACAATGCACTTAGGAAACATTCAAGACTTAGACTTTTCTCAGATCACTTGCCTTCAGCGGACTTCACTTCAGTGGACTTCATCTTCAACAGACTTCATTCTTAAATACACTCTAAAAATTACTAACTGAACTTCAGTTCCTTAACAGTTCAACTGTTTAACTAAGCACTAACTCTACTGAATAATTTACTTACAAAACAACTTAGGAGGAACATTTTGGCATCTAATCAAAACTTAAGCCTTATACATTTTCCCAACAATTTCCCCCTTTTTGATTATGCCGGAACCTATATTATTACATATCTTCTTTCATAGAGGTTCTTCAGATGACATACAAAGTTCACAGATTTTGTAAGTAAAAACATTCAAGTACATAAGCCTAAATGATAATGAGATATTATCTTGGGCAAAACATCAGTAGAGTTCATTTCATTGATAAATGGTGAAGTACATATTACATGAAGTCTACTATCAAAAGTTTTCAAACTTAAAGACACCTGGGACTTATAAACAAATGCCCAGCAAAAGATACTAACTTCTCAGATGGATTCGAAAATGGGTTCAAGTCCATACTGCTTGAATACTCTTGTCTTTAGCTCGTTCTTCCTCTCCATCATCTCCTTTGAATGTCCTCTGAGTCCAAGATGCTCACACAAGGATGTCCACTCTTCAGTGATCCTTTCTCTATCAACAGCACCAGTTGCATCTTGAGGAGGCCAGTAGGTGATTTGCTCAGGGGCCTTCAGGGCTTGATCTGGGAAAGCATCATTCCAAGCATCACTAATCTCAGGATAGAGTTTAGGATAGGCATCAAACAACCATGAGTTGAAAACTTCTTGAGCATTATCTCTTCCTAACTCTCCACTGACATAAAAGAAATACACAAATTCTCTTTTAGCAGTCTCCCAAGCATTATTGAGCTTCTTAGGGACCCAAGCATCATGGTGAGGAAATATGTTCTGAGATGGAGTAATTTTGTCTCTCTTCAGCTTAGCAGCCCACCTTTGATAACCACTCCTGAACTTCTTTGAAGTAGTTTTATCAAATGTGGCCAGCCTCTCCTTCATTTTCCTCTCAGCTAGCTCAGCAATTGTCTCCATCTTCCCAACCACCTTGTCTCTCCTTTCTTGCTGCTGAGCTGTTAGCTTTCTTGCTCTTTCGTCCATCCCTCCAGCCTCTTTGATTAGCTCAGTGAGCTCTGTGACTCTTGTGGGTGCAGACTTAGGAGGTTCATATGACAAAGGTTCAGGGTTAAGAATGGGGAGTACCTGAACTTCATCAGTAGAGGTTGTGGACTTAGCTGCCAACCTCCCTGAGGTTCTTGTCTTTTTGGCTACCTCCGCTGAGAGGGCATCAGATGCATTTCTCTTTGTGGTCTCCCCCTTCTTTGCAGTTCTTTCCTCCTTCTCCTTCAGATGCTCTTCTTTGAACTTTGATAGGTCAGCTGAGGAGGTTTCCTTGCCCTTCTTGGCCTCTGCAATCTTCTGTGCTTCAGCATCCACCTTCTTCAGAGTGCTCTTCACCTGTTGGCCTTTCTCAAAGTCAGGGGTTTCAAGGATAATGTTCATCTTATTCTTTGGATCAAGTTTCATATCCTTAGCACTTATCCTCTTTTCCCCCTTTCCGGCATTAATCATGCACTCAGCCACAGTGATGTTGAGCTTCAGTTGATCATGGGCTAAAGCTTTCAGCTCAGTTGAGCAATGATCTACCTCATCTTCTAGCCTCTCCAGGGTCGCTCCAGCTGTCTGCCCAAATTGAACAAATTGTGTCAGCTTCTCATCGATCAGCACATTTGTTTTCTCCTGAGTGGGGAAGTCTTCAGCTGCCTTCTTCAGAACTTCTCCCAATTTGACTCCTAACTCAGCATGTTTGGCCTCGAATTCAGTCAGCTTAGAATTCCATAACCCTTCAACCTTTCCAAGTAGGTCCGCTGAGAAAGCCTCTACTGAGGACTTTAGGTTGATGGATACGTTCTCCACTGAGTCTTTGAGAAACTTAGTTCTGGCCTCTTCTTCAGTCTGCTCCAGCTTCTTCAGGGCATCTATGACCAGCACGCTTTGTCCTTCAACGACATCAATCACAATCTGCTGAGAGTCTTCAACTTTTAGAGTGAGATTTTGAAGTGATGTTGTTGTGGATTCCATGAGTTCATCAACGTGGTCTGAGAGGATAACCATCTCATCCACTTCTTCTTGAACAATCTCCTGGACATCCCTCAGCTGTGCTTGGAGAGAGGGAAGGCTTTCTTCTTTGAGTGAGTGAATAGCATCACTCAGAGGAGTTAGGTTGACCTCTGCTGGGGGAATTTCAACAGTTTGAGTACCTGCATGGCAAATAGTGTTAGCTTTAACTCCCTCAGCCTCACCACCTACGTCTCCTGATGCTTCTACCTCCATAGGAACTCCCTCCTCCTCACTTTTCTCTCTTTTCTCATCCTCACTCACTTTTTCAACTATATTTTTCTCAGCCAATTCACCCTTTACAGGGATGATTGCTCTTATCTCTCCACTCTTTACTCCAGTTATCTCCACCTCATTTTCTTTCTCATTCAATTTTTCAACTCCACCAGAACCAGACACCTCAGTTGACTCCTTAACCACCACTGAGGGCTGTTGTGGGAGAGCTTCAGTAGACACCTCTACTGAGCTCTCCTGTGGCAAATTTTGTGCCTCAGTATCCCTTACCATGGATACATCCTTGGCTGCTTCACCATCACCTTGCTTTGGTGAAACACCTCCTCCTTGTTCAGTTTCTTCCTCCTTCTTCTCCTCACTCTTCTCTTTCTCCTTCTCCTTCTCAGCTGCCTCAATAGTTTGCTCAATTTCTGCTCCTCCTTCTGCTATAGGCTCAGCTGGCTTCTCTGTCTCTCCTTCAGCAACCTTTTCCACCTCTACATTCTTCCTGGCCTCAGTTATCTTCTCCATAACCAGACTTTCAAAGATCTTCTCATCACAGAGAAGTCTGGTTTTGTGCATCCCAGCAAACTGCATTACTTCCACCTCCTCCTTCTTCCAGTCCTCCGCATTGCTGCCTCTGACAGCCAGAAGGATTTCACCAAGTCTTCTATCTTTGAGCTGGACAATGAGTCTCAGTCTCAAGAACATGGCTTTGAGTGTGGGAAAGTTGTCAAGTTCAGGGTATTTAGACTCCAAAGAGTAAGCTACCTCATCCTTGAGAGTGTCTAGGAATGAGTACTCTTCTTCATCGTCTAAAGGAAGGGAAGGGGTAGGGGATCTGCTTTCTGTTGGCTCCTCTGGGATGGACTCCAGGTGAGTTGAGTGTGATTCAGGAACGTTTGGTTCAGAAGAGGTTTGGTTTTGAGTATCAGTGGATGTTGGGTTTTGTTCAGTGGGGGTTGAGGATGTAGGTTCAGAAGGGGTTGAGGGGATGGGTTCAGTAGGGGTTGAAGGAATGGTTTCAGTAGGGGTTGAGATGGGTTCAGTGGGGGTTGTTTGGGATCCACTTTTTGGCTGTTGAGAGCCTTCAGTGGGGGTTTTGGTTATTGAGGAGATGCGTTTTGTTTTGGCAGGAGTGCGTGGTTTAGTTGTTTTGGGTTTGATGGGGGTAGGTGCAGGGACATCTGAGTCAGACTCAGTTGAGATAATGTTAGGGGAAGAGTGTGGTTACCTGATGAAGATTCATCAGTAGAGTTGGAGACTCTGACTTTCTTGGAGGCACTGTCCTTCTCCGCCTCAGTAGACCTCTTCTTCTCATTTTTAGAAGCTTTCTCTGCCTCTGCTTCTTTGTGCTGCGCCATCTTGTCACTAAACTTAACCAGCCTCCTCTTCAGCTTGGTTTTCTTCCCTTCAGTAGGGTTAGCTTCCTCTTCCTCAACTGCCTCTGGGCTCTCCTCAGCAGGCTTGATCATCCTTGTCTCCAGAGCCTTTCCAGACTTAAATAAGGCTTTAAGATTACTCCACTTCCTGTCTGGAATCCAGTCCACTCCCAGATCTACATTCTCTATCAGGTAGGAGACTTTTGTTGCAAAATTGAGCTTACTTGATAGTTGGGGAGTTTTGTCAGGTTGGAGTTTTGAGTGCTCTTTATTCAATGCCCTAAAAAAGAACTGTTGCCAGTTGTATGTTTTCTCCTTACTTTCCACAATCGCCTTCATCAGCCTGAGCTTGGGCTTGTTCACCTGCTCCGTGCTTCCTTGGTTTCCCAGTATACATTTTCCAACAACTTCACAGAGAACATTATATACTGGCAAGAGCACATTTCTGTTCATTGTTGGACTGTATTTCACCTTCTTTTGCATAATGTTATTGACCCATTCTTCCTCTTCATCCGCGATGCAAGTATCTGGATTCGGATCAAACAACTCCTTCAAGTCATCACCACTGACACGGATCTCCTTTCTAATCTTCTGGTGTTCAACTATTTCCATGTCGTCCCTCATCACCTTCTTCTTTCTCTGTAGTATTAGATGAGACCTGATCCTTGAATCAGAATTGGATATATGATTGAAAAACTCAAGAACCTGCCTGTCAAAGCAGTTCTTAGGATGAACAGTCAAAAACTTATCTAACCCAGCAATTTTAAGCAACTCTAGGGCTTCTTTGATATGAGCAAATTCTGGTTTGGATTCTATCTCAGGATTATCAAAAACCACGATGGGTTCATACCAGAAATTTTCCTTATTGGTAAGGAAACTAAGATTTAGTTTAGCCATTTGAACAAAAAGGGTTTGAGAGAAAATTTGCAGAGTGTATAGGATAGATAGAATGGAGTTTTGCTTGTGAGTGATTTCAAAAAAGTTTACAAGTGTAAGTTTGGAGTTTTTATATGAGTAATGAACAGTGAGATTGACTGAAAAATCAACGTCTGAGATTGATTTGTTTTGAGATCGTTGATAGTCCAAGAGTTTAGTGGGGAGTTTTTTAAGATATCTTGACGGTTAGAAAAGAACCGCCTAAAATGAAAGGTATGGATTGAAAGGGTTGGTAGCCGGAAGGTCACATCGTCCGGGTTTTAAGGCGTGTGAGATAGGTAACTGTAAAGGTAAACCTGACTTGTACAACGCGCATTAAATGCTTGCCATACCAAAATCTCTTCGAAAAAGTGTAAGAAAGATTTAATTTTCAGAAAACACTCATTAGTAATTCTATTGAATCAAAATATATATTTTAAAAACTAAGAGGCTTTTGAGAAAAACATAAGTATAAACTTTTGACCTCCACTGAGGTTTGACCTCGTCTGATATTCAGGCCTCTTCTGAGATGAGGAGCTTCTACCGAGAAGGATCCTCTTCTGAATATGAACCTCCACTGAGTTGAAGGTAACTCTTCTGAGATTAAATCCTTTCTTTACTCTCCTGGATCTAGGAGTCCAAGCTCTACTGACAACTCTTGAAACCTTGCTTCAGCCAAAGGTTTAGTGAAGATATCTGCCTTCTGCTTGTCAGTGTGGATTTTGAGCATTTTGATGTCCTTCTTCTCCACATGATCTCTGATGAAATGATGCCTTATATCCACATGTTTGCATCTTGTGTGGAGAACTGGGTTTTCTGAAATAGCAATTGCACTATTGTTGTCACAGAAAATAGGGACTTCATTGGCAAAGATATTGTAATCTCTTAGTTGTTGTCTTAGCCAAAGAATTTGAGCACAACAACTTCCAGCTGCCATATACTCAGCTTCAGTAGTGCTTGTGGCTACTGAATTTTGTTTCTTGGAGAACCAAGAAATCAGCTTACTTCCCAAGAATTGACAAGTGTCTGAGGTTGATTTCCTGTCAATTCTACATCCTCCATTGTCAGCATCTGAGTATCCTGTGAGTTCCAGATTGTCATCTGAGGGATACCACAATCCCATATTCACAGTACCCTTAAGATATTTGAGAATCCTCTTAGCAGCTTCCAGATGACTTTTCTTGGGGTTGGCTTGATGTCTTGCACAAATCCCAACTGCAAATATGATATCAGGCCTGCTTGCTGTGAGATACAGTAGAGATCCAATGATGGCTCTATAATGAGTCTGGTCTACTGATTCACCATCTTCATCTGGTTCCATCTTGGTGTTGGTGTTGAGTGGAACTCTTGCTACTTTGCTGGTCTGGCATCCAAACTTGTTGATCAGCTCCCTTGTATATTTGGCTTGATTGATGAAGATTCCTTCAGGGGACTGCTTAACTTGAAGTCCTAGGAAGAAATTCATTTCTCCCATCATAGACATCTCAAATTTTCCCTTCATCAGTTGAGAGAACTTTTCACAGAGGACTTGGTTGGGACAGCCAAAAATGATATCATCCACATAGATTTGTACAAGCAATGTGTCCTCTCCTTTTGTGATCCTGAATAGAGTTCTATCAACTCTCCCTTTGATGAAACCATGATCTAAAAGGAATTGTGACAAAGTATCATACCAAGCTCTTGGAGCCTGTTTCAGTCCATATAGAGCTTTTCTCAGTCTATATACTTTGTGACTTTCTTCAAAACCTGGGGGTTGTTCCACATAGACTTCTTCATTGAGTACTCCATTCAAGAAGGCACTTTTAACATCCATCTGGTATACTTTGAATTTCTTGTGAGCAGCATATGCAAGAAATAACCTTATTGCCTCCAATCTGGCTACTGGGGCAAATGTTTCATCATAGTCAAATCCTTCAACTTGAGAATAGCCCTTTGCAACGAGTCTGGCTTTGTTTCTGACTATGATATCATTTTCATCCTTCTTGTTCTTGAATACCCACTTGGTTCCTATCACATTGCAGTGATATGGTCTGTCCACCAACTCCCAAACTTGATTCCTTGTGAACTAGTTGAGCTCTTCTTGCATGGCAATGATCCAGTTGGAATCTTGAAGTGCTTCTTCTATGGAACTTGGTTCCTGGTTTGATAAGAAACAACAAAACAAAGCACTTTCTCCATGAAAACTTCTAGTTTTGACTCCTGAGGAAGGATCACCTAGGATTTGCTCAACAGGGTGATCTGAGAGCCATGTTCTCCTAGGTTGATGCCCTTCAGTAGAGTTTAACTCTTCTGAAGTTGAGTCACAAGATATAGGAATAAAATTAAATTCAGGAAATAAAACAGAGGGTTGAAGTCCTGAGTCATCATTCAAGGTATTCTCATTCTCAATGGTAATCTCATTGGCTCCCCCTTGAATGATGGGTTCAGTGGATGTCTCAGCTGTGACCACATCTTCATTGACATTACTTACCTCTTGAACTGGGATAGTGTTCATCAGTTCAGTTGCTTGTTCAGGAGAGCTCTCAGGTGAGCTTTGAGGAGTAGTTTGACATTGGGTGACCTCTTTTAATTGTTGATCTTCTAAATTATCCCAGGTTGGGATGTATGAGTCAACATAATTCTCTGGATAGCCTTTAGACTTGATACTCAGTCTAGTTGGTCTTTTGCTTATTACCTCTTCATTCTCCTTACTCCTGGACTCAAAAGTAGTTTCATCAAAGACCACATGAGGTATTTCTTCCACAACAAGAGTCCTACAGTTGTAAACTCTGAAAGCTCTACTAATTTGGGAATATCCTAAGAAAATTCCTTCATCAGCTTTGCTATCAAAAGCTTTCAGTTGAGTTTTCCCATTGTTGTGAATGAAACACTTGCAACCAAAAATATGAAAATAGGATACCTGTGGCTTTCTGCCATTCCATAATTCATATGGAGTTTTTCCTTGATGTTTGGTTACCATGGATCTATTTTGAGTGTGGCAGGCAGTGTTGATAGCTTCAGCCCAAAACCTTTTAGGAACTTGAGCTTCTGCAAGCATTGTCCTTGCTGCCTTCTTGAGAGTTCTATTTCTTCTTTCAGCTACTCCATTTTGTTGTGGAGTTCTTGCAGCTGATGTCTCATGTGCAATACCTAATTCTTTGCAATAATCAGATATAATAGAATTAATGAATTCAGTGCCCTTATCTGATCTTATCTTTACAATGTTCAGGCTCTTTTCATTGCTAACTTTCTTCAGGAGCTCTGGCAGCCTCAGTTGAGTCTCCTTTTTGCTTGCTAGGAATATCACCCATGTGTACCTGGAGAAATCATCAACAACAACAAGTGTATATTTTCTCCCATTGATACTTACAGGGGTTACTGGACCAAAGAGATCCATATGTAACAGTTGAAATATTCTGTCAGTAGAGGTTGCTACTTTGCTCTTGAAAGATGTCTTTACTTGTTTTCCCTCCTGACATGCTTTGCAGATATGTTCTTTGTTGTATACTTCATTTGGCATTCCTTCTAACAGTCCATGTCTTGCTATCCTGTACATCATCTTGAAGTTCAGATGACTTAGTCTTTTGTGCCACAGCCAATTATTATCAGTTGAGCTCTTAGCAATAAGACATGCATTTGGTGTGCAAGACTTCCAATCTGCAAGATAAATATTTCCTTTCCTTGACCCAGTTAGTAGTACCTGTTGTGAAGATATATTCTTGACAAAACACAGGTTACATGAGAATTCAACACTGTATCCTTTATCACAGAATTGACTTATGGACAGAAGATTATGCTTAAGTCCACTGACAAAGGATACATTGCTTACTCTTACTGAGCCAATGATTAAAGTACCATACCCTTTAGTGGTTCCTTGTGAGTTGTCACCAAAGGTGACTTGTGGACCTTCTTTCTCAACAAATTCTATCAGGAGATCTTTGTTGCCAGTCATGTGCCTAGAACATCCACTGTCCAAGTACCAGACTGAAGATTTAAGAGCATCTCCTTTGTTGAGGTCCACTGAGCCCTGCAATCACAAATCAAGCTTTAGGTATCCATTTGGTGTTGGGTCCTACCAGGTTAGCTGAGAGAATCCTTTATTTGGCTTACCAATTTTAAGTTATCTTCAGTTAACTTTGTCTTAGATTCATTGAGATCTTTTATCAGTTGATCTCTACCATTTCCTTGACTCCTGAGGGTTTCCACCTCTTTTGTCAGTTCAATGGTAGATTTGGCTGAGTTCTGATCTGCTTGATTCCCAGACTCGATTAACTTGGAGTTTTCACTCAAAAGTTGTTTGTTTTCATCTTGAAGACAGAAACTTGTGTCTTGCAACCTTGAGAAATCAATCATCAATTGTTCCAAAGCGGACTGAAGATTGAGTTCCTCAGTTGACTCTGAGCTTAGCTCAGGTGTGTGTTCTAGAGAAATGGATGGATAAGATTGTACCTCTGGTTCTTCTCTTGCCATGAGGCACATGTCATCATCACTGCTGTCAGAGAACAGTCCATCAGATGACTCCAGATTTTCATCCACATCCTCAGCCACCATGGCTTTCCTTTCTCCATATCTTCTGTCTCTTTTGGCTTGCCTTTCCTTTCTTTCTTTTGTGCTCAGTTGAGGACAATCATATTGAAAGTGCCCAATCTTCTTGCACTGAAAACACCTGTTGGCATCATCATTCTTTTCCTCAGTGGACTCTCTGGTCTTTGATGATGATCCTTCAGCCTTGGTGTAATTCTTCTATTCCTTCTTCTTTTCCAGCTCAGATGAGATTTTCTCTCCTTCTCTGGTGGTCTTTTGTGGATAACTTCTACCTTTCCTGTTATCCCTGTAAAATCTTTTATACTTGCCAAACCGGCTGTTAAGTTGTTCAAACCTTCTAGCCATCAGGCTGAGTTCTTCCTGCATCTCAGCCTTGCTTTGAGACTTGCTTGTCTTTGTACTCTTCTGAGGCTTTGGGGATTTTGGCTCAGACTCCTTGGCTTTGAAGGCTACTCCCTTCTCAGCTGAGGTCTCATCAGGAGCCCTTTTCCTGTTCAGATCAAACTCATAAGCCTTGAGTTCAGAGAATACCTGTTGCACAGACATGCTGGATAGATCCTTGGTATTCTGCATCATCACAGATTACACATCCCATCTTGAGGTTAGACCTCTCAGGATCTTTAAGGCAACCTCCCTTTTGGTATAGACTTTTCCCAGAGAATTTATTTCATTCATGATGTCAGTGAACCTCCCATCAAGCTGGTCAATGGTCTCAGTGGGCTCCATGGTGAACTGCTCATACTTTTGAACAACTACTGAAAGCTTGTTCTCCTTTATCTTGTCAGTTCCTTCACACATGAGAGCAAGAGTGTCTCATAGTTCCTTTGCAGTCTTGCAGTGGATCACTCTTCCCATTACAGAATATGGAATGGTGGTGTAGAGAATGTTCATGGCTATGAAGTTGAGGTTGTTTCTCCTCCTCTCATCTGCAGTGAAGTTATCTTCATCCTTGGGCCATTCTTCTCTAGGATCTGCAATAGTTTCAGCTGTAGTTCTGGGGTTAGGTGTCATAAAAACAAATGGACCTTTAGTAATAACCCTCAGCATTTCATCATGCACACAGGCAAGATGAGCTCTCATTCTGATCTTCCAGAAGTCATAGTTTTCCACTGAGAATTGTGGAAGCTTGTGATGAGACATATGGTTCAAGGGATTAACTCCCATGTTGTTCTCTGCTGGTGGTGCTACCCTAGCTGCATTGTCAGCCATAGTATAAAAACAAGTTTATCAGAAGATCAATTCAGGTGACCTTGAAAAATACCTTTAAGCACAAGGTATACTTAGAATAATGGTCCTTTGAACCACTGCTCTGATACCAATTGTTGGTCCCGAAACGAGTGAACAGGTGTATGGGGGGGAATACACCTGTGATTACAAATTAAAACTTCTTTTAAAACTTATCAGGTTACTTAAAATAGTAGCTTGTCAGTGGACTTGAGGTCTGCTGAGAGTTACTTAGTGAAAGCTTGCTGAGATAATACCTCCACTGAAAGCTCAAGACTTTCAGTTGAACTACTATCTAATTAGCTTTCAGATGCGGATTAGTGAGCCCTTTAGAAAACTCGTTTTACTTTGATAAACTTGGAGGTTAACACACACTTAGGAAAGCAGATAATAAGAACACAAGATATAAAGTGGTTCAGAGATGAATCTCCTACGTTCACTGTCCTGATCAAACAAGAGAATTCCTTTCACTTGGAATTCCTTGTGTTATAGTGCCAAGGTGCACTGATCAACTAATCCTCTCTTAGGATGATTGATCACTAGGAAATTCCAGGTCCTAGTTCCCAAAATAAACCAGCTTTCAGACTGATACAACAATCAGCTTACTAACACCACTTAACACTAGCTCTCAACCTAAACACTGAGTAGGGTTTTGAGTAGGGTTTTGGTTCCAACTATTTTGAGATAATCCTTACAAGTTTAGCTCAAGGCTTAGGATTGGATTATCTCTTTCTAAGATTTGGATATAGCTTTTAAGCTTGGTTACAGAAGGTTTGTTAGGCTCTCTACAAATGTGAAACACTTGGGAAACAATGGTAATGAACACGTGCTTCTTAGTTGTTATGAATGTAGAGATAGCTTTGATCTTGTGAGTTTCCTGTGCATAGAAATGAACACGTTCTTCTGTATTTATAGGCTTCCTTGAAAATCTTCCTGTTGCATTTTAATCTTCTCAAGTAAGTCTTCTTGTATCTGATTGGTTCAAACGACTCTATTTGAAGCTTTAAGTCTTGTCAAGAACCGGCTGAAAGACCATGCCTATTCACCAACTTTCTGTAGATAGCTAGAGAAAGACTTTTGGTACTTGTCAGTTTAGAGCAGGTCGGTTGTCAGTAAAGTACACTAACGTGTCACCTTCTCATTGGACCTTTAGTCTGAATGCCCAGATTCTTGTCTTAATTTAAGGTGGAACTCCTCTGAGAGAACCTTCTTATTCCTTCATTTAATGTAAGCTTCTTGGTAATTTGTTTTGCCTTGTTCCAACCAGATTAACTAACAGCTTTTAATATGTTTAGTATTGAATGTGCTTTGTTAGTTCTCATCAGTGGACCTTGGTCCTCTCCTGATGGTTTCAATCTTAGTGAGAATGCACTTAGGAAACATTCAAGACTTAGACTTTTCTCAGATCACTTGCCTTCAGCGGACTTCACTTCAGTGGACTTCATCTTCAGCAGACTTCATTCTTAAATACACTCTAAAAATTACTAACTGAACTTCAGTTCCTTAACAGTTGAACTGTTTAACTAAGCACTAACTCTACTGAATAATTTACTTACAAAACAACTTAGGAGGAACATTTTGGCATCTAATCAAAACTTAAGTCTTATACATTTTCCCAACAATGGTTATCGTCCTTCATGCAACCACCTACTTGCATGGATTTGGTAAATGCATTAAATGAATGCCCATTGAAAACTGCAGGAACGGTTGTTAATAGGCAAACAGCCATACTAATGGGGCGAACAGGTATAAAGGACTAAGTAAGGATTACGAAGCAAAGTATTTACATTGGAAATGACTAGAAAAAATAATCAAGGGGGTGCGCAAACCAATAGTGATGGTATATTCCACGACTAACAACGGGTATGACGAACATTGAGTAGGCGAACAGGTCCTTGGGATCGGGGGCAAATATGAACATCTCGCCAAGTCATTAATGACGAAAAACTATCACCAAAGGTGGTGTAATAACCAATTTGAGGAGTGTACGACACCAACTTGCTTATGATGACGAATAGGATTATGACAAACAACACCGAAAATAAAGATTCATAAGCAAGCCCATGAAGAATAAACAGGTGAACAACTTATAAGCAGTCTACCCAGAAGGCGAACAACAAGTACAGAAGATATGCAAATGTAGGGTTACCCCGTAGACAATGGCGAATAACTTCAAAGACGTGATAAGATCAAAAAGAAGACTTTGTAACTAACTTTCAGCTTAGATAAGGTCAAATATTGTCAAAAGGACACATGTCAAGCATGCAAGCTTGGTAGTCCAAGAGTCTTGTACACCACCTACATGGTGGTTAGTATAAATAAGCTGCTCTTCTTTAATAAAAACAAGTTCAAGTTCACAAATACTCCAATACACACACTCATACACCTAAAAAAACACACACACGAAATAAATACGAATTCAATACTCGTATTTTCGATTTCATTACCCAATCTTTCGTATTTACTATAAATGATAGTAATCAATCATACGATCTTGCTTGGTGGTCCCAAAACCGGTTTAAAACAACCACTAATCCACACGATTAGAACCGATCACCAATAATTTGGCGGTTGAAGAAGGGTTCGAATCTTCGATTCCTAGAAATTATTATCCAAAACTTGAAGATTTGAATACATTCTTGAACTTTTACTTGTAACTTCAAGAACACTATTGAACACTATTCTTGGTGTTCTTCAATTTGAAACTTGAAGATTCAAAGACTAAGAAGATAATCCAAGTCAAGATATCTCAATCTAAAGAAGCTCAAGCTTCACATCGGGAGAAGCTTCCACGACTAGGGCTTCATCTATTGGTCACTATGATCGAGAACCACGGCATGCAAATAGAGCTTGATCCTTGGCGGTGACCCATATAATGCCTCCAAAATTATAGGCACTGGCTAGCAACCCTAATGAGCTAGCCAGGACGATTGCTGCTCTCCAAGCCCTCTAGAAACAGCGAGAACAGCCTGGGCCGTCATAAGTGAGAGCTAGATCTAGGCCGGCTGGGACATCAAGGCCCAGGTCTGCTCGCGACGAACAACATGAAGTGAACAGTGCCCAGGTCCAAAGAAGTAAGGGAAAAGGCAAGATAACTGATCGTCTTGAGGGCTAGGCTGAATCTACCTCCAGGCGAACAACTATTTTAAGCCATGGGACTTCCCGTCCCAGCACACAGGATAGGTTGGGCAGACCTCAAAACCAGCAGGAAGTTGCTCGCCCAAGAGCAGTGGAGAGGCGAGCAATTCATGAACAAGTCCACCCGTTAGTTCATGAAAGATTAATTAGGTCCGTCTTTGGGTGCCTAGGACCAAATGCAGCGAGCAACCCTAGAAGACAGCCTCAGGAGATTCCCCCTCCGAGTGAGGGACTGCGGCGAGCAGAAGGACATGCATCCTTGCTCACCGAACAGCCTCCAAGTCAGGGGGCATCTCTAGTTGAACTGTCAAGCTTGAGGAAAGTCGTGGAAAGCATGCAAGGACAACTTGACCTGCAAAGAGGGATTGGGGCGACCAGCATGCCAACTTCACCATTATCTTCAATCATTTTGAAGGCCCCAATCCAAAAGAAAATTTAATTTCCGGCTAACATACAATATGAAGGCACCGCCAACCCTCAAGTTCATCTAACCAAATATTCAGATTATATGATTTCCATAGAGGTTAGTGATGCTACTCAATACCGCTAACAATGGGGGATAGAGTGCACAATTGGTTTTCAGCTATGCCACCAACATCAGTTCACCCATTTGCTCAACTGGGCCGGGAGTTCCTCTCACAT
Organism: Ballota nigra; assembly: GCA_947034835.1. Classification (NCBI taxonomy): domain Eukaryota; kingdom Viridiplantae; phylum Streptophyta; class Magnoliopsida; order Lamiales; family Lamiaceae; genus Ballota; species Ballota nigra. Next base: position 17,578,762 of record OX344720.1, on the reverse strand, counting down.
TTTTCGACAGCTGGATCATATCTTTCACAGAAGTTCATGGAAAGATTCGACAAAATACTACTTGAGGGGGAACCTGTGAGTGAAGACACGAAGGTTATGGCCGTTATAGCCAGTTGAAAAAAGGTTTGGAATTATGGAAGGAGGTACATCTGAAGTGCCCAAAGAGTTATGCCAAATTTTAGAATCATGCCAGTATCTTTATCTCCATGCACGAAGTTTTGCAAGCAAACCTGTGGGACAACAAGGCATAAACACTGATCAAAAGGAGAATAACAAGAAACCCGGTGGAACCGGCTACCGAGTCCCGAAGAACATGAAGGCATTCAATGAAGGGATGGAACTGAAAGAGAAATTAAACTAGGTGCTAACAATATCAATTGATATTGTGTACAACAATGTGAAGGAAAATGAGTTGCTCACCCCTCCCCGAAAGATCCGGCAAGAGACAGGCAAACTCAGCCCAAACAAGTATTGTGCCTACTATCAAAGTGTGAGGCACTTTACAAGTGAGTGTAGAGATTTGCTAAAGAAACTTTGCCGGTTCTACGAGGGGGGTAAACTCTCCGATTTCGTCAGGAGACAACCTGGAAAAAGAGGCCGGGAGAACAGCTCAGAAGAGGAGATAGACCTCCAAGAAACAACAAACCTGGGTGACCAGCCCCTGCCGTAGCTGCTCGTCCAGTAGAAGATATGTACATGATGGAACAATCAGGACCTGCTGGAGGATGTTCTGATGGACGATCCCCATTGTCAAATCGAAAAAGAAAAGCTAAATTACGTGAAATAACTCAAGTACAAGAGATTGGGGTCAATGCGTCTGTCCTACAAACATCGGAGTTGACATTTACTGAAAAGAACTTGGACGGAATCTTGACTCCCATAACGATTCCCTCGTTATTTGTGCAAAGATAACCAGAGTACAACGATTGTTGGTAGACACTGGAGCCTATACCAACATCCTCTTCAAAAAGATGCTCGACCAACTGGGAGACTATTCGAGCTACATCAAAGATTCGAATCATCGAATTCTAGGCTTCGACAATGCTGTAACAGTTCCTTTGGGAATAATTAGGTTGTTAATACAACTTGTATCGACCGGGGTACTCGAGAAAAATATAACAAGAATGGTGGATTTCTTAGTTGTAGATTAGGAGTCAACATATAATGGGTTCCTTGGTCGACCCTTTTTTAATGAATTCAAAGCTGCATGTTCAACCTACAATTATTGTGTAAAATTCCCAACAGCAAGTGGAGTTGGTTCAGTAAAGGGAGACCAAAGGAAAGTTCATGAGTGTCTCCTTCAGTTATAATAAAATGAAAGACGGGTCTCCGTGATAGAAGCATCCACCAGCTTTTCCACTAATAAGCCCTCGGTGTTGAAGGATATTATAGAGACTGGGGAGGACCGTATGGAATTGGACGAGCAGCCTATCCCCACTGACAAACAACAGTTGGGCGAACAACCCATCACCACAGAGGGAGGACCTTTACCTGACGAACAACACTCAAATATTGACGAACAACTTGCTGTCAATAATTTGGAGGGTCGTAACCCGGCAAAAAATGTTGATTCCAGGCAGGCAGATGATCCAGAACCCCGCTTTGGGGTAGACCCAATGGACATCAAAAATGATTTCAACCTTTAGGGACCAATAAAGGGACAAAAACAATGAGCAACTCCAGTCGAAGAACTGGAAGCCCTCAAAGTTAATTCCGAAAACGAGGATCTAGAACTTTACATAGGATCTAAGCTTCCAGAGCCTTACAGATCCCGAATGGAAGAGTTTCTCAAGACGAATCTAGATGTTTTTGCATGGTCTCATGTAGACATGATGGGGATAGATCCAAAACATGCTTGCCATCAACTCAATATTAATCAAACCAGAAAGTCGTTCCATTAGAAGAGAAGAAAATACGGCCCAGAAAAGTATCAAGCCCTCAATGAAGAGGTGAAAAAGTTGTTAGATAATGATCTTATCAGACAAGCACTTTGCCCTGAATGGGTGGCAAACCCAGTTCTTGTGCGGAAGCTGAATGGAACCTGGAGGCTATGCATAAATTTTACGGATCTAAATGCAGCATGCCCGAAGGACAATTTTCCTCTTCCGCACATTGATCAACTGGTGGACAACACTGCAGGGCACGAAATGCTAACATTTATGGATGCATTTGCTGGTTGCCATCAAATTCCGATGCATCCCGACGATCAAGAAAACACAGCTTTTTATACAACTAAAAATATGTTATGCTGGAAAAAGATGTCATTCGCCCTCATTAATGCGGGAGCAACATATCAAAGATTGGTTAACAAGATGTTCGACGAGCAAATCAGAGATATTGTAGAGGTCTATGTCGATGACGTCGTAGTCAAATGTCCTAGAAAAGAAGACCACCTACAACTTTTGGCCCAGGTGTTTGGCATTCTCCGACAATATAACATGAAGCTAAATCCAAAGAAGAGCAGCTTTGGAGTCCATTCGGGGAAGTTCCTGGGCCATCTTGTTAGCTGACATGGGATTGAAGCTAATCCTACAAAAGTGAAGTCTATCGTGGATATGCAACCTCCTCACTCGGTAAAAGAAGTTAAAAGATTGACATGTTGCCTAGCAGCTCTGAACAGGTTCATATCACGATTAGGAGACAAGTGTCGTCCCTTCTTTGAAGCAATCAAAAAGGGAAAATTCACATGGACAAACAATTGACAGGGTGCATTCGAACAACTAAAAGACTATCTGGGAGATGTAAAGGTTTTATTAAAGCCCGTCTCAGATGAAAAGCTCTATTTATACCTGGGAGCATCCGAAGTGGTGATCAGCTCTGTGTTGGTACGGGGAGATGGTAAATTCCACCAACCAATCTATTACGTCAGCCAAGTTTTGTATGAAGCGGAGATCAAGTAACCCCCTGCCGAAAAGCTGGCGTACGCACTTGTCATGAGTGTAAGAAAGTTAAGACCGTACTTCTTTGATCATCAAGTCAAAGTACTAACAACTTTCCCACTTAGACAAATTTTACATCGCCCAGACACAGTTGGCCGCCTATTGAAGTGGTCACTGGAGATCAGCCAATTTGGGGTGACTTATGCTCCTCGAACAACGATCAAGGGGCAAGCATTAGCCGACTTTATCGTCGAACTAACTTTCCCCCAAGATCCGACGAGAGGACTTGATCATCCATGGCATCTCTATGTTGACAGATCATCCACCAACATGGCCTCAGGGGCAGGCGTGGTTCTCATTAGCCCCGACAGGCAGGTTTTCACCTCGACCATCAGGTTTGAATTCATGGCTACCAACAACAAAGCTGAATATGAAGCTCTTATTGCTGGTCTCCACCTATCCCTTGCAGTAGGTGTCAGACATCTATAGATATTTGGTGACTCACAATTGATTGTAAACCAAGTCCGAGGTGAATACGAGACAAAAGACGACCATATGATTGAATATGAACGAATAGTTGCTCACCTGATTTCCTTGTTAGATCAAGTCTTCATTGACAAAATACCAAGGACGAGCAACACTCAAGCAGATGCATCAGCTCGACTAGCAACAAGCGAAGGTCCAGTAGAGTTGGAGGACATTGTTATAATAAAGATGAGCAACCCGTCAACGACAAGCTACAATGTTAACCAACTGGACGAGCAGACTAAATATGAAGATTGGAGAACATAAATAGTCAAATACTTAGAAAATGGGGAAAAACCCAATAATTCTTTTGAAGCGGCCAAGCTAATCAAGCGAGCCGCCAGATATACCTTGGTAGGCAAGCAACTTTACAAAAGAGGAATATCAATCCCACTTCTCAAGTGTTTGCCTAGGGGTCAAGGACGAGCAATACTCGAAGAAATACATGCAGGAGTATGCAAAAATCACACCGGGGGGCAAATTTTGGCATACAGAATATCAGGCAAGGTTATTATTGGCCAACTTTACGTCAGGATGCAATCAAAATGGCGAAAACCTACCATCGGTGCCAGATTTTTGCTCCAAACATTCACACTCCGGCACAAGAGCTCATTTTAGTTTACAGCCCTTGGCCATTTGCAAGATGGGGAATGGATATAATTGGTCCTTTCCTGACAGGAGCGGGAAATTTTTGATTTTGCCATTGTGGCAGTTGATTATTATACAAAGTGGGCAGAAGCAGAACCTATGGTAAAAATTACCCAGCAGAAAATGATCAACTTTATCTGGAAGAACATTATCTGTCATTTCAGAGTTCCACAAACGATTGTGATAGACAATGGTCCACTGTTTGATCAAACGATTGTGATAGACAAAGTGGGGGATTAGAACCATTATTCTACTCCATACCATCCCCAATCAAATGGTCAAGTTGAAGCCGTTAACAAGATTATTAAACACGTACTGAAAATACGGTTGATGGAGAGCAAAGGCAATTGGTCTGAAGAGCTCCCAGAAGTTCTCTGGGCATACAAAGTTTCTCCGAGGTCTAGCACTGGAGAGACACCATTTACTATGGCTTTCGGAACAGAAGTTGTTATTTCAATTGAGCTCAAAACAAATACAATCAGGACGACCGACTTTTATGAACAAGCAAACAACTCTGCTATAGCTGCTGAAATGGAGTTGCTCGAAGAAAGACGATTGAATGTCGAGCTAAAGAATGTTACATATAAGCAGCGAGCAGAACGTTACTATAGTTCCCATGTCAAAGTTAGGGAATTCAAGGTTGGAGATTTGGTCCTAAGAAAGTTGCTCGCCCCACCTCCAGGAGCCAATACATTATGTTATAATTGCAAAAAGTATTGACAGAAATATAAAGGCAGTTAACATATGAAAGAAAACGAGCAAATAAAAGACAATTTCATTAATACTAAGGCTTTAAGCCTAAAAAATAGTACAAAAGTCTAGCAAAAAGTCGAACAACTATTACAAACGAGATCCTATTCTACTCCTGCCCTTGCTTGCCTCGAGGAGGATCTTGAGGTTGATCTGTTGGGTTATCAATGAGCAACCCGGCAACTAAGTCATCAGCAGCTTGTTGCTCGCCTTCGGGGTTGACCTACTCGCCTATTTCATTCCTTTCTGCGGCGGGGGGCGAGTGAGAGTGACGCTGGGGTCAAGGAAGTCTAACTTGACCCCGTAATCTGCCATATCACCAAAATGAAGTGTAGAGCCTGGTGTAGGAGGATAAGCCTCCAAGAACTCTATCAAATTATGGTCAATGTCCTCCACTATGTGAGGAACATTGTGCGTATTGACCGAACGTATGTAGTCAGCTAGGCACAGATGTAGCCAAGATTCGAGCAGGGTCCAAGGTGGGCCTACAACTGGTTGGCAAACTCCTCCTGGGTTAGCATCTCAGCCATTTGTTGTTAGAGGCAAGCAACCTCGGCCTCCAGCTCGGCAGACTTCTGCTCGCTCTCTTCCCTTCTTTTCATCTCCACCTCGAGGGAAGTTTGGGAATTGGCGAGCTCAATTGATTTGGCCTTAAGCTCGGTGGAGACTTCTTGATAAGACTCCAACTTCTTCTTCTCCCTGTCATCGGCGAGCTTAAGTTGGTTGTTGAGACGGTTGATCTTAGTATTGTATTGATTGATCAGACCGTCTTTCTCTTCAGTGAGTTGTCGGGCAGTAGTAGCATGACGACGAGCAGACTCCTCTAGCTCGGCGATTTGTGATAGGCTTTTTTGGGCCGCCGTCAAGGAGTTAGCAGCATTAATCATGGAGAGGTGAAGGTTGTCGATGGCCCCTTAGGTTTGAACGGCACGGTTTAAAGTTTTGTACAGGCGCGAATAACTACCTCAGTTACTCGACGGACGTGATCATCGATGATATCCTGGAATGATGATGGGGTCTTGGAACACACAAACTGGTGCACCATCTCAGCTCGCTCAGGATGATCATTAGGCCGAAATCTGCGAACAAGATAAAAAGAAAGAATTAGGAAAAGTTTGAAGAAAATTTTCATTCATGAGCAAAAAATACAGAACAAAAATCATACTCAAAGAACTTGAGGCTATCCCAGCCTAAGTGTAACGACCCGAAACCAAATTAGGATTTTCATGATTTATGTATAATGTGTTTAAATGAAATGTTTGATTTAAATATATGTGCATGCAAGTTCTAATTTTTCAGGTGACAGACAAGCATTTCGAGCCGAAAAACCCTACTAGCACTTTTTGAGTTTTATCCGTAAAACGGGTCGACTTTTTATAATAAAAATTTAAAGGATTCAAAATGATAAATAAGAACATTTATATGAACCACAAAAATAATACGAATTTAACGGTATGTTTGAATTGAATTTTAGAACCAAAAGCCGAACTGAAAAATATCAAAAATACACTGTTGAAGCTAAAATTGTGTCTAGGATCGGGATACCATAAATGACAGCCCCAAATCTGATAGAAATATCCCCTCATGAAGTCCCATACTCAAGTGCAATCTCATGATGATATATTATGTCTAGCCCTAAACACCCCCTACACACTCAATCATTATTACCTTACATTTAATACACCCAATACCAACCCTTCACTCCTCCCTCTTCCCTTCTATAAATACCAACATCCAATCCCCATTCTTTATCTTGCAAACACACAAGAGAAGTTTAGAGAGGGAGAGAAAGAGAGAGAGAGAGAGAGAGAGAGAGAGAGAGAAAGTTAGGAGTAAGAGTAGAAGGAGAATGAGCCCTCTCCTCTCTTCCCCCTCTTGGCCTACACCACCACCACCTAGGAGGAGTGTTTTCCCCACCATCTTGAAGCCAATAGAGTGTTAGAAGCTAGGATGTTCATCCTTGGTTCCTAATCTTCCAAGAAAGAGAGGAAAACTACAAGGGTAAGCCCTATAAACCCATTTCTCTTAATACTTTGATCATATTTTGTTTTGGGCATGAAACCCTTAGAAATGGCATGTTAAGAACCTTTCCCAAGCTTTTTTAAACTGTAAGAATGATATATGAGGTTTGAGTTTAAGATTCCCCACGATTTTGAGCTTATATGATCGTTTATGAGAAAGTTTGACAAAGTTCATTTCTACCCGAGTTAGCTACTGTCTCTTTTTTGACGAACCCATTTCGGATGTTTATTGATGTTAAAAAATTATGAAATATTTTCTGGATATATTATTTGATGTATATAAGTAACTGTGAAAATTTCATGGTCATTTTATTTATATTGAGGGAGAATAAATTCATGGAAATTTGTATGTCTGAAACCGTGCGAAACTGGGAGCAGCGACTCTATCTAACCTTTTTGCCTATTTAAATATTTATAAAATTATAGAAAAATTTGGGGAATTTTCCTTTGTTTTATTTTAAGACATATCCAAATATCCTAGCATTTTGTATAAAATATAATGAGATATACATGTTTTAATATTATGTGGTAAATACTTAACTGAGGTTGATTCTTTGTTTTGAAAAATTCATTTGACCCTTTTATATATGTTTAAAAATCTTATAAAAATTTGAAAATGTTCTCCACTGAGTCTGCAATTCTCTATAAAATATTTGGTTAATTTTGATTAAGTTTATAATAAGTTATGTATTTTTAAGTGTTTACTTGTCCAAGAATGTGTTTGAGTGTTTTACTTGCTTTTGATTGTTGAATGAACCCGGAAGATCCAAAACCCCAACCGGTGAACCCGTATTGAATTAGAGTAACCTTACTACCCGAATGACCAAGTTTCATCGCCTTCCTTTAACTTGAACGAAACCCTAGGACTATTTTAATAGGATAAATATTCTCTATATAATTATGAATGACTTGTGTTTACTTGTCCAAGAATGTGTTTGAGTGTTTTACTTGCTTTTGATTGTTGAATGAACCCGGAAGTTCCAAAACCCCAACCGGTGAACCCGTATTGAATTAGAGTAACCTTACTACCCGAATGAACAAGTTTCATCGCCTTCCTTTAACTTGAACGAAACCCTAGGACTATTTTAATAGGATAAATATTCTCCAATAACCGAAAAGCCCTAAGTATGATGCAAAGTTGAGTAATAAACTAAAAGAATGAACGATGACTAAATGAGTGGATTGTGTTAGGTAAAGTGGGGTTAGCTCGGAAGCTCGGAGGTCGCCTTTGTTCTAAGCAATCAAGAAGTTAAGCTTTATCTCTAAAAGTTTCCAGGTGGGTGACACTATCTGTATAGCTAGTTAATGTTATATGGATTGTTGTCAGTTTTCTGAAAAAAAACATAATGAATATCAGTAAAAGACATGAACAATCTTATGAATGTGAATGCGAGTATGCGATTTATAACAATGTGAGCATGTGGTATGTGATTTGTGAATTATGTGAAAGTTGTAAGGGAAGCTGATGGAGGGATAAGGACGGAAGGGACAAGGACGCGGTGGAGTCGCTACTGGTGCCCCCCGAACAGGGATAAGGATGTGGTTGAAAGAGTACCAGTACCCCCAAACTTTAAGGGACAAGGATGCGGTAGAGTCGCTACCGGTGCCCCCCCCCCAACAGGGATAAGGATGTGGTTGAAAGAGTATCAGTGCCCCCATATTTTTAGGGACAAGGACGCGGTGGAAATGTCACCGGTGCCCCCCATATGAATAAGAAAGGAGATTGATGGGCCTTTGAACCATATGATTGATGGGCCTTTGAGCCATATGAATGATGGGCCTTTGAGCCATATGAATGCTTTGTTCTAAATATGTGTTTATAAGTGTTATGTTAAAGAAAACGAATACACATGACCATAACCAACTGAAAGGTGAAAATCTTAAAAGTATTATTATTTTGAATCTCCTGACAATCTGTATAACAGCATACAGGTTACCCGCTGAGATTTTATCTCACGCCCCTCTCTAAATATTTTCAGGTTATGATGCTGAGGTTCGGGAGCTGCCGTAGATGACTTCTTCCCACTCCCACTTATTAATTAAATAAACTGTTTTTTTATCAAGTTTGAGACATTATGCTATTTTAATACTACTGTTAATCTTTTGTCACTAATGCCTCGAGAGTCATACCCAGGACTCGTCGGGATATTTCCTTATTAAGTAATGGGAAGATGGTTTTTATTAAGTAACAAACTGGTGTTTTCTCAAATAAGTATCATGTTAAGTTCTTCCGCTGCATCTGTATAATTATATTTATTGTTTTATCTTTTATAAGAAATTTTCCGGCTCAGTTTTTATGGTTCACTAAGTGATGACTCGGGTTTAGGACGTTGTGACCTCAAAGGTCAACTTTCTAAATTCTGGGGCGTTACAGGTGGTATCAGAGCTTATGTTCAAAACTTCGGACCAAATGATTTATTTTCCTTTATTTCAAAACTTTCACTTAGTAAAGTAGACAAATTTTATAAACTTCAAATTAAATATCACTAGTGGGAAGGTTATCTACAGCGAGCATACCGGAAAAACCTCAAGATATGTGATGTCTTATGAGAAATCTATTAACAAAACCCTTACAAATAAGAAAACCAAAAACGAAAGAAAGAACACAGAAGCTTATGAGGACAAGCGCTTGAATTTCATACTATTTGCGCATGTATGTGAAATTACTTGATTATTCATGTTATGCTATTCTATGACGTCATTTTCTCTGGCGAGCAAAATTGTTATGTCGTGTATACTATTACTATTTTATTTTTCTCCTTTAGTGTTCTGTCTACAGACCTTAGATCTATTCTAGGTTGAGAAATTTAGCATATAGGCACAACTACTGGACCTTGGAGTAGTCTGAGTTTGAGACCCTAATGGTTTTGTGGCACGCCTTATCTAGCTGTCGAGAAAGAGCCATCGACGAAGACATGGTGGATACGGATCATGAGGACCAATCAATCTCCCAAATGGCCCCTGACTGGCATGACATCGAGACATGACCTAGTCACCTTCATGGGTCCTTTGCCAACTAGTACATGTTTGAATTTTGGTTATTGTTGAAATAATCTCCCGGTAGTAGCCAAATGACCCTTATCATTGCGAACTAAGATATTTCGTGGATTGACTTAGACTCTAACCTTATGGTAGCTCGAGCTATATCTTTTGTAGCAGTCTCGTAGCCTTCACAGTTTGGCTTATTATGTATATCTTGACTACTTTTAATATTATCTTTATATATTTTGGAAGTCTCGCATCTTTTGATTTTCGTTGGAGACCCGTTTCTCTCCGTTTAACTTTGAGAAATCGTTTTTCTCTTTCCAATTATGTATACTTACTACAGTCTCACGTACTTTATTTCGTGGGATATTCTATTCTATCTGTTATGTTTATCTTATGTTTGCATCGTGTGTCATTATTTTCCCTAAGATGCATCGTTGTAGCTCGTTACCGTGCTGCTGATCATGACAGTATGTTCCGATTTCTGTGTGCACCCCTGCGTGATTGAATTAATACCATGTTGTTAAATGTTGGATTCTTTTATTTTGAATTTTATCATACCTATATAAAGTAATCTATTTTCTTATTTGCTGCTTGGTACCTAGTTGTTTAGATTTCACTCCTTGTGTCTAAGAAGTTGGGAAATTTTGGAAATAGGAAGTACCAAAGGAGAAAGTTTAAGGTAAGTATTGCACCTACGTGTTCCGTAAGAATCCAAGATGTAGTATGGGAGTAAGGATGAAATATAATGGACTATAAATAGGGATCAAACTTGACCTTAACATTAAGATTTTAGCATAATCTTGGGAATAGACTAGTTATCAAAACACAAGACGATTAACTAGGTGGACCAAGGAAACCACGTTCTTGTCGAAATAAAATTTTGGATAAAGTTTGAGGAAGAATAATTTTAGGGTAACTCTAGATTAATAGATAGAGTCTCACTAATGAATTAGTACCACTGCAAAGGTTGTTAAACGAAATGTTCATATGGGTTGACACATCACCGATAGGGTAGCCGGTTTTACTCGTGACGAAAATATTTATTAAGTTGTAAAAAAAAAAAAACTTCCACCTCTTTTTTTTCAAACTACAACTTTATCATTTCCACTCAACCCCTCCAACGGTCGTAAACGGTAATAAACAATCATATTTTCGAAAATTTTGCTCTATAAATACCTCATTTCACTCCCACCTCTAAGCACCATTCTTTGAATTTTTCAACCTCATAACCGAAAATGAGTAAACTCTTTCTCACCATCGTCGCTTTTGTTTACGTCCTCATGCTCATCATTTGTTATAAAGCAGAGGAGGAATTTAGTGCACCTCTCGTACTTACCACGATACTCGTTGCGTATTTTTTAGTTTTAGCTTGGGTAGTAGAATTTTTATGATTTATATGTAATGTCTTGAAGTATGAATAAAAGATCCTTCGATCGTGTTGTTTATTTTTTTTTCTTCTTTTTCTTTTGCTCTCGTCTTGAGTAGAGCTCTAAATATTTACGCATCTATTGCTTCTTTGAATAAACTTTTCCCTTATTTATGTAAAAAAGAAAAAAAAATTAATGTTTGATGTAAGAGGTTAAGGTTACTATCGACAAGATTAAGTTTCGACTAATAAGATATGAGTACAAATATTTTGGGAAAAGATAGCGGAAGTAAGGATCACAATATTCATCGAAAAGATAAAATCTATAGGAAGTGCCGAATGTTTAAGAAGAACAAGTGAATTTTGGGGACGAAATTATTTTAAGAAGGGAAGGATGTAATACCCCGAACCAGAGTTAATACGGATATTCATATGATTAAATGCTATGTGAAATTTTTCGGGAGATATTTCTATGTGTTGGCTACAACATATCCAAAAATTCAAGGTGTTTTGTTGAGAAATAAATGAGTTATGAATTTTTGAAATCTATGTATTATTTCTCGAGAAAGATCATGAATAGTAAAATACGGATTTGAAATTTTCATTCTATTCATGATAAAATTCTAATTTTTGTTTATCATATGTTAATATGATAATATGGGACCAGATATTCAAAATTCAAAGTGTTTTGATGAAGGAAACGAGAGAAATAAATTTTTGAAATACGTGTTATAAATTTATGAACTATTAATTATAAATATCTTTCCTATGTCCCTGTTCATAAGAAAATTTTGAAAAACTTATCACACTTTCTTTGGAGTTAGTCTATGACACATATGAAATTTATGACCACCGGACATAAAATAAAGGAGAAACAAAACCCCAAAAATCACTTGTGCTATACCGAACCAAACAGTGAAGCTTATAATTAAGGATCTAAGTCTAAGCCGTGACTTAACTTATGAAGAAGTATATGTGACCATTTTTGGGAAGAAAAATTCACCTTCTGAAGAATCGAGAAGTCCCTTTAGTACTAGTACAATGGAGCCGACACGAAAAAGAATGAGTCACTTAGGAAAGAGAGGAAGATACATTAGTTAAATACCCGCAATGCCTTTAGGATAAGTAAGTAAATTTCGAGGACGAAATTTCTTTTAAAGGGTGTAGGATGTAACGACCTGAAATCAAATTAGGATTTTCATGATTTATGTATAATGTGTTTAAATGAAATGTTTGATTTAAATATATGTGCATGCAAGTTCTAATTTTTCAGGTGACAGACGAGCATTTCGAGCCGAAAAATCCTACTAGCACTTTTTGAGTTTTATCCGTAAAACGGGTCGACTTTTTATAATAAAAATTTAAAGAATTCAAAATGATAAATAAGAACATTTATATGAACCACAAAAATAATATGAATTTAACGGTATGTTTGAATTAAATTTTGGAACCAAAAGCCGAACCGAAAAATATCAAAAATACACTGTTGAAGCCAAAATTGCATCTAGGATCGGGACTACCATAAATGACAGCCCCAAATCTGATAGAAATATCCCCTCACGAAGTCATATACTCAAGTGCAATCTCATGATGATATACTATGTCTAGCCCTAAACACCCCCTACACACTCAATCATTATTACCTTACATTTAATACACCCAATACCAACCCCTCACTCCTCCCTCTCCCCTTCAATAAATACCAACATCCAACCCCCATTCTTTATCTTGCAAACACACAAGAGAAGTTTAGAGAGAGAGAGAAAGAGAGAGAGAGGGAGAGAAATTTAGGAGTAAGAGTAGAAGGAGAAGGAGCCCTCTCCTCTCTTCCCCCTCTTGGCCTACACCACCACCACCTAGGAGGAGTGTTTTCCCCACCATCTTGAAGCCAATGGAGTGTTAGAAGCTAGGATGTTCATCTCTGGTTCCTAATCTTCCAAGAAAGAGAGGAAAACTACAAGGGTAAGCCCTATAAACCCATTTCTCTTAATACTTTGATCATATTTTGTTTTGGGCATGAAACCCTTAGAAATGGCATGTTAAGAACATTTCCCAAGCTTTTTTAAACTGTAAGAATGATATATGAGGTTTGAGTTTAAGATTCCCCACGATTTTGAGCTTATATGATCGTTTGTGAGAAAGTTTGACAAAATTCATTTCTACCCGAGTTAGCTACTGTCTCTATTTTGACGAACCCATTTCGGACATTTATTGATGTTGAAAAATTATGAAAAATTTTCTGGATGTATTATTTGAAGTATATAAGAAACTGTGAAAATTTCATGGTTATTTGATTTATATTGAAGGAGAATAAATTCATGGAAATTTGTATGTCTGAAACTGTGCGAAACTGGGAGCTGCGACTCTATCTAACCTTTTTTCCTATTTAAATTATTTATAAAATTATAGAAAAATTTGGGGATTTTTCCTTTGTTGTATTTTAAGAAATATCCAAATATCCTAGCATTTTTTATAAAATATAATGAGATATACATGTTTTAATATTATGTGGTAAATACTTGACTGAGGTTGATTCTTTGTATTGAAAAATTCATTTGACCCTTTTTTATATGTTTAAAAATCTTATATAAATTTGGAGATATTCTCCACTGAGTCTGAAATTCTCAATAAAATATTTGGTTAATTTTAATTAAGTTTACAATAAGTTATGTATTTTTAAGTAAAGCATGTACTGTATGACAAACTATATTTTAAACCCGTTTTCCATCAAACATTTGACAATGTTTCATAACTCAAATGACTTAGGTTTCTAAATGAAAAATGTTAATTTTTAAGTTTTGTATAAAATATTCTAATTTCATGATTTTTTAATGTATCCACTGTGAGATATGATTTTTAGACTTCAATATACACTGTTTTGACGAATGTCTTGGTGTTCTATTTTCAAATGCAAATGTACCCTATTTTCGTAGATCAAATGACTTGGTACCCTGAATGAACTTTGTTCCATATCATCCGATGTATAACATACTAAAATTTCATAATTTTCCAGTAAGTATAAATATCTTTTTCAGTTAATACATATATGTATGTCTTTTGTTAAATAAGTGATACTTTTATAAACAAGCATGCTTTAGGTATATGAATGACTTGTGTTTACTTGTCCAAGAATGTGTTTGAGTGTTTTACTTGCTTTTGATTGTTGAATGAACCCGGAAGATCCAAAACCCCAACCGGTGAACTCGTATTGAATTAGAGTAACCTTACTACCCGAATGAACAAGTTTCATCGCCTTCCTTTAACTTGAACGAAACCCTAGGACTGTTTTAATAGGATAAATATTCTCCTATAACCGAAAAGCCCTAAGTATGATGTGAAGTTGAGTAATAAACTAAAAGAATGAACGATGACTAAATGAGCGGACTGTGTTAGGTAAAGTGGGGTTAGCTCGGAAGTCGCCTTTGTTCTAAGCAATCAAGAAGTTAAACTTTATCTCTAAAATTTCCAGGTGGGTGACACTATCTGTATAGCTAGTTAATGTTATATGGACTGTTGTCAGTTTTCTGAAACAAACATACTGAATATCAGTAAAAGACATGAACAATCTTATGAATGTGAATGCGAGTATGCGATTTATAACAATGTGAGCATGTGGTATGTGATTTGTGAACTATGTGAAAGTTGTAAGGGAAGATGATGGAGGGATAAGGACGGAAGGGACAAGGACGCGGTGGAGTCGCTACCGATGCCCCCCAAACAGGGATAAGGATGTGGTTGAAAGAGTACCAGTGCCCCCAAACTTTAAGGGACAAGGATGCGGTAGAGTCGCTACCGGTGCCCTCCCCCCCCCCCCCCCCCCAACAGGGATAAGGATGTGGTTGAAAGAGTACCAGTGCCCCCATATTTTTAGGGACAAGGACGCGGTGGAAATGCCACCGGTGCCCCCCATATGAATAAGAAAGGAGATTGATGGGCCTTTGAACCATATGATTGATGGGCCTTTGAGCCATATGAATGATGGGCCTTTGAGCCATATGAATGCTTTGTTCTAAATATGTGTTTATAAGTGTTATGTTAAAGAAAACGAATACACATGACCATAACCAACTGAAAGGTGAAAATCGTAAAAGTATTATTATTTTGGATCTCCTGACAATCTGTATAACAGCATACAGGTTACCCGCTGAGATTTTATCTCACGCCCCTCTCTAAATATTTTCAGGTTATGATGCTGAGGTTCGGGAGTTGCCGTAGATGACTACTTCCCACTCCCACTTATTAATTAAATAAACTGTTTTTTTATCAAGTTTGAGACATTATGCTATTTTAATACTACTGTTAATCTTTTGTCATTAATGCCTCGAGAGTCATACCCAGGACTCGTCGGGATGTTTCCTTATTAAGTAATGGGATGATGGTTTTTATTAAGTAATAAACTGGTGTTTTCTCAAATAAGTATCTGCTGCATCTCTATAATTATATTTATTGTTTTATCTTTTATAAGAAATTTTCCGGCTCAGTTTTTATGGTTCACTAAGTGATGACTCGGGTTTAGGACGTTGTGACCTCAAAGGTCAACTTTCTAAATTCTGGGGCGTTACACTAAGTATGTGAGGTCCTCGGGACCCTTTGTCCGCACAGCCTCGTGGCTCTTGCCCGCTTTTCCTCCACAGGCAACCACGTCAGTAGATGGGGAGCGAACAACTTCCTCATCAGATTGGCAAGCAGTGTGTGCTCCCACTTTTTCTTTCCCTTTCTCTATTTGAGGTTGTGGGGATGCAACAGTTGTGCCATCTGCCCGTTTGAGCTTTTTTTACCCATGGGGAGGAAGTGGGGATCGAGGTGTTGGTGAGGAGGAAGGAGCTGCTGGAATAGGAGCACTCTACCGAGCAGCTTGTGCACCAGCTGTCTTGGTCACAAAGGAAACAATCTTGGTGGGAGGGTTACCCTTTACTTTCCTACCGCGAGCAAGAGGCATTTCGAAGACTCTTTGTTCTAGGAGAAAGTAGCTTGGGGGGACGGCAAAAGTCACTTGCTCGGCTAAAAACTATATATATATATATATATAAGTCACATTAGAACAATGAGGTTGGAATCAAGGACATGAGCGAACTAATATTATTACGGACATAGAATATTCTAATTCTCATACTTGGGGGTACCTCGGCTTGAGCTTCAAGGTGATGAGGATAGGTGTATAAGCGAGCAGCTTTCTTACACTTATCCTCGTTGAGATGATCAATCGTCCTATCAGCTCGGTTTCGCAAGGCGACCAGGTAGGAGGTGAACAGAAACTCAGAATTGATTTCCTCTTCTCTACTTGCCCACTTAAACAAACGAGGACCTACATAAAGACAAATAAGAGTTAAATTAGTCTCACTTGAAAAAAGTCTCAAGTAAGAGTGGGCTCACGATGGAGTTTCCCATAAGCCTCTTGGGTTTGAACCCTGGCATCACACCATGTCCGCCAGAAGATTATCGCCAATCCCCTCCGATGAAAAATAAATGTTCTTTCCAATTTCAATTTTTGTTTGGCACCCCTCCACCACCTTAAGACCTGCGCGCGCCTTCAGATAGTAATATCCTTTCTCCGCTGCCGAGCATTTTGTGATCGTAATCATATAATTGACTTCATCGGGAGTGATGCGCTCCACATAGCCTTCCAGCACGAATAAACTCATAACATCGAGCAAGTTCATCCACCCTATCGGAGTTATCTGTGTAATGGGCAAGTTGGTCACCTGAAGGAAGCGACCAACAATTGGTAGTAGGGGCAATCCGAGTCCGGTAATTAGGGTGTCCACGTTGATCGCTGTGCAGCCGGGGGGAGGGCGATCAGCTCGTTCTTTCTTCTCAGGTGCCCACATGTAAATATCATAGGGGATTTGATACGTCTCCCGGATCAGGTCGAGCTCATCACGATGAACAATACTGCAAATCTTGCTCGTCTAAAACTCTGTCCTCGGGGATTTATATTTTAACCTTTTGGGAGGGAGAAATCTATTTTCGTGTTGTTCAGCATATGTTCGCCATTTAAATGGACGAGCAACTCCAACGGGGATTTTATTCTCCATCAGTTTAGGATTTGGGAACCCAATCCTCTCTAGGAACTCCCAAGTTAGCTCGTCAAATTCGGGATCTGACTCTTTAGATTCTGAACTCGAAGACCCCCCTTCGTTCATCTCCATGTTCGCCGCCTCTGCAATTTCCTCGCCGGAGGGGCGAGCGCCAGTATTCTCTATGGATCATACCACAGAATCAACGTTGGGATCAGAGTTAGAAGAAACTCCGAATGGAGGTTTCTTTTCGAAAAGGAGTAATCTCGAGGAGTGATCTATTCACGATTTCCAAAGGGTTTTCGTTGCTAGACTGAGAGGACATCGAATGAGGCAAGGAAAATAGATAATTTTAAGAATTCAGAGGTTAAAACGGAGGAATATCCGATTGTGAAGAGAACGACGGTGATGGCGGTGCTTCCGCGGAACGGTGGTGGTGATGGAATTCGATTCTCAGAGTAAAAATAAAGAGAGATACGAAAAATGCAAGGAAAGAAGAAAAATTAATTGGACTCTCTACCTTTTGAAGTCTAAACGGCCGAAATGCGATATGACGTCGGAAATTTAATGATAGTAGCTGGAAAATTCAGGAGTCACCAGAAAAAATGGTGGTCTCGCCGGAAGTTTTGAAAGAAGTAGTGAAAAGTGGGAAAAAATCTTAACTTCTGGCTTTTATATGCAAGAACAAAAACGGTGTACAACCTGTATTATTTCAAAAATTATGGGGTAAAAATATGAAAAACGGGGTTTTTCTGAATAAGGTTTAAACTGGAAGGAACTAAATGGAATTGTTGGGGTGCGTGGCCTCTATTTTAACCGCGCGTGGGCGGCACATAATCATGCCGCCCACGTCATCCTTGGACGAATCCCCCAGATTTTGGGAGGTGAAACGACGCTATAAAGTTGTTCACGGCAGGAGAAGTGGTTCGCCCCAATTTGTCACAAGGACGGTATCCTGACCACAGTTGCTCAATGCAAAGTTGCTCGTCCAACACAACATCTGGCCAGAATAGGCGGCAATTGTTGATAGGCGAACAACCATACTAATGGGGCAAACAGGTATAAAGGACTAAGTAAGGATTACGAAGCAAAGTATTTGCATTGGAAATGACTAGCAAAAATAATCAAGGGGGTGCGCAAACCAATAAAGAAGTATATTCCACGACTAACAACGGGTATGATGAACATCAAGTAGGCCAATAGGTCCTTGGGATCGGGGGCAAATATGAACATCTCACCAAGTCATTAATGACAAACAACTATCACCAAATGTGGTGTAATAACCAATTTGAGGAGTGTACGACACCAACTTGCTTATGATGACGAACAGGATTCTGACAAACAACATTGAATATAAATATTCATAAGCAAGCCCATGAAGAATAAACAGGCAAACAACTTATAAGCCATCTACCCAGAAGACGAACAACAAGTACAGAAGATATGCAAATGTAAGGTTACCCCGTAGACAATGGCGAACAACTTCAAAGACGTGATAAGATAAAAAAAGAAGAATTTGTAACTAAGTTTCAGCTTAGATAAGGTCAAATGTGGTCAAAAGGACACATGTCAAGCATGCAAGCTTGGTAGTCCAAGAGTCTTGTACACCACCTACTTGGTGGTTAGTATAAATAAGCTGCTCTCCTTCAATAAAAACAAGTTCAAATTCACAAATACTCCAATACACACACTCATACACCTAAAAACACACACACGAAATAAATACGAATTCAATACTCGTATTTACGATTTCATTACCCAATCTTTCGTATTTACTATAAACGATAGTAATCAATCATACGATCTTGCTTGGTGGTCCCAAAACCGGTTTAAAACAACCATTAATCCATGCGATTAGAATCGATCACCAACAACTCAGGCTTGTCAGGTCCGTACATGCATTGTTCTCCTGATTGGTCCACGTCATCCAGTAGGTGAGATTGTCAAAACTCACTCTTTAGTTCAGTCTTGTCTTTTCTGAGTTCATCCTTGTTCTCATCTTCATGTAGGGCCCATCGCTAACATTCTCTTTGCTTGCTTGGATCCTACTCCAAGTCTTTCCCAAATACTCAGTGGTATGTTCCCTTCAAGACTGTGAGTTAGCAATGATCTCAAGATCATGTTCTTCATCCTGACACTTACTCAGCCAGCTTAGAAGGACTGCCATAAGTTTAGTGATGGTGCTCTTGTGATCTTCAGGCTTCAGTCTTGATTGTCATCAGTGAGTTCTCCTTTCACTAAGTACCTGTGAATATAAATTACTAGTATGATCCCTGCGAAAAATCGCGGGTTTTGACAAAAAAAATATTATATTTATTTTTAAGAACATCATATTAATATATTTTTATTAATTTGGTTATCTATTTATTTATTATTTATTATTTGCAAATGTATTAACGTTTTTTGGCATATTGTAATCGGACTTTACTTGACCCATATTTTATAAAATTTGGCCTAAATTGGATAAAATAAAAAAGAGTGTCCTAATTTTGCAAGTTTGTAAAGGCATTATCCTTATTTTTGCAGGTTTGTAAAGATATTATCTCAATCTTACAAACTCGTAAAAATAGTTTTCTAATTGAACAAACACTCATAGAAATAGTTTCCTAAATAATAATTTTTCCGTTATAGCCAATTTAAAGAATATTAATTTTAATTTAAGGAACATTAATTGGTTAAAGTAAATGTATCTAAAAATAATTATAAAGTGGTTCATATATGAAATAATTTAATTCCAAAACATACTCTCAATACTAATATCTTAATATTAAAATAGGTAATACCAAGATGAGGTTAATCATGTTTCTAATATATCGTCAATATTGTCTGAACTACGAATTGAATTGTATACAATAAATCATACCTTATAATTTATAACTAAAATAACAAAATTTCCCTTATAACCAATATATTTTAGAAAAGCAAGATTTAGAAAAATAAAAAAATAGGGTCAATTTATTCTGTCTTTAAATAAATTTTTTAATAAGTGAATAATATCAAAATCAATGATGGAACAAAATTAATGGATTGAACAAAAATGCAAACAAAAAAAAGGACCAAAAATCTGCAAAGAAATTGCAAAAAGTTTGATACCATGATTCTGTTATCTAATATATATATATATATATATATATATATATATATATATATATATATATATATATATATGTAAGTATGTGTGTGTGAGTGTAAAAGTGAGAGGACCATAAAATTAATGGATGGAAGAAAATTGATATATATGTATGTATGTATGTATGTATGTGTGTGTATATATATATATATATATATATATATATATATATATATATTAAGGACCAAAAATGAATGTGGACCAAAATTATTTTCCTGTTTGTACATATACTTCTATTGTAACTCGAATACTATTCTTACAAACTGACATCATATAAAAAAATTATCAACAAAGTATAGACGACACTCAACTTATGCCACATCACGCGAATAAAAAAATATAAATATACAAATATAAAAATAGAGACAGATATACGCAAAAGACCAGGAAATTTAATTTTTTGGTCCTATGAGTACAGTCGGTTTGCAACAATGGTGCTTTTTTCGATGTTTCATGTTCCGTGGTTTTTTTTTCAAATTTGGTCCCTAAATAATTACAGGTAAGTCCCAAAAGATTGCATAAGTTTCAATTTTGGTCCAAAAAATTCTATCTTCAGTGCAAATTTTTTTTCCAATGTCTATAAATTTGCAAGAAAAAAAAAGTACCAAAAAGGAACGTGGAGCAAACTTATTACATATTTGTACATATACTTCCATTATAACTCGACTACTATCCGCACAAACTGACGTCATACCAAAAAATCACTAACAAAGTATACGACACTCAAGTTAGAACAACATCACGCAAATAAAAAAAAATAAAAACTCCAAATATAAATATAGAGACGGATATAAGAATCTTAACGCGGGAATCTTAAATTTTGGTCCCATGAGAATAAGCGATCCGCACCAATGGTCCTTCTTTAGATATTTTAGGTCCCTTAATTTTTCCAAATTTGGTCCCATAAATAGTTGTAGTGAAGTCCCAAAAGAATACATAAGTTGCAATTATGGTCACAAAAAATTGTAGCCTGAAACAGTAAAATTAATGGATGGCAACAAATCTGGGAAAAAAAACACACATATAGAAAAAAAAGGACAAAAAAGGAGTGTGGACCAAAATTATTACATATTTGTACATATAATTACATTATAACTCGACTAATATTTGCACATACTGACCCCATATAAAAAAATCACAAGTACTGAGGGCACTCAAGGTAAACAATATCACGCATATAAAAAAAATATAAATCTCCAAGTATAAAGATAGATATAGATATATGAATCTTAACCCAATTATGATTTTTGTTTTGATCCCATGAGAATAGGCGGTTTGCAACAATTGTCCTTCTTTAGATATTTTAGGTCCCGTAGTTTTTTCAAATTTGGTCTCATAAATAGTTACAGTTAAGTACCAGAAGAATGCATAAGTTGCATTATTATCATATAGAATTTCAGAAATATTCAAAAACAAAATGAGAGAAGTTATTTTATTATAAAGAATTTAGGACTAATTTTGGAATTTTTAACACAACATTTTTTAAGAATTTTAGTCTTCCGTTTTATAAACTCGGTGCACATTTTTAGGAATATCCTATAGGACTAATTTAATATTTTTTAACATAATATTTTAGGAATAATCTAGGACTAATTTCCGTTTTAAAAACTCGGTGCATGTTTTAGGAATATCCTATATTTTAGGAATAATCTAGGACTAATTTCGAATTTTTAACACAATATTTTTAAAGAATTTTAACATAATACCAAATAGACATTAGCTAAAAAAAACTAGAAAACAGGCGCTAAAATTCCGTAGTCAATATGACTGATATTGGTCCTTCAAGTTTTTTTTATTAATCGAAAAACTTAGACGACCTAAATGACAACATGCATAGTAATTTTAATGCAGGAGAACCCTAAAAAAATGGAAATAAATATTTTTAATGTCGGCGAAGATGGTTTGAAAGGATATTTGACAAATATCTTTCGTTCCCAAAAAAAATGAATATCGCATAATGAAACTACCAATTCAATCGTGCAATCAAAACCACAACGATTGGTTCATCACACAGTATCAGACATGCCTAGTATATGGCATAAATTATTTCCAAGCATCACATGACATTAAGTCTGAATATATGCAATTGGTTAATTCGCCAGCCCAAAACAAAAAAGTACTTACGTTGTCATAAAATAAAAGTTAATGGCCTAAATTCACATTATTACTTTGTTGAAATTATGATTACCTTGAGGAACTTATCTTTTTTCTTCTAAATATTAAACATAAATGAATAGCAACGATTAGTGTATGATTGTTGAATATGGACTCCTGCCATTTGTTTTCTATATTTTTTATTTACCTTTGGCTAATAAAAATATTGAAGGACCAATATCAAATAATATTTTTAATGTGGGCGGAGATAGTTTGAAAAGATAAATTATGTGAATGATTAGTGATATTCGAAGAGTAATAATTTTGCAAGAAATATGCGGACTAGTTTTGGCATGAGATTTTGATTATTATATTATTGATTAATTTAAGACTAAATTCGAATAACACAAAAGATTTTAAAAAAACACCACATTCGATATTAAACTAACATATGTGTTACTGAAATTTCATGTCCAAGTTTTTTAGAGAAGCTATAATCTTATAGATATTTTATGAATATTTTAAATACATAAAGAGATAAGTTATTATCTGTTAGATAATTTAGGACCAAATCCGAAATTGCAAGAAGTTCCCCAATAATATAAATTTAAGATAATTTATTGTATTGTTTATTTTTGTAGGACTAATTTTGGATAATAATGAAAGTCACTATAGTATTCATCTAATTCAAAATATAAAAAATTACATTATACACCATTAAGTCTAGTTAATGTGTTTTCTTTATATAAGATTGCGACAATAAATCAAGAATTTACACCAATCAAATTAAATCCTTATTATGAGACTTAAACTGAAGCTATGGATTATTTTAGGACTAATTATTTTTGAACTAATTATGGATTATTTTAGGACTAATTATTCTAGGAATGTTTAAAAATTTATAATGGTAGAAGTTATTGTATTATTTATTATTGTAGGACTAATTTTGGATAATGATGGAAGTCGCTATAGTATTGATTATTTTAGGACTAATTTCAGACAACAAAAAAGTTTTTTTTTAAAAAAAATCATATCTGAGATTAAACTAACACATGCAATACTATATGATGGCCACGAATAATAAAAGACAAACTTTAAGATTATGGCAATAAAGTTTAAAATATCGGTAATTCAAGCTATAGATATCCTAGGAATGTTTAAAAATTATAATGGTATGATTATAGTCCAATTATGATTTGTCACTAAGTTTTTACGTTAGATTACTTGTTACTATGAATATTTTGTTACATGCATTATTAAAAATTAAATACATCAATTGCTCTAGATCCTAATAATTTTGAGACTTAAACATAACATCAATTCCTCTTAATCCTAATTATGAGACTTAGATGTAATCTAAATCCTAATCATGTCTTCTTTATTAAATTGTATTATTAATATTTACTGATTACTTTTAATTATCTTTTTATTATAATCATTAAATTGCAGTATTTTTTATGTGTTATTAGTGGTCTCATTAATTGTTAATAATTATAATGCATTTTAAAAAAAAAATTAAATTGTTCTAATAATAAACAATATATGTGTGTTTTGTTTTTCACATCAAATTAAAAAAATGCAGTTTTAATATTTTACACTTAAATAAAAACCCTAAGTAAAATGAGTTTTAACTTTCATATTTTATATTGGTTGTATATTGAATTAGTTAGAATACATACTTATCATTCGAATTATAAGGAATTCAAATAATTAAATCATGGAAATAAATTATTACATCCTTGATTTAGGCCTTTGAAAACTTAACATTTAATTGACTATATAAACACACATCATTATTTGTAGCATACATAAATTCGAATTATGAGACCTAAACGAAAGTCATATATTATTTCGGATATAACGTGTAATATAAATCCTAATCATAGGTATTATATGTGAATAATAAATTAATTAGCTTGAATTAAAGAAACATTAATTATATGTAATTAGTTCGAATTAAGCAGCACTTAATTTGGAAAAAAACAATTATTCAGTAACCACTAAGACAAAAACATGGAAACCTTGCTAAAACCAATGTTTTTAAAACTGGATCGGTCATTGAACCGGACAATGAATTAGGTCACTGGGTCACTGGTTCAACCGGTTGGACCGTTGTAAAAAAACAGACGACCCAAATAGGTGTTTATTGTATATATATATTATAGATACAAATATACATATATACACACATATATATATATTCCATATACTAATCATAAAAAATTAATATTATGATCCATTAAATTTAGATATAGAATACTTGTACAATCTTCTAAAAGTATGCCTATATTAAAGTAAAAAATATCTCTTAAAATAATTTCCTAAAATATCTCCTTAAATCTTCATAAAATTAAGGAAATCAGTAATAATAAAGTAACCTTAAAAAGTCTAATCTTTCTCACCCAAAATTACCGCCTCTCCTCCAATGTATTCAAGTACTCATTTTCCAATTAATGACTTCCAAATCCATCCCCTCCATTCCCTCTCTCTTGCGAACATAAAAGATGGAGATGACTACAATACCGGCACAGTTAAAAATAGAGAGATACGGCCAACCATTTGATACAGAAGATCTGAAAAATTCCGAAATTGAGATGGGATTCGAGTGACGGTTGATTTTCAAAAAAAAAAAATTAATTAGAAAAAACCGGGTCAATTGGGTTACCGGTTCATCGATTTAACCCGATTTTTTACCGGTTCACACTGGTTCAAATCAAAACCGGTTTACACTAAAACTCGGATCGGTACCATGACCGGTTCCCGGTTAAACTTGTCGAACCGGCCGGTCCGGTCCGATTTTAAGAACATTGGCTAAAATAATAGAACAGATCGGGCTTGCTGCTTTTGGTGTATGCTCCTCCGCGTCGTGGCAGTGGTGGTGATACCCTTTTGGTGAAAAGAGATATTAGACGCAGTGAATGGAAAATGAACATGATGATTCATTATTTTTTAAATATGCCTACGGCACATACAGTTTTGGGTCCAAGGTAAATCAAGGAGAAATTGATTTTTTTTCTTTTACCAATCAATTGGAAAATTAAAATCCGGTTCATATTAAAAGCAGTATTTTTATAACCGGACCGATGACCAAACCGGACTGAGAACCGGTTCACGGTTCAACCAGTCCAACCGGTTAGACCGGCAGTTCAACCGGTAAAAAGCCCGCATGGGCGTAGCTCAGCTGGTTCCTGGGTGGCAGATTGCTACAAGGACGCAGGATCGAGCCCTGCCAGCCGCAGTGTGGGAGTTTTATCCCTCCAATGTGGGGGATAGCTCCTTGTGGGCACCAGGCACTGGTCCTCCCACCTAATGGGCCGCTGAGTCACCATGATTTACTTCCTCCACCCAATCCTGTCGGGCCAGGGGGTGGGGGCCCTGGGGGCGAGGGCTTCGCCTTTTGCTACAAAGTTCAACCGGTAAAAAGATTTATGTTTATTTTTATTTAATATTTCTTATTATTATTTTAAAACATTCAACTATTTATATTTAAGAATAAAATACAAATAATAGGTAACATAAGTTACTACAATTTTATAAAGTTCATATTACTTAATTTATAGACTGCTGCTATTTTATAAAATTCTTATTTGGGGGCTTGATCCATTATTATGTTTTAATTATTTATTAATTTATAGACTGCTGCTATTTTATAAAATTCTTATTTGGGGGCTTGATCCATTATTATGTTTTAATTATTTATTTATTTATGGACTTTTGATATAATTGAGCCCATTTAGTAGGAGATCGTAGGAGGTAAATTAATAGACGCTAGAATACAAATCCTCTCTTCTCTGCTATAGCTACGCCGCATTTTTTCTCCCATGTCTGGAATATGGAAAGAAAAAGCAAGCAAATGATTCAGACTGTAGTCACACCTTTTTTTCTCTCTCTTTTCTCCCTCTTTTATCTTACAATTACCTATCATACGATTCATACATTTTGCATTCATAGTCAGTGTTGGTGGCCGTTTGTGGCATCGGCAGTTCATGGCCGTTGGCGGCATCGACAGTTCATGGCCGGTGGAGAACAAAGAAATTGCAAAGTTAAAAATCTGGTTCTTCGATTCTCACAGGTTTTCCAGTTTTACTCCGGGTTTTTCGGTTTAATCCGGTTCTTCCTGCTCCAACCTCAAAATCGATTTTGAATTCCTAGACGGTTTGGTTCCCAAAAAATTGATTAAGAGGGTGTTTGGCTAAGCTTAATTGAAATATCTTATAAGCTCTAACATCTTATAAGTTGTTTTAAGAGCTTATAAGATATAATTTTTAAGTAGCTTATAAGTTGCTAAAATGTTTGGCTAATACAACTTATAAGATCTTTGATAATTTATAACAAATATTTTTTAAATTTATAAAAAATAAAATTTTCTATTTTTTATCTTGAGATAGGGTTGGGGTTGGGGTTGGGGTTGGGGTTGGGGTTGGGGTGGGGGTGGGGGTGGGGTAAGGTGGGGTGGGTATTTTTTAAATTTATAAAAAATAATTTTTTCTATTTTTTATTTTGAGGTAGGAGGTGGAGTGGGGTGGGGGCGCGGGGGGTGGGTGGGTGTGGGTGTGGTTGTGGGTGGGGTGGGGTGGGGGTTGTGGGTTGGATGAGGGTGGCTGGAATGGGGGGAGGGTGGATGAGGGTGGGGTGGTTGGGGTGGGGGTGGTTAAGAAAATAAGTTGGAAAATCCCAACTTATTTTTTTACAGCTTATAAGATG
Source organism: Ballota nigra (assembly GCA_947034835.1). Lineage (NCBI taxonomy): Eukaryota > Viridiplantae > Streptophyta > Magnoliopsida > Lamiales > Lamiaceae > Ballota > Ballota nigra. The sequence continues at coordinate 17,551,640 of OX344720.1, read as the reverse complement.
GTAGAAGCTTATTTTATAATCTTATAAGCTGTTAAACATTTTATTTTGCCAAACATATTGTTGGTACTTATAAGCTCTTAAACAGTTTATAAGATATTTTAAGGAGCTTATAAGCTCAGTCAAACGCCCTCTAAGAGGTGTGGCCAAGTTAGTGTGATAAAACTATTTAGTTGGTTGTCATTCTTGAATTGAATAAGAATTGAAAATCAATTTAGTCTTCATCAGTTTTTATAAGCCCAATATCTCACATGGTATTTGTTTGGCAAGTGTATTCAATTTGGGCATGTTTAAATTTTAAACTGAGTCACCCAAGATTGATTCTCATCTACTTAATCTCTTATTAAGAGAATTAATATATTTCCCGGCGACGCCTCTCCTTCCAAACTGTACCATTGCGGTGCTAATGGGCTGTTCGGCAGAACTCGCTTAGGCACCTCCGGTAAATCAAAGGACACCGTTCCGGTGGAAATCTCCTCCGTGGTGTCTTTCTCCAGCACTTTTTTTTGAGCCAGGATTGAAACCTCGAGAAAAGTTGAATTCAGTCCTTCTTTATCGAAGGCGAACACCTGGTCCCACTCTGTATTCGTCGTTGCGATTTGGTTTTGATTGTGTGGGCCCCAATCACGACAATCGGCGTCCGGATTTGATACCTTGGCCTTCACCAGGTGGATGTACAGAAATGGTATCTGATCTACGAGGTCGAATACTGTTCGTCGATCCGAGTTTCCGCTCGAGATTTTCTGGAAGATTTTTTATTCGATTTTTTGAGATTGTGTTCTTTTCTGAATTGGATTTCTGTTGAGCAATTGGTGGGTGGTCTACTTCAGTTGATGGCAGCGACGTTGGAGGCAGAGGTATCGGCGTCGTCAGCGGCGCCGCCCCTGCCTCCGGTGGTATTTCTTCCTTTTTAGCTTTTTTCGTACTCGATTTTTTCTTTTTCCCATCTTCCGTGGATTCAGGCTTTTTCTCCTCCTACTTCTCCTTTCTGTCCTCTGTCTCCGGTGGTTTCTCCTCCGCCGCAGCCGGCGGCGAAGCATCAGTCTTCTACGGCGCAGGTGGAGGCACCTCGTCAACAAACCAAACCTTCAAATCGATCTCCCCTTTGATCTGTGAGAAAACACTTCTTTTTCTCCAACGGGTAATAAACCAACCGCACATCTTTGCCGGCTTAATAAAAGTGCTCCCGGAGATCTTAACCTTCCCAAGGCATTTTCCGACCTTCTTATCATTGTAGACGTCGATTTCCAGAGTCTCGGCGGCCATGGCATCTGCATTGTTCACCATGAATTCGAGCGAACTAATCCATTAAAAAAATAAAAAACATTGCAATCCTAATATTACAACAAATGGAGAATATAAAAATACACGAAATACATGTAATACAATATTTCGATTTGAACGAACAATAAAATTCTACATGAGAAAATATCCGACACAAGGAACGCGAATGAAAATGAAGAGAACAAAATCTCAATTTATAGAAAAAACTGGACAAGGATCAACGGACGAGATGAAATGTGGCAAAACCGAAGGCCAAGATGAAAAAAACACCTTGACTCAATGAGGAGCCAAGGTTTGAGAGTTGGGAAGGGGAGGGGGATGCCACATAGGCAAAAATTGCTTTGCAAATATAAGGTATTGACTGATTCTAAATAATCTAATCCTATCAAGTCTAGCCTAGCTATTACATACTTAGGCAAATCATCTTTTTAGGGTCTTTGGGATCAACTCAAAATTGACATTGTCCCAGCAAATGGTCCTATCTATTACATTTTTCCTCTAAGGTTACATTAGATTCTACGCATCTCAGGCTTTTGATGCCGTAGCTAGAGTAGACTCTCTCCTTCAAATCTTCAACTCTCTTCGGTTGGTTCAGGTACCCTTCAGCCTTGGCTATTTTGTGCACTTCTCTTATAATTGCCCTGGAGTCATACATCGTCGAATTTGGCACAAGGGGAGGGGTGTGAATGATCAGTTCAGGAGCTTTGATCTGGACTTGGGCTTTCTCAGCTTCATCCATAATAAGTTTGAACAACTCTGGATGGTTTCCACCATGAAGTCAGTGAAGTGCGCATCAATATCTTCAGTGTCGCCCCACTTCTTGACAACATACCAGAGCCTGGTGAACTCATTCCTGGCATCCTCCCAAAATTCCTTCAGTTTCTAAGAGATGAAAGAATTAATGAGTATTGACTTAGTGATTGACTCCTTAGGAACTTGAGCTTTTCTAGTCCTTGGTGCAGCTTACTTCCTGTACTTCCTCGGTTCAGGCTTCTCCTTCTTCCCCCTCTATAAGCTAAAACCTGCATCATTCAATTCTTGTTGTTGCATATCAGTGATTAGTGTCAGCTTCTCAACCTTTTTCTCCAAAATGCGTTGCTTCTCCTTCTGAGAGATTTCGGCACGGCGCTGAGCTTCAGATTTCTCAGGTGCAACTCCCTAAGTTTCAGAACAAATGTCTGGTACTTGATCACCATCAAAAGTGATGGGATTCTTCCTTGTGTCGATGGGGGAGTGCTCTGAAGCCTCGGGAATGGAGGGAAGTTGAGGGAGTTGAGTTTATTGCGAAGGTTCACTAGCTTGAGCCACCAATCTCGATGACTTCCTCGGAGTGGACTGAACTACAGTTTGAGACGCCTCAGATGCCTCAGGGTTGGATCTTTTCCTCTTCACACTTCTTTCCTCTTTTTTGGCATCATCCTTGGCAGGAGGTAATGACCTCAGAACTGCATCTTTCAAGATCTCATCTTGATTATTGACTATGAAGGCTGTTAAAGATTGTACCTCATTTAAGTGATCCTTCATCAGTTCAACACCAGTCAGAATTCCAGCTACGGAACACTTCAACTGAGCAAACCCTGATCCCAACTTCTTCTGGAATTCCTCCCATGATGCATTCAGGCACTTCTCAGTTTCAATCAACCTTGCTACCATCTTCTCTGATTCTAACGCCATCTTCTCAGCCTGATCCGAGATAGCCTTGGTGAGTAGCTAAGAAGACCTTTCAGTCAGCTTCTCCACTGCTTTGAGCATCATTGATTCATTGCTCTCTTGGATCTACGTCAGTGCTCCTTCGACCACCCTCTTGGTCTCCTTCAGGGTCTTATTCCTCTCTGTCTTGATCGTTTTGATGGTTGGCTTCATGGAGTCTTCGAGATGCCTTAGCTTGTTGTTAGCAATGCCTAAGTGCTTTGCTTGATATATGTTCCACGAAAGGTCTATCCCGGGATGTCCTCTCTGCCTCAGACTTTTGAACACTCAACTTGTTCTCTAGATTTGTAAGGTCTTCAGAGGTCTTCTCTTGCTTCACTGTGATGATATCAGTGAAGTTTCCTGGACGAATTTCAGTGACCACTTCTTCATCTTTCCCATCATCCTCGATTATTGGTTGATTTCCCTTGGCAGCCCCTGCCTTCTCAGTCTCCTCTTCAGGATGCACTGAGGGCAGTTGTGGAGTGATCTCAGCCGCCTGCCTGTCAGGCTCAGCCGAGTCAGTTCGAACTTCAGGGCGAATCTCCTCAGAGACGGGCCCATCAGAACTAGATGTCTCCTTTGATGCCTTAACAACTTCCATCTTTGCCTCAGGGCAGGAAATCCCTTCATTGACAGTTGCATCATCGGCGGATGAACCAACCAAGTTGGTATCATCAACTGGTCCACCCTTGGACCCAGTTTCTTTTACACCTTCCCCCTGAGCATCAGGCTCAATGGTCATCTCATCCACTTCCTTTGCACACTCCTCCACCATTTATTCGTTAGTCTTTCCATCAGGGCCATCATCATCATCTTCATCATTCCTCTTCTCATGTGTATCTCCAAACTTACCTTCCTCTGTCCTCATCGCCTACATTTTCTCAACTAGCTCTTTCAATGCCTCCATCTCAAGGACCTCAAGGTAGCTTGTGATTTTGAAATACGTGCACTGTCTTGCCTCCTCCTGGCACCAAAAGTCCCATCCCCTGGACTCCACCATCATCCTTTGCTCTGGCATGTTAGCCTGCTTATACTTCAGCCAGGCCTTAAGATCTACAACATGACTTCTCAGGACAAGATAGTTGTTCAGCCCTGGGAAGTTCATCGCCACCCATTCCCCAGCCCTGTTCTGGATCAGGTTTTCGAATAGGTCCATGGAGGTGTCATCTTCCTCCTCATTCTTCTTCGGGTTTTGAGTATAAAACTCAGGGTTGGGGTCTTTGGGATTTGTGGATTGGGATGTTGTGGGTTCTTTGGGGTTGGTGGCTGTGACTGGGAAGTTTGAGGGCGAGGGTATGGATGTTTGAGGTTTAGTAGGGTTAGAGGGTTCAGAAGGGTTGGGGTTATTTGGCTCTGAGGGAGTTGGGGTTGGGTCAGTGGTGGGTGTTTCAGTGGGATTTGGGGTTGGCTCAGGTTGAAGCAGAGAAGCAGTGTTGATGACTTCTCTGACTTGAACCAGGTCAGACTCCTCCTCCGTCTGTTCAGTCACCTTCTTACCACCCTTCCTCAACCTTATGAAGGGCCTAAGCTTCATCACCAACTGCCCATCCTGAAGTGCTTCATTGTCCGCTTCCTCAGGCTCTGAAACAGCCGTCTCGGAGACGTTCTCAGTACTTCTTTTCCCCGTGGCAGTTGCCTTTGCCTTCAGGATCACCTTGACCTTTGACAATTTCTGCCCAGTCCTCTTCTTCTCAGCCTCCTTCTCTTTCTCCAACTCTGCGGCAGCCGCAACAGTCTCTTCCATCCCTTTTTCAATAACATCATCCACCTCGCTGATGATGTTCCTCTTCATAGGCTTTTTGCCCTTGGTCTCAGCCTTCTTCTTCTGACCCTTGGGGGGATCATTGGGGTTAGTCAATCCCAAAATGAGATAGGTATCCTTCTCAGTGGAGAAAATGACCTTCTTTGCAGGCAGGTCCTTCTCCTAATCGAAGGAACACTTAGGGAAGGCTTCAGAGATCAGCATCGACAACCTCGTACCAAAATGAAGAACACCCTTGATGGAGATGTCCTTCTTCTTCTCATCCTTAACCACCTTCTCATTCACTTCAGGGGCCAGTGCGTCCAAGAAATATTGCTCCTAGTTTACCTCAGCCTTGTCAACAATGGCAGCCTTAATCTTGATCTTATCCTTGCTAACCTGCTCATGGGAACCCACGTTCCCCATGATGATCTTGCTCACCACATCCACCAGAGCCCTGAACCCTGGCTTGAAGTTATCCTTGTACATCCTCGCCTGGAAGTTAGGAGAGCCTGACTTGGTGAACTTTTCCAGATACGCCCCCTCATTGTTCTCTTGATAAATGGTGGGGCTGACTCCAGAATGAGGCAGGGCAAATACTCTCTTGACCATCCTCCTGATGTTAATTTCCCTCTCCTCCTGCTCAAATACAAGTTCACCATTCTTGTCCTTTCATTTGGGCACATCCACTGTTATCCTTGTGGACAATTCACCATCTTCACTACTGAACATCTTCATGTAGGCTTCCACCACCCCCTTTAGAAGCACTATCGTCGGCTTCTTCGAGAAATACGTCTTTAACCCAGCCCTCTATATCCATTCGAACACGGGTTTAATCTCCTTCACCCTTAAGCACAGTCCATCCATGGAAATTATTTGTTCAATTTGCACCTATTTGTTATGGATTACAGATCCTGATCCTCATCACCATCCCAGCATAGAATTGGAACAACTTTGACCTTTGGATCAGTTTGATTCTTCAAACTCAGCCTTGTCACTCTCCTTGTGACCTCCTCAGAGTCAGGATCTACAATCTTTGACCTATGCTCAGTAACGAATTCATCAAACACAATATGTGGTGATTCTTCCACAATAAGGGTCCTACAATTATAGACTCTGAATGCCTTACTAACTTCAGAATATCCTAAGAATATTCCTTCATCAGACTTGCTATTAAAAGCCTTCAATCGGGTCTTTCCATTGTTGAGGATGAAGGACTTACACCCAAATATATGGAAATAAGAGATACGAGGTTTCCTCTTATTCCATGTCTCATATGGGGTCTGAGCATGTTGTTTGTTTAACATGGATCGATTCTGAGTATAGCATGCAGTGTTGATTGCTTCAGCCCAGAATTTCTTGGGCATCCCTGACTCATCCAACATTGTCCTAGCAGCTTCCTTCAGTGTCCTGTTCCTTCTCTCAGCGACACCATTTTATTGTGGGGTTCTAGCTGCAGAAGTCTTATGAGCAATACCAAGTTTAACACAGAAATCAGAAAATATATGAATTTATAAATTCAGTGCCTCTGACTATAGACTGATTCTGCTCATTGTTGAGTCTCCTGAGCAACTCTGGAAGCTTCACATGTGTTTCCTTCTTATTTAATAAGAAAATAACCCAAATATACCTAGAATAATCATCAATGACCACAAGGGTATATATTTCCTACCATTCATACTCACAGGTGTTACAGGACCAAACAAATCCATGTGCAAGAGTTGAAGAACTCTGTCAGTGTAGAAGGTAGCTTTCTCTTTGAATGTCGCTTTGACCTGCTTTCCTTCTTGACAAGCTTTGAACACATGGTCTTTGCTAAAAACTTCATTAGGTAAACCTTCAACAAGTGAAAGTCTAGAAATTTTGCTAAGCATCTTGAAGTTCAGATGGTTTAATCTTTTACGCCATAACCAACTGAGCTCTGAAGAGCTTTTAGCAACAAGACAAGTATCAGGAATAGTACTGCTCCAATCAGCTAGTTAAACATTACATTTCTTAATACCTGTAAGAAGCACCTGAAGTGTTGATTTGTTCTTGACCAAACAAATATTCGATGAAAACTCAACATTAAAAGCTTTGTCATAGAACTGGCTCACTGACAACATGTTGTGCTTTAGTCCTTCAACATAGGACATATTCACCACCCTGACCGTACCTATAACAAGAGTATCAAAATATTTGGTTAAACCTTTTGAATTATCACCAAAAGTTACCCGTGGGCCAACTTTGGCAGTATAATACTGAAGGAGACTCTTCATTCTAGTCATGTGCCTTGAGCATCCACTGTCTAAGAACCAAACAACTTTGATTGAGTCATCCTTCCTCTTCTTGTAGCCCACAACCGCCTGCAATGAAATCAGGCTTTTGGTACCCATTGCGTGTTGGGTCCTATTGTTTCAGTTGTAACTTTAGAGATCCAAACCTGCTTAACAACCCTGATTGCCTCAGAGTAGTAGATTTGTCTCCCATTTACATCAACATACACAACTTTCTTCTTCTTTTCCTGAGAGGAAGATGGTGTATAAGTGTCAGGCTTAGGAGTCACAGGAGCCCTAGTGTTTGCCTTTGGGGCAGGCTTCCTTTTCTTCCTAGGCCTAGGTGCAGCAGGCCTTGGGGTCTGTTCCTGACTTGGGCCTTGTTTTGTATTCCCCCTAGGAGAGTGAGGGATTGGAAAGAAATTATAGGCTTCAGGTTGCCAAAACCATGGAGGTGCTATCATGGTTGGCCTTCCCTGAGGGTATTGTCAAGTATGACAATACCTCCGTTGAGCAGTCTGAGATCTCTTGGCCTGAGTTATCCTCTGCTTGCGCTGAGAAGTTCCCTGGCCTGAGCTCTCAGGGGCCTGTTGGGGTTGTTTAGCCTTTTCCTTGGGTTTTGGCTTCACAATCTTGGGGGCAACCCTGACTGTCTCAACAGTTTCTTTGCCCTTATCAGTTTGGAGAGCCTAGTACACAACCTTCTTTGTACTTGGACCTCCCTGAACAAATACACTCTCAGTGTTACTACCTGAAGCAATATGAGACTGACCTTGTGAGGATTTCCTAGAATCAAAGTCAATCCCAGATCTTTCATTCCCAAGTTTTTGGCAGCTATTTATTTCCTCTACATCCACTGAGGATTTATTCATTGCTGCTACCTTCTTCTTGAGAGCATCCCCACTCTTTTTCAGGATTTCATGTCCGGCAAAAAGGTCATCAAACTTACTCTTGACTTCCTTGAGCTCATTCTGCTTGGCCAATTGATCTTCATCCAGTTCCTTAAGAAGCTTCTCTCTTAGAAGAAGCCCAGCGTTGACCATGTCAAGATCCTGAGTGAGCCTTACAATTTGAGAGGCTTCCTTTAGATCTGACTGAGTAAACTGGTCAGTCAGTATTTGAACTCAGTACTCAATTTCTCGTTCTCCTTAGCCAAGAAGACATTAGTTTCCTGCAGCCTGGAGAAATCAACCATCAATTGTGCAAGACAGAGCTAGGCTCAGGATTTTGACCAGTGAATGAAGCACATTTAGAGTTGGAATTTTGACCAGTGAATGAAGCACATTTAGGCTCGGACAAGTCTAAGTAATACATGTATGGGGGGGAATACACGTATACAAATCTTTTTCTTTTCTTCAAACAGAGTCCCTCAACTCAGCGTCTTAGTGATAGGCACTGAATAGATAATACGCCTACTAACAGCTCTGAAGCACGTCAGTTGGCTAACTATCTATTTATACCTGAGTGCAGAATTGTGTGAGCCCTGAAAGTTTTTAGACTTGTTATGTTATTTCTGAAAACTGAGTTTTTCTTTCTTATGAAGTTTTTCTTTCTTATGAAGCTGTGGTTAAGAGGGCAGTGCAATGAGTTCAACGGTTAGGCTGATTGGTTCAACACTGAATAAGATTTGCTATGATGAAATGAAAAGCAGTTAAGCATAATATCAAAGCCATAAACAACTCAGAGCGATTTAACGTGGTTCAGAGACTCAAGCTCCTACTTCCACAGTCCTGATTAAACAGAAGAATCCCTTAATAGACTATCTTGTTTTTAATGTGCCAAGGTGCACAATGACCAGTCTCACTGATCCCTAGAATTAGAGTTCTAGTCCTCCTTCTCCTAACCACTTTCTAACTTCAACCAACAAACTTAACACTGACTCAGCTTAGGATTTTGGTTTCAGTTTGGATTCCAACTGGGGTGTGATAATCCTAACAAGGCAAAGCTATGTTAAGGATTGGATTATCACTCTAAGCTTAAGATATGTATATATGGGAATACATGTGACTCTAGACTTTTAGAAACACTTGGAAAATTTAGAGAGATTCGAGTGCTTCTATGAATACTTTGAATGCTTGTGAGTCTTGAGTAGTTTCTTGGTTTTGAAATTTCCCGTAACCTTGGTTGGGTCAAGGTCTTCTGTATTTATAGATGAATTTGAAAAACTACATGTTGGAGAGATAACCTTCTATTCACCTTTCTTGTAGGATACTTCAAACGACCATCGTCCTTCATGCAGCCGCCTACTTACATGGATTTGGTAAGTACATTAAATGCATGTCCATTGAAAATTGCAGGAATGGTTAGGCTTGATGTCAGGTCCATACATGTGTTATCCTCCCCTGATTGGTCCACGTCATCAGGTAGGTGAGAATGTCGGAACTCATTTTTCAGTTCAGTCTTGTCTTTTCTGAGTTCAGGTTTGTCCTCATTCACGTACATGGCCCATTGCTAACATTCCTTTTGCTTTCTTGGATCCTACTCCAAGCCTTTCCCAAATACTCAGTTCAGTCTGACTCCTTCAGGGCTGATGAGTTAGCAATGATCTCAGGATCTTGCTCTTCATCCTAACACTCAATTAGCCAGCTTAGAAAGACTAGCTTAAGTTCAGTGATGGTGCTCTTGTAAGATTTATCTTTGCATACCTATATTTTTCACAGATAAGTATGATGACTGAAAGATTAAAATGTAAGCACATCTATCTGCTATGAATAATGAGATGTGTTTAATTATTGAAGATGAACTCATAATCGTAGAGAAAATGAACACCTCTGGAGAACAAAATGCTGGACTAGCACAGATCATACCAAAGCCAAAGAGAGAATGGACTGAGGATGACAAGAGAAAAGCAAATCTTGACAATGATGCAAGAAACACTATTTATCATTTGCTTGATAAAATTGTGTTTAGCAAAATTAAGAGTAGCAAGACTACTGAGGAAATTTGGGAAAAGCTTTAGATGATATGTGAAGGAACATATCAAATTAAGTAGAATAAGCTCATGATAGATGTCCAAGAATTTGAGAACTTCAAGATGAAATCTGGAGAAACTCTTGAAAAGTTTGACTCAAGATTCATTGAAACACTGAATGAGCTTGAACTACTTGGCCAAGAGTACTCACATAGAGAAATGTACATGAAAGTTATGAGAGCATTTCTATCTGAGTGGGATATGAAAGTTGTTGCTATGAGAGAATTAAATTATCTTTCTAAAATTTCTACATTTGAAATATTTCCTGACTTGAAAGCCTGTGAGTTCGATATTGACAGGAGAAAAGATAAAGATTCATCAAGCTCAAAGGTTACAACTCTGGTGACTGTAGATTCTCCCCCGGCTGCAGATTCTAAAGATGAGAATGAAGTGATGGCTCTACTCATAAAGCAGTTCAAGAAGTTTGTAAGGAGAGCAAACTGGAAGAAGAATCCAACAAAGCAATCAACAGAAGGTAAGTGTAATAAGCCAAATTTTACTAACTCAGCCTATATGTGTTATAATTGCAGGAAACCAGAATATTTTATCAAAAATTGTCCATACCCAGCGGACAAGAAGTACACTAAAGAGAAGAAAATTGCAAGATTGGAGAAATAAAGAAAGCTTAACAAGGAATGAATCAGGACACTACTATCTGAGTTTGATAAAAATTAGGAAGACAATCCATCTTCTTCAAAGTCAGCTGTAGAGTGTGAGTCTACAGATTCTGAAGACAATGAAACCCTCATTTGTTTAATGGCCAAGGATGAAGAGGTACAATCCTCATCAAGTTCTTTAATTAATAAGGATTCTTCTAGTGATATGATTCACATTCTCCAAAGAGGATTTGAGGAACTGCTAAACATCAAAGGTGATCATGTGGAACTTAAGGTAGAAAATCAAGAACCCAAACAAAGGATCAATGAACTGCTTGTAAAAACTGAAAAAGCTGAAAACAAGCTATCCATGATGAATGATCTGCAAGAGGAACTTGAATAACTAAAGATAAGTCATGAGGAACAATTTGATGAAGCCACCTGTAGAATTTCAGATTGCATTGATTACAAGAAAGAGATTGAAGACAAGAATAGAAGGATTACAGAACTATAATTGGAAAGAGATTACTTTGAAAGGAAACTTGAATACTTTGGAAAATCTTCAAAAAAATTGAAAGAGATGTTATTGCAACAAAGGCCTACAGGGGATTTAACAGACATTGGTTACAATCCTTGTGATTGGAAAGACTATCTTGAAAATTCTGTATCAGTGTTTGTTAAACAACAACAAGAGAGTGAAAAGGAATTTATACTCATTTAAGAGCTTGAACAACCAGTTGTTCAGAGAATAATCAAGAACTTATCTGAAGAAAAGCAAAGGATGATAATTGATATCATCTATGGAAAGTCAGATACCCATATGGAAGACAAAGTTGACAAATATCTAGAGAAAGTTACAGTCATCTTTAAAGAAGAGACTTCTAGTCAAACTCTACAGATAACAAATGTACAACAAGAAATGACTGTAGAATTCAAAGAAAAGAGAATTTTAATCAATTATGGAATGGAGGGAAGTCCTCAGCTGTTAAACCAGTTACTCAAGGAAGATTAAGCAAGTTAGGCAAAAGACCAACAATTGCCAAACAAATTTGGGTGGTTAAGAATGTCAGTGGAGGAGATCCTAATCTCTAGATCGCTAAAAACTAACTTTTTATATATTGCAATGACATTTATCAACCACACAAAAAGAAATTTGGTACATTGATAGTGGTTGTGCAAGACATATGACTGGAAATGAAGATGCACTTTCTAACCTTAGAGAACTTAATGGACCTAGAGTAGTTTTTGGTGATAATGCCAGTGGAACTGCCAAAGGTTCTGATTCAATAAGAAGAGAAAATGTGTAGATAAATTATGTATATTTTATTGAAGGGCTAAAGCATAATCTATTGAGTGTAAGTCAATTCTGTGACAAATGCTACATTATAGACTTTACACCACACTCATGTATGATTAAAAATGCAGAAACTAAACAAGTTAAGTTTCTTGGAACAAGAAAAGGAAATGTTACGTAGTTGAATGGAACTCAGCTGCAGAGACTGGTGAGAAGATGAGGACATGGACAAGGAGAACAAGGAGGCTAAGAATTCGCTTCAGAGTCCTTAAACTTAGGCAAGGATGGCACGGTGGCTGGAGCCCACACTGAGTGTGAAAACGAGACTGACAAGTCAGTCGATGTGTCCAACAAGGTTGGAATATCCGCCAATGAGGTAACCGTCGATGAAGGGATTCCCTGCCCTAAGGCACAGGTGTAGGTTGTTAATGCATCCAAGAAGACACCTAGTTTTGAAGGGTCTCCTTCTAAGGAAGGTCACCCTGAGATTTGAGATGGCTCAGTCGAGCTTGAAAGGCAGGCGATTGTGACCTCTCCACAACCGCCAGTGGCGCATCCTGAAGAGAAGACCACTCAGGCGGGGGCTGACATGGGAAAACAACCAATGGTCGAAGTTGATGATGATGAAGTCCAAATCACTATAGTTCAACAATCACAGATATCATCACAGTAAAGCAAGAGAAGACCACTGAGAATCTTGCGGAGCTTGAGAACAAACTAGTACAACTCAAGGAATCTCAATCCACGAAGGTCAAGACTCTCAGAAGGTCAAGAAGATGGACAAAGCCCTTTTCTACTGATTTGATCTGGAATCGCTAGCAAGCTAAACTCGTTGATATAAAAAAACACCAGGATTAGACACATGGATAAGGCACTGAAGCTTGCTTTGGAGAAAATGGAGGAGACTCGGGTCGCTGACGTGAAAATGAGTGAGAAGACTGTGTCAAAGGCCTTGGCACTAATGGTGGAGAAGAACAAAGAAGTATTGTCTAAGGAAGTGGAGCAGCTGACTGAGAAGTCCACTAACCTAATCTCAAAGGCAGTCTCCGACCAAGTAGAGAAGGCAATAACACTCACAGACTCAGCCCCGAAGGAGACTACTGACAGATTCTTCAAGAAGATAGACTCAGGGCTCACTCAAGTGAATTTTAATGCTGTAGGGATTCAGTCAGGGATCGATCTGAAGAAGCAACAAGTTGAGCATCTCCAGCCAATCTCTAAGTATGTTATCTCCGACCAAGAAGATCTTTGGAAGGCACTGAAGAAGGTCAGTACCTCAGTTGGGGACATGCAGAGAGGCAAAGATGGTGTTAAAAAGGGGGGGGGGGGGGGAAGAAAAAAAGATCCACCCTTGAAACATCCCAAACTGTACCTATTCAACCCACTCCAAGAAAGTTAGTGCGTCTCACTGCTCAGACTCAGGAAGCTCAACTAACTGTACCAGCACTACCTGCTCCTGAGACTCAGACCCAGGGTTAGATTTCAAACTCCCCCGTCACAACTAGAAAAAATCCAATCACCTTGGATGGAAACCAAGTTGCGACTCTTTGCTCTTAGGCATGGGGAAAGGATCCTACTGAAAGTGCAACCAAGAGAAGGTAAGAAATACTTGCTCAGGAAATACTGCAAGGAAGATAGAGAAACTGACTCGGAAGAATGAGAAGTAGAAGCAAATACTGATTAACGCGACCATCACATTACTGAGGAGAAAGAAGGAGAAACCTGAGCCGAGAAAGTACAAAAAGTCTTCAGTCGCCAAGAAGAAAGTCATTGCCGAGTCAGAGCCATCATTCAGACATGCTCACATAGATGAGTTCATATCTAGAGAACTAAATGAGTTCTGGGAGCTTGCAAGAGGGAGTTCGTCAGGCTTTGGTACGTGGTCAAGAAGTGGGGAGACTCTAAGGATATTGACGCATACTTCTTCGACTACAGGACTAAAAACTACCCTGAGCTATTCCAGCCAATTCTAGAGGAGGCAGAGAAAGCCCAAGTCAACGCCAAGGCCCCTGAACCGATTGTGTTTGTTCATCCTTATATAGAAATGATACATCAGTATGACTCAAAAACAATAAAGAAGGAGGTGCTGAAGATTACAAGAGAAGAAGGGTATGCGAACCAACTTTCATGGGTTGCAAAGTTCAAGGAACGGGTCTATCAGAGCTATGGCGTTAAACCTGATATGCATAAAATCTAAGTGTTGTCAAAATGTAATAAATAGGACAATTGTAAACTCTGAATATGTCTTCAATGAAATATATTACATTTTCCCCCAGATAACTTCTCATTGTCTTTTTGACTTTCATTTAAATTTATGTACTTATCAAGAATTGCTCTAGCATACTGTTTTATCTTATAGGTAGGATTTTCTCTAAGTGTTTTGTGGATCTTTTCAATATTATTTTGGCAATGTTAATTTTGAATTAGATCCCAAAACCCTGAAAAGATAATTTGCCTAAGTGCCGAATAGTCAGGATCAGTCTTGATAGGTTAGAGTTATAAGTTAATATTATTTTATATTTACAGGTACTCAATTGAGAGGGAACTCACTGAAGTCCATTAAGACAATGACCCTGAAGACACGAGAACTCCATCACTGATTTTGTAGTAGTTTTTTCTAAGTTGACTAACTATGAGTCAGGATGAAGAGTCTGATCTTGAGATCATAGCTAACTCAGTAGAAACTGAAGGAGTTAGGCTACATCGAGTATTTTGGAAAGACTTGGAGTAGAAGCCAAGTATGGACAAAAAGAATAACAGGATACGACAAAGCTGGAACATATACTTCAAGAGGATGAAGACACAACTAATCTCTGAAAAGACAAGTTTGAACTAGAGAATGAGTTTTGACATTCTCACCTAATTGAAGATGTGGACTAATCAGAGGCCGACAATGCACGTACGGACCTGACACTGAGCCTGTTAGTTCCTGCAAATGCATTTAATGCACATACCTAAGTCATGCAAGTGGCTGCATGTTGTACGGATTATGGTTGTTGAACCTACTACAAAACGGATGTGAGAAGCCTATTTCTTCCAATGGATAGATTTTAAAACGTCTATAAATACAGAAGACCTTGCCCCAAACAAGGTTACGGGAAATTTCGAAGTCAAGAAATTACTCAAACTCTCAAGCATTCAAGCATTCAAGAAGCACTCGAAATGCCTTTAATTTCTCTCAAGTATTTCTTAATTGTCTAGAGTTATTCTATATTCCAGAGCTAATCATACACATCCTAAACTTAGTAGTGATAATCCATCCTTGGTATAGATTCGTCTTGTAAGGATTATCACATTAGTTGGAAACAAATTACTAAATCAAAACCCTAGAGCTAGTTAGTGGTAGGTTTGTTGGTGAAGTGTTTAGTGAGAACTAAAACTCAGTGTAAATTCTAGGGATCAGAGGAGACTGATCATTGTGCACCTTGACACGTTAAAAATAAGATAAGGGATTCCTATGTTCAATCGGGATCGATGACGTAGGAGCTTGAGTTTTTGAACCACATTAAACACTTTGTTTTTATACTTGAACTGTCATAATCATACAAGCATTGCATATTTTATTAGGCTTGCATCAATCAACCCGACTGCATAATTCAGTGCACAATCCCTAACCACGGCTTCGATAAGTAAAGAGTAAATCAGTTTTTTGAAATCATAAAACAAGTCTAAACCTTTAGGGCTAACACTTTCGTACTCAGGCTTAATTAGATAGTTATCCAACTGATAAACTTCAGAGCTGCTAGTAGGTGTGTTATCTACCTGTTGCCCCATTGAGCACTCAACGCTGTCTTATTTGAATATTGTGTTTAAGTCTAAAAGAGAACTTAAGTCTCTAATAGACTGACACTCAGTGTTACCCTCTGATTAGCTTAATCGGTGTTAAGGAGATCTTTCCTT
Source organism: Ballota nigra (assembly GCA_947034835.1). Lineage (NCBI taxonomy): Eukaryota > Viridiplantae > Streptophyta > Magnoliopsida > Lamiales > Lamiaceae > Ballota > Ballota nigra. The sequence goes on along the minus strand of OX344720.1, from coordinate 17,535,910 downwards.
CGAAAAAAATTGACATACGTTTACCCCCCATACACGTATTATAGACTTACCCGAGACCAACAGTTCACTTTCAAAAGATGTCTAGAATCCCCCTAAAGGGGAAAAGATCAAAGAAGTACAAATAAGATCTTTTTTGAAGCACTCCTATTTGAGGAAAGAGATCGTGTTCTGGACATGAATCTCTGCCAAAAGCTAGCTGACGCTCGGCTATAGGCGGGGATCTCTCTTTTAAGGACGATCCACCTGTTATGCAAGATCTGTGTATATAATGTTTAGATCCACATCAGATACTAGGGTAAAACTCAAAATCCTAATTGTACAATACGAATAGAGCCTGTAGGAGCTCATTGAAGATATATAGCAACTGATAAGCATTATGACTGGGTCTATAAGACTCGATAATTCCTTGTGCCTTTACTGATGTGTTTTCCATTTAACACTTATAATTTGCTAATCACAAATCATGTTATTTAATGCTCTTTCACACACATTTTATTTATATTTTACATAATTCTTGCCACATAAAGTCATTATCCATTTAAATAATAATTAGGTAACAACACACTTCTCATTAACCACCACCAAAAAATAAACAATCCTCACACAATGCATGATATCCACAAGAGAACCTAGAAGTCCTAGACTACCCATCATCCCAGCTCTCCAGAAAATTCTATTTCATTTCACCCTATCATAAGTCTTACTCATGTCCAGCTTAAAAACAAATGATCCCTTTGACAAAGCCTTACTATGCTTCATAGAATAGGATTGTTCTAAAGCAAGCAAAATATTTTCATTAATTAAACGACCAGAAATGAATTAATGCAAACTGACATGAATATATTAATTCAGAAAGGAAAGACTTTATTCTATTCGCAATAGTCTTTGTAATGATCTTATAGAATAAATTACAAAGGCTAATTGGACGGAAATCAGTGAGACAACACAGTTTACAAATTTATCAGTTGATAAAAAGATAAATACAAATTAGTTTAATGAGTAATGGAATAAATATGTAAAATATATTTAATTTGACATATCTCTTTATTTATCTAACATAATATTTTAACACATATATGCAATTTATATGCATAAAATGAAAGAATAATTTGATATACATAAAAGAGTAGAGTGCCAGATGAATTACAAGTGTTAGATGAAGAATAAAAGATATTTTTAATTAAACAAATAAAAGATCTTTAGATGTGGATAAATTAGAAAGAACTTGAGGGGAAAAAATGGCGACAATTAATTTGAAACCGTAAAAAGACTACATTTATTTGAAGATTAAAAGACACTAGAATACCATGTCAAATCGTCTTTTATGACTAAATCCAATGTATCCAGGTAAGGCGGACAAAGCCTTCTTAGCTTCCCCTACCTTGGCGCAGAATATTATTTATTTGGTATTTTAATTTACATGTTGTAACAATGTGTATATATGTATAGTGATAAAACAAAATACTAAGTTGAAATGAAAATATACGATCTTAATGAAAGAATTCCAACTCAATTAAAAATTCCGAACTGCATCGAATCAATTTATTTATTTAATGTTTCTAATATTTAATTTTTAATTTAATGCAAAGATTTATATGTAATATTGTGCAAATATAAATTTGTGTAATATGATTTATTTTGAATCATATTCACTTCAAAATGCACCTTCTTCTTTTTCATTTTTTTGGGCATCCATGGCAGTTATTTTAAGCGGTCATTCTTCCTCTTTTTTGTCTTCATGATGTTTCTTCTCAAGTTTAGTTTTCTTATCTTCTCTACGAGTTTTTATTACGAGTTTATCCACATTTTCATTGTCTTCTTCTATTTTTATCACTGTTTGAATTTTTCGAGTCCTCTAAGCTATTTTTCATACTGCTTAAAATTGTGTTACTGTATGAACAAACGAGTGTCACTGAATGAGCAAAGTGTGTTACTAGTTCATATTGTAACAATATTTTATTCTTGTGGTAACACTCATTTGTACATATAGTAACACAGGTATCACTTGATTATAATCTTTTTGATGTTCAGATTCTTCCATTTTCATATAGTAACACATGAATCAAGAATTATGATGTTCTAGTTATCTAAATATTTTCAGATTTTTTTGTATTTTTCAAGTTTTTCTTCTTCATGATTTAAACCTCTATTTTTTTTTTTTTTTTTGTGATTCTATAGTAACACGTACATACTCCTATAGTAACACATAGGGGTGGAGCAAATACCGAAAATATCGGTATACTTCACTTACCATACCGAAAAATATCGAATTTATAAAAAAAATTCAGTATACCGCAATTTGCGGTGAAATTTTCGGTATTAATATTTAGAAAATTCTGGTATTCAGTATCATACGGAAATACCGAAATATTTTCGGTACAAGTCAGTATATACCGAAATACCGACAATATATCGGTATACTGAAAATATTTCGGTAATTCGGTATATACGTACCGATAATTTATTATTAAAATTTAATATTTAATTTATTTTTATATTAAATAATTAGTTAAATATTTCGGTATGGACCGATATATCGACACGGCTGGTATTTCGGTATGAACCGATATTTCGGTATGGACTGGTACATACCGAAACATCGGTAAGGTACGGCATACCGAATGTTCGGTACTGTATGCGATATATTTTTTTGTTATACCGAAATTTTCGGTACGGTATGTCACCCCTAGTAACACATAATTGCTCTTATAGTAACACAATCCTGAGAGCGCGGTTTATAATTTGCTTTTGCGCCATATATTTGGGAAGATTCATTTGATCCAACATGATTTTTTCCTTCTTTAAATATGTTCATATTACATGTGGAATATTGCACAAGAGACCACCTCTTAATTTAAAATCACCGCAATATTTAAAAGATATTCCACTAGCGGAAATATATAATTTTACTTATTACAAAGTGAAAAAATTCAAGCGGTTAGAACACCACTTTTAATGAGTGTGAAGTCTAGTTTTGAAAGACTTTCATTTCTTATAAAATTTCAAACTTATAAAGAGGTGTGATATTAATTCATTTAATTATTTTCTTTAATAATTTCGGGTCTATCAATTGACCGTTAAAAAAAAACATATATTTCACCTATAAATACAGGCTGGTTTTGTCAAATCATATATACTTCAATTGAAAATATACATTATTTCAATATCTCTCCAATAACTAAAATGTCATCTGACCCCCTTGTGGTTGGAAAAGTGATTGGAGAAGTAGTTGATAACTTCTCAAGCAGTGTGAAAATGTGTGTTATTTACAGCAAAAAGAAGCATGTATACAATGGCCACCAACTCCCCCCATCCACACTCACCTCCAAACCTAAGGTTGAAGTTAATGGAGGAGATATGAGAACATTTTTCACCCTGGTATTTTTTTTTTCCTATTTATTTTAAGTAACACTTTCCATATATAATAGTGTTCTTCTTCTTCTTTCCTTTTCTATTATATTCCATTTGTTATTATATATATATATATATATATATATATATATATATATATATATATATGCATGTATGGGTAATCATGTGCGAACTTTTCACTCAAAGTTTCGTTATATTCATGATAAATTTGATGGAAATGATTTATTCTTATTTTTAAAGGTATTTAGATGGTAAAGTGTATGAGAAAAATTATTGATTTGAAAGAAAAATGTTTCTAAGAAACCCCCCTTCTATCCAAAAAAAAAAAAAAAAAAAAACTTCTGTACGTGGGGCTTTTGGTCGTTCTTCTTCTATATAGTCTATTATAAATAATTGATTATAATTTTCTTGGCGATTTCAGCAAATATACGTATTATGCAATTTATTTTCAGATATACGTGATATTTCACATCACCGGACTGTGTTATGTAAAGGATACACAAATTAAAATGATAAACTTTACTACATAAAAGTTGTCAATTTACAGTATGAAGTATGTATAAAGTGAAATTGATTCATAAAATGAACTTAGATTTTTCAGTGAAAACAACTAATATTTTTCAATGAAAACAATTAATACTCTTTAATGAAAATAACTAATACCCTTTAATGATCCATGTATGAATCATTTTCACTCTATACTTTTTCATTTATATATATGAAAAACGTCTTTCAATTTAATTTAATTACCCAGGATCTTTAGAATTCATTTATTCCTCCGATTTCAGTTGCGGATCTAGAAATATTTGTAAAACTGAGAATACAATAAAAATCATAAATTCCGACCATTAAAAAATATGTACATTGTTACAAAAAATACACAATATTTAAATAAAATATTATTTTAGCAATTATAAATAATTTAAACAATTTTTTAACACTATATATAGTAAAGAAAATGTTAAATTTTGAGGTACTACAAAGTCTTATTTAAACCAGTTTTGTTGTGCAAATGATATGTATTTTGTGTGCAATTTTTTAGCGGAATATAAAAAGTAATATTTGATAGTATTCATTCTTTTACCATTATGTATTACTTACAAAATATGTGCGTGATAAAATTAGTTTACACAATATAATTAATAAATAATGTTAAGTTGAAGTTGTTTGTAATAATATTGATACGTGTTTATGTGTATCAGATAATGAACGACCCAGACGCTCCTGGTCCTAGTGATCCATACCTGAGGGAACACTTGCATTGGTAAGCTTTGTCTTTCATTCTTTCTGGACAACCAATCACACAAAAATTGAAAACAAAAAGGAATAATTATGATTATATTATATTATATGTACATGGAACTTCAATATATCTATGTTAAAAGATTTGGAATAACATGATTAACAATTCTTTGACACGTGAATATGCATGAAACGTCCTTCGGACGTGCAAACCTTTACTCAATTACAATTTTGATGATATAAAAAGATGTTGTGTTTTAATTTACTATAAAAAGATATTTGTTAATTTATTGTAAAATGATAATTATGAACCAATTGTGTGATAAATTTTTCTACATAAGAGAGCACATGACTATCTCAAAAATAATTCATGTCATAGAGGTCGACTTAATTTGTTTAAATATTGAAATATATCCTCTGCAGTGACTGCTCCGTGCAATTCAGCACATTCGAATCCATATCCAGTTAAATATATGGACAGTGATTATTATAAAAGCTATTGAATTATTCCCCAAATTGGTCCTATATTGCAAAGGTTGTCACTTGTCACATTGTCGATAGGCTGTGGTAAAAAGGCGTTTTATTATCACCTTTATTTCGGGGGGTGGGGGATGTATTAACTGAAAATGAGGACGCTATAGTTGCTTTTTTTGACCAAATTCCAATAAGGTACGTAGTAGCCCACACATGTATATATTCTTGTTTCTTAAAAGATCATCTCCAATTATTTGCAATAGTTAACATCATTAACTAATTAAAGGTTATGCCTAATTAGCTAGTTTGTGACTTCAGAATTTCCCATCACAAGGGATATCATGTTACATGCATATGTAATGTCTCGTGAAAAATGGCAATTAGGTAATGATAGTGATTCATTATAATCAGCCATTTAAATTACTTTTCTTTAGCATTTCTTTAAAAAAAATTAATATGAAATTGAGAATACAACATATGAGTGAGTGGGAATATTAAAGAAATAAAATAAATGAATTGATTTCATTTCTACAAATTTGAACTTTTAGTTGAGATGGAAATTTTCCCCGTTCCAAACAGATTGTTACAGGCTTAATAAAAAATATTTTACCTATATGTCCACAATTACGTACGTACTAACAAATTGATGTGAATATTTTTTTAAACTAATTAATGGATCAAATTCCGTATCAACCCAAGATATACACATGTATTAATACTTTAATCCAGCTTTTAGAGTATGTATAGAGTTAAATTGGTTTATACATGAATTACTGAAGAGCGTTAGTTATTTTCACTGAAGAGTATTAGTTGTTTTCGATGAAGAGTCTTAATTTTTTTCACTTGAAAGTCTTAGTTTGTTTTTAGCAAACAATTAATACTCTTTAATGAAAACAACTAATACTCTTCAATCAAAACAACTAATATTTTTCAATGGTTCATGTATGAAATATTTTCACTCTATATTTTCTCATCCTTTTATATTTAGTAATTTTTTTATTCTGATCTTTTGGCAAAGTATATTGTGAACAAAGTTTCACCGTGAAACTCGTTTGCATTTTATGTATATTTTTAAACAATAGTATTAATTATTTTATCAAAAGATATAATTAGTTTAATAATAATACTTTTTAATGAAACAACTAATATTATTTTAAGTTGCACGATTAAATTGGTTTACAAGAAATTTACTTTTTTGATCTTTAATTTATAAAGAGTTAATCCCTAATTTGTAACCTATATATGCCATTATAATATAAAAAAATTACTACTTTTTGAGCAAAATACTAGATTTGTTTACGACTCTACACTTGTGTAGAAACAGTCATTTATAAATAAATAAATATATTTTTTCTTTTTGAAAATAAATTATTCAAATTAAAGTGCATATTTCTATGTGCATGTAAATCTCTTTTCAATTTGTGATTCATAAACTAACGTGAAATACTCCCTCCGTTTCACTCCCATCTTTTTTACGAAAATAGTATACATTATTAAATGAATAAAAAGGTAGAGAGAGTGAAATAAACATAAATAAAGAAAAAGAGAGATGGAGTATATGTTATTTACGAAAATAGTATACATTATGTGGGACAATATTTATCAAATAAGAAAATTAAAGCTTTGAGTGAGACAGATTAAAAAATAACACTAAATCAAGTGGGGAGAGATGGAGTATATGTTATTTTACATGCCAGTTTAATTGTTTTCCTCTTACAATATATACATCCATGTTGAGGTTATTTTGTGCTTTTGATTGTACAGACATCAACTATTTTGGTAAGTTCTATCCACTTTAGACTTAATTCAGTACAACTTTTTACATGTAGAATTGATCCCAAACGTTATTAAATTTGCATTTTGGTTCCATAGAATTTTAATCTTAATTCTATATTTGTTAATCAATTTTAGTGGAAAAAACTCTTGCAGACTTGGTCCATATGATTAAAAACTCACAATTTTTTTTATCTTTCTTTACGAATATATATGTTTTATAAAAACAAATATAATTAAAACATATATAAAAGTATTATTTTATTTTACAATGATTTATATATTTCGTATTTAAATATAATATTTTTTTAAATTAGAATAATTTATGCTGTATTAATACAAAACACTGATAACATAAACTAAAAAAAAATATTATAGATCATATTGAAATACCGAAAATATACATATTTCTTTTCTTTTATTTGAAAAATATGATTGAAACTGGTGGGAAAAACAAATTTTCTACATAAAAAAAGTTTATATTTTAACTTTCTATGGTAATATATGTGCAAGCCTGGTTTGGTGTGAATTGGCTAATCTAATTAAGTTCATAAACCCGTGGCACTTATAAATATGCAAGTCTCAAACAACTTTTTATTTAGGTTGTACTCCCTCCGTCCATGAGTAAACTTCCCACTTTCCGTTTCGGGCCGTCCACGAGTAAGTTTCTCATTCCATAAATGGAAATAACAACACTCTATTATATATAAACTTTAACCTTCAAACTCACACTGTTGTGACATAATAGGATTATAGAGCATAAACAAGAAACGTAAAAAAGACAAGAGATTTACGTGGTTCACCAATAAATTGGCTACGTCCACGGGCAGAGAGGAGAACGGATTTTATTACTGATGTAGGTTACAGATTACAGATCTCAAAGACTATATATATAGCACTGAGATAAAACACCGAAATTGGGCTTAAGGCCCAATACTGCATACCGTTGGGCCGGGGGCGTCTCCGCCCCCCCGGACCCCCAGGCAAGGGGGACGTCGCCCCCCTTGACCCCCCGACTCGCTCAGAGAAGTGTGTGATTCAAGACATATCAACAAATCTCCACCTTGACTTGAATCTTCCTTGCAGATGCATCATTACAATGCCAGATGAAACAGACTCCTCCTTTCTGCCTCAGATTTTCCCTCCTTGGGCAACTAACAGCTTGTGACGTTTAGCAAGTCCAAACAATGTCGAAACTTGCTATGCGGGACTGGCTTGGTGAACATGTCAGCAGGATTATCAGCGGTACCTACTTTCATCACCTTGATTCTCTGCTCATTCCTCAGAAAATGATACCTCACATCAATATGCTTTGTCCTCTCATGATGGACCTGATCCTTGGTCAAACAGATTGCACTCAGACTGTCACAGAATACAATAACTTGATCATGATGTAGACCAAGATCACCTACAAGCCCTTTCAACCAAACTCCCTCTTTAGCAGCTTCTGTCAGTGCCATATACTCTGCTTCAGTTGTAGACAAAGTAACTATAGCCTGCAGAGTTGCCTTCCAACTAACAACAGAACCACAAAAAGTGAAAACATAACCAGTCATAGATCTTCTACTATCAACATCTCCAGCATAGTCAGAATCAGAATAACCAGTCACATAAATGTGAGCATCACCTCCATAAATGAGACCAACATCAGACGTACCTCTGAGATAACGAAAAATCCTCTTCACAGCTTGCCAATGCTCCTTTCCAGGTTGTCCCATGAACCTGCTGACAACACTAACAACATGTGCAAGATCTGGTCTAGTGCAGACCATAGCATACATCAAACTCCCTACTGCATTAGAGTATGGGACTCGAGACATGTACACCTGCTCAGCTACAGATTTTGGTGCATGATCAGTGGATAAATGAATATTTGTAGCACTTGGAGTATCAATAGGCTTGGCGGTAGACATGCCAAATCTAGACAAAATCTTCTGAATGTAACTCTTCTGTGACAAGAAAAGCTTCTTCTTCTCTCTTTCCCTATATATCTCCATACCCAAAATTTTCTTGGCAGCACCCAAATCCTTCATATCGAACTCAGCACTGAGCAGATCCTTCAACTTCTGAATATCAGACTTGGACTTTGCAGCTATGAGCATATCATCCACATACAGGACAAGATAGATCATGGAACCATCATCAGCTTTGTTGTGATACACACAACAATCATATGGACTCCTGTTGTATCCCAACTGGATCATGTAACTGTCAAACCTCTTATACCACTGCCTTGGAGACTGCTTTAGCCCATATAAAGACCTACTCAACTTGCAAACATAATCTTCCTTCCCCGGAACCTGGAACCCCTCTGGCTGAGTCATGTAGATATCGTCTTCGAGCTTTCCATGTAGAAAAGCTGTCTTCACATCTAGTTGCTCAAGTTCTAAATCCTGATGTGCAACCATTGCTAGTAACACTCTGATGGAAGTGTGTCTGACCACTGGTGAGAATATCTCATTATAATCAACCCCTTCCTTCTGTGTGAACCCTCTTGCAACTAGCCGAGCTTTGTATCTCACACCCTCACCAGGTGTAGTTTCTTCCTTCTTCTTGAATATCCATTTGCAAGTAACAATCTTCCTCTCCTTAGGCCGTTTGACCAGCTCCCAAGTCTCATTCTTGGCAAGCGATTCCATCTCTTCTCTCATTGCAGTGAGCCATTGGGCCGACTCACTGCATGAAACAGCCTCTCTGTAGGTGAATGGTTCACCTGCAGATGGTTCTTCCTCTTCCACCTCGTCAGCGACTTGTAATGCATAAGTCACCATATCCTCAAAACCGTACCGCACAGGAGGCTTCACGCCTGTTCTCCTAGCTCTATCAACAGCTATGCTTGTCTGGCGAGCTTCTGGATGAACATCAGAACTTGTACTTTCAGCAGGAGTATGTTGATCTTCTCCACCTTGGAGTTGTGATTTACTCTCATCGAGAGTGACTTGCAGCTCCACCTGTTTATCAACACTACTACAATTTTCTGTACAAACAGACTTCACAGTGGGGTTAAACATAGAATTCTCATCAAAAATCACAATTCTACTGAATATAACTCTATTCTCTGAAGGTGACCAGATTCTATATCCCTTAACTCCATCCCCGAAACCAACGAATATACCCTTCTTAGCTCTTGGCTCTAATTTACCCTCACTAACATGATAGTAAACAGTACAACCAAAAACCTTCAACAAAGAATAATCTGCAGGTTTATTAGACCATACCTCATAAGGTGTCTGGCAATCAATGCCAGTGTGAGGACCACGGTTGATCAGATAGCACGCCGTGTTTACTGCTTCTGCCCAGAACTTTCTAGCCAAACCAGCATTCGAGAGCATGCATCTTGCTCTCTCCAGCAATGTCTGATTCATGCGCTCTGCCACACCATTCTGCTGCGGTGTATGTCGAATAGTGTGGTGTCGAGCAATCCCTGCATCCTTGCAGAACTCATTGAACTCAGACGAACAGAACTCCAGGCCATTATCAGTTCGCAGTCTCTTGATCTTCTTCCCAGTCTGATTTTCTACCAACGTCTTCCACTGCTTGAATTTCTTGAAAGCTTCACTTTTGTGTTTCATCATAATTACCCAAGTCATCCTTGAGTAGTCGTCAATCATAGACACAAAATATCTGTGGCCTCCAATAGACTCAACACGTGACGGACCCCAACAATCCATATGAATGTAGTCAAGAGTCCCCTTGGTCTGATGAACTGCCTTCTTTGGGAACTTGCTGCGATGAAGCTTCCCAAATACACAATGTTCGCAGAATTCAAGACTCTGCACTTTATGCCCAGATAGAAGATCCCGCTTTGACAAAATCTGCATCCCTCTTTCTCCCATATGACCGAGCCTCATATGCCACAACCTGGTCATATCCATGGTCTGAACCTCAGATGATGCAACATCAGCAGAACCTGTCACAGTGGAACCTCGCAGATAATATAAGGTACCACGTTTCAAGCCTGTCAGAACCACCTTTGAACCTTGACAAACATACATAACTCCACCTTCACCTTTGAAACTGAAACCCTTGCTGTCAAGGAGACTCAATGATATCAGATTCTTCGTCATCTGTGGAACATGCCTGACTTCATCCAAGGTGCAGAATACCCCATCATGTGTCTGTATCCTGACTGAGCCAATCCCAACTACCTTGCAGGCAGCACTGTTAGCCATGGTAACATTTCCTCCATCTATCTGCTCATAGGTCGAGAAGAACTCCCTGTTAGGACAAATATGGTATGATGCCCCAGAATCAAGAACCCACACATCATTACGATGTGACTGTTCAGCTGCAACCAAGGCCAGATCATCTTCAGAATTCGTATCAGTTTCTGCAACAGCTGCAGAACCGCCGACACCCTCTTTCTTCTCCTGCTTCCTCTTCTTCTTAGGACAATCATTCTTCCAGTGCCCTGGTTCTTTACAGTAATTGCAGATGTCATTGGGTTTACGACCTTTTGAACCTTTCTGATTCGGCTTTCCAGTTTTCTTCCCAGATTTCTTTTGTCCCTTACCCGTGACATACAGCCCCGATGCCTGATTTTCTGTGGCCGAGTCAGTTGCCTGTTGACGATCTTCTCTGCTGTGGAGGGCAGATCGAACATCTTCCAGAGACAGAGTATCTTTCCCAGTAATAAACGATTCAACAAAATTCTCATACGATTCAGGCAAAGATACTAACAGAATTAAAGCAGCGTCCTCATCTTCTACTTTAACATCAATATTACGCAAATCTAGTAAAATTTTGTTTAATTTATCTAGATGATCCCGAAGGGGTGTACCTTCCTGCATGCGTAAACGGAACAGACGTTGCTTTAAAAGCAATTTATTGGTTAGAGACTTCGTCATGTAGAGACTCTCTAACTTCTTCCAGAGACCATCGGCAGTTTCCTGATCCGCAACCTCGATGATAACATCGTCAGACAGACATAGCATGATAGTCGAGTGGGCCTTTTCTTCTAGGGTATTCCACTCTTCTTCATCTGCATCCTCAGATTTAGGTTTTCCTGATAGCGGCGCCCACAAACCCTGCTGCTTCAGCAGAGATCGCATCTTGATTTGCCATAAGCCAAAACTATTTCTCCCGTTGAATTTGTCAACCTTTACGTTGAAAGCAGACATTCTCGATCGGCTCCAAAAAACCCTAATAGTGCGGAAAAAACCCTGATCGAAACGACCAGGCTCTTGATACCAGTTTGTTGTGACAGAATAGGATTATAGAGCATAAACAAGAAACGTAAAAAAGACAAGAGATTTACGTGGTTCACCAATAAATTGGCTACGTCCACGGGCAGAGAGGAGAACGGATTTTATTACTGATGTAGGTTACAGATTACAGATCTCAAAGACTATATATATAGCACTGAGATAAAACACCGAAATTGGGCTTAAGGCCCAATACTGCATACCGTTGGGCCGGGGGCGTCTCCGCCCCCCCGGACCCCCAGGCAAGGGGGACGTCGCCCCCCTTGACCCCCCGACTCGCTCAGAGAAGTGTGTGATTCAAGACATATCAACACACACAATATTACAAAAATGCCACTCATTCACTTTACTTTTCAACACTATTCATTACTTTATCCCAAAAGTCAACATGTGGCCCACCATATATTCATAAACAAATACACTTTCTTAAACCATTCAATAAAAAGAAGTGGGAAACTTATTCGTGGACGGAGGGAGTATAATGTTTGAGAATAACGCTGCAAGTGGATAGGAAAAGTTGACAGCGGGACTAATATTACAAACAAAAAATCGTTTAGGACTATATCTAATAAAATAGTTGATCATGTCTCGTGAGAATATCATGAGCTAACTTCTCAGTCACTGTCTTCCTCAAACACATGCATAAGATTAATAAGTTTTAAAGACAAATAATTAAATAAATTAATTTCACGTCTTTTTAAAGTTCGGACTTTTAGATGAGATAAAATTCTTGCATGAGTCAATAGGCTCACACCCGGAAAAAAGATCTTGGATTTGATTCCCGTTGAAAGCAACTCAACTCATATTAAATTGTTCACTCATTGGGCCTCCACTACAAGAAAATAATGATTTGCCTACGGAATTAAATTGCCTACAAAAATTTTCCAACAAAAAAATTTGTAGTAAAAGTTGCCTACAATTTGCCCACATAATTTTCAAATTATGAAAGCATCTACATTTCTCAACCTAAAACAATTTGCCTACGGAATTGATTTGCCTACGGAATAAAATCCCTAGGTATAATCACCTACAAGCCATTTGCCTACAAAAATTTACCTACAACACAATTTGCCTACGAAATTTCCGTAGGCAAATTACTGTGTAGATGGTGAAGGAAAATGCATATACAATTAGAGATTTTTGTAGGCAATTCGTAGGCAATCCCCCCTACGAATTTTGTTGTTGGTAATTTCGTAGCTATATTGACAATTTCCGTAGGCAATATTAAACTTTCTTGTAGTGCTCCCCAAAGAGGGAAAATTGAGTTCGGTCCATTAGTGAGGGAGAGTGCTAAGAAAAATAATTAAATTAATTAATTTCACACAAGGTTTTTGCTACACTTTTTTAAACTTTTTTTTAAATATCGATCACAAAAGTTTGTTGAGACAGTTTCATGAAGACTTGAGGGATTTAAAATTGTAAAATGGAGTACACTTTACCTATGTGTCTTAGAAGATTATAACAAAGTATTATATTAAAATAGTTCATGATAGATATCAATTATTTAATTGTGAGGATTAATAATCTCATCATGATATCTTTAATCTAGGTCGATGATATTATATTGTAATTGTTGTAAATTTTCTTGAATCCACATTAATCAACTCCTCATGAACTTTTTGATACTTCTGATGAAATATTCGATACTTTAAAATAATTTCATAATAAACCATTTTTAACCTACTCAAAAATTATTGAGTAAGTCTTGTGTGAGACCATCTCATAGTATGAGACCAATAATATTTGATCCACTTTTAATTTAAAACGTGTCACTTATTAATTAAAAAGTTGTCACTTTTAAAAAGTGATAAAGTTTAAACAAAAAATGATAATATATTTGTTAAAAGTGACTTATCACTTTTCTTTAAAAATACTATCACATTTAATTATAACCCTATCACTTTTTTTAATTTGATCGGTCTCATATTATGAGACGGTCTCATACAAGTTTTTGCCAAAATTATTTGTTTCCGTACTGACGCTTAAATTGATTTAATGTGCTCTCAGGATAATCACAAATATCCCAGGAACCACGGATTCCTCATTCGGTATATTAACTTCTTCCAATGTCTCGCTCAATTTTTTAGGATAAATCTTAAATACAAGTCTTTATTGAAGAGGTTTAAGTTTTTTCTTTTCAAAAAAATTCTATACTTGATTTAAATTTTTTTTTATCGCAATATAAGACTTGATGATTTTTTTTTTTCTTATCGAAATCTTATGTACTGAATTTTTTTTTTTTTTACCGCATTTATAAATTTAATTTGAAATTTATTCTTGGGTGTTGAATTGAGAGAAAAAAATATTAGATCTGAGCCTTAAATTGAGGGAAAAAAATTGAGTCTTGATTTGAAACACTAACAAAAGAAGGCAATGATATAATGAAAATAATTAATACATGAACCAATGAAGGGTATTAGTTTTTTTTTACTAAAGAGTATTAGTTGTTTTCACTAAAGAATCTTGATTTATTTTTAGTAAACAACCAATACTCTTTAATGAAAACAACTTATACTAGACACTTGACCTAAAACTCAATCTTTATATATATATATATATATATATATAGAGAGAGAGAGAGTAAGTTTTATATGAAAATAAATCATGATAAAAATTTATCATGAAATTGTTTTAAAAGTATCGAATATTTGATCAGAAGTATCATTATTGTGGGTCAGTAGTATTATATTATAATTGTTGTAAATTTTTTGGAACCCAAATTAATGATACTCCTGTTGAAATTATCCATACTCCTGATAAGATTATCGATATTGTAATGTAATTTTATGGTAGGTTTCTCATTAACTATTTTCATTTACCGTAATACTTTGCCATATATATAATGTTAATTGTTAATTTAGATAAATTATAGATTGTTGTGAAAATTATTAGGAAGAGAAGTGGTGAGCTATGAAATGCCAAAGCCAAACATAGGGATACACAGGATCGTATTTGTACTGTACAAGCAGAAGAAGAGACTCCAAGGAGTGGGCCCACCTGCAAGCAGAGATGGATTCAATACCCGAAAATTTGCAGAAGAATACGAATTAGGCCTGCCCGTCGCTGCTCTCTTTTTCAATTGCCAACGTGAGACCGCCGCTCCACGGCGCTGATTTATTTATTACGTACCCTAATTATAAATGGAATTAAATAAATAAATAGATTCTGTGTGGATTCTTAAGCCACAAAGTTTCCATTCTGATGATTATTTATATGTATGATTGAAAACTGTTTTTTTTTTTTTTTTTTCTCTAGTGAATCTGTGAATGTTGCATGCTGATTCCAATTCATTATTTCATGTCGTCTTATAGTTAATTTGTTCTTCATTTTATATATTTAAGATGAAGACAAAGTATACAGTGAAAATGATTCATATATACGTGAACTATTGAAAGATATTAGTTGTTTTCACTGAAGGGTATTAGATGTTTTCACCGAAAAATATTAATTGCTTACTCTTCAATAAAACAAGGGTTAATTAATTGCAAATAAAATCACAACCTTTACGAAAATTGCAATTTAATATAAATTTTTTAATCTTTGCAAACAAAATCTAAACTTAACGTTTGGTTGCAATTCTAACCAAAAGATAAATTTCAATTAGCCCGAAAATGATGATTAATAAGTTGTTGTCACCCGAACCAATCTAAACATATTAATACAATAAATTATTCATTGTCAAGTAAATGAAACATCATTTTCGCACAATAATGTGTTGGTTCGAATTGCAACCAAATGTTACATTGGAGTTTTATTTGCAAAGATTCAAAAGTCTAGATTAAATTGTAATTTGCGAAAAGACTGTGATTTGCAATTATATATGAACCAACTTCACTCCATACATACTCTAAGAGATATATATATATATATATATATTTATAGGGTTATAGAATATAGTTTGGCTATATTCATCACGAAATGTGGACTAACAAATTATTAAGGAATTGCTACATTTCATGTTCTTGCTTCTCGGAGAAAAACTTATGTCAATATGAATTTATGTAACCGTAAAAAAAAAAATGAATTTATGTAAACTCTTATTTTTCGAGTTTCATTGTTATACATACATATATACTATCAGTGTTGTATACAATGTATCACCGCTAAAAAATAATTATTTTTAAAATAGTGATAGTAGATATCTATAATAGTAATAGTGTATATGAATAACAATAATAATACAAAAAATAAAAAAAAGTTCACATGGGTTCACATTACTCCTCATCTTGGATAAAAGAATTTCATCTTATCCAAAATCAGAATTTGTAGAGAGGTGTGAAATTAATTCATTTAGTTATTTTTCTTACACTTATTTAAGTATTTTCCTTACATTGGATATATGATTTAATTATCATGAATCCAAAAATCAAAGATTTGCATTTGTAGTTTCTTGCTCTTGCTTCTAGCTCATCTTGGATGATTTGATAATCAAGAATCAAATCTCTTATATTTAGTTAAACAAGTTAGTTAAAGTTTTCCACCTTAAATCAAGACCAATCAATCAATAATCTAATACCCACAAGTGGATCTAATTGGAGATGACAAAGTGTCATCCAATCCATTGTTGTACTCAGCCAAAGATAAATTAGTCAAGAAAAAATGTTTAATTGATTTTCCAACTTGAACATTCAACTAGACATACTACATGGACAAAGAATATATTGACTTGTATTTAATTTGGTCAAACTATGATTTTGGATCTATATTCTACATTTCCAGCAGATGAGGCCTAGCACAACCATGTGGCAAGTTGACGTGCCTAACTAGACGTCATCTTTCAAGACCTAGTTCAATCACGTGATAAGGCAACCCAAAGAATTCGCTTGGACAGGTGGCAAGTTGACCCAAGTGAGAAGATATTATTCTTTGCCTAACGACCAAGTACAGAGATGTCATCTCGCCTAGAGCATATGCAAGATGAGTTGACCTCGCCTAACATGATCAAGTCAATCATCCAAGTCAGCTCATCAACCTAGCTCTGCCTTAAGGCAATTTATGTGGAGTCCAAGTCTATACTTCAACCTAAAGTTATGACTCATCTGCTTGTACGAGATAAGAAGACTAATATGGTCCAATTAGAGAAGAGGGCAAGTCAGTCCAATCAAGTTTTCTTAGCTTATAATGGCAACAACTCATGCTAGCAGACCAGCTCGTCACAAAGATAACGCATGTTGAACTTGTACTATAAATATAATCAATTTGAAATGAAAAATGGATTTGAATTTTTTTTTCATAAATTTGAATGAAAAACATATTACTTGCCGAGCAACTCTATTAACCTTCCAATTCCATACAATCAAACACATTATATTATACATTTTATTTGTTAGTAAAAAATAAACCACACCATCTAAACTGACAAACAATACAAGCAAAGATAAAAATTGATTAATTTCCACCCCAATTACAAGTTTCTTGTTCTTAATTTCTTCTCATATTGAATTATTTGACTATCCAGATCCAACAATCAAAGATATATAGAAACAAATTAACTTCCATATGTTTCAGTAAATGCATTATAAAAATGTATTCTTAAGTAATTTTATCATGAATGGATTATAAGAATGAATGAAACAAACATATATATATATATATATATATATATATATATATATATATATATATATATATATATATATATATATATTACCATTGTCATATTATCAACTACGTACTAGACATAAATGGTTCACACATTGGAACTTGAAAACAGAGGGATATGACCAGGGGCGGAGCACATTGGGTGAGGTCCTTTTGTTTATTATAATATTTTCCTCAGTTTATTAATTTTAGAAGTTTATTATTTTGGTTCTATTTATTATTAAGTTTCTCCTTTTAATTAATTTTAGAACAAATTTTTGTTCAGCTCAGCTAATTTTATTAATAAATTTATCTATTATGTTTTAGTTTTCTTTAGTTAATTTATTAAATAATATTAGTTGATTATTTCATAGTAATAATTTTTAATAATGTTTTTTGTCACAATGTTTTTTAAAATTATATATTCTGTTATAACGAGATGCAAAAAATAATCATAAAGGAAAAGCAAAGTGACAAAGATTTATGTAGTTCACCATCGTTGTGTTGATTAGATCCACAGAAAGAAGAGAAGATTCGTATATTGTTAGGAGATTTCAGTATTTTTCAGAGTACAAAATGATCTAGGTCAAATAATAAGGGTATTTATAAACCCCTAACAGACTGGGCCATGAAAACAAAATCAAAAACTCTAAATGAGCCTAAATAGCGAGACCCCCGATCAGCTCTGTGCGGGGTTAAGGCATCAAAAAAAAAATCCACCTTGACTTGAATCCTCCCAAATATCATATTAGTCAGATGCACTATTAAAAGTGCTCAGACGTATGAGCAACTCCAAGTACTCAGGTTTGCCCCTAAGATGGGGCAACTAATAGCTTCTAACTTTTAACAAGTCCAAACAATATTGAAATTTATTAATCAGAACTGGCTTGGTGAACATATCAGCAGGGTTGTCAGCAGTCCCAACTTTCTTCACCTTAATCCTCTTCTCACTTCTTAGAAAATGATATATAACGCTAATATATTTTGTTCTCTCATGATGATCCTGGTCCTATGCTAAACATATCGTACTCAGACTGTCACAAAACACAAATGCATAATCATGATGTAGACCAAGATTACTAACCAAACCTTTTAACCAAATTCCCTCTTTGGATACTTTTGTTGAAAGCCATATACTGCTTCAGTAGTAGACAAAGTAACTGTAGGTTACAAAGTTGCCTTCAACCTAACAATAGAACCACAAAGAGTGAAAAAATTACCTGTCATGGACCTCCTACTGTCCACATCTCCTACATAATCAGAATCACAATATCCAACAATTAAACAATTAGTATAACTTCCATAAATAAGACCAACATCAGACTTACCTCGAAGGTACCGAAAAATTCACTTCACAGCCTGTCAATGTTCCTTACCAGGTTGAACCATAAACCAGCTACTAACACTAACAACATGTGCAAGATCAGGTCCAGTGCAGACCATAGCCTACATCCAACTCTCTACTGCACTAGCACAGGAAACTTGAGAAATGTACTTCTTCTCCTCAGCATATTTTGGGGCAAAAGCAATAGACAATTGAATATTCGCAACATTCGGAGTACCAAAAGGTTTAGCAGTAGACATACTAAACCTTGATAATATCTATTGAATGCAATCCTTCAGAGAAAGGAAAATATTCTCTAGAATTCTATCCTGCATGCCAAATATCTTCTGAGAAGCACCCAAAACTTTCATCTTGTTAGGACATTTTTCCTAAGAGTTTCTCTTTATGATTTTGATGATGACAAAGTATATAGATATGTTTGGTTTTTATATCACTAACAATGCAGGAACATAAAGTGATGAAGGAAGATGTTACAACTTAAGAATTGGAAGGCTACGACCAATGGAGTATAGAAGACCGAATTCTACAGTTGAAGAAAGAAACATACATATTAACAAAGTGGAAGTTATAGCTTGAGAAGAATAAAGCTACAACTCCAGGAAGAAGTTACAACTGCAGTATAAGCCTACAGCTAGAAGACCTTAGTAACTTTTAATCATACCTGAATGAGTGAAGTGTCATTTTTACACTCACTCACAAGGTCTGAGGAAGTTGGAAGATTAACAGTTCTTAATCCTAACCAGTAGATACTTAGTTCTTAGTGTTTAGTTGACTAAACTGACATCTAACATAAAAGGACAAAATTTACTATAATGGAGGCTGAAGAACAAGACGAGAAATTTTAATTAGCTGAAGTTAAAAGCTCTGAAAGAGAGGACAATTTAAAATTCAAATTTCAAGGCCCTCTCCAACGGATAAGAGCTCCCCAACCCTATAAATAAGAGGTTAAAACCCAGAGGACAAGAACAACATTCAAGCTCTCAAGCAATCAATTACAAGTAAACCTACAACCATCCTTCTTGCAAATATTCTTTCAGGTGTGATTCTTAGGATCAGTTTACTAGGTTTCTTTATTTATGATGCATAATTAGTTGTTGTTACTTACAAAACATATTTTTGTAAAAATCTACCTTGTGTATATACTTTCTTTGTGAGTTTTCTGAGTGATTTTGTAATTTGAATTATTAGGTATTTCTCTGTGATTAGAAAGTCTGAGTGAAGAAAGACTAATTCTTATGGGGAATATCAATGTAATATAAGTGAAAATTTTAGTGAAAGCAAACAAAGTGTGTAAGACTTGCACAGTGATATTTGGCACCCGGATGGTATAACAGTGGATGTAGGAGGATTATACCTCCTCGAAACCACAATAAATTTCTTGCCTTTCATATTTAATTATTTCATTAAGTTACACTAGTAACTGTGTCCTTGCGATGCACGGCCTATACAATTAATTTATGGGTCTTCAATTTATATTGGAGTCTGTTAATTTACGTTTAAGAGTGCAGTATTCCTATTAATTAAAATATTTTTCATTTCAAATAGATAATATTATTATTCTTTTATTTGAAGGTTTTCTTTTTTAAAGAGAAAGTAATGCAGATGTAGAGAAACTTTTGTGGAAAAAAAAGTGTAATTAATGTTATGTTTTATCTATAAGAGAATCTTAATATTATTTATATTTCACTGTATACATTTTTATGATTTACAAAATAATAAATTTTAGTAATAACTATAAATTTATATTAAACATGATGTAAAAAAAGGACTACAAATTTCGAAACACCTCTCTAAAAATCACATCTATTTCCATTTGCAATGAACATTCAACGTAAGTCACCACATGTCAAAATCTTCAAATTATTGTAATTTGTGACCCTCAAAACATCCACGTACGACTGGTTGTAACTTAAAACTAGATTCTTCAAGAATATACCAATTTTATAGAGCAATTGTCATTGACTCTTATTTATTAACATTTCATATGACACAACTAATGTAAACTGTCTCGTCTGAAACTCAAACGGAATTCTCGAGCGAATAGAGTCAGTGAAAGTTTAGGAATCGACACAATCTCACCTAAATTGCTTCTGGTTATGTCTGTACCTTTCAGAACACAATTACCTAGCCTTATTAGAGTCAATCTAGTTGTTAGGATAAATGTTGTATAGTTTTGATGAGTTAAAAACAAACCAGAGAATGTAATAGGACCATCTGGACCTGTTAGCCAGATGATGAACTAGAATAGGACTTAGTCTAGGGGGAATTGCCAGACCAGAAGACCTCACCAGAAGAGTCACCAGAAGACCCACCAGAGGACTTCATCAGAAGAGAATGACCAGAGGCAGAGGACTTTCCCCAGACCAGACGAGTCTGGTGAAACAAAAGATGCTCAAAATCATCTCCTGATTCTGATGAGCATTCTGTTTCTTAACCAGATCAGGACTAGAAGAAATCAAGGTTGCCTGGTGTCTGGTATTGCCTTCTCTGGAGAGAATCAGAGTTTGGCATTGGAAGCTATTGACCGTTGGTGATTTATATCAAGTCAACAAGACCAGGATTGGAAAGTCTTGAAGTCAATCAATCCAAGGATCTCACCAACCCAATCAATCAATTAGGGAATTGATTGATTGAAGCTTCCCTAAATAGAGGATTTGATTGGATTAGCTCTCCAACGGCTATTCCCTAATCACCTCTATATATACAGAGTGTAATCTCAAGAAAAAGGGCCAGAGAGAATCATACGCGCACGAAGTCATACTCCAAGCTCTTGTTTATAAAACACATAGCACTTTTATTCTATTCATACTTTTATATTCACTCTTAAGGAGTTGTTGGATATCAACCTGTTCATCTACAAGACAAGGTTGAAGGTTGTGGTCTTTAGATCGAAGTTAGATCTAAAGATATTGTAAGAAGGAACTGGTACTTCACAATTCCAGTAAGTAAGTTGGTTGTTGGTTGGATAGTGAGACCCCTTTGATCAAGGGAGAGTGGACGTAGGATATTCAGATCCGAACCACTATACATCAGGTCTTATTTACTATTTTCATACTTACTGTCTTGCTTATTTTATTGTGCTCTTGTGAAAAGAACTTTGCTCAAGACATTCCTTTTAAAGCTTCCGCAATTTATCAATCTAGTGGGACCAACAAGTGGTATCAGAGCGGTGTGTCCAAAGACCACTGCTTTGTAAAGCTTTTTGGTGGTCACCGGACAGATCTATTGCTCTTTATTGTGTTTTGGTTAATTTTTTGTTAAATCTCTTAGTAAAAAATGTCTGCAAAATCTTCCTACAAGAGTCGTAAGTTACCAGAATTCTCTTTTGAGGATTACAGCCACTGGAGCTTCATGATGAGTAATCATCTTGGAGCTATTCATCACCGCATGCTAGATGTGGTAGAGAGTGGCCCAATTAAATTTTACTGGACTCCTATTGATAGTGGCAGGTCAGAGTCCAGAGAAGAAACAAGTGAAACTGCCCAGAAAGCTGCTGAGGACAGAGTTCCCAGACAGAGAATCCTCAAGAAGAAAGATGAGCTTGACAATGATGAAAGAAAACTCTATAATTTGGACCAGGTGGCACGAACTGAGATCATCAACACACTCACTAAAGAGGTGATAGAGAAAGTTAGAACCTGTGTCACTGCCAAGGAGATGTGGGATAAACTTGCCTTGCTCTGTGAAGGAACAGAGAAGATCAAGGATAACAAACTCCAAGTTGTTCAACACTCGTTTGACACCTTTAAAATGAAACCAGACGAGACCATTGACCAGCTGGATATGCGCCTCACAAATCTCCTCAACAAGGCTAGTGCCTTAGGTAAGACCTACTCTGAAAAGGAAATAAATAGTAAAATATTGCGCTCACTAACCAGTAGGTGGAGAATCAAAGTGACTGTGATTAAAGATAGCAAGGATCTCAACACTCTGGATCATCATCTTCTGTTATATGATCTTAAAGCCTACGAATTTGATCTTCAAGAGGAGGATCAAACAGAAGAGGTTTCCTCTTCTGGTCAGAAAGGAGTTGCCTTCTCCACTACCATCAAGACAGATGACAAACCAAAGGAGTCTCCTGGAGATGATTTGAGTCTCAAGGAACAGGTAGCACTCCTAACCCATAAACTTGATAAAATGAGTTCAAAATATGGCAGGTACAAAAAGCACTGGAAGGAATCTACCAGATACAGGAAGAGTTCCTTCAAAGCTGCAGATAAAGAGAGAAAATCTGGAGACTCAAGGGAGACCAGATTCAGAACTCCAGAGAGGAGAAGAGATAGCAGCTCTGGGAGATCAGATTACCAGAGGAGGGATGGCAATTCTGGCAGACCAGACTACCAGAGGAGAGAAAGTAGTCCAGCCAGAGCAGAGTACAACCAGAGAAGAAGAGATCCAAGTCCCAGTCCCAGTCCCAGAGGAGATAACACCTGTTACACCTGCAACAAGCCTGGTCACTACAGCTATGATTGTCCTCAATTGACTCCTAGAGAAAGAGAAGAGAAAAGACTCAAGAGAGATAGGAGATATGCTGACAAGAGAGCACTACTGGCAGAAACAGAGGAGGAAGATACAAGTTCCAGTTCTTCTTCTTCTTCTGATTTCGGATCAGATGATGATGTATGTCTTATGGCAGACATCACTGAGGTAAATGAAACTACCCTATGCTTATCTAATTCCAAATATACTGAATCATCTCATTCATCTGGTAACTCCAGAGAGTCTGATATGCAACAAATGCTATCAGATCTCCAAAATTGTGTTCAACTATCTCAAAAACTTGAAAAAGAAAATGGTAGGCTCAAAGCTGAAGTTCAATCCTTATCTCATGAGCAAAAATCCACCAGAGAACTCATGAAAGATCATTCCAAAGAAGTCTCTGAACTTCAGGAAAAGATCACAGAAAGAGATACTCTGGTAGATCAACTCATGAAGGAAAGAGACTCTCAGGAAGATAAGTTCAATGAACTAAGAGCTAAATACCAGACTCTTATCAAGGGAAAACAAGTTGAGCAAACCATAGAAGAGATACCCATGCCCAGAGAAGCTCCTAAGATACCATCTATTGTATCTATTATAACAGAGACTTCTCAACGCATTAATGATAAGAGTGGTTTAGGATATTCTGGAATTACAACCAGATCCACTAAATTTCTTAGCAATAAAGACAAGTTGTCTCAAAGAGCTGGTGAATTGGTAGAAATCTGGGATGAAAAGGATCCTAATGGAAAAGGTTACAGAGTAGTTAAAAATCCTAACTGGGTTAATGATTATTCTGTTGACCATATAGATGAAGTTCCCAATCAGTTCACTGAACTGGAAGAGGAAATCTTAGAGCACAAATGCCAGAAAGGAGAACCTATGAAGATTGATGGTTCTGTTCAGATGCTTAACCAGATTAGGAGACCTCAGAGGATACCTAACAGAGTGGAACCTAAGAAAATTAGGGGATCTAAAAAGGGAAACTCTAAGAGGAACCTAATCAGAATAGGAGATATCAAAGGAGATATATTGAACCAGAGAATCTCAATCAGACTCAGGGATCTCAAAGGAGTTATGCTCAAAGAAGATTTCAGAACAGGAACACTCAGAAGGAATTTCATCATCAGAATAGATCCAATTTTCAAAACTAAAGGAGGTCTTCCAAACCCATCTATAGAAAACCAACTGATCTGGGTAGCTATGACACTAGAGATGGTTATTCTAGGATGTACCTTTACAACCAGACCTTTAAGACCATGTCTTTAAGGCAGGCTATTCCAAAAGCCAGATTTGAGAAAAGATACACCAGACCTGTTTATAGGAAAGGTGTTCTGATCAGACCAGTAGCTCAATATGTCATTATAAGAGGACATGTGCTGGTAGATAAATTTGGAAGAAAGATAAGATCTCCTCATCCAGCAAGGGATGATCTTTATCTTTGGATTCCTACAAAACCTACAACTAACCAATCCGGACCCAGCTCTAGTAGGGGACCTAATTGATTTCTCTACAGGATGATAAGAGCCCATTGGAGAAAGGACTCTCAAGCAAACATGTGTGGTACATTGATAGTGGATGTTCCAAGCACATGACATTCCAAAAAGATTATCTCTAGGATTTCAAGCCAATGAATGGGCCAAGAGTGATGTTTGGTGACAACAATTATGGAGTCACCAGAGGTGTTGGAAAGTTAACTTTTAATGGAGTATCTGTAGATGAAGTCTACTACATTGAAGGACTCAAGCATAATCTGCTTTCAGTATCCCAATTTTGTGACAGGGGATACTCAACGAAGTTCTCTAGTGATTCATGCACTGTTTTTTCTTCTGATTGTAATGACATTTTACTTATAGGCTTGAGGAAGGGTAACATTTATCTTGCAGATTTTAGTAGTTGCCCAAGAAATGCTTGCCTAGTTGCTAAAGGATCTGCAGAAGATAGCTGGCTATGGCACAAGAGATTGAGCCACCTTAACTTCAAAACACTGAATAAGATTGCCAGAAAAGGTCTTATTCGAGGTCTTCCTAATGAAGTGTTTAAGAAGGATCAGGTTTGTGGCTCATGCCAGAAGGGTAAACAACCCAAGACCTCCTTTAAGGATGTCCAGAGCACAACCACAACCAGAGTACTTCAACTACTTCACATGGACCTGTTTGGACCTGTTTCTCCTCTTAGTTTCAGTGGAAGGAAGTACACCTTGGTGATAGTAGATGACTTTTCAAGATACACTTGGGTAGTGTTCTTGTTTAAGAAAAATGAAACTATCACTAAGCTGCCATAATTCTTCAAACAGATTCAGAATGAGCAGAACCAGAGCATAGTCAGAATCAGAAGTGACAAAGGGATAGAGTTTCTGAATTCACACATTGCAGAGTATTGCAAAGAACATGGGATTTTTCATGAGACATCTGCTGCCAGAAAGGAGGAATAGAACCCTTAAGGAAGCTGCAAGGACTCTTCTAGCAGAATACAACACACCACAAAGGTTTTGGGTAGAAGCCATCAATACAGCCTGTTATACCCAGAACAGATGCCTAATTGCCCAGAGACATAGCAAGACTCCATATGAGGTATGGAAAGGTAAAACCCCATCTGTTTCATATTTTCATGTTTTTGGATGTAAGTGTTTCATCCATGACAATGGGAAATCTAAATTAAAAACTTTTGATGCTAAAGTGGCAGATTGAATATTTTTAGGATATTCCAGCACCAGTAAAGCTTTTAGAGTTTTTAATAAGGAAGCACTGAAAGATCAAGGAACATCAAGGAAGCACTGAAAGATTCAAATTGGATTGTTGCTATGCAAGAGGAGTTGAATCAATTCACCAGACAGGATGTTTGGGAGCTGGTAGACAGACCAAGACATCAAAATGTGATAGGCACTAAGTGGATTTTCAAGAATAAGAAAGATGAGAATGATGTCATCACTCGGAACAAGGCAAGACTAGTGGCTCAGGGCTATTCTCAGCCTGAAGGAATAGACTATGATGAGACTTTTGCTCCTGTTTCCAGACTAGAAGCCATCAGATTGTTCTTAGCATATGCTGCTCACATGAAGTTCAAAGTATACCAGATGGATGTGAAATATGCCTTTCTTAATGGGATTCTCATTGAGGAAGTGTACGTGGAACAACCTCCTGGTTTTGAACAAGGTAACAAGGTGTTTAAGCTTAAGAAAGCTCTTTATGGGCTGAAGCAGGCACCCAGAGCATGGTATGACACTCTATCTCAGTTTCTTTTGGACAATGATTTTACTAAGGGTAAGATTGATAGGACCTTGTTTAGAAAAGAAGAAGGAAATGACATCTTTCTGGTCCAAATATATGTTGATGACATTATATTTGGATCCCCTAACAAGAAGCTGTGTGAGAAGTTTGGTGATCTCATGCAGAGTCAGTTTGAGATGTCTGTGATGGGTGAAGTGAATTATTTCTTAGGTCTGCAGGTAAAACAATCAGTGAAGGGAATCTTCATAAATCAGGAAAAGTACATCAAAAACATGTTAGAGAAATTTGGAATAGGATCTAGCAAGGTAGCCAAGATTCCTATGATGACAAATTTCAACATGGATCCAGATGAGTCTGGAGAGAGTGTGGACCAGACTCAGTATAGAGCACTCATTGGTTCTCTTCTGTATTTGACTGCAAGTAGACCAGATATTACCTTTGCCGTAGGTGTGTGTGCCAGATTTCAAGCTAATCCTAAGAAAAGTCATTTGGAAGCAGCTAGGAAGATATTGAAATATCCTAAGATATTGAAATTCAATATTGAAATATTGAATTTGGGGTTATGGTATCCTGCAGATGACAACTTAGAGTTAAGTGGTTACTCGGATTCTGATTATGGTGGGTGCAAAATAGATAGGAAGTCTACAAGTGGAACATGCCAATTTTTAGGAAATAAATTGGTATCTTGGTTTTCTAAGAAGCAGACTTCAGTTGCTACATCTACAACAGAAGCAGAGTACATGGCTGCAGGGAGCTGTTGTTCACAACTACTCTGGATTAGTCAACAGCTTAGGGACTACCAGATTAGAGCCAAGGATATTCCAATATTTTGTGATAGTAATAGTGCAATTGCAATCACCCAGAATCCAGTTCTTCACACCAGGTGCAAACATGTTGATATAAGACATCACTTTATCAGAGATCATGTTGAGAAGGGAGATATAAGGATGGAAAAGATTGCAACAGAGAAACAGAGAGCAGATATTCTGACTAAGCCTTTGGCTGAGTCCAGATTCAGAGAGTTGGCATTTGAGTTAGGCCTATTGGATCCAGAGACAAACTTGTTTTAGGGGGAACATCAGAGAAGTATCCTTTGTTTCATTCCTTTACCTAATATATTTGCTTTCAAACTAACATGCCTACAGGCTAGATATCAAGTTACATCTCCAGGTGTGTTTCACACCAGATGAGGCTTGTACCAGATGTGGTACATCCCAGATGAGGTGCTGTATAAGATTCCAGAAAAATCCGGAGTCTTCTCTGACCAGAACCAGATGGGTTTCATCAGATGAGATGTAACACTAGACTAGCTATGGTATCATCTGGTTACAATATCAGGTGACAGGTATACTTTTACTTCTCTGGGCTCTGATCATTGGGATACACTTTTCAAATTACTTAATACACCCAAAACATTTCAACTTCAGAGTGTATTTAAGACTAGGGTATAGGACCTAGGCAATCATTTCGCTTTTTATCTTGACTGCCACAAAACCCTTTTATACCCAGTCCCAATGACCACGCCTACGCACCAGATTAAATCTGTATTTCGCCGTTTAATTTTGGCCATCAGATTTAATTAATGTGCAATATGTCAATCAATTCAAAAATTAATTTTGTTCCCTAAATTAAATTTTGCAATTACACGCGTTCACACTTTATTAATTGATCAAGCCACGCGTCTTGCCCTATTTAAATCAAATTTCTCTTCAATCTGTCATTTCACGTTTCCTTACTTTCAAATCCCTAACCTCTCTCTGCAAGTCTTCTCTCTCTCTCACAGAAATGGCACCCAAGTGCAACTTCGATCCAGAGTACGTTTGCAAGAAGTTGAAGTCGGAGATGGTGGTGGATTTCTATTCCACCAAGAACCCAGCGGCGCTCGAGATTCTGGAACTGCTAAGGAAGTCTGGGGTGGAGGACCTGATCTCCAAGATCCCCAAGGATTTGCGCACCGTGGATGGGTATGCTGCCCAGTTTCTTATCAGAATGAAGATTCATGATGACCATATTTCCTCCAAGATTGATAAGGAGGATGTCGTCTTCTCAAAGGCTGATTTCTGCAGTCTTTTTGGCAATATTTCCTCTGAGGGTGTGGATCCATTGAAGTACAAGGAAGAAGAAGCGTTGGAATCTTTCAAACTGTTTGCCAGATCCTCATGTAAGAACTTGACTAAAGGATTTTTGGACAAACATCTGAGGCAGAAGTACAAGGTTTTGTTCGACATCGTTGTGAAGGTTTCAATGTGCGAGAGCCATAGCACAGATGCCATCTTTACTAGCAGGCTCTGTGTTATGAGGGCCATTTTGGATGGTGCCCAATGCAATTGGGCAGAGTTCTTCTGGGGAGTATTGAGGAAGAACAAGTTGAAAGTGCAGAAGGAAGAGTGTCCCAGCAAGCCAGGGGAGCAACAGTTTTTCTTTAATGCTAATGTGT
The DNA here is from genome assembly GCA_947034835.1 of Ballota nigra. Lineage (NCBI taxonomy): Eukaryota > Viridiplantae > Streptophyta > Magnoliopsida > Lamiales > Lamiaceae > Ballota > Ballota nigra. Next base: position 17,506,774 of record OX344720.1, on the reverse strand, counting down.
CCTTAGGCACAAAGCTCACATTGATCTTGGACTCAATCTTTCCAGAGAAGAAGTGGAGAGATTCCTGGTGTAAGGGCTTTCACAAGTCCAAGATACTGTTCTCTAAGGATGGTCCTCTTCATGGACATCCTGACTCTGATGGAGAGCAAGCCATCCCTGCCCCTCCTCTCCAAGCAGTGCCCTCACCTGCTAAGGGGCAGAAGCAGCAGAAGGGCCAGAAGAAGCCTGCTGAAGCTACTGGTTCTTCAACCATAGCTTTCTCTGGTTCCTCAGAGGAGGACCAGATTCCCCTTCTTAATATCTTGAAGAAGAAGGGTGATGGTGCAGAGGCTGCTAAGAAGGCAGGAGCACCCAAAAGGAAGAGGCCATAGGAGGCCAAGAAGGTATCTGCCAAGAAACCCAGAACTGGCAGAAGGGTTCCTAGGACACTCCTGGTGGATGAGCCATCAGAGGAGGAGGAGGAAAAAGAGGTTGAGCCTCTTCAAAAGAATAAATCTAGGGCCAAGAGGGTCATTCTTCAAGATTCAGACTCTGGCTCTGATCTTGGAGATGCTCTGGAGCAAGCAATTGATGAAGCTGCCAGGATCATGCAGGACTCCACTGCTCCAGTCCCATCTGATGAGGTAAACCCACCTATCCCTACCTCTAACCCCATAAATCTTGTTACCCCATCAACCTCTCCCCCAGAAAACCCTCCCCAAATCCCATCTACTGCTTCTGGTGCCCCCATTGCCACACCAGAGCAGACCCTCCCTGATACCCCCGTATACACTCCCTCCACCATACCTACCCAAAAACCTTCTCCCCCACTTTCCCAACCACCCCTTACCACAAACCCTTCTCCCCCAGCCCCTGTACCAGAGGTACCATCCACTTCTGGTGCTGAACCTCCCCTACCACCCTCTCTCACCTTTCAAACTACCATCCCTGTCTCTGTACCAGAAGTACCATCTACTTCTTCTGGTGCAGAACAACCCATTCCCTCTACCTTTACCTCTCATAACCCTACCCCTCCCCAATCTCATACAGAACAGGACCCATCCATCTCTATGGCTCTGGGTTTCCCTGCCCCTCATTCTCCCACCTGTTTGTCCAGCGATGATAGTGAAGATGAGGATGCTTCACTGGAGCCGGAGGTCTTAGCACCATCCTCATCTGCCTCTGGGCCCAAACCCTTCACTTTCTCTTCTGCAGAAATGGGTCCCATTAGGCAGAGTATGAGTGTAAGTGCTCAACTCTGGCTAAGAGAGCATTTCCCTATCCTGTTGGAGCACTTACCCCTCTTGGCAGAGCTGACTGATGCCAAAGTCTGGAGCAAGGCCAGACTTGAAGATGTGGAGGACCTCATGTTGTTGCTTGAGGAAATGGGTCCTCCCAATTTCACTGCCTGGGAGACTGATCTCAAGAAGAAGCTTAACATCCAGAATCCTGCAGAGCTTGAGACCCCAGAGGCAGCCAAGGTGTTGATCCGCACCTTGCTGATTCAGAGAGGAGTTATGATCTCTCCTGAGGGCCCCTCCTACACTTTTGGCCCTCACTTCACCTTTCCTCCAGAGCTCTACTCTGATGAGGAGGATTTTGATGTCACTCCTGCCGTGCTGCAAAAGATGAAGACATTCTTCAATGAGCAGATCATGCAGATTGGGCGCTTCTCTAAGGCAATTCAACATATGGCCCCTGCTATGATTGAGCACCAGATCCGGCAGGAGAGGAAGATCTTCTTGAAACAGATAAAGTCAACATTTGCTGCTTCCAAAGCCTCCTTTAAGGCAAATGGTCTTCTTGTTAAGCTGGATGTGATGCACAACCAGAAGCAGCTCCAGGAGCATGTGTTGGAGCAGCTGAGGCCAGTCTCTGTGCTGAAGGTTGAGATGGCTTCCCAGATGCTGCAGACTGCTAAGCTTAAGGACTCCCTCCAGGAGATGTTAGAGAAGCAGGAGAGGCTTGTTGCTGAATCAAAAGCTTACCTGGAGGAGGCAAAGCAACTGCGTGATCTTCACTCTTCCTCCACCACTGCCTTGCCTGATCTCATTAGGCAGGTGGTGGAGCCCCTTATTGATGAAGTTAAAAAGGGGGAAGAGAAGGCCAGAACTGATCTGACGAAGACCACTAATGAGACTCTCTTCAGCCATGGTGCTCATCTGGACCTGCTGGAGAACACTTTGGCCCAGGCTGAGCTGCAGAAGAAGAAGAAGGAAGAGCTCAAATCTCTTTCCATGGCAAAATAGCTTGCAGCAGAGGAGGAGTCTTCAGAAGCAGAGCAGGATCCCATCCAAATCTCTGGACCTGAAAAGAAGAAGATCAGAAAGGTGAAGAAGAGCTTCTTAGAAGAAGTAGTAGAGGAAGCAGAGAAGATATTCAAGGAAGAAACGCCTGAAGAGAGGCAAGCTAGGATAAGGAAGAACATAGATGAAGAGCAGAGGCTCCGATATGTTAGGAGGCAGAATAAGAAGAGAAGAGAAGCTGGCATCTCTTCTGGTGCCAGTGGATCCAGCCAGAAGAAAAAAGCTCCTGTAGAAGTGATGGAGATTTTGCCACTCAGGAAAGAAGGGTCCTTTGACTCTACTGTGCCTGTCCCTCTGATAGAGAAGTGGAGAGAAGCCAAGACTTTGTGGTTCATTCAACACTATATCCAAAGGCCTCCACCAGAGGATGATGCTATCATCAACAGGACGTTCCATTCTTGGATGAAGGCTTATGATGCAAGTCTGTACAAGCAACTGATGGACTCCACCATAGAGTTCAACCTGGAGGTCACTGCCCCTAAATTCCATTTTCTTAACACTCCAATGATAGGGGACCAGGTTGATTGGGCTGAACTGAAGAAGCTGTACAAGACCAAGGTGTTGGCAAATTTCACTCCAACATCTTCTGCAGAGTTGAAGGCCATACAAGACAGATTCTTCGACTGGTTCCTGGTGCCTAAAGAGAACAGAAGATATGCTTAGAATAGGACCAGAATTGCCTTGTAATCTGTAATCTCTTTTATCCTTATTATTAATGAAATATCATATCTTCTCTGTTTAAAAGACAACTTCTTGTTGTCTTAATTGTTTGCCTGATAAGATCTATTCTAAGGTCTTATCCTTTTATTGTGTTTTTGCTTTTATTTGATCAGTTCTGGTTATGTTTTAACTCCATCAAAAAGGGGGAAATTGTTAGGATAAATGTTGTATAGTTTTGATGAGTTAAAAACTAACCAGAGAATGTAATAGGACCATCTGGACCGGTTAGCCAGATGATGAACTAGAATATGACTTAGTCTAGGGGGAATTGCCAGACCAGAAGACCTCACCAGAAGAGTCACCAGAAGACCCACCAGAGGACTTCATCAGAAGAGAATGACCAGAGGCAGAGGACTTTCCCCAGACCAGACGAGTCCGGACCAGACGAGTCTGGTGAAACAAAAGATGCTCAAAATCATCTCCTGATTCTGATGAGCATTCTATTTCTTAACCAGATCAGGACCAGAAGACATCAAGGTTGTCTGGTGTCTGGTATTGCCTTCTCTGGAGAGAATCAGAGTTTGGCATTGGAAGCTATTGACCGTTGGTGATTTATATCAAGTCAACAAGATCAGGATTGGAAAGTCTTGAAGTCATTCAATCCAAGGATCTCACCAACCCAATCAATCAATTAGGGAATTGATTGATTGAAGCTTCCCTAAATAGAGGATCTGATTGGATTAGATCTCCAACGGCTATTCCCTAATCACCTCTATAAATACAGAGTGCAATCTCAAGAAAAAGGGCCAGAGAGAATCATACGCGCACGAAGTCATACTCCAAGCTCTTGTTTATAAAACACATAGCACTCTTATTCTGTTCATACTTTTATATTCACTCTTAAGGAGTTGTTGGATATCAACCTATTCATCTACAAGACAAGGTTGACGGCTGTGGTCTTTAGATTGAAGTTAGATCTAAAGATATTGTAAGAAGAAACTGGTACTTCACAATTCCAGTAAGTAAGTTGGTTGTTGGTTGGATAGTGAGATCCCTTTGATCAAGGGAGAGTGGACGTAGGATATTCAGATCCGAACTACTATACATCAAGTCTTATTTACTGTTTTCATACTTACTGTCTTGCTTATTTTATTGTGCTCTTGTGAAAAGAACTTTGCTCAAGACATTCCTTTTAAAGCTTCTGCAATTTATCAATCTAGTGGGACCAACACTAGTTCTGTTGCACAATCATCTTAAATTATTTATATTTCTTAGTAACATAACTGTAGTCTAAACTTTCAAATTCAAATCATGATTCAACACACCATAACTCTGCAAGTTATTCAAAGAGTAGGTGCAATTATGGCTCCGTCCTTCAAAGAATTCAGATCATCCACAATATTCTTCAAGTGTAGCTTAGAACAATTTTTTTTTTAAATTATCAATGGAGTCTCTTCACTTCTTTCTTTTTTCATTTAAAAAAATTCATCTAGGAAGTCTTTTGTTTCATATGTTTACACGTACATATTAATTTCTTATGATTTATTTTTATAATAATAAGATAAATGCATGCATTAAAATAAGTATGCAATTTAAGTATGTATACACTTCACATGTAATTTTAAAAATAAACAACTATCTATATTTGAGGTTGGAAACCCTTAATTTCTATATGTTCCGGTATTGGGTCAGTCCATACAGAGTTTTGCTCTATCTTCAATTGAAATGCATTATTCATATTATTATCCCGTGAAATTATCTCGAATCTAGATTAAAAAATATTGAGGAATATGAAGTTTGTTGGAGATCTTACTCTTTCTTTATTTTGTAGATGACAAAGTGCATTAATTTACGCATTATTTGTATGTTAATTTATTAACCCAAAGATATCTCTCAAACTTATTCCAATATGATATTTATGCTCATATAGAATATATTGATATATTAATTGATATATGTCTACTATAATCTTTCTTCAAAGTAATTAATTTAGATAATATTATTCTTCTACAAAAAATTAAGAGTATGTATAGAGTAAAACTGATTCCTACATAAACCACTTTACAATATTTTTTAGTATAGCCAACTAATACCATGTAGTCTAATCAACTAATATCATTTAGTTAAACAATTAATACTCTCCATACCCTATAACTAATACCCTTCAGTGAAAACAACAAATACCCTCTAGAACTAATACGCTTTAGTGAAAATAACTAATATCCTCTGGAATTAATACCCTTTAGTGAACACAACTAATACACTTCAAATGGTTCATGTATAAATCATTTTCACTCTATACTTTGCAAAAAATTAAAGAGTGGTATTATTCAATTTTTTATCTAGTTGATCATTCACAAATATATTTAATAACTATTATTAAAATAATTGAAATATCTTTTATACCACAAAATAGAGAGATTTATCATACTATATATTTCAAAGATATATTTAATATATTTTTAAAAATGTATTCAATATATTTTATAATCAATTATTTGTTAATATTTTTAATAAAATATATTTCAAAGATATATATTAAAATTTTAAAAAGATTCAAAATGAATATTATTGTTTCCAAATGTAAGGCAGTTAGCGTTATTATATATATATATATATATATATATATTGTTGGGACATGGCCAGTTTTGATTAAGATCCCAAAGTCCCTGAAAAGATGAGTTGCCTTTGTTGTCTTTGTCAGGCTAGTCTTGGTTAGGTTTTGCACTTAGTCATTTTACACTTCACAGGTACTCAGTGAGAGGAGAACTCACTGATGACAATCATGACAAGAGCCTGAAGACGAAGAGCACCATCCTGAACTTATGGCAGTCTTCTAAGCTGGCTGAATAAGCTTCAGTGATGAAGAGTATGACCCTGAGGTCATTACTAACTCAGTCCTGAAGGGAACAGGTTGATACTGAGTTTGTGGGAAAGACATGGAGTAGAGCCAAGCAATGCAAAAGGAATGTCAGCGTTAGGACAAGACCGTTGTGCACGAGCCAAAAAGAACTTAATTAGACAAGCCTGAAGCCTAGGAATAAGTTCTGACATTCTCACCAACCTGATGACGTGGACCAATCCGGGAAGGACACGCACGTACGGAACCTGACATGGAGATTAACTTCAGACTGCATATTCAACGGGAAAGCATTAAATGGTGCATTAAATGCAAGTTACCTAATCCATGCAAGGACGGCTGATGCATGGGAAATATGTCCATTTGAGCCACTCTACATAGATGACCAGAAGGCTATCTCTTCCAATGGATAGTTTTCAAATCACCTATAAATACAGAAGGCCTTGAACCCATTCAAGGTTATAGGAAATTCCCAATCCAGAAATTACTCAAACTCTCAAGCATTCAGTCTTTAGAAGAAGCACTCGAAACCAGTTAAATTTCCCAAGTGTTTCTTAGTTACTGAGAGTTATTCTGTATTCTAAGAGCATATTAGCAATATCTTAATCTTAGAGTGATTATCCAATCCTTAGCATAGCTTTGTCTTGTAAGGATAATCACAACCTAGTTGGAATCCAAACTGAAACCAAAACCCTAAGTTAGGTTTGTTGGTAGTAAGTTGTTAGTGAGTTAGTAAGGAGTTTGTAAAGGTCAGTGAGGAGTAGCTGATCTTGGTGCACCTTGGCACATTAAAAACAAGAACTTCTTGAGTGGATTTCCTGTTAAATCAGGCTGTTGACGTAGGAGCTTGAGTCTCTGAACCACGTTAAACTCCCTGTGTTCTTACTGCTTTGATATTGTGCTTACTTGTCATTTTGCTTGTTCATTCATAGCATTTGGTTTTATCAAGCTGAATCAATCAGCCTGATCCTCAAACTAGAGCACTGCCCTACTAATCACTATTTCAGAATTGAGTAATCAAGTTTTCAGAAAGTAAACTAAACAAGACTTTAAACTATCAGGGCTTACGCATTTCCGCACTGAACTCGAATTGATAGTCAGCCAACTGACCCGCACTAAGTGTAGTCAGTGGGGAGATTATCAGCTCTCAGTTCTTTATCACTCTGAGTAAAGGGGACTCAGCAAGGTTTTAAGTTGAAAAATTGGTATATGTGTATTCCTCCCATACACATATTCATCAGTCTTGTACCGGGACCAACATATATATATATATACACATATATATTATGTAAAACTTGCATTAAAATCTGCTAAAACAACCAAGTTTGAAAACTCGTTGACTTGTATAGTCATTCAGTTGTATACTTGTGTTTACATAAGAGTTTTTCATAAGCTTACACTATTTCTAATTCCCGCAACACTTAGATCTCTCAATACACTTCCTAAAGTGTGAGAATCTAGCCCTAAAAGTTTATTTAAGTTGTTTTTATAAATTTGTTTTTATTTAAAATTATTTGATTTATTCAAAGTTACAACTGAATACTTGTTATTTATCTTCAGCTGTAAAGTTTATAAGTTTGTATTGAAAAAGTTTTAAAGTTTGATTGAAGGTATATTCACCCCATCCCCCACTAGACCTTCTCCACTTGAGACCAACACATCTCAAACTCAGCACTGAGAAGACCCTTCAACTTCTGAATATCAGATTTGTTCTTAGTAGCAATCAACATATCATCTACATAGACCAAGTAGATGAATGGACAATCTTCCAGCTTGCTGTGATACACACAACTATCATACTGACTCCTATTGTAACCAAGATGTGTCATGTGACTATCAAATAGAGTACTACTGCCTCGGAGATTGTTTTAGCCCATATAAGCACTTCTTCAACATGCAAAAGTAATCTTCTTTCCCTGGAGCTTGGAGACCATCTGGCTAAGTCTGGAATTGCTCCAACTCTCCATGTAGAAAATTGTCTTTACATCTAGTTGTTCAAGCTCAAGATTCTGAAGGGCAGCCATTTGTAGTAGCACCCTAATGGAAGTATGTCTGACCACATGTGAATATATCTCATCATAGTTTACTCCCCTTCTCTGAGTGAACCCTCTAGCAATAACTCAGGCCTTATACCTGATTCCCTAAGCAAGTGACATCCCTTCCTTCTTGAAAAATAATTAACATGTAACAATATTTCTCCCTAGAGGCCGTTTCACAAAGTCCCAAGTCATATTCTTGTGAAGTGACTCCATCTCATCTCCCATGGAAGCAAGCCATTGGGCTGCCTCTGTACATGTAACAACTTCTTTTCAGGCAGATGACCTATAAGAATCCACCTCTTCATCAACCTGCAGTGCATAACCCACCATATCCTCATATTCATACTTCTTTGGAGCTTCAACTCCAATCCTTCTAGCTCAATCAAGAGCTATACTGTACGACCTAGCTTCAGATAGTTGGATTTCTGGTGGTGAAACAACTTTCAGCTCAGTGTCAGAATATGAGTGTTCTTCTTCATTTTCTTTCTATGACTCACTCTGCTCCACCTGTTTGTCAACACTATCATTTCCGATATAACAATAAACTTGACAATGGGGTTAAATACATAATTCTCATAAAAAATAACATTTTTGCGGAGTACAACTTTACTCTCAGATGGAGACCAAATTCTATTCCTCTTAGCAACATCCCCATAGCCCATTAAAACTCCTTTCTTTATTTTTTGCTCCAATTTACCCTCATTCACATTATAATAAACAATACAACCAAAAGCTCGTAAAATAGAGTAATCAATGAACTTACCAGACTACACCTCATAAGGTGTTTTGAGGTTGATACATGTATGAGGTCCACAGTTTATCAGGTAACATGTTGTGCTCAACGTTTCAGCCCAAAATCTTCGAGCTAATCTAGCATTAGAGAGCATGCATCGATCTCTCTCCAGAAGTGTCTGATTCATGTGTTCAACTACAGTATTCAGCTATAGTGTATCCCTTACCGTGTGATGTCTTGCAATCCCTTTATTCTCGAAAAACTCAGCAAATTCAGAAGAATAGAACTCTAGATCATTATCAGTTTGCAGTGTTTTAATTTTCTTCCCAGTTTGATTTTCCACCATGGTCTTCCACTACTGAAATCTCTTGTAAACTTCACTCTTATGCTTCATCATAATTACCCCAGTCATTCTTAAGTAGTCATCAATCATAAACACAAAATATCTATGACCTCCTAGAGATTCAACATGTAAAGGACCCCAACAATCATAATGGATGTAATCAAGAGTTTCTTTCGTTCTATGAACTGCCTTAGTAAACTTATTGCGATGTAGCTTCTAAAAAACACAGTGTTCATAGAATTCAAGACTAGTGACCTTGTGGCTACCAAGAAAATCTCTTTTCGACAAAATCTACATCCCTCTTTCACCCTTGTGACCAAGTCTCATATGCCATAACTTAGTCATGTCATCCTTGGGAACTTCGGATGATGCAACAATAGCAAAAACAGGTAACGTTGATCCCAACAAAAAATATAGAGTCCCTTACTTCATACCTTTCAGAACCACATCAGGACCCTTGTAGACATACAAAGCTCCACCTTCACCTCTGAAATGGAAACCTTTAATATCTAATAGACTCAATGATATCAGATTCTTCGTCATAAGTGAAACGTGCCTAACATTGTTCAATGTGCAGAATCTACCATCATGTGTCCATAACTTGATTAAGCCTATTCCAACCGCCTTGCAAATGTGAATGTTGCCATTAAAATATTGCCTCCATCTACCTACTCGTACATTGTGAACCAGTCTCTGCGTGTATATATATAGTAGGATGCCACAGAATCAAGAACCCACACAACAGTGTGATGTGTTTGATCAGCAGCAATTAGGGTTAAATCATGCTCAAGTTGGTGTCATCTTCTTCAGCAACAACAAATAAAAGCATCACCTTCTTTATTTTTTGTCTTTGCTTCTTCTGCGGATAATTGGTTTTCCAATACCCTTAGAGCGTGATTTCTTTTTAAATTTCTTTTTCCCCGAATTTTCAAGACCCTTACTCCCACTCACACTGGCTACTAGCATAGTGGCATGATTATATGTACTTTTACTAGCCACCTTATGGTGAAACTCTCTGGTTTGCAGAGATGGTCTGACCATTTCCAAAGACATAATGTTTTTCCCAATAATAAAAGATTGCACAAAATTCTCATACGACAAAGGTAGATAAACTAAAGCAATAAACGCAACATCCTCATCATCAACTAAAACATCAACACTATGCAAATCTTGTAAAATTGTGTTTAATTGATCTAAGTGTTCTCAAATTAACTAACCTTCGTACATACGCAAATTGAACAGACATTGCTTCAGCAACAACTTATTGGTTATCGACTTTGTCATATATAGGTTCTCCAGTTTCAGCCATATACCAGCTGCAGTATCCTCCAATGCGACCTCGGTAATGACATCATCTGTGAGGCACATTGTTAGGATATTTTTGTCCTAAGGATTTCTTTATTTTGATTTTGATGATGTCAAACATATTCTATCTTTGTATTGTTTGGATACTAATATTTCAGGTATGAAGAAAAGAAGAACTTAAAATTCTTTCTAAGGTCTACAGCTGAAGAGTTTCAAGTCTTTACAGTTGAAGAGATGAAGTAATGAAGAATCGAAGTCTACAACTGAAGAATTCTTACCAACTGCAGAGACATGAGTTTACAGCTGAAGACTTATGTCAATTAAGGCTAATTAAGTGTAGTACTTCGTGTACATTCACTCACATAGCTTGAAGACATCAGAAGATTAAAAGAGATTAATAAATATTTGGATCACCAAATCATCAGCTCTGTGAGAAATTCTCTAAGTTGATGACTGGTAAATTTGAGATGTCAATGATGGGAGAGATGAACTTCTTTTTAGGATTACATGTCAAGCAGACTGATCAAGGTATCTTCATTAATCAGGCCAAGTATACAATAGACTTGATTCAAAAGTTTGGTGTTCAGAACAGCAATCCAGCTAGGATCCCAATGAACACAAATTGGAAGATGGATCCGGACACTGAAGGGACTTCAGTAAATCAGACTGAGTATCGAGGGCTGATTGGTTCTTTGTTGTACCTAACTGCAAGTAGGCCTGACATTACGTTTGCAGTTGGTGTGTGTGCTAGGTATCAGTCTGATCCCAAGAGGAGTCATTTGGAGGCTGCTAAGAGGATACTTAAGTATTTGAAAAGGACAGTCAATATGGGACTATGGTATCCTTCAGATGACAACTTAGAACTGACAGGTTATTCAGATGCAGATTATGGAGGTTGTAGGATTGATAGGAAATCAACCTCAGGGACGTGTCAGTTTTTGGAAAGTAAGTTGATCTCGTGGTTTAGTAAGAAGCAGAATTCAGTGGCGCCATCCACAACTGAGGCTGAGTATATGGTTGTAGGTAGTTGTTATGCTCAGATTTTATAGTTGAGGTAACAATTGAGAGACTGCCAAGTATTTGCTAATGAGGTTCCAATCTATTGTGACAACAATAGTGCTATAACAGTTACTCAGACCCATTGCTTCACACAAGGTGCAAGCATGTGGATATTAGGTATCACTTTATTCGAGATCATGTGGAGAAAAAGGACATTAGGATGGAGAAAATTCACACTGACAGGCAGAGAGCTGACATCTTGACTAAGCCTTTGGCTGAAGCAAGATTTATGGAACTATCAGTGGAGTTAGGACTCTTAGATCTGGGAGAGCATTTAGTGTAGGGTTTAGGGGAAACTCAGACAGACTCGACTCAGCGAGGTATCAGGGTGCTACAATATCTCCCTGACAGGTATGAGTTCTATCCATACTCTTGTGAAGTTAAAGCGTCCCCCCTGAGTCCTTCGTCCTGAAAATCTTTATTAAATGCATTCCGTTTTCATCAAAAGTGCACTTTTTCATATTTAAACCCACGCGCAGCGGAGCATTTAATGCTTCAGTTACTTTTTCATATACAGAATATGACTGACATGGGTAATTGATTGATGATGAGATTAATCATGGCCCTTCATTTCAAAACCTTTCAAATTCAGGAATTAATCTCAACCCCACGTCTGAGTAACTGACTTGGTCTAATCAATTAAGAATGTCATTTGAGGTTTTTACGTAAACACAAAACACTTCTACACACTGAGTATTCTCTTGCTCAAGCACTCACAGACTTTCGAAAACCTTTCTCTCATTCAAAATCAATGGCATTCCTTAACTCCAACTGGACAACCGACAAGCTTGAGGATGTTGTCCACAACAGGCTGATACACATGGAGCAAGTCATCTCCATGGAAGGTATCTGTCTTAATGTCGAGAAGATCAAACCAGTTTTTAACTGGATCTCCAAAGTAGGGTTGGAGAAATATTTCTCTTTGCGCCCAGTTTCTGTGCTTTCGAAGGTGGTGGTGGAAGCGTACTTCAACATGTTCCTGTGCAAGGGGGAACTTTCACCAAAGTGACGGTTCTAAAACTGACTGGTGAGAAAGATGTGGATGGAGAACCTTTCTACAGCAAGGAGGTGAAGGACATTAACTTGAGAAAGGCCATCAAGGAGGTCTACGCGTCGCCGTCCTCAGGCATCAACCCCAAGGTATATAAAGAGAACTCTGAGGGAGAACTCTTGGGGAAGTGGACAAAGACGGGCTCAACTGAGTTCAGAGCGCGTCAAAACAAGGGTACCTTGAAGCCTGAGTACAGGGCCCTTGTGGACTTAGTGTCCAAATTTGTTATGGGATCCACAGGCTCACATGAGCAATTGAGCTTGCCCAAACTGAGAATTATGGGAGCAATTGTCAATGGTGTGGAGGCAAATTGGGAGCAGTACTTTCTCGATCAGATCTATCAGGTTGCTTTGGACAAGATCAAGAGGGATGATGATGAAAAACACATCTCAGTTGGTGCTATTCTCCCGTTCGGAACGAGGCTATCCATACTAATTGCTCATACCTGCCATGGGTACATCTTCGACATGGAGGACAACCTCCCTTCTAAGAGGGTGATGTTCACATCACTGAGTGACACCTACTCTGTGCTAGGGTTTACTGACCCCAATGCTGAGGCAAATGGTCAGGCTAAGAAGCCAGCTGGGAAGGCCAAGAAGGTGGCAACCAGCCTCATAGAGAGGGTGGATGAGCTCTTTGAAAAGAGCAAAGAAGTGGAGGAGGAAATCACTTCTGAGCGCGCTGAGGCGCAGGCTGCTGAGACGGAGGTGGAGAAGAAGAAGTTGAAGGTGGTGCTGTCAGGAAAGGCCACCAAACAAGGGACTGAGTCAAATCCCAAGAGGGTCGATTCAGAGGTTGAGGGAACTGACGATAACGTCAGAGTGGATAAGGAGCAGAGCAAGAGGCCATTGAAGAGACTGAGAAAGGGACCCAAAAAGTCCCCAGCCAAGGGCCTGCCAGAGGTGAGTGGGAGGGAGGAGTCAAGCTCTCCCCGAGCCTCTGACTTGGAGGTAGTGAGAACGACGATTGAGACAGCTGAGATATTGCAGCCTGAGATCAACCCTACCCAATCACCTAAACAATCTGAACCTACTCCCCAAACCAACCCTGACCCCACACCTCAACAGCCACAAACACCCACACCTGACAACCCTCCTAACCCAACTGAGTCAGCGCCCACCACCTCAACCACTAATGAGCCTGACCAGTCCTCTAAGCCAAACCTTCCCAACCCTGCAGACTTCCCATCTTACCCCAACCCCAAGGATTGCCCCAAATCCTTCCCAACTGGAGATCAGGAGGATGACTTCCTAGAGATGCAGGAGGAGGAGGAGTTGGATGTGTATATGGTGGGTGGCATTCTGGAGAACACCCTAAGGGGGAATGCCACGGAATGGACAGCAAAGTACTGGCACAGCCTGAACCTTTACAAAAAGCTTCTTGCAAATGCTGTGGAGCTGAAGGTATGGTTGGACTTCAAACAGTCTAATATGCAGGAGCAACACATGCTTGTGGATGCTCGTGGCTGGGAACACTGGGAAACTGAGGAGGCAAGGTTGTGCACGTATTTTAGACTCACCAGCTGGCTGCAGCTCTTGAACTTTGATAATTGGAAGCAGCTGGTAATGGAGATGATGTCGAGGATGCAAGCTGACATCAGGTCTGATGGTGAGAAGTATGATGAGGAGGAGGATGATGCTCAGGATGGAGCAGTGGAGAAGATGGTGGAGGAGACATCTGAGGAAATGGATCAGATGATCCCTGAGTCTCAGACTCAGGGGGAAGATGTTAAAGACGTTGGTGCCAAGGGTGGACCAACAGCTGAGGATGTTGAGAATATCTTAGTTGCCGATGACACATCAGTCAATGACGGGATTCCCTGCCCTAAGACAAAGGAGGATGATGTTCAGGCATCTAAGGAGACTCCTAGTTTTGAGGGACAAGTTCCCAAAGTTTGAGCTGGCTTAGCTGAGCTTGAGCAGGCGGCTATGACCACTCCACAACTGCCTTCAGTGCACCCTGAAGAGGGGACTGAGGATGCAGGGGCTGACAAGGGAAAGCAGCCAACCACTGATGATGCCACTGGAGACGAAGATGTGCTCATTACTGGGGTTCAACGCGCTGAATTTACCAGTATTGTCGAGGTCAAGAAAGAAAAGACAACTGAGAACCTAGCTGAGCTTCAGGAGGAAGTAATGAAGCTACGCGCTGAAAAAGAAGAAGACGCTAAGGCCCTGGCAAAGCATATCAAGTGGACCAAGTCAGCGTACAACACCCTTGCCAATAGGGAGTTGATATTGCTGAAGAGAACAATGACGGATACGGCAAAGTCAGTGATGAGTGAGAGGAGGAGAACAAAGAAGATACTGAGAAAGACTCTACAACAGCTTGAGAAGAGGGATGAGCTCAGAGAAGAAAAGCTCAATCAGGCAGTAGAGAGGCTTGCAGTTCAGGCTGGAGCACTCTTTACTCAGGCCATGAACAACTCAGCGACCAAGTTGGAGCTGGAGTCAGGAAAGTTATCTCAGACTTCTCAAACTGTTACTGATGTTTTGGCTAAGGCCACAGATGAGTCGGCGAAGATACTGGCTGAGGCGAGCAGGGTCAGCAGTGAGTCCTTGAAGGTGGAGGAAAGGATCACCAAGGCTTAACAAAGTCTCTAACACAATATGGAGGTCTTTGAGAAGAAGCTAAAAGCTGCCATCAGTTCATTGTCGTATGCTGGGACTGGGATTGCCACGGGAGTTGAGATGCTGAAGGAGGGCGTACTGGAAGTTCAATCACTAGATTCCTTCATCATCAATAGTGGAGCTGAAGTACTCCCATCTCAGGCCAATGATGATGCCAAAAGGGGGGAAAAGAAGAGGAAAAGATCCCGCCCCGAGGCATCTGACGTAGTCAACCAAGGTGAAACGGTTGAGGTTGATCCAGATGCAAACCCTATGGGGAATGTTCTCAGAGTAAGAAAGTCAGCCAGGATAACAGCGGCTGAGGCTGAAGATGAGGCAGAGGCTGCAACAAGGAAGGGAAAAATGGCTAATGAACCTTCTAAGGAACTCCAATCTTCCAAACCGGCTGAGTCAATTCAGAAGTCACCCCAAGTACACACAAGGAAAAATCTCATCACTTACTCTGCGGAGACGGTGGCGGAACTGTGTGTTGAGGCATGGGGAACACCTTCTGAAAAGTCTGAGGCTGAGCGCATTTTGGAAAGAAAGGTGGAAAAGCTAACTGATCTCACTGACTTACAACAACGAGAATTAGATGATGCAGTGATCAGTTTACTAAGGAGGAGGAAGGCGAAGCCTGAGCCAAGGAAGTACAGGAGGAAGCCAACAGCTAGGAAGTCAACATTACTGCAAGTCAGAAGGCAGGAATCAGGTCAGAGGGAAGCTTATGTCGATGAGTTCATCTCAGAGACATTGAAGGAGTTCTTGATTGATGCAAGGGATGAGTTTGTCAAGCTTTGGTGCGTAGTGAAGAAGTGGGGCGACTCTGAAAATATCAATGCCCACTCCACTGATTATATGATGGACAATCACCCTGAGTTGATTCAGAAGATCTTGGAAGAAGCTGATGCAGCCCAAGTCCAAGTGAAAGCTCCTGAGTTCGTTGCTCGACCACCCCCTCTTGTTCCTGGAACTGGAAAGCACGATACAAAGGCCATCATGACTGAAGTTTTAAAGATTGCTAAGGCTGAAGGCTATGTGAACCAACCTAAAAGGGTAGACGAGTTGAAGGTTAAAGTCTATGCTGGTTATGGACTCAAGCCTGAAATGAGATTAGTTTAGGCGTTCACATCTTTACTTGTAATAGATCAGGTTGTACCAATTCAATATCATCAATGAAATCTATTACATTTGCCCACAGATAAAAACTCATTGTCTTTTTGGCTGTTATTTAAATTCTGTACTTTATCAAGAACTGCTCTAACACTAACTTATCCTATAGATAGGATTTTATATTTCCTCTAAGTGTTTTGAGGATCTTTTCAGTGTTTTGGCATCATCAAAAAGGGGGAAATTGTTGGGACAATGTCAGTTTTGATTAGATCCCAAAGCCCCTGAAAAGATGTTATGCATTTGTTGTCAGACTAGTCTAGGTTAGGTTTTGTACTTAGTTATTCTACACTTCACAGGTACTCAGTGAGAGGAGAACTCACTGATAACAATCAAGACTAAGAGCCTGAAGATGAAGAGCACCATCCTGAACTTATGGCAGTCTTCTAAGCTGGCTGAGTAAGTGTCAGTGATGAAGAGTATGACCCTGAGGTCATTACTAACTCAGTCCTGAAGGGAACATGATGATACTGAGTTTATGGGAAAGACTTGGAGTAGAGCCAAGCAATGCAAAAGGAATGTCAGCGTCAGGACAAGACCGTTGTTCTCGAGACAAAAAGAACTTAATAAGACAAGCCTGAAGCCTAGGAATAAGTTCTGACATTCTCACCAACCTGATGATGTGGACCAATCCGCGGAGGACAAACACGTACGGAACCTGACACGAAGACTGACTTCAGACTGCATTTTCAACGGACAAGCATTAAATGGCGCATTAAATGCAATTACCAAATCCATGGAAGGACGGCTGCAGCATGGGAAATATGTCCGTTTGAGCCACTCTACATAGATGATTAGAAGGCTATCTCTTCCAACGGATAGTTTTCAAATCACCTATAAATACAGAAGGCCTTGAACCCATTCAAGGTTACGGGAAATTTCCAAGCCAGAAATTACTCAAACTCTCAAGCTTTCAAAGCATTCAGTCTTTAGAAGAAGCACTCGAAACCAGTTAAATTTCCCAAGTGTTTCTTAGTCACTGAGAGTTATTCTGTATTCCAAAGAGCGTACTAGCATTATCTTAAGCTTAGAGTGATTATCCAGTCCTTAGTAAAGCTTTGTCTTGTAAGGATAATCACAACCTAGTTGGAATCCAAACTGAAACCAAAACCCTAAGTTAGGTTTGTTGGAAGTAAGTTCAGTTAGTGAGTTAGTAAGGAGTTTGTATAGGTCAGTAAGGAGTAGCTGATCTTGGTGCACCTTGGCACGTTAAAAACAAGAATCCCTTGAGTGGATTTCTTGTTAAATCAGGCCGTGGATGTAGGAGTTTGAGTCTCTAAACCAGGTTAAGCTCCCATGTTCTTACTGCTTTGATATTGTGCTTACTTGTCATATTACTTGTTCATTCATAGCATTTAGTTTTATCAAGCTGAATCAATCAGTCTGATCATCAAACAGAGCACTGTCCTACTAATCACTACTTCAGAATAGAGTAATCAAGGTTTTCAGAAAGCAAACTAAACAAGATTTTAAACTATCAGGGCTCACGCATTTCCGCACTGAACTTGAATTGATAATCAGCCAACTGACCCGCACTAAGTGTAGTCAGTGGGTAGATTATCAGCTCTTAGTTCTTTATCACTCTGAGTAAAGGGGACTCAGTAAGATTTAAGTTGAAAAATTGGTATACGTGTATACCCCCCCCAATACACATATTCATCAGTCTTGTACCGGGACCAACACATTTAATGCTCCATTTAATACTTGCCCGTTGAAAAGTGCAGTCTGAACTCAGTATTTATGTCAAGTCCGTACGTGTGTGCCCTTCCTGGATTGGTCCACATCATCAGGTTGGTGAGAATGTCATAACTCATTCCTATGCTTCAGGCTTGTCTTTTCCAGTTCTTTTTGTCTCGAGCACAACGGTCTTGTCCTGACTCTGATATTCCTTTTGCATTGCTTGGCCCTACTCCAAGTCTTTTCCCATTACTCAGTGTCATCCTGTTCCCTACAGGACTGAGTTAGTAATGACCTCAGGGTCATACTCTTCATCACTGACACTTACTCAGCCAGCTTAGAGAGACTGTCTTAAGTTCAGGATGATGCTCTTGTGTCTTCAGGCTTCTGTCTTGATTGTCATCAATGAGTACTCCTCTCATTGAGTTCTTGTGAAATGTAAAATAACTAAGTACAAATCTAACCAAGACTAGCCTGACCACTAAGGCAAATCATCTTTTCAGGGGCTTTGAGATCTAATCAAAACTGACATTGTCCCAACAATTTCCCCCTTTTTTTATGATGCCAAAACACTGAAAAGATCCTCAAAACACTTAAAGGAAATAAGATCCTATCTATAAGATAAGTCAGTGTTAGAGCAATTCTTGATAAAGTACAAAATTTAAATAACCGCAAAAAAGATAATGAGTTTTTGTCTATGGGCAAATGTAATAGATATCATTGATAATATGTTTCAGGGAGTACAATGATCTTAATCTATTACAACAGGTTGTGAACACCTAAACTAATCTCATTTCAGGCTCGAGTCCATAACCAACATAGACTCTGACCTTCAGCTCTTCAACTCTTTTAGGCTGGTTCACAAATCCTTCAGCTTTGGCAATCTTCAACACTTCAGTCATAATGGCCTTTGTATCATGCTTGTTTGTTCCAGGGATCAAAGGTGGTGGGCGAGCAATGAACTCAGGGGCCTTCACTTGAACTTTGGTTGCATCAGCCTCCTCCAAGATCTTCCCCAGCAGCTCAGTGTGGTTGTCCATCATGAAGTCAGTGAAGTGGGCATCGATGTCTTCAGTGTCACCCCATTTCTTCACTACGTACCAGAGTCTGACGAACTCATCCAGTGCGTCAACCCAAAACTCTTTCACTGTCTCTGAGATGAACTCATCGACAAGAGCTTCTCTCTGAATCACCTCAGGCTTCCTGACTTGAAGAATCGTTCATTTCCTGGCTGTTGGTCTCTTTCTGTACTTCCTTGGCTCCGGCTTTGCCTTCTTCCTCCTCAACATGCTCAGAATCCCATCATCTAGCTCCCTTTGTTGAAGTTCAGTCAGCTCTGAAAGCTTTTCAACTTTCTTCTCAAGGATGCACATCTTCTCCTTTTCAGCAATCTCTGCCCTGCGCTGAGCCTCACTCTTCTCATGGGGTAAACCCCAAGCCTCTTCGCACAAGGATGCCACTTCATTGGTATCTAAGGAAATCGGGTTCTTCCTTATGCTAAGTGGTGAGCGCTCTGAGCTTCCTTCAGGGATGGATGAAAGTTGAGCTTGAACTTGTTCCTCCGAAGGGTCATTAGCCTTTGCCACAGCCGCCAATCTCGCTGACTTCCTTGGAGTAGACTGAGCCTTCGATGCCTCAGGGAGGGATCTTTCCTTCTTCTCTTCTCCCTTTTTGGCATCATCCTTGGCCTGAGGCAGAGCCTCCCTGAGGACCTCCTGCCTGTTGTTGACAATGAAGGTGGCTAAGGACTGAACCTCCAAAACTCCCTCCTTCAACATGTCCACCCCATTCGCAATCCCAGATTCTGCAAAAGACACACTGGCGATGCTAGTCTCCAACTTCTTCCCAAAAATTTCCATATTGGTATGAAGTTTCTCCTCAGCCCGAGTAATCCTGGCCTCCACCTTCCCAGTTTCCTCACTGGTTTGATTGGCCTCTGAAGTAATCCGAGCAGACTCCTGAGCTATTTTGGCTAATCTCTGAGTGACACTCTTAGAGATCTGAGCGATCTTCCCTTAACTCCAGTGCCAGCTTGGCCACTGAGTCATTTAGGGCCTGAGTGAAAAGCTCTCCAGCCTGACTCGCCAGATGCTCCACTGCCTTAGTTAATCTCTACTCATGCTTCTCTTCGAACAGGGTCAAGGTCTGATTGAACTGCTTCTTCATCTTTCTCCTCTCCTGCCTCACTGACTTCGCAGTACCAACCATCGTCTTCTTTAGAATGATGAGCTCTTTGTTGGCAAGCGTATTGTAGGCTGACTTGGTCCATCGGATATGCTTATGGAGAGCCTTGGCTGCTTCCTCCTTTTCTTCCCTGATCCTCTAGATCTCCTCCCTAAGTTCAGCCAAGTTCTCCGTTGTCTTTTCTTTCTTTACCTCAATGATGCTGGTAAAGTTGCCTTACCGGATGTCAATGATGACCACTTCATCATCAGCCTCCTCTTCCTCAGTGAGTAGCTGATTTCCCTTGGCAGCCCCTGTAGCATCAGTCCCCTCTCCAGGGTGCACTGAAGGCAGTTGTTGAGTGGTCAAAGCCGCCTGCTCAGGCACAGCTGAGCCATCTCAAACTTTGGGTAAGATACCCTCAGAACTAGGAGTCTCCTTTGGTGCCTCCACACCATCCTCCTTTGCCTCAGGGCAGGGAATCCCTTCACAGGCAAATGTGTCATTGGCAGCTGAACCAGCCTTGCTGGTCTCAGTGACTGCTCCACTCTTGGGCGCAGTCCCAGTATCACCTTCCCCCTGAACACTAGTCTCAGAGATCACTGCATCAATCTCCTTTGCAGTTTCTTCTACTATCTTTTCATTTGCTCCGCCCTAAGCATCATCATCATCATCCTTGGGCTCATCCTCGTAATCCTCTTTCCTGGCTATCTTCATGCTCTCCACCAGCTGCTTTAGATTGTCAAATTTAAGCAGCTGCAGCCCGCTGGTGATCTTAAAGTAAAAGCATAGCCTTGCCTCCTCCATCTCCCAGTGCTCCCAGCCTCTGGCATCGACAAGCATTTTGATTGCTGAATATTGATCATAGGAATTATGTGTTTAATTCCCGTTTTAGTTTATTTCTCTAGAATTGTTGAAATGAATAACTTGTCATTGAGAAATGTTCTGGAAATGAACAAATTGGTTGGGAAAAATTTTCTGGACTGGCACTTAAATGTGCGTTTGGTATTAAGGCAAGAAGAGATTGAGTACGTGTTGGACACGACAATCCCTTTACCCCTGTGGCTGGTTCAGTTGAGGCTGCAGCGTTTGACGTTACAGCTCAGAAGAAGCATCAAGATGATGTTTTCCAGCTCTATGTTATGATTGCTCGGCATGACTCCCGAATTGCAAGGCAACATGAGAAAATGGATCCCTTCGAGATGCTCAACCGTCTGAAGGATCTCTTTAATTCTAGATCTCGATTGAGATATATGAAGTGATGAGAGATCTGTTCAGATGTTGATTAGTATGAAGGATGGAAAATTTCACCTCATGTGCTATCCTCAAGTCGCTCCCCGATTCATATTCTAGTTTCGTAGTAAATTTAATATGAAGAAGACGGAAGCGACAATGCCAGAGCCTCATAACATGCTTAAGACTTTTGAGTCTTTCACTGCTAAGGAAAAGCTCGTGCTCATAGTGAGTGCTTCTACTTCTTCTTACCCGAAAGGCGAGTGTTGGTCCCACTAGTCCAATTTATGCGATGCAGAAGCTTAAACAAATTATCTTTCAAATAAATCTTTTATGCCTTCAAAGATAAGATGCAGAAAGTAAATAAAGCAGTAAAGAACACCGTATGTATAGTGGTTCGGATGTTAAAATCCTACGTCCACTCTCCTTTCAACAAGGAGCCTTACTACCAACCAACTTACTCACTGTCCACTGGAATTACACAAGTACCAGCTCCTTGTTACAATCTTTAGATCTAACTTCGGTCTAAAGCTTTCAATACCACAACCTTGTCTAGAATAGATGAACATGTTGAGTATGTTTTCCAACTACAAACTCCTTAAGAGTAGATATGTATAAATGCGTATAGAGTACTGGAATGCTATATGAATATGAATGCTTGAATGTATTTTCGCGCATGTGTCTTCTTTCCAGCAACTCTTATATTTATAGGGAGGATTGGGGTTTTAGCCGTTGGAGAGCTAATCCAAGCAGATCCCTATAAATTGAAGTTTCAATCAATCAATTTCCCTAATTGATTGATTGGGTTGGTGAGATCCTTTGAAAGTATCCTTCATTGAATTTCCAATCCTGAATTGTTGACTGCATTAAAGACACCAACGGTAGGAAACTTCCTTGGTCAAACTCTGGTAAGTCCAGAGTAGAAAGACCAGGAACCAGATGACCCGGAGGTCCTCTGGTCCAGAATCGAGTGATGAAACAATTAGTTCCTTAGATTCAGAAGATGATTCTAAGACTTTTATTATTTCACCAGACTCGTCTGGTCTTCTGGCCTCGTCTGGTTCTAGGGAAGGTCTTCTGCCTCTGATCTGATCTTCTCTGGTGAAGTCTTCTGGTGAAGTCTTCTGGTGACTCTTCTGGTGAAGTCTTCTGGTCAGGCAGTTCCCCCTAGACTAATTCATATTTAAATCTTCATCTGGCTAACAGGTCCAGATGGTCCTATTACATCTTCTGGTTTGTTTTAACTATTCAAAACTAATAATTTTTATCCTAACAGCGAGAAGAAGCGAAGGAGTAAGGCTAAGAGGGATCCACCCCAACTTCCTGAAGGTTAAAAGTGGAGTTCAAAAGTAAGAGCGGTTGATAAGGATGCATGGTCCACTGCAACAGAAAGGGGCATTGGAATAAGGACTGTAAGGTTCTAGCAGCCGAGAAGAAAGCACAAGGTGTTTTAGCTGCTGGAACAAGTATGGTTGTTATTAAGATAAACATATTCACTAATAGTTCAAATTGCTGGGCATTTGTTGAGTTATGGACATGGTGTTCTTAATATACAAAGTAGGATGAGTCAAGCTTAGTAATCATGAAAACCCAACTTACTTGTGGCATTGTAGACTTGGTCATGCAAACGAGAAAAGAATTGCAAGGTTAAGAAAGTTGGACTACTTAACCCCATTAGACTTAGAGTCTTATGGCGATTGCGAATCTTGTCTCATGGGCAAGATGATCAACAAACCATTTTTCCGGGAAAGGGGTATGTGCTAAATAAGTTCTAGAGTTGGTTCACAGCGATGTTTGTGGACCATTGCCCACTCTAGCTAGGGGCAACTTCAGCTACTTCATCACCTTAACTGACGATTACTCTAGATTCGGATGTGTATATCTTATGAAACACAAGTCCGAGTCGCTCGAGAAATTCAAGGAGTATAAGGCTGAAGTACAGAAAGATCTTGGTAAGAGTATCAAGACTCTTCGATCAGATCAAGGAGGTAAGTACCTTAGCCATTAGTTCACCGATTACTTGAAGCTTCATGGGATCCAATCACAATGGGATCCTCCCGGAACACCTCATATGGACGGTGTGTCCAAAAGGAGAAACTGAACCTTGTTAGACATGGTAAGGTCCATGACGAGCTTTTCCTCTCTTCCAACATTCTTATGGGGATACACATTACAAAGCTCAATCTACATTTTGAATAGGATTCTGTCCAAATCAGTTGAGTAAATCCCATATGAGCTATGGCATGGCAAGAAGCCATCTTTTCTACACATTAAAACGTGGGGTTACCCCGCAGTTGTGAGGAAAACGCTAAATGATAAGTTGGAATCCAAAGGTGAAAATGGTAATTTTGTGGGATATCCTAAGGAGACAAGAGGATATCATTTCTATCTACCGGAGAAACAAACAGTGATTGTTTCTAGGCAAGCTAAGTTCCTAGAAGACGAGTACTTCTTTAAGGAACAAAGTCGTAAGAAGATAGGACTTGAAGAGATTCAAGAACCATGAATTAACATAGAGACTAATGATTTGTCAAAGCAACATGACAAAGAATCAGTGGAAGCATTCAGTGACTCTCATGGTGGAAGTTTATCACTAGGTGATCCTTTTTTCTGCTAGTGGGAGCGTAATTGGAGTTGCATTGCCTTCGCAACAACCTCCAAGTAGGCTGTATGATGATAACATAGCTCAAACTCCCGCCCAAGAGGCATCTAAAAGTGTCGCTCTTGAGGACTCTCCGATCAATGATGAAGTCGCTGCACCATAAATTTTCACGATCGGAATGTACAGCCTGCACAACCACAACTCCGTAAGTCGACTAGGATTTGTAATCCACCCACTAGGTATTATGGGTTCCTCGTGGAGGAATATGATGACGTGGAGATCCCAGATAAAGATGAACCTAGAACTTATACTGAAGAAACATTAGATGTTGACTTAGAGAAGTGTCATAAAGCCATGAAATCCGAGATGGACTCGATGTACACCAATTAAGTCTAGGATTTAATTGAATTGCCAAAGGGAGTTAGACCCTTAGGTTGCAAGTGAATCTTCAGGCGTAAGACTGATGCAAACGGCAAAGTACAAACCTATAAAGATAGGTTGGTGGCTAAAGGTTATAGTCAATGCAAAGGTATTGACTATGATGAGACTTTCTCGCCAGTTGCTAAGATCAAGTCCATTAAAATTTTACTTGCGATAGCAGCACACCTCGATTATGAGTTTTGGTAGATGGACGTCAAAACAGCTTTCCTGAATGGTAATATTGATAAGGAAGTGTTTGTGACTCAACCGAAGGGTTTTATATATGAGCCAAAATCTAATATTGTATGCAAGCTTAAACGATCCATCTATGGATTGAAGCAAACTTCTAGGAGTTGGAATATCCAATTTGATGAAGCTGTCAAATCCTTTGACTTCATCTGAAATTCGGAAGATCCTTGCATTTATTATAAACGCAGCGGGAAGAGTATTGTCTTTATAGTCGTATATGTCGATGACATATTGATTATAGGAAATAGCATCTCATTAATGCAGTCCATGAATGATTGGTTATCAAAGGCCTTCACGATGAAGGATCTTGGTGAAGCATGCTACATCTTAGGGATTAAGATCTATAGGGATAGATCCAAGAAGATTTTAGGGCTGTCACAATCCACCTACGTAGATAAGGTGTTGAAGCATTTTGCGATGGAGAACTCTAAGAGAGGGTCTCTACTAGCAAATCATGAGATAATACTGTCGAAGAAGGATTATCCTTCTAGTGAAGCTGATATCGAGCACATGAAGGACGTTCCAAATGCATCTGCAATTGGTTCCATCATGTACGCCATGACTTGCAAGAGGCCAAATGTGGCCTACGCTATCAACATCACTGATACATACCAGCAGAATCCAGGTGAACATCACTGGATTCTTGTCAAGAATATTCTAAAGTACCTCAGACGTACTAAAGAGCACTTTCTTGTCTACGGTGGACAGTCAGAGCTAGTCGTTACGGGCTATGCCAATGCTAGTTTCCAGTCCGACTGTGAAGATAACAAATTAAAGTCAAATTATATTTTCATTCTCAATGAGGAGGCGGTAAGTTGGAATAGTTCCAAGCAAGATCTGACTGCAGATTCAACAACTGAAGCTAAGTACATTGTTGTATCAGAAGCCTTGAGGTTGTCTGGATTTTAAGGTTCTTGAAAGAACTGGGGGTAGTTCCGAGTGCTAGTTATCAAATAGAATTGTATTGTGACAACATTGGTGCGATTGCGTGAGCAAAGGAACCGAGATCTAACAACAGAAATAAGCATGTACTGAGGTGTTATCATTTGATCCAAGAGATCATAACGATAAGAGAAATGAAATTAAAACATTTCCCATAAAGGATAATCTTGAAAATCCTTTTCACTGATTATTCATGTACACACTAGACATTTGATGGTCTAGGGGTTAGACATGTAGGTGATTAGCTCTAGTCCAAGTGGAAGATTGTTAGTGTAGGTGTCCTAGAGACAATCCATCGAAAGGACATAATACTAAGATAATATTCAAATTTAGTTTAATATTATTGTTGGTTTAATTTTAAATGTATGGCGTTACACTTATCTGAATATGATGTTTGATTGTTTGTATATATTCTAATTTGTGTTCCCATGAATCACTATTGTCATTGAGTGAGTGAGAACTCAGATGACTTAAGTATGATTCTCAAATAGCCCCGATCAAGGATCATCAAGAATTGGATATTGATGATGCAATTGAGATTGGTGTGCGATCTACATCATACTCTTAGAGAGTGTAGTAAGATCTCACTTACTACGAGATACCGGGTATCTCATGATGGATGCACAGATACCTTAGAGGGTATTGGTATACCCATCCGAGAAACCATTTGATGTAATTCCACATAATGTGTCTACGGGTGACTCGGTTAGTGGGAGTGATGTGATACTCCTCTGACTTGAGGTTAATACGCACAACATGTGTGGAGTGATAAACTTTGACCATGACCGACACTTGCACCCTTCCACGGGTAGATATGGCATGGATTGGGTTCATCACGAAACGCATGTGCGTGGTAGTTGAGCCAAGAATAAGATTCGTTCCTCAATGTGGATTTACAGAGAATACTCGTCTTCTCATCATAATTGGATCTAAGTCGTCAGTCAATGCACATCAGCTTAGACTTTGTGGCTAAGTGTGATATACTTGATCAATTAGTGATTTGAGATAATATGATTAAGTTATTTGAATAGACACTTCATCATGTTTAAGACTTAATCGGATATTCGTGAAAGAAAGGAAGATATCACAATAGCCTACAGTATTACAGGTAGTTGCAGATTTTCTCGCAACGTACCTCGTATATTGAAAATGTCTGATTTATTGTCTAGGGTTCAATTAAGACCGTTAGTTTGACTAGTCACTCGATATACGAGGGCTTATGGGTCACATAACAAGTAATGACAATTTACCAATTATAGTTGGTTGATTAAATATTGTATTGGATATAATATTTAATTTATGGAGAATATAATAATAATTATATTTGGAATTAATTATTATTATTATTATTTAATTAAATTAGATTTAATTAAATATGAAATCCCAATAATAATATTTGGAATAATATTATACAAGAATAATAGATGTGGTAAAAATATTATTCGTAAAACATATCTAGAGAAATATAATCCGTAGAGATTATATTTATGAGCTAAGCCCGATATCTTGCTTAGGAATTAATCCAATTTAATCCCTATAAATATTCCGAAAACACACAAGAAATATAATTTCTCCATAAAATCTCCAGTCAGAATTTTCCTAGCAAATTCGCCTCGAGATTCAATGCTGGCATATCGATGCGGGTTGATAGAAAGTCGTTATGTGGATACCATAGTTGAGGATTCCGCGTACAAATCATTGTAAGGATTTATATGTCCTTATTTATCCATTCTGTTTTATGTTATACAACTATATGCAGATTCGTTGTTGGTGAATTGTTATCTTCCGCTGCGCCGAACATGGTGTTCGTTCCTCTAAAGCCCAACATTTCTCAGTGTCAGTTTCAATGTGATAGCCAATTGATATGATACCATTATAACTGAGAAGGGTACGTTTAGATTGTAGGTATAACAATGCATCATTAATGATTAATTCAGTACCCATAGGGAGAATTACTAAAGCTCTGCTAGAGCCTATTATTAAGATATTATCATTAGCAATAGTTGTGACACTCTACTTTCTTTCAACCAAAGTTTGAAAAAAATTCCTATCTTTCAGGATAGTATGTGTTGTTGCACTATCTACCAAACACAAATTGTTATCTTTCTCCATATGCTAACAAAATTGATGATGCACAATCCAAAGTAATTGGGAAACAAAGATATATAAGCAATATTTCAAGAAGAAAAAAGTCACCAAATATGAAAAATAGTTACCAAAAATAAATATTAAGTTAAAAAATATTAATAAAAAAATATGCGAGGAAATAATAAACTTCTGAAAATTAAATAGTTATTAAGAACTTAAACTGGTAACTATCAAGCATCTCGATCACTCATCATCTCCAAAATCTTCAAGCTCAAGACTCAATAGATCATCGTAATCCTTGTCAAAGTCTGCTTCAGGCAAACTGGCATGATGAGATTCACCTTGAGGGGCCTTCTCCTTTTTGTCTTTCGGTAACCTTTGATAAGCTTCAACCAAATGTTGGGTGTGGCATGTGCGAGACCAATGATCGTTGCACCCACACCTGTAACAAATCTGCTCATGCTTTATATGTGAGCTCGAATTTTGTGGAGTGGTCTTAGCATGAGGTATGGTTTTTCCACGGCCTTGAACTTGTGTATCATTAGAAGTTTCTTGACCACCAAACTGGCCTAGGCCTCGACCCTGCATTGGAGCTCGACTCCTGACTTTACCTCTTCCACTCCTATACACACTATACTTTTCTCGAGCAGTAGCATGTGCTTCAGGCACTGCTTGTAAGCCAACTGGTCTTGTATTATGATTTTTCAGTAGCAGATAGTTATTTTTTTTTTGCGACTAAAAGTGCAGAAAGAAGCTCTAAGTGAGAAGTATAGTTTTTGGCCCTGAACTGCTGCTGGAGTACAAGATTACTGGGATGGAATGTTGTTAGGATAAAAATTTGTTAGTTTTGATGAGTTAAAACAAACCAGAAGATGTAATAGGACCATCTGGACCTGTTAGCCAGATGATGATCTAGATTAGGACTTAGTCTAGGGGGAACTGCCAGACCAGAAGACCTCACCAGAAGAGTCACCAGAGGACTTCACCAGAGGACTCCACCAGAGGACTTCAGCAGAAGAGATCAAGACCAGAGGCAGAGGACCTTCCCCAGACCAGACGAGTCCGGACCAGACGAGTCTGGTGGAACAAAAGATGCTCAGTTTGATCCCCTTATTCTACTGAGTATTCTGGTTGTTCACCAGATAAGGACCAGAAGACACCGAGGTTGCCTGGTGTCTGGTCCTGCCTTCTCTGGAGAGAATCAGAGTTAGGCAATTGGAAGCATTGACCGTTGGTGATTCAAATCAAGTCAAACAAGATTGGATTGAGAAGATATGAAGACAATCAATCAAGATCACACCAACCCAATCAATCAATTAGGGAATTAATTGATTGAAGCTTCCATATATAGAGGATCTGATTGGATTAGCCTCCCAACGGCTATGTCCCTAATCCCCTCTATATATACTTGAGTGCAGATCAAGAAAAAGCTCTAGAAGTATTCACGCGCATATAGCCATACTAAGCTTTTGATCACTACTCATATTGCACTCACATTTTGTTCTTATTTACTTATCTACTCGTAAGGAGTTTATACACTCAACCTGTTCATCTTGTTAGACAAGGTTGGAGTGAGTCTATCTTTAGATCAAAGTTAGATCTAAAGAGTCTGTAAGAAGGTGCTGGTACTTCAGAAATTCCAGTGAGTAAGCTTGTGAGTTGGTTGTTAGTGAGACCCCTTGGTGATAAGGGAGAGTGGACGTAGGATATTTATCCGAACCACTATATATCTTGTGTCTTTTATCGCTTTATTTTTAAATATTGTTTATTGATCTCTTATAAAAGATTTTGGAAAGACATTATTACATAAGCTTCCGCAATTAATCTATCGAGTGGGACCAACAAGTGGTATCAGAGCAGTGTGTCCACGACCACTGCTTTGAAAAGCTTTTGGTGGTCACCGGGCAGATCCATTGCTCTTTAGTGTCTTTATTTAAGTTCTTGTTATTTCCCTAAATCTCTTATCAATATGTCTTCGAAATCTTCTTATAAGAGTCGCAAACTGCCAGAATTCTCGTTCGAGGATTATAGCCACTGGAGCTTCATGATGAGTAATCATCTTGGAGCTATTCATCACCGCATGTTAGATGTGGTTGAAAGTGGCCCCATTAAATTTTATTGGACTCCTATTGATAGTGGCAGGTCTGAGTCCAGAGAAGAAACTAGCGACGCTGCAGAGGATAGATTTCCCAGACAACGAATCCTCAAAAAGAAAGACGAACTTGACAACGATGAGAGAAAGCTACATAACCTGGACCAGGTGGCGAGGACTGAGATTATCAACACTCTTACTAAAGAAGTCATTGAAAAGGTCAGGACGTGCACCACTGCAAAAGAGATGTGGGACAAGTTAGCTCTGCTCTGTGAAGGAACAGAGAAGATTAAAGATAACAAGCTCCAAGCTGTTCAACACTCTTTTGACACATTTAAGATGAAACCAGACGAGACCATTGACCAGCTGGACATGCATCTCACGAATCTCTTGAACAAGGCTAGTGCCTTAGGTAAGACCTATTCTGAAAAAGAGATTAATAGTAAAATATTACGTTCACTAACAAGCAGGTGGAGAATTAAAGTCACTGTGATCAAGGACAACAAGGATCTCAACACTCTGGATCACCATCTTCTGTTGTCTGATCTCAAGGCTTACGAATATGATCTTCAAGAGGAGGATCAAACAGAAGAGGTTTCCTCTTCTGGCCAGAAAGGAGTTGCATTCTCTTCAACTCTCAAATCTGATGCCATGCCAAAGGAGTCCACTGCAGATGACTTGAGCCTCAAGGAGCAGGTAGCACTTCTAACTCATAAATTAGACAAAATGAGCTCAAAATATGGCAGGTACAAAAGGCATTGGAAGGAGTCTACCAGAAACAGGAAGAGTTCTTTCAAGCCTGCAGAGAAGGAGAAGACATCTGGAGACTCAAGGGAGACCAGATTCAGAACTCCAGAGAGGAGGAGAGATGACAACCCTGGCAGCTCTGGGAGATCAGATCATCAGAGGAGGGATGGTAGCTCTGGCAGACCTGACTACCAGAGGAGAGAAAGTAGCCCTGCCAGATCAGACTACAACCAGAGGAGGAGAGAGCCAAGTCCTAGTCCCAGAGGAGACAATGCCTGCTACACATGCAACAAGACTGGTCATTACAGTTATGATTGTCCTCAGCTTACTCCTAGGGAAAGAGAAGAGAAAAGAATCAAGAGAGATAGGAGATATGCAGATAAGAGAGCACTGCTGGCAGAAGCAGAGGAGGAGGATACTAGTTCCAGTTCTTCTTCTTCTGACTTTGGATCAGATGATGATGTGTGTCTCATGGCAGACATTACTGAGGTAAATGAAACTACTCTTGTTTTATCTAATTCCAAATGTACTGAATCCTCTAATTCATCTGGTAACTCCAGAGAGTCTGATATGCAACAAATGCTATCAGATCTCCAAAATTGTGTCCAACTCTGCCAAAAACTTGAGAAAGAGAATGGTAGGCTCAGAGCAGAAGTTCAATCTCTCTCTCATGAGCACAGAGCCACCAGAGAACTTATGAAAGATCATTCCAAAGAAGTCTCTGAACTTCAGGATAAGATCACAGAAAGAGATACTCTGGTAGATCAACTCATGAAAGAAAGGAATTCTCAAGAGGATGAGATCACTGAACTCAGAGCCAAATACCAAACTCTTATCAAGGGAAAACAAGTTGTCCACAACATTGAGGAGATACCTATGCCCAGAGAAGCTCCTAAGATACCATCTGTTGTATATATCATATCAGAGTCTTCTCAGCGCATTTGTGATAAGAGTGGTTTAGGATATTCTGGAATTACCACTAAAACTCACAAGTACTTTTATAACAAAGACAAGTCTGTAAGAGCTGGTAAAGTGGTAGAAATCTGGAATGATAAAGACTTAACTGGTAATGGTTACAAGGTGGTTCACAATCCTGATTGGAAAAGGAATCACTCTGTTAATCACTTAACTAATGGTCCAGAAGAGTTGACTACTCTGGAAGAGAAGATGCTTGAGAATAAGTGTCAAAAAGGGGAACCATTAAAGATTAATGGTTCTGTGAACAATGAGTCCCAAGGAGTAGGAATTACTCAAATTGGAGGACCCCAGAGAAATCCTCAAAGGGAACCTAAACAGAATAGGGGACCTCAAAGGAAACACTCAAAAAGGGGGAATACCAATCAGAGTAATAACTACCAGAGAAGGAACAATGTTCAACAGAACCAGGTACCCCAGAGACAATTTTCTCAGAAAAATAAATTCCAGAATAGGTATACTCAAAGGAACTATAATCACCAGAACAGGTCTAATTATCAGAACCAGAGGAGGTCTTCCAGACCCACCTATAGAAAACCAACTGATCTGGGAAGTTATGACACCAGAGATGGTTCTTCTAGGATGTACCCTTACAACCAGACCTTTAAGACCATGTCTTTGAGGCAGGCCATTCCAAAGGCCAGATTTGAGAAAAGGTACACCAGACCTGTTTATAGGAAAGGTGTCCTTATCAGACCAGTAGCTCAATATGTCATAGTAAGAGGACATGTACTGGTAGATAGATTTGGAAGGAAGATAAGATCTCCTCATCCATCAAGAGATGATCTTTATCTATGGATTCCTACAAAACCTGCAACTAACCAATCAGGACCCAGCACTAGTAGGGGACCTAATTAATCTCTCTGCAGGTAGATAAGAGTCCATTGGAGAAAGGATTTTCAAGCAACCATGTCTGGTACATTGATAGTGGATGTTCCAAGCACATGACATTCCAGAAGGATAATCTCCAAGATTTCAAGCCATTAAATGGACCAAGAGTGATGTTTGGTGACAACAACTATGGAGTCACCAGAGGAGTTGGAAAGTTGACCTTCAATGGAGTATCTGTAGATGAAGTCTACTACGTAGAAGGACTCAAGCATAATCTGCTTTCAGTATCCCAATTCTGTGACAAGGGATACTCAGTGAAGTTTTCTAGTGATTCATGCACTGTTTTCTCTTCTGATTATAATGATATCTTGCTAATAGGCTTGAGGAAGGGTAACATTTATCTTGCAGATTTTAGCAGTTGCCCAAGGAATGCTTGCCTGGTTGCTAAAGGATCTGCAGAGAACAGCTGGATTTGGCACAAGAGATTGTGTCATCTTAACTTCAAAACATTGAACAAGATTACCAGAAAAGGTCTCATTCGAGGTCTTCCTAATGAAGTGTTTAAGAAGGATCAGGTTTGTGGTTCATGCCAGAAGGGTAAACAACCCAAGACTTCCTTTAAGGATGTCCAGAGCACAACCACAACCAGAGTACTTCAACTACTTCACATGGACCTGTTTGGACCTGTTTCTCCTCTTAGTTTCAGTGGAAGGAAGTACACCTTAGTAATAGTAGATGACTTTTCAAGATACACTTGGGTAGTGTTCTTGTTTAAGAAAAATGAAACTATAACTAAGCTGCCAGAGTTTTTCAAGCAGATTCAGAATGAGCAGAACCAGAGCATTGTCAGAATCAGGAGTGACAAAGGAACAGAGTTTTTGAATTCACATATTGCAGATTATTGCAAGGATCATGGGATTTTTCATGAGACATCTGCTGCCAGAACACCTCAACAAAATAGAGTTGCAGAAAGGAGGAATAGGACTCTCAAAGAAGCTGCAAGAACACTTCTGGCAGAATACAACACTCCACAGAGATTTTGGGCAGAGGCCATCAATACAGCTTGTTACACTCAGAACAGGTGCCTGATTGCCCAGAGACACAATAAGACCCCATATGAGGTATGGAAAGGTAAAACCCCATCTGTTTCATATTTTCATGTTTTTGGATGTAAGTGTTTCATCCATGACAATGGGAAATCTAAATTAAGAACCTTTGATGCTAAAGTGGCTGATGGAATATTTTTGGGATATTCCAGCACCAGTAAAGCTTTTAGAGTTTTTAATAAGAATTCACTTTGTGTGGAGGAAACACCTCATGTTGTTTTTGATGAATCTACTTTTGAGTGCAAGGTGGATTCTAAGTCTTCTGATGAGACCCAGAATCAGGCTACACCCAGAGTTATCAAGGTCAATCCACCTATTTTTGATTCAGATTCAGATGAGGACCCATCTCCTGGTTCTCTGAAGCAGCAGCCTTCACGAGGAGCAGAACCAGAAGAGGTTGGAACTCCTGTAGGGGGAAGCTCTTCTGCAGGTGGTGATAATCACCAAGGTACTGTAGAAGATGATCACCCAGGCAAGACCACGGGAAGGAGGACCCTAGTTGATCACCCCAATGACCTGATCTTAGGAGATCCAACTAAGGGTGTCCAGACTAGGAGAACTATTAACTTAGCTGCCTTATTCAGTTGCAATGTGTCCTTGATTGAGCCCAAGAACATCAAGGAGGCACTGAAAGATTCAAATTGGATTGTGGCTATGCAGGAGGAATTGAATCAATTCACCAGACAGGATGTTTGGGAGCTGGTAGACAGACCAAGACATCAAAAGGTGATAGGCACTAAGTGGGTTTTCAAAAATAAGAAAGATGAGAATGATGTCATTACTAGGAACAAGGCAAGGCTAGTGGCCCAGGGCTATTCTCAGTCTGAAGGAATAGACTATGATGAGACTTTTGCTCCTGTTGCCAGACTAGAAGCCATCAGATTGTTCTTAGCATATGCTGCTCACATGAAGTTCAAAGTATACCAGATGGATGTGAAATCTGCCTTTCTTAATGGGATTCTCATTGAGGAAGTGTATGTTGAACAACCTCCTGGTTTTGAACAAGGTGACAAGGTGTTTAAGCTTAAGAAAGCTCTTTATGGGCTGAAGCAGGCACCCAGAGCATGGTATGACACTCTATCTCAATTTCTTCTGGACAATGGTTTTACTAAAGGTAAAATTGATAGGACCTTGTTTAGGAAAGAAGAAGGACAGGACATCCTTCTGGTCCAAATATATGTTGATGACATCATATTTGGATCCCCTAACAAGAAGCTGTGTGAGAAGTTTGGTGAGCTCATGCAGGGACAGTTTGAGATGTCCATGATGGGAGAATTGAATTACTTTTTGGGTTTGCAGGTTAAGCAATCAGAGAAGGGAATTTTTATTAATCAAGCTAAGTACACCAGAAACATGTTAGAGAAATTTGGAATAGGATCTAGCAGAGCAGCCAAGATCCCTATGATGACAAATTTCAACATGGATCCAGATGAGTCTGGAGAGAGTGTGGACCAGACTCAGTACAGAGCACTTATTGGTTCTCTTTTGTATCTGACTGCAAGCAGACCAGATATTACTTTTGCTGTAGGAGTTTGTGCCAGATTTCAAGCTAACCCCAAGAAGAGTCACTTGGAAGCAGCTAAGAAAATATTGAAATATCTCAAGGGAACTGTGAATTTAGGATTATGGTATCCTGCAGATGACAATTTAGAATTAAGTGGTTATTCAGATTCAGACTATGGTGGGTGCAGAATAGATAGGAAATCTACAAGTGGTACATGCCAATTTTTAGGGAACAAATTGGTATCCTGGTTTTCCAAGAAGCAGACTTCAGTTGCTACATCAACAACAGAAGCAGAGTACATGGCTGCAGGGAGTTGTTGTTCTCAACTTCTTTGGATTAGTCAACAACTTAGGGATTACCAGATTAGAGCTAAGGATATTCCTATTTTCTGTGACAGTAATAGTGCCATTGCAATCACCCAGAATCCAGTTCTTCATACCAGATGCAAACATGTTGATATAAGGCATCATTTTATCAGAGATCATGTTGAGAAGGGAGATATAAGGATGGAAAAGATTGCAACAGAGAGGCAGAGAGCAGATATTTTAACCAAGCCTTTGGCTGAGACCAGATTCAGAGAATTAGCTTTTGAGTTAGGATTGTTGGATCCAGAGACAGATTTGATTTAGGGGGAACATCAGAGAAGTATCCTTACTTTATTAATTCTCTTCATAAATTTTCTTTATTCTAACATACCTGCAGATTAGATATATCAGAGAGGGTATACTTCCAGATGAGGTATACACCAGGTGACACTAATCCCAGATGAGGTGCTGAGTCAGAGATATGTCCAACATCTTTACTGACCAGGACCAGATGAGTTCCATCAGAGGAGAAGTTTCACCAGACTAGTTGTGGTATCATCTGGTTACAATATCAGGTGACAGGTATGTCTTTTCTACTCTGGCCTCTGATCATTGGGATACACTTTTCAAATTAATAAGTACACTCAAAACCTTTAACCTTCGGAGTGTATTTAAGACTAGGGTATAGGGCCTAGGCAATCATTTCGTTTTTTCCTCTTGACTGCCACAAAACCCCTTTATACCCAGTCCCAATGACTATGCCAACGCACCAGATTAAATCTGTATTTCGCCTTTCATCGTGGCCATCGGATTTAATCACCGTGCAAAATGTCAATCAATTCTAAAATTGATTTTGTTTCCTAAATTGAATTTGAAACAACACGCGTTCACACTTCATTTAATTTTCAAGC
This sequence comes from Ballota nigra, assembly GCA_947034835.1. Classification (NCBI taxonomy): domain Eukaryota; kingdom Viridiplantae; phylum Streptophyta; class Magnoliopsida; order Lamiales; family Lamiaceae; genus Ballota; species Ballota nigra. Next base: position 17,470,815 of record OX344720.1, on the reverse strand, counting down.
CACGCGTATTACTCTATTTAAATCAATTTTGTTTTCAATCTGTCCTTTCACGTTTCCATACTATTCAAACCCTAACCTCTCTCTGCAAAGCTTTTTTTCTCTCTCTCTCTCTCTCTCTCTCAGTTATGGCACCCAAGTGCAATTTTGATCCAGACTATGTCTGCAAGAAACTCAAGTCAGAAATGGTGGTGGACTTCTATTCCACTAAGAATCCGGCCGCTTTGGAGATTTTGGAACTTCTCCGACGTTCTGGGCTGGAGGAGTTGATCTCAAAGGTTCCCAAGGATCTGCGTACCTTGGATGGTTATGCTGCACAGTTTCTTATCCGGATGAAGATCCATGAAGACTATGTTTCTTCCAAGATTGATTCAGAGGATCTTGTTTTCTCTAAGGCAGACTTCTGTGGTCTTTTTGGTAACCTTTCTGCGGAAGGCGTGGACCCACTGAAGTACAGAGAAGGAGAGGCGTTGGAATCCTTCAAGATGTTTGCCAGAAATTCATGCCAAAATATTACCAAGGGTTTCTTGGACAAACATCTTAGGCAGAAGTATAAGGTGCTTTTTGACATTGTGGTGAAGATTCTCATGTGTGAGAGCCATAGCACAGATGCCATCTTCGTTGGCAGGCTCTGTGTTATGAGGGCCATTCTGGATGGTGTTCAATGTAACTGGGCTGAGTTCTTCTGGGGGGTGCTGAGGAAGAACAAGGTGAAAATACAGAAGGAAGAATGCCCCCAGTTGCCAGGAGAGCAACAATTTGTGTTCAATGCTAATGTTTCATTGGGCACAAAACTCACTCTAATTCTGGATTCGATTCTTCCAGAGAAGAAATGGAGACAATCCTGGTGTAAGGGCTTTCATAAGTCCAAGATTATGTTCTCCAAGGATGGTCCTCTCCATGGCCATCCTGATTCTGATGGTGAGCAAGCCATCCCTGCCCCTCCTATTCAATCTATTCCCTCTCCTCCTAAGGGGCAGAGAAGGCAGCAGCAGCAGAAGACACAGAAGAAAGCTGCTGGAGCAACTGGTTCTTCAGTCGTTGCCTTTTCTGGTTCCTCAGAGGAGGACCAGATTCCCCTTCTTGATGTACTTAAGAAGAAGGCTGATGATGATAAAGCTGTTAAGAAGGCTGGAGCAGCCAAGAGGAAGCAGCCAGACGAGGCCAGGAGAGGTTCTGCTAAGAAGAGGAGGACTAGCAGAAAGGCAAAGAAAACCCTTCTGGTGGATGAGCCTTCAGAAGAAGAAGAGGAAGAAGATGAAGTGCCTCTTGTGAGGAAATCCAAGGCCAAGAGAGCCCTTCTACAAGATTCAGACTCTGGATCTGATCTTGGAGAGGCCTTGGAGAAGGCCATTGAGGATGCCACCCAGATGATGGAGGATGCTCAAGAGCTTGTTATGCCTGCTGGTGTTGACCCAGCAGAGGTAAACCCTTCCTTTCCCTCTTCCTCCCCCATAAATCTTGTTTCCCCTTCTACCTCTCCCCCAGATAACTTTCCCCAAACCCCATCTGCCTCTGGTAACCCCATTCTTCCACCAGAGCAGACTATTCCAGATACACCCGTCTATACTCCCTCTACCATTCCTACACAAACACCTTCTCCCCCAAATTTCCAAACACATATCCCCACTTACCCCTCTCCCCCACCTTCTGTATCAGAGGTACCCTCAACCTCCTCTGGTGCAGAAGTCCCCCCTTCAAACACTTCCACCTTCCAAATCCCCCATACACATTCTGTACCAGATATCCCTTCCTCTTCTGGTGCAGAGCAACCAATCCCTACCACCTCTACTTCACAAAATCCAAACCCTCCCCAAACCCATACAGACCAGGACCCAACCATTTCTATGGCTCTGGGATTCGCTGGCCCTCCCCGCTCTCCAACCTGTTTATCCAGCGATGATAGTGAAGATGAGGAAGCTTCACTTGAGCCTGTTGACTTAGCCCCTTCCTCCTCTGCCTCTGGGCCCAAACCCTTCACTTTCTCATCTGCAGAAATGGGTCCCATTAGGCAGAGTATGAGTGTAAGTGCTCAGCTCTGGCTAAGAGAGCATTTTCCAGTTCTTCTGGAGCACTTACCACTTCTGGCAGAGCTTACTGATGCCAAGGTCTGGAGCAAGGCTAGACTTGAAGATGTGGAGGACCTGGTGCTATTGCTTGAGGAAATGGGTGCCTCCAACTTCACTGCTTGGGAGATTGAGCTGAAGCAGAAGATGAACATTCAGAACCCAGCAGAGCTGGAGACTCCTGGTGCAGTCAAAATCTTGATTCGCACCCTGCTCATCCAAAGAGGAGTCATGCTCACTCCAGAGGGCCCCACTTACAAGTTTGGTCCTCACTTTGTCTTCCCTCCAGAGCTTTATTCAGACGAGGAGGACTTTGAGATGTCTCCTGCTGTGCTCCAGAAGATGAAGGCTTTCTTCAACGAGCAGATCATGCAGATAGGGCGCTTTTCCAAAGCAATCCAACATATGGCCCCTGCTATGATCGAGCACCAGATTAAGCAAGAGAGGAGAATCTTCATGAAGCAGCTCAAGTCCTCTCTGGCAGAGGTTAAAGCTTCGTTCAAGGCTAATGGCTTGTTTGTCAAGCTAGATGTTATGCACAGCCAGAAGCAGCTCCAAGAGCATGTGATGGAGCAGATGAGGCCAGTTTCTGTACTCAAAGTGGAAATGGCCAGCCAGATGATTCAGACTGCTAGACTGAAGGACTCCCTCCAGGAGATGTTGGAGAAGCAAGAGAGACTTGTTGCAGAGTCTAAGGCTTACCTGGAGGAGGCCAAGCAGCTTCGTGATCTTCACTCTTCCTCCAACACTGCCTTGCCTGATCTCATAAGGCAGGTAGTGGAGCCCCTCCTTGATGAAGTTAAAAAGGGGGAAGAGAAGGCCAGAACTGATCTGGCGAAGACCACCAATGAGACTCTGTTTAGCCATGGAGCTCGTCTGGACCTGTTGGAGAACACTCTGGCCCAGGCTGAGTTGCAGAAGAAGAAGAAAGAAGAGTTGAAATCTCTATCTATGGCTAAACAACTTGCTGCAGAAGAAGAGTCATCTGAAGCTGAGCAGGATCCTTCTACCATTCCTGGTCCTGCTAAGAGGAAGATTAGAAAAGTAAAGAAGAGTTTCCTTGAATCTGTTGTCGAAGAAGCAGAGAAGAGATACAAGGAAGAGACTCCAGAGGAGAGGCAAGCCAGAATCAGGAAGAACATAGATGAAGAGCAGAGGCTCAGATATGTTAGGAGACAGAACAAGAAGGCCAGAGAAGCTGGTATTCCTTCTGGTGCAGGTGGCTCAGGTCAGAAGAGGAAAGCTCCTGTGGAGGTTATGAACATCCTGCCACTAAGGACAGAAGGGTCTTTTGACTCTACTGTGCCTTATCCTCTGATTGAGAGATGGAGAGAAGCCAAGACCCTCTGGTTCATTCAGCATTATATCCAGAGGCCAGCACCAGAAGATGATGAGCTGATCAACAGAACCTTACATTCTTGGATGCAAGCCTATGATGCAGACTTGTACAAGCAGCTGATGGATTCAACCATTGAGTTCAACCTGGAGGTGACTGCTCCTGAATTTACTTACCTTAACACTCCCATGATTGGGAACCAGGTGGATTGGGCAGAACTGAAGAAGCTTTACAAGACCAAGGTGTTGGTGAATTTCACCCCAACATCTTCTGCAGAGTTGAAGGCCGTCCAGGATAGGTTCCTTGACTGGTTTCTTGTCCCTAAAGAGAACAGAAGATATGCCTAGAATAGGACAATGAACTTCAATGTAATCTGTAATTATTTTGTCCTCTGATTATTAATGAAAAATACATATCTTCTCTGTTCTAAAGACAACTCCTTGTTGTCTTATTATTTGCCTGATGAGATCTATTCTAAGGTCTCATCCCTTTATTGTTTTCTTGCTTAAGTTTACTTTTGATCAGTTCTGGTAGTGTTTTAACTCCATCAAAAAGGGGGAAATTGTTAGGATAAAAATTTGTTAGTTTTGATGAGTTAAAACAAACCAGAAGATGTAATAGGACCATCTGGACCTGTTAGCCAGATGATGATCTAGATTAGGACTTAGTCTAGGGGGAACTGCCAGACCAGAAGACCTCACCAGAAGAGTCACCAGAGGACTTCACCAGAGGACTCCACCAGAGGACTTCAGCAGAAGAGATCAAGACCAGAGGCAGAGGACCTTCCCCAGACCAGACGAGTCCGGACCAGACGAGTCTGGTGGAACAAAAGATGCTCAGTTTGATCCCCTTATTCTACTGAGTATTCTGGTTGTTCACCAGATAAGGACCAGAAGACACCGAGGTTGCCTGGTGTCTGGTCCTGCCTTCTCTGGAGAGAATCAGAGTTAGGCAATTGGAAGCATTGACCGTTGGTGATTCAAATCAAGTCAAACAAGATTGGATTGAGAAGATATGAAGACAATCAATCAAGATCACACCAACCCAATCAATCAATTAGGGAATTAATTGATTGAAGCTTCCATATATAGAGGATCTGATTGGATTAGCCTCCCAACGGCTATGTCCCTAATCCCCTCTATATATACTTGAGTGCAGATCAAGAAAAAGCTCTAGAAGTATTCACGCGCATATAGCCATACTAAGCTTTTGATCACTACTCATATTGCACTCACATTTTGTTCTTATTTACTTATCTACTCGTAAGGAGTTTATACACTCAACCTGTTCATCTTGTTAGACAAGGTTGGAGTGAGTCTATCTTTAGATCAAAGTTAGATCTAAAGAGTCTGTAAGAAGGAGCTGGTACTTCAGAAATTCCAGTGAGTAAGCTTGTGAGTTGGTTGTTAGTGAGACCCCTTGGTGATAAGGGAGAGTGGACGTAGGATATTTATCCGAACCACTATATATCTTGTGTCTTTTATCGCTTTATTTTTAAATATTGTTTATTGATCTCTTATAAAAGATTTTGGAAAGACATTATTACATAAGCTTCCGCAATTAATCTATCGAGTGGGACCAACAAATGTTGACAAGGTTTTTTTATAACAACTTAGCCTTAGTAATTTTCTGTTTGCATAATTTCAGCTAAGACACAGTACAATGCAAGGCAGAATTATATTCCATCACAGATTTAAAATCGTGAAAATGGATATTTAACCAATCATATTTTGCTTGAGAGAATTAGGCCAGTTTGCTGATGGAAACGATCCTTTAGGGATGTCCATAAAACACTGGAGTCCTTCTCAGTTAGGTATTTATTTTTCAGGTCCTATTTAAGGTGGTGTCTGAGAAAAATCAATGCTTTTGCCTTCTGGGCAACAGTGGATTGGGTATTTTGGGCAATCGTTCCACTCAAGTCAGATGAGGCAAGGTGAATCTGAACATCAAGTGCTTATGTCAAGTAATTATTGACGTCAAGAGCAAGCTCAGTAAATTCTCTCTTAGTATTATCAGATATTTTTCAATACAATTATTCAAAATAATAAAGATTATAGAATTGGCATAAGGACATGTGCACAAGAACGTAGGGTAATAAACACACATGACAAATTCATGCATACATATATAAAGTTGAGCACATACGAAAATTTATAAATTTTTTATAGTGCATAATATTAACTTTTGTTGGCACTGTCTATCTCAATAAAGATATAAGGAATTATTACATTTTAGTTCAAAAAATATAGTGATATTAAGCTATAGTCATAACCTTTTTAAAAATACCAAATTGGTTCAAAAGGGCCCACAAAATACATTTAAGCAGATTTTTCCCCATCCCTAACCCAGCGCGTCTGCCCCCAACCCAACCCCCCCACCCACCCTTTTATTTTCTCTCCCTTCATTTCACTATCCTCTCTCTCTCTACACTGCACACACTCTCTCTCTAACACTATCTCTGCGCGGTGGCGCCGCCATGCGCACGGGTGGCGTCAAGGAGATGGCGGCGGTGACTGTGGTGGCTCTTCCTCGAACGCCATCCAGATCTGTCGATCTTCCTCTTCGTGGAGAGTTTTTCCGATCCACCACCACCGTCCAGATCCGCCACCCTGCCAGATTCTCCTTTTTGCGCGCCGCTCCAAGTGGTGGCGCCTCGACGGAGAAGGCGGCGCACGGCTGAGCTCCGACCTCTCACATTTTTCCATCGCGGCGGCCAGATCAAAGGAGACGATCGGCGGCAGAGGCTTCTCTCTCTCTCTCTCCGATTTGTGTAAGTTTTTGTGGATTTTTTGGATTTTGGTCTCCATTTTTATTTTATTTTTGCTAGGGTTTTCTGGGTTAGGATCCAGAGGCAGCGACAGTTTAGATCCGTTGCGGTTTATTTTTTATTCACACTAGAAATTCTTGCATGACTTGTGTATTCCTTAAGATGTTTACATATTGAAGTTGAGCCCTCTGTATGCAAGTGGCAAGCCATAGGATGTTTATATTATTTTATTAAGCATTTTCTGCTTTTAGCTTTGCGCACCTTGAGGCCATGAAAAAGTGTTAGGATAAAAATTGTTAGTTTTGATGACTTAAAACAAACCAGAAGATGTAATAGGACCATCTGGACCTGTTAGCCAGATGATGATCTAGATTAGGACTTAGTCTAGGGAGAACTGCCAGACCAGAAGACTTCACTAGAAGAGTCACCAGAAGACTTCACCAGATGAGATTTGACCAAAGGCAGAGGACATTCCCCAGACCAGACGAGTCCGGACCAGACGAGTCTGGTGGAACAAAAGATGCTCAGTTTGATCTCCTGTTTCTACTGAGTATTCTGGTTGTTCACCAGATTAGGACCAGAAGACACCGAGGTTGCCTGGTGTCTGGTCTTGCCTTCTCTGGAGAGAATCAGAGTTAGGCAGAGGAAGCTATTGACCGTTGGTGATTCAAATCAAGTCAACAAGATCAGGATTGGAAAGTTTTGAAGATAATCAATCCAAGGATCCCACCAACCCAATCAATCAATTGGGGAATTGATTGATTGAGGCTTCCTTATATAGAGGATCTGATTGGATTAGCTCTCCAACGGCTAGCCCTAATCCCCTCTATAAATACAAGAGTGCAATTCAAGAAAAAGCTCTAGAGAGACTACACACGCGCATAAGTTGATCCAAGCTTTTGATATTAATTCTAGGCACTCTTATTGTTCATAATATTTATCTACTCTTAAGGAGTTATTGAAACCTCAACCTGTTCATCTATTAGATAAGGTTGTTGGCTGTTGATTTTTAGATTGAAGTTAAATCTAAAGAGGTTGTAAGAAGGAACTGGTACTTCCCAATTCCAGTGAAGTAAGTAAGTGAGTTGGTTGATAGTGAGACCCCTTGGATAAAGGGAGAGTGGACGTAGGATATTCAAATCCGAACCACTATATATCTTGTGTTCTTTATTGCTTTCTTTTACTTATTGTCATATTGATTATTGTTCTCTTGTAAAAAGAATTTGAAAGATATTTAACTTAAGCTTCCGCAATTAATCTAACTAGTGGGACCAACAAGTGGTATCAGAGCAGTGTGTCCAACGACCACTGCTTTGAAAAGCTTTTGGTGGTCACCGGGCAGATCCATTGCTCTTTAGTGCTTTTGTTCAAGTTCTTGTTATTTCCCTTAATTTTATCAAAATGTCTGCAAAATCTTCTTACAAGAGCCGTAAGCTCCCAGAATTCTCTTTTGAGGATTACAGCCACTGGAGCTTCATGATGAGCAATCATCTTGGAGCTATTCACCACCGCATGTTAGATGTGGTAGAAAGTGGCCCCATTCAATTTTACTGGACTCCTATTGATAGTGGCAGGTCAGAGTCCAGAGAAAAAACTAGTGAAGCTGCCCAGAAAACTGCAGAGGATAGAGTCCCCAGGCAAAGAATCCTAAAAAAGAAAGATGAGCTTGATAATGATGAAAGAAAGCTTTACAACTTGGACCAGGTGGCAAGAACAGAGATCATCAACACACTTACTAAAGAGGTGATTGAAAAGGTCAGAACGTGTGCCACTGCCAAGGAGATGTGGGACAAACTGGCACTACTCTGTGAGGGAACAGAGAAGATCAAAGACAACAAGTTCCAAGCTGTTCAACACTCGTTTGATACTTTCAAGATAAAACCAGACGAGACCATTGACCAGCTGGACATGCGTCTCACAAACCTCCTGAACAAGGCTAGTGCCTTAGGTAAGACCTACTCTGAAAAGAAAATTAATAGTAAGATCTTGTGTTCACTAACCAGCAGGTGGAGAATTAAAGTCGCTGTGATCAAGGACAACAAGGATCTCAATACTCTGGATCATCATCTTCTGTTATCTGATCTCAAAGCCTATGAGTATGATCTTCAAGAGGAAGATCAAACAGAAGAGGCTTCCTCTTCTGGTCAGAAAGGTGTTGCATTCTCTTCAACCATCAAGCCTGATGTCAAGCCAAATGAGTCTACTGCAGATGACTTGAGCCTCAAGGAGCAGGTAGCACTTCTAACTCGTAAATTAGATAAAATGAGTTCAAAATATGGCAGGTACAAAAGGCACTGGAAGGAATCTACCAGGGACAGAAAGAATTCCTTCAAACCTGCAGAGAAGGAGAAGATATCTGGAGACTCAAGGGAGACCAGATTCAGAACTCCAGAGAGAAGGAGAGATGACAACCCTGGCAACTTTGGGAGATCAGATTATCAGAGGAGGGATGGTAGCTCTGGCAGACCGGACTACCAGAGGAGAGAGAGTAGTCCAGCTAGATCAGACTACAACCAGAGGAGGAGAGAGCCAAGTCCTAGTCCCAGAGGAGACAATGCCTGCTACACATGCAACAAGACTGGTCACTACAGTTATGATTGTCCTCAACTCACTCCTAGGGGAAGAGAAGAGAAAAGGATCAAGAGAGATAGGATATATGCAGATAAGAGAGCATTGCTGGCAGAAGCAGAAGAGGAGGATACTAGTTCCAGTTCTTCTTCTTCTGATTTCGGATCAGATGATGATGTATGTCTTATGGCAGACATCACTGAGGTAGATAAGAGTCCATTGGAGAAAGGACTTTCAAGCAACCATGTCTGGTACATTGATAGTGGATGTTCCAAGCACATGACCTTCCAGAAGGATAATCTCCAAGATTTCAAGCCTTTGAATGGACCAAGAGTGATGTTTGGTGACAAAAACTATGGAGTCACCAGAGGAGTTGGAAAGTTGACCTTCAATGGAGTATCTGTAGATGAAGTCTACTATGTAGAAGGACTCAAGCATAATCTGCTTTCAGTATCCCAATTCTGTGATAAGGGATACTCAGTGAAGTTCTCTAGTAATTCATGCACTGTTTTCTCTTCTGATTATAATGATATCTTTCTAATAGGCTTGAGGAAGGGTAACATTTATCTTGCAGATTTTAGCAGTTGCCCAAGAAATGCTTGCCTGGTTGCAAAAGGATCTGCAGAGAACAGCTGGATTTGGCACAAGAGATTGTGTCATCTTAACTTCAAAACACTGAACAAGATTGCCAGAAAAGGTCTCATTTGAGGTCTTCCTAATGAAGTGTTTAAGAAGGATCAGGTTTGTGGTTCCTGCCAGAAGGGTAAACAACCCAAGACTTCCTTTAAGGATGTCCAGAGCACAACCACAACCAGAGTACTTCAACTACTTCACATGGACCTGTTTGGACCTGTTTCTCCTCTTAGTTTCAGTGGAAGGAAGTACACCTTGGTGATAGTAGATGACTTTTCAAGATATACTTGGGTAGTGTTCTTGTTTAAGAAAAATGAAACTATCACTAAGCTGCCAGAGTTCTTCAAGCAGATTCAGAATGAGCAGAACCAGAGCATAGTCAGGATCAGAAGTGATAAAGGGACAGAGTTTTTGAATTCACACATTGCAGATTACTGCAAGGACCATGGGATTTTTCATGAAATATCTGCTGCCAGAACATCCCAACAAAATGGAGTAGCAGAAAGGAGGAATAGGACCCTCAAAGAAGCTGCAAGAACACTTCTGGCAGAAGACAACACTCCACAAAGATTTTGGGCAGAGGCCATTAATACAGCCTGCTATACTCAGAACAGGTGCCTGATTGCCCAGAGACATAATAAGACTCCATATGAGGTATGGAAAGGTAAAACCCCATCTGTTTTATATTTTCATGTTTTTGGATGTAAGTGTTTCATCCATGACAATGGGAAATCTAAATTAAGGACCTTTGATGCTAAAGTGGCTGATGGAATATTTTTAGGATATTCCAGCACCAGTAAGGCTTTTAGAGTTTTTAATAAGAATTCACTTTGTGTGGAGGAAACACCTCATGTTGTTTTTGATGAATCTACTTTTGAGTGCAAGGTGGACTTAAAGTCTTCTGATGAGACTCAGAATCAGACTACTCCCAGAGTTATCAAAGTCAATCCACCCATTCTTGATTCAGATTCAGATTCCGATGATGACCCATCTCCTGGTTCTCTGAAGCAGAAGCCTTCACAAGGAGTAGAACCAGAAGAGGTTGAAACTCCTGTAGGGGGAAGCTCTTCTGCAGGTGGTAATAATCACCAAGATACTGCAGAAGATGATCACCCAGGCAAGACCATGGGAAGGAGGACCCTGGTTGATCACCCCAATGACCTGATCTTAGGAGATCCAACTAAGGGTGTCCAGACTAGGAGAACTCTTAACTTAACTGCCTTATTCAGTTGCTATGTGTCCTTGTTTGAGCCCAAGAACATCAAAGAGGCACTGAAAGATTCAAATTGGATTGTTGCTATGCAGGAGGAGTTGAATCAATTCACCAGACAGGATGTTTGGGAGCTGGTAGACAGACCAAGACATCAAAAGGTGATAGGCACTAAGTGGGTTTTCAAGAATAAGAAAGATGAGAACGATGTCATTACTAGGAACAAGGCAAGGCTAGTGGTCCAGGGCTATTCTCAGTCTGAGGGAATAGACTATGATGAGACATTTGCTCCTGCTGCCAGACTAGAAGCCATTAGATTGTTCTTAGCATATGCTGCTCACATGAAGTTCAAAGTATACCAGATGGATGTGAAATCTGCCTTTCTTAATGGGATTCTCATTGAGGAAGTGTATGTGGAACAACCTCCTGGTTTTGAACAAGGTGACAAGGTGTTTAAGCTTAAGAAAGCTCTTTATGGGCTGAAGCAGGCACCCAGATCATGGTATGACACTCTATCTCAATTTCTTCTGGACAATGGTTTTACTAAGGGTAAGATTGATAGAACCTTGTTTAGGAAAGAAGCTGTGTGAGAAGTTTGGTGAACTCATGCAGAGTCAGTTTGAGATGTCCATGATAGGAGAAATGAATTACTTTTTAGGTTTGCAGGTTAAGCAATCAGAGAAGGGAAGTTTTATTAATCAGGCTAAGTACACCAGAAACATGTTAGAGAAATTTGGAGTAGGATCTAGCAAAGCAGCCAAGATCCCAATGATGACAAATTTCAACATGGATCCAGATGAGTCTGGAGAGAGTGTGGACCAGACTCAGTATAGAGCACTTATTGGTTCTCTTCTGTACCTGACTGCAAGCAGACCAGATATTACTTTTGCTGTAGGAGTTTGTGCCAGATTTCAAGCTAACCCCAAGAAAAGTCACTTAGAAGCAGCTAGGAAGATATTGAAATATCTTAAAGGAACTGTGAATTTAGGATTATGGTATCCTGCAGATGATAACTTAGAGTTGAGTGGGTATTCAGATTCAGACTATGGTGGATGCAGAATAGATAGGAAATCTACAAGTGGAACATGCCAATTTTTAGGGAATAAATTGGTATCCTGGTTTTCTAAGAAGCAGACTTCAGTTGCTACATCAACAACAGAAGCAGAGTACATGGCTGCAGGGAGTTGTTGTTCACAACTTCTCTGGATTAGTCAACAGCTTAGGGATTACCAGATTAGAGCTAGGGATATTCCTATTTTCTGTGATAGTAATAGTGCAATTGCCATCACCCAGAATCCAGTTCTTCATACCAGATGCAAACATGTTGATATAAGGCATCATTTTATCAGAGATCATGTTGAGAAGGGAGATATAAGGATGAAAAAGATTGCAACAGAGAAGCAGAGAGCAGATATCTTAACTAAGCCTTTGGCTGCGACCAGATTCAGAGAGTTAGCTTTTGAGTTAGGATTGTTGGATCCAGAGACAAATTTGTTTAGGGGGAACAACAGAGAAGTATCCGTTGTTTCATTACTTTACTTCATATATTTATTCTCAAACTAACATACCTGCAGATTAGACATTTCAAAGAAGTTATATCCCCAGATGAGGTACTCAACAGGTGACACCTGTCCCAGATGAGGTGCTGAATCAGTTTAGAGAAATGTCCAAAGTCTTTTCTGACCAGGACCAGATGTGTTCCATCAGAGGAGATGTATCACCAGACTAGTTGTGGTATCATCTGGTTACAATATCAGGTGACAGGTATGTCTTTACTTCTCAGGCCTCTGTTCATTGGGATACACTTTTCAAATTAGTAAGTACACTTAAAACCTTTCAACTTCTGGAGTGTATTTATAACTAGGGTATAGGGCCTAGGCAATCATTTCGCTTTTTCTCTTGACTGCCACAAAACCTCTTTATGCCCAGTCCCAATGACTATGCCAACGCACTAGATTAAATCTGTATCTCGCCTTTCATCGTGGCCATCAGATTTAATCACTGTGCAATATGTCAATCAATTCAAAAATTGATTTTGTTTCCTAAATTAAATTTGCTATTACACGCGTTCACACTTTATTTATTAATTAAGCCACGCGTATTGCCCTATTTAAATCAAGGATTAAGTGCAGGATAATACAATTCCAACCCACTTTTTACAAATTGGTACAGCATAATTGAACAGACGCACAAAAAAAAGTTGAACATAAGTATATATTTTTTGAACACTGTATTATCTTGTAAATAGTGGTGTTCAATTGTATTATTTTGTGAATGCCCCTTAAATTAATATTTCATTCAATCTGTCCTTTCACGTTTCTTATTTCTTTTCAAGCCCTAACTTTCTCTCTGCAAGTCTTTCGTTCTCTCTCTCTCTCTCTCTCATTCACAGCAATGGCGCCCAAGTGCAATTTCGATCCAGACCATGTATACAAGAAACTCAAGACTGAAATGGTGGTGGACTTCTATTCTACCAAGAATCCGGCCGCTTTGGAGATTTTGGAGCTTCTCCGACGTTCTGGGCTGGAGGAGTTGATCTCAAAGGTTCCCAAGGATCTGCGGACCTTAGATGGATATGTTGCTCAGTTTCTTATCCGGATGAAGATTCATGAAGACCATATTTCATCCAAGATTGATTCTGAAGATGTTGTTTTCTCGAAGGCAGACTTCAGTAGCCTTTTTGGTAACCTTTCAGCGGAAGGTGTTGACCCCCTGAAGTACAAAGAAGGAGAGGCGTTGGAATCCTTCAAGATGTTTGCCAGGAGTTCTTGCCAGAATATTACTAAGGGCTTCTTGGACAAGCATCTCAGGCAGAAGTATAAGGTTTTTTTCGACATAGTTGTGAAGATTCTCATGTGTGAGAACCATAGCACAGATGCCATCTTCATTGGCAGGCTCTGTGTTATGAGGGCCATTCTGGATGGTGCCCAATGTAACTGGGCTGAGTTCTTCTGGGGGGTGCTGAGGAAGAACAAGATGAAAGTCCAGAAGGAAGAATGCCCCCAGTTGCCAGGAGAGCAACAATTTGTGTTCAATGCTAATGTATCATTGGGCACAAAACTCACCCTAATTCTGGATTCGATCCTTCCAGAGAATAAATGGAGACAATCCTGGTGCAAGGGCTTTCATAAGTCCAAGATTATGTTCTCCAAGGATGGTCCCCTTCATGGCCATCCTGATTTTGATGGTGAGCAAGTCATCCCTGCCCCTCCTCTACAAGCTGTACCCTCACCTGCAAAGGGGCAGAAGCAGCAGCAGAAGCAGAAGACCCAGAAGAAGTCTGCTGGAGCAACTGGTTCCTCAACCATTGCGTTTTCTGGTTCCTCAGAGGAGGACCAGATTCCCCTTCTTGAAGTGCTTAAAAAGAAGGGTGATGATGATAAAGCTGTTAAGAAGGCTGGAGCAGCCAAGAGGAAGAGGCCTGAGGAGGCCAGGAAAGGCTCTGCTAAGAAGTCAAGGACTAGCAGGAAGGCCAAGAAAACCCTTCTGGTGGATGAGCCATCAGAGGACGAAGAGGAAGAACAGGCTGAGCCTCTTGTGAAGAAATCCAAGGCCAAGAGAGCCATTCTTCTAGATCCTGACTCTGGTTCTGATCTTGGAGAGGCCTTGGAGAAGGCCATTGATGAGGCTTCCCAGATGATGGAGGATGATCATGAGCATGCTGTACCTGCTGATGTTGACTCAGCAGAGGTAAACCATTCCTTTCCATCTTCTACCCCTATTAATCTTGTCTCCCCCTCTACCTCTCCCCCAGATAATATTCCCCAAACCCCATCTGTCTCTGGTAACCCTATTATCCCACCAGAGCAGATTCTCCCAGATACCCCCGTATATACTCCCTCAACCATTCCTACCCAAACACCTTCTCCCCCAAATTTCCAAACACATCTTCCCACAAACCCCTCTCACCCAGCTTCTGTACCAGAGGTGCCCTCAACCTCTTCTGGTGCAGCAATCCCCCCTCCAAACACTTCCACATCCCAAATACCACCTACACCTTCTGTACCAGAGATCCCGCTTTCTTCTGGTGCAGAGCAACCCATTCCCTCCACCTCTACCTCACAATATCCTAAACCTCCCCAAACCCATACATACCAGGACCCAACCATTTCTATGGCTCTGGGATACCCTGCCCCTCCCCCTTCTCCCACCTGTTTAACCAGCGATGATAGTGAAGATGAGGAAGCTTCACTTGAGCCTGCAAACTTAGCACATTCCTCCTCTGCCTCTGGGCCCAAACCCTTTATTTTCTCTTCTGATGAGATGGGTCCCATCAGGCAGAGTATGAGTGTGAGTGCTCAGCTCTGGCTAAGAGAGCAATTTCCAATTCTGTTGGAGCACTCACCCCTCCTGGCAGATCTGACGAATGCCAAAGTTTGGAGTATGGTCAGACTCCAGGATGTTGAAGATCTTATGCTTCTGCTGGAGGAGATGTCTCCCATCTACCTTCACTGCGTGGGAGATTGAGCTGAAGAAGAAGCTAAACATGCAAAACCCAGCAGAGTTAGAGACACCGGAGGCAGCCAAGATCCTCATCAAGACTCTCCTGATCCAGAGGGGAGTTATGCTCACTCCAGAGGGCTTCTCTTACAACTTTGGTCCTCATTTCACATTCCCTCCAGAGCTATATTCAGACGAGGAGGACTTTGAGATGTCTCCTGCTTTGCTCCAGAAGATGAAAGCATTCTTCAACGAGCAGATCATGCAGATAGGGCACTTTTCAAAAACCATTCAACACATGGCCCCTGCTATGATAGAGAATCAAATCAAGCAGGAGAGGAGGATCTTCCTGAAGCAGATCAAGTCCTCTCTAGCAGAAGTTAAAGCTTCCTTCAAAGCCAATGGCCTCTTTGTCAAATTGGATGTCATGCACAGCCAGAGGCAGCTCCAGGAGCACGTGCTGGAGCAGATGAGACCAGTCTCTGTGCTAAAAGTTGAGATGGCCAGTCAAATGATCCAAACTGCTAAGATGAAAGACTCTCTCCTGGAGATGTTGGAAAAGCAGGAAAGACTTATTGCAGAGTCGAAAGCCTATCTGGAGGAGGCTAAGCAGCTACGTGATCTTCACTCTTCCTCCAACACTGCCTTGCCTGATCTTATAAGGCAGGTAGTGGAGCCCCTCCTTGATGAAGTTAAAAAGGGGGAAGAGAAGGCCAGAACTGATCTGGCGAAGACTACTAATGAAACACTTTTTAGCCATGGAGCGCGCCTGGATCTGCTAGAGAACACTCTGGCTCAAGCAGAGTTGCAGAAGAAGAAGAAAGAGGAGTTCAAATCTCTTTCCATGGCTAAGCAGCTTGCTGCAGAAGAGGAGTCAGAAGCTGAGCAGGATCCAATCTCCATCTCTGGACCTGCAAAGAAGAAGATCAGAAGAGTCAAGAAAAGCTTCCTTGAGACTGTTGTTGAAGAAGCTCAGAAGAGATACAAGGAAGAGACTCCAGAAGAGAAGCAAGCAAGGATCAGGAAGAACATAGATGAAGAGCAGAGGCTCAGATATGTTAGGAGGCAAAACAAGAAGAGCAGAGAAGCAGGTGCTTCTTCTGGTGCAAGTGGCTCTAGCCAGAGGAGGAAAGCTCCCTTTGAAGTGATGAACATTTTGCCTCTCAGGACAGAAGGGTCTTTTGACTCTACTGTGCCTGTGCCTTTGATTGAGAAATGGAAGGAGGCAAAGACTCTCTGGTTCATCCAACATTATTTCCAGAGGCCAGCACCAGAGGATGATGAGATGATCAACAAAACCTTTCACACCTGGATGCAAGCTTATGATGCAGAGCTGTACAAGCAATTGATGGACTCTACCATTGAGTTCAACCTGGAGGTGACTGCCCCTGAGTTCACTTATCTTAACACTCCCATGGCAGGAGACCAGGTTGATTGGGCTGAGCTGAAGAGGTTGTACAAGACCAAGGTGTTGGTGAACTTTACTCCAACATCTTCTGCAGAGTTGAAGGCCGTCCAGGATAGGTTTCTGGACTGGTTTCTGGTGCCTAAAGATAACAGAAGATATGCCTAGATTAGGACCAGACTTGCCTTGTAATCTGTAATCATTCTATCTTTATCATTAATGAAATTCATATCTTCTCTGTTCAAAAGACAACCTCTTGTTGTCTTAATTGTTTGTCTGATAAGATCTATTCTAAGGTCTTATCCTTTACTGTTTTCATGCTAAAAGTCTTCTTTGTGATCAGTTCTGGTAGTGTTTTAACTCCATCAAAAAGGGGGAAATTGTTAGGATAAAAATTGTTAGTTTTGATGAGTTAAAACAAACCAGAAGATGTAATAGGACCATCTGGACCTGTTAGCCAGATGATGATCTAGATTAGGACTTAGTCTAGGGGGAACTGCCAGACCAGAAGACTTCACCAGAAGAGTCACCAGAAGACTTCACCAGATGAGATTTGACCAGAGGCAGAGGACCTTCCCCAGACCAGACGAGTCCGGACCAGACGAGTCTGGTGGAACAAAAGATGCTCAGTTTGATCTCCTGTTTCTACTGAGTATTCTGGTTGTTCACCAGATTAGGACCAGAAGACACCGAGGTTGCCTGGTGTCTGGTCTTGCCTTCTCTGGAGAGAATCAGAGTTAGGCAGAGGAAGCTATTGACCGTTGGTGATTCAAATCAAGTCAACAAGATCAGGATTGGAAATTTTTGAAGATAATCAATCCAAGGATCCCACCAACCCAATCAATCAATTAGGGAATTGATTGATTGAGGCTTCCTTATATAGAGGATCTGATTGGATTAGCTCTCCAACGGCTAGCCCTAATCCCCTCTATAAATACAAGAGTGCAGTTCAAGAAAAAGCTCTAGAGAGACTACACACGCGCATAAGTTGATCCAAGCTTTTGATATTCATTCTAGGCACTCTTATTGTTCATAATATTTATCTACTCTTAAGGAGTTATTGAAACCTCAACCTGTTCATCTATTAGATAAGGTTGTTGGCTGTTGATCTTTAGATTGAAGTTAAATCTAAAGAGGTTGTAAGAAGGAACTGGTACTTCCCAATTCCAGTGAAGTAAGTAAGTGAGTTGGTTGATAGTGAGACCCCTTGGATAAAGGGAGAGTGGACGTAGGATATTCAAATCCGAACCACTATATATCTTGTGTTCTTTATTTCTTTCTTTTACTTATTGTCCTATTGATTATTGTTCTCTTGTAAAAAGAATTTGAAAGACATTTAACTTAAGCTTCCGCAATTAATCTAACTAGTGGGACCAACAAAAAGCTTAAGGGCTCAATAGAACAAAATACAAAAGCTTAATAAAGCAAGGCTTAATATTAATCTCCAAAAAAAAAAAAATTTATGCAATTGTTCAGATGTGTAATCTCATGAAGATCTGTTTTTTTTTCGTTGGATGATGTTTTGAGGAGAAGAAATCACGAAGACAGTTGGAAAATCAAAAGTTGAAGATGAAGACACTGCAAATTTTAATATCTTTCCACTTTTCTTTTTTCTTTTGCACACTTAAATTTGTATTTAGAATTTTCAGTATCCAACACATGTAATATTTATAATTTTTGGTTCGTCGAATTCAAATACATTTTTTGCACACTATTTTTGTATTTGTAAAGTTTTTATGTGTAGAATTCAAATAATATTTTTTTGCAACAATATATTTACACATAATTTTTTCAATGAAATTTTGAATACTCAATAAAAATACACAAAATAAGTATTAAAACTGTAAAAAATAAAAAAAGTTCGCACACAGTTCTTGCACTCAATTGAAAATATATAAAATAAGTAAGAAATTATTCAAATAGTATTGTGTACAGTCCAAACGTGGATCTTTATGTATAGTATTCAATTTTTTTTTCAACAGTATATTTGCACATAATTTTTGTATAGGAATTTTGAGTACTCAATAACAATACACAGAGTATTAAAATTGTAAAATAAAAGATATTTTGCACAGGAATTTTGACACTGTCAATAGAAAATATATAAAAGAAGTAAGAAATGTTTAAATTTAAAAAAAACGCCTGAAAATTTTGAAAAAATCTGGAAAAGAAACAATAAAAAAATAAATAAAGGGATTAGAAGACTGAAAAGGTTATGTAGGCTGCAGGCTATAGGGGGTGAGGTTGGGCATAGTGGGTGTAGTGGGCGAGTGGGGGAGGAAGACAAAAAGTGAGGAAGGACCCACTTTTTTGAACCAAAATGGTATTTTTAAAAAGTGTTGCACCAACACTTAATATTGGGGTATAAAATGAACTTATTTGTTACTACCCCAAGATATAATCAGGAACATTAGTGAGATTGAATAATTTTGGAAAACCTAGCAAACAATATGAGGCATTCACACACATATGTTGACCTAGGTTTAAAATAAGAATATATGAGCACCCACACTTATGATAATAACCATGATTTTCAATAAGTACCAATCAAAGCAATAAATTGAACAAAGCAAATTCGTGAAGTAATTAAAATTTTATTTTGGAGTTGCAATAATCTACTCAAAACCATGATAAATCATGCAACAAGAATACAACATATTAATTAGTCGTAAATCCTCTCTTAATAACAAATAGTTGATAGTTCTGATACAAATAACAAAACCTACTAAAAAAAACTCCTCAATGCATTTTTTTTTCTTTTATAAATCATGAAAATTGCTATTTCTGATTATGCAAAGGTAGTATTAAATAACACATCTTGTTGATTACTTAATTCAAAGAATTAGACCTACAAAACTTTTACTGCCGATTTAGAACTAATTTAATGCAGTACCCAAAGCGAAAAATAATATAAAAATATAAATTACCGCAAATGCAAAAGCGCACCTAAACAACAATTAGAAATAACATATACATATACACTATACTGAAGCGGTAATTCCCAATTAAACTAACATGTTCAACCAACAACACATTCATGTCTCCAAACATGTAGTATCATGTATTAGCATATACCATGAACATGGGTAATGGAAATCATACAGAGATGACTCATAAAAGTGAGTAATAATTGTAAAATAAAATCAAGTAATCACCATGAATGAATATAAATTAAATCATAAAAGATGATGAACTTTAATAAATTTCAAAAAACGTATGAACTGATCCTTATATCAAATCTAATAATAATTTGCATATCAAACAATAATTCAAATATTAAATTGTAAAAGCGTACCACAATCCGATTCAATATATTGAAATAGGGCATTCATGCTGATAATGTGATGTAAATATAAAAACATAGAGAACATTAATTTGTTTACCCAGTTCGTCAAATAAGACTACGTTTAGGGGCAATATCACGCTAGGATTCTTTCACTATTTCTTGTGTTTTCTTATACATCTCAATAATTAATACAATGACCTATTTATATGTCACGCCCCGATTTTTCTAAGACTTTTTAAATACTTTTTTTAATTCGATAACTTATTACTTTTAAAATTTGGCAGCGAAAATAGATAATTTTTCTTTTTGAAAGCCGGTAATAAATAAATAATTATGTATTAAAATACTAATAACTAAATCCCAAATGAAAAGTTAAACATCCAACAGTGAAGATTAAAAATTTGTTTAAAGGGACGTGACTCAAAGTCTAAATAAAAATAAAAATTAAATAACTAAATAAAATTTCTCAAATAACATGCATATGCATCTACCGACCCTCTACCGCACTCCTTCAATTTGAAAAATGTTAAATTGCATGGTATAAAGCAAAATCACTAGCTCAGTGTGATCCTCTTGTCAAAACTAAATATAACATACAAATAAAATGTATAACTACAAGCATTCATGTAAAAAAAATAAGCATGTATAAACTTTTCAATCATGTAAATTTATAATTCTTTCTTAGAGGTTTCCCCAAAGATCTATTTGCAATCCCACTGAATCTCCCGAGAACCTCTTTGCAGTTTTGGACATTTTGCACGGCAGTTTCCCCCAAGGATCTCTTTGCAATCCCACTTGATTTCCTGAGGACCTCTTTGTAGTCCTGGGCCTCTTTGCAACCCCTGCCCTTTCATAATGTTTTTTTTATAAATAATATTTACTTTCATGTAATTAAATCATGCAACAGATATAAATTTCCGCGTACAAAATATATATAAAAAGACAAGTAACTACATAAATATAATATCAACTCGCGTAACTTGCACGTAATCAAAGAATTTACTCATATGAAATATTTAATAAAGACAATTAAAACCATATCTCGATTCAATGTCGTGGATGCAATAAAATAACTTTAGTTTTTTTTTTCTTTGATGTGTCCTTGCGTCATAATTTTCAACAGAGTACATCTCATGGAATATTTTGATAAAAAAATATGAAAATTTAATATTATAAAATATACTAAATATCATATGACATATAAAAAGATAAAAAAAATTGAGTTATTTAAATATGAGTTTCTAATTTTTAAAATCGAAAAAATTGAATCTGCAAAATCTGTACAGTTGTAGTAAAAGAAAGATTTCTGTAAAAAGAGAACTTGAAATTCTTTGAACATTTTATAGAATATAAATAACTTAGTAATTTATAACATATCCAAAAATTAGATTTTTCGGAGTTATATAACTAGGGTTTTTGTATTTTTTAACTGAAAATGATGATTTTCCAAGACAAACACAATATTAGGAATAATTAGATAATAAATAAAAAGAAGAATTGGATGACCTTGAAAATTTTATTGTATACGCATACCATTATAATAAATAACATGTACGAAAATCATATTATTTGAACATATAGAAATATTTATTTTGAATTTTTAAATCGAATAGGTAGAGTTGAGAAAGTTATGAATTGAAGGAGTATAAAATTCATAAAATAGAATACGGCTCTAATTGCTTTGAAATTTTTACTATACATAAAAACGTAATAAAAAAGAATATGTTAAAATTTCATAAATTTTAAACATGTAGAAGAGAGATTTCAAAATTTTAGAAAATAATTACCTATAAATAATAAGTAAAAAGAAGAAGACTTTAGAAGATGATGAATGGAGAATATGAGATTTGATATTGTTGTAAATCGAGAGTGATAAATAGAGATGCGAGATTTGTTCACCCATTTCATTGGAAACGACTACGTCTGGGGGTGAGCCAAGCCAGAAGTTTCACTAATATTCTTGTGTATAAGTATATACAATTCTGAGTACAATGATATATTTATAAGAGTAAAACTCTAATCTAAAATATGAAGCCCATTGGGTTATTGGTCCATTAGTAATGTCCACATCAAATCTTCTAGATTTATAATAATAAATCTTCTAGATTTACAACACTCCCCCTTGGACATTACGACATAACATAAATTTTTTGTCATAAAAACTCCACGTGCTAGGTATTTGCCAAATAATAAGTTTGGAAGGAATGTAATCGATCTTCCAGATCAAATCTTCTAGATTTATTTCGGGGTTGCCGCTCCCCCTGAAGACAACTACACTTTAAGTCTTTGCATCCCAATACCAGGAATGTACTTTTCAAAAGTAGACGTAGGTAAGAACTTAGTGAACAGATCTGCTAGATTGTCACTAGATTGCACCTTTTGAATGATAATCATGTCACTCTTCTGGATTTCATATGGGTAGAAAAACTTAGGTGAAATATGTTTCGTCAGGTTTCCCTTGACGTACCCATTACTCATTTGTACGATGCAAGCTGCATTGTCTTTAAATATAACGATGGGAGGTGTATCACCTTTAGCGATACCACACGGTCACCAATGTGTTTTACCAAGGACCTTAACCAAACACATTCTCGTGTGGCTTCAAATAAAGTTATTATCTCTGAGTAGTTTGAAGACGTGGTAATCATGGTTTGTTTAACCGATCTCCATGAGATCGCGGTACCACCACAGTGAAAAACGTAACCAGTCTGGGATATGGCATTGTGGGGATCAGACAAATAGCCAGCATCTGCATAACCTACTAAGGTTTTGTCTTGGCTCTTACGGTAAAACAGTCCAAGATATTGAGACCCTTAGAGGTACCGTAGAATATGCTTAACATCATTCCAATGTCTCCTTGTAGTAGAAGCACTATATCTCGCAAGCAAATTGACTGCAAATGCAATATCCGGCCTAGTGTAATTTGCGAGATAGAGCAATGCTCCGACAGCACTAAGATAAGGAACTTCTGGCCCCATAATTTCTTCTGAATCTTCTCTTGGCCTAAATGGATCCTTATCCACTTCGAGGGATCGGACAACTATAGGGGTGCTAAGTGGGTGAGATTTATCCATGTGAAATCTCTCCAATACCTTCTTCACGTAGGTTGACTGGTGTATAAGAATTCCTTCTGGGAGATGCTCGATCTGCAGGCCGAGGCAGTACTTGTTTTTACTCAAGACTTTCATTTCGAATTCAACTCTCAAGATTGAACTGGCTTCTTCAATCTCTTTGCATGTTCCGTTTATGTTTAGGTCATCAACATAAACAGATATAATGCAAAAACCATTTTGTGATTTCTTCGTGAATACGCATTGGAAAGCTTTATTGAATGTGTATTCCTTCTTCTGAAGGAATTCACTAAGTCGGTTGTACCACATGAGGCCCGATTGCTTCAGGTCATACAACGACTTCTGCAGTTTTATGCTATACATACTGCGGTTTTCATCATCCCTCTTCTGAGGAATGTCTAATTCATCGGGGATTTTCATATAAATGTCGGCATCTAATGATCCGTATAAGTATGCGGTTACTACGTCCATCAATCTCATATGGAGATTTAGTTTAACTGCCAAAGATATCAAGTAGCGGAACGTTATTGAGGCTAGAGATGCTCACGGTTCCGGAACCGCCGGTTCCGGTTCCGAACCGGCGGTTCCAAAAATGGTAATGGAGGAACCGGAACCGAACCGGCTGAAAACCGGTTTCGGTTCGGTTCTCGAACCGGCGGTTCCGGTTCCGAACCGCCGGTTCCGGCGGTTTTTAATTAATTTTTTTTTTTTTTTTTTTTTAGTTTTTTATGGTTTTTACTTGTGTATTTGGGTTTTTTTAAATGGAAAAAAATTTCATTAGTGATTGAACTATTACAAATTAGTGATTGAACTATTAAAAATTAGCAATTCTAATTTAAAATAAGTATTTAATATCTATTATTACAAACTAATTGAAATATTACAAATTTACAAGTTTACAACTTAAAATCTTAATTTATACAAAATAAATTTTGGGGGGAGGAGTTAAAGAAATTGGACTTGAGCTTAATTTAAAAAAATGAACTTATAAATTCTAAGTTTGAAACTAAAAAATCTAAGTCACTTTTAGTTTTTTTTTTTTTAGTTTTTTAGGGTTTCTACTTGTATTTTTTGGTTTTTTAATCTAAATGTAAATGACATATTAAATGAAAAAAAATTCATTAGTAATTGAACTATTACAAATTAGTAATTGAACAATTACAAATTAGTAATTCTAATTTAAAATAAGTATCTAATATATATTATTACAAACTAATTGAAATATTAAAAATTTACAAAGTGAATATTGAATTATTCCAAATTACTAATTACAAGTTTACAACTTAAAATCTTAAATTTTACAAAATAAATTTGGGGGAGGGGTTAAAGAAATTGGACTTGAGTTTACAAAATAAATTTGGGGGAGGGGTTAAAAAATAAATTTAAAAATTCTAAGTTTAAAACTAAAAATTAAGAAATAAACTCAAAATTCTAAGTGTAGAACCGCCTCGGAACCGCCTCGGAACCGCCGGAACCGCCTCGGAACCGCCGGAACCGCCTCGGAACCGCCGGAACCGCCTCGGAACCGCCGGTTCCGGTTCGAACCGCCGGTTCCGGTTCCGACTTTTAGTGGAACCGGAACCGAACCGTGTAATTTACGGTTTCGGTTCGGTTCCGGAACCGGAACCGTGGAACCGTGGAATCGGCGGTTCCAAAACCGGCGGTTCCGGTTCGAACCGGCGGTTCCGGTTATTTTTTAGCATGTCTAATTGAGTCCATTACGGGAGAAAAAGTTTGATCGAAATCAATACCGGGTCTCTGCGAAAATCCTTGAGCTACAAGCCTCGCTTTATACCTCTCCACAATATTGTTCTCGTTTCGTTTTCGTACAAATACCCATTTATATCCTACAAGGATAGCGCGCACGAGTGTACGAACGATAGAGCTAAATACTTGTCCTTTGTTAAGCGATGCGAGCTCTGCTTCAATTGCCTCTTTCCATTTAACCCAATCGAAGCGCTTTCGGCACTCAGTGATGGTTTTGGGTTCTAGATCTAGATCATTATTTATAATGGAAAGAGCAATTGTCGCTGCAAATGTATCATCGACGATAGTAATATTTCTATAATATGTTTCTCCCGTATCTATGAAATTTATAGAGACTTCGACGTTTACTTCAACCAGACCTCCCTCATTTCCTAGTGTATCTGGGTCTGGTCGTTTCGCGGTCCTAGTGTATTGAATATTTTGTGTACATGCTTCATCACTAGGACGCTCGTCTCCTAGAGACTTTGAGTTATCTAGATGAATCTCTTCTAGAGATTTTACATTCGGCTGACCAGTTTTGCTAGCTTATCATTTAGGTGTACTAGTATCTCTTGAGGGTCCTTTATGCTTCTGGCGTGTGGGGGCAAGAGTACTTATTTTGCTTGGGACCTCAACCCTTTGGGGAGCATTTACTGCAGGAATATGCGATTTAGTTACACATCTATGGTCAGTGAACGCGTCTGGCAGACTGTTTGCTAAATTTTGCAAGTTAATGATCTTACGAACTTCCAGTTCAGATTGACTAGTGCGTGGATCTAGATACTGAAGATCACTTACGTTCCACGTAAGCTCCCGGCATTCATTAAATTTTGAATTCGGATCTCCCCCTAATATCGGGAAGTGATCTTCATCGAACGTGCAATCAGCGAACCGGACCATTAATTGATCCCCGGACAAAGGCTCGAGGTATTTCACGATGTATGGAGAGTCAAATCCGACGTAAATACCGAGTTTCCTTTGTGGGCCCATAGAGGTCCGCTTTGGTAATGTTATCGGAACATATACCGCACATCCGAAAATACGCAGATGAGAAATGCTATGTTCTTTCCCACGCACTAGCTAAAGGGGGGAATGATCATTATATGCAGTTGGATGGATTTGTATCAAGTGCGATGCATGTAGGACTGCATGCCCTCAGCATGAAGTGGGTAATTTAGAGTTCATAAGCAATGTTCTCGCGATAAGTTTGATAAATTTTATTAGCGCCTCAGCAAGACCATTTTGGGTATGGACGTAGGGGACCGAATTCTCCACTTTAATTCCCAGGGCCATACAGTATTCTGTAAAGGCCTTTGAGCTGAACTTAGTAGCATTATCCATGCGAATCGACTTAATTGGATAATCTAGAAATTGAGCTCTAAGCTTGATAGTTTTTGCAATGAGCTTTGAAAAAGCTTGATTGCGGGTGGACAATAAACAGGCATATTTCCACCTAGTGGAGGCATCAATAAGGACCATGAAATATCGAAATGGTCCTGATGCTGGTTGAATCGGTCTGCAAATGTCTCCTTGAATTCGTCCAAGGAAAACCGGAGACTCTAGTCCAATCTTAATGCGCGACGGGTAATTAGGCGTGAAATTGTCATGATTCGTCACTCGAAATGCCCTAGTTTTGGTTGATTTTGTTGAGTAATTAGAGTCATTTGCGTATCAATTTCATAAACTAAGGAATTTTTCTCTTTGATGATCATAGATGGATAGAGGGCGAAAAGAGGAGTTCGTAGGACATTGAATCGACTCAAACGGATGCCCGGATGAGAAGATATTGAAAAAATACGAAAAATGCTAGTTCGAGGGAGCAAAAGTATCATTGGAGTGCACAAGCAAGGAGTACTCGTGCAAGGGTGCACGAGCGGCCGTGCAAGGCGCTCAAGAAAGTGCAACTCATGCACTGCGCACGAGCAATTGCTGGTCGTGCACTAGTGCACGAGCTCGTGTGGTCGTGCACTATTTTGGTTCTGGAAGATTGGAATGCTCGAGTGGATGTGCTCGTGCACTAGTGCACGAGGGTGCGCGGAATTTTGGCCCATGAGATCCCGACTCGACCCGTTGCTTATATATACCCTCCCGAACACGTTTTGAAGGAAGGTCCACACATAATCACATACCAAATCACTTTTAGACTTAGTTTTTGGAGAGGAAGGAGAGGAGCAAGCTTTACTTTTACGTTTTTGAGGTTTTCTTACGAATTCACGTCACGATTTTACTTTTTAGTTTCGTTTCTGCATATCTTTATTCTTGAACACGTTGAGACTCGTTTTATTGATTTAATTTAAGTTATTCCTTTATTTCTTGAAACCCTAGTTTATGATTGATCTTTTCATCGTTATAATTATCATGTTCATGTTCGTTACTTATTCAATTGTTCTTGTTTACATAAAACCCATGTCTAGCTAAAACCCTTGCATGCTTGGGGTAGGATGAACTTGTAGAAGTAGGTTGTGGGTACATAATTAGGGTCATTCATGATGTTAGGTTTTAATTCTCTTAATTAATGAATTCTTAAAATCAATCTTAACTTTTCCTTTGAATTTCGTACGAACGTGTTAGGGAGAGGACGACCGCATCACTCTTTAACAACTAGTAGACTTAACTAGAAGGTTTAGAAGGGGTTGATTCATCTGCCGGTTTAGCTATGGAGGACGGCCGCATCACCATTAGTTAAATTAGGGTCTCTTTAATTAAGCACGATCTATTAACTTGTTAGTGGATTAGTGAAGTCGAGTGCTAGGGTAAAGTATTAGGATTTAGAATCTTGAGCTTTCATCTTGCATTCTTTTACTTAGGTTATTTCTTGCACGTCACGGTTATTTTGATTATGTACCTGCTCCGTTAGTATACGTAGGGATTCCTATCCTAAGCATCACCATCATATACTTGCATACAAACCTTAGATACTTAGTTTAATTTTCCATTTGCATTAGTAGAGTAATTTAGTTTAGATTATTTTCTCTTTTAAAAAATCCAAAAATATTTCACTCATATTAACTACGACGCGTAGATCTTCAGGGATCTATTTGCATACACTTCATCCCTTGGGTTCGATAATACTTGGTCCCTATACTTGCCCATACTACAGTGAACCTGTACTCTTGCGGGGAAGCTACTAGTAGAAAGCTAGTATATTCGCATCAAGTCAATGGCGTCGTTGCCGGGGATGCCGCTGTATGTCTTTTGAATAGGACTTGTAGATAGCTTAGTAGTTAGTTGTGAGTGCTTTATTTTCTGTTTTATTTTTATTTTTATTCATTCGGCAGTTGCGTTTTGATCCTTCTGCTAGTGTGTCAGGTATATGAAAACACGCTCATAAGGCAATACGAGCGAAGAGAGAATACCGTTGGACCCTGAGACGATAGCTAGAAGGAACCGAGCTTTCTTGAGGAGAATGAACACTGCCGGAGGAGGGAAAAAACCAATGGACCTCAGTAATGAGTTGGATGATGCAGCTAATGAGTTTAATCAGACAGTAGACCGGGTTGACGGCATTGGAGGAAGTGGTAGTCAGAACCAAGATCCGTCAGAGGAAAGCCAAAGCCAAAACCCGGGGACACAGAATCAAAACAGTCCAGCTCATAACATTGTTCAAAACCCTCATAACAACCCTGCTTACCCACATCCTAACTTACCACAAAATAACTTACATTATCCACCTTACCTATACCCACCTTATCCGTATCCACCATACCCGTATCCTCCACCTCTAGTTTAAAATCCACCACCTGTTTACAAACCACCACCCCAACAAGTACCCGTACCAACTGCTAATCCTCAACACATTCCTCAGAATGCAGATCAGAATATGGCTATTCGAGGAAGGTTTGCAGTGCAGCCACAACGGTACTATGATGGAGTGGCATTGCCTCCTGTTGAGGCAAATAACTTCTCGATTTCTCCGGGAATTCTAAAGCTGCTTACAGAGAACCAATTCAAGGGGGTGATCGGGAAGGAGAATCCCCATACTCATCTGAGGAGTTTTCTAATGATAGCCTCCACTTTCAATTACAATGACATGTCTGAAGATGCCAAGAGGCTTAGGTTGTTCTCATTCTCATTGACGGGAATAGCTAAAGAGTGGTACGATAATACGCTTCCACGGGGAGGTATTACCACTTGGGCCGAGCTCGAGCATCTGTTCCTCGAGCGATTCTACCCTCCATCCAGAACGATCAAAGCAAGGATTGAGATCTCTTCCTTCCGCCAGAAGCAAGGAGAGGACTTACGTCAAGCATGGGAGAGATATTCTAACATATTGATTGAGTGCCCGCAGCACGAGTACAATGAGGGAGATGTCATGACATTTTTCTATAGTGGTGCCAACAAGGCTGGGCAAGACCATCTAGACGCCTGTGCTAGTGGATCATTCCTGAATCAAGGAATAGTGAGGTGTAGAGAGATCGTGGAAAACATTGTCACGAATGCCGGGGCTTGGAATGTGGATGCAGATTTCCAGAGAGTTCATCAGGTTGAGGAAGGTGAAGAAACGAGTAGGCTGTTGATGGCCATGATGGAAAAGATTAACAACCTTGAGTTGGGAAAGAATATGGTTGGAGGGAATGCAGCAGAGAATGAGCAAGAGGACAAGCCCACAATTCAGCAAGAAGTAGTAAATTATATGGGAGGTCCTTATTACAACCAGAATGGGTATCCACAAGGTGGAAATTTTCAAGGAATGCCTTCTTATGGCCAACCATTTGTACCTCCAGGTCCTCAGCCGCCTCAAAATCAATGGAGGAACACACAAGGGTATCAAAGAGGCCAGCAGCTCCCTCAGAATAAATGGAGGAAGAACGAGTATTTTTCATATGCTAACCCGAAGGTGGGTATTACAGTTTCTCCAAGTGTTGATCCGGGTTCTAAACCTCCTGGTGGAGAAGGCGGTGCCTTAACTGAGGAGATGTTGAGAGCTATCCTTTAGAAGGTGGAGGAAGGAAGCAAGAGATTATCCTCTTTGGAGTATGATGTGAAGGATCTGCATAAGAAAGTTGATCAGCGTGATCAAGACCTCCAGAAGAGAGATGTAGAGTTGAATCGAATTCAGCAAGAGAACAACCGAAGGTTCACTTCTATAGAGTTCCAGATGAGCCAGATTGCAAAGTCATTGAATAGAGAGTCTGGAAAATACCCTTCAATGCCTGAGGGTAATCCTAAAGAGCATTGTAAGGCTATCCAGCTTAGAAGTGGGACCAATTATGATGGTCCTGAGATGTCTGCTGATTCTGAGACGCCCCAAGGAGATGTTGAGATAGAAGGGAAAGAACATAAGAAAGATGGAGATGAGAGTGGGGAGGTAGGAGTTGAGAAGAAGGTTGACGGTGAAAGCACTCAAGCGAGCAAAGAGCTTGAAGAGGAAGGCATTGAGAAGGGTGAGAGAGTTCCTAAGTGGAAGAAGGCAAGGGAAGCAAGGGAGAAAGTGAAAGAGACCGAGCGTGATGAATGGGGGGTACCCAAATGTGTGATACCCATCCCATATCCACAACGCTTCATGAAAAAGAAGCTTGATGAGAAATTCGCTAAATTCCTTGATGTGTTTAAACAATTGCATATTAATATCCCTTTTTATGATGCTTTGGAACAGATGCCCAACTATGCAAAGTTTCTGAAGGACTTGATCGCGAAAAGACGGCGAGTGGATGAGCTGAAGTTGGTGCAGTTGAACCATGAGGTGAGTGCATTAGTGCACAAGATGCTTCCTCCAAAACTGAAGGATCCCGGGAGCTTTACCATCTTATGTGACATTGGGAACGGAATCAAAAAAGGAGCGCTATGTGATTTAGGGGCGAGCATAAATCTTATGCCCTTGTCGCTTTTCAAGAAGTTGGAAGGTGGTGAACTTCAGCCGACAATGATGATGCTTCAACTAGCCGACCGGTCTATTACTCGACCTCAAGAAGTGGTTGAAGACGTCCTCGTGAAAGTTGGAGATCACATATTTCCAGCCAACTTTGTAGTGCTAGAGATGGAGGAAGACGAGCGTGTGCCCCTAATCTTGGGAAGACCGTTCTTAGCGACGGTGGGGATGGTGCTAGACGTGGCAAATGGGAAGATTACGTTAAAAGTTGATGATCAAAAAGTGAAGATTTCCCTATATGAGGCCATGAAGTACCCGAAGGAGGATGAGAGTTTGTATTGCATGGATGCCACTGATCCTAGTGTTGAAGACACACCTCCTATCCCTAATCCCTCTTTTATTTATGAGTTTGATAATCCTTCACCTTTTGATTTAACCCAAGAGCATTATGATCTGACTTATTTTGACAGGGATAAAGAGAGGAAATTGAAGGATGAAGAAGTGAAAAAGGAGGACGTGGTCCAGCTCGAGAGAAAAGGAGGAGTTAAGAAGAAAAAGTCCAAATTCAAGAACCTGTTTGGTAAGACTCCTCCTGGAAAGAGTGAGAAGGAATTGAGACGCCCACCGTCTGAGGTGAAAAAGAAAGATGGGAATAGAGCAAAGAACTTAGACACCTTCTCTTATGAGAGTAAGGGAGGTATTTTTTAGTATCATGTCCCATAAGCTCCTATGAGTTTGGTTCGGCACTAGGACCTTAAAAATAGCGCTGAATGGGAGGCAACCCATTTTTACTTGCTTTTGAGTGTTGTTAGTTATTTGAGTTTTATGTTATTAGGGTGTTGTTGAATCGTACGTTTAACCTCGTACTTGAGAGTTTATTTTGTAGGCTTGTCTCGAAGGAGTTTCAAATAAGTGGAGATTGAGGGAACTCACGCAAGGGAGTGTGCAACGTTGTTGAGAGAAACTAAATTGTTTGGTTGAGGTAACCCACAACCCCAAACTTAGACCTCTTCGCAAGGTCGAAGTTTGGGGGGTGGAGTTTTTTTTATGTGTCTTGTTACATTGCACTGGAGCACCCCCTATCTTTGAGTGTGTTTGGTTATTTGGTGCCTTGAGATGCTCCTTGGGGTGATTTTGATCTGATTCGCTGCTACATATTTCATGCCTATCAATCATCTTATGCTTGTTGATTGCTATCTTTGAGTATGATTTGATGAGTAGGGTGAGTTGTGAGGTTAAGTTAAGAATTATTTTGTGTGAGTGGTTGAGCTAGAGTTGATTTGAGAAAGAAGTCGTATGCTTGTGAATTTTTCTTTTGAGTACTTGTGTGATGAGAGTGAGAATTTACTAGGACTAACATGGATGTGAAAGCCGTGAGTTTTGAGCCTTATGAGATTTTGATGCATGAATTAATTTCTTCGTTTGTGAGTGAGTCGTCACCTTAGAGGATGCTAGAACTTGTGTGTGCTCTTTCTTCTTGATTGTGTCTAGTTTGATATGCCGAAGGTGATCTTAGGCCATCTTTGTTTTGATTGAGTCGCTTAGCCTAAATTTCCCTACCATTGACATTTGTCCCTTGTTAGCCCCTTTGAGCTTTAAGCCTATTTTAATTGCTAGCACATTTTAAACACTATTTTGATTCTTAAGCCTTTTTGTCCCAATTTGAGTGGAGAATAGGAAAAGTGTGAATGTGAAGGGATTGATTTGAGTTGAGAAAAAGAATTATGATGGTTGAGAAGTGATAAAAGAAGGGTGTGATTAAGTTTTGAGTTGTGGGAAAGAACAAAAAGTTGAGAATGAGCAAAAAAAAGAAAAAAAAAAGAGCTCATGTGTTTGAAAAAAAAAAGGGTGAAGTGATTGAGAAAAGTGAAAAAAAAATGAGAAAGGAAAAAATTGAAGTGTTGAGAGTGTTGGAATTGAAAGTGTGCTTATTGAATATGTTTGAAGTAGTCTGTTCCTAATCTCGAAGTACCGAAGTTTGATTTTTCTATTCTCCATTCACTTTAGTCACTTACCTACATTGTTATCCCACCTGTCCAAAGAGCCTACATTAGAACCTTGAGAAAAGTCCTTTTTGATTCGGTATTGATTTCTAGAGTATGGTTGGAGTTAAGAGTGCTTACAAGCCTATGGCTGCCAATATGTGTGATTGATTGTTTGAGTGAGTCCCTTTATCATTGATATACACTTGTGAGGGAGTGAAACACATCTTAGAGTGCACATCCATGTTTGATTTTGGTGATTCTCGTTGTTGTTGCATGCGTATGATGAGGGAAGATGAGTGAGTATACTTGTGATTGATCTTTGAAACTCGAATTCATTTGCTTGCATGATTTGATTCGTTGACTCATTCCTAACATTTTCACTTGACTTATTATTTCGTTGCTTGAGGACAAGGAACATGGTAAGTTTGGGGGGGTTAATTAGGCGTGAAATTGTCATGATTCGTCACTCGAAATGCCCTAGTTTTGGTTGATTTTGTGGAGTATTTAGAGTCATTTGCGTATCAATTTCATAAACTAAGGAATTTTTCTCTTTAATGCTCATAGATGGATAGAGGGCGAAAAGAGGAGTTCGTAGGACTTTGAATCGACTCAAACGGATGCGCCGATGAGAAGATATCGAAGAAATACGAAAAATGCTAGTTCGGGGGAGAAAAAGTATCATTGGAGTGCACAAGCAAGGAGTACTCGTGCAAGGGTGCACGAGCGGCCGTGCAAGGCGCTCGAGAAAGTGCAACCCGTGCACTGCGCACGAGCAATTGTTGGTCGTGCACTAGTGCACGAGCTCGTGTGGTCGTGCACTATTTTGGTTCTGGAAGATTGGAATGCTCGAGTGGGATGTGCTCGTACACTAGTGCACGAGCGTGCACGGAATTTTGGCCCATGAGATTCCGACTCGACCCGTTGCTTATATACACTCTTAAACACGTTTTGAAGGAAGGTCCACACATAATCACATACCAAATCACTTTTAGACTTAGTTTTTGGAGAGGAAGGAGAGGAGCAAGCTTTACTTTTACGTTTTTGAGGTTTTCTTACGAATTCACGTCACAATTTTACTTTTTAGTTTCGTTTCTGCATATCTTTGTTCTTGAACACGTTGAGACTCGTTTTATTGATTTAATTTAAGTTATTCCTTTATTTCTTGAAACCCTAGTTTATGATTGATCTTTTCATCGTTATAATTATCATGTTCATGTTCGTTACTTATTCAATTGTTCTTGTTTACGTAAAACCCATGTCTAGCTAAAACCCTTGCATGCTTGGGGTAGGATGAACTTGTAGAAGTAGGTTGTGGGTACATAATTAGGGTAATTCGTGACGTTAGGTTTTAATTCTCTTAATTAATGAATTCTTAAAATCAATCTTAACTTTTCCTTTGAATTTCGTACGAACGTGTTAGGGAGAGGACGACCGCATCACTCTTTAACAACTAGTAGACTTAACTAGAGGGTTTAGAAGGGGTTGATTCATCTGCCGGTTTAGCTATGGAGGACCGCCGCATCACCATTAGTTAAATTAGGGCCTCTTTAATTAAGCACGATCTATTAACTTGTTAGTGGATTAGTGAAGTCGAGTGCTAGGGTAAAGTATTAGGGTTTAGAATCTTGAGCTTTCATCTTGCATTCTTTTACTTAGGTTATTTCTTGCACGTCACGGTTATTTTTATTATGTACCTGCTCCGTTAGTATACGTAGGGATTCCTATCCTAAGCACCACCATCATATACTTGCATACAAACCTTAGATACTTAGTTTAATTTTCCTTTTGCATTAGTAGAGTAATTTAGTTTAGATTATTTTCTCTTTTAAAAAATCCAAAAACATTTCACTCATATTAACTACGACGCGTAGATCTTCAGGGATCTATTTGCATACACTTCATCCCTTGGGTTCGATAATACTTGGTCCCTATACTTGCTCATACTACAGTGAACCCGTACTCTTGCGGGGAAGCTACTAGTAGAAAGCTAGTATATTCGCATCAAGTCAACGGGCGCACTATTAACTTACCCTTAGAACATGCATCACAAATAAATTCATCAACATGATGGATTCTATTATTCGAAATATTATGACCAATTGAATTAGATAGAATCCTACGTATCATAGTTTGTCCTGGATGACCTAACCGCTGATGCCACAATTTAAAAGAATTCGGGTCATGAAACTTCATACTCATAGCTAGATGGAGATTAGACGGACGGATGTAGGAATAGTACAATCCGAAGGAGGAGGAAGGAAGTTTTTCTATAACTTGTTTACGGCTACCTCGAGTAATATTCATCAAAAGGTATTCATTATTATTCTCAGTTTCAGTTTCAATGTGATAGCCATTAGTTCTAATATCTATAAAACTGAGCAGAGTACGCTTAGATTGTGGAAATAATAAAGCATTATCGATTATGAGTTCGGTACCCATGGGGAGGACAGTGGAAGCTCTTCCGGAGCCCACTATCAACATATTATTATTGCTATATTGTAGTTATACTCCCCTTACGTTCTACCAAGTTATGAAAATACTTCCTATCTCTTAAGATTGTATGTGTGGTGGCGCTATCTACCAAACATAAATCGTTATTTGCATCCATCATGCCAGAGAAAATAGCTCAAGCCTAATAGCTGATATGTTTACAGGCCATGAATAAGAATATCAATATCCAAATAAATGTAATGGATATCGATTTAAGGTAAACACATCAAAGCTAAAATAATAATATCATTCATAAAATAAAATATCCGAAAGAAAGGATCCAAAAACATAAGTTGTTTTATCCAAAAACAAAATACTAAAATACTAAAATAATCAAATACGCAAATCACTCATCATCTCCAAAGTCCTTGAGCTCGATGCCCATAGGATCGACGTTGTCTTAGTCAAGGCCTGCTTCAGGCAGGCTGGCATGGTGAGATTCAACTCTAGGAGACTTCCCCTTATCGTCTTTCTGCTGCTTTTGATAAGCCTCAACCAAGTGTTTGGGAGTGTGACATGTGCAAGACCAATGGTCTTTGCATCCGCATCTGTAGCAGGACTGCTCAACCTTATCTTGATTGCCAGATTTTTTTAGTAGCGGGATTCGTGTTAGATGCAGTCTTTCCACGAGCTTGAGCTTGATTGTCATTCTAAGAGTTTGTTTACTTCCTCTCTCCCTTCCACGCTTGCGTCCACTTGTACTACCTTGAGCTATAACATGTGCTTCGGGCACACGTTTTTAGCCAACTGGTCTCGAGTTATGATTTTGCATAAGGACTTGGTGTGCTTTTCTGCCACTAGAAGTGCATAAATGAGCTCAGAGTGTACAGTGTAGTTCTTAGCCCTGTAGTGCTGCTGAAATACAAGGTTGCTGGCGTGGAAAGTGGACAAAGTCTTCTGGATTAAGTCGTCCTCAGTTGTAGTTTGCTTGCATAACTTTAACTGGGATACAATACGATGTAGGGCTGAGTTGTACTCCGTTGCAGACTTAAAGTCTTGAAAATGGAGGTTCAACCAATCGTATTGAGTCTGAGGGAGGAGTATGTCATTTTGTTGTTGGAAACGGCCCTTCAGGGACTTCGACAACGTTTCGGGGTCTCTCTCAGTGAGATATTCATTTTTTAGGTCCTGATTAAGATGATGTCTGAGAAAAATCAAAGCTTTCGCCTTCTGGGCGTCAGTTGATTTTGAATCATCGACAATAGCACCGCTTAGATTGGTTGAGGCTAGATGTATCTCAACATCTAGCACCCATGTCAGGTAGTTACTACCATCAAGAGTAAGCTCAACGAATTCTCTTTTGGTAATATTAGATATAATTCACTACAATTATTAAAGTGACATGGTAAGGGGAGTGACCAAATTTATTGACAACAGAGAAATAATAATTTATTTGATTATTCTAGAGCACATAAGAGCAAGTATTTTGCATGCATTATTACCCAAAATAAAATACTATGTGCAGGAGGGTAATAATGCATGCAAAATAATTAAATCATAAAAAGCATGTGCATGTGTCAATTAAGCATATAAGACAATTTATTGAGAAATAATACTTGAAATTAATTCCAAAATTCGGGTTTAATTAACATGCACAAATTATTACTTTTCAAGTATAATAGCGAAATGTAATAAAATATTCCTAGGGCATAAATAAAATAATAAATAATTATGCTAGGCCCAAAACGAGCCTGAAAAGGGGGTTAGGTTTCACGAGTTCCCGAGGGCACGCTGCCATGTGCGACGACGGATGCACGGGGATGTGCGGGGTGCACGCGGCAGGTGGAAGGAGACATCGCGCGAAAAATAGAAAATTCGCAGGCCAGTCGCGTCCTGCAAGCGCGACTGCCGTGGGCAATCGCGCTCTGTAGATGCGACGTCCACTGGCGATCGCGGCGCCTGCAGGCGCGATTAGTGGCGATTTTCTGTACGACGGCCATGGGCGCATCGCAGCGTGCGCGAAGGCAGCGCTCGACCTCGACGCTGCACGCGGAGGCGGCGCTGGCCTTCGCACCTTGCGACAGCTGCTCGTGGAGGGGCGGCGACGGCCCAGGGCCGCACACGGAGACGTGTGCTGCTGCGCTCAGCGGCCTGGACAGTGGCGGTGCGAGGGCGCAGCACGAGCGGCGACCAGCGGCGGCGCGAGGGCGTAGCGCGAGCGGCGACCAGCGGCGGCGCGAGGGCGCAGCGCGAGCGGCGACCAGCGGCGGTGCGAGGGCGCAGCGCGAGCGGCGACCAGCGGCGGCGAGACGACGGACATCCACGGCCGGCGGCTGCAAGTGCTCGACGGGCGGTGGTCGTGCGGCTTCGGGTGGCGACCGTACGCTCGTCAATTAATATTTTTTTTCAATTCAATTCGAAAAATAATTTGATCCATTCATTGCAAATACGAAATAAAATCGAAGCAATAATTCAAGTGCATACAAAACATGTAACACATGGATCAAACAATTCGATACGACAATTAATTCACATGATTTGGAGAAAATTAATTTTAGGGCGTGCCAATTAGTCTCGGGCAGAGTCTCGTGCTGATAATGTGTTTTAAATCGAGAGCGATAAATAGATACGCGAGATTTGTTCACCCAGTTCGTCAGGAATGACTATGTCTGGGGGCGGGCCAAGCCAGGAGTTTCACTAATATTCTTATGTATAAGTATATACAATTCTGAGTACAATTGTATATTTATAAGAGTAAAACCCTAATCTAAAATATGAAGCCCATTGGGTTATTGGTCCATTAGTAATGTCCACATCAAATCTTCTAGATTTGGAATAATAAATCTTCTAGATTTACAATAGATATTTGTGCATATAAAAATAAAATTATGGAATTATACACATATATATATAGGAATATAGTTGGGCTTGTGCTTGGACTTGAATATGATTATAGTTGAAATTTTAAAAGATAAGGAAGCCTTATCACAAAAATTTATGAATTAAAATATTATCTTCACAAAAATATTTATTATTTGATTTTTAAAATTTAAACCATATAAAATATCTTTCTTGTGGATTAAAGTAAATATTTTGGAAAGTATCTTTTATGATTTTTTTTTAAAGATATTCAGTATTGTTGATTTAATAAAATTCAATACTTTGGAATTAATGAATATTCTAAATAATTAATTAGAAAATTGGGGGTGTTACATTATAATTATCCATAAACATTATATATATTAACCTAATAATGAGTTATAATTACATGACTAATCTCACAAGCAAATTAGTGGTGGAAATAAATGATATAATAATGTACATTTATCATTAATTTATAACCGTTGATATGTACGTTGAGCGAGTGCTATCAAATTCTTGTCATAAAAGAAATAGGGGGGATTAATTTAAGGTGCAATATGAGACACAAGTAACTCATAACTACCACTAAAAACCTACATTAGTAAAAACTACAAAACTAAACCTAAAAAGACTCAAATACCCATCTTTAAAATAATTCAAAACAACACATTAAATGACCCAAGAATTCAGCCAAAAAATAGCATCACATTTGAAATAGGAACTAACTCATACGAGATATACAATTAAACTCTCATGCCTCCATACCCAACAAGATTTTCCAAACCCGTAATCTCTACACTCATCTCGCACATACACAATCTCCAAAATTTCCAAAAAAACAAAACAGTAAAAAAATTACCCCACATAGTAATTTTGGACAAAGCCAATACACTTCCGCCGGTGACGATAAAGACAGCCCCGAACAGTTTCTCTGCAACACTCCGCTAGCGACGGTTCCACAGCAACACAAACGTAATTGAACCACACCACTACAATACCCACCGGTGACGACACCTCTGCAACTGAAACAGCCGCACACCTCTGCAACACCCAGGAACGAAAATACCACCACCCACCATACCCCCCTCAATCATCCTCCAACCCCCTGATTCATAATTTCATAACTGCATAATCAACCCCTTACCAATTTGTTATGCTAATTTCGATTGAAGATACATAATCAACATTATGGTTATATAATCGTCCTTAATTAGAATACAAAAAAATTTGTTTCACTAAAATCACTTCATAGTTAGCTTCCAAAATTGAACTGCTCTAATCTCCCGAATTATCGTATATTCCGAAATAAGATTGACTCAAATTAAAACCTAAATTAAATGCTAAGGTTTTTCACCCGAATGAAGAGATAAGAATTATAGGCCTTAAATTAATACCCCCTTAATTTTTCTACATGATGCCACCGTTGTGAAATTTTGGAACTCTTGGAAGTAATGACTTAGTTTAAAATACTTGAGCAATTCGTTGTGTTGTCGTTATAATCATCTGTTCAATGCACAACTTAAGGATGTATTGCTTAAATATATGGTTCAAACACATGCTTAACCGTTGTTGCCATGGACAAATCTGAAAAATTGTTTGACCACAATTTATTTATTTTGCTACCTGCCTATTACATGCATTGATAAATTACGAAAAGTATTTAGATTACTGTGCTCTCATAACCCTACGCGTATGAAAAAAAAAGTTACACCTAAAAATAGAACACTTGAATGACACATGATTTTATATAATGATTCTTGGTCCCATTTCAAAATTTAATGTGTTGCGTATGTTCATAAATTCAAGCTGGAAAGATGCACATGTGCAATAGTCAAACTCATCAACAACAGAATCAACATTTACCAAAAAAAAAAAAAAAATTCCTATAAACATACGCATCCTTCACCCTTAAATAGTTGCACATATACATCTTTAAAAAATTCTACAAAAAGCACATAGCCAACATTTATAAAGGGGGGGGGGGGAGTATAAAACTCTAACGCACAACACACAAACATGTTTAGTATAACTATGTGCAACCCTCACCTTTAAAAAGATGCACATATACATGTTTAAAAAAAACTAGAAAATGCACATGGACAACATTTAACCATGGGGAAAGAAACATAGGAAAACCTCAAACATACAATGCACAACAACATGTGCAACTTCACCAATACATTTGGTCTTTTAAATTACAATGCTACATCAAAAAAAGATAATTTGCAAATTAATGTGTAGTTCTGTTGTACCAAAAGTTGCATATGTTCAGTTAAACAAACGAATGTGCATTAACATAAATATATAAAGCATCAACAAATTTGGAAACCACATAATAAACATAAAAATCAACATCCCGATAACAACACAAAAATGTCAAGAACAAAATGCAAAACCATTACTTAATTCACTAATGTCATTACACTGTAAGAAAAAAATCTCCAATAACACAAACAAGAACTAACACCTAAAACAAGTTTACAATGTTCCACCACACATACCACCTCACGTAACACTATCATGATTTGTCATCCTACTTCTTTTTAGAAAATTCACCATATGGCGACATTCTCTTCTTCTTCGGGCGACCAACAGACCTCTTTAACACATGAGGCAGAATTCTATGATGATCATTAACAGCTGGATATTCAAACCTAAGAGTTTTAGGAATTTGATTAATATCAAACATATAACATTCCCTATACTTAGCAATAAAAAAACGTTCATCATAATGACAAAATACAAACTGACAATGCCTACGAATCAATGAGACAACATGCGAGCAAGGAAAACCTGCAGCCATAAAAATACTTTTACACAATGTACAAACATGACTACGATCTCCATATATATCAAGAATCTCCCGTGTAACTTACCAATAAATACCAAAATGAAATAATATTACAAAATATTTTCAAACCCACATGATATTGAATGTGGTAATCAACCATTTAAAAAAAAACCACAAATTAGCACACTACCATATCACTGCAAATCATTCTCATCCCAAATTGATAAAAGGTGTGGTCAATGACATTTACAAAAAAAAAATAAAAAAAATACACCGACGTTATTCAATATAAAAATAGAACATACCTGATGTCATTTTCCGTTGATGGCTGACAAACCCGAATGAAATTCCCGGCAAAGATTGACATAACTAATCAAAGTAAAAAAGGAACTACAAAAAAAAAACGTGTGAAAATAATGTGACAAGAGATCAACTCATGAGAAATTCAAGCAAAATATCATTAACCAATGGAACATTAACAAAATTAAGAAAAAACTCATTACCTCCCAAAATCCGTTACAATCATTTATCATACAATAACTTCCACCATAATAACAATTATCATGCAAACAAACCTACCAATATTAGATAGACAAAAGTAACTGACACACATAAGGGAATAACAATAGTAACCTATGTTGCACGAATTATTCAAATTTTGGGGGTATGCAGTATCGGATACGCGGGGGATACGGGTGCGAGTGTGATTCGCGTTGGATTCGCACCCGATACGCCACGTGGCGTATCTGATTTTTTTTTAATTTTTTAGGTCAGATACGTATACCCTCCTCTAAGGATACGCGGGGGATACGTGGGGGATACGCGAATCGGATAAAATACTGCAAAATTTATTATTTTTTGTAATATTTTTTAAATTTAATATTAAAATGTAAATAATTAAATATATTAGTCAACAAACAAATCAAATAGTACATCATCCAATCAAGTATTTCAATTTCTTAATTTTTATATAATTAAATAATTTTGAGAAATTTCTAAAATATATATACTTTCTAATTATCTAGTAATTATTCAATTTATTAGAGATAATGGTTATAACAAGTGATAGTTATAATGATGTTAATGAGAATTGTCCTTTGTATAAATATGTAGATTGAAATTTTTATTATCACTTGTGTAAGTTAATGATATTTAATATTTAATTGTGGCATATTTAGATAAAATTTATCTATATTTTTAATTTATTACATGTATTATATATAATAGAAATAAATTTAAATAGACGTATCCTTGCCGAATCGCATCCTAATTTTTTTGAAAAACTCTGTATCCCTGCAACCGTGTCGTATCGCTCCCGCACCCGTATCCGTGCAACATAGATAGTAATACTACACAAATTGATTAAAATAATAATAAAAAATATTCGTAGTATAAAACACTAATGCCTCTACACATAATGCACTAAAAAATTATTCTTCCATATGTGAAATATATATTTTTTCGATTATTAAAGTGTGATTACTACTTCTGTTAAGGATGATGTGTAATTTTTTAATTATATTGTCATATATGGCTCTCAAGAAATGAAGGCTGGACGAACTCAATTATAATTATAATTTTTTCTTAGTGTTATATATATATATTTTTTTTTGAAACGGTAGTGTTATATATATTTAGATTGCATTGAATTGTGAATCTTCAAAAATTAAAAAATATTTTATTAAAATTCTAAATTCGAAATCCTTGATCCTTCTCTCAGTTTGCAATTAGCCTGAAAAAATCTAATGAGTTGATCCATCATATGTTGTATTGAGTAGTGGGTCATAACCACCAGTAAGTGCTCCCTCCATCTTATATGGTGGATTTCTAGTTAGTGGAAAAAAAGTAGCGTCCCACCATTCCTCCTAATGATAAGGAAGAAGAATTAGAAAGAAAAAAAAACACTATCTCTAGATGTGTGGGTGTTACATTACATCCATTTACGAATGAGTTGCTCCCTTCCTAGTTAAGGTTTATCTTTAATTTTGATAGAACTTAAATCTCATATACACCAGTTACACTTGTGCACTCGCCCCGCTCCTATCCAATTCATATGTTTCGGATCCCTAACCCCAACCCAGCCCCACGGTATTAATATCCCACGTCCCATCTTTTCTTTTGATTCGTTCACGGATCTCCATCAACTAGGATTTGCGGTGGAAGTTACAGCAGCTGCGGTTGACCTCCTTTTTTATTGAAAATTGTCCACAATTCTTAGAAAGCATTATTATCGCCCTTGTGAATCGAAATAGAGTATCCACTAGATTAATCAGTATACTTACACTGTTTTGATTGATGGGCTTTTCAAGAAAATTAAAAGCATATTGCGATGATGGCGAAATGCACAAAGCATATGAGTCATTCGATGAAATTTGTCAAAGAGGAGTAACCTGAAAAGTTGCCCCAAGTAAAGATGAAAAATTGCCCCAAGAATTTAGTGCTATAATTTTCGGTATAAATGAGAAAAAAATGTGAAACCTAGATTCTTCTCTTATTGGATCGGGAAAAAAAAAATAGTGGAAGAGACTCAACATTGAAAAGTATTCACACAAAACATTGCCCCAAGTAAAGGTGAAAAGTTGTCTCAAGTAAAGAACTTTTCAGTTAAAGCTAGTGCAATGTTACAATTATATATAGTATAACTTTTCAATTATTATAGACTCAACATTGAAAAATATTCACACAAAACATTGCCCCATGTAAAGGTGAAAAGTTGTCCCGAGTAAAGAACTTTTCAGTTAAAGCTAGTGCAATGTTTCAATTATATATAGTATAACTTTTCAATTATTATATCTAAAAACTAATATAAATTGCAGTTTTACTTTTGTCTAGTGTAACGTTTCAAATTTAATCTCGGTTTCGAACCCTTAACATATAAGGCCAACACGCTTCGCACTTCCACCAAGCCAATGGTCAAATTTGAAAGCTAC
Organism: Ballota nigra; assembly: GCA_947034835.1. Classification (NCBI taxonomy): domain Eukaryota; kingdom Viridiplantae; phylum Streptophyta; class Magnoliopsida; order Lamiales; family Lamiaceae; genus Ballota; species Ballota nigra. Next base: position 17,427,483 of record OX344720.1, on the reverse strand, counting down.
ACGGAAATTTAAATATATATACTGTCTATTCAGGCTTGTATCATTTGCAAAATGAATCATTCTTGTACCAATTACACCATGTAGCTAATGCACACGAGACTCACTTTAAAAAAAATATTGTATTAAATGTATTTTATCTTATTTTATAATAATATATTCTCAAACCTCTCCAAGATGATGTGTCAACACCGCCTTATTTTTAGGCTGATGTGGCATGTCTCAAATCTCTCCATTTTGAAATATTGTGCTCTCATTAAAAGTTGGTTAAACTTTTAATCTCGACCCTTCGTTCTATATCATTAAATCTAAACCATTAATTTATATCTGCATAACTAATGCAAATAGATATTTTTTCCATTTTCTTATTTTTAGTTATTTTTAGAATTTATTATAAATCATATTTTTTCCAAACCTTAATGTAATTAAATATGATCTACTTATTGAATGAATCTAAATTTATCATTTCTAAGTTTGAGTTAGTATATATAGTATAATATAATGTTCGATTATTTTTTTCCTAAAATAAAATGTATATAGTTATATATTCCAAAGAATATTCTTATGTGATATATTCTTATTATGGACAAGATATAATATTGCATGCATTTTTTTATTATAAATAAGAGCATATTGTATTTCATTTTTCCACATCAAAGTTTCATTTGTTCCACTCTTTTGCTGAGATTTCTCCCATCAATTGTTGGTTAGTTATATATCTATTGTTATTAGTATATTTATTTTATAATTAAATTCCTCATTTTAAGTGCTCACAATTTGATTAGATTTAAATATCAATATCAATGTGAATGTAATAATGATTGTTGATTTATGCTCTAAATCGTTCAGTTTAAATATTCTTCATGTGCACAAATAATAAATTTAACTATACCATGTATTTTTATCTGAATAATTATGATGGTTTAATTGTTGTAATTTAAATCTCATTTTAGATTTCAAGAGTATGACACCTCAATTTTCTCTGATTTCTAATATCAAGAGTGAGAGCAAAAAATTGACTGTTAAAGTTAGGATTGAAAAAGTTGAACAATATTTTTTAATGATTTTAATAGAGACAAGTTCTACTTGGAACTCATTTTGATCGATGAACGGGTATTTGTAACTTTAAAGTTTATTTCAAATTTTGTATTGTTTCTTATATAAATTAATTTCTTACCATATACTCCCAATAACTAATAATGTTGATTAATTTATAAACTATTCAATATTGAAATGGAAATTGATTATTATTAAATTATTAGTCTAAGTAATGTTATTCCATAATTGTTATTAATTTATGTGAATTTTGATATTTTTTTTAATTATTTAGTTTGTAGGATATACCTATAGAGTTTAGTGAAGGGCACGGGCCACAACTAAACAAACCCCATAATTTATTGTATATATCTCGAATTTTTTTAAACAAAAATACTCTTATATTAAATGTCTACAGAAAATAAGTATAATATATTTTTTCAGTACGCGAAATTCGCGTGGGTACACTCTAGTTATACTATATTTTCAAATCTCTTCAAAATGATGTATCAACGCCACCTTCAATTTCAAAATACTGTGCTCACATTAAAAGTTATTTTAGGCATGTTTTAAATTTTATTAAGACTTAATCTACACCATATATTTTACACTTTAAATCTCAACCATACATATCAATTTGTATTTTCTATAAATGTCAAACATCTCTTTAGTTTCATTCTAATTCACAACCCTAATCCTCATCTATTCTATTCATTTTCTCATTTGTTGTATACTATATGAGGAAATATGATTTTATTTTTTGTTCGTTTGTTTGGATTATTTCTGTAATTTTTTGCGTAGATTATATCCCTCTTTTTTTGCAGGTACACAAATTTATTATGCACATGGAGATGATTAGAAACACATTAAAAGAAAATTATATGTGCATTTTGAAGATTATTCGAGCGTATTATGAAATTATTCGTAACTTTCTAAAGTATATTTATATCCATATCTTTACATTCGCATTTTTTTTAATCCAACATCAATAACTTTTTTCTCTTTCAATAAGAAAACTCTCCCATCGCACGTCTACGATTTTGATCCAACTATTATTCTTTCCCAAATAAGGTGTGCGTTATTGTTGAAATCTGATTAAATTTAATATTTTTTCATTTTGTATTGCAGGTAACCTAAAAGTGATGTAGAGACATTATTTTCACGGTAGAACGATATCTCTTCTTAGATATTTTTTGAAGTTATTTTGATTGATGTGAAATTTTTGTAGGAGGAAAATAAAATATTTTGGAAAATATATTGTCACCGAAATAGTGTATAATACCAAAAATATCCTGCCATCAAATATAATATCTTGCATTTAATAATAGATTGTAATACAAAATTTTATTTTTGGATAAAATTATGTTGTCAAAATAGACTATTAAACTGCAAAATACATATATATTGTGTATACTAGGATATCTATTTTTCTTTTATATTTTTTAACATAAAAATATTTAAAAAAATATTATAATTTATAAATAAGTAAAAGACTGTTATATCTTATATAAATAATTTATATATTTTTTCTTAAAATATGTGGAATAAATTTTTTATGGATTGAAAATTATAGTGTTGGCAAAAAAAGGACATTTAGTTTCTTTACTAACAATTTCAGTACTATAACTTTTAAAAGTATCTTATTCTAAAATAAAATAAATTTGAGTATACTTTTATCAATGAAAACAAAATATTTACATAAAATATGGAATATTATTTTAAATATTATACTAATGCAACCATATTTCTTTTACGAATGAACAATTTCTCTTCTGGGATATTTTTGGAAGTTACTTTTGCAAAATATTGATAGATGTGAAATTTGTAGGAGGGAATAGAAATATTTCATAAAATACATTGTTACCGAAATAGTGTATGAAACTAAAAAAATCTTGACATAAAATATAATGTCTTGCCATCAATAATAGATTATAATACAAAAGTTTATTTTGGATGTATAATCAAAATAGACTATTAAACTGTAATGTACATATACTTTTTTATAGTCTAGGATTTCGATCTTTTATATTGTTTTAATATACAAATATTAAAATACTTTTGTAAATGATAAATAAGTGCAGCTATATGTTATATAATTAATGTATATATATATATATATATATTTTTTTTTTTTTAAATATGTGGAATAAGTTTTTTTATGGATAAAAAATTATAGTGTTGCCCAAAAGAATAAAAAAATGGACATTAAGTTTTTTTACTAACAATTTAAGTATTATAATTAAAAAAAAATATCTTACTCTAAAATACAATAAGTCTGAATACATTTAATCAATGAAAATATAATATTTACGTATAATATGGAATATTATTTAAAACATTAAATTAATGCAAGCAAATCTTTTTTCGAACGATTTATTTTCTTATATATTTTTGGAATTTCTTTTTGCAAAATATTGATAAATGTAAAATTTGTAGAAAGAAATTGAAATTTTTCAGAAAAGATATTATCACCGAGATAGCATATGATTCCCAAATAATATTACCACAAAATATAATATCTTACCTTCAATAATAGATTGTAACACAATTTTTTATTTTGGATAAAATTCTACCTGCAAAATAGAATTTGAAACTGTAAAATATAGATATTGTTTTGTAGAGTAGGATTTTGATATTTTTTTTAACAATTTTGATTTTTTAACTTTTTTAATTTCAAAATATCTATATGTAAATTGAATTAAAAAAAACTAAGATTGTCGTCTAAACGTCAATTTTTATTGTTGAATTGTGTATTATAAATATCAACACATTAATCAATTGTTCTCATACAAACATCCACACAATATTTAATTTAATTATGACATCATTTATGTCAAATTGTATTTTTAGATTTGAAATTTGCGATTCTATCTGCAAATTTAAACTTTTGTGTTCGATTGTTATTCTATCTTCATACCATGGGGAAAAACTGTGCATGCAAGTATACAACAGCTGTAATTTAAGTAATATTGTGTTATATTAATTTTGAGTTTGAATGTAAATAAGTTAATATTTTTCAAATTTTCTATTTATTCATGTTTAGTATTTTTTTTTATTGTTCATTAAATTATAATTACAATTTTAATATTATATCGAAATTACAAGATATTTAAAAAAAATTAATGTCTATAATTTGAAATAATAATAACAAATTGTTTTTCTAGTCCGCGAAATTCGCGGAGATACGCACTTATTATTTTATAATGCAGAAGGTGATGTGACAAATTCACGTCTCTCTATTTCAAAATTTTGTTCTCTCATCACTTTATTTTTCTTTAATCTCATCCGTCAAATTGCTTTGATTAATCTTTTGAAGGTTCGTTAACATAAAAAAGTACTATATAACTTCTTTGATTATACAGAATCATTTCACATATTTTTATATGTCATTTCTTTCTCTCTCTCTTTTTTCTTTTTTATCTTGTTCGTCGGAATTTTTCCTTAATTCTTTTTCTATATTCAATCATTCTTCATATTACTGATATTGTCATTATCTGTGTGAATATCATGTTTGTGTTCGGTTTTAAATTAAAATACTCTCTTCGTCTCAAAGAAATCTGTATATTTTTTTTTAATTAATTTGGATGTCCTACAATAATTTGCACACTACCTAAACAAACATATATTATTTGGCATGCACACTCACACAAATATACATATATTTATTCATATATCATTACTTTACCATCTTAATCCAAGAAATCCAATTAAGTTTTTTATAATTGTATACTCTTTAAAATGCAATAATTTTATTATAAAGTAATCATCACCTAAAATATTCGGTCCATTTAATTTGTTACTATTTATTTTACTTAAGCCACTTCTTTTAATTGTAAGACCAAATTATGGTTCATAGAATTATTATTTGTTTAGCCTAATACGATCAAATATATGCTCATCTTTATTTTCATATTGTAATGTGTGTTAGTTTACGTGTGCAATGCACGACACAAACTGGTACTAAAGGAGAGGATTAACATAGTACTGTACTTAACACAAATAAGTTTTATATGAATATTGTTCAAGATAAGTTTTAAAATAAAATTATTTTAAAATATCGAATATTTGATTATCATTAGGAGTATTAATAATTTGGATTCTTTTTTATTTTTACAGCAATTACAAAATATCATCGACCCACATTAATGATACTCCTGATGAAATTATCGATACTTTAATATAGTTTCATGATAAATTTATCATGAACTATTTTCATATAATACTTGGTAGAACATACTGATATTTTGATGGTATTATATTTTCATATAATACTTGGTAGAATATTAATGATACTCCTGATGAAATTATCGCTTCAGGTCAAAATTTGTGGATCTTGGCCGGGTAGGGTTTGGTGATTTTTTTTAAAATCTTGTGCAAGTTAAGTTTCAAAATTTTCACTTCCAGATTTTGTTACTATATGAGCAGATGCATGTTACTGAAAGACAGAATGTGTATTACTAGTCAGTAAAAAAATAAGTTCTTGTACTTTAAAATAACAATAAGGATAAATATATGTTTTTACAAGAATAAATATGTGATTTTTAATTTATTCCACATTTCTCTAAAATTAGATTTACTGTTTCACACATTAATACACATTTGTTCCAATAACAACATACATTTGCTCTAACATTAATACATTTTTGCTCCAATAATAATATATATTTGCTCCAATAGTAACACACATTTCCTCTAACATTAATACACATTTGCTCCAATAGTAACACATATTTATAGTAATACACATTTACTCTTAATATTACACACATTTATAGTAACACATATTTACTCTAACATTAACACACATTTGCTCCAATAGTAACAAATATTTGTATTAACACACATTAACTCTCTCTTAATATTACACACATTTATAGTATCACATATTTACTCTAACATTAACACACATTTGCTCCAATAGTAACAAATATTTGTATTAACACACATTAACTCTAACATTAACACACATTTCCAGTAATACATATTTACTCTAACATCAACACACATTTCCTCCACCAGTAACAAACATTTGCTCTAACATTAACACACATTTGCTACAACAGTAACATGTGTTTGCTTTTACAGTAACATATGATTGTCCTTATGGTAACACAACCTTGGAGGGTGATTTTATGTACTTGTGCAAACACATCTTTATCCATTGAGTAAGACATTTATGTTATTATAGTAATATATTTTTCACTACCGTACATGTATTATTATATGAAAAAATAAATAAATATTTGAATAGATGGTAATACACATTTTGCTCTTATATTGTATAAAAAAATTATTTATTTCAGTAAAAACACACAAAAATTGGTGAAAAAACAACATTTAATTTAATAGTAACACACATTGCCCCTATAATAATACAAATTAGGAGCAAAAATTCTAAAACTTAACTTGTACAAGATTTTTTGAAAAATGTACCAAATTCGATCCGATCAAGATCCGCAAATTTTTTAAATAGAGTAATTCTCCGTAAAATATTTTATATAACAATTTGTCTTGATACATACCCTCACTCCCGTCCTATAAATTAAGAGCCCGGGTAAGAAAGAATGCACCCCTCCATCCCTAAATTCTGTTATTATCATCTTCACATCACAGATCCTTTCTTCCTTCAGCCAGGCGCCGCCGCCGCCCGGAAACGGTCGCCGGCGATCTTCACTGAGTTACCCAACTCATACACCAAATTATATCCAGAAACCTTTCGATTCTTACCCACCACAAAAACGCCGCCGTTGGTTGGTCTCTATTTTAGTATCTATTGAATGCTCTTCTCCAGGATTGTAGAACCCCTAAAAAAAATTTGGCGATCGAACTCAATTTTAGACTGATAGATATGGTAAAAACTCATCTTTTTATTAAAATGAAATTCACGGTCTTGATTTTCTAGGTGAGTTTGTGGGCGCGTCTTTCGTCCTCGCCCTCTTCGCTAGTGTATCCATGTGTTTGCTTGCAGAGATAACTGTGGACGCGTATATATATGTTGCTTGTGTGCGTGTATATACACTGTGTGTGAATATATATTGTGTTTTTTATTATTATTAATATTGCAAAATATTATTCCCTTTATTTCAATTTTGTTTTTCCACTAAATTATACCTTTTTCACTAATAATCAGATAAAAATATATTTTAATTTTATTTTATACATTTAAATTGAATCATATGTCATCATGAAAAAATTATTTTATCCATTTAAACTCTATAAACCAAACATCACATTAAAGTCAACAAAAGTAAAATAGTAAAACAATATTAGGAAGGGGGAGTATATGGAAAGTGGTATTGGGGTATCTGAGTTAATTTATGCATAGTATGTGGTGTGTATTTTACTACAACTACTGATTATTTAAATGCTAATTAATAAGTAAATAGTAATTAATAGGATCAAAAGGGGTCAGAGCTGCAACAACGACATAAAGTTTTCTTAAATATGTTGCTATATATATACTTAAATATTTAAATAGTTATGTAATCGCTTTCTAAAGACAATTTTAACAATGATGTCAACTAACAAACCTTTAGGTTACTCGAGGAGTATTTTATACGCAAATTTCCTTTTTAACTATGACTTTTAGAATTAAATAAAAGACATTGTTCACTCGTGTTTAATTTATATATTGATCTTTCGGTGCAAAGTATTTTATTTGCACTGGCCTCTAAACTATTAAAAAAAAATTTAAAATCTAATTTTCGATTACTAAGTTGCGATCTGAGTTTAGAGCGTTAAAAGCCACAGGGACCTCATTTTGGATTCGTGGCGTTACATCCTTAATCTATACCTACCATACATAATAAATTTGCAAAATATTTACATTTTGTATATCTAATAGATTTCAATCTCACATTTTAGCATTTTCATATGTATGTATATATATGAATGTATGCATATATTAATACTTGTATTCATTTTTCTCTAATAATTAATTATAATTGGTTGATTTATATATATATATATGTTGCAGATGGGGAAGAAAATTTTGAAGACAACGGTGATGGTTATAGTGATGTTGATGATTTTTAGAGTAGAAGCGTCAGGAGACGGGTACAAGAAATACAAAGACCCAAAACAACGATTGGGCGTGAGAATCAAGGACTTGATGAATCGAATGAGCCTTCAAGAAAAGATCGGACAGATGACACAAATTACGAGGATGGACGCCTCTCCACGCACTCTCAAAAAATATTTCATCGGTAAATTTGCTTCATTTTCTTATTATTTCTCTCTAGAAATGAACATATATATGTTTACTGGAATAATTGTACTTTTGGTTTCAAGAGAATGTCTCCAAAGGACTTTTGATACCTATGTGCGAAAGTGATTTTTTTTTTTTTTTTTTTTTTTTTTTTACAGTTTTGGTCCCAACCATTAACCTTTAAAATTGAAACTACAATTTTACCACATTCTCTTGGGACCAAAGTACAATTTTCCTATTTTTTTTTAGGAACAAAAGTGTCGGAAAAAAATACAATGAGACTAAAATTGGTGAAAAAACGATCATCTTAAAATTGACTCATTCTCTTGGGACCAAAAGTGCAATTTACCAAATCACTAGTAAACATCAACTCACATGTTCATCATTCCATCATTTATAATTGATGCATATGATAGTGTGTATGTATACAGTTGATAATGCAATGACAGTGTGTATATATAACTGTTATAATGCACATTCACTCCCATAAATTTTTGCTCATCATATTATTTAGTAATGGACATATAAATTGGAGTCTCCTTACTGATATGATCATTTTCCCATATTTTTAACCTACACTGTTTTTTTATTTAAAAAGAAATCATTATTTATCCCTCATTATGGTTTATATATTTATATGATATAAATAAAATTAAATAAATCTATTTCGTATGCACTCCAAGAAATAATCATTGACAATAAATGACCAATAATCAACAGGGCTACCCTCCAACGATTCACAATGATTCAACAAGGTTCATCTCAAATATAACATCTTATCCGTTAAGAAGTCGCGACCCCATAAAAATACCCACAATATAGCATATAAAAGATGGTTGTTCACTCTATGCTAAATTTCTCCATGCCGCTCCTTAACATGTTGTCCCCACCATCCCCTATGCGTAATAAGTGGTCAAACACACCTTTTAATAAAACATAAATCTCATGGTAATGCATGACATGCTTGATCCAATGCATCACATAGTATCTTACAAATTCACATATCATTGAACTCACAAGTTCAACTCAATCAAATATTGTGTTTATAGGCTCCTTCCACAAGTAATTGAAAGTGAATAAATTGTGGTATAGACTAAATATGTTGTGGTACGGTGATTTAAATTGTGGTAAAAGAACAATGGTGCCACACTTTATTATTATGTACCACCATTAATATACCACATACCACAGTTAATTCACACAATACCCTTTTTATGCCCGTACCACAATTTATTTCAGCTCGTACCACCTATAATTCACTTTGTACCACATTACTTCACACCGTACCACACTTTATTAAGTTAGCATCATCATTAAATCACCCCCGTACCACACCTTGTTATCCATGTACCACCATTTTAAAGATCGTATAATTTTAATGTTTTGCTCCGTACAACGAATTTGAAGACGAATATTCATAATCTTTAACTATATACCAACATGTTAAACCCTGAATTTTTATACTCGTACTACTATATATTCTAAATCCTAAAATTATTTTTAAAATTTGAAAAGAGATTAAGGCACCTAATAAGAGCGATAATATGGGAGAGGGAGAGAGATTGACACATATATGCAAGAAATTGGAAAATAAGGAGGGAGATCACGGAAGTGACAGAAATAAAGAGTAGGAGAAATAAAAAAAATAAACTTTGAATAAAAAAAAATGAAGGAAAAAAAAACACAATAATGTAGAAAAAGAAGAAGTAGGAGAAAAGTATAACCTGTCAAAATTATAAATATAAAAACAAGGATACGAGTACAATTGGTAAAATAATATATATATTATTTTGGTTAAAAATAAAATAAAATAAAAAATCTAAATAAAAATTGAACTTCTTAATTAGAATTGGCTAAGGATGGTTTTCCCCTCTAGAAATTTGGAAAGAAAGATTTAAAACGAATAAATTTAGAGGTTTTTTTTTTTTTTATACAATTAACTAATCGCATTAATTCTTATAAACAATGTTATTAATTAATTTTTAAAGCAAAAATATTAGTCTTTTTTAACAAACGTAATATTAGTGAGGCACACTGCACTAGAAGTACTTAATATTTTTCCCTAATTTAATTTCAGAATATATAAATTAACTATTTGAATTTACTTTATATATATTAATATAAAGATTTAAATTCATTGTTTGAAAAAAATATAAAACTTTCTTCTCGTTTTTCATTATTACAAATCTTTATATATATAATATAACGAAAAAATTTGGCGTGAGAAATGAGAGTTACATAATTCATAAATAATGTAATAGTCATTAGTCAAACAAAAATTCTAGTATGGCATTCACTTGAATTTTAAACTCAATTTTAACTTTAATTTTTATTTTTGAAAAATACGCGCTAAAATATCGAATTATATACGTGTGTGTGTTTTTTTTTCAATTGAGATATTACTGATTTTTGGCTGAGGTATTTTTTTTTCAAGATTCAAGTGTATACCATGCACAAAAGTGCACATTAGAACCACTCATAGTCAATATTGTTAAACAAGTTTTGTATAAAAACGTCTCATACATAAAATGTGTTTTATTTATAAGTTATTGTAATAATAATTGAAGTTTAAAATATTATAAAAACTCAAAAAAATATGACGTCTGAGGTAAAATTTTGTGAACATTTCTGAGCTTTTTAATCCGTAATTCATGAATTCTCGCAAACTGAGAGGCAATGGTTTTGGAGTCAGGGAGTGTGATGAGCAGTGGAGCAGGTAGTGAGGGAATTGAATCTTACAAGGCGTCTGCCGCAGAATGGGTACACACGGTGAATCGCCTTCAAAAGGCTGCTCTTTCAACTCGCCTAGGAATCCCCATCATTTATGGGATAGACGCAGTTCATGGCCACAGCTATGTCTACAATGCCACTATTTTCCCCCACAATGTTGGCCTTGGAGTCACAAGGCAAGTCACATTTTAAATATCTCCAAGATGATATTGGTCTACTAAAATATATAGTCTATAAATAGATTTTACATTATGTGCATCATCTTTCATAAATATGTCTTTGTTTATAAAGAATCCCGCATGAGTAAGTTTTTTGTGTACCAGGTGTATCGACAATTCGAGTGTATTTTTGAAAAGTTATTTTTACTAAACTTATTCTTTATTAAATGCACTATTCGAAGTAACTTTTTAAAAGTACACCTAAGTATGTATTAGCTATGGAATCAGAAATTACTACTAAAAGATTAGTTATGAATACTTAGTAATTGATTTCATGCTATATTATTATTGTTGAAAGATATAACTTAATTTTAGTAATGGGTAGAAGATTTAGCTGGGTATTTGTAAGCGTATTCAAGTGTGTATCTTTTTCTATTTCAAAAAAAATAAAAAATAGAAAGAGCATATTATTACCTTTCAATATGTTTCAATGTAAATCTCGATCATTATGACTTATACAATTATACCAAACAAAATAGTGTTGATGGATATTGTCCTGATTTGAACATTTTTCATTTTAATGCATTTATTTCATTATTATTTTATTCTTGCAAAATAAGTACGTACATTACTAATATTTAAAAGACCTATTAATTAATAAATATTTATTCAATTTTTTTAATTTATTATATGTTTTTTAAAATTTATTAATTAATACTCCCCCCGTCCCAATATAAAAGTTTCACGCTTTTTTTTTTTTTTTTATGTACCACAATAAGTTTCTAACACTTCATATATTAATCAACAAATACTTTTTTAAAGAAATATTCTTTAATTTTCTACAATTTTTCATTACCTTACACAAGTTAACATGCGATTCACCATATATTAATAAATAATACACTTTAAAAACAACAAAATGAAATAAAATACATATGGTAAGATAGAAAATGTAGAGTAAATCCCCAAAAGTGCTCAATATTTTGTAGCGCAAATCTCTTTTGCTCTCTTTTTTAGAACAACTATTTTTTGCCCACAAAATTTGACAAAACAATTTGACTAACCGTTTTGCTAATCTTTCTGGACGAAAAAATGTTACAAATGGGCAAAGAAAAAAAAAATTATAAAAGGGGGAAGCAATATAACAATTTTGATAAATATAGAGTATCCTAAATAGCAATATATGAATAGAAAGGAAAAAAAGCATAAGTTAAATTGCTCACTAATTCTGACAAGTTAATTGTTGGAACAGAGATCCAGAGCTTGTAAAAAGGATTGGAGCAGCAACTGCGCTCGAAGTTAGAGCCACGGGAATTCAATACAATTTTGCACCCATCATTTCCGTAAGCAAATTAATTAACACCTGGCCTCCCCATTTGGTGTATTTAGTATATTAATTTCGAGGGTAGGTTTTATATAAAAGTAGTTTATAATAAGTTTATTATGAAACTGTTTTAAAGTATTAAATATTTGATAAAGAGTATTGATAATCTAATCAGGCGTATCATTAATTTGGGTTCAAGAAAATTTACAACAATTTACAGTATATTACCACTGACCAGATTAATGATACTCCTAACCAAATATTCGATACTTTAAAATAGCTTCATAATTGAACTATTTTTTATATAATATAATACTTTGCCTAATTTCATTATGTGTTATAATAATACAGGTTTGCAGGGATCCAAGATGGGGTGGGTGCTACGCAAGCTTTAGCGAAGATCCTAAGATTGTAAAATCAATGACAGAAATCATATCTGGTTTGCAGGGCAACATCCCACCCGGCTCCAAAAAAGGAGTTCCCTTTGTTGCTGGAAAGTAAATATCATTCTCTCTAACTCAATAAATGCAACATTTACCACATATTTAACTCAACTTATAAACAATGCCGAATACAAAATTTTAATTTTGGAGATACGAAATACAATTCACTAAATACATTATTATTCAATATATCTCAAATTTTACAAATAATGTTTTTTAGATAAGAAATTGATTGAATGTTAATACATCCGGTTTTCAACTGTACAATTTTTAAGACTAATGCTCAATTTTTGCATTAAAATCTGCACTATATAGCAGAGATAATCTAAAATCGTAACGGAGGGAATAAAAATAAGAACTTTTTAGTTTTATTAGCCTAAACATTTTAACAATTTAAAAGCTAGTTTTTCAAAAATATTTTATAAGTCACAGAAACAATATAATTTATAAGATGTTTAATTTAAGGTGATTGTGTTACAAACTATAAAAGGAAAAATAAGTAATGATGATCCTCCATTTATGTAAGGACGAAGGTTGCAGCATGTGCGAGATGCTTTGTGGGCGATGGTGGGACAGTGAATGGAATGGATCAGAATGATACAATTATCGACTTTAATGGTTTGCTACATACCCACATCACTCCATTTATCGATTCCATTTCAAAAGGTGTTTCCACCGTCATGGTCGCTTATTCAAGTTGGAATGGAAAGAAGATGCATGCAAACCATCATCTTCTTACTGGTTTCCTCAAACACAAACTTAAATTCAGGGTAATGAAATTCAAATAAGATGCATTAATTATAGGGAGAAAAGCTGTGTCGAAAATGAAGGAAAGCTTGTTTCAGGGCTTTGTTATATCAAATTGGGAGGGCATTGATAGGATTACAGATCCTCCCCGTTCAAACTATTCTTACTCTGTTCAAGCTGGAGTCCTTGCAGGAATAGATATGGTCAGTTTCAGATATTAAGGGATTTTATTTTTAACTTAGAGGGGTGTCAAATTAAGAACAATAACTTTAAATTGAAGAAAAATTAGCCCGAATAAATGCAGTCGGGCTGAACTCGGGGTGAATTTCGCATTATTTATCTACTTCTAAAAGTTATGGCTCATAAATTGCCAATATAAATAGTTACAGTCCTCTTTTTTAAACCTAAAATGTTATTGTTCTCATTTTGTTAGCCCTAAAAGTTATGGTCCTCATTTTTACACCCCTTAAATTAATGTCCTTAAAAACAATTTTTCCCAGAAACTAATTATGAAGCATGCATGCATTGATCATTACTCCAACATCATATGTCTAACCAGTTTATGCTGCCGAAGAATTTTAGAGAATTTATCAAGGAGCTGACATTCCAAGTCAAGAACAATATTATCCCAATGAGCAGGATAGATGATGCTGTACGAAGAATCCTAAGGGTCAAGTTTGTTATGGGTCTCTTTGAGAACCCTTTGGGTGATCTTAGCTTGGTAAACCAACTAGGCCGCCAGGTGAGAATAAAAAATCATCCTATAACTTTATAATCAAATTGATTTAGTCCAAAAAATTAATTTTTTATCAGATTTAGTCCCAATTTCCCTGACAATGTCCAACTTTGGCCCCAAATCGACCGAAAAAATCAATAAGACATTTTAAAGTCTGAAGTTGGAAATTTTCAACAAGTGAGTTGACGTGCCATCCAAGTGTGCTAATTATATTTTATTTTTCCTTTTCTTTTGCAATTTTATTACACATAATATATATTTATTTTATTTTCAACAAATAAATGATAGTCGGATCAACTTTGCCCGTCGTATGCCACTCAATGAGAAAAAAATACTAATGTTTTGTTTTTTTTCGGTCAATTTGAGATCAAACTTGGACCTTAGTTAAGAAAATGAGACTAAATTTAATAAGAAGTTAATTTTGGAACTAAATCTATTTTGTTAAAATTCTTTGGGATGATTTGTGATTTACCTCTCAAGTTTAATTTGTATATCTAGTACTCAAATTTGTTTATAATATACAAAATTGTTTTTTTTTTTTTTTGGAAATTTAGCAACATAAGGAGTTAGCTAGGGAAGCAGTGAGGAGATCAATGGTGCTTCTGAAGAATGGGAAAAGTGCTAAGGAACAAGTCCTTCCTCTCCAAAAGAAAGTGCGAAAAGTATTAGTCGCGGGAACTCATGCTGATAATCTTGGATATCAATGTGGAGGCTGGACAGTACAATGGGAGGGCGTCAAAGGCAATGATCTTATAGTTGGTAAGTGTTTTAAATTAAAGAATGCTATACAATTTTATGGGAAAACTGCCTTTTTAGGACACTATCCTATGGGTGTTTGTAAAATTAGGGCATTATCTTTATTGGTTTGCAAAATTGATACACTATATTTACAAGTTTACAAAATTAAGACATTATATTTACAAACATACAAAATTAGGACATTGTCTTTTAATTTTGGCAAAAATTTAGACCAAATTTTATAAAATGCGAGCCAACTGGATACATTATAATCGGGCTTTATTTGGCCAGCATTATTCAAAATTTAGCCAAAGTTTGTCCAACATAACAGATAGTGTTCTTGTTTTGCAAGATTCTAAAGTTAGTGTCCTAATTTTGCAAGCCAAAAAAAATAGTGTTCTTATACTGCAAACACCCATAAAATACTATCCTAAAAATTTAATTTTTTCCAATTTCAATGGTTTGCATTCTCTATTCATGTATTGAGTCTTAAACACTCATTTGTTGAATGGTTAAATGCAAAAAAAAAAAAAAAAGAACTTTATATAAATTATCAATTACTATGTGAACTTTTTTCTAATTTAATGCACCAACTTTATAACTTTTACAATTTGAAACATTTGATAAATTTACATTAATAATTAAACAACATGATTGTCGAATATGTCATATAGAGCCCACATAGATGCCAACAAATAAAATTATATTAATTTTTTATATTCAGAACAATGTCTTTAAAATATCTTTTTAAGTTATTCCTACAAAAATTAAACGACGTTCCTGCTGGTAGGGATGGAATTAGGTCAAGTCAGACCAGATCTTACATTAAAAAGTCTAGGTCTGACTTATTTTCTATGATAGACTTTTTTTATAGGTTTGACCTAACCTTTATAGCTAAACAGACTAGGTCTACGAGTTTTTTAGAAGCCTATTAAAAAACTTGATATATACTACATTCAATATCTAAAATTGCAAATATTTACATATTTTTTAAACTTTCTAAAATATTTCAGTCTATTTTAACTACTGTCATATCAAATTAGGGTTGTTAGCATTGACTCAAAAAGTATGAACTGAAATTTTTGAAAACTTAAATGAAAAATAAAGATGAAAAATAGTAGCTTTGGAATTATTATTCATCCTTTCACGCTTCTTATTTAATATGACTTAACCATATTATACAATATAATATATAAATAATATATAAAAAAATATTTATCAACAATAATATATATATAATATATACACACACACAAATAGTACATCATTTTAAATAGGCCGGTCTGTTAGGTTTTTAATGTTCGTTACAAAGTTAATGCCTAACCTACTTAAATTAATAGGTTTTTTAATAAGTTTTGGCCGGACTCATTTAATAAATAAGTTAAGCCGTAGACTCCCTGTTTGGTGGTCTAACCTATAGCTATCCCTACTAGCTGGAAATGTCATATAAATTTTCACGTTAATGCCAAGAAATAAAATTATTTTAAAGTATTTGAAAATAATGCTTTAAAATATATTTTTAAGTTATCAAATGTTTTAAATGGCAAATCTTTAAAAGGCGCGGTATTGAATTGTAAAGAAAAAAGAATTTAAGTTCTAATCGATAAAAACATGATTTTTTTTCTTTTCACTTTACCCTTTATTTGACCTTTATAGGCAGAAGCAGATCCAGTCAACACCATGGGGGGTACGAGTACACCCCCAAGTGAAAAGAAAAAATCATCTTATATAAATGGAGTATATAAAATATGAAATATGTATGCCATATTATATTTACAAATAGGATTATAATTGTAATTTTAATGGAATGTTTAATATTCCTCTGTCTCCCATGTGTTATTCCGATTGTGATAGACACAATTTTTTTTTTTTTTTTAATAAAGTAGGTAAAGTAAATATATTGTGAAGCTAATATGGAGCCCATTAATGACTATAGTGTAATAATAATAATATTTTTCCAAACGAAAAATGAGATTACATTTGAAAGACGATTAAAAACAAAGTAGATTAAATTTATGTGATGGCGGGAATATACTTTAGATATATATATATTTTTTTATGTGAGACGAGTTGTGAGATAAATATAATCTAAGAATGTGCTACTCACTTATTTACCAATAAATCTTTTACTTATACATTTTTTCTCCAAAACTTTTATTATTCCAGGGTCTCAGTTGAAAGTGTCTCATTTTATTAATTTATATGTAGTTGTAAGACTTTGAATAATAAATAATGTTTTTGTAATTTTTTACCGCACCCCAAAATTTAATTCTTTTTTTCTGCACCCCCAAATTTAATTTTTTTTATTTGCCTCTGTTTGTAGGAACAACAATCTTAGATGCGGTTAGAGATACAGTCGATCCTTCCACTCAAGTTATCTATATCGAGAATCCTAATGTAGATGTGATCATGACACATAAATTTTCCTATGCCATCGTTGTCGTGGGCGAGGCCCCATACGTGGAGACGTATGGGGACAATCCGAACCCAACACTAATCAAACCTGGTCCAAGAACCATTAACACCACCTGTAGGGTTATGAGATGTGTCGTTATTGTCGTATCGGGGCGGCCCGTTGTAATGGAGCCGTACCTTGATCAGATAGATGCACTTGTGGCTGCATGGCTTCCGGGAAGTGAAGGCAAGGGTGTAGCAGATGTCCTATTTGGTAATTACGGTTTCACTGGAAGACTTGCCACCACTTGGTTTAAATCAGTAAACCAGCTTCCCATGGACGTTGGTGATCCACATTATGATCCTCTATTTCCATTTGGATTTGGTTTGACAACAAGTAACTAAATTTAGAGAGTTGAGTTATTAGTTATATTGAAGTTTCTAAATAAGTAATGTAAATGAAATCTTTTATGGGTAGGAGAATTGGGCTGGAGCCAAGTGGAAAAGAGATTTGGAGAATTTAAATTAAATTGAAACTATGAGAATTTAAGGTTAGAATGACTTAGTCCATTTAATCAACTGGAGAATTTAATTTAACTATGTGTGTTCGATTGCTCGATTTTTTGTGTTACTAAGTTAATCACGTAATAGGTAGCCTAAATTTCGCGGTGATAAATGACTTGTGAGAAAATCAATTCTCAGTCTGAATAATAAATTTTTCTCAAGGCAGTGAAAACTATTTTTAGAGTATTTATAGAGTGATATTGGTTCATACATGAACCATTGAAGAGTATTAGCTGTTTTCACTAAAGAATATTAGTTGTTTCCACTGGAGGGTATTACTTGTTCACTGAAGAGTATTAGTTACAAACTAAGACTCTTCAGTGAAAGCAACTAATACACTTCAGTGAAAACAACTAATACTCTTTAGTGAAAACAACAAATATCATTCAATAATTCATGTATGAACCATTTTTACTCTATACTATGTCCTATTTTTAAGACATTATACATTAAAGAAATGAATTTGGTCATAATTCAAGTCAAATTAATAGAATTCGACCAAAATTGGTTGGAATTGTTGTAAATTCAGAAGATTTGTGTAACGACCCGAAACCAAATTAGGGTTTTCATGATTTATTTTTAATGTGTTTAAATGAAATTTTTGATTTAAATATATGTGTATACAAGTTCTAATTTTTCAGGTGACAGACGAGCATTCGAGCCAAAAAAACCCTATTAGCACTTTTTGAGTTTTATCCGTAAAACGGGTCGACTTTTATAATAAAAATTTAAAGAATTCAAAATGATAAATAAGAACATTTATATAAATCACAAAAATCATATGAATTTAATGGTATGTTTGAATTAAATTTTGGAACCAAAAGCCGAACCGAAAAATATAAAAAATCCACCGTCGAAGCTAAAATCGCGTCTAGAATCGGGACTACCATAAATGGCAGCCCAAAATCTGATAGAAATCTCCCCTCATGAAGTCTCATAGTCAAATGCAATCTCATGATGATATGAAAATTAATGACTAAATCCAGCCCTGCACTACACACACCCCTACACACTCAACCATCATTACCTTGCATTTAAGACACTCAATCTCAACCCTTCACTCCTCCCTCTCCCCTTCTATAAATACCAATATTTAACCCTCATTCTTTATCTTGCAAACACACAAGAGAAGCTGGGAGAGAGAGAGAGCTAGTCTTAGATGGTGTTTGAAGAGAGGGAACCCACCTCTTCTTCTAAGGCTATTTTGGCCAAGCCCTTCTCCACCAAGGGAGAGCTTGTTCTACCCTTCTTCTACAAGTCAAGGAGACCATTGAAGCTAGGGAAAGCCATCCAAATCCTTAATACAAAGAGAATTCTTCAAGGGTAAGTCCTATAAACTCATTTCTCTTAATACTTTGATCATATATTGTTTTGGGCATGAAACCCTTAGAAATGGCATGTTAAGAACCTTTTCCAAACTTAGTTAAACTGTAAGGATGATGTATGAAGTTTAAGTTTAAGATTTTCCACGATTTTGAGCTTATATGATCATTTTTTAGAAAGTTCGACAAGGTTCATTTCTACCCGGGTTAGCTACTGTCCCCTTTTTGACGAACCCATTTTGGACCTTTATTGATGTTTAAAAATTATGAAAAAATACCCTAATTTATTATTTGATGTATAAAAGAAAATGTGAAAATTTCGTGGTCATTTGACCTATATTGGGGGAGAATAAATTCATGGAAATATATATATTTGAAACCGTGCGAAACTGGGAGCAGCGACTCTATTTAGCCTTTTTGCATATTTAAAAAAGTGATAAAAATATAGAAAAATTTGGAGATGTTCCCCTTGTTAATTGTTAATATATATCCAAAAATTATAGCTTTTTGTGCAGAGGATAATAAGATATGTCTGCCTGAATATTATGTGGTAAATACTTGACTGAGGTTGATTCATTGTTTTCAAAAATTCATTTAGCCCTTTTCAAAGTGTTTAAAAGTATTAGTAAAATTTGGAGATGTTATCCAATAAGTCTTTAATACTATGTAAAATACATGGTGTATTTTGATTAATTTTACTATAAGTTATGGATTTTTAAGTAAAGCATGCACTGTATGACAAACTATGTTATAAACCCCTTTTCCATCAAACATCTGGTAATGTTCCGTAACTCAAATGACTTAGGTTTCTAAATAAAAAATGTTAATTTTTAAGTTTTCTATAACATATTCTAATTTCATAATTTTTTAATGCACCTACTGTGAGATATGATTTTTAGACTTCAATGTACACTTTTTTGACGAATGTCTTGCTGTTCTATTTTCAAATGCAAATGTACCCTATTTTCGTAGATCAAATGACTTGGTACCCTTAATGAACTTTGTTCCATATCATCCGATGTATAACATACTAAAATTTTCTAATTTTCCAGTAAGTATAAATATCTTTTTCAGTTAATACATGTATGTATGACTTTTGTTAAATAAGTAACACTAGGAAGAAGTAATAAGTGATACTTTTATAAACAAGCATGTTTTAGGTATATGAATGATTTGTGTTTACTTTTCCAAGAATATGTTTGAGTGTTTTACTTGCTTCTGAGTATCGAATGAACCTAGATGACCCAAAACCCCAACCGGTGGACCCGTATTGAATTAGAGTAACCTTACTACCCGAATGAACAAGTTTCAACGCCTTCCTTGAACTTGAACGAAACCCTAGGACTGTTTTATTAGGATAAATATTTCCCCTATTATAGAAAATCCCTAAGTATGATGTGAAGTTGAGTAATAAACTAAAAGAATGAACGATGACTAAATGAACGGACTGTGTTAGGTAAAGTGGGGTTAGCTCGGAAGCTCGAAGGTCGCCTTTGTTCTAAACAATCAAGAAGTTAAGCTTTATCTCTAAAAGTTTTCAGGTGGGTGACACTATTTGTAGAGTTAGTTAATGTTATATGGACTGTTGTCAGTTTTCTGAAACAAACGTAGTAAATATCAGTAAAAGACATGAACAATCTTATGAATGTGAATGTGAGTATGCGATTATAACAATGTGAGCATGTGGTATGTGATTTGTGAACTATGTGAAAGTTGTAAGGGAAGCTGGTGGAGGGATAAGGACAGAAAGGATAAGGACATGGTGGAGTCGCTACCAGTGCCCCCCAAACAGGGATAAGGATGTGGTTGAAAGAGTACCAGTGCCCCCAAATCTTTTAGGGACAAGGATGCGGTAGAGCGCTACCGGTGCCCCCCCAATACGGATAAAGATGTGGTTGAAAGAGTACCAGTGCCCCCATGTTTTTAGGGACAAGGACGCGGTGAAAATGTCACCGGTGCCCCCCATATGAATAAAAAATGAGATTGATGGGTCTTTGAGCCATATGATTGATGGGTCTTTGAGCCATATGATTGATGGGCCTTTGAGTCATATGAATGATGGGCCTTCGGACCATATGAATGCTTTGTTCTAAATCTGTGTTTATAAGTTTTATATTAAAGAAAATGAATACACGTGACCAAGAATTATAATGAACCAACTGAAAGGTGAAAATCTTAAAAGTATTATTATTTTGGATCTCCTGGCAATCTGTATAACAACATACAGGTTACCCGCTGAGATTTTATCTCACGCCCCTTTCTAAACAATTTCAGGTTATGATGATGAGGTCCGGGAGCTGCCGTAGATGACTACTTCCCACTCCCGCTTATTAATTAGATAAACTGTGTTTATCAAGATGGAGACAATATGTTATTTTAATACTACTGTTAATCTTTTGTCACTAATGTCTCGAGAGTTATACCTAGGACTCATCGGGATGTTCCCTATTAGTAATGGGATGATGGTTTTTATTAAGAATCAAACTGATGTTTTCTCAAATAAGTATTATGTTAAGTTCTTCCGCTGCATTTGTATAAATATATTTATTATTTTATCTTTTATAAGAAATTTTCTGGTTCAGTTTTTTTATGGTTCACTAAGTGATGACTCAAATTTAGGATGTTGTGACCTCAAAGGCCAACTTTCTGAATTCCGGGGTGTTACAATTTGATATGTCAAATCTAGAAGATTTGGTGTGGACATTACTTATGGGCCAAGTAACCTAATAGACTTTAGGGTTTCTGTTATTATAAATAAATCCTTGTACTCAGTATTGTAATACACACAGAAATATAGTGAAAAACTTCTGGCTTGGTTCGCCCCCAAACATAGTCATTATTGACGAACTGGGTAAATAAATTGGTGTTCCTATTTGTGCTATTTATTTTACAACACATTATCAGCATGAGTCTCCAACCAACTGAGTTATATTAATCGGTATGAATCTTTGATTAGACATGAAATTGTGATATTTTGGTGCCCGATTAGTCCATATTTTTAGCTTTTTTTGTGAGTATTTAGAGTTATTTGAGTAACATTTTTATAAACTCATCAATTTTTCTCTTTTGTGTTCATATTTGGAAAGAGGGTGAAAAAGGAGTTCATATGACTTTAAATCGTCCAAAACGGACTCCCGGTTGAGAAGATATTAAGGTTTTTCGAACAAGTGTACAACAGCCGAAAAGTGCTCGAGCTGGAGGCACTCGAGCGGAAAGTGCTCGACCTCCGACAGCTAAAGTTCCCTGAATGTTCTGTGAGCGAAAAGTGCTCGACCTGAGAGGGCTCGAGCGCCAAGTTTTTGAGAGGGGGCCTAGCTCAAGCGCCCTGAGCGTATTTTTCCCCTGTTTTCGCCCCAAATCATATAAATACCCATCTCAAGCCTATTTTTAAATACACACACATATTTGGACATAGTTTTCGAAGGGAAAGATCTTGGAGACATGATTTTGAGAGTTTGGCAAGGTTTTGAAGATTGTAATCGAGGTTTTTAGCATATGAATTCTTTAGATTAATTACTTCTTTGAACGGTTTAGATTTTCGTTTTGATTTCTTGAACTCTTGATATTCTCAGACCTAATTTTCCAGAATTTTATAGATTTGATTTTGAGACTTGATTTAATTGCTTTCATAATTAGTTGATGTTCTTGATTTCTTTCATAGTTTTTTTTTATGTTGATGATTGTTAATCTTATGATTGCTTTTATTCTTGAAATCACCATGTTAGGTGAACTCGTAGAATTAGGACGTTGGTACATAATTAGGATAATTCGTGATGTATAGTTTTAGTTCTCTTAATTATTGAATAATTCTAATAAACCCTAGACTGATCATAAAATTAAGTACGAAAATTGTTAGAGAGAAGACGGCCGCATCACTCTTTAATAATGAATAGGCTTAAGGAGAGAGTTTTTGAAGGGGTTTATAATCTATCGATTTATCTAGGGAGGACGGCAGCATCACCTTAGCTAAATTAGGGCCCCAATAATTAAGCACAATTCATATAATTTAATTAGTGGATTAGTGAAGTAGGTTGATAGAACTAAGTATTGGAATTAATTTTTTAGCTTTTATTCTTTCAATTCTAGTGCTAGATTAGGGAAGTTGATTGCCTAGTTTTAGTACACTTAGAATTATAACTTGAACATCACAATTATTTTAGTTAACGTACTAATTTCGTTAGTATACGTAGGGATTCCTATTCCGAGCATCACCACCATATTTGCATTTCCTATCGGAGTTAGAATAGTTTTTATTTCTTTTCGTTTGATAATTAGTAGAATATAGTTTAGGATTAGTTTAAACCAAACATCGCACTCATATTAGGTACAACACGTACATTTCCAGGAATTTATTCGCATACTAACTTTCCCTTGGGTTCGATACTACTTGGTCTTTATACTTGCTCATACTACAGTGATCCCATACTCTTGTGGGGTAACTACTAGTAAAGCAAGTATTTTGCATTCAAGTCAATGGCGCCATTGCCGGGGATGGCGATGTATGCTCATTGAGTTAAACTTGGAGATAGTTTAGTAGCTAGTGGTGAGTATTTTTCTTTTCTGTTTATTATTTATTTTCCAGTTGTATTTGATCTTTCTTTCTGAGTACTCTGGTATATGAAAATACGCTCAAAGGGAGAAATGAGCGAAGATAGAACGAAGCTAGACCCTGGGACGATTGCCAGAAGAAATCGAGCCTTCCAGAGAAGGATGACTACTGCAGCTGATAATAGGATGAATCTGAATATGGGCGGAGGACTGGATTTAGATGGAGAGGGCTGTAATTAGAATGAAGAACCAATAGAAGGAGTTCATGGATTGAATGGAGAGAAGCAAGTGCCCCCAGGGGGAAATGACAACCAGAACATCCCGATCCGAAACCAAAACCCACCTCTCAACAATAACCCCGCACCAAACTAGAACCAAATCATCAACCAAAATAACCAAAACCCAAATAACTCTTTCGACAATCCTGTCTACCAACACAACAACCCACCTTACCTGTAACGTCCCCACTTAAAATAGTACGGAAAATATGATGTGGCACAAGTAAGAACGTTACTAAAATAGTACTTTGTATTAAAATATACACACGCCACACATCTACACAGCGGAAGTAGTAAATGAGTATGACCGTAACTTAAGTTAAAATCCAAAATTCAAAATATTGTTCTTAAAACATAAAGTTTTTTAGAAGACTCCACAGCCCGCCGAGTTTATTCACCCACGTCCGGATCCACAGCATCTGTAAAAATTTAAAAGTGGAAGGGATAAGTGCTTGAAAACACTTAGTGGGAAACCTCTTGTTAATTGCACAAACTAAACATCAATTGTTTATAACATGTGAGCCCCCGAAATTTCACCGGGTATCTCCTTGGGTGGCGCGACCAACCCGTGGTGCCGGAGCGACCAGACTATCTCATTGCCAACATATAGTTGGACTATCTCAAGAGCCAGTCGATAGCGGGCCAGACTCAAAATATTTAACATTCAACATTTAGTAAGTGCAATTAAAATAATAATAAAACACTCGGTGAAGAGTGAAGTGATTCCCCACCTTGCAGGTTTGTATCTACAAGTAAAATTTTTAGAACTTGTGACTTATCCCTTAATTTTTTTAAATAAATCGTAAAATTCACATATTTAACTCGTACGATTGAATTCAAAACTCAATACATACTCAAATATTGTATAATAAAATACAAATATCAATTAAGTATGTAAAATCATCAAATAACAAGTTATAAATAGATATAGACAATAAAAATATAAACGGACCATTTCGAACTTTTCTTATACAAAAATTCAGTTTTTGTCAGTTTATACACCAAACTTTAAAAATTCATATTAAATCATCTATAGGTCTAAAAATTATGAAATTTTAACAGTAGATTTCCAAGGCAATAAAGTTTATCATCATATTTTTAGATTTCTCAAACTCCTTACCAATCATCACAAAATTCGTGATGATCACACTGCTATCGATTTTTTATCACTTAACTTTAAAAAATTCACCATAAATCAATCATAAGTCCAATACTTCTGAAATTTTAAACATGAATTACAAACTTCATGTAATTTATCAAATTACTTTGGTTTTCTATAAAACCTAACCGATTATCCTCAAATCATGGCAAACTTCTACTGTTCCTGTTACAGAGTCCAAAACCCTAGTTCAACTTTGAAACATCACCATACATCGAATACTATTCCAATAGCTTTGAAATATAAAACCTAAGTTCCATCACGAGTCTACTTTCACATATAAATATTTCAGAATTTTCCACCAGAGGAATTGGTCAAAACGAAATTTATACAAAAGTTAGCCCAGAAATTCGGTTTCATGCATACATGAAGAACATATCATCTTAAATCCACTTTAAACCAAATAATTTCATGATTGCTACTTCTAATGCATAGATAATCAAGTAATAAACATGATTTTGTTCATAACATATGAAGAAATTGAATTAAACATTCAAAATGTGAAGTAAAACATATATATCATGCAAATCACTTATCATAACTTAATTTCTTATCGTTTAATTCACATTTCATGCATAAACTTCATACTATAATTTAAATAGTCACTTATTCAAGAAGAGAAACTTACTTAGAGATTGGTAGCTAAAGGTAATTCCTTCCCCTTCCGTTGCAAAATCTAAGTGTAAGAGTAGTAGTATTTATGTAATTTTCTTTAAACTTTTTCTTATGAATATTTTTGCATGAATGATCATGTATTTATAGTAGAAGCCAGCCTTGGAGGCTACTCCATCCCCTCTTGGCCGACTTTGAGGAAGGTTGTAGAGTAATCTTGGAGGTTAGTTTAATAAACACATGTCATCTTAAGGTTAGTTGTTAATTTTGACTTTTGTTCTCCTAATTTTGACTTTAATTCTTGAAGTTTCAATACTTTTCCTAATACTTCTCTATTTGGCCAAAATTTTATGGAGATTTCAAGAGAATTCTTGTGTCTTGTAGTCATGACACATGTATGCATTGTATTTAATAAGTAAAAATTATGATTTTTCTAAAATTATTTATTAATTTTAAGGTACATTATGCATAAAATTTACCTATACTATCTTATGTAATAAAATTAAAACTCTTCTAGGACTCTAAATAAATTACAAAGTCTATATATACTAATCATAGAAAATATCGAGTAATCAATACTTAATTCGTTTCTTAAAGAAACATTCATTTTACAACTTATAACTTATGAAATAAATTACTATACTTAAGGACTACATTAATTCCTAAATTAGACACTTTAAGACATAAAATAAAGAACATATAAAAATTATAAAGTCTCAAGAATAAGCATGTATTGAGCAAATAATACGTTAATTGTAAATATCGAGTAATTAAAACATATATGTGTCTTTGCATAAATTTGGATGTAAATGCGTCACATAGATTCATGAAGAATTATAAAGTATTTAGTATATCAGATAATATCATGAAAACCTAGGGTATTACATTACCCATACACATATCCACCCTACTATCCACCATACTATCCTCCACAACCTATTCATAACCAACCACAAATCCCACAGTTCTCTCCACAACCAGTCTACCAACTGCAAGTACCCCAGAATGCAGATCCTTCTGGTATGGCGATTAGAAGAAGGTTTGAGGCTCAGCCTCAACTATATTACGATGGTGTAGCTATGCCACCAGTTGAGGCAAATAACTTCACTATTTCTCCTGGAATTTTGAAGATGCTCGTGGAGAACCAGTTTAAGGGAGAAGTAGGGAAGGACAACCCCCACACCCATTTGAGGAATTTCCTGATGATAACCTCTACTTTTCACTACAATGGGATGTCTGAAGAAGCAAAGAGGCTCAGATTATTCCAGTTCTCTCTAACTGGAATAACTAAAGAGTGGTACGTTAACACGCTTCCACGTGGGGGGGGAGGGTGTGAATACATGGGCTGAGCTCGAGCGTCTGTTCCTTGAGTATTTCTACCCTCCGTCTAGAACGGTGATTGCGAGGAAGGAGATCTCCTCATTCAAGCAGAAACCGGGAGAAGAATTGAGTCAAGCTTGGGAGCGATTCTCTAACATGTTGATTGAGTGCCCGCAGCATGAGTACAATGAGGGAGATATTATGGCCTACTTCTATTGTGGGGCTTACAAGGCCGGTAAAGGCCATCTCGATGCATGTGCGAATGGAGCATTCTTAAATAGAAGCGCAGCTGAGTGCAGACAGATAGTAGAGGACATAGTGAAGAATGCGGGGTAGTGGAATGAAGATCAGGAGAATCAGAGAGTCTATCAGATGGAAGACAGCGAGGGGACTAGAAAACTGCTCATGACTATGATGGAAAAGATTAGTAATTTGGAGGTTGGGCAAAGTTTGAGTGGTGGAAGTAGTACTTTGAGTGAGAAAGTTGATCAGCCAGGATGCCAGCAAGTGGAGGCCAACTATATGGGAAGGCCTAATTATAATCAGGGTGGTTATCAACAAGGTGGAAATCAGTAGGGGCGACCTTTCTAAGGTCAACCGTCTGTACCACCGGGTCCACAGCCTCCTCGGAATCAGTGGAGAAATAATCAGGAATACCAAGGAGGGCAGCAGCCAACTTAGAACCAGAAGAGGAAGAACGATAACTTCTCCTATAGCAATCCGAAAGCCGGAATAAATGTACTACTAGATGTAGATCCAGGTTCGAAACTCCCAGGGGGAGAAGGCGGTGCCTCCACCGGTGAGATGTTACATGTTATTCTGCAGAAGGTGGAAGAGGGTAGTAAGAGGTTGGCCTTTTTAGAGTACGATGTGAAGGAGATGAGTAAGAAGAATGACCAAAGGGATCAAGAACTTCAGAGGAGGGACATGAACCTCAATAGAATTCAGCAAGTGAACAACAGGCAGTTCACTTCCATGGAGTTTCAAATCAGCCAGATCGTGAAAACGTTGGGTAAAGAGCCGGGTAAATTTCCTTCTATGCCGGAAGGTAACCTGAAAGAGCAATGTAAAGCGATTCAGTTGAGAAGTGGTACCAAGTATGATGGTCCACCATTACCTGCTGATGTGGAGGAAGTCCATAGAGAGATTGAGAAGGAGAGCCATAAGGAAAAGGTGGAAGAAGAATGGGTTCCTAAGTGGAAGAAAGCTAAGCAAAACGTGAAGGAAACCGAGCGAGGTGAATGGGGGTGCCAAAATCAGTGATTCGGTACCATATCCGCAGCGGTTCATAATGAAGAAGTTGGATGAAAAATTCGCTAAGTTTCTTGAGGGCTTCAAGAAGTTGCATATCAACATCCCATTTTATGGTGCTTTGGAGCAGATGCCGAACTATGTCAAGTTCCTGAAGGACTTGATTGCAAAGAGGAGAAGAGTGGACGGGCCCGAACTCGTGCAGCTGAACCATAAGGTGAGTGTTATGGTGCACAAAGTGCTTCCCCCGAAGTTGAAGGATTCCACTAACTTCACAATCTTGTGTGACATCGGGAGTAGAGTCAAGAGGGGAGCGTTATGCGATCTTGGGGCGAGCATAATGTTGGTCCCAAAAATATTATTAGCGGAAAGCGTTTTATACTTAATTTTAAGAAAAACCTCTTTTAAAGTGCTAAAACTAATTATGCAGAAATTAAAAATAAAAATAGTAAATAAAATAGACACGAGAATTTTATAGTGGTTCGGTTATAACGATCCTACGTCCACTCTTCCTTTCACCAAAGGGGTCTCACTCACCAACAACCTTACTTACTACTGGAATTGGGAAGTACCAGCTCCTTCGTACAACTTACAACAACCCTTCTATGTGATGAGTGGGTTGAGTAATGTTTTCAACTACAACTCCTAAAAGAGTAGATATACTTGTATGAACAAGGTGAGTGTATGGTGTGTTCGTGTGTTTCTCTATCTTTTGTGCTCTCTTACTTGTCTTTCTTGTATGAACTCAGCACCATGCACTCCTATTTATAGGTGTCAAATAACTAGCCGTTGGAAGCTAGAAATTCAAACATCTATAAATTAAGGAATATAATCAATCATCTTGATTGACTGTATGATTAATTGGTTGACTCTTTCTTTGATTGATTCTTCTTTGATCTACAAGCAATCTTCCTTGATATCAGTTAACTTCCCCTACTTGGCTCTTCTTATCTTTGGATCACAAGATCTTCTTGGTAGAGTAGTTTGGTAGTACACCTTTTCTTGTCTACCTCATCTGGTCTTCTACTCATCTGGTCCTCTACCTCATCTGGTCCTCTACCCCATCTGGTCCCGTACCTCATCTTGTCCCGACCTCATCTTGTCCGGAACTCATCTTGTCCAAGACTCCTCTTGTCCAAGACTCATCTTGTCCAAGATTCCTCTTGTCCAAGACTCCTCTTGTCTGGAACTCCTCTTGTCCGAGACCCCTCTTGTCCGAGACTGCTCTTGTCTGGAACTCCTCTTGTCCGAGTCCCCTCTTGTCCGAGACTGCTCTTGTCTGGGACTCCTCTTGTCTGGAACTTCTCTTGTCGGGGACTCCTCTTGTCTTGTCTAATTCCCTTCCCCTTTAGCCTAAGACTTATTCTAGTCCTAGACTAGTCTGCAGCTGACTAGCAGGTTCAGTTGCTCCTATTATAAGTTCTTGTGTTAAAATCTTCAAAACATCTAATCTATCCCAACATATAAATCTTATGCCATTGTCGCTTTTTAAGAAGTTGAATGGAGATGAACTTCAACCGATAATGATGACTCTTCAACTCGCTGATAGGTCTATCATAAGACCTCAAGGTGTGGTTGAGGATGTCCTTGTAAAGGTGGCGGATCACGTGTTTCCAGCTGATTTTGTAATCCTTGACATGGAGGAGGACGAGCAAGTGCCCTTGATTTTGGGATGACTTTTCTTAGCTACAGCCGGGATAGTATTGGATGTGGAAACAGGAAGATCACTGTGAAGGTGGATGATCAAGAAATGAAGATCTCCCTCTATGAGGCCATGAAACATTCAATGGAGAAAGATAGCGAAGAAGTGAAGTGTGTAGACGTGTCCCAAGTGGAGGAAAAAGAAGGAGTAGATTTGGAGAAGTAAAAAATCAGAAAGTTTCTCGACAAGACACTTCCGTGGAAAGCTAAAAATAAATTGAAACCACCACTAGAGGTGAAGAAGGTATTTAAGAGTGGATCCCTTGAGATTGAGAAGGAGGATGAGAAGGGATTCATGGTAAATGGGCATCGAGTAAAGAAATTCTACAACTTCTCTTATGAGAATAAGGGAGGTACCTTTGAGTCTCATGACCCATGAGCTCCTTTGAGCTCGGTTCGGCATTTAGACCATAAAACTAGCGTTGAATGGGAGACAACCAATTTTTACTTGCTTTTGAGTGTTTTTAATGTTTGAGTGTGATATCTATGAATCTTGTGGTTTTTAACCTCGTTCTTGAGTGATTTGATTGTAGGTTTGCATTGAGGGTGCATGAGTTTCAAGGAGAATTATAGTGGGGAGCAACTCAAGGGAATTACATGGACATGCTTGATTTCTATGTGTCAATCGGTATTATACGTATGAGGTAACCCTGAACCCTAAACTTAGACCGCTTCACAAAGTCGAAGTTTGGGGGGGGGAGTGTGTATAAGTTTTATGGTGATACATATGCACCGGCGCACTCGAGAGGTTTAATTGACATTGCACAGGCGCACACTCTTTCGTTGAGTTGAGTTAAGTTAAGTTATATATTGTGCATTGATAGGTATTTGAGCTGCTGATGTGAACTAATTCAGTGCTACTAATTGTTTTCATGTTTATTAACTCTTCTTTGCTTATTGATTGATATCATTGAGTGTGGAATTATGGGTTGGTAATTGTGAATTTGAATTAGGACTAGATTATGTGAGTGTAGTGAGTAGAGTTGATTTGAAAGGGAATTTGTACACTTACGAAGTTTCCTTTTGAATACTTGTGTGGTAGTGATGAGAATTCACTAGGTCTAGCATGGATGTGAAAGTCGTGAGATTTGAGCCTTATAAGAGATTAAAATTCATTAAAATGATCTCATTATTTGTGAGTGGATCTTCACCTTAGAGGTGCTAGAACTTGTGGGTACTCTCGCTTCTTGATTGTATCTAGTATGAAATGCCGGTAGTGATTTAAGGCCGTCTTTGAATTGATAAGTCACTTAGCCAAAATAAGTCTACCAATGACATTAATCCCTTGTTAGCCCGTTTGATCCTGAGCCTATTATTTGCTAGCACATTTGAATTTATCCAATTCCTAAATTCTTTTTGTCCCAATTTGAGTGGAGAATAGGAAAAGTTGTGAATGAGAAGGGGTTTGAGTTAAGAATGTGGAATTGTTTATGGTTGAGTGAGTATGAGAAAAGGAATAATGAATTTTTGAGTAGTGGGGAAGAACAAAAAATTGAGAATGAGCAAAAGAAAATATGAGCTCATGGAGAGTTTGAGGAAAAGGAAGTGCATTGATTGAAAAAAAAAAAGTGAAAAGAGTTGAAGGCACATTCATGCTTGATCACCGAGGGCACATTCATGCTTGATTTACTGAGTTTTTATTGATTATCCATGAGTAGGATGAAGGGGTGAGTTTGTGTACGGGTGATCGATCTTTGAAGCTTGAAAACTATTACTTGAATGATTTGTTAATTTGATTCATTTCTAACAATTTCACTTGACTTATTATTTCATTGCTTGAGAACAAGAAATATGGTAAGTTTGGGGGGGGGGGGGGGTTGATTAGACGTGAAATTGTGATGTTTTGGTGCATTTTTTGTGAGTATTTAGAGTTATTTAAGTAACATTTTCATAAACTTATCAATTTGTCTCTTTGGTGTTCATATTTGGAAAGAGGGAGAAAAAGGAGTTCGTAGGACTTTGAATCGAACAAAACGGACTCCCGGTTGAGAAGATATGAAGGTTTTTCAAACAAGTGTACAGCAGCCGAAAAGTGCTCAAGGTGGAGGCACTCAAGCGGAAAGTGCTCGACCTCCAACAGCTCGAGCGCCCTCAATGTTCTGTGAGCGAAAAGTGCTCGACCTGAGAGGGCTCGAGCGCCAAGTGCACGAGCGGGGACCTAGCTCTAGCGCCCTGAGCGTATTTTTGCCCTGTTTTCGCCTCAAATCATATAAATGTCCGTCTCAAGCCTATTTTTACAGACACACACATATTTGGACATAGTTTTCAAAGGGGAAGAGCTTGGAGACGTGATTTTGAGAGTTTTGCATGGTTTTGAAGAATGTAATCGAGGTTTTTAGCATACGAATTCTTTAGATTAATTACTTCTTTGAACGGTTTAGATTTTCGTTTTGATTTCTTGAACTCTTGATATTTTCAGACCTACTTTTCTAGAATTTTATAGATTTGATTTTTAGACTTGATTTAATTTCTTTCATAATTAGTTTATGTTCTTGATTTCTTTCATAGTTTTAATTATGTTGATGATTGTTAATCTTATGATTGCTTTTATTATTGAAATCACCATGTTAGGCTAGAACCCTTGTATGCTTGGGAAATGATGAACTCGTAGAATTAGGATGTTGGTACGTAATTAGGATAATTCGTGATGTATAGTTTTAGTTCTCTTAATTATTGAATAATTCTAATAAACCCTAGAATAATCATAGAATTAAGTACGAAAATTGTTAGAGAGAAGACGACCGCAACACTCTTTAAGGAGAGGGTTTTTGAAGGGGTTTATAATCTACCGGTTTATCTAGGGAGGACGGTCGCATCACCTTAGCTAAATTAGAGCCCCAATAATTAAGCACAATTCATATAATTTAATTAGTGGATTAGTGAAGTAGGTTGATAGAACTAAGTATTGAGATTAATTCTTGAGCTTTTATTCTTTCAATTCTTGTGCTAGATTAGGGAAGTTGATTGTCTAGTTTTAGTACACTTAGAATTATAACTTGAACATCACAATTATTTTAGTTAACGTACTAATTCCGTTAGTATACGTAGGGATTCCTATTCCGAGCATCACCGCCATATTTGCATTTCCTATCGGAGTTAGAATAGTTTTTATTTCTTTTCATTTGATAATTAGTAGAATATAGTTTAGGATTAGTTTAAACTAAACATCGCATTCATATTAGCTACGACATTTCTAGGGATTTATTCGCATACAAACTTTTCCTTGGGTTCGATACTACTTGGTCCCTATACTTGCCCATACTACAGTGATCCCATACTCTTGTGGGGTAACTACTAGTAAAGCTAGTATTTTGCGTTCAAGTCAATCTTAATTTCTTCTCTTTATTGTGGTAATTATCCGAATAATTGTGCAATCGAATATATATATGCTATTGTGCCGTGAATATATCAACCATGTCTTTTAAATTCATTGATGTGTGTTTTGATATAAAAAGTTATATATACCTGAATATATATACACCCATGCAACAATATATATACATATGCATTTATGATCGGAAGTTCGATACTCCAGTGGTGCGCGTGGATCGCGACGGTGCTGGACGCCCATGAATAAAGGAGTGATCGTCAGTGCTCCCATCGAGCCGATGCCTCCTCAGTCCGATCGGATCGAAAGGAGCGACAGAGCCTGTAAGGCCGTCCCCTTCGACAAGGCGGCAACGGACCCTGGAAGGCCGTCCCCTTCGACAAGGCGGCGATGGAGCCAGGAAGGCCATCCCTTTCGACAAGACGGTGACGGGGCCTAGAATATCATCCACTTCGACAAGTCCAATTCCATCATTGATTCCCCGAAGCAGCCAACAAGACTTCGCCTCTCCTCTCCAGCGTCGACCCCGTGGCTCGGTGGATTGCATCGGTCATGGCTGCAAAATTCTCGGCAATATGCAGTCGTCGAAACCGTTGGTCGTAGCGCTGCCGAGCGCCAGTTACGATGTGAAGGAGGTGATGCGCCTAGCGGCATGATCGCTGCATGATAGAGGCGGTGCGCCTAGCGGTGTGATCTATGTATGATAGAGGTGGTGCACCTAGCGGTGCGATCGCTGCGGTGAAAGGTCAGTCGAAGGTCACCATCTCGGCCGATCGAAGATTTGATCCGCTGTCGCTGCAATTTTCCTCTCAAAATTAAAAGGATTTTGGGCCTTTAATTTAATTAACCTGGGTCGAATTTCAAAGAAAAAAAAATATATTGGGTTGTTCATATCAGTCCTGGGCCAAAAACATGGATTTTTCTTTTTGGTCTTTTTTGTTTCTTTTTTGGTTGTAAATAGAAATGAATAAATAAAGGAATAAAAATATTAAGCACAAATTCCTTTTAGAATTAATTTTATATTAGTTCTCAAAATATTAAATAAGGCCCAAATTTAATTTATGTGATTAATTACTATATGTGCATGTTATACATGATAATTGCTCATGCATGCATTTTTATTTTTGCACATAGTTTTTATATTATAGTCCGCATATATTATCTGGGTAGGCAGCGCCCAGTAATTATCGGACCGTAAATCATATTTGGGTAGACGACGCCCAATATGTGCTCCTATGTGTTAGAACATGATCTAGTAAATCCTTATTTCTCCATTGTCAATAAAAGGTCACAAAACTGACCATGTCACTTTAAATATTATAGTGAAAAACTCCTGGCTTTGTTCGCCCCCAGACGTAGTCATTATTGATGAACTGCGTAAACAAATTAGTGTTCCTGTTTCCGCTATTTATTTTACAACAGGAATCAATTTGAGACAATTTATCTTGATTTGAGGAATCAAGTTCGAAGAAGTTTCTACCGTGATTTGAAGCTCTATAAATGTGGACACCGGTTGAGAGTCAATCCACCACTCTACAAAGGGTATCTCATTCTCTGTGAAATATAAAACAAATTTTCATCTCACTCTTCATATGATTTCTTTGGTGCATTGGTTGAGTCTAGCAATTGGTTCTAACTACGAAAGGTTTGAATATTTATTTCTTGAGAAGTCTAACATATATAGACGAGCAAATGATTTATTACTACCTAGCTAGTCCATAATTAAAATTCAAATTCTCAGTTATTTCTTTTATTTTTGTTCACTTTTACCATCTTTATTAGCGAAGTTTCCAACAACTTTAAACTTAATTTTATTCAATTTTTGATATGGTTTATTGGATCATTTGACAATGATATTTGTTGTAAAATAAAGAGCGCAAACAAGAACTTCGATTTGTTTACCCAGTTCGTCATGAATAACTACATCTGGGGGCGTACCAAGCCAGAAGTTTTTCACTATATTTTATGTGTATGTACATGTGTGTGTTACA
The DNA here is from genome assembly GCA_947034835.1 of Ballota nigra. Lineage (NCBI taxonomy): Eukaryota > Viridiplantae > Streptophyta > Magnoliopsida > Lamiales > Lamiaceae > Ballota > Ballota nigra. The sequence continues at coordinate 17,391,900 of OX344720.1, read as the reverse complement.
ATACTGAGTACAGGGATATATATATAATACCAAAACCCTAAAGCCTATAAGGCTACTTGGCCCATAAGTAATGTCCACATGAAATCTTTTGGATTTGACATATCGAATCTTCTAAATTTACAACACTCCCCCTTGGACATTACTACGTAATGTTCATGTCACGTCAAAAACTCCATAGACTAGGTTGCCAGAATAAAATATTCGACTGGGGAAAGAGTACAACTATTGATCTTTCGAATCCAATCTTCAGGATTTTTTTGATGTTGTTACTCCCCCTGAAGACAACAACTTTCAAGTCTTCACATCCAAATACCATAAACATAATTTTCAAAAGTAGATTTAGGTAGGGACTTAGTGAACAGATATGCTGGATTGTCACTAGATCGCACCTATTGTATGGTAATTTCGTCACTCTTCTGGAGTTCGTATGGGAAGAAGAATTTCAGGGAAATATGTTTCGTTAAGTTCCTCTTAGCGTACCTGTTGTTCATTTGAGCAATACAAATTGTGTTGTTTTCATCGACGATAGTGGGGAATGTATCATTTAATGGATCTCCATGAGATCACAATATCACAACAAAGAAAAATATAATCAGTCTGAGATATCATAGAATGTGTTTAACATCATTCCAATGTCTCCTTCTGGGAGAAGCGCTATATCTCACAAGAAAATTTACCGCAAATGCATTGTCCGGACTGGTGCAGTTTGCGAGATAAAGCATGCACCAAATAGTGCTTAGATAAGGAACTTCTGGTCCTAGAATATCCACTGCATCTTCTTTGGGCCTAAAAGGGTTCTTATCCACTTCAAGGGATCGAACTACCATAGGTGTACTAAGTGGATGAGATTTATCCATCTAGGATCTCTCAAATAACATTTTCAAGTAGGTTGAATCGTGTATAAAATTCACTCGTCCTTCAGGGAGAGATCATATTCATTTTTCCTTCAGGGAAATATTCGAATTAATTTTCCTTCCAGGAAATACTTAAATTTAATTTTCCTTCAGGGAAATGTTTTTATTTTTCCTTCATGGAAATTCTTGAATCAGTAGGTCGAGACTATACTTGGTTTTGTCCAAGATTTTCATTTTGAATTAAGCTTTAAAGATTGAACTGGCCTCTTCAATCTCTTTGTATGTTCTGATTATGTTTAGGCCATCAACATAGACGGAGATTATATAAGAACCACTTTGCGATTTCTTTATAAATACACAAGGGAAAGCTTCAAATTACCAAGGAATTTTGGATGAAAATTATGGTAGAACATTTGTGCTGATAACGTGTTGTAAAATAAAGAGCGCAATCAAGAACACTGGTTTGTTTACCCAGTTCGTCATGAATGACTACATCTGGGGGCGTATCAAGCCAGGAGTTTTCCACTATATTTTATGTGTATGTAGATGTGTGTGTTATAATACTGAGTACAGGGATATATATAATATCAAAACCCAAAAGCCTATAAGGCTACTTGGCCCATAAGTAATGTCCACATCAAATCTTCTGGATTTGACATATCAAATCTTCTAGATTTACAACAATATTATATGAGATAACGCCCACAAAGAGATCACTTTATGTAAAAGGTTGGCAAAACTGGTCTGAAATAATTATAGGGATATCTTCTATTATAATTTTTTTTTTAAGTATAAATTACAAAATGTTTAAAAAAGAAACTCTAATTACAAATTGATTCAAAATAATTTGCACAGATATTTATTTTGCGCTTCTGTATAAATATTTTTTATGTGTATGTGTAAATATTATTTGTTGGTCCCAAGTGGTGAACGTTTAGGGGATGAATAAATTGTGTATATAACTAAAAAATTGAGGCATCCAATATTTAAGGTAATTACAATGTTGACTATTTATTCCCCTATTATACTAATAGAGAGTTTGAGATTATTGAATTGTCACTTTGTGGTTGATTTTGCTTATGTGTTGAATGCTGAGAACTTTCAGTCTTATGTGGCATGATTACATGTCACTTTATCTTATGTGTTATTAACATGGTATTGTAGTCTTTCATAAGAAGAAGTCTAATAAAAAAATTAATTTAGTAGGGTTTGACCAAAGGACCTTTTTTTAATATATTTACCAATTAAGCTAACTATAAATCATTATTTGATTTGAATATTTATTGTATAGAACTTGAGTAAAAAATATATGTATCTTTTTTGTTAAATACTCTGGATTATTTACAATTTAATTATCCCAAACACTATTTTTTTATTCCTTCTTTGTTTTTTTTTCCATAATATTTTAGTGTTGTTCCTCGATTATTTGTCCACACATAAATGTCGAATTGTTAATATTCGGCGATAAGTTTATTTTCAAAGATATTTTTTTTCTTCTTATAAACTATACTTTCTTTTTTACTCTCTTCTTTTATTTTGACGATATTATGATTATTTTATATATATATTGCAAATTGATGGGTGCAAGGAGAATTTTAAGATTATCTCTGATGTGTGTTTTTTATTTAAATTTCATTTCCAGTGATAATCATTTTTTTAAATAAATTGTATTATATAACGTTATAATATTGAATAATGTAAATTAATTTTGCGAACAACCCGCGTAAAACGAGGTATAGTCATCTAGTTTTGTATATTACTCAAACAAATTTATACATATGTAACTAAAGTTTTGCTTATTTTACGTGGGGGTTATTTATAGGAGTATGTATACAGTGAAATTGGTTCATACATGAATTATTGAAGGGTATTAGTTATTTTCACTAAAGAATATTAGTTGTTTTCATTGAAGGGTATTAGTTGTTTTCACTGAAGAGTCTTAGTTTGTTTTCACTGAACAACTAAGACTCTTCAGTTAAATAAGTAATACTCTTCAGTGAAAACAACTAATACTCTTTAGAGAAAACAACTAATAATACCCTTTAATAATTCATATATGAACTGGTTTCACCCTATACTTTGTCTATTTATATAGGGTTTAATTTTTAAATTTTTTGACGGATTTGATAGTTATTGTAGATGATCATAGTTATTTGAAAAAAATATTAAATTACCAATTAAATTTTCCAAATGTATTTTTGTTTAAAAAAATCAACTTTAAATTTTAACTACTAACATATATATATATATATATATATATATATATATTATGACTTTTACATAAATAACTAATTAGGAAATGTATTTTCATCCAAATTAACTTTATGTAATAATTGATTTATAATTAGTTTTTTAATTAAATAACTGATAATTAAGTTTGTAAATTATTGATTGATAATTAAATTTGTATTATGGCTAACTTTGCAAAGGAAGATAAATAGCATAATGAGAGTAATATTACAATTGCATTACTTAATAAATGATTGAATGATAATCGAATAATTGATTGATTGATCAGATTTTAATATTAAATGAGTCAAGGGATAAATTACTTTAAATTTAAGATGGTATGGGGGGACGGGAGGATTTGAGAAGATATGATCACCGCGATCGCCGGAGGAATATCAACGCCATCCAGGCAAATGATCAATCTGTGATGTCTTGGGCGCCTAAGGCTGAGTATCCAGGATCTTTTGATTCACTGTTGGTGCCCAATTTTTAGGGTTTGTCTATTTATTCTCTTGCATCGCTCCTAGTTGAGCCGTGAGTTTTGTTTATATACACTCTTATTTTCGGTTTCGTATTACTATTGATGTTTCGATATTATGGAGAGAATGATCAAAAGCCTGAGTTTGGAGGAGGATGAAGACTTGATTCTGGAAGACGAAGAGGTACTCGGCGCTGATGGAGATATCAATTTGTGCCTGGTTGGCCGGTTCTTAACGGATCAACCCTACAACTTTAATCTCATGAAAAACAGGATGACGATGATTTGGAAGCCAAAAAATGAGTTATGTTCAAGAACAATGGGGATGGTCGAATGACCATTCAATTTTATCACAAAATTGATCTGGATCGAGTGATGGATGGTGGGTCGTGGTCTTTTGACAATTATCCTTTGATCACTCACAAACTCTACGTTGGGGATATACCTTCGAAGGTCCCACTAAACAAGATTACATTCTGGGTACAGATCTCTGACATCCCCCATGGGAGTTTTATTGAAAAAGTAGGAAAGGCGCTGGGGAATTTCATAGGCACATTCCTGGCTTATGATGAATCAAACAAACGATCTACGTGGAAACCCTATATGCGGATCAAAGTGGAGGTCAATGTGGAATTCGCGTTGAAGCGTTGGAAAAAATATCATAATGGGAGGGGGTGTATCAACTCAAGTTAATTTTCAATACGAGTGGCTCCAGACGCACTGTTTCATCTGTGGACGTTTGGGGCATTCAGAACGGTTCTGCGATGTGATCTACAATGCTCATGATACAGATATTCCAAGAGAATGGGGCACTTTTCTTAAAGCTCCGAGTAGGCGCAATATTGCTCTTGGAGGAGAAAAGTGGCTGAAGGCTGAAGGGTGGAAATGGTGAAGGAATGGCGAATTGTTGGGATATGGTTTAGTTTTGATGATTTTCCAAAACAACATGTAATAGGTTTGAAAGCAGTCAGGATAGTATCTTTTATTCAGGTCAAACTAGGTCATTTCTCAGTAAGAATAGGTTGTCAGTTAAGGGAACACTCAGTTGAGGGGGAACTCAGCGAGGGGGAACTCAGCAACACAGCCTGAGGATATCAAGATGACATAAAAAAGAACTGACTAAAGCCTTGCTAGAGACCTGAATCAGAAGAGAAGCCTGAAGGATGTCCCACTGAGTGTAAACCGGGCTGATCTAAGCTAAGTCAGGTGGACCACTTAGTGAAGAGCATGATCAAGAGGATCGGTGCTGCACCAAGTAGGCCCTGAAGGAGTCAGGCTACTGTGGTCAGGGAACTTTGTCATTCAGCCTTATGACAAAGTTCTTGGAATGATCTTCAAACAGTCCCTGAAGGACAACTACACTGAAGACGTTCAGTCCACTGAAGATCATCAGTCAGTGAAGGAGGAAGCTACCTAAAGTCAGTGGGTCTTGGTCAACCCACTGAGTCAAAGATCCGTGAATCCAGGCCATGTGGACCAATCAGCACGAGGCTGCAACTCTGACACTGACAAAGGCCGCATTCCAAGAAAAGTGGTTGAAACCATTAATTGTATGGATTCAAATGTAATTTCCTCCAACGGTTACATTTGAATCCACACTATAAATACAAGCTCATAGCTTCATTGTAAGGGTGTGTGAAGAAAGAAAAAAATCAACACCTACAAGCTATAAGAGTGTGTGAGTTGTTAGGGAGTCATAAGGAAGTGTTGCTCACACCCACGACACTGACCTTTAGGGTTATCACTTATATTCATTGAGTGTCAAGCTTGTAACTCTTAGCTTAGAGAGGTTTTCCTAATCTTAGCTTTAAGGCTAACACATTGTAAAGGAAAACCTCACCTAGTTGGAGAAAACAAACCAAACTAAACCCTTTCAGAAGAATGTTAGGTTTGTAGTGAGGTGAGGAGAGGCAGCCCAGGGAGTGGCGTGAGTCCAGTTGTAAGTGCACATTAGCACGTTAAAAACAAGAATCCCAGTTAGTGGATTTCCTGTTAAATCAGGCCCGTGGATGTAAGAGCTTGAGTCTCTGAACCACGTTAAACTGAGCGTACTTATCTTTAAAAGTATTTACTATAGTGTTGTGAAAATCTGCTCACTGAGAGCATTGTTAAAAAGGAAACACTTTAGTTAAGTATTCAGGTCAGGGAGATTCCTCTCACTGACCAGTTCAGGCAACGCACTCGAGAGTTCAGTATCTCGAGTCACTGTGTTGCTAAGAGCATGAGCCTTCAAGTCTCACTGACTTGGTAGCTCAGCCTCTTAGCAACGCAGTGACTTGAAGTGAAACATCTCGAGTCACTGCCTTGTTACGAGACTGAGCTTGCAAGTCAGTTGCACTAACTTGATTGCTCTGACTCGTAGCAATGCAGTGACTTGAGTATTATTCACTCCTGCTGAGCTCTCTGAGGTTAAAGGTTTAAAAAAAAAATTTGCTCCTGAATTCCCATTTTGCCCTTCGAAAATGGGACCATCAATTGGTATCAGTGCGGGTTATTCACATGACCAATGATCCAATTTTGTTAAGAAAAATGGTCAACCGAATAGATCATAAATGTTTTAAACTATGGGAATTTCTGCATATTTCAAACTATTACATGTGTTCTGACATTATTCTTGTAATATAAAATCTTTTGGTTAAAAGTTTTGGAATCATCAAAAAGGGGGAAATTGTTGGGATATGGTTTTGTTTTGATGATTTTCCAAAACAACATGTAATAGGTTTGAAAGCAGTCAGGATAGTATCTTTTGTTCAGGTCAGACTAGGTCATTTCTCAGTAAGAATAGGTTGTCAGTTGAGGGAACACTCAGTTGAGGGGGAACTCAGCGAGGGGGAACTCAGCAACACAGCCTGAGGATATCAAGATGACATCAAGAAGAACTGACTAAAGCCTTGCCAGAGACCTGAATCAGAAGAGAAGCCTGAAGGATGTCCCACTGAGTGTAAACCGGGCTGATCTAAGCTAAGTCAGGTGGACCACTCAGTGAAGAGCATGATCAAGAGGATCAGTGCTGCACCAAGTAGGCCTTGAAGGAGTCAGGCTACTGTGGTCAGGGAACTTTGTCATTCAGCCTTATGACAAAGTTCTTGGAATGATCTTCAAACAGTCCCTGAAAGACAACTACACTGAAGACGTTCAGTCCACTGAAGATCATCAGTCAGTGAAGGAGGAAACTACCTAAAGTCAGTAGGTCTTGGTCAACCCACTGAGTCAAAGATCCGTGAATCCAGGCCACGTGGACCAATCAACACGAGGCAGCAACTCTGACACTGACAAAGTCCGCATTCCAAGAAAAGTGGTTGAAACCATTAATTGTATGGATTCAAATGTAATTTCCTCCAACGGTTACATTTGAATCCACACTATAAATACAAGCTCATAGCTTCATTGTAAGGGTGTGTGAAGAAAGAAAAAAATCAACACCTACAAGCTATAAGAGTGTGTGAGTTGTTAGGGAGTCATAAGGAAGTGTTGCTCACACCCACGACACTGACCTTTAGGGTTATCACTTATATTCATTGAGTGTCAAGCTTGTAACTCTTAGCTTAGAGAGGTTTTCCTAATCTTAGCTTTAAGGCTAACACATTGTAAAGGAAAACCTCACCTAGTTGGAGAAAACAAACCAAACTAAACCCTTTCAGAAAAATGTTAGGTTTGTAGTGAGGTGAGGAGAGGCAGCCCAGGGAGTGGCGTGAGTCCAGTTGTAAGTGCACATTAGCTCGTTAAAAACAAGAATCCCAGTTAGTGGATTTCCTGTTAAATCAGGCCCGTGGATGTAAGAGCTTGAGTCTCTGAACCACGTTAAACTGAGCGTACTTATCTTTAAAAGTATTTACTAAAGTGTTGTGAAAATCCGCTCACTGAGAGCATTGTTAAAAAGGAAACACTTTAGTTAAGTATTCAGGTCAGGGAGATTTCTCTCACTGACTAGTTCAGGCAACGCACTCGAGAGTTCAGTATCTCGAGTCACTGTGTTGCTAAGAGCATGAGCCTTCAAGTCTCACTGACTTGGTAGCTCAGCCTCTTAGCAACGCAGTGACTTGAAGTGAAACCTCTCGAGTCACTGCCTTGTTACGAGACTGAGCTTGCAAGTCAGTTGCACTGACTTGATTGCTCTGACTCGTAGCAATGCAGTGACTTGAGTATTATTCACTCCTGCTGAGCTCTCTAAGGTTAAAGGTTTTTTAAAAAAAAAATTGCTCCTGAATTCCCATTTTGCCTTTCGAAAACGGGACCATCACGAATGATGGTGCTGGGGATGGTAAAGGAAAAGAAAAGATCGATGATAGGCAGATGACAATTATTGATGGCTAAAAAATGGCGAACAAGGTGGGGGTAATGGATGCGTATTCTGCTGACCTCACAAGGGTTAACCCTTGTTTCATCAATGGAGAAAATGAGGTGGATTTATTGGATCCTAAAAAGAGGAAGAGAGTGGTGAATAATAGCTCTGGTGAAGAAAGGCAGAGGGATGATGCTGAGGATTACTCACATGAGGATATTATGGAGGATATCCAGATTGAGAATGAAAATCTTTTTTTAACGGAGGTGCCCGGGGCTCGGAGCTGCCGAGAACAATGATCGTCCTTAGTTGGAATTGTAGAGGCTTGGGCCATGCCGCTATAATTCCTACGATTACTGAGCTTTCCAAAGCTCGCAGGCCAGATGTTATTTTCCTGTTTGAAACACTTTCCTATGGTGTTAGACTAGAAGCTTTACGTGTTAAGTTACATTTTGATTCATATTTGTTATTGATGTTCTGGGTAGGAGTAGTGGTTTGACTGTACTTTGGAAGGATAATATAAAATGTTCTATTTTGAATTATTCTCGGAACCATATTGATACTATTGTGAGGGGGGGTGGGAAGACTAGCGTCTGACGAGGTTCTATGGACACCCAGAAAGGTAAAATTGAAATCTATCCTGGAATTTACTTAGAACGTTATCTAATACAAACCAACTCCCTTGGGCTTGTATAAGAGATTTTAACGATCTCCTATCGTCGGAAGATAAAAGAGGTAGAGTAGAGCACCCTCAATACCTATTTAGAGGGTTTAGGCAAGCTGTGGAAGATTGTGATCTCAGTGATGTTCCTTTATCAGGTTACAAGTTCACTTGGTTTCGTAGTAGGGGCTCTCCTAATACTTTGGAGGAGAGACTGGATCGTTGTTTTGGTAATTCAGAATGGCATGCTAGGTTTCCTCTTACAAATCTGCAGAATTTGGTTGCTCCGGTATCGGATCATAATCCTATCTTACTCTCCACGACTGCAACCGTCTTGCATCAACGCTATAGAGGCTTCAAGTTCGAAAATAAATGGTTATTGGAGCCAGAGTTGAAAAGGGTTATCAGCAAATGTTGGGATGGATTTGGGGACTTGGGGGTGATTAACAGATTGCGTGCTAATGGGGAAACTTTGCATTTATAGGGAAATACAATGGACTCGATTTTTAGAAGACGTAAGAAAGAGTTTGAGAGGACAATAAATGATTTCCAGGACTGCTCGAATAGCAGGGCGACTGAATCTTATAAAAAAGTACAGGCAGAACTTGGTGATCTCCTTCTTAGGGAGGAGTTGCATTGGCATCAAAGGGCTAAAATCTTTTGGCAACAGAATGGTGATTTGAATTCTAATTTTTTTTTCACCAAGTAGCTTCTAATAGGAGAAGGCGTAACAAAATTTATAAATTACAAAATAATGAGGGGACCTGGGTGGAAGATCAGCAAGGAATATGCGTTTTGGTAAATGATTATTTTGGAGAACTTTTTACAGCAAACCCAAATAATCCGGATAGAGAAGATTTTTTGCTCGCTGTTAATAACTCAATTTCGGCAAGTCAAAATAACGAACTAAGTCGGGAGTCCAAGTTTGATGAGTTCACTGAGGCAATCAAACAAATGAAAGAAGACACGGCTCCGGGGCCAGACGGTTTTAATCCCGCTTTCTACCATAAACACTGGAGCATTCTTGGAATGGATGTTTTCGAAGCTTGCAGGAGTTGGTTAACTGGGGGTCACTTTCCACCTGGCTTAAATGATACCATGGTGGTCCTAATTCCAAAATGTGAGACTCCCCAATCGATGAAAGATCTTCGACCGATTTCACTTTGCAACGTCATCTATAAAATCCTCTTAAAAGTGCTTTGAAATATGCTCAAATCAGTGTTGCCTCACCTAATTGATAAAGCTTAGTCTGCTTTTGTGGCAGGTAGATCAATTCAGGATAACGTCCTGATAGCTTTCGAGACGATTCACATGATGAAGAACAAACGGAGAGGAAGAATTGGTGATGTAGCTCTGAAGATCGACATCAGTAAAGCCTACGATCGAGTCGATTGGCAATATCTACAAACAATTCTTACACGCATGGGCTTCTCGGAAACTTGGGTTTATTGGATGAAAATCTGTGTCGAATCTGTTTCTTACTCGTTCTTAGTAAACGGGGAGGCAGTCGGTCCCATATCTCCACAACGGGGGCTTCGTCGGGGGGACCCCCTCTCCCCATATCTGTTCATCTTATGTGCAGAGGGTCTTTCAGCCGCACTAAACCGGGCATCGAACATGGGGCTTATGAGAGGTAGTAAGGTGAGTCGTCAAGCTCCAGAAGTGTCTCATTTACTTTTCGCAGATGACAGTTTGCTTTTCTGCAAGGCATCGAGAAGAGAATGTGAGAATCTGAAAGAGGTACTGGACTCGTATGAAAACATCTCGGGTCAAGCAATAAACTATTCAAAATCAGGTATTTTTTTCAGCAAAAATGTTGCTGCATATTTACGGGATGAATTGAGCGCTATCTTGGGTGTTTTTAGTCCCTTAAACACGGGATGCTACTTGGGTCTTCCCTCACTGATTGGACGGGGCAAAAAGCTTGTTTTCAATTACATAAAAGAGAGATTATAGAAGAAAATTCAAGGGTGGCGCACAAAAAATTTATCGAGAGCGGGGAGAGAAGTGTTTATAAAATCGGTGGCCCAAGCAATTCCAATCTTCTGTATGAGTACGTTTCTCATTCCCTCAACTTTACTAGATGAGTTATATCGTATGATGAATGCTTTTCAGTGGGGAACCAGAAATGAGAACTCGGGGGGAATAAAATGGTTGAAATGGGAAAAGATGTGCATTCCTAAAGAATTAGGTGGTAGGGGTTTCCGAAATCTTCATCTTTTTAACGTCGCTTTATTGAGGGAATTAGAATGGCGACTAATCCATGAACCGGATGCCTTGGTGTGCAAGATTCTCAAAGCAAAGTATTTTCCCACATCTTTCTTTCTTGTTTCTGAACTTGGCTCAACCCCAGCTTCTCTTGCAGGGGTATCGTTAAAGCTCGAAATCTGGTGCAGCGGGGATTGAGGTGGAAGGTGGGAGACGGTTCGGATATCAGAATATGGGGCCAACCATGGTTAGCCGATAATGGGAGTTTCTTCGTCCAAACTCCACGTGTGCATGGCCTACAAGATATGAGAGTCAAGGATTTAATGTTGCCAGGAACAAGAATATGGGATGTCCAGTTAATTTCACAGATTTTCAATATAAGGGATAAATGTGCTATCCTTAGAACTCCAATTTCTCCACATGAGCATGCTGATAAATGGACATGACATTTTGCAAAAGATGGTTCTTACTCAGTTAAAAGTGGGTATAAGCTTGCAGACTCATTAACTAGAGATGAAGGAATGGTAATTGAGGGTGAATGGAATAAAATTTGGAAGTTGGTGGCACCTCTAAAAGTCTGTGAGTGTATTTGGAGGGCCTGTAGGGATGTTCTACCAACTAGATCTAATCTGATAACAAAACATGTGGCTACTGAACCTTTGTGTGTTATCTGTGATGGGGGACCGGAAACGATATGCCATATTTTCTTTAACTGTGACTACGCAAAGGAGTGTTGGGCGGTGGCGGGTTTGACGGAGAAAATCGAGGACTGCATTTTTAGAGTGGAGTCAATTAGCGAGATGATCCTCACTCTGTTGGAGGAACTAGTGTCACCCTTTACAGGAGTCATTTACGATGATACTTTGGCAAATATGGTCGGAGCGGAATACAAAATACTGGAAAGGAAGAGTGAGACCAGTCACAACTGCAGTAACAGACGCGCTAAGCTTGTTGTTCGAGTAGCGGAAACTGAGAGTAAAGCAAAGAAAAACAGTTTCAACTTCATGTGAGGCCTGGCATAAGCCTCTGGCCTTAGGAGTTAAAATAAATGTGGATATTGCTTTCTTTGAAGATGACAATGAAATGGGAATTGGAATGGTTTTACGAGACGATCAAGGAGCTTTTGTTGTAGCGAGAACGTTGCGATATCCGGGGCTTTTCGAGGTAGATATTAGAGAAGCGATGGGCTTCTTAGAAGCGCTATTGTGGGCAAAAAATTTAAATCTGGATAATGTCACCATCGAAGGAGATTCGAAGGGGGTAGTGGATGCCATACATACTGGAAAATTAGATAACTCTACCTTTGGAGACATGATTCGTAATTGTAAGTCTCTTAAGCTTAGTATTAATAGATGTGGTTTTTCTTTGGTTAAACATAAAGCCAAATCTATGGTCATTCACTTGCTAGGGCCTCTCGCCATTATGAGAGTTCGTTTATTTGGAACGAGCCTCCAGAATTTGTGGAGAGCCTTCCCGTTGTTCCCTGTATTTGCGGAACCTAAATAATGAAACGTGTTGTTTCAAAAATATTAAATGAGTCAAAGTGTGGTGAATATAATCATGAATTAACACTATAATTATTGACTATTAACACTCTTTCCCTTCTATTAAGTATATTTTTCGAATGTTACGGTTATAAAATTTTGTCATTATTTTCTTAAAAATCTCTAAATTATGGAAAAAATAATAGATGGAAAGATGTGTGGGGAAAAAAGGATTAATAGGGGTAAACTGAGATATTTGATAAAAAAAAGTCATCAAATTTACATGTACTAAAAAAACAACGTAAAAATTAAGAGAAAGTATAGAGTGAAAATGGTTCATACATAAACCATTGAAGGATATTAGTTATTTTCACTAAAGAGTATTAGTTGTTGTCACTGAAGAGTATTAGTTGTCTTCACTGAAGAACACAGATGTAGAAATAGGGCTAGGCGGCCCTAGGCTGCCCCGTCCCACCTCGATTTCCACCTAATCGGCCAAAATAGGCATTTACATCTCCAGGCGGCGCTAAGCGGCCAACGCCCAAATTTTCTTTTTCCCCTAATTCGTCTCGCCGCCGTATCGTATGCCCACGCCGCCTCCTCTGCCGTGTCAAAAGTGTCGAGCCAGTGGCGGCACCGCCCCTATGCGGTCGCGTATCTCCGCCGACCACCACCCCCAGGGCTGCCTCCTGATGCCCCTGTACCGCTTCTCCATTTTGTTGTCGGATTCTTAGCCGACGGCGAGTGTATCATTGTGATTCTTTTTTCCACCGAAGAGGACGTGTTCTCCGACGACGTTGATTCTCGAGCGAATTGGAATTGGCCGGCGACAGAATTAGAGAAGGAGGTTAAGACCTAAGAGATTGAGGTTAAGAGATTGAGAATCGGCGCCGCTTGGAGAAGAAGGTTCGAGAATAGAGGATTACTTCGTACAAGACCTAGTTCTATTATTTATATAATACCCAAGCCCAAGCGGTTTATTTTAGCCCAAATAATTATACTTCACTAAATGGATAGGAAATTTGAATGCTACGACAGAAAAGGAAATTGGCGCATAGGCGCCGCCTAGGCGGCCTAGGAGCTAGTCGGCTATTAAAAGCCTGACTGGCGATTTTTAATTTCTACAACATTGTTGAAGAATCTTAGTTGTTTACTGAAAACAAACTAAGACTCTTCAGTGAAGACAACTAATACTCTTCAGTGAAAAAAATTAGTACTCTTTAGTGAATATAAGCAATACTCTTCAATGGTTCATATATGAATCAATATCACTCTATACATACTCAAAAACTAAAATGACATTTAATAAAAGAAAAAGGGAGTATTATATCACTAATTGATCATACATGTAAATTGATGAATTTTGTTTGAGGATTTCCATTAAGTTAAAGGTCTTAAAATGCCTATTCTAGAATTTTATTTTACTTATTTTGTCAGTCAATATAAAATCGTTTCGTAGTTACAGTGCTAGGCGTGCTTTCGGTTCTAATTTTTTACCAATCGTTGCGTAGCATTGATTCTTAAAACTCACTTCTCTTAAAAGAATAATGAATAAATAAAAATAAAATAATTATAACATAATAATAATAATAGTATGTATTCCAAAAAAGTTTGTATGCATTTTTTCTTATGGAAAACATTATTTTCTTACGCGGGAGGACCTCCGTTCACCCAAGTACTTTTGTTACAAGTCATTCCACACGCATTCCACTTACATATTTTTTTCAATCTTGAGAGGATCTCCATTCATCTCAAGTACTTTCGTTCCATCACATTTCACACGCATTCCACTTAAAATTACTTGATTCCACTCGAATTTAATAAGGTTTCATTAAAAGATTGATTTTTTCATTAAATAACCCTAGCTCGACTGCCTAGTTCCTAGGACGATGAGTTTTCATGGGAGGACCTCCAAACACCCAAGGACTTCTATTCCAACACATTTCATCTCGTTCTGCTTAAATTACGACATTCCACTTGAATTTAATGAGGTCCCCTCAAGAGTTCGATTTAGATGACACGTTTTTTTGCCTACCCAAATCAAGCCAAGTTTGTACAAAAGAGGATCTCCAATCACCAAATTTATTTCTTCATTAAACTGTAATATAGTTATGGGTCCTCCAATAAGATTGATTTTTTTATTAAGAGTGTATAAAATTTTGCCACATCATCTGTCACATCAAAAATAAATTACACCTATCAAATTTATACATCTCAATTATTATTCTAGTGATCCATTATATAAACATCGCCTAAATTTTGGAATTATATTTTATTTTTATTTTTAATACAATTTATTTTATTCATTATTTATATAATTTTCCAAATTTTTTTGACTTAAATTAAATGTCTCACTTGTTGTGAAGAAATAAAAATTTAATCCATATTTTCTAAAATTTAAAAGATAACACAATTGTGTTATTAGGTTTAGTAGGACCTCCAAATGCCTAAGTTCGTACTTTCCCCGAATTCTAAAAGCATACCACTTGAAGTAAATAACACCAAAATTAATTCCAAAAAATTGAATTCTAAACAAATGTTTATTCATATCATATCTTAGTATATTCATAATAAGTAAAATAAATCATCCCTACAAACCCACTTGAATTTATATCATTTAACAATGCCCTCCTAATTGGCATACTGGTTTAACAACATCCTAGAAGTATTAAAAACTTGAACTCTCTCTAGATGACGACAACTAGTAAAAATTGGATTCATTATCCCATCTTCACACCATTCAGATGTAATGGTAAGATTGCACAAATTGAGCTTGACTATTGGAATGACCTCGATAAATGAGTGAATTAGAAAATAGACGAGGGTCCCTTTTTTTGTTGGATCCATGTCGACTTAGATTTGTGCAAGAGTGGTTCTCCATTAATCCAAGTGTCTTCGTTCCATTTGATTCCATATTCATTCCTATACAAATTACCTAATTCCAAATATTTTTTAGTTCCCCAAAATTAATAAATTAGTAAATAGACGAGGGTCCTTTCTTTTGGGTTTATTCCAAGACTTAGATTTGTGGACGAGTGGTTCTCTGTTGACCCAAGTGCCTCCGTTCCAATTGATTCCATATTCATTCCTATAAAAATCACCTAATTCCAAACAATTTTTTAGGTTCCCCAAAATGAATTAATTAGAAAATAGACGAGGATCCTTTTTTTGGGGGGTTTATTTGAAGTCGACTTAGATTTGTGTAAGAGTTGTTCTTTGTTGACTCGAATGTTTCTGTTCCAATATTCCTATATAAATTACCTAATTCCAAATATTTGAACTTTTGAGGGGACATTATTAAATTCCAATGAAATGATGTAATTTTAAGTGGAATGAGCGTGTAATGTGTTGGAATGAAAGTACTTTGGTGATTGGAGGTCCTCTCGTGTAAAAAATTAACATTTTATAGGAAAATATGCATCGTCCCACGAACTACGCAGTCGGGCGAGAGTTATTTAATTACTAAAAAATTAACTTATTATGTACTCTCTTCATCCCGCTATAACTTTCTTGTTTCTTTTTGTTGATTTATTTAAGAAAATGTATTGTTTATTAATATATGGTGAGTCATATGTTAACTTTTGTGTAAAGTAGTGGGGAGTTGTAAGTTGTGAAAAAGTTAAGAGGAGTTGTTTAAGAAAGTATATGTTTATTAATATATGGAGTGTTGTTTTTCACTTTTTATGGAATAAAAAACTTATAGTGGGACATTCAAAAAAGGAAAGTAGGAAACTTATAGTAGGACGGATGGAGTATAAATTAATTTTTTTATTAGGATTAATCAACTTATATTTAGGAAATATAAGTTAATATTTATATATTAAAATCAAAATTCTCCCAACTTGATTACTATTTCTAAATAAAAGGGAGCGCATGTCCAAAAAAATATAGTTTAAGGACCGATTTGAGCCAAAAAAATATAGCTTAAGGGCATATTTGAACTAAAAAAAATAGCTTAGGGTCCTAATTGTACTTAAAGTAATAATTCAGGGTCCTGACTGAACAACTAGAACTATTTTATTTTTCTAAAAGAATTAATTACAAGGGTATAGTTTTTGGTGCTTAATATTTATTTTCTTATTAATTAATATGTAGATAGAGATAATTAAAAGAATTAGTAGCCTTCATTTTATAATTATTTTGAGATATTTATTACAAAAATTTAAGTAAATAAAACAAAAATAAAATGACTTTTTTTAGTGTATAATTATAGTGGAATGTGGTGTAATTTGGAGGTCTCTTTTTAGATTAATAGCGAACTGTGCAATGTGTTTGAGGATGTAGGTAGTATTCTTTTTTTTCTATATTTTTATCGTTGATTTTCTACTATGCGAAAAATCAATTATTCTATTTTTTATATAATTTATTGTTGATTTTTTGTTTTATTATGTAATATGTATCAAGTGAATTATGTTAAATTTATTGAGTAAAACAAAACGTAAAAAGAAAAAAGTTAGACAAAGTATAGAGTGAAACTGGTTTATACATGAATCATTGGAGGATATTAGTTGTTTTCATTAAAGAGTATTAATTGTATTTATTGAAGAGTATTACTGATTTATACTAAGGAGTCTTAGTTGTTCAGTGTAAATGAACTAAGACTCTTCAGTGTAAACTAGTAATACTCTTCAGTAAAAACAACTAATACTCTTCAGTAAAAACAACTAATACTCTTCATTAAAAACAACTAATACCCTTCAGTGATTCATATATAAACCAATTTCACTCTATACATACTCAAAAAGTTATATCCCCCCGTTATTTTTTATCTATCTTATTCCATCAATTCACACAAATAAAATATTTTCAATTATTAGGGTATAAAAAATATCCTTATACTCTTATTTATTAAGCTTAAAATTACAAAATGATGATTAATGCTACTATATATCAGGGGAATTATTGAAATAAATAGAAAAATTTTACATTTATATTTCATATGAGTAGAGGGACAGAAAAAAAGACATAATTTTAGATAAAATGAGACAATTAAAAAAGGATGGAGGCAGTAGCTAAATTAAGATATTATAGAACAAAAAATAATGAATAAATTAAATCGAAATATTTCAAAGCTAGATTGGACACTAAAAGAACTTGGTTGTAATAACACAATTTTAAAAACTCACTTGTATATTACTAAAAATAAGGTTTTTTTTTTAAGACAAAAAAGTTAAAATTAATGTTTTTTCACTTTAAAATAAGTAATTAGTTATTGATTTAATATAATTTATGGGCGCCACTATTCAACCACGTAATAATGCTTTGTTCACCCACCTCTTTTTTTTTAACAAGAATATTTTTAATAAAAAATACCAATGTACCCTTTTATAAAAAATAAACATTAAATTTATTAAACACTCGTGGTTTGCAAAAAATGAAAGAAAGAAAAATAGAGAGACGTAATAGTGGTTTCAGTCTTTCAGAGTTGGGAGGGGGCTGTGAAAAGAAAAAAGAAAAAATGAAAATGGGGTTAGTGATGGTGGTTTGTGGGGTCGACACTGTAAAAAAAATAAAAGTGTTGGTGTGCTATTTTATAAATTTTAAATTGACGGGCGTGTATATTTAGTGAATGATCTAAATTTTATATTAAGGTTATAGTTTACGGGAAAAAATTAAGCAAAATAAAAGAATAAACTTAGTAGTGTGTGAACAAAGTATTTTCGTGGGTGTTAATAGCCGAGCACTTATTTTGTCTACAATCTTAATCTCATAAATTACATTGGATACTTAAACAATTTGGTTGTTAAACAACCCAGACTTTAAATTACTCAATTGTAATCCATTAAAAATAAGTATTTCCTTATTATTTATATCTTAAAAATAAGTAATTGGTTATTTATTTGAATTTTTTTTGAGAAAACTACACTGGACATTAAACAACCAGGTTTTAAAATAAATTAATTTTAAATTATTTAATTGTATTTCACTTTAAATAGGTTTCTTTATTACTTTGAAGACTAAAAAGGTAATATTGATGTTTTTTTTACCGATCATGAGTTTTCTAAGTGTTTTAGGACCATAAAATTTCATTTTTAGTTTGAAGGATAAACAATAATTTATTAAGGTGTCGTTTGGTTCGAAGTACTGCCTGGGATTGCCTTAATAATCCATTGTAATTTTATGTTTGGTTTGAAAGACTGCAAAAGATCATAACCCTGAACTAAATTAGGGTTCGGGTCCATAATCCCAACTAATCCCCCATTTTAAGGACTATTGAGTCCTGACAAATAGGTGGAATTATTTGTTCTACTGAATTACAATTATCATTTTGTCCTCCATTTTTTATTTTAAGTGATCAATCTACCTTTATTCAAAATAATAATAACCGCTGCCCGATTTATCATCATAAAAAATAACCGCCGCCCAATTTATCCCACTTAATCACACAATCCAATCCTACAATCCAAACAAACATTTATACTCAATAATCCAATCTAATCCAATCACATCCAGTTCAATCCCATCTAGTCCAATTCTATCTCGTCAAATTCAGTCTCGTGGAGCAAATGACTCCTAAAGGGTTTAAGGTTTATTAATTCGTTTTATAGTCAAAAATATATATTATAAGGTTTTTGATAATTAAGAGGGTTATTTGGGATGCATAGAAACTTGTTAGAGTATAAACGAATGTAAAATGAAGAATTTAGATAAAAAAAAAATAGATTTTAAAGCTAATAATCATCCATTGGTAAAATGGTAATTTTATCAGGCTATTTGTTGCCTGATTTTAGAACTAAATTGTAGGTCTTTGAATTTAGAACAGTTTGACACTTGTTTGGATTAAATCGGATGGAAAACGAAGATTTTACAAGCGTTTTAAAATGAGTGGCAAATTCGTAATTAAATAAAATTTGACTATTGACCGGTTGACCAGCTTTTTAAAAATTGCACTCATGCCCTTGAACTTAATCTAATTTTCTATGGCCTCCCTAATGTATCAAGTTTTTATACAAATAGTCATTTCACACCTCCGATCAAAAAACTGGATATACCGTTGGAATCCCCACGGCCCCAACGTCCTTTTACACCCGAGACCCGACTCAAACAATCAACGCTGGAAAACTGAAAAAATAAAGAACAAATTAATTTTTTTTCAATTACTATGAACGTCGCCATCACCAGAACGCCGTCGTCGTTATGGATAGTCGGAAAAACAAATTTCTAGTTTGATGTTCAGAGTTTCACGTTTCAAGTTCTATTCATTTTAAGGAAATCAATTTTGAATTTTTTTTATTTAATTATATGACAAAATATAAGCTTTTGTTTGGTAAGAAAAGAGTGGGATTGAAATGATGAGATTGGTGATGTTACTAGATCACATAAAAAGTCAAGGGCTTTTTGGATTTTTGGAGGGTTGAAAAGGGCGATATTATGCTTTTGCTCGTGCTCACATTTTCGGAATAAACCAATGTTGCTTATTCAGCGGAAGAGAGCTGCAGGAGAACCCCTCAGACTCATGATACTGTGTAAGAATATAATCCTCTTACAATCTGTTCCTAATTCTCATTATCAAGGTCAAAGATATATAAGAGGATACTCTATTCTAGGCTATTCTCACTTAACAAAGTATAGTCTAGAGTGAAAATAGTTTACATATATTAGTTGTTATCACTAAAGAGTATTAGTTGTTATTACTAAATAGTTTTAGTTATTCAATAAAAAATAAAGTAAGACTATTCGGTGAAAACAACTAATATATTCAGTGGAAATAATTAATACTCTTTAATAAAAGCAACTGATACTTTTCAACAATTCATGTTTAAATCAATTTCACCCTATCTACATATACTCTTGTTACTTACTTGATCTACGCCGACCATATATAATAGATTTACAAAATATTTACATATATTATATCTATTAGATTTCAACCTCACATTTTAGCATTTTCATATGTATGTATATATATAAGAGTGTATACATATATTAATTCTTGTTTTCATTTTTCCCTAATAATTTATAATTAGTTTATTTATAAATATGATGAAGATGGGGAATAGATTTTTGAAGACAATGGTGATGTGTTGACAGCGATTTCGTGAGGGTCTCGCCGTCGGGTTACTAGCGGGTAGGACTTACGTATTTATGATAACTGAAAGTAATAAATGCAAGAGTGAATGAGCTCTCAAGAGTAGATTTTGTAATAAATGAGTTGTGTCCTACATTTGAGCATTTAAAGCCCTATTTATAGTGTACATGGTGGGTTTCCCCAATTTGGGTTGGTATGCCCGTGGCCCCCCCCCCCCCCCCCCTATTCCTAGCTGGGAGGTCATGAGTGGCTACAGACTCCCTCTACAGACTAATGGGGAGGCGTCACCTGGCACTGCTGCCTTTTACTGATGGGACCTGACCCAACTGCCTAATCTGACACTGTTAAATCCTCTAAATTGATGGCACTGGACGTACTCTCACAGCTGGCGATGCCTGGGATCAGGCAGACGGGTACACGGGTAACCGGGTACCGAGTAGGTAGCGAGTACCCTGTGGATCCTTTTCACCGGGAAGCGGGTAGAGATTGCCCCCAGAGTTCACCGCTGGCCGACCTCTACTCCTCGGAATAAGTCTTCTTCCCGACAGCTCCTGGAGGTCTCCGTCGTTTAGGCAGGACACCCTACCTATCTGCTCGGCGTGGCTCGGCGACGAGATTCTCTCGTTCGTGCACCATTTTGGTTTGATGGGTTAACCCCGATACCCGAATGGTCGGATAACAATATCGGGCGTAACAAATGCCCCATCAGCCCGACATCGGGGGGCCATCGTCATCGAGTGGCGGGCTGGTCAATCCGCATACCTGAATTTGAATTTAAATTTTGAATTTTGAGGTGACGTTCCGCCTTCTGAGGCGATGCTTCGTGTTCTACGCCCGCTGACGTCATGAGCTGGCATGACTGATGCGCCGAATCCCAGGCGTCACGTCCGCCGATCTTGTTCCCAACCGTTGCGCGCGTGCCTCTCACGCCCCCTGACTTTTGCTTAATTTCATTTTTGACCCCGTTTTTTTGCACTTTAGTCCTCCCTCATTTCTTCTATAAATAGGGGACCTTTCCCCTCATTCTCACTTTCGTTTCTTCATACTTATACTCCCTCTTGCAAGCTTTGAGTTTTCCGGCGTACATTCCCAGAATCCAGCGACCCTCGCCTTCCAAGGTAACCCCACTTTTCTATTCTCTTCTTTTCGTCTCCATGAGCGATTCAGCTGAGAGCGTCAGCGCCGCCGACGCTTTTCAATTCCGCCGCCGCCGATGCCAAGAGACCCCTCCGCCACGCCGGGGGGGGTACATCCCGTGCCGCCGCCCGTGAAGGCGAGGGTACTTCCACGGGCGTGGATGCCTTCGCCGATGACCTAGAAAGGATGAGCCCTCAACGGGAGGGCACCGTCCTCAGTGTTGCCCCCGTGTCCTCCTACCCACCTCGGGCAGAGAACTTCTTGTTCGAGCAGGAGTCCATGCCCGAAAATGTTGACTATGCGGACAGCCGATTGATAGGCTTCGATTACGCTAAGTATTTAGCGGGAATAGACGGAGCCGTCCAGCTCGCACCTATCGCGAGGCCCAAGAGATCGAATTTGGGGCCTCTCGTCGTCCTAGCTGCTTGCCGCCCAATGCGGATCTCGCCGAACTCTACTGGACCTTCGAGGTCCCCACCGACATTTATTTTTATGCCCCACAGGCCGACAAACGCGCCGACCAGCCCCCAGAAGGGCTGATCGCTATAAACATGGACACGATGCATACGGGACTCCGCTTCCCGCTCCACCCGGCTATTTCCCGGCTGCTCGCCGCGTGGAACCTGTCGATCACCCAAATCACTCCGAACGGGTGGAGTTACTTGTTGGGTGCCATGGTCGCCCTCGGGCGTCAGGGACTTCACCACATGCCGACCCCCGAAGAGATAAACCATCTGTACTATACCGTAGCCTCGACCGGACCGATGTACTTGGGGTATTATTCCATGAAGCCCCAGGGCGGCGACGCTATTGTCTTTGGCATCTCGCTGAAGGTGATGGGCTGGCATGAAAAGTGGTGGTGGGTCGGCGGCGCCTGGGAGAGTGTGGGAGTTGATGGGGAAGTCATCCCGGTTCCTCGGGAGTATAGTGTCCGCAATCATCGAGGTAAATCATTGTACTTCTTCTTCCTCCTCAGTACTGATCTAATTTTTATTTTATTGTGCAGGCAACTCGGCGCCCAATCAGAGTGATCTAACCGACGACTTCCGGCAAGCACTCGTCCGCGTGAAGGCTGAGACCGACGTTAACCGTGACGTCGACCAGCTTAATTGCAACTAGCAGCAATGTTTGTCCGGCCTCCAAAAATCCCCGCCATTTAAATTTTGGCGGTAAGTTCCTCTTTGCCCGACATGTTTCTTTTCATGTCTTTTACTCAAGCTAATTCTTACTCGATGATTCTGGATTTTCAGAACAGCGCTTCCCGACGTCGAGCTCCACACCGTCGGCCTCTCCCGTTCCTTCTCCCCTAGCTCAACCCAAGGCCAGCCAGGTTCCTCCCGTCCCCGTCGTCAACATCGAGAGCTCCGAGGAGACGGTCGACATGGCCTCAAAGAAGTCTGTCATGGCCAAATTGGCTAAGCGGGGGGCGGTCAGGGCTTCGGGCCCGGCTACGCAGGCTCACTTCCAAACTCCGTTGCCCGCCGCCCCTGCGGTGCCCGTAGGTGACCAGCCGCCCACCAAGAAGCCCCGAGCGGACACCCAGACTCCCGTCCAACCCACCATGGTGACGGTGGACGTGGATCCAACAACCGGAGGCTTGATTGCGGGCACGTCTGAGGCTGCTGCTGGGAGCCCAGCCTCCTCCACTCGCGACCGGAGCGACTTCTTGTTCCTGGGCTGGGGCAACCATCTCACGTAAGTTAAATTCACACGTTTGTTAAGAATTTTTCTTTTTCCTTCCATTTATTGCCAACTGACCATGCCGCTCCGCGTTGCAGGCCTGACCCTCTGCCCCCGCCAGAGGTTCTCCAGTTCCTGCGCTCGCAGGACCCACCCTACTCGGAGGCCGTCCCCGAGTCCTGGCCGGAAGAGCTCCGCCGGGCAGTGGTGAATCTGCCTGAATTGTCAGAAGGCCTCCCACACCGTCTCTGTGCCCGATCGCCTGAGGTCCGCCGCCATCCGACGTCATCGCTCTGGAGAGCATCATGCTCAATTATGAGTGGGATACGCGGACTCTGGCCGCATACAAGGCTGGCTTCCAGACCAAGAAGGACGAAGCCGCCCGGTTGGAGGAGGAGAACAAGAAGCTCAAGGAAGAGCTGGAGGCTGGCCGCAAAAGTCGCGCCGAGCTGGAGGGCATCTGCGAGATGGAGAGAAAAGCGTGCGCCGATGCTGAGGCCAAGGCAGTCGAGGAGGTTCGCAAGGTGCGTGAGGCCCTTGCCACGGAGGTTGAGGAACGCCTGGCCGCTGAACGAGTCCGCCTCGAGGGGGGAGCATGAGTCGGCGGGCTCCATGGTCTATATTAATGCTTATGCCGACTCGATCCGCTCCCTGCTGCGTCGGAACCCCGAGGCCGACATCACCGGCCCCTTGGTGGACCTAAGGAGTTACGTCAAGTCTAACCCCCCTTCTGCGGACTATGATATAACTCTGAAGGATTTGTCTGATCGCGGGGTGGACTTGTCGTTTCTCGGCGATCCGTCGACCTTCATTTATCCTCTGGCGGATGAGGAGCCGGTCGAGGAGCCTTCTGTGGTGGACGGGGCGGTCCCTTGATTAGTCTTTTCTTTTTCTCTCTTTTTTTTTGGTAATTTCTATCTTTTTCTGGCCGCGGGCCTTTGTAATTCCTATCTTTTTCCAATCAATGAAACAGTTCTTCTCTCTTCAGTGTTGTTTTTCTTTTGTTTTCACTTTCCCGATTTTAATTGAATCGACCAACGAATTAATAATTAATAATTAATGAGTGAAGTATTTTAGCCGATAGACGGGCAGCGACTTCACAAACACAATGATTGAATTAACAATCAATTTAAGAATTAACCAAATGATTAACGAGTGAAGTGCTTTAGCCGATAGACGTGCAACGACTTCACGAACACAATGATTGAATTAACAATCGATTTAAGAATTAACCAAATGATTAATGAATGAAGTGCTTTAGCCGATAGACGGGCAGCGACTTCACGAACACAATGATTGAATTAACAATCGATTTAAGAATTAACCAAATGGTTAATGAGTGAAGTGCTTTAGCCGATAGACGGACAGCGACTTCACGAACACAATGATTGAATTAACAATCGATTTAAGAATTAACCAAATGGTTAATGAGTGAAGTGCTTTAGCCGATAGACGGACAGCGACTTCACGAACACAATGATTGAATTAACAATCGATTTTATTGATTGCAAATTTGTGCTCGAGACGCGATTACATTGAGGCCCCCGACGGGCAAGAGAATGGCACGGGCTAAACTATCTAGCCGCTACTGGTAGTACTTTTTTAGTAGGGAGGCGTTCCAAGGGTTTTGGGTCGGATTGCCCTCAAGGCTCTCTAATTCATAGGCCCCATTGGCTAGGCGTCTGGAGATCTTTAGGGGTCCCTCCCAATTCGGGCCAAATGCCCCCTTGGGCTGCCCGACCGTCCGTCATAGGACCAGGTCCCCGGCTTCGAATTCTCTGATCTTGACTTTCGAGTTGAAGTATTTTTCAGCCCGACGTTTGTAAGCTATGTTTCTTTGCTCGGTGGATAGCCTCGTTTCTTCTAGCATGTCCAACTCGTTCAGCATGGCTTCGTCGTTCCCGGTCCCCACGAGTTGTGAGGTGCGGAAGCTCGGAATGACAACCTCCGCCGGGATGACTGCTTCCGTTCCGAAAGCCAGAGTGAAGGGAGTCTCACTGGTGGTCGTTCTGTATGATCATAACACTTCGGGCAGTTTGCTCGCCCATGTTCCTTTTCTTTCCTCCAACCTTGCCTTCAACGTGTGCTTGATTATTTTGTTCACTGCTTCCACCTGCCCGTTCGACTGCGGATGATAGGGCGTCGAGAATAGTCTCTTGATCTTGTGCTTCTGGCAGAATCTCTCCATCTCCAATCCGTCGAATTGCTTCCCGTTGTCCGAGATGATTATCTGTGGGAGTCCGAATCGGCAAATTATATTGCGCCAAATAAATCTAATGACATGTTCCTAGTTGATTGTTTTCAGTGACTCCACCTCCGCCCACTTGGTGAAGTAATCCACGGCGACGATTGCGTATTTGATGCTGCCTGGGGCTGTGGGCAAAGGACCAATAAGATCGATCCCCCACTTTGCAAACGGACAAGGGCTTAGGATTGAAGTGAGCTCGATTGGAGCTTTGTGGATTGCTGGCGAATAAATTTGGCATTTGTGGTATGCCCTTGCATAGCTGATTGTATTTTTCTTCAAGGTGGGCCAGAAATACCCCTGTCGGATAGCTTTTTGGGCGAGTACCTGGCCGCCGGCGTGGTTCCCGCAGTGCCCTTCGTGGATCTCTACCAGGATCTTCTTTCCTTGCTCCGGAGTTATGCATCTCAGGAGAGGTAGGGAAAAACCCCGTTTGTATAAAAGGTCTCCTACGATCGTGTACCGGGCTGCCCGAAGTTATAACTGTGTTGCCGCTACCCAGTCGTCTGGTAGCTTTACGTTGCGAAGGTAATTCAGGATGGGGGTCATCCAGCTGTCCTCCTCCTGCCCCAGATTGGCCACCCGCTGGTTCGAACTCGAGGGAGTGGGCAAGTACGTGACTATGATTTGAGATATATCGGATGCCCCCTCCGATGTTGCGAGGCGGGCAAGGGCGTCTGCTTAAGTATTGTCGAGTTGGGGCACCACCTCTATGTGAATTTGGTCGAATTTCTCGAGGAGGTTCTTGGCTAATCCTTGATAAGCCAGCATCCTATCGCTGCGTACCTCGTACTCCCCTGAAATCTGGCATGTCACGAGCTGCGAGTCGCTGTAGACTTGTAGCCTTTTTACTCCCATGGCCATGGCCATTTCCAGCCCGTTGATTAGTGCTTCGTATTCATCCTCGTTATTAGTTGCGTGGAAACCGAACTTGATGGCCGTCGTAAACGATTGGCCGAACAGGCTGAGCAGGACAATTCCCGCGCCTGCCCGTAAGGTCGTGGAGGATCCGTCGACGTACATCTTTCATGGTGGATGCTCGATCTTGGACATTACCTCCGGGTAGGTGAGCTCGACAATGAATTCGGTCATGGCTTGGCCTTTGATGGACGTTCGGGGAGCGTATGTGACTCCGAACTGCCCGATCTCGACTGCCCACTTGAGGCATCTGCCCGCCATGTCTGGTCGATGCAACACTTATCGGAGTGGCATTGTGGTCAGCACTTCTACCTGATGGTCGAAGAAGTATGGGCGCAATTTACGCACGCTCATCACTAGTGCGTAAGCAAATTTTTCTAAAGGCGGGTACCGTAGCTCGGCGGCATGGAGTGTCTGGCTGACATAGTAGATCGGCAAATGTGCCTGCCCCTCAGCCCGCACTAGCACGACGCTGAGAGCTGATTCCGAAGCCGACAAGTACAAATAGAGCTTCTCGCCCGGGACGGGTTTGGCAAATATCTGGGCGTTCGAGAGATATGCCTTAAAATTATCGAACGCGAGCTGGCTCTGAGGTGTCCAGTTTAGTTTCCCCTTCCACATGCTGTCGAACAATGGTTTGCACCGGTCCCCCATGCGGGAGATGAAACGACTGAGGGCTGCCAAGCTGCCTGTCACCCTCTGTACCTTCTTTACTGTGCGTGGAGCGCTCATGTCGAGGATTGCCTGCACTTTGGTTGGCCTCGATTCCTCGCTGACTGACCATGTGCCCCAAGAACTTACCCGACTCAACACCGAAACTGCATTTTTTCGGGTTGAGCCTCATCTGATACTTTCTTAGGATTGCGAACGTCTCGGCTAGGTGATTGAGGTGGTCTTCCTTCTTCTCGCTCTTGACGACAATGTCGTCGATATACACCTTCATGGTCGCTCCGAATTGGTCGTGAAATATGTGGTTGACCAGCCTTTGATAGGTTGCTCCCGCGTTCATTAGTCCGAAGGGCATTCGCTTCCAGAAGTACATGTTCTTCTCGATGAGGAAGGTGGTGTGTTTCTGGTGGTCGGTGGCCATCGGGGTCTGGTGATAGCCGGCAAATACGTCCATGAAAGTGAGCATCTCATGCCCGGCCGTGCTATCCACCAGATGGTCGATGTGCGGCATTGGGAAGTGATCCTTGGGGCATGCCTTGTTCAGGTCTGTAAAATCAATGCATAGCCGCCAGGTGTTGTTGCTCTTCTTGACGAGGACAGCGTTGGATACCCATTGGGGTTTATCATCGGGGTCGACCATTCTGATAAGCTTGTTGTCGAGTAGTTTCTTGACCTCAGTGGCTATGACCGCATACTTGTCTGGGCCGAACTTCCTTCTCTTCTGCGAGACCGGCCTACGGGTTGTGTCGATGTGCAACTGGTGGGAACATACTGCTGGATCGATCCCGACCATATCTTCGTGGGACAATGTGAACACGTCTAAGTTTTCTTTCGAAAATGCAGTCATAGCAGCCCACATTCCGTCGGACATCGTCGAGCCAAGCTGGATGCTCACTTCTCGTCGATTTTTCATCTTGACCGAAATTAGCTCCTCAATAGGACTGGCACCTCGCTCCTTCCAGTGTTTTATCGATTTCCATGGGCTCAAAGCCGATCCTCGGTTCCAGCTCAATCTGAGTGTCAACAAAAGTTTGAGAATCTTCTTCCATGGGTTGGGCAGTGGGTGGGTCTTCTTTGTCTACGTCCATGTCTCCCTCCCCGATAGTACAAATAAAATCTAGTTTTGCGGAATTTAAAGCAAGATCGATATACGCCAAACATCTGCGTGCTATTTTTTTGTTACCCTTAAGAGTTCCCACCTTCCCGGAGGGGGTTGGGAACTTGATACAATAATAGAAAGCTGAGGCAGTGGCTTCGAACTCATGCTCGAATAGTCTGCCGAGAAACCCGTTATAGGTTGACGGCTAGTCGATTATTATAAAATCAAGCTGTTTCGAAGCATTAACCTCAGTATCTATGCTAGACACTAACTCTACAGCTAGCCTAACTATTCCGTACGGCTTCACGGTGGCGTCCCCGAAGCCCTTGATGACCTGGTCGCATGGCTCCACGTATTTCTCGAAAGAGTTGTCCAGCTGATCGAAGGCGGCTTTGAAGATTATGTTGCAGTATGCCCCATTGTCGACCAACATGCGGTGGACGATGATGTCCATGATATTGATCGACACGACCAGGGCGTCGTGGTTGGGGTAGATGACCCCCGTGCGGTCCTCCTCTTTGAAAGCGAGGAGATCGGACTCCTTGGCCGTCATGTTGATTGACATCGTGATCTGGTGGACGTTGTCCATGGCTCGCAGCTCGCTCTTCTGCCCGCAGTTAGAGAGCGAGGTGGTGGGTGCAAATCCTCCCACCGGGGATAGCATGTTGACGGCGCAGCGAGCCTGATGCTCCGGCATTGGGGGAAAGATGAGGGCTGCCTCCCGGTTCGGCTCCACGGTGTGGGCGGTGGCTTGCGTCTCCGGTCTGGCCGCCGGTCTCTTCACGAACTTCTCCAGTTTTCCCTCCTCGAAGATCCGCCAGAGCTGCTTTAAGAGGTTGCGGTACTCGCTCGTGTTGTGTCCGACGGTTTGGTGGTAGTGGCAGTACTTGTTGGGGATGAGCTGCACCCCTGGCTTGTGAACCCATGGCCGTGCCTTGGGCACCATGTTTTTGTCCCGGATTTGCACATAGACGTACTCCGGGGTGGCCGACAATTTTTCGGCCAACTTCACTTTGATGGAGTCGAAGGGTTTGAACGGCTGACGAGCACGGTAGGAAAAGTTCCTCCGGCTCGGCGTGGTGCCCGTCTAAGCGTAGGGCTTCTCTTTTTCTGCCGGGGTGCTCTCCCCCAGCCGCTGCGCCAGGATGTCAGCGGTGTAAATAATTTTTCCGGCCCGCTACCGGAACTCCGCATAGGATTTGGGAGGAGTTCATGGACTTCCACAGCTTAGTCTTTAGGTGGAGACCGCTTATAATGCCGACGAGCTTGACCTCATCCCCGACCAACTCGCCTTCCATGATAATGCGGTCCACCCGATCGATGTATGTCCGGTCCGATTCATCTTTGCCCTGAGCCAGGTTGGCCATTCGATTGGCGCCGGCCAGACGTGGCGCCATCGAGGAGAAGTGTTCCAAGAACAACTCCCCCAGTTGGTGGAATGAAATCATCTTCCCCGCGGGTAACGAGGAGTACCAACGGTGAGCTCGGTCACCGAGGGTCAATGGGAACATCCGGCACTGGGTAGCGTCCATGGCCCCCATGAAGATCATGTAAGTAGAATACTTACTTAAGTGTGTGACGGGGTCCGTCTCCCCATCATATTGGCCCACAACGACCACGTTGATCTTCGGCTGGGCGGGAGCTCGCACCAGAATATCTGCGAGAGGCGAGTTGGGCATATGGGCGAAGTGATGTTGCCCATCCCGCTTCTCGAGTTTGGCCTCCAGATCTGACACTTTCTTCAGTATCGCGGTCATGGCGTTGTCAGCCACGGGGGGAGATCGGGGACGCGGGTTGTCTCCCAAACGATCACGGACCAACGGCCTCGGGGCCGCATCGTTGTGATGTCGGGAAGAGTGTCCCCTTTCTCGTTCCCGTGGCTTGGAACTTGCGTTTGATTCGCATGGTCGGGCAGCTCCCCGAGCTTGGGACCCTAGTCGTGAGAAGACCGAACCCGCCGGTCGGCGAGATGCACGATGGGAGTCGGCCTCCTCGTCGAGGCGCCTCTTCAGGTTCTACGGTCGGGCCATGTAAGTGGTGGCCCTTTCGGCCACCTCTCATTCTGGCTGTGGGGGGCTGGTGGCCATGGTATGGGCTGGCTCCTTTCCGGCCCAATGGGTACGGATAGGAGCAGCATCGATCTCGGCTTGGTGACGTTCGATCATCGCTTTCGCTGCCTGTAGATCCGCCGGAGTCCTTATGGCCGATAAGAACTCGAATGGCCCCTGGAGTGTGGCCGTCGTGGCAGGAGCCAGAGTAGCGGCCTCACCGACGTCTTCAACTTGTTCAATATGCTGCTGGATGTTGATAGCCTTTGAAGTGGCCATTTCGATGTGGGTAAGTGGGATTTCTTGAGAAGAAATAGATATGGTTCGGTTTAGGTAACTAGATGAACGAAACCGAGTGAACTTCTCTATTAGTCACCCTCCTTCTAGCGCCAAAATATTGACAGCGATTTCGTGGGGATCTCGCCGTCGGGTTCCTAGCGGGTAGGACTTACGTATTTATGATAACTGGAAGTAATAAATGCAAGAGTGAATGAACTCTCAAGAGTAGATTTTGTAATAAATGAGTTGTGTCCTACATTTGAGCATTTAAAGCCCTATTTATAGTGTACATGGTGGGTTTCTCCACCTTGGGTTGGTATGCCCGTGGACCCCCCCTATTCTTAGATGGGAGGTCATGAGTGGCTACAGTCTCCCTCTACAGACTAATGGGGAGGCGCCACCTGGCACTGCTGCCTTTTACTGATGGGACCTGACCCAACTACCTAATCTGACACTTTTAAATCCTCTGAATTGATGGCACTGGACGTACTCTCACAGCTGGCGATGTCTGGGATCGGGCAGACGGGTACACGGGTAACCGGGTACCGAGTAGGTAGCGAGTACCCTGTGGATCCTTTTCACCGGGAAGCGGGTAGAGATTACCCCCAGAGATCACCGCTGGCCGACCTCTACTCCTCGGAATAAGTCTTCTTCCCGACAGCTCCTGGAGGTCTCCGTCGAGTAGGCAGGACACCCTACCCGTCTGCTCGGCGTGGCTCGGCGACGAGATTCTCTCGTCCGTGCGCCACTTTGGTTTGATGGGTTAACCCCGATACCCGAATGGTCGGGTAACAATATCGGGCGTAACATGATTGTTATTGTGATGTTGATGATTTTTAGAGTATAAGCTGCAGGAGATGGGTACAAGAAATACAAAGACCCAAAACAACCATTGGGGGTGAGAATCAAAGACTTGATGAAATAAATGAGCCTTAAAGAAAAAATCAGACAGATAACACAAATTCTGCTGATGGATGCCTCTTCCAGCACTCTAAAAAAATATTTCATCGGTAAATTTGCTTCATTTTCCTATTAAGAGCCTCTTTGGCTAAACTTATTTGAAACATCTTATAAGCTTTTACATCTTATAAATTCTTTGAGTAGGTCTTGTATGAGACCGTCTCATGGCATGAGACAATGGAAATTGGTGTAACTAGGGCATTGACTCATTAACACTTTGGTAGGGGTAGGTGTTAATTTGTGTTGTCTCATGCCATGAGACGGTCTAATACAAGTTTTTTCCAAATTCTTTTGAGTGTATAAAATGTAATGTTTAAGTAGCTTATAAATTGCTAAAGTGTATGGCTAATACAACTTATAAGATTTTTGAGAATTTATAATGAATATTTTTTTAATTATAATTTTAATATAAAATAATTTTTTATTTTATTTTTTTAATGTCGAGATAGAGGTGGATGAGGGCAGGGGAGGAGTGAGGTGGTTTAAGGGTGGGTGGTTGGGTGGTTGGGATGGGAAATAATTAGGGAAATCCCAACTTTTTTTACAGCTTATAAACTGTTTGAAACTTATTTTATGATTTTATAAGTTGTTAAACATCTTATTTTGTCAAATACATTTATAATTTTTATAAGCTCTTAAACAACTTATAAACTATTTTAAAGAGCTTATAAGCTCAGTCAAACACTTTCTAATTCTCTCTAGAAATAATCATTTGTTCACTGGAATAATTGCACTTTTGGTCCTAAGAGTATGTTTCCAAAATACTATATGTGCCTATGTTGGAAAGTGATATATATATATATATATATATATATATATATATATATATATATATATATATATGCAGTTTTGGTCCCATCTATTCCCATGAGATCAAAAGTGCAGTTTTTCTATTTTTTTGGAACCAAAAGTGTCTAAAAATAAGAATGGTGCTAAAATTGGTGAAAAGGGGACAATTTTGAAATGGACTCATTCTCTTGGTACCAAAAGTGCAATTAACCCTATGTTCACT
This sequence comes from Ballota nigra, assembly GCA_947034835.1. Classification (NCBI taxonomy): domain Eukaryota; kingdom Viridiplantae; phylum Streptophyta; class Magnoliopsida; order Lamiales; family Lamiaceae; genus Ballota; species Ballota nigra. The sequence goes on along the minus strand of OX344720.1, from coordinate 17,359,628 downwards.
AATTGACACCAACTATATGTTCATCATTCCATTATTTATAATTGATGCATATGATAGAGTGTGTGCATAACACTAATAATGCAATGACAATGTGTCTGTAAAACAATGGTAATGCACATGCACTCGAGATCCCATAAATATTTGTTATATTATTTAGTAGTGGACATATATATTAGTGTCTACCCACGGATATGATATTTTCATCATGTTCCCAAATTTTTAACCTACATCATTTTTTTATGAAAATAAATAATTATTTATCCCCTATAATGGTTTATATATTTATATGATATAAATAAAACAACTAAATGAATTTATTTCGTGTATATTCCAAGAAATAATCACTGTCAATCAATGACAATGAATCCAAAAAGCAACCTTATAATGATTCAATAACTTCCATCATCAAATATTAACATTTTATCTATTAAGAAGTCACTCCACATAAATACCCACAAAATAATATGTGCACAACATAACATATATGATGGTGGCTCACTCTAAGTAGCCTATGCTAGGTTTTTCTAGGCCACTCCTATACAGGTTGTTTCACCATCCTCGATGCATAATAAGTGATAAAACACACCATTTGATAAAAAAATAAAATTATGTTAATGCATGACATGTTTGATCCAGTACATCACATAGTGTCTTAAAAAATTCACACATCGTTGAACTCACAAGTTCAACCCAATCAAATATTGTATTTTACAGGAGAGCTCGTTTTTATTTTCGTGCTATATTGCCTATTGAACAATATTTCTAAACTTTTCACACCTACCAAACACCCCTAATAATAAATAAAATAAAATTTTATGTAAATTGTCCAGTCAAGCTTGAGTAATTTGATCACCAGAGTCAAGCTTTTAATTAAAAAAAATTGAACTTTGAACTTCTTATTTTCCAACCAAGTCGAATTCGATACTGTTCAATTGAAATAAATATTTACTCACCCATAGTAAAAATTTTTTTTTTGGGATGCACATTATATTAACATGGAAATTTTAGTTACTTAGAAAAAAATACAAAATGAGAGTTAATTTGAGGCCATGGTTTTGGAGTCAAGGAGTGTGATCAGCCAAGGAGCAAGTACCGAGAATATAGAATCTTACAAGGCGTCTGCCGCAGAATGGGTACACACTGTGAATCACACAAATGCTATATGCACATTGATGGAACAATGTGTTGTCCCATCAATGTGCGTAGTTATTAAGATGATGATGATTAGGTGATGATGATGATGATGATGATGATGATGATGATTAGGTAATGGTGATATCATGATTATTAAAAATATTAATTATTTAGTTGTTTTATTTACTCTAATTATTTATTTATTTACTTTAATTATTTTACAAAAAATATTAGTACAATGTTTAAGGTGGTGATGGGATGATGTTATTTATCTTTATTTAATTACTCTAATTATTTTACAAAAAATATTAGTTGTTTCATTAAAAAGTATTAATTGTTTAGAGTAACTATTATTTTAAAAAAAACTATTTTTTAATATTACAAAAATATTAGCTACTTAATTCAAAAGTATTAATTGTGAAGAAGAGCAAATATACACAATTCTATAAAAATATACTCATTATAGGAAACAAAAAATACACTCATTACAAGAAAAAAAATACACTCATTACAAGAAAAAAATACAGTCATTACATGAAAAAAAAATACACACATTACATATTTTTCATAAAAATTAAAAAAAACCGATTTTTTGGCCTGATTTTTTGCCTTTTTGTCAGCCTCACGTTTATCTTTATGTCGTTGTGTATGATCGTTGTGTAGATAATTGTATAGATCTATATGATCTTTAATTGTAACTCTAAACCATATGCAGATGAGTGTCTTCTTTTGATCCAGTATTCCGATAGCCATGGCACTGGATGATAGTTGGATCTCATGTGCAACTGAAATAAAAGTAATAGTTACTATCCGGATAATTAAAATACATTATAAAAAATATAATAAAACCACAAATATTTATTCTTACCAATATCCAATGAGAATAATTGTTCACGTGCCCTAACACCACTCTTGCGCTCGGAAGTGCTCGATAGGGTTCCAAAGCTACGGGAGGACATAAATATCTGCCAGTTTCATCGAATGTCACTAAGAAGATACTATATGTGGTTGCAGCCACGTATCCACAGTCAGGTACTAAAAAATAGTTAACCGGGCCGCATGGACCATCGAAGTGATTAATAGTTTGGTCCAGGGCTGACATGGTTGTAAGACCACCTATTACATTATCGTATAATTCTCTTCTTCCGCGGAGATCATGTAGCATATCACCTCTTACCGTACCCCAATGGTCTTCAGTTCCGAGGACTGCAAGGCGACAACTCTAAAACCGCAATTACCATCTCCAACCACATCTGTGTATGATTCAATATATTCTATGATGTAGGGAGAAAAGTATTTCTCCATCTTAGAGCCTCGTAATGGTACACGTGACTCACTCTAGCGAGCGCTACTAAGGTGGTGTTTCGTATACCCGCAATCTACTTAACATATGACTTCACTGCTTCTTTTCCTTTTATACCCCCTGCCGGAGTTAAAAAATTATTCGTGACATCCTCGGATACATAACCAGCATCATAATAAGAACTCATCTCAAATTGAAAACGTAAAAGAAATTTGCTAATTGAGAAGTTATAAAAAAAATTGCTAGTTAAGAAGAAATGAATAAATGTTGCAAATATAGTGATGATATAACAACATCATTCTCGTGGCTTCATCCCACAACATCATTTAAAACCAGTCGCAAAATATGTGACTTGAATCGAATATACTAGCTTTTACTAGTAGCTTCCCCGCAAGAGTACGGGTTCACTGTAGTATGGGCGAGTATAGGGACCAAGTAGTATCGAACCCAAGGGATGGAGTGTATGCGAACAGATCCCTGAAGATCTACGCGTCGTAGTTAATATGAGTGAAATATTTTTGAGTTTTTTTGAAAGATTAATTAAAAGACTAAACTAAACTAATTAACTAAAAAAAATTAAAGAAGCTAATTAACTAATGGTTGTTTTCTAATGAGAGGTGGTGATGCTTAGGATAAGAATCCATACGTATACTAACGGAGCGGGTACATAATCAAAATAATCGTGACAAACAAGAATTAACCTAAGTAAAAGATCGTAGAATGAAAGCTCAAGATTTTATACCCTAATACTTTATCCTATCAATCGACTTCACTAATCCACTAACAAGTTAATAGATAGTGCTTAATTAAAGAGACCCTAATTTAACTAATGGTGATGCGGCCGTCCTCCATAGCTAAACCGGTAGATGAAATAACCTCTTCTAAACCCTCTCGTTAAGACTACTAATTGTTATTGAGTGATGCGGTCGTCCTCTCTCTAACACTTTCGTACGAAATTCAAAGGTAGAGTTAAGATTAATTATAAGAATTCCTTAATTAAGAGAATTAAAACTAACGTCACGAATTACCCTAATTACGTACCCACATCCTACTTCTACGAGTTCATCCTACCCCAAGCATGCAAGGGTTTTAGCCGGACATGGCTTTAACAAACATAAAAGCAATAGAAGAAACAACGAACATAAACATAATGAATTGAACGAAGAAAATAAGAAACATGAACTAGGGTTTTAAAAGAAAATAATTCTAAGAACTGAAATTTAATTAACTAAAACGAAGTTCAAAGCGTTTAAAGTAATCAAGCTAATGAAAAGAAACTAAGAAACGAAAAGAAACTAAGAATTCGTACGAAAAACCTCAACAAAACGTAAGTAAAGCTTGCTCGTCTCTTCTCCTCTTTCTCTCCCTAAAAACTAAGTCTAAAAGTGATTTCTAAAGTTCGGGGATCCTTCAAAACGTGTTTGGAAGAGGTATATATAGGCACCGGGTCGAAACGGGAGTTAATGGGCAGAAAAAACACGTCCGGAAGCCAAAATATTGAAGTGCTCGAGCAAAAACATGCTCAAGCGGTCCCATTCGAGCATATAGGTCGAATGAAACAGGTGTTCGAGCGCTCCCGCTCGAGCTGGTCGAGTGGCGAAATTTTTCTGCAAGTTTTTGCGCGTTCGAGCAATACGCTCGAGCGCTGGCGCTCGAGCTGCTCGAGCACTTTTCAGCAACAGTACACTTGTTCGTAAAATCTTCATATCTCCTCAACCGGGAGTCCGTTTTGGCTGATTCAAAATCCTACGAACTCTTCTTTTCGCCCTCTATCCATCTATGAAATCCAAAGAGACAAATTGATGAGTTTATAAAAATGATACTCATTTGACTCCAAACACTCATCGAAAACACTCAAAACATGGGCAAATCGGGCACCAAAACATAACAATTTCACGCCTAATCAACCCCCCCCCCCCCCAAACTTACCATGTTGCTTTTCCTCAAGCAACGAAAGAATAAGTCAAGTGAAATTGTTAGGAATGAGTCAAAGAATCAAATCATGCAAGCAAATGAACTCGAGCTTCAAAGATCAATCACATGTATACTCACTCACTTTCCTTCATCAAGATCAAACATGAAACAAGATCAAACAATAACAAGAAACAATAACAAGAACAACATGTGATGTGCTCTCAACGATGTGTTTCACTCATGCAACAATAACAAGAAACACCAAGATCAAACATGGATGTGCTCTCAACGATGTGTTTCACTCCCTCACTAGTGTATATAAATGATCAAGGGACTCACTCAAACAATCAATCACTCAAATTGGCAGCCATAGGCTTGTAAGCGCTCTTAACTCCGACCATACTCTAGAAATCAATGCCGAATCAAAAAGGACTTTTTTCAAGGTTGTAATGTAGGCTCTTGGACAGGTGGGATAACAATATGGGTAAGTGACTCAAGTGAATGGAGAATAGAAAGTCAAACTTTAGTACTTCGAGATTAGGAACAGACTACTTCAAACATATTCAATCAACTCACTTTCAATTCCAATTCTCTCAACATTTCATTTTTTTTTTCTTTTCTTTCTCACTTTTTTCACTTTTTTTTTTCAATCACTTCACTTTTTTTTCTTTTTCGCACAAACACATGAGCTCAATTTTTCTTTTGCTCATTCTCAATTTTTTTGTTCTTTTCCACAACTCATATTCCTCATCACACCTTCTTCTCATAATCACTCAAGAAATCAAAATTCTCCTTTTCAACTCAAATCAATCCCTTCAACCTTCACACTTTTCCTATTCTCCACTCAAATTGGGACAAAAGGCTTAGGAACTTGGAATTGTGTTTAAATGTGCTAGCAAATGAATTGGGCTTAAAGACTCAACGGGGCTAACAAGGGATACATGTCATTGGTAAGGAAAATTTTGGCTAAGTGACTTACTCAAATCAAAGATGGCCTAAGATCACTTTCGGCATATCAAACTAGACACAATCAAGGAGCAAGAGCACACACAAGTTCTAGCATCCTCTAAGGTGACGATCCACTCACAAACGAAGAGATCAATTAATGCATCAAAATCTCATAAGGCTCAAATCTCACGGCTTTCACATCCATGCTAGTCCTAGTGAATTCTCGCTCTCATCACACAAGTACTCAAAAGAAAAATTCATAAGCATACAAGTTCTTTCTCAAATCAACTCTCATTCAAACACTCACACAAAAGAGTCCCTAACTCAAATCCACAAACCATCAACTCATCAAATCATACTCAAAGATAGCAACCAACAAGCATAAGAGAATTGATAGGCATGAAATATTGAGTAACAAAACAAATCAAAATCAGCCCAAGGAGCATCTCAAGACACAAATAATCAACTCAACTCAAAGATAAGGGGTGCTCCGGTGCAATGTCATAAAACACATAAATATTCCACCCCCCAAACTTCGACCTTGCGAAGAGGTCTAAGTTTGGGGTTGTGGGTTACCTCAACCAAACAATTTAGTTTCTCTTCAACAACTTAGCACACTCCTTTGTCTCGAGTTGGTCCCTTCAATCTGAATACTCCATCATTCCTTTACTCTTTTAGAGACAAGCCTACAAAATAAAACTCTCAAGTACGAGGTTAAACATACGACTCAACAACACTCTAATAACATAATAGGACACTAAAAACAAATAAAAATGAGTTGTCTCCCATTCAGCGCTATTTTTAAGGTCCTGATGTCGGACCGAGCTCAAAGGAGCTTATGGGACATCATACTCAAATTTACCTCCCTTACTCTCATAAGAGTGGTGCTTGCATGTCTTTCCTTGATGCCCCTCCATCATGAGCTCCTTTGCTTTCTTCTCATCCCCAAGTGTTATGGATCTCAACTTCTTCTTACCTTTATCTGGAGGGGTCTTACTTAACAGTTTCTTGAATTTGGACTTTTTCTTCTTAACTCCTCATTTTCCTTCCAACTGGATCACGTCCACCTTTTTCACTTTATCCCTATCAAAATAATCACGATCATAATGCACATTGGTTAAATCATCAAGTGAAGGATTATAAAATTCATGAATATGAGAAGGATTAGGAATAGGAGGTGTGTCTTCAACACTAGGATCAATGGCCTCCATGCAATATAAACTCTCATCCTCCTTCGGGTGCTTCATGGCTTCATATAGGGAAATATTTATCTCTTGATCATCAACTTTCAATGTGATCTTCCCGTTTGCCACGTCTAGCACCATCCCCGCCGTAGCTAAGAACGGTCTTCCCAAGATTAGGGGCACGTGCTCATCTTCCTCCATCTCTAGGACCACGAAATCGGCTGGAAAAATGTGCTCTCCAACTCTCACGAGGACGTCTTCAACAACACCTTGAGGTCGAGTGATAGACCGGTCGGCTAGTTGAAGCATCATCATTGTCGGCTGAAGTTCTCCACCTTCCAACTTCTTGAAAAGCGACAAGGGCATAAGATTTATGCTCGCTCCGAGATCGCACAACGCTCCCTTCTTGATCCCGTTCCCAATATCACAAAGAATGGTGAAGCTCCCGGGATCCTTCAGCTTTGGAGGAAGCGCCTGTGCACTAATGCACTCACCTCGTGGTTCAACTGCACCAACTTCGGCTCATCCACTCGCCGTCTTTTCGCGATCAAGTCCTTAAAAAACTTTGCATAGTTGGGCATCTGTTCCAAAGCATCATAAAAGGGAATATTAATATGCAATTGTTTAAAAACATCAAGAAATTTAGCAAACTTTTCATCAAGCTTCTTTTTCATGAAGCGTTGTGGATATGGGACGGGTATCACAGATTTGGGTACCCCCCATTCATCTCTCTCGGTCTCTTTCACTTTCTCCCTTGCTTCCTTTGCCTTCTTCCACTTAGGAACTCTCTCACCCTTCTCAATGCCTTCCTCTTCAAGCTCTTTGCTCGCATGAGACTCATCCACATCTTTACTCTTCTCAATCCCTTCACTTTCTATCCCCTTCTCAACTTGAGGCGTCTCAGAATCAGCAGGCATCTGAGGACCTTCATAGTTGGTTCCACTTCTTAACTGAATAGCCTTGCATTGCTCTTTCGGGTTCCCCTCCGGTATGGAAGGATACTTACCCGGCTCTCTATTCAAAGACTTTGCAATCTGGCTCATCTGGAACTCTATAGAATTTAACCGCCTATTGTTCTCTTGTTGAGTTCTAGTCCACTCAACGTTCATCTTCTGGAGCTCTTGATCACGTTGATCACCCTTTTTATGCAACTCTTTCACATCGTACTCTAAGGATGACAACCTTTTACTTCCTTCCTCCACCTTCTGTAAAATCGCTCTCAACATCTCCTCGGTTGATGCACCGCCTTCTCCACCAGGAGGTTTAGACCCCGGATCAACACCTGCAGGAACTGTAATACCAGCTTTTGGGTTAGCATATGAGAAATTCTCATTCTTTCTCCATGTGTTTTGAGGAGGCTGTTGGCCTCCTTGATAGCCTTGAGTGTTCCTCCATTGATTAGGAGGAGGTTGTGGACCTGGTGGTACAAAAGGTTGGCCATAAGAAGGCCTTCCATATTGATTACCACCTTGGTAGCCATTCTGATTGTAATACGGACCTCCCATGTAATTGGCTACCTCTTGATGTCCACTTGGTTGGTCTACTCTTTCATTCTCTACTGCATGCTCTCCCACCAAATTCTTCCCCAACTCGAGGTTGTTGATCTTTTCCATCATGGCCATCAACAGCCTTCTCGTTCCTTCACCTTCTTTCTCCTCCACCTTGCAAACTCTCTGAAACTCAGGATCCTCGTTCCATGCACCGGCATTCGTGACAATGTTGTCCACGATCTCTCTACATCTCGTTATCCCTTGGTTCAGAAAAGCTCCACTCGCACATGCATCTAAATGGGCTTGGCCAGCCTTGCTGGCTCCACTGTAGAAGAATGCCATAATGTCTCCCTCATTATACCCGTGCTGCGGGCACTCTATCAGCATGTTTGAGTATCTCTCCCACGCTTGCTGTAGGTCCTCTCCTTGCTTCTGGCGGAAGGAAGAGATCTCAATCCTTGCTTTGATCGTTCTGGATGGAGGGTAGAATCGCTCGAGGAACAGACGCTCGAGCTCGGCCCATGTGGTTACACCTCCTCGTGGGAGCGTGTTGTCATACCACTCTTTTGCTATTCCCGTCAGTGAGAATGGGAACAGCCTAAGCCTCTTGGCATCTTCAGACATGCCATTGTAATTGAATGTAGAGGCTATCATGAGAAAGCTCCTCAGATGTGTATGAGGATTCTCCTTCCCGATCACCCCCTTGAACTGATTCTCGGTAAGCAGCTTTAGAATTCCCGGGGAAATCGAGAAGTTATTCGCCTCAACAGGCGGCAATGCCACTCCATCATAGTACTGTTGTGGCTGCGCTGCAAACCTCCCTCGAATGGCCATATGTTGATCTACGTTCTGAGGAACGTGTTGAGGATTAGCAACTGGTATGGGTACTTGTTGGGGTGGTGGTGGTTGGTAAACATGTGGTTGATTGTAAACTGGAGGTGGAGGATACGGGTATGGTGGGTAAGGAAAAGGTGGGTATGGGTAAGGTGGATAGGGTAAGTTGTTTTGTGGTAAGTTAGGATGTGGGTAGGCAGGGTTGTGATGAGGATTTTGGACCATGTTATGAGCTGGGCTATTTTGGTTCTGAGTACCCGGGTTTTGGCTCTGGCTTTCTCCTAACGGATCTTCGTTCTTGCTGGTGTTGCCATCAGTACCGTCAACCCGGTTCAATGCCTGATTGAACTTAATCTCAGCATCATTTAACTCATTAGTGATGTCCATCGGTTCTTTCTCTCCGGCAGTATTCATTCTCCTCAAGAAAGCTCGGTTCCTTCTAGCTATCGTCTCAGGATCTAACGGTAACCTCTCTTCGCTCGTATTCCCTTGTGAGCGTGTTTTCATAAACCTGACACACTAGCAGAAGGATCAAAACGCAACTGCCGAATATATGAAAATAAAAAAATAAAAACAGAAATTAAAGCACCCACTACTAACTACTAAGTTATCGACAAGTCCTATTCAAGGAGCATACAACGTCATCCCCGACAATGGCGCCATTGACTTGAATCGAATATACTAGCTTTTACTAGTAGCTTCCCCGCAAGAGTACGGGTTCACTGTAGTATGGGCGAGTATAGGGACCAAGTAGTATCGAACCCAAGGGATGGAGTGTATGCGAATAGATCCCTGAAGATCTACGCGTCGTAGTTAATATGAGTGAAATGTTTTTGGGTTTTTTTGAAAGATTAATTAAAAGACTAAACTAAACTAATTAACTAAAAAAATTAAAGAAGCTAATTAACTAATGGTTGTTTTCTAATGAGAGGTGGTGATGCTTAGGATAAGAATCCATACGTATACTAACGGAGCGGGTACATAATCAAAATAATCGTGACAAACAAGAATTAACCTAAGTAAAAGATCGTAGAATGAAAGCTCAAGATTTTATACCCTAATACTTTATCCTATCAATCGACTTCACTAATCCACTAACAAGTTAATAGATAGTGCTTAATTAAAGAGACCCTAATTTAACTAATGGTGATGCGGCCGTCCTCCATAGCTAAACCGGTAGATGAATTAACCTCTTCTAAACCCTCTCGTTAAGACTACTAATTGTTATTGAGTGATGCGGTCGTCCTCTCTCTAACACTTTCGTACGAAATTCAAAGGTAGAGTTAAGATTAATTATAAGAATTCCTTAATTAAGAGAATTAAAACTAACGTCACGAATTACCCTAATTACGTACCCATATCCTACTTCTACGAGTTCATCCTACCCCAAGCATGCAAGGGTTTTAGCCAGACATGGCTTTAACAAACATAAAAGCATTAGAAGAAACAACGAACATAAACATAATGAATTGAACGAAGAAAATAAGAAACATGAACTAGGGTTTTAAAAGAAAATAATTCTAAGAACTGAAATTTAATTAACTAAAACGAAGTTCAAAGCGTTTAAAGTAATCAAGCTAATGAAAAGAAACTAAGAAACAAAAAGAAACTAAGAATTCGTACAAAAAACCTCAACAAAACGTAAGTAAAGCTTGCTCGTCTCTTCTCCTCTTTCTCTCCCTAAAAACTAAGTCTAAAAGTGATTTCTAAAGTTCGGGGATCCTTCAAAACGTGTTTGGAAGAGGTATATATAGGCACCGGTCGAAACAGGAGTTAATGGGCCGAAAAAACGCGTCTGGAAGCCAAAATATTGAAGTGCTCGAGCAAAAACATGCTCGAGCGGTCCCATTCGAGCATATAGGTCGAATGAAACAGGTGCTCGAGCGCTCCCGCTCGAGCTGGTCGAGTGGCGAAATTCTTCTGCAAATTTTTGCGCGTTCGAGCAACACGCTCGAGCGCTGGCGCTCGAGCTGCTCGAGCACTTTTCAGCAACAGTACACTTGTTCGTAAAATCTTCATATCTCCTCAACCGGGAGTCCATTTTGGCCGATTCAAAATCCTACGAACTCCTCTTTTCGCCCTCTATCCATCTATGAAATCTAAAGAGACAAATTGATGAGTTTATAAAAATGATACTCATTTGACTCCAAACACTCATCGAAAACACTCAAAACATGGGCAAATCGGGCACCAAAACATAAAAATTTCACGCCTAATCAATATGCAGAGTCCATTTGGACTCATTTAATTTTAGACTTCTATATCTGATCGGAAAGTTAAAAAGGAAGGACATATTAATGCAGTCAAATTAGCACAAATACCAAAACAACCCCACCATTATGTCTTTTACCAAGTGCAAAAGAACTTAAAAAAACAAAAGGGCAAAAGAAAAAGATCTTGGAGTCTCTTCTCATATGATTCAAGCAACAAACCCACAAGTCGGCAGCTCTCAAATTGGGTCCCATTTGTGATAGATACAGGGAGGGAGTTTTCACAAATGTGATTACGAGTACGAAAGACAACTTTGGGTTTGGGGAATGTGACAAGGTAAAGAAAAAAAAATGAATATATTCTTCTTTCTTCAGCATAATGAGCTTTCCAAAATTTATACTCATCCTTTCACTATAAAGTACTCCCCCGGTCCCCAATTAATATTCACACTTGTGTGGGCACAAATTTTAAGAAAAAATACTTTATTGAGTTTTTGAATCAATGAATGAAGAGTATTTTAAATTAAAGTAGATAATGTGAGAGTGTTTTATTTTCATATTTGGAGTGTGAATATTATTGTGGGACGTGTCAAATAAGAAAGTGTGAATATTAAGAGGGGACGGGGGGAGTATAAACTTTCCCATTTTTTCCTTCTTGTCTGTTTTATTATAAACTTATAATTTTAATTTTTTATTTTCATTACTTTTTACATTAATACATTATTTTTTCTTTCTTCCCTATTACATACTACCTCCGTCCCGGGGGAACTTGCCCAATTACTGTTTTCACGTGTTTTAGCGAGCGAATTTTTATTAGTATTTAAAATGATAAAATAATTTTAAATTTACTTTACAATAGATGAGAAATAGATCTATCATAACTTACCTTAAAAGTCATTTTATCATTTCAAATATTAATAAACAACCCGCTCGCTAAAATACGAAAATAAAGGTAATGTGCAAATTCCTTCGGGACGGAGGGAGTATCTTGTATTACAATTATTATTTTAGTGCCTATCTTAATATGTGTGCCCAAAATTTATGAGGAGTTTACTATAAGACAAAAGGAATATGTATTACTAAACTGTTTAACTTTTTTTATTAAAAATAATTATTAATAAAATTATATAATTAAGTTTTTAATACTATTATTTTGAGTAATACAATGAAAGTGATTTACAACAAACTTATTAATTAAAGAGTAGTTCTAGTGTGCATTTGAATGCATGGTATGCACTTTAATTTTGAAAAAAAAAATTCAAACAGAAATCAGCAATACCCCAAGAAGTAATCAGTAATATCCCAAGAAGACATCAGTAATACCCCAATTGAAAAAAAAATATACAGTTCGGTGTGTTTTTGTGTATTTTAAAAAAATAACTGAAATTAAAATTGAATTTAAAATTCAAGGGCATGGCTATACACTTGGATGCATCCTAAAATTTTCTTTTAACTAATTAGAAAGAAAAATATCAAATTAAGTAGATAGGTACGTGAATTGATTTAGATCTATTTCACATCTAAGTACGTATCTCAAACATTTATTTATTTTGTGCAATGAAGAAAAATATTTATTGTTCTTTATAGTTATTTAAAAAAAAATATTTTGTAAAAGCTAGTAATTATAATTATTTATTTACACTAATACATATTTCCTCCGTCTCATACTTGTTTGTTACATTGTCAAAAATGTCCGTCTCATACTTGTTTGTTATATCCATTTTTTGCAAAAAAAAGTAACAATATATTTTAATATTATATTCTTCATACACTAATAACCAAAATCATCTATTTTATCACTTTATTGCTTTAAATACTACTCCCTATGTCCCCTAATAACTTTCACTTTCTCTTATGGGGTGTCCCACAATAACTTTCACACTCCAAATATGGAAATAAAACTCTCTTACAATGCCTATTTTAATTCATAATATTTTTCATTCATTGGTTCAAAAAAATAATAAATCAGTTTTTCTTAAAATTTGTATCACCCCACCTAAGAAAGTTAAGAGGGGACGGAAAGAGTAATAAACAACTCTTTTCTTAAAATCTGCACAAATAGTAACCTAGCAAATGACTTTGAAACGGAAGGAGTACTTTTTTTTATATAGTACTTCATTCGTTCCCAATTCGATAGACCCTTTGCTTTTGACACAAGTTTTAATATGGTAGTTGTTTATACTCCCCCATCCTAGTTTTATTTTTTCATTTGTTAAAGTGGTTCATTCCAATTTTATTTTTAATTTTTCAAAATAGAAATAAAGTTGACTCACTTTTTTAAATTTCAAACTTACAAAAAACTATTTTATTCATTTAAATATTATAATTTCAACTCTAGCATTAAATTTTGTGTAAAATTAATAGGGGAAATAAAATTGGGACGGAGAGAATAGTAATTATAGTGATAAATTTATTTTTTTAGTAACGTGATAATAAAAAAAAGAATAAAAATTATTTTTTTTGATATTTTAATAAAAATAATTTTCTATACATGAAAAGGGATAATTAAATTTGGGAGACAATCAAATTGGTGAGAGTGGAAGTAATATATTTGGGAGCAAATTTTCTAATTATATCTTGGTACTATTTTTTTTGTCGAAAATTCATTTTACTCAATTCATTTTTATATGATAGTAAAATATTTTATATAAAATGTTTGTTTGGATGAGTGAGTGAAAGTAAAAATGGTAAGTGATAATTTGGGGAATAAAGCATCAAAATGCATGCACACTAATTGGACATATATCCAATCAGTATCACTACAAATAAGATGGAGATTAACGACGCATCTTTTGCGACGGCACAATATCCGTCGCAAATTTCGTGAATTTGCGACGGATTTTGGTAAGCCGTCGAAAAAGATGACATTTTGCGACGACTTAGGAAGTCCGTCGCAAAGGTTAGTAATTTGCGACGGAAAAGTCGTCGTAAAAACTAGGGCCCACCACCATCGTCTTAAACCGGTTACATTTGCGACGGAGAGGTCGTCGCAAATTTCAACTTTGATTTTGCGACGGTCACTTCCATTGCAAATCATACCCGTTTAAAGGTGACCGTTCGGGATTCGACCCGTTTGACTGATTTGCGACGGAAGAGGCCATCGTAATTTTAAACTTTGTATTTGCGACGGACCAAAGCCGTCGCAAATCTTACATTTATATTCGCGACTTTTCGGGAAATGGTCCGTTGACTGATTTGCGATGGAATGTCCATCGCAAATCCGAACCGTTTTACCCGTCTTCTCGGGAAACGGTTCGTTGACTAATTTGCGACGGAAAAGCCGTCGCAAATCAGTAAAAACGGCGTCGTTTTGGCTTTGATAGGCATAATTTGCGATGGATATGCGTCCGTCGCAAATTTTTTTCCACTTATAAATAGTCTCCTCGCGAAGCAGACGGAGAATGCGAGAAAAAAGAAGAAGAGTATGAAAACGAAAGGAAATGGAAGGAGAAGTCGGGTTTAGTTGATTGTAGAGCCAATCCGTCCCTACCGAGTTCTCGTTTCAACATTTTCTACAAATAAACCGTAAGTTTTCTTCATTTTTACCGTTTAAAATTTAATTTTAAAGCATGTTTAGAAAATTGATTTTAGTTGAGAATTGATTTTAGTTGAATTGTTTGAATTATATTAGTAATGAATTGATTTTAGTTGAATTAGTTGATCGAATTTTAATTTAAAGCATGTTTAATTTTTGTTAAGTTTAGAATTGAATTAGTTGAATTGTTTGAATTATATTAGAAATGAATTGATTTTAGTTGAATTAGTTGATCGAATTTAATTAGTTGATCGAATTTTAATTTAATTTTAAAGCATGTTTAATTTTTGTTAAGTTTAGAATTGAATTAGTTGAATTGTTTGAATTATATTAGAAATGAATTGATTTTAGTTGAATTAGTTGATCTAATTTAATTAGTAGATTGAATTTTAATTTAATTTAATTTTAAAGCATGTTCAAAAAAATACTTTCTTCGCTATGAATCATATTTATTATTTTAACTGTTTGTATTATATTTTGTGAATAAGTAAATCATTGTTATATGAGTATGTGAATAAGTAAATTATTATATGCGTGTGAATAAGTAGATTATATATAGCATCATCTTTTATAGTGTGTAGATTTTATGCGCGTATGTGAAATTATATGTATGTGAATAAGTAAATTATTATATAGCATCATCTTTTATTAGTTGAATTTAAAATTATTACAGATGAACCCAGGTCAAGATAATTTTCTCAGTGTCATCATAGTCGACAACAAGTAAGTATTTTTTAATGAATTATGTATACTTTTAATTATATATATTAATATAATTAACTTGATTTTTTAATTTTGTTGTCACAGACTGCTTCCAGCCCATGAGACTAGCTCAATCGTCTCACAAATCATTAGGATGAGATAGTTTGAGTATGGTGCCCACTCGTGGAGTCAAGTGTCCGAGCAAAAGAGGATGGAGTACTTTGATGGAGTATTTAATTTTTTAATTTATTCGTTAATATTCTATTTTTAATTTATTTCCAGAGACGGTGCGTTTGGGACCCTGCCAACGATAGTATTATGTACCAATTGTTCTGTGCGAAAGCGCAAGAACGGTACAAAAATATTATCTACGGCCTGAAGAAGCCGTGGGAGCGTGGGGATCGGGTGGAGTTGGGTCGAGCACCAGACGGACGATCGATATGGGATGGTTTAGTGGATCACTGGAACAGTGAACCATCATTCAAAAGAACATCATGGAGAGAGAGAGAGAGAGAGAGAGAGAGAGAGAGGGGGGGGGAGAGGGAAGAGAGAGTCAGTTTGAACAATTTATTTATGTTTTTTGAACAATTTTTGTAGCATCATTCCCGGTCACAAGGTTTCCGCCATTATTACAGAGATAATGAGGGATAATCTAGAGGAGAACGCAATGAAGTTCAAACTTGTCTCGTCGCAGTGGAAGCAGTACTACTTGAATGAGTTTGAACTTCATTGCGTTCTCCTCTAGATTATCCCTCATTATCTCTGTAATAATGGCGGAAACCTTGTGACTGGGAATGATGCTTAGATTCAGTGTTAATTAATTAATTACTTGTAGCAAACATATACATGATCTTAGATCATGTTGTTCTATTATTACCTCGTGAGTTTCATTTATATACCTCGTGGGTTTCATTTATATACCTCGTGATTTTCATTTAAATGGTCACAACATATATAAAAATAAGTGAGAAACGAAAATGAATTAATTTGGTGAATTTTGAAAAAAAAGTGAGTCAATTTGGATACATATACAATTAATTGTGTACAAATGAACGAATTATAAATTTAAACGGGAGTCGAAATAAATAAGTTTACCAAAAAAATATTAAATAGCCACAAAATTTATAAAAACAAGTGAGAAACGAAAATGAATTAATTTGGTGAATTATGGAAAAAAAAGAGTCAATTTGGATACATATACAATTAATTGCGTACAAATGAACGAATTATAAATTTAAGCGGGAGTCGAAATAAATAATTTTACCAAACTAATAAAAATTAAATGGCCACAACATTTATAAAAACAAGTGAGAAACGAAAATGAATTAATTTGGTGAATTATGGAAAAAAAATGAGTCAATTTGGATACATATACAATTAATTGCGTACAAATGAACGAATTATAAAATTATGCATCGTCGAAATAAATAATTTTACAAAATAAAAAAAATAGTTGGGCAAAATATTTTAATAAACAACTTAGATACGAAAAGAAATTAATTTGGTGAATTATGAAAAAAAATGACTTAATTTGAATACATATACAATTAATTGCATAAAAATGAACGAAAGTAGCTTGTGCCCTAGTGGCGCGCGCCCCCTCCTCTTGCACAAGAGGTCCCGTGTTCGATTCCCCTTGGGCGCAAAATTTGATTAATTGTTCAAGGCCTAATAAGACTAATATAGAAGGTGGGCCGCATATAATAAGCAATGGGCCGTGTGGCCCAGTGGTCCGCGCTCGCCCCGGGTGCCCGGGCTCGAACCCCACAAATCACTTTTTTTTTGTATAGGCTCGGTAATTTGCGACGGCCAATTCCGTCGCAAATTTTGAATTTTGTGACGGACAACAGCCCGTCGCAAATTATAACAGAAAAAAATAAAAAATATATATATATATAAACATTTGCGACGGAATATGTCCGTCGCAAATGTTGTTGACCCGATCGGGTCTAACCCGAAAGATTTGCGACGGACTACAGTCCGTCGCAAATTCTGTGCAACCCGGTCGGGTCTGACCCGCCAATTTTGCGACCGATTTATCCGTCGTTAATTTGCGACGGACGGCAAAATCCATCGCAAAAATTAGCTACGGCTGTTTTAGGAACGGATACGTGTCTGTCGCAGAATCCGTCGCAAAACACTGTTTGCGACGGATTTTCCGTCGCAAAACAGTATTTTTTTTGTAGTGTGTGCATATAGTATCACTCGGTGAATCGCCTTCAAAAGGCTCCTCTTTCAACTCGCCTAGGAATCCCCATCATTTATGGGATAGACGCAGTTCATGGCCACAGTTATGTCTCAATGCCACTATTTTCCCCCACAATGTTGGCCTTGGGTTCACAAGGCAAGTCACATTTTAAATCTCCATGTATATAAGATGATATTGGTGTATTGTTATACTCCCAGTCTTATTTGGTTGTCCACGAAAAATAGTTATGTTGCCTAAAATTGAAATAATAAACTTTATCTACAATTTTCAACATACACACATAATATTTTTAAAATAATTTATTTTGTACTTGATGTGAAACAATATTCTTACTTTTTACATATTATATCAACTTTCTTAATAACCGTGCATAAAGCAACAAGACTATATTTCATGGACGGAGGGAGTAATATATAAATAGCAATTTATGATTGGAAAGGTAGGAAATAAAAGCATAAGTTAAATTGCTTACTAATTCTAACAAGTTAATTGTTGGAACAGAGATCCAGAGATTGTAAAAAGGATTGGAGCAGCAACCAAGGGTGGAGCCAAAAATAAAAAACAGGGCGGGCTAGAATTAATACAGTACAAAAAAATAAAAGTCATTTTTTTATTGCTATAAGTTAAGTTTATTACGACAAAAAATAT
This sequence comes from Ballota nigra, assembly GCA_947034835.1. Classification (NCBI taxonomy): domain Eukaryota; kingdom Viridiplantae; phylum Streptophyta; class Magnoliopsida; order Lamiales; family Lamiaceae; genus Ballota; species Ballota nigra. The sequence goes on along the minus strand of OX344720.1, from coordinate 17,341,517 downwards.
TCAACTCAAAAGATTGATGAAGTACAAGAGTAAAATACAAGGGCTCTTATTTCAATCACTTCATCCCTATATAATTGTTTTTCTATCAAAACACATAAAAAAAAAAAACCGCTTATTACATTCTATAAAATTGTCAAAAACATATACTCCTTCAGTCTTTGAAAAATGTGCTCGTTTGTATTTGACAGATTAAAAGAAAACGTAAATAAAATAGATAAAGTAAGCGCATTTTGAGGTATTGTGTGATTTATTTTTGAGTTAACCGATTATTTGTGAGTATAAAATATACTGCATTTAAAGTAATTAATTAAATAATGGTTTTATGATAAAATAAAATAAAACTGGTGATAAAAATAAAATAAACACACTTATTGGATGAAGGGAGTATACTTTTTTAAAAATTAAGTAATATTTATTAACAAATAATTAAAGGTCGGAGGAATGATTGGTTAATTTCTTGGTGGGTTGATCATAAATTTTCTTATTTCTTAATATATAAAAAATAGGATTTCAAAAATTGGGGTGGGCTATAGCCAGTCCTAGCCCATGCATAGCTCCGCCCTTGGCAGCAACTGCACTCGAAGTTAGAGTCATGGGAATTCAATACTCCCTCCGTCCCAATTTTGTTTACCCAAAAGTCCAAAAAAGGAAGGTTTTTTTTATTTACTCATTTCCTAAAATGGCAAAAAACAACACTACTTTTTCAAACTCAACCTTAAAAAAAACTATTTTATACTAAAAAATATTAATAAACAATTCCTAAAAAGCTACTTTATACTCAAAAGTATTAATAAACAACTCTTTTCTTAAAAACTGTGTCATTTAGAAATGAGTAATCTAAATTGGGACGGAGGTAGTACAATTTTGCACCCATCATTTCCGTAAGCAAATTAATTAACACCTGGCCTCCCCCTTTCATGTATTTAATATATTAATTTTTTTATGATAAATTTATCGTGAAACTGTTTTAAAATATCAAATATTTAACCAAAAGTATTAATAATGTAATAAAGCGTATTATTAATCTGGGTCCAGGAAAAATTACAACCATTACAATATAATATCACTGACCAGATTAATGATACTTCTGATAAACTATTCGATACTTTAAAATAGTTTCATGGGAATAATAAGTTTATCATGTACTCCCTCCAATTCATTTTTTATTATCCACTTTTCCATAAAAGGAAGATTTTTTTTTTCCCTTTACCCAAAATAGCAAAAAGCAAACACTACAATTTTTAACTTATCCCTTAAAAATATAATTTATTTACACTCATGTCACTACTTTATCAGTTTTATATCCACAAATATCTTTCATAAAGTTGAAAAGACCCCCTTGCCCCTTTTAAAAATTTATTTTAGACCCACAAATACTAATAAACAATTTTTTTATTAAAATCCGTTCAATTTTCTTAGGGGCAATAAAAAACGAAAAGAAGAGAATATTATTTATATATAATACTTTGCCTAATTTCATTATGTGTTATAATAATATAGGTGTGCAGGGATCCAAGGTGGGGTGGGTGCTACTCGAGCTTTAGCGAAGATCCTAAGATTGTGAGATCAATGACAGAAATCATATCTGGTTTGCAGGGCGACATCCCACCCGACTTCAAAAAAAAATTTCCTTTGTTGCTGGAAAGTATATAAGATTCTCTCTCTATCTAAATAAATGCAACATTTACAACACATTTGGATACATAATGGAGGATATATAATATTAAAGTGTTTTTTGACATATAGGTTCAAAACATACCCATTTATTGGATTTTAGTTCAATATTTTATGATAAATACAACAAGGTTCAAAAATGGGTCCCCCACCTTTTCCTCTACCTGCAACCTCGATTCCCCTCCCTCCCCTCCTCTCCCCTCCCCATCACCTCGGTCCCACCATCCCTTTCTTGTCCCCTCAATATCATCACCACAATTATTATTTAATGTGAATATTTAATTTTTTTTTCTTTTTTTTTCTTCAGTAAATTCAATTCTTTTATATTCCCTTTATATTTTTAAAATTATAAACCCTTAAATTTCATAATTATTATTATTATTTTCCTTTTCAAATAATTATTAATGCTTTCAAGTTTTTATTAAATGTGCATTTAAAATAATATTTTGTACATGATAAAATTATTGGTTATTTCAGATTTTTATTAAGTGTGCATTTTAAATAATATTTTGTTCATAAAAAATTATTGATTTTAATAATATAAATTAAAATATTAAGTGTAAAATTTCTTCTATCTTTTTGTAACTTTTTAATTCATCCTGGAATGAGAAATCTATGTAAAAACAAAATATAATTGCACACATGTCATTGCAAAAACAAACCAAAATTCAAAAACACAAATTGAATAACTAATATTTAAAACTTCTAAAATTACATATTTGAATTTGAGATGGATACATTTATAACTAAATTACATGTATATTTCTATGTGCAAAAAATAAAAAAAATGCACATAGGTATTTCTTAATTGAATTATATATCCATTTTTTCGAACCTCCCTGCAAATAAAAATGCACACACATCAAAATTCAAATTGATTGAGTTATATTTTTTTGAGAATTCAAAATTGACATCTAGAAATTTAAAACTTACAATTTACAAATTTTGTAAAGACCAAATATTCAAAAAATATTGAATTACACATATTTACAACTTCTAAAATTCATGTTTATGTCTAGTTGCAAAAAAAAAAATAAAAAAATGCACACGGACTAATTCTTCACATCTTAACACCTCCTTCAAATCTTCATCTTTCAAATCCCCTCCTCTGTTAATATTTGAAATTTATAAATTTAAACACTGCATCCAGGTGCATAAACAAAAAGAAAAAAAAAAGATTGGTGCAAAGAAAAGAAAAAAATGCACACGGTCTTCTTCTTCTTCTTCAACTCTTCATCTTCATATTCTCTCAACTAGGTACTGTCCCAGCTCAAAGATCATCTACTCTTTCAGTTTTAAATCTGAAAATACAAACACCCGCACACACACAAACACTTTTCTCCAAAAAATGCACATACATCACACATAGCGTACATATTAATTTCACACAAAACAATATCAAAACTCTTTCAAAATTAGAACCAAATTCGGTATTATTCAGATTCACACACAAAAAAAAAAAATAGTACTAAACAAAGACCAAATATTGTATACATACACAAAACTCATCTTCATCTTCAACATTGAGACACCCCCACACACATATATTAGAGTCTCGATAGAGGAATTTTACAGAGACGGACTAGATATCTATCTCAAAAAATAACTTACCTCCATTTACCCCCACCGATGATAATTGAGCAGCAATAGGTGTGCCGGATGGCGAAACGGCTGATTTGGGCGGCGTGAAGAGATCATAGGCAGCGAAGACCGAGGCCTCCGATGCTGCTACAGGAATGGCGGCAAAAGATCGGGTGCTCCGGCGAATAGCAAATGGGGCGAAAACCCTAGATCTAGTGTCGCGACCACTAGATCTCAGCCGTCAAAAACCCAATACACCATTCTCGCCAGATTTACCTTCAACGGTGTAAGATCCGCAACAACGATGGAAAAACGCACCGTTAAACGAGGATGAGGCGGCGTCATTCAACTTGAGTCGTTAGGCCTTGGACGGGGGCGGTGGAGCGCTCGTCGGGGTGTCGCGGTGGAGCGGCCGCGAGGCGGGGAGGACTACGTGGTGGTATGGAGAGGTAGTGTAGAGAGTGCAGAGAGAGAGGGGGTTTGAGGGTTTGGTGGGGTGTGGGGGAAGATATGGGTGGGGGTGGGGGTGGGGGTGGGGGTGGGGGTGGGGGATTTGAAATTGGGAATTAAAATGTGTGCTGGAGGATAGAGAGAGATAGATGTGTGTGGAATGTGGGCTACATTATTTTAATTGTGGAACCCATATTTTGAACTATTTTGCTATAATGTAAAGGTATAGAAAAATAATATATGGACTATATGTGAACTTATTAGTAATAATTCCAATATTAAATTTAGGGATACGAAAAAAAGTTCAAATTTTACAAATGATTTTTTTTTTACAAGAAATTGATTAAAAAATTTCAATTTTGTATGTTATACATCAGCCACGGCTTATAAGCCCTAAATAACTCTTAAAAGTTTTTTAGGAGCTTATGAAGTCTCTACCAGTGTTGATTAAAAAAAGATACTACAGCTTGAGACCTTTAAAAAAAAAAAAAAAAAACTCTTTTAAGACATATAAGCTCCAAAAAGTAATTAAACTAGTATCTCAATTTATTTTTCAAAAATCTTTTAAACTATACTTAACTATAAAAATTAATTTTGAAAAAATAAAAAATCATCTCATTCTAACCCATACCCACCCGCCCATTCCCATCTAAACATAATAAGATACACAAATTCTATTAAACCTCAATTTTAATTAACTTCAATTTTGATTTTTCAAAATACACACAAACACACCAAACTATGTGTTTTTTGAAATTTGAGTATTACTAATTACTTCTTGGGATATCAGTGATTACTTCTTGGGGTATTACTGATTTCTGCTTGATTTTATTTTTTCAAAATTCAAGTTCATACCATGCACTCAAGTGCACTGCAACGCCCCGAATCCAAAATACATAAATATCTCAGATTCGAGGTGCCACTTGTGACTAAAATCCGAACTATAAAATTTTTGATATAAAATGGGATAATAAAATGAGAGATGAGTTTTATGCAGCGGAAGAAATGAGTAGAATAATTTTAATAAGAATCTCACACATGTATATCTACGAATATAAAGCTTAGTATTAACAATAACGTTTTATTCAAGCGGGGAACTCCATGTCGTCTCTATTATTGTCCTTGCTCCACGAAATCATAATCTGCAAGGGTTGTAAAAAGGGAGGGGGGCGTGAGATTTGAATTCTCACGTATGAGTGATTTGCAACGTCATGGGATTGGTAAATCAATTATATTAAATTATACTCATTGAGAAAGTATATAATTTATTTAAGCAGTTGACATATAAATATGAATAACATATATCACAGAAGTAACAAGTTCACGTAATAATTAATTGGGCATGACAGGTTTCACATCATATAATTGATATATCATAAGTTGATTCACATTAAGGGGCAAAGCCCAAAACCATTTTCATGTATTGGCCCCATCTGCCAAAATCACTTTCCACATATTGTAAATCTCTTCCAAACCATTTTCGTACGACCATACTCGACATATTCCACTTCCAAAAACCTTACTCCTTCCAACCACTGACAAAATAAATAATGCAAACCATCAATGGCCTTATTCCCAGTGCGCAATGTAGGCGTCTGGCCCGGGGACCAGATCTGTTTGAATCAACAACCTTGATTCTGGGGGCGTCCCCGATAGCTCCCCGGAGGTTGGATTTAATACCCGTACCACAAATCCATACTTACTGACATTCCGTCCTTTTATAAAACTGACATTTAAAACATGGAGGGAAAATTCCTCGATATGCAATCAAATAAATTCATGCTCACATACGCCCTTAGTCATGCAACAGTGATTGTTTTGGATTCAACAATAGGTATTTTGTATCATATATAATTATATCACGTAATTCAAACAGTTATATAATAGGGATACATTTATGTTGGATTAGTTGTTTTAGATTTATTTGGTCGAGTTCAGAATATACCAGCACAATGTATTATAAGCAGATCGATCAACAGATCATCACCCACCTGATTGTTGGGAGTTCTGAGAGTGGTGCACAGACGGATGGTCGAGTCTCTGGTGCGTAATCCCACTAGCACTGATTCCTAATATAAAGTTATTCGATTAAAAGTTGATCTTTGAAGAGTTTAGGAAGAACTTGAGAGTTTGCGTTACGTGAGACGAATGATTGATGTATCATATACTTTAAAAGGACTTGCTTAAGAGTCACACCCTATTTTGGTAAATACACCACCTTTCTAAGAGGTGGTGTATTGGTGGGTGTACTTACTAATTTACTTGTTGTATGACCACTTCAATTTCTATATAAAATAAAAATAATGTTCTACTAAGATTTTTATAAAAGCCTTTATAATTTTTTAAAAGTATATCCATAATTATTTTCTTGAAAGGAATTTAAATAAGAAATTTATATAAAAATACTAATATAATATAGATCCCAAATTAATATTTTTCCTTCTAATAAAAATTCTACATCTCATTTTAAAAGAAACCCTTGAATATAATTTATATTTTTATAAATAAAACCCCTTTATTAAACTTATTTTGCTTAAATAATTTTATATAAATACTAAAATAATATAATATATACTTTTCTTTATTGTTAGTAATACTTGATTTAAAGAAATTTTCATAACATGCAATAGAATAAATGTTTTCCTATATCACTAGTATCACTAACCAAATTGACTTGTGCCATTTTTAAAATAGGAGAAATAGTATTATTTTCTAGAAAAGTTCTTTTCCATTTGTTACTAATTTTGAACATTAAAAACTTGTCTTTTTAATTTTTTTTTTAACTTGAAGAATATGACAATTTGATAACTCAAAGTACTACTCTTAAAATTCGATGGTATTACTCTTTTTCCCAAATAAACAGGAATTAAAATTTGGAGAAAACAAAGTTTTCCTTTTAGTCTTTAATCCGAACAACAGGCGAGTAACCCAAACTAATTCTTCTCACCAATATTTCCATCCAACTAATCTCATCAAAACAACACTAAAGAGGCAGTAATATAAGTTAATTTCATTATCATCATAAGTAGGAATTCTAACCAACAACAAAGTCCACCTACATCAATCCAAAAACAACCATCTCAACTTACAAGGTCTCAGGGAATTAAAAACAGTTCAACTCAATAATACTAATCAACAAAATCAGCAATACTAAACCCACCAAACTAATAATACTTAATTTAAAAAATACTAATCAATAACCTCAGTAGTACCTACCATATCAAAACTCCATCCATCTCACAGTCTCTAAACAAAACATAAATTTCAATTTTTACAAAACAGAACGGTGCCTATTTCATATCCTAACTAGTACGTGAAATAGAGGAGGGACTAGTAATTCTTACGAGTCCCAATTTGGGCAGCCTAACGGCATTCGATTGGTGGCTCGTCGGATAATTTCGACGGCCTAACGGAGTCTTCAGGTTCCCCGAAAATAAACGGGCAGCAGCGGCTTCGTCGGAAAGGTGGAGGAGATGGAAACATCTCGATTATACATCAAAGGAATCGAAATCATGAGTATTTTCTTTGATGGAGAATAAATAAAAGAAAACTGAGATTGAGAGGAATTGGAAAATGAGACTCACCGAAATTAGGAACACGGCGTCGCTAATTGGCTGGAGAAGCGGCACTCGGCGAATTGAGAGCGGGAGGTGACGACGCCTGGTGGTGGCGGACGGCGGCGCTTGGTTGGAGGAGGCGACGGCGAAGAGCGGCGTTGTTGGCTTCGCTTTGATCGGAACACAAGAAAGAAAGGTGCGTCACTGTAGCGGTTTCCGTCGTTACGGCGAAGGGGGAGCGAAGAGGCGGCAGCCGGGCTGAGGCGCGATGACGGCGCTTCTGATCGGAGGAGGAGGCCACTTCCCCTAACTTAATTTCATTATTCTATTTTGTCTTCATCGATTATTTTGAATTTAAAAAATGGCCCTAAATTGTTATTTTTCCCCCCATAAAAATGACAAATACAAAACTATTAATTTTTTTAAGAAGTATAATGGTATTTAATGTCAGAGCAAGAACATTTTTCGTAAGGACCATAGCTAGGGGTGATAGGAAAATGAGGACTTTAAATCTTTGGCTGAATAGTTTGAGGACATTAACTTTTAAAAGTCAATATTTGATGCCTAATTAGCCTAAATCAAAGCAATTGGACTGATTGGTCTGACTTGACTTGAAATTTACGCTTATTGGCATGATTTGGCTTGAATTAGGATTAAATTTATACCCAATTCTAATTGATTTGGTCTGATATGATAAAAATACACTACTTTTAAAAGTTAATGTCCATAAATTGTCAGCTCGGAGAGTTACGATCTTAATTTTTTCCAGCCTGAGTTTGTGTCCTTATTTTGCTCCTTCCCCCAACTAAATAACACCTCGAAGAGTTAATGTCTATCACTCAATCCTCAAGGTGAACATTAATCTTTTGAATTTTTAAGGATCATAACTTTGGGGTTGACAATTTAAGGACTATAATTTTTAAGAGTTGCAAATTTAGGCTCAATTAGCCCTAATAAACCAAAAAAAAATTCACTACTTTTAAAAGTTAATGTCCTTAAATTGTCAGTTCTGAGAGTTCCGATCCTCATATTTCCAGTCTAAAGAGTTTTTTTTTCCTCATTTTACTCATTCCCCAACTAAATAACACCTCGAAGAGTTAATGTCTATAATTCAATCCTCAAGGTGAAAGTTAATATTTTCAAAATATTTTTAAGTATCGCAACTTTAGGGTTAACAATTTAAGGACTGTAATGTCTAAGAGTTCCGAATTTAGGCACAATTAACCTTAATTATCCCAAAAAATCACTTATTTTAAAAGTTAATGTCCTAAAATTGTCAGCTCGGAGAGTTATGATCCTCATTATTCCAGCCCCAAGAGATTTTGTCCTTATTTTGCCCATTCCCCCAATTAAATAACATCTTGAGAGTTAATGTCTATCACTCAATCTTCAAGGTGAAAGTTAATATCTTAATTTTTTTTTTAAATATCTTAGCTTTGGAGTTGACAATTTAAAGACTGTAATTTCTAAGAGTTGAAAATTTAGGTACAATTAGCCTAATAAACCCAAATTGGGCCCAAATTAAGCCCCTCGGTAAGGCCAAACCATGGCAATTAACCCAAATATTAGATCAAATTCAGCCAAGTTGGGCCATGTAGCATAGTCCAATTTGAATTATTTGGGATCGTTTAACCTCAATTTGCGACTTTTAAAAATTAATTTCCTTAATTGCAATCTCAAAAGTTAAGTTACAGTCCTTAAAATATATTTTTTCACATGACTTGAGATACTTGTTTTTTGTTAAATTTATCTTAATTACTTAATTTTTTTTTTTTATTTCATCTATGTACTTTTACGATTATATTGTAAAATTAGTTTTTACTTATAAATAACATTAAATTTATTATTATTTAAACGTCTTAAAAATAAATAATACTGTTTTTGTTTTATATATCAAAAATGAAATATGAAAAATTATTAATCAAACTAAATTCGATATTTTTTTTATAGAATGTAGCTATCTTACAACTCAATTTTAATAAGTTCACTCACTTCTTAATTGTGTTCGTTTATATATAGTTGGTTATATTGTTGTATTTGATATTCATATCTATGTATTAATTGTATAAGTTTAATTTCATATAATATGTAGGAGACCAATGATATTTCGGTTACTGATTCAAATCTATCAAAGGTATTATAATTTCTATGTATTTATAGAAAGATTGAAAAATATTATTTTGTCAGACTGGATTAATTACAATTTTTAATTTGTGATTTAAAAGGCACAAGATTCTTGCTCGCTGATCAGAAGCTTTAGCTATGGTGTGGATGTAGATGACAAGCAAAATGATAGTTCTATTTTGAAAAGAACAATTGATGACAAGTCTTCTTGCTCTCAATCTCCGAAGAAGACGAAATATTTTATTGTTAGCACTAATGACAATTAAGTTTTTTAGGTGCCAATAATGTTGTTAGTTTGAATAAGGTTTTTAAAATAACGTTCTTTTACTATGGATTTGATATTTTTGCAACTATTTGTTTAGTTTATTATTTATCATCTATTGGATGATTCTCTTTTTATAATTTTTCTTATATAATATAGTTGCCTGATTATATTCAACTTGTTCATTCTATCCTTCATAGTGCATTTGTATAATTATTATACTTGCATATTTTCCATTCAATGAAAGGAGTAGAAAATTCAAAAAAAAATTACCTCTTTTTTTTTTAGGACACATATTGGTGCTTCCAAATCTTTATTTTCCCCTGGATTCCTTCTTATATTTTAAGTGTTTCATGTTCTTTGCCCGTAGGTTAATTAAGTGAGATTTAATTTTTATGTAAACAAAAATTGTAATTATATATGCAACATAAACTACTGTTGCAATTTACTTTCTGAATATTAATTAACATTTATGGAAAAATATATACAATAAATGTTAATCTGACAACAAGTTTATCTAAAAAATTCAATATAATTAAATTGTAGTTTTGTATATAGAAAAAACTTAATTTTTTCAATTTCGTATATAATATATCAATTGATATTGTTAATTTTAATTTTATTTATCATTTGTGTTGTAATTTTATATAAATATGATACAATATATTTATAGATATAAGATAATGATGAAGATGTCATAGTCATGCATACTAATTTAAATGCCTTAAATTCTATCACCATAAAATTAAATAAACTACTGTGCTATCAACATATGATATGAATTACTATTTATTAAAGTAAATTTCATATAATTTTAAAAAAATATTTGATACAATCTATAATAGTATTATTTTCAAATAAATAAACAACCGCCCATGCTAATTTTTTAATGTATTAGTGATCAGATTAAATTATTGAATATTAAATAATAATAACGAATATAACAAATTTCAATTAAAGTATATTTAATTGAGATAAAAAAAAAATTATGGTAGATTTATTAATAAAAAAATTTATTTTAAAGTTTTGTAATTTAAAATAGGTTATTATTATAAATGTAAAATTGTCACAACACGGGTAAGACGATCACTAGTTTTATAAATAAGAGGAAGACAATAAATTTTATTTTAATTTAAATAATTAGATGATAAGTTTAAAGAGTATTGGACGATTGTATATATGAGGTGGAATTATAATATATAAAGTTCATAATTCCTATTATCAATTCAAATGCCATAAATTAAAAAATTACTAATATGTCAAATTATGACAATATATGTAATATCTATTCATCGAAAGTTTTTTTTTTTTTTTTAAAGATATCCACCTTTCAAAAATTAAGGAATGTGGGATACACACAAAAATAGAATTTCATCTAATTTATATGAATATGATAAGTCATCATAAAAAAATTAGTCAACTTCACCTAATATAATTATTTTATATCTAATTATTCAAAAAATTTGATAAATTTAGACAATATATAAGATAAGGTTGATTAAAACACATGTTTTTATAAAGAGTCAAATGTTCCTAATATAACCTTAATTTCGAAATTTTATGGACTAAATCATCATATAAAAGTAGTCAACTTTTCCTAATATATTTAAATTGAAATTAAAACTTATTAAATAAGTAAAATTTATAATTAGTATAAATATATATATAAAACAAAATCGTGGGTAATAATACTATTACATGTACTTTTTTTTTTTAAATACCCACTAACCAAAAATTTAGAATATAGGAATGTGAGATAATATAAAATAACCAAATAAATTATCTGACTAAATTATCATTTAAAATTAGTCAACTTTTCCTAATATATTTAATTTAAAATTTAAAGTTAATTAAATAAGTAAATTTTATAATTAGTATAAATTTATATATTGTTTCTAATATAATTATTTCAAATCTAATCTTTCAAAATAATATGAAAAAATATGTTAAGTTAATTTCTTTACATATAAGTTAAATACTAATCATATGAATATTCAATAGATATGTTAAGCCATATGCTATAAAAATCGTCCTAAATACTATTATATATACAATATATGAGATCAAGTAAAAAATCTAAAAAATTCATATTTATAGAATAATATATAATATACATTGAATTTTAAATTATACATTAACATAGAATTGTAATCACATAAAGAATATTATTTATAGAATTGTAAATAATACATTAAATTGTAAGTAATACATTACAATGTTAAAAAAAATTAATTTATAACATATAATCAATGATTCTTCATCTTCACAATAAAATTGACCTTTCACTTCATCTTGACATTAAAAATTGATCATCCACTTCATCTTCATTGTTGATGTTGAATCCTTTAAAAAAAAAACCAAAAAATTTACACAATAATCATTTTCGTACCAATAAAATAAAATAATAATTAATAAAAAAAAAAAAAACATATAATTAGTAAATAGAGTAAATACCTTTAAACATGTAGAGATTTCTATTCGTCCAAATAAAAAAAAAAGTGATTTTAAGGAAAGGATCATTGATAGAAAAGATTCAATATAGAACTTCATAGCAAAATTGAAAAGAAGAAGAAGAAGAAAGAAACGAATTATATTTTTGAGAATTGGATGATTTCTTTGGAGAAATTATTTTAATTGATTTTTGGTTGTGTGAGATATAGATGATATTTATAGAGGAGATGTGAGAAAATCAATGGTCAAGATAAGATTAGATATTAAGATTCAATGGCTGAGAATAGTTTTTATAGTCAATGAATGAAGTGAATGAGAGGAGAGTATTTTCAAAATAGAGCTTTAAGAGCTTGTCACATAGGCTTCCAAAACTTTATATTTATTGTATATTAAGATGTGTGTACATCATTTTAAATAGGTCAAACGGCTAGACTTTTAATGCCTTTTACAAAGCCAAAGCCTAGCTTCCATAAATAAATAGACTTTTTAATAAGCCTTGATCCGACTCGTTAAATAAGTAGGTTAAGTCAGGCTAGGCCCTTAATAGATCAGGTCATAGGCCCCTGTTGGATTATCTGGCCTATTTTCACCCCTATCTATCATATTTTAAATTGCAAAACTTATAAATGTGTTGTATTAAATTGTAAAGAAAAAAATATATGTTATAATAGTTAAAAACATGATTTTTTTTTTCTTTCAAATAACCCGTTATTTGATCTTTGTAGGCAACAACGGATCTAATTAATAATAAGGGGGTACAAGTGCACCCCTAAATGAAAAGAAAAAATCATCTTATATAATATATAAAGCATAAAAAATATGAAATATGTATGTCATGTTATATTTACAAATATGAATATAATTGTAATTTTATGTGAGTCTGTTAATGAATAAAGTTTTTACTTGTGAATATGATGATAAATAATATTTTTCAAAACTAGAATGAGAACACATTTGAAAGACGAATAAAAATAGAAAAGTGAAATTAAATTTAGGTGATGGTGGGAATATTCTTTAGATAATTTTTTTAAGTGAGACGAGTTGTGAGATAAATATAATCTAAGAATGTGTTACTCACTTATTTACCAACAAATCTTTTACTTATATTATCTTTTTTACTCCAAATTTTTTTATTGTTCTCTCACATGCAAGTGTCTCGTTTTATTAATTTATACGTAGTTGTAAGACTTTTAATATTAAATAATATTTTTGTTATTATTTATCATACGCCAAATTTTTTTTTTATCCACATCTGTTTGTAGGAACAACAATCTTAGATGCGATTAGAGATACAATCGACCCTTCCACTCAGGTTATCTATATCGAGAATCCTAATGTAGATGTGATCATGAGACATAAATTTTTCTATGCCATCACGTCGTGGGCGAGGCCTCATACGCAGAGACGAATGGGGACAACCCGAATCCAACAATAATCGAACCCGGTCCAAGAATCATTAACACCACCTGTGGGGTTATGAAATGTATCGGGACGACCCGTTGTAATGGAGTCGTACCTTGATCAGATAGATGCACTTGTGGCTGCATGGCTTAATGGCAAGGGTGTAGCTGATGTCCTATTTGGTAATTATGGTTTCACCGGGAAACTTGCCACCACTTGGTTTAAATCAGTAGACCAGCTTCCTATGAACGTTGGTGATCCACATTATGATCCTCTGTTTCCATTTGGATTTGGTTTGACAACGGGTGATTAATCTTTGTGAGTTGAGTTATTAGTTATAATAAAGTTTCTAAATAATTATTGTAAAAACAATCTTTTATGTGTTGGAGACTTGGGCTTGAACTAAGTGGAAAAATGATTTGGAGAATTTAAATTAAATTGAAATTCTGAGAATTTAAGTTAAGAATGGCTTATTCCATTTAATCAATTGTAGAATTTAATTTAATTATGTGTGTGTTCATATGTTCGATTTTCCGTGTTTATGAGCTAATAAAGTAGTGGGTTGCCCAAACTATTTTCGATCTAAACAATAAAATTTTATCATGGTAGTGAAAACTATTTTTAGAGTATGTATTGAGTGAAATTGGTTTGTACCTTAATTAATAAAGGTTAGTAATTATTTTTACTAAAGAGTATTAGTTATTTTTACTGAAGAATATTAGTTGTTTTCACTAAAAAACATTTGTTTGTTTTCAATAAATAACTAATACTTTTCAGTGAAAACGTTTAATACCCTTCAGTGTGAACCATTTTCACTCTATATTTTGTCATATTTTTAAGGCATTATACATTTATGAAATGAATTTGGTCATAATTCAAGTCGAATTAATAATATTAGACCAAAATCGATTCGAATCAATTTAAGATAATTTCTCTTGATTTGAGGAATCAGTTAGAGGAAGTTTCTACCTTGATTTGAGGCTTTATAAAATGTAGACACCAATTGGGAGCCCCCCACCACTATATAAAGGGTGTCTCCTTCTCTATAAAATACAAAATAAAAATTCATCTCTCTTCATATAATTTTTCTAGTGCATTGGGTTGAGTCTAGCTATTAGTTCTAACTACGAAAGGTTTAAATGTCTATTTCTCGCTGCTTTTGAGAAAAAAGAGTGATTGTGCGTTGTACCTTGGGAGCTCATTGTTCGAGAGGTTCGACGCATACAGGCGAGCAAATGTTTTATTATCTACACGAATTCTCTCTCTCTTAAAAATGAAAATTTCAAAGTATTATCCAAATAAAAAAAACTTGATATTTTTAGGGGTAATTACAGAATTAATATTAATGGGCTAGAATCATATTGTGTGTAACGCCCCGAATCCAGAATATATTAATTATATCGGATTCGAAGTGTTATTGTGATCAAAAGTCCGAACTATAAATTTTTTGAAGGAAATATAACTGAATTGAAAGATAAGTTTCATGCAGCGGATAAGTGAGAAGAAATATTATAGTGATGTATCGCACACATAAGTATATCTGTATATATATAAGGATGAATAAAGGGTTCTGTATCTTCATGATAATACACACTGAGTTTTGATAACTGAAACACACGGTAAGGAGTATCGTCTTGCATAGCAGTAGCGATAACATTTATTTAGGAATAGAATAATAGGCATCATTGTATTATTAATAGTACTTTAAGCAAGCGGGAAACTTTGTGTCCTCTGTATCACTGTCCTTGCTCAACCGTAATCGAAATCTGCAAAGGGGTTAGGAAAGAGGGGCGTGAGAATTGAATTCTCACGTATGGGTGATTTGCAACGTCATGGGATTGGTAAATCCGAAATATATTAAGTTATACTCATTGATAAAGTGTTTATTCCATTTAATCAGTTCACCTGTAAGCAAGATTACAAAATTTCATAGAAGAAACAGTTCATATAATGATTCATCGACATTAAGCATATTTCACATAATATAATTGAAATAGCACAAGTTGATTCACATTAGGGCAGAGCTCAAAGCATATTCACGTATTGTCACAAACTGTCAAACCATATTCGTACGACCAGTCCACTTCCAACAAAGTTACCCTTTTCAACCACAACCAAAACTTACTTCATCCAACCACAACATCCTTCACACAATAAGCAAACATCAATGGCCTTATTCCCAATGCGCACTGTAGGCAGCTGACCGGGGACCAGATCTGTTTGATCAACAACCTACATTCTGAGGGCGTCCCCGACAGCTCCCCGGAGGTTGGATTAAAAACTCGATTCCAACTCCGTACATACTGACTTTCCATAAAACTGACTCAACAAACTTCACAGAGAAAAATACTCGATTGACAACAGAAACTGATTCATGCTCACATAAGGTACTTACTCATGCAATGGTGATCGATTTATAGGACAACATGCATTATATATCATATATAGTTATATCACATAATTCAAACAGTTATATAATAGGTGTTACATTTATGTTGGATTAATTGTTTTAGATTTATTTAGTCGAGTTCAGAAAATACCGGCACAACGTTATTATTAGCAGATCAATCAACAGATCATCACCCACCTGATTGTTCTGAGTCCTGAGAATATTGTGTAGGCAGACGGTCGAGTCCTCCGTGCGTGTCCCGAAAAGTACAGAATCCTAATAAGGAGTATTCCGATTAAAAGATCGACTTTTGAATTTGAAAAGCTTATGCGTTTGTATTTCGAGGATTGAGTAGATTGTTGCCTTTAGAAAACTATTGAAAACTAAATTTTTCAAAGGTTGATTTTTATTTGTTAAGTACACCCCTTTTTAAGAGGAGGTGTATTAGGGGGTGTATTTACTAATTTCAGTGGTATCCTTAGAAAAAGCCTTTTATAAAATTAAAGTATAAAAATAATAATTATTATTCTTGGAAAAACTTAAAAGAATAAAATAATTAGTTAAGAGTATTAATAAGTTATAAAGAAAAGGTTTTTCTTTCTAAGATTTCTATTTCCCATTTTTAAAAGAATTCTTGAATATAATTAAACATATTTTATAAATAAAACTCTCTTTTAAACTTATTAAAAGACTTGGACTTTTCTAAGAAAATTATATTATAAACTAAAAATAGTTTATAAAAAGGTATTCTTCTTTTCTAATATTAGTGATACTTCTAAAGTTGGTTTGTAATACTTCTAAAACAAAAGATTATATTAAAAGACTTTATTTTGCGTTTCTAAATTTATAACAGGGGTACGAGGGGAAGACGGGTTTTCCTTTGTCTTTTAAACTCGACTAATGGTGTCAAATTCATCATCAAAACAACCATACTAAAATACTAGTTTCAAATACTAATTAACTAAAACAAAAGCACTAAACTACTATAATAAGGATACTAAGCAGCTAAAAGAATAACACTGATCCACTAAGTCAAAAATACTACAACATCTTAAAACAACAATAGTACTTCATCATTCGAACACTAATACTAAACACTAATCCAAAGTCCCAATTCATGGTTTGTGAAGAAAGAAAACAGGGGAAAAATATTCAATTTCCTATTTCTAAAGAGTGATACAAGAGGGCAAAAACAATAATACTAAACAAGTCAACTAGTAACACTAAATCATTTAATCACAACTCAACAGTAAGTTTTTTCCTTTCTTTTCTGTTTCTTTGTTCCATGGGGTTCGAACAAAACTCGACCAAAAATTCCAGAATCTACGAAAGAAGAAAACGAAGGTAGAAACCTTACGTTCTCCGGGTTTGAGGCGGTAAACGGGCGGCCTAACGGCATCGATTGAAAACTTGGTGATTCGTTTATAAAAATCGGGCAACCTAACAGCGTCCTTCGTGATTTCCAGAAATTCCGACAGCAGCAATTCGGTTTGACGGCGTCATCTCGATCGGAAATTAAACGGAAGAAAAGGATTACGGGTGAAAATGAAATTAATCTTCAAAGAGTAGAAATCGAAAAGGGGTTTTTCAATTACTTACTGGAAAAAAGGAGAAGAAAGAGGCGGCGGCAATTTGGGGCTGAGGGAGTGCGACGGCGACGCTGTGGCTTCGAGACGGCGGCGCTAGCTTCGGCGGCACGGGAGTGGCGGCGAGGAGAAGGAAGATGCGCGACGGCTGGGGCTTCTTCGGCGTGAGGCATAGCGGCAGCTTCGTGAGGCGAGGGATACGGCGGTAGCTTCGCGGTGGCGCGAGCGGGAGGCGTCGCATCGCCGGAGGGAGGTCGAAGGAGGAGGCGCGGCTTTGATGATGCGAGAGTGAGAGAGGTAGCAGGCGACCGGAGGAGCGTCGCGGTTGGTGGTGTTCGGCGAAGAGGACAGCGGCGGTGGCCGTTCGCCGGAAGGAGGACGACGGTGGCTCCTTTCCTAGAGAGAAGGGAGAGCGTTTGCAGAGAGAGAAAGCTGGTGTGTGAATTTTGGGAAACTGGTTTTGGGTGAAAGAGTACTGCGTATTCCTTTTTGTGAGGGGAGATAATAATATCAGTTTGTTGAGGAAAAGATTAAGGAGGAGAGAGAGAATCTGATAGTGGATTCTATTTTAGAAAGAAATCCGCTCTTTGCGTCCGTGACCATAGAAGAAAATTCCTTTTTAAATAAGAATAAAAAAATAAAGAAGAGAAAGGCATATACGGTGGAGAATTGAGGAAAGATTCTTTATATACTTTTTTATTAGGGGTTGTTTGGTTCAATTATTTAATATTGGAAAACAACAGTATCTTTTAATTAATTAATTAACTTCTGGAATTTTGATTATTCATAAAATTACACGGATCGAAATCCTCAATTTTAATTTAATTTTCGTAGTTCCTTATTCGTTCGAAAGATTCAATTCTTCCTACGAATTTTGGAATTTATAAAAAGGGTATATATTTTTAATTACACAATAGCACACAAAATAAATAAAATAAATAAAAAAAGCGAAGGCAATAAAATAAGGTTTCTAATTAAGAAAAAAAAGTTACAGAACGGGACGGGGTGTTACATCCTCACCCCCTTAACAGAATTTCGCCCCCGAAATTCATTCCTTAGGTACTACTTAAGCATTGAGGGTATTTGGCTAGGACTTCATCCTCTCTTTCCCAAGTCGCTTCTTCTTTCCCGTGTCGGCTCCACTGAACTAGCACTAAAGGTATCTCTCGATTTCTTAACAAGTGTAACTTTCTTCCCAAGATAGTTACTGGAATTTCTTTGTAAGTTAGGTCACTGCTTAGACCTAATTCTACGTGATTAATAACATGGTTCGGATCGCTCATGTACTTCCTGAGTGTAGATATGTGGAACACATTGTGCACTCGTGACAATTCCGGTGGTAAAGCTATGCGATAAGCTACATCCCCGATTCTATTCAGGATGTCAAATGGTCTAATGTATCGCGACTTTAGCTTACCTCTTTTTCCAAAATGGATTAGACCTTTCATTGGCGCAACTCTGAGAAATACTTTCTCGCCAATGTCAAATTGTAAATCCCTTCTTCGGGTGTCGGCATATGACTTCTGACGGTCCTGGGCCGACTTGATCCTCTCTTTAATCTTTGCGACTATCTCAGCCGATCTTTCGACTAGCTCGGGTCCGAGAATCTTTTGAATCCCGACTTCGTCCCAACAAACTGGCGATCTGCACCTCTTTCCGTAGAGTGCTTCATACGGCACCATTTATATTGTTGCTTGATAACTGTTGTTATATGCGAACTCTACCAATGGTAGGTGGCTTTCCCAACTTCCTTCAAGATCTAGAGCGCAAGCTCTGAGCATATCTTCGAGCGTCTGGATAGTTCTTTCCGATTGCCCGTCAGTCTGCGGGTGGTATGCGGTGCTGAATTTCAATTCAGTACCTAAGGCTCGTTGCAGACTTCCCCAGAACTTAGAGGTAAAACGGGGGTCTCTATCGGATACTATCGAGACTGGTACACCGTGCAGTCTGACTATCTCTGCTACGTATAGTTGGGCAAGCTTGTCCAACGTGTACGTCATTCTTATAGGGATAAAATGGGCAGTTTTCGTAAGTCTGTCTACGATAACCCAAATGACATCGTGATTCTTCACCGTTTTCGGAAATCCGGTGACAAAATCCATAGCGATGTTCTCCCATTTCCACTCTGGCATCTCCAGAGGATGCAACAACCCTGGAGGTCGTTGATGTTCTGCTTTAACTCGTTGGCAAGTTAAACAACTCTTGACGAATTGAGCTCTCGATCTCTTCATACCTCTCCACCAAAAGTTCTCTTTCAGTCCCCGGTATATTTTCGTCTCTCCGGGGTGAACGGTGTAAGGAGTGCTATGTGCCTCTTTCAGAATTTCGTTCCTCATTCCGTCATCCTTAGGCACACAGATTCTGTTATCGAATATTAAAGCTCCATCAGTACTCAACACGAACCTCTGAATGGTTCCTTCCTCAGCGCGCTTACGTATTCCTCTCAAGAATTTATCGTCCCTTTGCGCTCCTAATATCCTTTCTCGTAAGGTCGGTTGCAGGGTGAACGCGTAAACCATGGAATCTGCACAACACTGTGTGGAAAATTCTAAGTTTAAACGAGAGAGTTCTCCTATTAGTGGTAACTGTGTGGTCGGAACGACGCTTAGTTTTGTAGCTTCCTTTCTACTTAAAGCGTCCGCCACTACGTTTGCCTTTCCAGGGTGATAGTGGATAGTGCAATCGTAATCTTTTACCAATTCGAGCCATCTTCTCTGACGCATGTTCAATTCCTTCTGCGTGAAGAAGTATTTTAGGCTCTTATGGTCAGTGTAGATCTCACACTTTCCTCCATATAAGTAGTGTCTCCAAATTTTCAACGCGTGAACAACTGCGGCCAGTTCTAAGTCGTGCGTTGGGTAGTTTTGTTCGTGGTCCTTAAGTTGCCGGGATGCATAAGCTACAACTTTTTTATTCACCCAAGCCTGACAAAGAAGCGTCTGTGTAAATGACGAATCCTTCTGATCTGTCTGGGATGGTTAACACAGGCGACGTAGTTAGCCTCTTCTTTAGTTTTTGAAAGCTTTCCTAACAAGTTGAATCCCAAGTAAACTTCTCAGTTTTCTTGGTCAGTTTCGTCAGTGCTTTCGCAATGCTGGAAAAATCTTGTATGAACCTGCGGTAGTACCCTGCTAACCCAAGAAAACTCCGAATTTCATTGACGTTAGTAGGTGCCTTCCAGTTCACGATGGCTTCTACCTTTGCTGGGTCCACTTCAATTCCTTTTGCGGGAATTATATGCCCTAAGAACATAACACGGTCGATCCAAAATTCACACTTGCTGAATTTGGCATACAACTTCTCTCGTCTCATTGTCTCTAAGACTGCTTTGAGATGTTCTTTTTGTTGCTCTTTGCTCTTAGAGTATACGAGTATGTCATCGATGAAGACGATGACGAATTGATCCAGGTACGGATGAAACACTCTGTTCATCAGATCCATGAAAATCGCCGGAGCATTTGTTACTCAGAAAGGCATTACGGTGAACTCGTAATGTCCATACACAGTCCGGAATGCCGTCTTTGGGATATCCTCGCTTTTGACCTTTAGCTGATGGTACCCAGACCTCAAATCGATCTTTGAGAATACGGTAGCATTCTTTAACTGATCGAACAAGTCTTATTTCCTTGGAAGAGGATATTTGTTCTTAATGGTCAGTTGATTGAGACCCCGGTAGTCTATGCACATACTGAAAGTTCCATCTTTCTTTTTTACGAACAACACGGGTGCTCCCCATGGTGATGCACTAGGCCTGATGAACTTCTTTTCAAGCAAGCATAGCAGTTGTTCTTTTAGTTCTTCTAACTCCTTTGGTGCCATTCGATAGGGTGCTTTAGATACTGGTGCTGCCCCAGGTATCAAGTCGATGGAGAACTCTATCTGACGATCAGGAGGTAACCCGATTAATTCCTCTGGGAACACGTCAAGATATCCATCCACAATTGGCACTTTGATGCGCAACTTATCGTCTATCTCTCCTGCTGAGATGTGAACGAGGTAAGCTTGGCATTTCTCTTTTCGTAATATCGCTGCAGCTTGGATTGCTGATATTACTCGGGTTTCCTTCTTGGTCTTGATTTCACGAAATGCGAAGCGTTGGCCATCACGGGTTTCGAGGTCGATCTCACGTTCGGCACATTTTATTATCGCTTTGTTTCTCGTTAGCCAGTCAATGCCTAAGATTATGTCAAAGGTTTTCATCTTAAGGACGTGAAGATCGGACTCTATCAAGTGATTTTCTAGCGTTAGGGGTAAACCTCTAATTTGACCCTCAATTTCCATAGTAGTTCCAGATGGAATACTCACATTTAAAACTTTTCATTTTTCCTCGACTAATCCTAACTTTCTTTTAAAGTTATCATATATAAAGGAATGAGATGCTCCAGTATCAAACAATACATACGCAGGTTTTTCAAGTACAAAGACAGTACCTGCTAGCATCTCATGCTGCTCAGGCTGAGCTGGTCCTTTCAGGCGAAGTTGCTCTCTGCTGCTTTCCCCTTCCTCTAGGATAGCATTCACATGGCCTGGCCTTCTCTGACCCTGGTTAGGCAGACCTCTGACTGGGGGTCCAGCCTGGCGGTTGTTAGGTGCAGGCAGCTGATGAGCCTGATAATTGTTTGCCTGCTGAGGGTGGTACTGAGCGTTATTAACTGGTTGACGGTTGCTGCTCGGTGGCTGAGCACATTCATTGGACTTGTGCCCTGGTTGATTGTAATGGAAACAAATTACTCCTCTCTGACTACAGGGTCCCCAGTGTCTCCCTCCACACCTTTGACAGTTCTGGTTGGCTCGAGGGCCAACAAAGTTATTTCCCCTGGATTGCGGAACTGGATTCCTTTTAAAGTGTGGCTGCCAATTCCGATTGACTGGGACAGTAGTCGGAGTCTGTTTGTACTCCATGTTTTGACTGATCGAGACCAGCAATGCTCGATGGAAAACTTCTCCATAGTTTGGCACCTGAAGGCCAATTACAATTCCTGCTATCTCGGGCCTCAAACCCTGCTCGAACCTGCGAGCTTTCCTTTCATCGTCACCCACCAGATGTGGGGCATAACGAGACAGTTGGTTGAACCTTCTCTCGTACTCTATCACTGAGAGAGTTCCCTGTCGAAGGTTGATAAATTCCTGTTCTTTCCGATCCCTTAGGACTCGTGGAAAGTATCGGTCCAGTATAGCTTTCTTAAAGTCCTCCCAAGTAAGGATCTGTCTAGCTTCTTCGTCCATAGTTCGCTCATAAGACTCCCACCATTGGGCTGCATCCTTCATCAGTTGGAACTGGGCACAGGAGACTTTCTGTGCATCAGCCAGTGCCATGTGTCTGAAGATACGTTCCAATCCCGATATCCACTCCTCAACTTCAAAGGGATCTTCTTTCCCATTCAGCCTAGGTGGCTGCAATCGTCGAAAGCGTTCGACAAAGTCATTCGTCCTGGGCGCCATCTGAGGAATAGGCCTGTATAGCGGTGGAGGAGGTGGTGGAGCTTGCTGCTGAATGTAGTTCTAAAGAGAGATCAATATTTCTGTTGAGGCGGCTCAGGTTCAGCCTGAGGGGGTGGGTCTTGTCCTATAGGATCTCTTGGTTCAGGAATGGGGTTAAGGCGGGGTCATCTACGTTTACGTCCTGGTGCCATTCTAAAGGTAGTTCTGATCGAAAAGAATAATATTGTTACGATATGTATAGGTGCGAGAAAGTTATATAAACATAATCGGATTAACCAAATCAACACAACGCTAGCACTGAAATATGCGTGGTACGTAATTCACCGCTTCACATCGGGGCCCTCAATGGTACAGTGCTCACATTCGCACAGTATTCTAGGAACCAGTGGTGTGTCATTAAGCGATAATCAGATAAAATATATGACAGTCAATATATAAAGAAAGTAAAACACATTGACAAGCAGTGAGCACATAATAAGTATATATACATATATCTAAAAAGTTTTGGTTCTACGGAGTCAGTCTCCTTACATTACGTCATAGAATGCAAAAGGTTTCTAGGTAATGCTATAGCATCGTGTCCTCACATCAATATGGACCACGAGCGACAAAAGGAGGGGTTAGAGCTACGCTGCTGGCCTATAAGGAAAACGACCACGCAAAATGACTACTACTATATGTCAAGCGGCTACCACCTATACTATATATATGCATCTACTACTATATACTAGGTCCGGAAGTCCAACTAGTCATCAACCTCTGACTCTGCTGAGGAATCTATCTCTACCTCTGGCTCGTCTTCCTCTGGTTCGTCTGCCTCGACCTCTGCTACCCCAGGCTCAATCCCTTCTGGCTCAATCACCGGAGGTGCGGCTTCCCCAAAGCCGAAAGGTCCCTCCCCAGCCAGTCCACTCGCTACCCAGAAGGCGATGGAGGTATCCTGCTGTGCGAGAGCTGCATCCAAGTACAGCATGGACCTCCTGAGAGTGGTACGGGAGAACTCATCTTGGGAGTTTGCTGCTGTCCTTGATGCGGCGGCTGAGACTCGGGCAAGTACTGCATCCTCATGGAGAGCTCCGGACATGGCAAAATCACGCCGAGAAATCCCGGCAGCCTGTTGGGACAGGGTGCGGTTTTCATCCGCGCGCCGAATCACCCTCTGGGCCTCCACCCAGTAGGCGTCTAGGTGAACCTGAGGTCCCTACTCTGGGTCATCCACCCTCATACGGTCTAACAGTCCGGCAGCGATGGGGCGGAAAATCTCGATCACTCCTCCCGCGAATCGGGTCGCAACTGCGAAGTCGGACTCAATGTGGGGCTCTAGGGTAACCCTTGCCCTTTCGCGCGACTCTAAAAAGCGGGTAGTGAAAGCATCGATAGTCTCTACTTCTAACTGCTCAATCTCTAAGTACTGGGCCACATCCATCTTACGGCTTCCTATAGGGAAAGGAAAGTTCTAGTCAAATTTTAGTTTAAAAGGAAAATAACCGTAAAGTAAATATTTAAAGCACGTAATCAAAGAAATCATATAATATCATTTATGAAGTTCACAAATTATCCAAGTATTCTTATTAATTACTCGAGTTTTTTAACAGCAACTTATACTAAATTTTGTGGTTCCTTTTTCACAGTACGAACATTGTTTTGAGTTATCGTAACCTTTTTTATCGCGTAATATTATGAAGTCAAGCTATTTTGAATTTTTGTAGGCCTTTTAACAATTTCACCAAAGTAGTAACGTACCTTCGAGGAGCTTGTAGACAGTAACCAGAGACACGTTTCCCCCATAAAATTTAATATTTGAATACTTAAGTGATAATAAATAATTTTAGTGTGACGGGAAAACAAGATTTGGGGTTGGGTCCGAAAGTTTTGAACCTAGGCTCTGATACCACCTGTAACGCCCCGAATCAAGAATATATTAATTATATCGGATTCGAAGTGTTATTGTGATCAAAAGTCCGAACTATAAAATTTTTGAAGGAAATATAACTGAATTGAAAGATAAGTTTCATGCAGCGGATAAGTGAGAAGAAATATTATAGTGATGTATCGCACACATAAGTATATCTGTATATATATATAAGGATGGATAAAGGGTTCTGTATCTTCATGATAATACACACTGAGTTTTGATAACTGAAACACACGGTAAGGAGTATCGTCTTGCATAACAGTAGCGATAACATTTATTTAGGAATAGAATAATAGGCATCATTGTATTATTAATAGTACTTTAAGCAAGCGGGAAACTTTGTGTCCTCTGTATCACTGTCCTTGCTCCCCGTAATCGAAATCTGCAAAGGGGTTAGGAAAAAGGGGCGTGAGAATTGAATTCTCACGTATGGGTGATTTGCAACGTCATGGGATTGGTAAATCCGAAATATATTAAGTTATACTCATTGATAAAGTGATTATTCCATTTAATCAGTTCACCTGTAAACAAGATTACAAAATTTCATAGAAGAAACAGTTCATATAATGATTCATCGACATTAAGCTTACTTCACATAATATAATTGAAATAGCACAAGTTGATTCACATTAGGGCAGAGCCCAAAGCATATTCACGTATTGTCACAAACTGTCAAACCATATTCGTACGACCATTCCACTTCCAACAAAGTTATCCTTCTCAACCACAACCAAAACTTACTTCATCCAACTACAACATCCTTCACAAAATAAGCAAATATCAATGACCTTATTCCCAGTGCGCACTGCAGGCAGCTGACCGAGGACTAGATCTGTTTGATCAACAACCTACATTCCGAGGGCGTCCCCGACAGCTCCCCGGAGGTTGGATTAAAAACTCGATTCCAACTCCGTACTTACTGACTTTCCATAAAACTGACTCAACAAACTTGACAGAGAAAAATACTCGATTGACAATAGAAACTGATTCATGCTCACATAAGGTACTTACTCATGCAATGGTGATCGATTTATAGGACAACATGCATTATATATCATATATAGTTATATCACATAATTCAAACAGTTATATAATAGGTGTTACATTTATGTTGGATTAATTGTTTTAGATTGATTTAGTCGAGTTCAGAAAATACCGGCACAACGTTATTATTAGCAGATCAATCAACAGATCATCACCCACCTGATTGTTCTGAGTCCTGAGAATATTGTGTAGGCAGACGGTCGAGTCCTCCGTGCGTGTCCCGAAAAGTACAGAATCCTAATAAGGAGTATTCCGATTAAAAGATCAACTTTTGAATTTGAAAAGCTTATGCGTTTGTATTTCGAGGATTGAGTATATTGTTGCCTTTAGAAAACTATTGAAAACTAAAGTTTTCAAAGGTTGATTTCTATTTGATAAGTACACCCCTTTTTAAGAGGAGGTGTATTAGGGGGGTGTATTTACTAATTTCAGTGATGTCCTTAGCAAAAGCCTTTTATAAAATTAAAGTTTAAAAATAATAATTATTATTCTTGGAAAAACTTAAAAGAATAAAATAATTACTTAAGAGTATTAATAAGTTATAAAGAAAAGGTTTTTCTTTCTAAGATTTCTATTTCCCATTTTTAAAAGAATTCTTGAATATAATTAAACATATTTTATAAATAAAACTCTCTTTTAAACTTATTAAAAGACTTGGACTTTTCTAAGAAAATTATATTGTAAACTAAAAATAGTTTATTAAAAGGTATTCTTCTTTTCTAATATTAGTGATACTTCTAAAGTTGGTTTGTAATACTTCTAAAACAAAGGATTATATTAAAAGACTTTATTTTGCGTTTCTAAGTTTCTAACAGGGGTACGAGGGGAAGACGAATTTCCATTTGTCTTTTAAACTCGACTAATGGTGTCAAATTCATCATCAAAACAACCGTACTAAAACACTAGTTTCAAATACTAATTAACTAAAACAAAAGCACTAAACTAGTATAATAATGATACTAAGCAGCTAAAAGAATAACACTGATCCACTAAGTCAAAATTACTACAACATCTTAAAACAACAATAGTACTTCATCATTCGAACACTAATACCAAACACTAATCCAAAGTCCCAATTCATGGTTTGTGAAGAAAGAAAACAGGGGAAAAATATTCAATTTCCTATTTCTAAAGAGTGATACAAGAGGGCAAAAACAATAATACTAAACAAGTCAACTAGTAACACTAAATCATTTAATCACAACTCAACAGTAAGTTTTTTCCTTTCTTTTCTGCTTCTTTGTTCCATGGGGTTCGAACAAAACTCGACCAAAAATTCCAGAATCTACGAAAGAAGAAAACGAAGGTAGAAACCTTACGTTCTCCGGGTTTGAGGCGGTAAACGGGTGGTCTAACGGTGTCTATTGAAAATTTGGTGATTCGTTTATAAAAATCGGGCAGCCTAACGGCATTCTTCGTGATTTCCAGAAATTCTGGCAGCAGCAATTCGGTTTGACGACGTCATCTCGATCAGAAATTAAACGGAAGAAAAGAATTACGGGTGAAAATGAAATTAATCTTCAAAGAGTAGAAATCGAAAAGGGGTTTTTCAATTACTTACTGGAAAAAGGGAGAAGAAAGAGGCGGCGGCGATTTGGGGCTGAGGGAGTGCGACGGCGACGCTGTGGCTTCGAGGCGGCGGCGCTAGCTTCGGCGGCACGGGAGTGGCAGCGAGGAGAAGGAAGAGGCGCGACGGCTGGGGCTTCTTTGGCGTGAGGCACGGCGGCAGCTTCGTGAGGCGAGGGACACGGCGGTAGCTTCACGGTGGCGCGAGCGGGAGGCGTCGCATCGCCGGAGGGAGGTCGAAGGAGAAGGCGCGGCTTTGACGATGTGAGAGCGAGAGAGGTAGCAGGCGACTGGAGGAGCGTCGCGGTTGGTGGTGTTCGGCGAAGAGGACAGCGGCGGCGGCCGTTCGCCCGAAGGAGGATGACGGTGGCTCCTTTCCTAGAGAGAAGGGAGAGCGTTTGTAGATGAGAAAGCTGGTGTGTGAATTTTGGGAAACTGGTTTTGGGTGAAAGAGTACTGCGTATTCCTTTTTGTGAGGGGAGATAATAATATCAGTTTGTTGAGGAAAAAATTAAGGAGGAGAGAGAGAATCTGATAGTGGATTCTATTTTAGAATGAAATCCGCTCTTTGCGTCCGTGACCATAGAAGAAAATTCCCTTTTAAATAAGAATAAAAAAATAAAGAAGAGAAAGGCATATACGGTGGAGAATTGAGGAAAGATTCTTTATATACTTTTTTATTAGGGGTTGTTTGGTTCAATTATTTAATATTGGAAAACAACAATATCTTTTAATTAATTAATTAACTTCTGGAATTTTGATTATTCATAAAATTACAAGGATCAAAATCCTCAATTTTAATTTAATTTTCGTAGTTCCTTATTCGTTCGAAAGATTTAATTCTTCCTACGAATTTTGGAATTTATAAAAAGGGTATATATTTAAATTACACAATAGCACACAAAATAAATAAAATAAATAAAAAAAGAGAAGGAAATAAAATAAGGTTTCTAATTAAGAAAAAAAAGGTACAGAACGGGACGGGGTGTTACATTGTGGTTCGATATTGGTTTCTAAGCTCATTGGGAGGTTCAATCCTCATTCTCCTGAAGGCACCTTGGGTAGCCTATAAAAATTTAATTAATCAAGGTGATTAAAGTATAAGAATTATTATGTTGTTGCATGAATATTGAAGAGAAAAATAACATATGGAAAGAATATATATATGGAGGTTGATATATATGGAAAATTGCTACACTAGAGGAAAAAAATCTTACCATATGTTGAAGATTTTTCTTGACCTCAAGCATAAAATTTCGGTCTCTACTAGCCCCTTACATGTATTATTAGTGCTGATCTCCAAAAATTAGAGTAACAAAAGAAAGAAAAAAAAAATATTCCTTGAGGGTTTGAAAGCTCGTGACGATTTCTTACTGGATCTATGAGCTTGGGTCTAGGGAATATTCAAGAAGGTGTTTGAGTTGAAGGGATTATTCTACTCAACGGTGTCTCTCCAATCGATAGGTAAATACAATATCTCTTAGTTCCGCATGTTTAGGGCTATGTATGTTTTACCATATTTAATATATGAATTACATGATTTTAATTGATTTAATTATTTTAATTCATGCGTGTTAGATTTGTGATAATTCATATTTAAATTACAACCCGAATAGATCCATGACAATATTTCATGTTCCCCAACAATGTATGTATCAACATATTTCTCAAGGTACCTGTTTTACTTGAGACTCAGTCTAGTTAGTCTCTTAGTGATCACATCTTCAGTCTCTTTTTCCCTGTGCTCCACAGTAGACTCATCACAAACCACATGGGATGTTTCTTCCACAATAAGGGTTCTACAGTTGTAAACCGTGCAGGCTCTACTGATTTTAGAATACCCTAAAGACTTTCAATTGAGTCTTCCTATTATTGTGAATGAAAACTTACAACCAAATACATGAAAGTAAGAATCTGAGGTTTCCTACCATTCTCATATGGTGTTTTTCCCTGTAGCTTGGTTACCATGGATCTGTTTTGAGAATGACAAGATGTAATAATAGCTTCAACCCAGAACCTATTAGAGCCCTGAGCTTCTACAAGTATTATTCTAGCTATTTTTTTAGAGTTCTATTTCTTCTTTCAGCAACTCCATTTTATTGTGGGGTTCTTGCAGTTGATGTTTCATGAGCAATACCTAGCTCTTTGCAAAAGTCAAATACAATGGAATTTATGAACTCATTACCTCTTTCTGACCTGATTTTCACGATATTCAGGCTCTTCTCATTGCTATCTTTCTTCAAAAGTTTGTGTTTCCTTTTTACTTGAAAGGAAAACATGTTGGGGAAATCGGGGTGTCCGGATCTATTCGGGATGATATTTAAATATAAATTTAAAATTCAATTATTACTATCATAAAGTAATCCTAATTAATTCAAAATAATAATTATCCAACAACAAATAATTCATGCATATGAATAAATTCACGTACAGTCCTATAGCGGAAAATCTAGGAGTTTACGCGATTACGTACCTCTTGAAGCGACGACAGTTGAGAAGAATGGGACAAACGAATTAATGTTATCAACCAAAGGATCTTCTCAAGTATTCCCCTTTCGCCATGTTCGTTCGCTCGTGGGAAGCGCTTAACGAACAATTAATAATATAAAGAAAGAAGAAAAATATTTTTGTTCTTGATTTTTCCAACTCATGGAACTTATAAACTGGAGATGAAATAATCATCCCCTATTTATAGATGAAGTGGCCGAAATTTACAGGCTTTGTGGAAGGGGAAAAAAATTTCTTGGCCTCCAAGAAATCTTGAATATATCTCATAAATTCTCTTCTCCACGATAAAATATTCCACAAAAATCTCACCTTATCTATATGCTAATTTTCGAAAATATTGAGTAAGAATAACAAGATTAGGATCTTCTTGAATTTATGAGATAAAATTGTATTCCAAGAATACATATCTTCCATAATACATTTTCAAAAAAATCAACAAAATCTTTTCTCTCCAAATAACTATATTTTCGAATATTACATAGAAAAATCAGCAATAATATTTTTCTTTTATTTTAATCACCTTATAATTATCGGGCTACTTGAGGAGCCTTTAGGAAAATTAAGATTGGACCTCCAATGGGCTTCTGAATTTCAATATTGAGCCACAATATAATTCAACCCATTAATATTAATTAATACCACTATCAAATTAATATTGCATTATCCATCTTAATCCATATTAAGATAATATGTGCTCTCAGTTATTATTTCTCGTGTTTAAGATTATCTAGTCCATTAATTAATTGAGCTTCTGAATAGCTCTAAATTAATTAATATCTTGTGCCTTGGAGTAAAGACAACTCAACATTATTATCCATACCGGAAAACTAATTTCCACTTGTAAGATTTGATAAGATAAAACTTTTGAGCCCACCAAGGGGACAAATCACACAAGCCGTACTCACACGCGTTTCTTCTTATTAAATCTTAGCAATTGTCATATGATTAATATTATTGCCCAAAACACAAGGTATCGAAGTCACGATGATTCTCACCCAACATGTTTCAAAGCAATAAGTATTAACCACACACAATCCTATTTAAGTGACATAGATTAAGAAATCAATAACCACTGAGGTCTAATTCTTCTCCGTTCAGAACAGAAGAATTTATCCTCATTGTAGGTCCTCTTCAACACAAACAAAATGTGCTAGTGCAATCTCTTGGTCAAGACAGACCAATCTGAGAACTACACCTCGACCTTTCATGGTGGATTGTTCAATTCCGCCTAGGTCGTGAATTTGTACATTTAGTTACAAGGAATTGTTAATGTGATCTTTCATGATCTGGTATCACCACATTAACTATAATATAACATGTACTATATATTGAATGGTTTGCAATAAACATTTAACATTCATTCATATTTAAATCAATAGTGATAAAAGATTTATTCTAATAAATAAGTGTTTAATGCATAGGTTATACAAAGTAAAAATATATTTTCACGTATAACCCCAACAAAATAACCCATGTATACCTGGAGAAATTAACAACAACCAGAATATATTTTCTTCCATTTTTACTTACAGGAGTTAATGTTCCAAATATATCCATAAGTAGAAGTTGAAGTACTCTATCAGTGGATGTAGCAACTTTATCTTTTGAAGAAGTTTTGACTTGCTTTCCCTCTTGACAAGCTTTACATACATGATCCTTGTTGTAAACTTCATTTAGCATTCCTTCTAAGAGAGAGTATCTTGCAATCCTATTCATAGTTTTGAAGTTCAGGTGGTTTAGCCTATTGTGCCATAACAAGCTTAGTTCACTTGAACTTTTGGCCATAACACAAGTATTATGTGTTGGGTTTTGTTGGGACGAACACCATGTTCGACACAGCAGAAGTTATAGATTCACAAATAACGAAGTGAGTAAACATGTTGTATAACATAAAATATAAAGGATGAATAAACAATATAAATCCTTACAGTGCTTGGAAGACAGAATCCTCAACTACGGTATCCACGCAATTCACGTTCACAGATCCGCACAGATTTGCCAGTGTTGAACCCCGAGACTGAATTTGCTAGGAAAATTCCAACTAGAGATTTTATGGAGAAATTATGAAGTCATAATTAATGAATTCCAAGTTGACGTGCATCAGCCGATGACTTAGATCCACTTACGATGAGAAGACGAGTATTCTCTCTAAATCCACATTGAGGAATGAATCCTATTCTTGGTTCAACTACCACGCACATGCATTTTGTGATGAACCCAATCTAAGCCATATCTACCCATTGAAGGGTGCAAACGTCGATCATGGTCAAAGTCCATCACTCTGCACTTATTGTGTGTATTCACCTCAAGTCAAAGGAATATCACATCGCTCCCACTAACTGAGACCACCGTAGATACATAAAATAGACTTATATCAAATAATTTCTCGGATGGGTACTCCAATACCCTCTAAGGTATCCGTGCATCCATCATGAGATACCTAGTATCTCGTAGTAAGTGAGATCTTACTACACTCTCTAAGAGTATGATGCAGACCGCACACCAATCTCAATCGCATCAATCATGCTTAAGTCATCTGAATTCTCACAATCTCAGTGACAACAATGACTCAAGAAAACACAAATAAGAATAAATGCAAACAATCAAACATAATATTCAAACAAGTGTAATGCCATACATTTAATATTAAATAAATAGTAATATTAAAACAAAAAACTTAATATTATCTTAGTATTATATCATCACAATAAGATTGTCTCTAACATTAGGAATGCAAGTTTCCCAATCTGCAAGATAGATATTTCCTTTTCAACATTGTGTCCTTTGTCAGATAACTTTCTAATAGACAGAAGTGTTGGGTTTCAGAGGCACGAACACCATGTTCGGTGCAACGGAAGATAACGATTCACCAACAACGAATCTGAAACATGGTTGTATAACATAAAATATAAAGGAGAAATAACAAGTATATAAATCCTTACAGCGATTTGTACGGGGAATCCTCAACTACGGTATCCACGTAATGGCTTTCTACCAACCCGCATCGATATGCCAGCATTGAATCTCGAGACGAATTTGCTAGGAAAATTCCGACTGGAGATTTTAAAGAGAAATTATATTTCTCATGTGTTTTCGGAATTCCCATAAGACACATATTTATAGGGATTAACTTGGCTTAATTCCTAAGCAAGATATCGGGCCTAGCCCGTAATATAATCTCTACGGATTATATTTCCCTAGATATGTTCCTACGAATAATATCTTTACCATATCTATTATTCTTGTATAATAATATTCCAAATATTATTATTAGGATTTCATATTTAATTAAATCTAGTTTAATTAAATAATAATAATAATTAATTCCAAATATAACTATTATTATATTCTCCATAAATTAAATATTATATCCAATACAATATTTAATCAACTAACTATAATTGGTAAATTACCATTACTTGTTGTGTGACCCATATGCCCTCGTATATCGAGCGATTAGTCAAACTAACGGTCTTAATTGAGCCCCAGACAATAAATCAGATATTCTCAATATACGAGGTACGTTGTGAGGAAATCTGCAACTACCTGTAATATTGTGGGCAATTGTGATATCTTCCTTTCATTCACGAATACTCGATTAAGTCTTAAACATGATGAAGTGTCTATTCAAATAACTTAATCATATTATTACAAATCACTAATTGATCAAGTATATCACACTTAGCCACAAAGTCTAAGTTGATGTGCGTCGGCCGACGACTTAGATCCAATTATGATGAGAATACAAGTATTCTCTCTAAATCCACATTGAGGAATGAATCCTATTCTTGGTTCAATTACCACGCACATGCATTTCGTGATGAACCCAATCCATGCCATATCTACCCGTGGAAGGGTGCAAGCGTCGGTCATGGTCAAAGTTCACCACTCCACACATGTCGTGCGTATTGACCTCAAGTCAGAGGAGTATCACATCGCTCCCACTAACCGAGACACCCGTAGACACATTATGTGGAATTACATCAAATGGTTTCTAGGATGGGTATACCAATACCCTCTAAGGTATTTGTGCATCCATCATGAGATACCCGATATCTCGTATTAAGTGAGATCTTACTACACTCTCTAAGAGTATGATGCAGATAGCACATCAATCTCAATTGCATCATCAATATCCCATTCTTGGTGATCCTTGATCGGGACTATTTAAGAATCATACTTAAGTTATCTGAGTTCTTTCTCACTCAATGACAGTAGTGATTCATGGGAACACAAATACGAATATATGCAAACAATCAAACATCATATTCAGATAAGTGTAACGCCATACATTTAATATTAAACCAATAATAATATTAAATCAAATCTGAATATTATCTTAGTATTATGTCCTTTCGATGGATTGTCTCAAGGACACTAACACTAACAATCTCCCACTTGGATTAGAGCCAATCTCCTACATGTCTAACCCCTAGACCATCAAATGTCTAGTGTGTACATGAACATTGAAAAAGATTTGCAAGATTATCCTTTATGGGAAATGTTTTAATTTCATTTCTCCTATCAATATGATCTCTCGGATCAAATGATAACGCCTCCGTACATACCTATTTCTGTTATCAGATCTCGGTTCCTTTGCTCATGCAATCGCACCAATGTTGTCACAATATGACTCTATTTGACAACTGGCACTCGGAACTACCCCTAGTTCTCTCAAGAACCTTAAAATCTAGAATGTCCCAAAGGCTTCTGATACAGCAATGTACTTAGCTTCAGTTATTGAATCTACGGTCAGATCTTGCTTGGAACTATTCCAACTTACCGCCTCATCACTGAGATTGAAAATATAATTTGACTGTGATTTGTAATCTCCACAGTCTGACTGGAAACTCGCATCAGCATAGCCCGTAACGACTAGTTCTGACTGTCTTCCGTAGACAAGAACATGTTCTCTAGTACGCCTGAGGTACTTCATAATATTCTTGACAACAATCCGGTGAGACTCACCTGGATTCTGTTGGTATGTACCAGTGATGTTGATAGCGTAGGCCACATCTGGCCTTGTGCAAGTCATGGCGTACATAATGGAACCCAACTGCAGATGCATATGGAACGTCCTTCATGTGCTCGACATCAGCTTTGCTAGAAGGACAATCCTTCTTCGACAGCTTTTTCCCATGATTTGCCGGTAGAGATCCTCTTTTAGAGTTCTCTATCACAAAACGCTTCAACACCTTATCTACGTAGGTGGATTGTGACAGTCCTACCATCTTCTTGGATCTATCCATATGAATCTTGATCCCTAAGATGTAGCATGCCTCACCAAGATCCTTCATCATGAAGGTCTTTGATAACCAATCTTTCACGGACTGCATTGGCGGGATGTTATTTCCCATAATCAATATACCATTGACATATACGACTATAAAGATAATACTCTTCCCGCTGCGTTTATGATAAACGCAAGGATCTTTCAAATTTCAGATGAAGTCAAAAGGGATTTGACAGCTTTATCAAATTGGATATTCCAACTCCTAGAAACTTGCTTCAATCCATAGATGGAACGTTTAAGCTTGCACACAAGATTAGATTTTGGCTTAGATATAAAACCCTCTAGTTGAGTCACAAACATTTCCTTATCAATGTTACAATTGAGGAAAACTGTTTTGACGTCCATCTACCAAAACTCATAATCGTGGTGTGCTGCTATCGCAAGTAAAATTCGAATGGACTTGATCTTAGCAACTGGTGAGAAAGTCTCATCATAGTCAATACCTCGTGTCGACTATAACCTTTCGCCACCAACCTATCTTTATAGGTTTGTACTTTGCCATTTGCATCGGTTTTACACCTGAAGACTCACTTGCAATCTATGGGTTTTACCCCTCTCGATAATTCAACCAAGCCCCAAACTTGATTGATATACATCGAGTCATTCTCGGATTTTATGGCTTCATGCCACTTCTCCGAGTCAACATATAATATTGCTTCAGTATAAGTTCTAGGTTTGTCTTTATCCGGAATCTCCACATCATCATGTTCCTCCACGAGGAACCTATAATACCTAGTGGGTGGATTACAAATCCTAGTCAACTTATGGAGTTGTGGTTGTGCAGGCTATACATTCTGATTGTGAAAATTTTGTGGTACAACGACTTCATCGTTGACTGGAAAGTCCTCAAGAGCGACACTTTCAAATGCCTCTTGGGCGGGAGTTTGAACTATGTTATTCTCATTCAGCCCACTTGGAGGTTGTTGCGAAAGTAATGTAACTTCAAGTTCTATCTTCTTATGGCTTTGTTCCTTAAAGACGTACTCGTCTTCTAGGAACTTAGCTTGCCTAGAAACAATTATTGTTTGTTTCTCCGGTAGATAGAAGTGATATCCTCTTGTCTCCTTAGGATATCCCACAAAATAACCATTTTCACCTTGGATTCCAACTTAAAAATTAGCAGATGGCTTCTTGCCATGTCATAGCTCGTATGGAGTCTGCTCAACTGATTTGGACGGAGTCCTATTAGGAATATAGATTGAGGTTTGTAATGCGTATCCCCATAAGAATGTTGGAAGAGAGGAAAAACTCATCATGAACCTTACCATGTCAAACAAGGTTCAGTTTCTCCTTTCGGACACACCATTCATCTGAGGTGTTTCGGAAGGAGTCCATTGTGACTCGATCCTATGAAGCTTCAAGTAATCCTACTTTGTATATTAAGAACATCATGTCCATAACTCAACAAATGCCCAGCAGTTTGAACTATTATTAAACATGTTTATCTTAATAACAACCGTACTTGTTCTAGCCACTAAAACACCTTGTGTTTTCTTCTCGCTTCCTAGAACCTTACAATCCTTCTTCTAATGCCCCTTTCTATTGCAGTGAGGTACATATCCTTATCAAACCGCTCTTACTTTTGAACTCCACCTTTCACCTTCAGGAAGTTAGGCTTGGAGCCCTCTTAGCCTTACTCCTTCGCTTCTTCTCGCCTTTCGGGTCAGAAGAAGTAGAAGCACTCACCATGAGTACGGGCTTTTCCTTAGCAGTGGAAGACTCAAAAGTCTTAGGCATGTTATGAGGCTCCGGCATTGTCGCTTTCATCTTCTTCATATTAAATTTACTACGAAACTAGAATATGAATCGGGGAGCGACTTGAGGATAGAACATGAGGTGAAATATTCCCTCCTTTCGCTAATCGACATCTGAATAGATCTCTCATCACTTTATAAATCTCAAACGAGATCTAGAATCAAATAGATCCTTTCAGACGCTTAAGCATCTCGAAGGGTCCATTGTATCATGTTGCCTTGCAATTCAGGAGTCATGCCGAGCAACCATAACATAGAGTCTGGAAAGCATCATCTTAATGCTTCTTTTGAGCTGTAACGTCAAACGCTGCAGCCTCAACTGAACCAGCCACATGGGTAAAGGGATTGTCGTGTCTAACACATACTCAATCTCTTCTTGCCTTAGCACCAAACACACGTTTCAGTGCCAGTCCAGAAAATTTGGCCTAGCCAATTTGTTCGTTTCCAAAACATTTCTCAATGACAAGTTATTAATTTCAACAATTATAGAGAAATAAACTAAAATGAGAATTAAACACAAAATTCCTATGATCAATATTCAACAATCAAAATAAACATGGCCTTTTAATTTATTTTGTCTCCATTATTTTCACATACTCAACGACCTCATCAAAAGAGTACGAATTTATATCTAATATAAATTATAATGGACTAGAATCCACATTCCTACTATCACAACGACTGCTTGGGCTAAACATTGCAACAACAGAACTGGTAGGTCTCTAAACCAATTATCTCACGCAATTCCTAGTTGATTGACCTAGTTCAATCTGATGTCACCTAATTCTCGTTTCCCTGCTTGGGCTGGTGAAACAGAATTAAGTTGGTTTACAACCATTAAGCGCCGACAAACATTTCCCTATAAAAGTCCCGTTAGATGTAGATCCAAGCAAAAGACTTGGGCCTTAAATACTCATTGGAGCGAAACCTCCGGTTTACTTTTAATTTTAATGGAAGACATCTTTCAATCTAATGAATAACCATATTTTAGTGAGGATCATTTTAAAAATGGGGTATTAATTGTTTAATCGAGATCCAACATAATAACTACGTCACATTTGAGCAATTATTGGGTGCCGCCTACCCAAACATGACATGTGCGGACAAACATATATAGGGCGCCGTCTACCCAAACATTTAATACGGTCCGACATATATTGGGTGCCGCCTACCCAAACAATTTAATGCGGGCTATATAACTAATAATGTAAATATTGATTCACATAAGCCGTTATACAAGTGGGGAGCAACTAATCAAGTTCTCATGTTTTATTTCAAAATTAAAATTTGCATAAATAAAACATTTATTAAATATTTAGTAACACGTAAATCAAATAAATGTGTTTAACAAAAATTATTCATAGGTAAAATATTGCTAAAATTAGAAATACCAACGAGCTCCAAGCTCTCGGTCAATTTCTAAAGTCTTTTTCAAAATTATTTTGCCAAAAACTAATATTTTGGTCTAACCAAAATACCCTCAGTTTTGATTTCAGAAATTTCTAAAATTTAATCAAATCAAACAAGGTGTTAATTATTTCCTGAATTTCAAAAATATTTTGGGATAAAATTACAATTTTTATGAAATTCAAAATTACACACAAGCCCAAATAGGCCAAACAACAATTACTAGAAAAAAAAACTTTAAATTGCAGAAAGGTCCAAGGTTTAAATAGTATTTTTTATTTCTAAAGTTGTAATTTGTCCCCTGGAGAATTCCAAATTCTCAAAACTTAGCTTTAAAATTCAGAACTTGTGTATTTGGTCCAACCAAACAGCCCCTTATTTTAATTTCTAAAATTTTAGAATTTTAGTTAAAACAAATAGGCCCTTAGCCAATTTAGCTTTTAAAAAATAAAAATTCATTTTGCCAAACATGGCCTTAAAAAATTTCAGATTTTAATATATTACTAGCGGCTTATTTGCAATTTTTCATTCAATTGCCTAGAAGGGCCTGGGGAGAATCAAATTCTCAAACCCAGGCCAGCATAACACCAACAAACAACTGAACACTAGCGTTCGGCCAGGGCAATCGCCAATCGGGATCACTCAACCCTGTCAACAAGTTCCCGGTAGCGGCACGTGGCGGTTATCAAAGCGCCGTGATCGATGATTAGCACTACCGCCGAAGCTACCCAGTGACCCCGATTTCCGGCCGCCTCTAATTGCTCTGCCGCCACAGATCACCTGTTCCACCACCTAGTCGCAGCAGACCCATCCCCTCCAATTTCGCACTCATGTCGCTGCCAGATGAACGCCAGGACTGGCCGTAAATCGATGCCCACCCCCGCCGACTAAGCCGAGGACGCCGCCTAGCGCCCCAGACCCAGCCGTGGACGGTCCCCGTCACCACCATCGCAGGCTGATACTACACTCGCGGTGATTCCCAGCGCCGACCGTACCTGGGCTCGAGCGAGAGACTCCAGCTAATTTTGAAGCAGCGAGCTGCGCCTCATCGGGTGTGTCTCACAAAGGTCGTTCTTTGGTCAAAAGAGGGAAGATGGAGGCGTACTGGTCAAAGTAGGAATCCAATTCCAATTTTTTTTAATAGATAATAAAATCTAATTTTATTATTCAAAACGATCAAATAAGCACATCACGAGAATAAAAAAAATTGATTTCTAAAAACAAAAATTTCCAATTACTACTGTAGGTGATATCTCATTGACGCGTTCATCGAGATAAGTTTAATAAATCAAATCAAATTGATGTTTAAACATAATTAAAATTGATTTTTAAACATAATTTTGGAAATATACGCACATAATTTACCTACAAATTCACACAAACTATGTATACAACCGAGTCTGATGCTCTGATACCACTGTTGGGTTTCAGAGGCACGAACACCATGTTCGGCGCAGCGGAAGATAACGATTCACCAACAACGAATCTGAAACATGGTTGTATAACATAAAATATAAAGGATAAATAACAAGTATATAAATCCTTACAACAATTTGTACGTGGAATCCTCAACTACGGTATCCACGTAACGGCTTTCTACCAACCCGCATCGATATGCCAGCGTTGAATCTCGAGACGAATTTGCTAGGAAAATTCTGACTGGAGATTTTATGGAGAAATTATATTTTTTGTGTGTTTTCGAAATTCCCATAAGACACATATTTATAGGGATTAACTTGGCTTAATTCCTAAGCAAGATATCGGGCCTAGCCCGTAATATAATCTCTACGGATTATATTTCCCTAGATATGTTCCTACGAAAAATATATTTACCATATCTATTATTCTTGTATAATAATATTCCAAATATTATTATTGGGATTTCATATTTAATTAAATCTAATTTAATTAAATAATAATAATTATTAATTCCAAATATAGCTATTATTATATTCTCCATAAATTATATATTATATCCAATACAATATTTAATCAACCAACTATAATTGGTAAATTGCCATTACTTGTTGTGTGACCCATAGACCCTCGTATATCGAGCGATTAGTCAAACTAACGGTCTTAATTGAACCCTAGATAATAAATCAAACATTCTCAATGTACAAGGTACGTTGCGAGGAAATCTGCAACTACCTGTAATATTGTGGGCTATTGTGATATCTTCCTTTCATTCACGAATACTCAATTAAGTCTTGAACATGATGAAGTGTTTATTCAAATAACTTAATCATATTATCTCAAATCACTAATTGATCGAGTATATCACACTTAGCCACAAAGTCTAAGTTGATGTGCGTCGGCCGTCGACTTAGATTAAATTATGACGAGAAGACTAGTATTCTCTCTAAATCCACATTGAGGAATGAATCCTATTTTTGGCTCAACTACCACGCACATGCATTTCTTGATGAACCCAATCCATGCCATATCTACCCGTGGAAGGGTGCAAGCGTCGGTCATGGTCAAAGTTCACCACTCCACACATGTCGTGCGTATTGACCTCAAGTCAGAGGAGTATCACATCGCTCCCACTAACCGAGACACCCGTAGACACATTATGTGGAATTACATCAAATGGTTTCTCGGATGGGTATACCAATACCCTCTAAGATATCTGTGCATCAATAATGAGATACCCGGTATCTCGTAGTAAGAGAGATCTTACTACACTCTCTAACAGTATGATGCAGATCGCACACCAATCTCAATTGCATCATCAATATCCCATTCTTGATGATCCTTGATCGGGGCTATTTGAGAATCATACTTAAGTCATCTGAGTTCTCACTCACTCAATGACAGTAGTGATTCATGGGAACACAAATAAGAATATATGCAAATAATTAAACACCATATTTAGATAAGTGTAATGTCATACAGTTAATATTAAACCAATAATAATATTAAATCAAATCTGAATATTATCTTATTATTATGTCCTTTCGATTGATTGTCTCTAGGACACTAACATTAACAAGAAGATTATGTCTAAGTCCACTTACATAGGATACATTTGATACCTAGACTAAGCTAATCATTAATGTTCCATATCATTTGGTGGTTCCTCGAGAGTTGTCACCAAAGTTTTTGAAGTTTTTGATATTGTTCATGTGATCGAGTTATGTGATAATATTTATGTTAAATAGGATATTAATAGAAAATATTTATGATAATTTTTATTCTCAGTTTAAACATGTTTTCCTTTAATCTATTATTTGATATATGTAAAGAAAATAAATTAGGAAAAAAATTATGTATACTGGAAAAACAATTTTAATAATAGTCTTCACCGCTCAAAGTCATAAGTTTGTGTTGGGATATGTGTTTTAGTTTTGATAATTTTCCAAAACAACATGTAATAGGTTTGAAAGCAGTCAGGATAGTATCTTTTAGTTCAGGTCAGGCTAGATTAGTTTTCAGTAGAATAGGCTGTTCAGTTGAGGGGGAACTCAGCGAGGGGGAACTCTGCAACACAGCCTGAGAATATCAAGGTAACACCAAGAAGAACTGACTGAAGCCATGCTTGCAACCTGAACCAGAAGAGAAGCCTGAAGGATATCCCACTGAGTGTAAACCGGACTGATCTAAGCTAGGTCAGGTGGACCACTCAGTGAAGAGCATGATCAGGAGGATCAGTGCTGCACCAAGTAGGCCCTGAAGGAGTCAGGCTACTGTGGTCAGGGAAGTTTGTCATTCAGCCTTATGACAAACTTCTTGGAAATGATCTTCAAACAGTCTCTGAAGGACAACTACACTGAAGATGTTCAGTCCACTGAAGATCATCAGTCAGTGAAGGAGGAAGCTACCTAAAGTCAGTGAGTCTTAGTCAAACCCACTGAGTTAAAGATCCGTGAATCCAGGCCACGTGGACCAATCAGCACGAGGCAGCAACTCTGACACTGACAAAGGCCGCATTCCGAGAAAAGTGGTTGAAACCATTTAATGTTGGATTCAAATGTATCTTCCCTCCAACGGATACATTTGAATCCCCATTATAAATACAAGCTTCCAGCTGCGGATTGAAGTGTGTGTGAGAGGAGAAAATCTACACCTACGAGCTGTGAGGGTGTGAGAGTTTTTGTGCGTTTCAAAGGGAGATATAAGGAAGCACATCTTACACCTAGAACACTGACCATTAGGGTCTTCACATATATTATCTGAGTGTTCAGCTTGTAACTCATAGCTTAGAGAGGTTTTCCTAATCCTAGCTTTAAGGCTAACACATTGTAAGGGAAAACCTCACCTAGTTGGAGAAAACCAAACCGAAACCAAAACCCTCTAGTTAGGTTTGTTGGGAGTAAGTTGTTTGTAAGGAGAGGCAGCTCCGTGGAGGGGCGTGAGTCCAGTTGTAAGTGCACCTTGGCACGTTAAAAACAAGAATCCCAGGAGTGGATTTCCTGTTAAATCAGGCCGTGGATGTAAGAGTATTGAGACTCTGAACCACGTTAAACTGAGCGTACTTATCTTTCAAAGTATTTACTAAAGTGTTGTGAAAATCTGCTCACTGAGAGCATTGTTTAAAAAGGAACTTTAGTTAAGCATTTCAGTCAGGGAGATCCATCTTACTGACTGAATCAGGCTAAGCACTCGAGAGTTCAGTCTCTCGAGTCACTGCCTTGTTGAGAGCCTGAGCTTTCAAGTCTCATCACTGACTTGATAGCTCTGACTCTCAGCAACGCAGTGACTTGAGTATTCCGCCACTGAACTCAGTCAGGGTGCAACGCGAAGGTTTTAAAAAAAAATTTGTGCTCCTGAATTTCCATTTTGCCCTTCGAAAACAGGACCATCAATTGGTATCAGAGCAGGTTGTTCACATGACCACTGATCCAGTTTTGTTAAGAAAAATGGTCAACCGAACAGATCTTAAATTTTTTAAACTATGGGAATTCCTGCATATTTCAAACTATTACTTGTGTTCTGACATTATTCTTGTAATAGAAAATTATTTGGTTAGAAGTTTTGGAATCATCAAAAAGGGGGAAATTGTTGGGATATGTGTTTTAGTTTTGATGATTTTCCAAAACAACATGTAATAGGTTTGAAAGCAGTCAGGATAGTATCTTTTAGTTCAGGTCAGGCTAGATTAGTTTTCAGTAGAATAGGCTGTTCAGTTGAGGGGGAACTCAGCGAGGGGGAACTCTGCAACACAGCCTGAGAATATCAAGGTAACACCAAGAAGAACTGACTGAAGCCATGCTTGCAACCTGAACCAGAAGAGAAGCCTGAAGGATGTCCCACTGAGTGTAAACCGGACTGATCTAAGATAGGTCAGGTGGACCACTCAGTGAAGAGCATGATCAGGAGGATCAGTGCTGCACCAAGTAGGCCCTGAAGGAGTCAGGCTACTGTGGTCAGGGAAGTTTGTCATTCAGCCTTATGACAAACTTCTTGGAAATGATCTTCAAACAGTCTCTGAAGGACAACTACACTGAAGATGTTCAGTCCACTGAAGATCATCAGTCAGTGAAGGAGGAAGCTACCTAAAGTCAG
The DNA here is from genome assembly GCA_947034835.1 of Ballota nigra. Classification (NCBI taxonomy): domain Eukaryota; kingdom Viridiplantae; phylum Streptophyta; class Magnoliopsida; order Lamiales; family Lamiaceae; genus Ballota; species Ballota nigra. Next base: position 17,297,605 of record OX344720.1, on the reverse strand, counting down.
TGAGTCTTAGTCAAACCCACTGAGTTAAAGATCCGTGAATCCAGGCCACGTGGACCAATCAGCACGAGGCAGCAACTCTGACACTGACAAAGGCCGCATTCCGAGAAAAGTGGTTGAAACCATTTAATGTTGGATTCAAATGTATCTTCCCTCCAACGGATACATTTGAATCCCCATTATAAATACAAGCTTCCAGCTGCGGATTGAAGTGTGTGTGAGAGGAGAAAATCTACACCTACGAGCTGTGAGGGTGTGAGAGTTTTTGTGCGTTTCAAAGGGAGATATAAGGAAGCACATCTTACACCTAGAACACTGACCATTAGGGTCTTCACATATATTATCTGAGTGTTCAGCTTGTAACTCATAGCTTAGAGAGGTTTTCCTAATCCTAGCTTTAAGGCTAACACATTGTAAGGGAAAACCTCACCTAGTTGGAGAAAATCAAACCGAAACCAAAACCCTCTAGTTAGGTTTGTTGGGAGTAAGTTGTTTGTAAGGAGAGGCAGCTCCGTGGAGGGGCGTGAGTCCAGTTGTAAGTGCACCTTGGCACGTTAAAAACAAGAATCCCAGGAGTGGATTTCCTGTTAAATCAGGCCGTGGATGTAAGAGTATTGAGACTCTGAACCACGTTAAACTGAGCGTACTTATCTTTCAAAGTATTTACTAAAGTGTTGTGAAAATCTGCTCGCTGAGAGCATTGTTTAAAAAGGAACTTTAGTTAAGCATTTCAGTCAGGGAGATCCATCTCACTGACTGAATCAGGCTAAGCACTCGAGAGTTCAGTCTCTCGAGTCACTGCCTTGTTGAGAGCCTGAGCTTTCAAGTCTCATCACTGACTTGATAGCTCTGACTCTCAGCAACGCAGTGACTTGAGTATTCCGCCACTGAACTCAGTCAGGGTGCAACGCGAAGGTTTTTAAAAAAAAAATTGTGCTCCTGAATTCCCATTTTGCCCTTCGAAAACGGGACCATCAGTTTGTACTTGATGAATCTTTCCTGCCTCGGCCTACAAATGAGACTAGTGAGGAAGATGAGGAGTATCATAAGCAGTGGTTAAGATTTGATTAAATGACAAGGTGTACCATCTTGGCTTCAATGTAAAATGTATTGCAACACCAATACCAGTACATGGACATCGTTGCAGCCATTTTGGTGTACATTAATGAACTCTTCTCTCACCTGAATCGTACAGCTAGGCAAATAGCCATGATATATATATTGTCATAGAAAATGGCTAAAGAGATTCCCGTGAGGGATGACATTCTAAAAAACAAAGGGTTTTCTTAAAAAGATTGAAGTCATTAGTTCTGAATACAATAATTATTTTCATGCTCCATTCTCTACTGAAAAAGGTTTTTAGTAGCTTCAGGTAAACTATGCCATAAATGGAAAAGTTGGACGTTGACTGAGCTAGTGTAAGCTTTGGTTGCAGTTGAGATGCTAATGGGGGCCAAAGGACTAAGCCCTGTTGACAAAAGGTCCTTTTTTCTCTTCTGGGCCGAAAGGCGGGAAGAAGAAACCAAACGGTCAGAAATAGGGTAATCTCAAGGGAAAGAAAAAGATACCCGCTACGGGAGGTATCCAGAAGAAGACCAATCAGGACAAGTGTTTTAGATGAGGCCTGAAAGGACATTGGAGGCTAAAAGACAAGGTAAATCTCATGTACTAGTTATTGAAACTTGTTTAACGACGTGTTCTTCCCATTCATGGTGGTGGACATGGGAGCCACTGATCATGTTTGTTTTAATAAACAAGTGTTCCAAATAACCTAACAACTCAGTGGGAGTGAGATCACCATCACCATGGGCAATGCTGCAGGAGTGGCGGTTGTTGTAGTGGGAGATGTGCATTTATCTTTTACTAATAAGATTTTAGTTTTGTGAGATATTTTTTATGTTCCAAGTTTTAGATTTGATTTAATTTCATTTTCTAAATTGTTTAGGGATGGATATTCAGTTTCTTATAATAAAAAAATCACTATTACGCGTAATAATAAAATTATTTGTTCTGGAACATTGGTAAACAGACTCTATAATTTCTAAGAAAAGAAAGCATTCTTTAAATATGAACGAAGCACTTTTGTGGTGTCTTAAACTTGGTCATATTAATAAAAAAAGATTTGTTGGGAAATTGTATAGACATATGCTTTGATTAAGATGCCAAAAGGTTCCTCCTAAGTCAAATGTAAGTAAAGTATATTCAGTTGAGTTAGACAAAAATTAGCTAGTTCAAATGTTAGGGAACTGAAGTGCATTTGCTAATTCCTAAAGTGTATTTAAGAGTTGTTTAGAAGACAAGGTCCACTGAGAAGAAGTCAGCTGAAGAAGATGCCTTAGGCATAAATGTTTTCTATGTGCATTTATACTAAGGGAGTACCATCAGTAGAGGAATGGAAGTCTACTGATGAAGACTAACAAAACACATTCAATGCTAAACACATTAAAAGCTGTTAGTTAATCTGGTTGGAACAAGGCAATTCGAATGTCAGTAAAGCTTGCAATAAATGAAGGTATAAGAAGGTTCTCTCAGTTGAGTTCCACCTTAAAACCAGACAAGACTCTGAGCAAGTAGACTGTGCGGCCCAATAAGAAGATGACACGTAGGTGTACCCTACTGACAGCCAACCTGTCACAAACTGACAAGTACCAAAAGTCTTGATTTAGTTTTTCTAGAGAGCTGGTATCAGGCAAGGTCTTTCAGCCATTTCTTGATAAGACATAAAGCTTAAATAGAGCCGTTTGAACCAATCAGATACAAAAGACTTACTTGAGAAGATTCATCTCCAACGGGAAGATTTTCAAGAAGATCTATAAATGCAGAATGTCGTGCTCATTTCTACGCACGGGAAACTTAAAAGAACAAGCATTCTCTACACTCATAACTTACAACGAAGCACTAAAAATCACCATTGTTTCCCAAGTGTTTCAAATTTGTAGAGAGTATACCAAACCTTTTGTAATCGCGCTTATAGCCATATCCAAATCTTATAAAGAGATAATCCATCCTTAAGCCTTGAGCTAACTTATAAGGATTATCTCACAAACAGTTGGAACCAAACCCTACTCAAAACCCTACCCCAGAGTTAGGTTGAGAGTTAGAGTTAAGAGGTGTTAGTAAGCTGATTGTTGATTTCGGTTTGAAAGCTAGTTGTTTTGGGAACTAGGACCTGGAATTATCCTAGGGATCAATTATCCTAAGAGAGAATTATTTGATCAGTGCACCTTGGCACTATAACCCAAGGAATTCCAAAGTGAAAGGAATTCTCCTATTTAATCAGGACAATGGACGTAGGAGATTCATCTATGAACCACTTTATATCTTGTGCACTTACATTCTATTAATCCTTTAGTGTGTGTTGTTCAAACAAGTGTTTATCAAGAAAAATGAGTTTTAGTTAAGGGCTCACTAATCCGCAACTGAAAGCTAATTAGATAGCAACTCAACTGGAAGTCTTGAACCTTCAGTGGAGCTGATATCTCAACAAGCTTTCATTAGTAAATCTCAGCAGACTTCCAAGTCCACTGAAGATCTACTGTCTTGAGTTAATCTGATAAGTTTTAAGAAGAAGTTTGAATTTGTAACAACAGGCGTATTCCCCCCACCCATACACCTGTATAACTCATTTCGGGACCAACAAGTGGTATCGGAGCAGTGGTTTAAAAGACCATTGTTCTAAAGTATACCTTGTGAATAGATCTTGTGATAATCTTGTTTATATACTATGGCTAACAACGCAGCTAGGGTCGCACCACCAGCAGAGGACAACATGGGAGTCAATCCCTTGAACTATATGTCCCATCACAAGCTTCCACAGTTCTCAGTGGAAAATTATGACTTCTGGAAGATTAGGATGAGAGCACACCTTGCTTGTGTGCATGATGAAATGTTAAGAGTCATCACAAAAGGTCCATTTGTTTTTATGACTCCTAACCCAAGAACTACAACTAAAACTATTGCAGATCCTAGAGAAGAATGGCCCAAAGACGAGGACAACTTTACTGCAGATGAAAGGAGGAGACACAACCTCAACTTCATAGCCATGAAAATTCTCTACACCACCATTCCAGACTCAGTTATGGGAAGAATGATACATTGCCAGACTGCAAAGGAGCTCTGGGACACTCTTGCTCTTATGTGTGAGGGTACATATAAAATCAAAGAGAACAAGCTCTCAGTAGCTGTTCAAAAGTATGAGCAATTCACCATGGAGCCAAATGAGACCATTGATCAACTTGATGGGAGGTTCACTGATATAATGAATGAAATTAATTCTCTTGGTAAAGTGTATACAAAGAGAGAAGTTGCTTTAAAAATCCTGAGAGGTCTGACCTCAAGATGGGATGTGTACTCAGTGATGATGCAGAATACCAAAGATCTATCTAGTATTCTCTGAGTTAAAAGCTTATGAGTTTGATCTTAACAGGAAAAGGGCTCCAGATGAGACCTCAGCTGAGAAGAGAGTTTCCTTCAAAGCTAAGAAGACTGAGCCCAAGTCCCCAAAGCCACAAAAGAGTACAAAAGCAAATACATCTCAAAGCAAAGCTGAGATGCTGGAGGAACTGAGCCTAATGGCTAGAAGGTTTGAAAAACTTAACAGTTGTTTTGGCAAATGAAAAGATTTTACAGGGATAACAGAGAAAGAAGAAGTTATCCTCAAAGAGACACAAGAGAAGGAGAGAAAAGCTCCACTGAGACGGAGAAAAAGAAAGAATACAAGAACTACTCCAAAACTGAAGGATCATCATCAAAGCATAGAAAGTCTACTGAAGAAAAGGATGATGATGCCAACAGATGCTATCAGTGCAAGAAGGTTGGGCACTTTCAGTACGATTGTCCTCAACTGAGCACAAAAGAAAGGAAAGAAAGACAAGTCAAAAGAGACAGAAGATATGGAGAAAGGAAAGTCATGGTTGCTGAAGATGTTGATGAAGAGTTAGAGTTATCTGAAGGACTCTTCTCTGATAGTAGTGATATTGACTTGTGCCTTATGCCCAGAGAAGAACCTGAGGTACAATCTAAACCATCTATTTCCTTAGGACACTCACTTGAGCTCAAATCAGAGTCAACAGAGGAACTCAATCTTCAGTCCACTTTGGAACAATTGATGATTGATTTCTCAAGGTTGCAAGAAGCAAGTTTCTATCTCCAGGATGAAAACAAAAAACTCTTGAGTGAAAACTCCAAGTTAATTGAGTCAGGGAATCAGGCAGATCTTAACTCAGCTAAATCCACCATTGAATTGACAAAAGAGGTGGAAACCCTCAAGAGTCAAGAAAATGGTAAAGATCAACTGATCAAATATCTTACTGAATCTAAGACAAGGTTAACTGAAGAGAATATAAAATTGGTAAGCCAAATAAAGGAATCTCTCCTGAAAATTGATGTCTTACATAAATCTGAAGAAACCTTGTTAAAAAGGATTGATGCTCTAAACAAAACCTCTCTTGCCATAGAGGAGATTCAAAACTTTCAAATCAATCCCAATAACAAGTGTGGAATAGACTATATTCCAAAACCTTCAGAAGGTCCTCTAAGTGTTGCTTCTTCAAGTGGCACAAAGAGAGTTTTTGTTAAATCTGTGACCTTTCAACAACAGGTTTTAGATAAAGGGAAAAGACCAGCTGAGGTTCAACAAAAGAAAAGTCAAACATAGCCAAATCCAATTGGAAAGGCTCAGTTGACTAATCATACTAGAACTAAGCAGATGTACTATCAGTCGAGGTCTTCACAAATGAAGCAACCTCAACTGAAAGTATCCAGACATGATCATTCCTCAAAGATTGACTCATATAGAAAACTTATTCCTTTTGTGCCTAAAGGAAAAGGTTCTCAATACCTTTATCAACAAAGACTGAGACCAGGTGCACCCAAGCCTAAGAAGAAGAAAGTTAAGAAGGTTCCTATTCCTTCAAAGGCTGATACCCATAGACAGTTTACTTCTAAGGCACCAAGGGAGGTAACTATCTATGTAGATGTTTATGGAAGACAAATTGGCTACTCTAAAGTGATTAGAACAGTAAGGCAAATTTGGATTCCGAAATGTACAGCTAACCTGATAGGACCCAACACAAAATGGGTACCTAAAGCATGATCTTGACTACAGGGCTCAGTGGACCTCAACAAAGGAGAAGCTCTTAAGTCCTCAGTCTGGTACTTGGACAGTGGATGTTCCAGGCATGACTGGCAATAAAAGTCTCCTGAAGGAATTTATTGAGAAAGAAGGTCCACAGGTTACTTTTGGTGACAATTCACAAGGAGCAACCAAAGGTTATGGTTCTTTAATTATTGGCTCCGTAAGGGTTAACAATGTATCCTATGTCAGTGGACTTAAGCATAACCTATTATCTATAAGTCTGTTTTATGATAAAGGATACAATGTTGAATTTTCATGTAACCTGTGTTTTGTAAAGAATACATCTTCACAACAGGTACTACTAACTGGGTCAAGGAAGGGAAATATCTATCTTGCAGATTGGAAGTCCTGCACACCAAATACATGCCTTATAGCAAAAGAGCTCAACTGACACCAATTGGCTATGGCATAAGAGGTTAAGTCATCTGAACTTCAAGGTGATGAACAAGATAGCAAGACATGCACTAGTAGAAGGAATGCCAAATGAAGTATATGTTGGGAAAATTAGGGTGCCCGAAATCTATTCGGGATGATAATTAAATAGGAATTTAAATTCAATTATTACTAGCATGAAATAATAATTCCAACAACAATTTTATCATCATACATGTTGAATTAATTCACATGAAAACCTAATGCGGAAAAACTAGGAGTTCACGTAATTCGTACCTCTTGTAGATATGGCATTTGATAACAACGGGACTATCACGATCGTGCTATCAACCAAAACACCTTCTCAAGTATGTCCCTTTCGCCTTGCTTGTTCACCGGTGGGAAGTGCTCACAAGCAATTAGAAAAACAAGGAAGAAAGAAAAAAATATTGTTGCTGATTTTTTTTTCAACATTGTGAAACTATAAACTGGAGATAAAATAATCATCCCCTATATATAGATGAGGGGATTTCGAAATTTTCACATGGAATAGGGGAGAGAAAATCTTTTTCTTGGCCTCTAAGAAATCTTGAATATATCTCATTTATTCTTTTCTCCATAATAAAATATTCCATAAAAATCTCACCTTCTCATATAAGCTTATTTTCGAAAATATTAAAGAAAGAATCCAAGATTTGGATCTTCTTGAATATATGAAATAATATTGTATTCCGAGAATACTTATCTTCCATAATATCTTTCCAAGAAAATCAACAAGATCTTTTCTTTCTCCTAATATATCCTTTTCGAAAAATACAAGAAAAATCAGCAAATTTTTATTTATTTTAATCACCTTATCATTATTGGGCTACTTAATGGGCTACTTGAGGGGCCTTTAGGAGAATTAAGATTGGACCTCCAATGGGCTTCTGAATTTCAATATTGAGCCCCAATATAATTCAGCCCATTAATATTAATTAGTACCACTAATAAATTAATATTGCACTATCCATCTTAATCCATATTACGATAATATGGGCTCCCGATTATTATTTTCCAAGTTTAAGATTATCAAGTCCATTAATTAATTAAACTTCTGAATAGCTCTAAATTAATTAACATCTTTCACCTTGGAGTAAAGATAGCTCAACATTATTATCCGTACCGAAGAAACTAATTCTTCACTTGCAAGATTTGGTACGATAAAACTTCTGAGCCCACCAAGGGGACAAATCACACGAGCCATACTCGCACGCATTTCTCTGTATTAAATCTTAGCAACCGTCGTATGATTAATATTACTGCCCAAAGCACAAGGTTTGAAGTCACGATTATTCTCACACAACATGAATCAAAGCAATAACCATTAAGCACACACGGTCCTATTTAAGTGACGACGATTAAGAAATCAATAACCACTGAGGTCTAATTCTTCACATATCAGAACAAAAGAATTTATCCTTGCTGTAGGTCCTCTTCAACACATACTAAATGTGCTAGTGCAATCTCTTGGTCAAGACAGGCCAATCTGAGATATACACATCGACCTTTCACGGTGGATTGTTCAATTCCACCTGGATCGTGAATTTGTACGTTTAGTTACAAGGAAAATTATTAATATGATCTTCCGTGATCGGGTATCACCACATTAACTACAATGTAACATGTACTATATATTGAACGGTTTGCAATAGATATTCAACATTCAATCATAACTAAAGTAAATGCGATAAACGATTTATTCTCATAAATAAGTGTTTAATACATGAGTTATACAAAGTAAAAACATACTTTCACGTATAACTCCAACAATCTCCCACTTATACTTTAAGTCTGCTTTTTAGTATACATCAAGCATGTCTAGTGTAGTAGTTCTACGTGACATCTCATGTCATCCTACACTAACATAATATTCCTCCCACTTATACTTAAAGCAGATTGGCAATAGTCTTGACTCCCATTCCATCCACATGTCTCTCGAATGTACTCTGAGGCAGACCCTTTGTGAATGGATGTACTATGTTGTCCTCCGACGTTTATCTTTGCCACCTCTTTATCTCCTCTCTTAACGATTTCTCGTATAAGATGGTATTTTCTTTCAATGTGTTTGCTGGCCTTGTGGGCTCTCTCGGTTCCCTTGAATTTGCAACTGCTCCGGCATTATCACAATAGACAGTGATTGTGCTGGGTAAATTCGGAACAACGTCCAAGTCCACTAAGAAGTACTTGAGCCAAACCGCTTCTTTCGCTGCTTCACAATCAGCTACTTATTCGACTTCCATGGTCGAAACTGCGATGCATGTCAGCAAATCGCTTCTCCATGTCATGGCTCATTCTCCCATGCAAAACATACTACCCGAGGTAGATATTCTGGAGTCTATATCTGAATGGAAATTTGAGTCCGTGTATCCCATGGGAATTAGACCGTCTGACTGTTAAATCAGCATTCCATCGCTAGTTCTTTTCAGAAACTACATAATGCATTTAATTGCAGTCCAATAAGCTTTCTCGGGGTTACTTTGATATCTTGCCATCATGCTCGAGGCAAAAGCAGTTATCCGGTCTCGTACACAACATTGCATACATAAGGTTTCCTACGCCCGAAGCGTACAGAACACCTTTCATGTCATCTATCTCCATATGCGTCTTAGGGCCTATTTCTTTTGATAGATGTATTCCGTGCTTAAAAGGTACAAAACCTTTCTTGGAATTTTGCATGCTGAAACGCTTCAAAATAATGGCTTCGTATGAAACTTGCGATAAGCCCAACATCCTACTCTTGCGATCTCGAGTGATCTTGATCCCAAGGATGTGACCGGTTTTCCCTAAGTCCTTCATATCAAACTGATTTGACAGCCATACCCCTACATCTGACAATACCTTTACATTATTTCCAATGAGCAGAATATAGTTTACGTATAATACTAAGAATACCACCGCAGTTCCGTCACACTTTTTATACACACAACTTTCAAACTCATTTTGATTAAAACCCATAAGACTTAATAACTTGATCAAAACACTGGTTCCAAGTACAAGATGCTTGTTTAAGTCTAAAGATGGACCGCTTGAGCTTACATATAAGATGCTCTTGGCCTTTCGCAATAAAACCTTCGGGTTATCGCATTAGATATCTAACCCGTCAAGACTTCTGTTGCTGTTTGCCATGACTCTGCATCTTTGTCTTGGATTGCCTCGTCGTATGTCCATGGGTCTGATTCATCTCCGAGAATCAAATACGAAGATTCTCCTATTCCCATAAATCTCTCGGGTTGTCTAATAAACCTCCCACTCCGATGGGGTTCCAGTTGTGAAGGTGTGACCATCCGTTCGAGCGCGTCCGCTCGACCATCCGTTCTGTTCGACCACTTAGCTCGAGCGTGTCCGCTCGAGCAGGCCAGCTCGAGCGCCTCCGAGAGTAAACTTCAAGATTCATTTTTTCGGCCCATGAGATCCCGATTTGGCCCGATGCTTATATATACTCCTTCCGAATACGTTTTTAGAGATCCATCCACGAACCATCACTGAACACATCACTTTTAGACTTAGTTTTTAGAGAGAGAAGGAGGAGAAGGAACAAGCAAGCTTTACTTTTACGTTTTCAAGGTTTTCTTACGAATTCACATCACGATTTTACTTTTTTAGTTTCGTTTCTTCATATCTTTGTTCTTGAACACGTTGAGACTCGTTTTATTGATTCAATTTAAGTTATTCCTCTATTTCTTGAAACCCTAGTTTATGATTGATCTTTTCATCGTTATAATTATCATGTTCATGTTCATTACATATTCAATTGTTCTTGTTTACGTAAAACCCATGTCTAGCTAAAACCCTTGCATGCTTGGGATAGGATGAACTCGTAGAAGTAGGTTGTGGGTATGTAATTAAGTTAACTCGTGACGTTAGGTTTTAATTCTCTTAATTAATGAATTCTTAAAATCAATCTTAACTTTTCCTTTGAATTTCGTACGAACGTGTTAGGGAGAGGACGACCGCATCACTCTTTAACAACTAGTAGACTTAACTAGATGGTTTAGAAGGGGTTGATTAATTTGCCGGTTTAGCTATGGAGGACGGCCGCATCACCATTAGTTAAATTAGGGCCTCTTTAATTAAGCACGATCTATTAACTTGTTAGTGGATTAGTGAAGTCGAGTGCTAGGGTAAACTATTAGGGTTTAGAATCTTGAGCTTTCATCTTGCATTCTTTTACTTAGGTTATTTCTTGCACGTCACAGTTATTTTGATTATGTACCTGCTACGTTAGTATACGTGGGGATTCCTATCCTGAGCATCACCATCTCTTATTTGAAAACACATCTTAGATTCTTAGTTTAATTTTCTGTTTGCATTCGTAGGATAGTAGTTTATTTTAATTAATTTTTCTAAAAAATCCAAAAATATTTCACTCATATTAACTACGACGCGTAGATCTTCAGGGATCTATTTGCATACACACTTTCCCTTGGGTTCGATAATACTTGGTCGCTATACTTGCCCATACTACAGTGAACCCGTTCTCTTGCGGGGAATCTACTAGTAGAAAGTTAGTATATTCGCTTCAAGTCAATGGCGCCGTTGCCGGGGATGGCATTGTATGTCTTTTGAATAGGACTTGTAGATAGCTTAGTAGTTAGTAGTGAGTGCTTTATTTTCTGTTTTATTTTTATTTTTATTCATTCGGCAGTTGCGTTTTGATCCTTCTGCTAGTGTGTCAGGTATATGAAAACACGCTCACAAGGCAATATGAGCGAAGAGAGAATATCGTTGGACCCTGAGACGATAGCTAGAAGGAACCGAGCTTTCTTGAGGAGAATGAACACTGCCGGAGGAGAGAAAGAACCAATGGACCTAAGTAATGAGTTGGATGATGCAGCTAATGAGTTTAATCAAACAGTAGACCGGGTTGACGGCATTGGAGGAAGTGGTAGTCAGAACCAAGATCCGTCAGGGGAAAGCCAAAGCCAAAACCCGGGGACTCAGAATCAAAATAGCCCAGCTCATAACATTGTCCAAAATCCTCAGAACAACCCTGCTTACCCATATCCTAACTTACCACAAAACAACTTACCTTATCCACCTTACCCATACCCACCTTATCTGTATCCACCATACCTGTATCCTCCACCTCCTGTTTACAACCAACCACCAGCTTATCAACCACCACCACCCCAACAAGTACCTGTACCAGCTGCTAATCCTCAGCACATTCCTCAGAACGCAGATCAGAATATGGCTATTCGAGGAAGGTTTGCAGCGCAGCCGCAACGGTACTATGATGGAGTGGCATTACCTCCAGTAGAGGAAAATAACTTCTCGATTTCCCCGGGAATTCTAAAGCTGCTTACAGAGAACCAGTTCAAGGGGGTGATCGGGAAGGAGAATCCTCATACTCATCTGATGAGTTTTCTAATGATAGCCTCCACTTTCAACTACAATGGCATATCTGAAGATGCCAAGAGGTTTAGGTTGTTCCCATTCTCATTGACGGGAATAGCTAAAGAGTGGTACGATAATACACTTCCACGGGGAGGTATTACCACTTGGGCCGAGCTCGAGCGTCTGTTCCTCGAGCGATTCTACCCTCCATCCAGAACGATCAAAGCAAGGATTGAGATCTCTTCCTTCTGCCAGAAGCAAGGAGAGGACCTACGTCAAGCGTGGGAGAGATACTCAAACATGTTGATAGAGTGCCCGCAGCACGGGTACAATGAGAGAGATGTCATGGCATTTTTCTATAGTGGTGCCAACAAGGCTGGGCAAGACCATCTAGACGCCTGCGCTAGTGGATCATTCCTGAATCAAGGGATAGTGAGGTGTAGAGAGATCGTGGATAATATTGTCACGAATGCCGGGGCTTAGAATGTGGACACAGATTTCCAGAGAGTTCATCAGGTTGAGAAAGGTGGAAGAACGAGAAGGTTGTTGATGGTCATGATGGAAAAGATTAACAACCTTGAGTTGGGGAAGAATATGGTTGGAGGGAATGCAACAGAGAATGAGCAAGAAGACAAGCCCAAAATTCAGCAAGAAGTAGTAAATTATATGAGAGGTCCTTATTACAATCAGAATGGGTATCCACAAGGTGGAAATTTTCAAGGAATGCCTTCTTATGGCCAACCATTTGTACCTCCAGGTCCACAGCCGCCTCAAAATCAATGGAGGAACATACAAGGGTACCAAGGAGGCTAGCAGCTCCCTCAGAACCAATGGAGGAAGAACGAAAATTTTTCATATGCTAACCCGAAGGCGGGTATTACAGTTCCTCCAGGTGTTGATCCAGGTTCTAAACCTCCTGGTGGAGAAGGCGGTGCCTCAACTGAGGAGATGTTGAGAGCTATCCTTCAGAAGGTGGAGGAAGGAAGCAAGAGATTATCCTCTTTGGAGTACGATGTGAAAGATCTGCATAAGAAAGTTGATCAGCGTGATCAAGACCTCCAGAAGAGAGATGTAGAGCTGAATCGAATTCAGCAAGAGAACAACCGAAGTTCACTTCTATAGAGTTCCAGATGAGCCAGATTGCAAAGTCATTGAATAGAGAGCCTGACAAATACCCTTCAATGCCTGAGGGTAATCCTAAAGAGCATTGTAACGCTATCCAGCTTAGAAGTGAGACCAATTATGAAGGTCCCCAGATGCCTGCTGATTCTGAGACGCCCCAAGGAGATGTTGAGATAGAGGGGAAAGAACTTAAGAAAGATGGAGATGAGAGTGGGGAGGTAGGAGTTGAGAAGAAGGTTGAGGGTGAGAGCACTCAAGCGAGCAAAGAGCTTGAAGAGGAAGGCATTGAGAAGGTTGAGAGAGTTCCTAAGTGGAAGAAGGCAAAGGAAGCAAGGGAGAAAGTGAAAGAGATCGAGAGAGATGAATGGGGGGTACCCAAATCTGTGATACCCGTCCCATATCCACAACGCTTCATGAAAAAGAAGCTTGATGAGAAATTCGCTAAATTCCTTGATGTGTTTAAACAATTGCATATTAACATTCCTTTTTATGATGCTTTGGAACAGATGCCCCACTATGCAAAGTTTCTGAAGGACTTGATCGCGAAAAGACGGCGAGTGGATAAGCCGAAGTTGGTGCAGTTGAACCATGAGGTGAGTGCATTAGTGCACAAGGCGCTTCCTCCAAAGCTGAAGGATCCCGGGAGCTTTACCATCATATGTGACATTGGGAACGGGATCAAGAAAGGAGCGCTATGTGATTTAGGGGCGAGCATAAATCTTATGCCCTTGTCGCTTTTCAAGAGGTTGGAAGGTGGTGAACTTCAGCCGACAATGATGACGCTTCAACTAGCCAACCGGTCTATTACTCGACCTCAAGGTGTGGTAGAAGACGTCCCCGTGAGAGTGGGAGATCACATTTTTCCAGCCGACTTTGTAGTGCTCGAAATGGAGGAAGATGAGCGCGTGCCCCTGATCTTGGGAAGACCGTTCTTAGCGACGGTGGGGATGGTGCTAGACGTGGCAAATGGGAAGATCACGTTGAAAGTTGATGATCAAGAAGTGAAGATTTCCCTATATGAAGCCATGAAGCACCCGAAGGAGGATGAGAGCTGTTATTGCATGGATGCCATTGATCCTTGTGTTGAAGACACACCTCCTATCTCTAACCTTTCTCATATTCATGATTTCGGTAGTCCTTCACTTGATAATTTAACCCATGAGCATTATGATCTTGATTATGTTGATAGGGATAAAGGGAAGAAGTTGAAAGATGAAGAGGTGAAAAAGGAAGACGTGGTTCGGTTGGAGAGGAAAGGAGTTAAGAAGAAAAAATCCAAGCGCAAGAAATTGCTTAGTAAGACTCCTCCAGATAAATGTGAGAAGGAGTTGAGACCCATACCACTTGGGGATGAGAAGGAAGCAAAGGAGCTCATGATGGAGGGGCATCAAAGAAAGGAATTCAACCACCACTCTTATGAGAGTAAAGGAGGTAATTTTGAGTATGATGTCCCATAAGCTCCTTTGAGCTCGGTCCGGCATTAGGACCTTAAAAATAGCGTTGAATGAGAGGCAACCAATTTTTATTTGTTTTTAGTGTTTTATTATGTAATTAGGGTGTTGTTGAGTCGTACGTTTAACCTCGTACTTGAGAGTTTATTTTGTAGGCTTGTCTCGAATGAGTGTCAAATAAGTGAAGATTGAAGGAACTCAAGCAAGGGAGTGTGCAACGTTGTTGAGAGAAACTAAATTGTTTGGTTGAGGTAACCCACAACCCCAAACTTAGACCCCTTCGCAAGGTCGAAGTTTGGGAGGGTGGAGTTTTTTTATAGTTCTTGTTACATTGCACCGGAGCACCCCTTATCTTTGAGTGTGTTTGGTTATTTGGTGCCTTGAGATGCTCCTTGAGGTGATTTTGATCTGATTCACTATTGCATCTTTCATGCCTATCAATCAACTTATGCTTGTTGATTGCTATCTTTGAGTATGATTTGATGAGTTGATGAGTTGTGAAGTTGAGTTAGGAAGTCTCTTGTGTGGGTGTTTGAGTTAGAGTTGATTTGAGAGAGAACTAGTCTGCTTATGAGTCTTCTTTTTGAGTATTTGTGTGATGAAAGGGAGAATTCACTAGGACTAGCATGGATGTGAAAGCTGTGAGATTTGAGCCTTATGAGATTTTGATGCATAACTTAATCTCTTCATTTGTGAGTGAGTCGTCACCTTAGAGGATGCTAGAACTTGTGTGTGCTCTTGCTTCTTGATTGTGTCTAGTTTGAAATGCCGAAGGTGATCTTAGGTCATCTTTGTTTTGATTGAGTCACTTAGCCAAATTTTCCCTACCAATGACATTGAATCCCATGTTAGCCCCTTTGAGCCTAAAGCTTATTTCATTTGCTAGCACATATGAACACTATTCCAGTTCCTAGGCCTTTTTGTCCCAATTTGAGTGGAGAATAGGAAAAGTGTGAATGTGAAGGGATTGAATTGAGTTGAGAAAAGGAATTATGATGGTTGAGAAGTGATAAAAGAAGGGTGTGATCAAGTTTTGAGTTGTGGGATAGAAAAAAAAATGAGAATGAGCAAAAGAGAAAAATGAGCTCATGTGTTTGTGTGAAAAAAAAAAAAAAGTGATTGAAAAAAAAGTGAAAAAAAATAAGAAAGAAAAAATTGAAGTGTTGGAATTGAAAGTGTGTTTATTGAATATGTTGAAGAAGTCTGTTCCTAATCTCGAAGTGCCAAAGTTTGATTTTATATTCTCCATTCACTTGAGTCACTTTACCCACATTGTTATCCCACCCGTCCAAAGAGCCTACATTACAACCTTGAGAAAAGTCCTTTTTGATTCGACATTGATTTCTAGAGTATGGTCGGAGTTAATAGTGCTTACAAGCCTATGACTGCCAATATGTGTGATTGATTGTTTGAGTGAGTCCCTTTATCATTAATATACACTTGTAAGGGAGTGAAATACATCGTAGAGTGCACATCCATGTTTGATTTTGGTGATTCTTGCTGTTGTTGCATGAGTATGATGAGGGAAGATGAGTGAGCATACGTGTGATTAATCTTTGAAGCTCGAATTCATTTACTTGCACGATTTGATTCTTTGACTCATTCCTAACAATTTCACTTGACTTATTATTTCATTGCTTGAGGACAAGCAACATGGTAAGTTTGGGGGGGTTGATTAGGCGTGAAATTGTCATGATTCGTCACTCGAAATGCCCTTGTTTTGATTTATTTATATGAGTATTTAGAGTCATTTTAGTATCATTTTCATAAACTAATGAATTTTTCTCTTTGATGCTCATAGATGGATAGAGGGCAAAAAGAGGAGTTCGTAGGACTTTGAATCGGCCAAAACGGACTCCCGGTTGAGGAGATATAAAGATTTTACGAACAAGTGTACTGCTGCTGAAAAGTGCTCGAGCGAGAGCACTCGAGCGCCTCCGCTCGACCAACACGCTCGAGCGCCTCCGCTCGAGCTCGACAGCTTGAGCGCCCCAATCTTCCAGAAAGTTTTGCTTGCTCGACCACAACCCCTCGATCGCGTCCGCTTGACCATCCGTTCCGTTCGACCACTTAGCTCGAGCGTGTCCGCTCGAGCAGGCCAGCTCGAACGCCTCCGAGAGTAAACTTCAAGATTCATTTTTTTGGCCCATGAGATCCCGATTTGGCCTGATGCTTATATATACTCCTTCCGAATACATTTTTAGAGATCCATCCACGAACCATCACTGAACACATCACTTTTAGACTTAGTTTTTAGAGAGAGAAGGAGGAGAAGGAACGAGCAAGCTTTACTTTTACGTTTTCAAGGTTTTCTTACGAATTCACATCACGATTTTACTTTTTTAGTTTCGTTTCTTCATATCTTTGTTCTTGAACACGTTGAGACTCGTTTTATTGATTTAATTTAAGTTATTTCTTTATTTCTTGAAACCCTAGTTTATGATTGATCTTTTCATCGTTATAATTATCATGTTCATGTTCATTACTTATTCAATTGTTCTTGTTTACGTAAAACCCATGTCTAGCTAAAACCCTTGCATGCTTGAGATAGGATGAACTCGTAGAAGTAGGTTTTGGGTATGTAATTAAGTTAACTCGTGACGTTAGGTTTTAATTCTCTTAGGGGGGTGTATTCAATTGAGATTTTATTGGATTTTTTTGGACTTTAAAAAGTCTATGGATTTAAAAAATCCATAGACTCCATATAGAGTTTGACTGACTTTTTTTATTGATTTACATGGATTTTCATAGACTTTATAAGATTTTAAAATATTTTTTTATTAATTTATATGGATTTCCATAGACTCCGGACCTGAAACTATTGATGCAGATATATATAAAACACACTTGTATATAAAAAAAAAATTATCCAAATTATTTAGAAAAAAAATACCAAAAATATATTAGTCAAATAAAAAATACATTATTATTCATCATTATTATTCTCATCTTCATTCACATCATCTTCATTTCCATCACCGTTATACCTCGGCCTCATTTCCCACATAGCATTAGCAATACTTGTTCTCCATGCATTAGCTTCCGTTCTTTGTTGTAGTTGGCTTTGAGAAAACAATTCCAAATTTTCCTCTTCCATGTCGAGATGTGGTGAATCTTGATCTTCTTCATATTCGGCTGGAAATTCATCAGAGCGGCATTCTTTCCGAAGAAAGTTGTGTAATCCAGCACAAGCCAATACTAACTCTGCTTGTGTTTGAAATGGGAACGGAGGTGCGGTTTTGAAAATTGTGAATCGCGATTTGAAAATGCCAAAAATTCTCTCAACCACATTTCTTAATGATGCATGACGAAGATTGAATAACTCACTTGCATTTCTGGGGTGGCGACCTTGACCACCAAAATCTTTTAGATGATATCGAACACCACGTAATGGAGCTAAAAATTGACGTCGATTAGCAAATCCACAATCTACGAGAAAATATTTACCTAAAAATACAATTTATTTAATTAGTTAGCTTTTCACTATTTAAAAAATATAAACACAATAAAAAAAATATGGTACCTTGAGGGACTTGAAGCCCATTTCTTCTTGATAGTGCATCATTTAAAAGTTTTGAGTCATGTGCTGAACCTTCCCACCCACTAAGCACATATATGAACTGCAAATCAAAGTTGCAAGCTGCCAAAACATTTTGCGATTGAATACCATGACGATTACGATAACTGCTTACATCTCGGCCTGTTACCGTTGCCGGGATATGAGTTCCATCTATAGCTCCGATGCAATCCTAAAATAAAGTGAACATTTGATAAAAAAAAACTACAACATTTGATATAGGTTATATATATATATATATATATATATATATATATATATATATATATATATATATATATATTATTATTATTACCAAGAGAATTCATACCTTAAAAAAAGGGTTAAACCTTGTACTTTCCTGAATTTTAGCGGGCATCCCTGTAGACGGCTTAACCATCATTTCTGGTGCTATAGTGTTCAATGCCTTTAAGGTTTTGTTGAAGTTTCGACTAGTAGCAAAATGCGAGCGATCAAACCTTTGGCGAACATTACCATATCGATCATTGTGTCCTACAATGATCAAGAATGTTGCCACCATTTCTTCAACACATATGTATCTTGTATCTTCTAGATGAGTTTTCTCTCTAATGATAGTGCATAACTTTAGAAACACATCCGGATACATCCTATACAACTGTCGAAAACTTTGTGGATCTCCTTTGATCATATTACGTACAAAATGATATCCAATTCTAGTAATTGGACGTCGCTTTAAAGAAGGTTCAATACGCCAAGGCATCATTGTAATTTTTCCTAATAAAACTATCACTGCTTTAATTGCCAACATCAAGAGCCTAACCTTTTCGTAAAGTTCCATTTCCAAATCTTCATCTGTTTCTTCTTCCATTTCTTCTTCTTCTATTTCTTCTTCCAATATTTCACGATTTTCCATGCTGAACATAATAAAAATGGGAACATGATAAATAAAAATTAATTAAACCGCACACTATGAGTTAAACAAATATATCGGTTCAAGCACAAATTCAAGAATTCATATATTCAAATGCATACAACTTAAAGCAACATATGACTCAAATAATAATAGAAATACGGAATTCATTCATTTCAAATATGTGATCAAAAGAAAGTCTTAAAAAGATCCTCAACAAAATAGTGGTAAAAAAAAGTCTTAGAAAGATCCCCAACAAAATATAGCATGATATCTAATACATGACTAAAATAATAACTATCCTCTAATCTTGTAAGCTATCCAATTAGCTCTCTCCTCAATAGTCATCTTCAAAAAACCATCTTTTTTTGACTTGGTGTCAAGCAAGTCAAATGCCTTGAGGCGAATGTCTTCATTCAAATTTGGGATCTCTTTGATAGCATCCCAAGTTGTATAAGCTCTTTCTCTTTCTCTTTTCTCTAGTATTATATCTCTTTTCTCTAAGAGGTTATGAACTCCCTCAAAAGTGCTTGTTAGTTTTTTAATCTCTTCCATGAGACCATTCTGAGGGATATTTTCAGTGGAATTAGAATTTGCTTCATACTGAGCTCTACTTCTTTTGGGTTGACTTCTTCTTTGAGTGGAGACCTCGGACACCTCAGGAAACCCTGAAGGTGGTATGGAACCAAATGGTGAATCATTTTGAGATAGTCCTACAAACATCTCATTTTCAGCATTATAATTCAAATCTTCTATGCGCGCATCTTTATTTTCATCATCTCCTAATGTCCTTGCATCAGTAGCACTACCCAACCCAATTGAGCTTTTCCCTACAGCAACACCATTTCCTACAGCAATTTCCAAGTCCTCATAATCAAGACATTCCCCATAGCGCAAGTTCGCGTCTTTTGAGTGAGCCTAACATAAATAAAGATTTTTTTATTAATTCACTGTATTCCCAAAATAAAATTATTTTATAATATTATTGTAATATGATGCTTAAGAAACTCACCTCTAAGTATGCATCCCATATTTCATCTGTAGCTGTAAACTTTTTAGTAGTTTGGTCATACCCAAAACCAGAGCTAAACCTCATAAGGTTTGAGTAAGATAACCAACGGGTTTTAAACCATTTGAGACGACTTTGGTAATTGTTATATGTCTTATTACACCCGAGTCTTTCATTAAGAACAGGAAGTATTCTTTCTTCCACCGTTGCTTTGGTAAAAATACCACTATTATCACGCCATCCCCGAGCTGCAGCATCAACCATGAGTTCTAACAATAAGTCACTTTGTTCCTTAGTCCATTGTTCATAGGATGCCTTCTTTTTTGTATCTTGTTGTGAATCCCCCATGATAATATTACTATATTAACAAACACAAAATAACTAATTCTGATATATATACGTATATAGTATATATTAGTTAATACATTAATAGTTTATACATATCTCACACTACAAAATGAACAAACTAAAAATTGAAAGTTTCAAATTAAGAGTTAATTAACATAAAATCAAGCACCTTAATATACCAAATGTATATAAGAATTTGGCCGTAAATTAATCTATGTCTTTATGAAGGGAACAGATTGAATATATTCATATCTGAGGAGAATTGAGATTGAAAACGTCATAAAATTAAAAGAATGATGAATATTGTAATTCTCACATGTCATCTTTATAAAAGAAAACAAGCAGTAGTTTAAAAAATGGGAAATGGGAATTGAGAGAAAAAGGGAGTTGTCCTAATTCTCAATTATATACTTATACTGCAGAAGCTTGTACTTTTAAAAGTAGATAAATAAACATCTTGAAACTTCCACCATTCTTGAAATTCAAGAAACACGCACTAAAACACACACAGAGAGAAAACAGAGGATTTTAACTTGTTTCTTTCACTATCAAGATTCAATCTTTTTTAATCCCCTCAATCAATTATCACATTAAAATCAAAACCCATATACATATACCATTCTAATGCGGAAATATAATAACTAACAGAATAACATAAATTATATCATTCCCAATGATCAAGTAATTTAACTAATACTCTTTTAACTTATAGACTTGTTCTTCCTAGCTATTTCTCCTAAATTTTAGATCAAAATTTAAATATTCTATAGGGTAATACCCCCATAGGCACATTTGCCTCTATCAGAAAAAGTAGAACATGAACTACTAGCTCTCATCAATCTCAGAGAACTGATTATAGGAACACACACAAATTAAGCACGCCAGTATCTGGAATTAAAATTTCCTATATACTGTTATTATAATTAGTTAGTTTATTAATTAATTGAAATTTTGAACGTGAAACGAGAAACATTAACAGACAAAATCAATCAAAAAGCACAGCAGCCTAAACAAACACGATGTAAATAATCACAACAACCTTGTGATTTCATACAATTGCAAAAAAAAAAAAAAAAAATTGGAAGAGTAGATCGAACCAAACAGTTAGCAGAGTGGCAGTGCTCAATAAGGCTAGCGTTGACAGCGGTTGGGAGTCGCGGGCGTTGGGTGCGGCGCTTCGTCGATGACACCGCTGTGAAGGGCTGAAGGCGACGGCGAGACTCCTCTAAAGACGACGTCGGCACTGCGAAGGGAGGAAGGCGACGCCGGCACTACGATCGTGTGTGTGGGTTGTGTTGTATGCCGTGGGAGGAGTGTCGAGATTTTGTTAGAATAATAGAATACGTAGAAATCTCTTGGGATTAGAAGAGATTTTGGAGAGTGAAATATATTTATAGTTTTGGAAAAGAATCAAATAAAATCCATAGATTATTAAAATCCATAGAATGTTGAATACCTAAATATTTTTTAAGACTTTTTAAAATCCGTATTGAATACCTCAAGATTTTTAAAGACTTTTTAAAATCCGAATTGAATACCCCCAAACTTTAAAAGTCCAAAAAAATCCAATAGACTCCACAACCAATACACCCCCCTTAATTAATGAATTCTTAAAATCAATCTTAACTTTTCCTTTGAATTTCGTACGAACGTGTTAGGCAGAGGACGACCGCATCACTCTTTAACAACTAGTAGACTTAACTAGAGGATTTAGAAGGGGTTGATTAATTTGCCGGTTTAGCTATGGAGGACGGTCGCATCACCATTAGTTAAATTAGGGCCTCTTTAATTAAACACGATCTATTAACTTGTTAGTGGATTAGTGAAGTCGAGTGCTAGGGTAAAGTATTAGGGTTTAGAATCTTGAGCTTTCATCTTGCATTCTTTTACTTATGTTATTTCTTGCACGTCACGGTTATTTTGATTATGTACCTGCTTCGTTAGTATACGTGGGGATTCCTATCCTGAGCATCACCATCTCTTATTTGAAAACACATCTTAGATTCTTAGTTTAATTTTCTGTTTGCATTCGTAGGATAGTAGTTTATTTTAATTAATTTTTCTAAAAAATCCAAAAACATTTCACTCATATTAACTACGACGCGTAGATCTCCAGGGATCTATTTGCATACACACTTTCCCTTGGGTTCAATAATACTTGGTCGCTATACTTGCCCATACTACAGTGAACTCGTTCTCTTGCGGGGAATCTACTAGTAGAAAGTTAGTATATTCGCTTCAAGTCAATCCACTGAGAAGAAGTCAGCTGAAGAAGATGCCTTAGCCATAAATATTTTCTAAGTGCATTTATACTAAGGGAGTACCATCAGTAGAGGAATGGAAGTCTACTGATGAAGACTAACAAAGCACATTCAATGCTAAACACATTAAAAGCTGTTAGTTAATCTGGTTGGAACAAGGCAATTTGAATGTCAGTAAAGCTTGCAATAAATGAAGGTATAAGAAAGTTCTCTCAGTTGAGTTCCACCTTAAAACCAGATAAGACTCTGAGCAAGTAGACAGCATGGCCCAATAAGAAGATGACACGTAGGTGTACCCTACTGACAGCCGACCTGTCACATACTGACAAGTACCAAAAGTCTTGCTTTAGTTTTTCCAGAGAGCTGGTAACAGGCAAGGTCTTTCAGCCGTTTCTTGATAAGACATAAAGCTTAAATAGAGCCGTTTGAATCTATCAGATACAAGAGACTTACTTGAGAAGATTCATCTCCAACGGGAAGATTTTCAAGAAGGTCTATAAATGCAGAAGGTCGTGCTCATTTCTACGCACGGGAAACTTAAAAGAACAAGCATTCTCTACACTCATAACTTACAACGAAGCACTCAAAATCACCATTGTTTCCCAAGTATTTCAAATTTGTAGATAGTATACCAAACCTTTTGTA
Organism: Ballota nigra; assembly: GCA_947034835.1. Taxonomy (NCBI): domain Eukaryota; kingdom Viridiplantae; phylum Streptophyta; class Magnoliopsida; order Lamiales; family Lamiaceae; genus Ballota; species Ballota nigra. The sequence goes on along the minus strand of OX344720.1, from coordinate 17,274,437 downwards.
ATCGCGCTTATAGCCATATCCAAATCTTAGAAAGAGATAATCAATCCTTAAGCCTTGAGCTAACTTGTAAGGATTATCTCACATACAGTTGGAACCAAACCCTACTCAAGACCCTACCACAGAGTTAGGTTGAGAGTTAGAGTTAAAAGGTGTTAGTAAGCTGATTGTTTATATCAGTCTGAAAGCTGGTTGTTTTGGGAACTAGGACCTGGAATTATCCTAGGGATCAATTATCATAAGAGAGGATTATTTGATCCGTGCACCTTAGCACTATAACACAAGGAATTCCAAAGTGAAAGGAATTCTCCTGTTTAATCAGGACAGTGGACGTAGGAGATTCATCTCTGAACCACTTTATATCTTGTGCACTTACATTCTGTTAATCCTTTAGTGTGTGTTGTTCAAACAAGTGTTTATCAAGCAAAACGAGTTTTAATTAAGGGCTCACTAATCCGAAACTGAAAGCAAATTAGATAGCAACTCAACTGAAAGTCTTGAACCTTCAGTGGAGCTGATATCTCAGCAAGCTTTCATTAGTAAATCTCAGCAGACCTCCAAGTCCACTGAAGATCTACTGTCTTGAGCTAATCTGATAAGTTTTAAGAAGAAGTTTGAATTTGTAACAACATGTGTATTCCCCCCACCCCATACACCTGTATAACTCTTTTCGGGACCAACATGATTCAAAGGTTGGTGAGAGATGGCTAGTTGGAATCACTTCATGTTGATAGTTTCCAACATGTGAATCATGTTTAGAGGGTAAATGACTAAGAGTGTCCTTGGGGCTAAGGGGAATCAAACCAGTGAAGTGTTATAACTCGTTCATAATGATGTATGTGGTCCAATGTCAATTCAAGCAAGAGGTATTTTCGAGTATTTTGTTACTTTTATCGATGATTACTCGAGATATGGATATATTTTCTTAATGCGGCATAAGTCTGAAGTCTTTGATAAGTTCAAAGAATTTAAGGCTGAATAGAAAAGCATATGGAAAAAAGTATCAAGTTTCTATGATCTGATCATGGAGGCGAACATCTTAGCAACGAGTTTTAGGATTACCTATCAGGGCAAGGGATTGTATTGTTAGTGATAATGTCCTAGAGACAATCCTATTATGAGGACATAATACTAAGATAATATTTAGTTTTGGTTTAATATTATTATTAATTTAATATTAAATGTATGACATTACACTTGTTTGAATATTATGTTTGATTGCTTGCATTTATTCCTACTTGTGTTCCCATGAGTCATTGTTGTCACTGAGAGTGTAAGAACTCAGATGACTGAAGCATGATTCTCAAATAGCCCCGATCAAGGATCATCAAGAATGGGATATTGATGATGCAGTTCAGATTAGTGTGCGATCTGCATTATACTCTATGGGAGAGTGTAGTAAGATCTCACTTACTATGAGATACTAGGTATCTCATAATGAATGCACAAATACCTTAGAGGGTATTGGTATACCCATCCGAGAAACTTTTTGATGTAATTCCATATAATGTGTCTACGGGTGTCTTGGTATGTGGGATTGATGTGATACTCCTTTGACTTGAGGTCAATACGCACGACATGTATGGAGTGATGAACTTTTACCATGATCGACGCTTGCACCCTTCCACGTGTAGATATGGTATGGATTGGGTTCATCCCGAAATACATGTGCGTGATATTTGAGCCAATACTCGTTTTCTCATCGTAATTGTATCTAAGTCGTCGTCCGATGCACATCACTTAGACTTTGTGGCTAAGTGTGATATACTTGATCAATTAGTGATTTGAGATAATATGATTAAGTTATTTGAATAGACACTTTATCATGTTCAAGACTTAATCGGGTATTCGTGAATAAAAAGAAGATATCACAATAGCCTACAGTATTACAGGTAGTTGCAGATTTCCTCGACTTAGATATGAATATATTTAAGATTTTAAAAGATATGAAAATCCTATCACAAAAGATTTAGAAATTAAAATATTATCTTCCACGAAAATTTTTATTATTTAAATTTAAAATTTAAACCATACAAAATATTTTTCTTGTAGATAAAAATAAATATTTTGGAAAATATATTTTATGATTTTTTTTTAAGATATGCATTATTATTGATTTAATAAAATCCAATAATTTTGTATTAATGAATATTATAAATAATTAATTAGAAAATTTGGGGTGTTACATTCTACCCCACTTAGAAAAATTTCGTCCTCGAAATTTTGAACCAAAACACTGAAGTATGCATTCATATGTTGAAACCTGAAACAATCATGTATCATGTAATGCAAGTATGACATATATCATGAAATTATTGTTCTAATGTTCAATATAAATAAATCATATGAAATCTCATATCTTACCTTCTTAGAGTTGTAGTGGCAGGCAGCGGTGGATGCTAATTTTGTTTTAAAACGATAGTGTGACTTAATTTCTTTTGCAAAAATATTTTCTTAACTCAAAAGAAGTTTTTTTTTTAACAAGTCTACAAGAACGTAGACCTGCTCTGATACCACTCTGCCACGCCCCAAATTTTATACAATTTTTTTAAATAAAAACACTTGTTTAAATTATAAATAAAAGACGTGAACTAATTAATTTTGAATAGGTAAAATCATTTAATAAGCAGCGAAAGACTTAAAAATTAAATCAAACTCTTAAAGACAATAATCCTCTAAATCAATGTACCAAAAGGTAGATAACCAACAATAAACCTCTCAAATACGAGTTGGCTAAAGAAACAAAATTGTTTTGCAAAAATACTTAAAACCATAGTAGAAAGACATCCATCGTCCCTCCTCGCCACCAGCTCCTCAATCTGAAAAATGTTAAAATGGAGGGGGTGAGTATGCAAGCACACTCAGTGGGGTCTAGTTGTTCAGAGTTAAATATCAAACAGATAGTCAAACACATCAATGCAAACATGAATACATTACCAAACTGAACTGTATCATAAATGACTGAGCACTGCGGGCCTTGCCAAGGTCGTTTAATTGACCCTGGTGATTCCCGAGGACAACTTTCATGGTCCCGGACTCGTGACCTAGTCCCTGGCTATCTGATTTCTGAACTGTCTCATAACATGGACTACATGGAACATAACACGTAGCAGACACATTCAACATATCACGTAAAATATTTAACAGTGAACAACAAGCTCTACTAACCACTGTAAAGATAATTTAAATAGAAAACCCCACCTGAAAATAATGTCGTGGATGCAATGAAATAACTTTAGTCCCCTTTTTTTATATGATCGTGTCCTTGCGTCATGATTTCCAATAGAACATATCTCATTTAATATTTGGAGGAAAAATATAAAATTTGAATTTTATATAATATAATAAATATAATATGACATATAAAAAGTTAAGAAAATTTTGAGTTATTTAGATATGATTTTCTAATTTTTAAAATCGAAAAGATTGAATCTGTAAAATTTGTACAGCTATAGTAAAAGAAAGATATCTGAAAAACGAGAACTTTAAATACTTTGAAAATTTTATATAACATAAAGAACTTAGTAATTTGTAACATATCTAAAAATTAGATTTTTCGGAGTTATATAAATAGGGTTTTCGTATTTTTGAAACTGAAATAGATGACTTTTCAAAACAGGGATACCATTAGAAATAATTTGATAATAAATATAAAATCAACTCGGATGACCTTGAAAATTTACTGTATGCTCAAAACATTATTATACATAACTTATGCGAAAATCATAAGATTTGGACTTATAGAAATATATATTTTAAAATTTTAAATCGAATAGGCAGAGCTGCGAAAGTTTTGAATAGAAGGAGTATAAAATTTATATAAAATAGAATATAACTCTGATTGCTTTGAAATTTTTACTGTACATAAATAACATAATATATAATAACATATTAAAATTTCGTAAATTTTGAAGATGTAGAAGAGAGATTTCGAAATTTTAGAAAAGAATTACCTATGATAGTGAGGAAAAAACTTTAGAAGACGATGAATGAAAAATAAGAGATTTTGATATTTGTGCATATGAAAACTATGGAATTATACATATATATATATAGGCATATATTTGGGCTTGGGCTTTGACTTAGATATGAATATATTTAAGATTTTAAAAGATATGAAAATCCTATCACAAAAGATTTAGAAATTAAAATATTATCTTCCACGAAAATTTTTATTATTTAAATTTAAAATTTTAAGATATGCATTATTATTGATTTAATAAAATCCAATAATTTTGTATTAATGAATATTATAAATAATTAATTAGAAAATTTGGGGTGTTACATTCTACCCCACTTAGAAAAATTTCGTCCTCGAAATTTTGAACCAAAACACTGAAGTATGCATTCATATGTTGAAACCTGAAACAATCATGTATCATGTAATGCAAGTATGACATATATCATGAAATTATTGTTCTAATGTTCAATATAAATAAATCATATGAAATCTCATATCTTACCTTCTTAGAGTTGTAGTGGCAGGCAGCGGTGGATGCTAATTTTGTTTTAAAACGATAGTGTGACTTAATTTCTTTTGCAAAAATATTTTCTTAACTCAAAAGAAGTTTTTTTTTTAACAAGTCTACAAGAACGTAGACCTGCTCTGATACCACTCTGCCACGCCCCAAATTTTATACAATTTTTTTAAATAAAAACACTTGTTTAAATTATAAATAAAAGACGTGAACTAATTAATTTTGAATAGGTAAAATCATTTAATAAGCAGCGAAAGACTTAAAAATTAAATCAAACTCTTAAAGACAATAATCCTCTAAATCAATGTACCAAAAGGTAGATAACCAACAATAAACCTCTCAAATACGAGTTTGCTAAAGAAACAAAATTGTTTTGCAAAAATACTTAAAACCATAGTAGAAAGACATCCATCGTCCCTCCTCGCCACCAGCTCCTCAATCTGAAAAATGTTAAAATGGAGGGGGTGAGTATGCAAGCACACTCAGTGGGGTCTAGCTGTTCAGAGTTAAATATCAAACAGATAGTCAAACACATCAATGCAAACATGAATACATTACCAAACTGAACTGTATCATAAATGACTGAGCACTGCGGGCCTTGCCAAGGTCGTTTAATTGACCCTGGTGATTCCCGAGGACAACTTTCATGGTCCCGGACTCGTGACCTAGTCCCTGGCTATCTGATTTCTGAACTGTCTCATAACATGGACTACATGGAACATAACACGTAGCAGACACATTCAACATATCACGTAAAATATTTAACAGTGAACAACAAGCTCTACTAACCACTGTAAAGATAATTTAAATAGAAAACCCCACCTGAAAATAATGTCGTGGATGCAATGAAATAACTTTAGTCCCCTTTTTTTTATATGATCGTGTCCTTGCGTCATGATTTCCAATAGAACATATCTCATTTAATATTTGGAGGAAAAATATAAAATTTGAATTTTATATAATATAATAAATATAATATGACATATAAAAAGTTAAGAAAATTTTGAGTTATTTAGATATGATTTTCTAATTTTTAAAATCGAAAAGATTGAATCTGTAAAATTTGTACAGCTATAGTAAAAGAAAGATATCTGAAAAACGAGAACTTTAAATACTTTGAAAATTTTATATAACATAAAGAACTTAGTAATTTGTAACATATCTAAAAATTAGATTTTTCGGAGTTATATAAATAGGGTTTTCGTATTTTTGAAACTGAAATAGATGACTTTTCAAAACAGGGATACCATTAGAAATAATTTGATAATAAATATAAAATCAACTCGGATGACCTTGAAAATTTACTGTATGCTCAAAACATTATTATACATAACTTATGCGAAAATCATAAGATTTGGACTTATAGAAATATATATTTTAAAATTTTAAATCGAATAGGCAGAGCTGCGAAAGTTTTGAATAGAAGGAGTATAAAATTTATATAAAATAGAATATAACTCTGATTGCTTTGAAATTTTTACTGTACATAAATAACATAATATATAATAACATATTAAAATTTCGTAAATTTTGAAGATGTAGAAGAGAGATTTCGAAATTTTAGAAAAGAATTACCTATGATAGTGAGGAAAAAACTTTAGAAGACGATGAATGAAAAATAAGAGATTTTGATATTTGTGCATATGAAAACTATGGAATTATACATATATATATATAGGCATATATTTGGGCTTGGGCTTTGACTTAGATATGAATATATTTAAGATTTTAAAAGATATGAAAATCCTATCACAAAAGATTTAGAAATTAAAATATTATCTTCCACGAAAATTTTTATTATTTAAATTTAAAATTTAAACCATACAAAATATTTTTCTTGTAGATAAAAATAAATATTTTGGAAAATATATTTTATGATTTTTTTTTAAGATATGCATTATTATTGATTTAATAAAATCCAATAATTTTGTATTAATGAATATTATAAATAATTAATTAGAAAATTTGGGGTGTTACACCTCGCAACGTACCTCGTATATTGAGAATGTCTGATTTATTGTCTAGGGTTCAATTAAGACCGTTAGTTTGACTAATCGCTCGATATACGAGGGCATATGGGTCACATAACAAGTAATGACAATTTATCAATTATAGTTGGTTGATTAAATATTGTATTTGATATAATATTTAATCTATGGAAAATATAATAATAATTATATTTTGAATTTATTATTATTAATATTTAATTAAATTAGATTTAATTAATTATGAATTCCTAATAATAATGTTTGAAATATTATTATAATTATATAGTCAAGATAATAATTCATAGTAATATATCTATAAGAAAATAATATCCGTAGAGATTTTATTTAACGGGTTAGGCCTATTATCTTGCTTAGGAATTAAGCCAAGATCATCCTTATAAATATGAGTCCTTTGGGAATTCCTAAACACATAAGAAATATAATTTCTCCATAAAAAATCTCTAGTCAAAATTTTACTAGCAAATTCATTTCGAGATTCAACGCTGGCAAAATCGGTGCAGATTGGTAGAAAGTTGTTACGTGGATACCATAGAGGAGGAATCCGTGTACAAAATACTGTAAGGATTTATATTCTGTATTTATCCTTTATGAATTATGTTATACAACAATATACTCGATTCATTGTTGGTGAATCTATAACTTCCACTGCGGAGAACATGGTGTTCGTCCCGATAAAACCCAACAGTGGTATCAGGGCATCAGACTCTTTTATTGATTGTATAATATATGTATATTATTTGTGAGTAAAATACTGTCTTGATTTTTCAAATAAATTTTGCCCAAGATCATGACCTGTTTCGTGTACACGAGTTACAAAATAATTAATAATTGTTAGATATTTTGTTTCGTTTTACTTGTGCAACCTTGTTGATTTTAATTGTTAAAATCTTATTTAATTATGATTAATAAAATTTAATTTTATTAATAAAAAAAACTAAAGTGTTGCACACGTCGGGTTCTTCTTTCCAAATTTGATTATTTATGGAAAGGCTTGAACCACACTTTCTGGTTAATCACCTACACCGCCACTCCGGAGAAGATGCTTAAGCAGTGCTCCTCCATCCATCATGAACGTGCTGGCGGAAGATTTTCTAGGCGAATCTCTCCGTCAATCCCAAGGATGTTTGGCGATCAGGATTCATACCGCGACTGTCGAGTTTTCACTCTGCGTTGCCTTCGTTAGAACTCGTTGGATGCCACTGAATTCATGGTGGCAGTGGGTATCTAAATCGGTGGCGGCGGATGCCACTGGTTTCGATCCGCCGGAGATTGAGGGACTCTGGGGTCGCGTTACCTTTGTCTCCGTCGATTGGATCGTTGGGGTCGGGGCTAAGGTCGATGTACCGTTAGCGGCCGTTTGGTAGCGACCGAGATAGAGGTCGTGTCGCACCTGGCTAGTGGCTGGTGGCGGCGGCCGATGACGGAAGAAGCCCTGCATTCGGTTTAGTAGAAATTGCATTGGGGGCCTGGGTTGAGAATTTGATTCTCCCAGGCCCTTCTATGCAAATAACAATTAATTGTATAAAAGCCCCTGTTTTTTTATTTTTTTTTTAAATTTGAAAAAATTCTTAAGGCCGTGTTTGACATAATTTAATTTATTAAAAACAGAAAAACTGGTTAACAACTTGTTTGTTGTTTCTTAATTTTTTTTAAAAATAAGGGGCTATTTGGTTGGACCAAAATTCTAAAAAAAATAAATAAAGGCATTTTTTTGTTGGACCAAATTTTTGAAAATTTTAATTAATTAAATTTATTGGGAAAAATAATTTTGAAAATGCTTTAGAAATTGATCAAAAGCTTGGAGCTTATTGATGTTTCTAATTTTAACAATATTTTATCTACGGATAATTATTGTTAAGCACGTTTATTTGATTCACGTGTTATTTATAAATATTTTAATATTTATAAATATTAAATATTTTGCATGTTTATTTGATTTATGTGCTAAATATTTATTAAATGCTTTATTTATGCAATTTAAATTTTGTAATAAATCATGATAACTTGATTAGTTGCTCCCCACTTGTGTAACTGCTTATGTGAATCGAAATTTACATTGTTAGTTATAGCCCGCATTAAATAGTTTGGTAGGCGGCACCCAATATTTGTCGGACCGTATTAAATATTTGGGTAGACGGCACCCTATATATGTTTGTCCGCACATGTCATGTTTGGGTAGATAGCGCCCAATAATTGCTCAAATGTGACGTAGTTTTCATGTTGGATCTCGATTAAGCAATTAATACCCCGCCTTTAAAATATTTCTCACTAAAATATGGTTATTCATCAAATAGAAAGATGTCTTCTATTAAAATTAAAAGTAAACCGGAGATTTCGTTCCAATAATATTTAAGGCAGCATTCTTTTGATCGGATCTACATCTAACGGGACTTTTAAAGGGGCACGTAGTGTCGCCGCATAATGGTTGTAAACCAACTTAATTCCGTTTCACCAGCCCCAGCAGGAAAACGAGAGTTAAGAGACATCCAATTGATCTAGGTTCAATCAACTAGGAATTGCAGTATTGCAATTGGTTTAGAGACCTACCAGTTCTGTTGTTACAGTAATCAGCCCCAACAAATATTGTAATAGTAGAAATGTGGATCCTAGTCCATTACAATTTATATTAGATATAAATTCGTATTCTTCCAATGAGGTCGTTGAATATGTGAAAATAATGGAGACAAAATAAATTAAAAGATCATTTTTATTTTGATTGCTGAATATTGATAATAGGAATTATGTGTTTAATTTCCGTTTTAGTTTATTTCTCTAGGACTGTTGAAATGAATAACTTGTCATTGAAAAATATTCTGGAAACGAACAAATTGGTTGAGCCAAATTTTCTGTTCTAGCACCATAACGGGTGTTTGGTGCAAAGGCAAGAAAAGATTGAATACGTGTTGGACACGCCAATCCATGTTGCCCATTGAGGCTGGTACCAAGGAGGCTGAAGCGTTTGATGCTGCAGCTCAGAAAAAGCATCAAGATGATGCTTCCCAGGCTCTATGTTATGTTGCTCGGCATGACTCCTGAATCGCAAAGGTAACATGAGAAAATGGGTACTTTCGACATGCTCAAGCATCTAAAGGATCTCTTGAATTCTAAATCTTGTTTGAGATTTATGAAGCATTGAGAGATCTATTCAGATGCTGATTAGCTAAATGAGGAAAGATTTCACCTTATGTGTTATTCTTAAGTCGCTCCCAATTCATATTCTAGTTTCGTAGTAAATTTTAATATAAAGAAGACGGAAGCGATGATGTCGGAGCCTCATAACATGCTTAAGACTTTTGAGTCTTCCACTGCTCAGGAAAGGCCTGTGCTCATGGTGAGTGGTTCTACTTCTTCTGACCCGAAAGGCGAGAAGAAGCGAATAATTAAGGCTAAGAGGGATCCAAACCCAACTTCGTGAAGGCTAAAGGTGGAGTTCAAAAGAAAGAGTGGGTAAATAAGGACGTATGCCCCACTACAATAGAAAGGGGCATTGGAAGAAGGACTGTAAGGTTCTAGCAATCGAGAAGAAAGCACAAGGTGCTTCAGCTGCTGGAACAAGTATGTTTGTTATTAAGATAAACATGTTCACTAATAGTTCAAACTGCTAGGCATTTGTTAAGTTATGGACATGATGTTCTTAATATACAAAATAAGATGACTCAAGCTTAGTAATCATGAAAAATGGACTTACTTGTGGCATTGAAGATTTGGTCATGCAAACGAGAAAAGAATTGCAAGGTTAAGAAAATTAGACTACTTAACCCCATTTGACTTAGAGTCTTATGGTGATTATGAATCTTGTCTCATGAGCAAGATGATCAACAAACTTTTTTCCGGGAAAGAGGCACGTGCCAAAGAAGCTCTAGAGTTGGTTCACAACGATGTTTGTGGACCATTGCCCACTCTAGTTAGGGGTCACTTCGGCTACTTCATCACCTTTCCTGACGATTACTCTAGTTTCGGATACGTGTATCTCATTAAACATAAGTCCGAATCCTTCGAGAAATTGAAAGAGTATAAGGCTGAAGTAGAGAAGTTTCTTGGTAAGAGTATCTAGACTCTTCGATTGGATCGAGGAGGTGAATACCTTAGCCACGAGTTCACTAATTAATTGAAGCTTCATGTGATCCAATCACAATGGACTCCTCCCGGGATACCTCAGATGAGCGGTGTGTCCGAAAGGAGAAACCGAACCTTGTTAGACATGGTAAGGTCCATGATGAGCTTTTCCTCTCTTCCAACATTCTTATGGGGATACGCTTTACAAATCTCAATTTACATTCTGAATAGAATTTCATCCAAATCAGTTGAGCAGACCCCATACGAGCTATGGCATGGCAAGAAGCCATCCTTTCTACACATTAAAATGTGGGGTTGCCCCGCAGTTGTGAAGAAAATGCTAACTGATAAGATCTAAAGATGAAAAGGGTTACTTTGTGCGATATCCTAAGGAAACTAGAGGATATTATTTCTATCTACCTGAGAAAGAAATGGTGGTTGTTTCTAGGCGGGCGAGATTCCTAGAAGACGATTACGTCTTTAAGGAACAAGGCCGTAAGAAGATAGAACTTGAAGAGATTCAAGAACCACAAATTAATGTAAAGACTGATGATTTATCAAAGCAATGCGATTAAGAATCAGTGGGAGCGTTCAACAACTCTCATGGTGGAAGTTTATCACTAAGTGATCCTCTTTCAGCCAGTGGGAGCGTAATTGGAGTTACATTACCTTCGCTACAACCTCCAAGTGGGTTGAATGAGAATAACATAGTTCAAACTCCCGTCTAAGAGGCAGCTAAAAGTGTCGCTCTTGAGGACTCTCCGGTCAATGATGAAGTCGCTGCACCACAAAATTTTCACGATCAGAATGTACAACCTGCACAACCACAACTCCGTAAGTCAACTACGTTTCGTAATCCACCCACTAGGTATTATGGTATCCTCGTGGAGGAACATGATGACGTGGAGATCCCAGATAAAGATGAACCTAGAACTTACATTGAGGTAACATTAGATGTTGACTCAGAGAAGTGGCATGAAGCCATGAAATCCGAGATGGATTCAATGTACATAAATCAAGTCCAGGACTTGGTTAAATTGACAAAAGGGGTAAAACCCATAAGTTGCAAGTGAGTCTTCAAGCGTAAGACCGATGCAAATAGCAAAGTACAAACCTACAAGACTAGGTTGGTGGCGAAAGGTTATAGTCAACGCGAAGGTATTGACTATGACGAGACTTTCTCACCTGTTGCTAAGATCAAGTCCATTCGTATTTTACTTGCGGTAGCGGCACACTATGACTATGAGATTTGGTAGATGGATGTCAAAATAACTTTCCTCAATAGCAACATTGATAAGGAAGTGTTTATGACTCATCCGGAGGGTTTTATATCTAAACCAAAATCTAATCTTGTGTGCAAGTTTAAACGATCCATTTATGGATTGAAGCAAACTTTTAGGAGTTGAATATTCGATTTAATGAAGCTGTTAAATCTTTTGACTTCATCAGAAACTCGAAAGATCCTTGTGTTTATTGTAAACGCAGCGGGAGGAATATTGTCTTTATAGTCGTATATGTTGATTATAGGAAATAGTGTCCCGCTAATGCAGTCCGTGAAAGATTGGTTTCAAAGACCTTCATGATGAAGGATCTTGGTGAAGCATGCTACATCTTAGGGATCAAGATCCATAGGGATAGATCCAAGAGGATGTTGGGGCTATCACAATCCACATACGTAGACAAGGCGTTGAAGCGTTTTGCGATGGAGAACTCTAAGAGAGGGTTTCTACCGATAAATGATGGGATAAAGTTGTCAAAGAAGGAGTGTCCTTCCACTGAAGCTGATATCGAGTACATGAGAGACGTTCCATATGCATCCGCTATTGGGTTCATCATGTATGCCATGACTTGCACCAGACCAGTTGTGGCTTACGCTGTCAGCATCATTAGTAGATACCAGCAGAATCCAGGTGAACCTCACTGGATTGCTGTCAATAATATTCTGAAGTACCTGAGATGTACTAAAGAACATTTTCTTGTCTACGGAGGATAGTCAAAGCTAGTCGCTTCGGGCTATGCTGATGCGAGTTTCCAGTTCGACTGTGATGATTATTAGTCACACTCAGGGTATATTTTCACTCTTAATGGTGGGGCGATTAGTTGGAATAGTTCCAACCAAGAAATGACCAGATTCAATAACCGAAGTTAAGTACATCGCTGTATCAGAAGCCTTTGAGGCTGTCTAGATTTTAAGGTTCTTGAGAGAACTAGGGGTAGTTCTGAGTGTCAGTTGTCAAATAGAGTTGTATTGTGAAAACATTGGTGCAATTGTACAAGCAAAGTAACCGAGATCCAATAACAGAAACAAGTGTGTACATAGATGTTATCACTGATCAATATGAGAGATAATTGCTAGATGAGAAATAGAGCTAGAAGGTATTCCACCAAAAGATAATTTGGCTGATCCATTCACCAAAGTTTTGAGTGTTCATGTACACACTAGATATTTTGATGGTCTAGGGGTTAGACATGTAGGTGATTGACTCTAGTCCAAGTGGGAGATTGTTAGTGTTGGTATCCTAGAGACAATCCTATTGTGAGGACATAATACTAGATAATATTCAGTTTTGGTTTAATATTATTATTGATTTAATATTAAATGTATGACATTACACATGTTTGAATATTATGTTTGATTGTTTGCATTTATTCCTACTTGTGTTCCCATGAGTCATTATTGTCACTGAGAGTGTGAGGACTCAGATGACTGAAGCATGATTCTCAAATAGCCCCGATCAATGACCATCAAGAATGGGATATTGATAATGCAGTTGAGATTGGTGTGCGATCTGCTTTATACTCTATGGGAGAGTGTAGTAAGATCTTTCTTACTACGAGATACTAAGTATCTCATAAATGATGCACAAATACCTTAGAGGGTAATTGTATACCCATCCGAGAAACCGTTTGATGTAATACCACATAGTATGTCTATGTGTGTCTCGGTTAGTGGGAGCGATGTGATACTCCTTTGACTTAAGGTCAATACACACGACATGTATGGAGTGATGAACTTTGACCATGACCGACGCTTGCACCCTTCCACGAGTAGATATGGCATGAATTGGGTTCATTACGAAATACATGTGCCTGGTAGTTGAGCCAAGATTAGGATTCATTCCTCAATGTGGATTAAGAGAGAATACTAGTGTTCTTATCATAATTGGATCTAAGTCGTCGGCCGACGCACATCAACTTAGACTTTGTAGCTAAGTGTGATATACTTGATCCATTAGTGATTTGAGATAATATGATTAAGTTATTTGAATAGACACTTCATCATGTTCAAGACTTAATCCGGTATTCGTGAATAAAATAAAGATATCACAATAGCCTACAATATTACAGGTAGTTGCACATTTCCTCGCAACGTACCTCGTATATTGAGAATATCTGATTTATTGTCTAGGGTTCAATTAAGACCGTTAGTTTGACTAATTGCTCGATATACGAGGGCATATGGGTCACACAACAAGTAATGGTAATTTACGAATTATAATTGGTTGATTAAATATTGTATTGGATATAATATTTAATTTATGGAGAATATAATAATAATTATATTTGGAATTAATTATTATTAATATTTAATTAAATTAGATTTAATTAAATATGAATTCTCAATAATAATATTTGGATTATTATTATATAAAATATTATATAGTCAAGATAATAATTCGTAGGAATATATCTCTAAGGAAATAAAATCCGTAGAGATTTTATTTAACGGGCTAGGCCTTTTATCTTGCTTAGGAATTAAGTCAATATCATCCTTATAAATATGAGTCCTATGAGAATTCCAAAACAAATAAGAAATATAATTTCTCCATAAAATCTCCAAACAGAATTTTCCTAGCAAATTCGTCTCGAGATTCATGCTGGCAAATCGGTGCGGGTTGGTAGAAAGCTGTTACGTGGATACCATAGTGGAGGAATCCGTGTACAAAATACTGTAAGCCTTTATATTTTGTAATTATCTTTTATGAATTATGTTATACAACAATATACTTGATTCGTTGTTGGTGGATCTATAACTTCCACTGTGGAGAACTTGGTGTCCGTCCCGATAAAACCCAACATGTATTCCAGTTGACTGCACTCGGAACCCCCCAATGAAATAGGGTGGTTGAACAAAAAAATAGAACTCTTTTGGATATGGTAAGATCTATGATAAGTTATTCTAATTTACCCAAGTCGTTTTGGGGTTATGCCTTGGAAATAGCAGCTTATATTCTTAACTTGAGACCTTCCAAATCAGTTCCTAAAACTCCTTCAGAATTGTGAACTGGGGGAAAGCTCAGTCTGAGACACATGAGAATTTGGGTGTGTCTTGTATATGTGTTGGACAAGGAAGCTGATAAATTGGAACCTCATTTGGAGTTAAGACTATTTGTAGGATATCCTAGAGGAACAAAAGAATATTTATTCTATAGTCCGGAGGATCAGCGGATCGAGGTGAGCACGCATTCAAGATTCTTGGAAGATGACTATATGAGCAATTGAAAGCCCAAGAGTGAGATTACTTTAGATGAACTAAGAAGGTCAACTCGCAGACATACCTAGTTATACACAGACACGATCAGAACCTCATCATAGTGGGAGGGTTTTCATCAACAAGAGCGGTTCATGTTCGTGGGAGAGTAATCGGACTTGGTCCCCCTAGAGAGGATGAATCTGGCCCTTAGACTTACAATGAGTCAATCCAAAACAAGAGTGTCGATTCTTGGCAAACTATAATAAAAATAGAAATATGATCTATGGATCTCAATAAAGTGTGGGAGCTTGTCGAACCACCTAAAGGCATAAAGTTTATTGGAGGCTAGTGGATATCCAAGATAAGGAGAGGAGCTGACAGGAAGGTTGAAACCTTCAAAGCTAGGCTAGTGGCAAAAGGATATACTTAGAAAGAAGGGATCGATTATAAGGAAATATTTTTGTAATAGCTATGCTTAAATCTATATGTATTCTCTTGTCGATAGTTGTGCACCTGGACTTCGAGATCTAGCAAATGGATGTCAAGAAAGCTCTCCTGAATGGAAGTCTTGAAGGAGATATCTATATGTGTCAATCTGAAGGCTTCATTGAAAAAGGTTGAGAAAATCTTGTCTTAAGAAGGTAATTTATGGCCTTAAGCATGCATCGCCAGCTTAGAATCAATGTTTTGATCAAGTGATCCAATCCTATAAATTTTTTCAAAATGAGTTTGAGAGTTGTGTTTACAAGAAGTGTGTTGGAACTGCCTTGGTATTCTTAGTACTATACGTAGACGATATTCTGCTTGTTGGAAACAACAACAAAAATGTTGTCAGATGTAAGAGTATGGTTGTTAAAACAGTTTAATATGTAAGAGTCCTTGGGATCAAGATTACTCAAGATCGCTAGAAAATGATGATATGCTTATCTCAAGCTTCATATAACAATATTATATTGAGAGGATTCAGCATGCAAGATTCCAAGAAAGATTTTGTACCTTTCAGACATGGAATACATATCTCGAAAGACATGTGTCCGAAGATACAAAAGAAGATAGATAACATGAAGAAGGTTCTATATGTGTCGGCAGTTGGAAGACTCGTGTATGCAATGTTGTGTACGTGACCTGATATATGTTATGCGTTAGGCATGGTGGCAACATATTAAGAATGTGAGATAGAATATTAGTTTTTTAATCGAACAGTTGATGCACTGTAGGTTACACGAACTCAGGTTTCTAGTCAGACATAGATTCCAGAAAATCTACCTCAGAAATTGTAACGCCCCATTTTTTCAAAGTGTAGAGTCCGACACTCTATAATCCTGGGTCATCACTTAGTGACTAAAATCTCAACTAAAATTTTCTTTTATTTAAAACCTTAACAATAACATTACATTCACAGCGGAAACATTTATTGATATTATGAAAATGCGGCGGCCATTTAGAAAACGTCCAAAGATCATTATAAAAAATTAGACACAAAATAATATTAAGCATGATTATGATATATCCATCATCGAGAGAAAATAACAAAGTTTGTCACCTCGGTATAAATAAAATGCATAAGTAGTAATTGCATAAAAAATTTAATCATAAATCGCTTAAGTGCACCACTGGATCCGTATCACACTTCCTTAGGCTCCGACTTCCCATCCACGTACCCTGAAATTTATTAAACATATGGGGTGAGATTTGAATTCTCAGTGTAGGCGACCTGCATGCTATTATATAGATTGACAGTACGTAAACATACCATTTTCGTAAAACATTTTCCTTTCCTTTACATTTTCCTTTTCCTTTCATTTAACATGTTCTGTCATCATGACGCCTAGCTACACAAGTCAGACCATTACGTATCATTTGAAATACCATTCATCATATAGCCCTTAAGCTCTTTCCACCACGGCACCTAGATACATAAGCTAGATCATTGTGTATAGTTTTACATACCATTCATCATATAGCCCGTAGGCTAGCCCGAACGCATCATGTAATAACCTTTTTATATCGTGACTCGAAAGCCAAAACATGCAATTCACATACACCAACAATTCATATAACATTCCAGACAATGCAGTAAATGTCACCGACCTCAAACATTTTCCTTTTCCGTAAATATCTTATTTTTCTTTTACTCGTAAAACCTTGTCACCGTGGCCGCACGCAACCTAGCACAATTTTGTTCGTACTTTAATAATCTTTTACTTCTCATGTAATGGTCCATATAATAATTAGCTTAAGAGCATTTGCTCGATTTATGGTTTTTGAAATTTTAAAGTTAACACTTTGTTTGTTAGCTTTAAATTTGGAGATTTATCCTCTTTTACTAAGTGTAATTTACATGACATGCTCTTTAAACCTTTAACAAATATTCATTTAACACTTCTCAAGATTTCTAACTCCTATTATGCCATGGATTCATTTACTTGATTTCTAACAATAAAGTAATTCATGAATGACAACTTCAAGGTAAGGCACTTTACATGCTTGGATTATACTTGCTCTATCTTTGAAATCTTCTTAAATACTTGAACATGTTGGTCCGATAAGGACTTGTGTCGCACTTAGTGTTTTATACCATCTTATAGAGTTTATCAAAAGTTTTTAATCGTTAACGGGTTCATTTAAAATATTAGACTTTGATTAAACATGCTTAGTATACTTAAGTACTTTGAAATCTTATAAAGTTTTACCTATCTTTCACTTTTAAGGACACTTGAGGAACTTATAGTCTTTAATCTACAACAAATACCAAACAATATGTCACTCACTTAAACACATGCATTTACTTAGCATTTGAATATTCTAAATTATTATTATTATTAGCATGCTCATCAAGTATAAGTCATTTAAACAAGAAACTAAACTAAGGACATTAAGTATAAAAAGAGCAATTTGCTACTCAAAGTGATTTTCCTCTAACTTTGACTATTTTTGGAAAATACATAGACACATTAAATGTTGGGACATTGTCAGTTTTGATTAAGATCCCAAAGCCCCTGAAAAGATGATTTGCTTTTTTGTTTGTCTTTGTCAGGCTAGTCTTGGTTAGGTTTTGTACATAGTTATTTACCACTTCACAGATACTCAGTAAGAGGAGCACTTACTGATGACAATCAAGACTTAGAGCCTGAAGACGCAGTTTACCATCCTGAACTTATGGCAGTCTTCTAAGCTGGCTGAGTAAGTCTCAGCGATGAAGAGTATGACCCTGAGGTCATTTACTACTCAGTCCTGAAGGGAACGGAAGGATACTGAGTTTATGGGAAGACTTGGAGTAGAGCCAAGCAATGCAAAAGGAATGTCAGCATCAGGACAAGACCGGTGAGCTCAAGACAAAAAGAACTTAATAAGACAAGCCTAAAGCCCAGGAATAAGTTCTGACATTCTCACCAACCTGATGACGTGGACCAATCCTGGAAGGACACGCACGTATGGAACCTGACAGAAGACTGAATTCAGACTGCATATTCAACGGGCAAGCATTTAATGTGCATTTAATGCAACTACCTAATTCCATGCAAGGACGGCTGCTGCATGAAGATATGTCCGTTTGAAACCACACTACATAGATGACAAGAAAGGCTATATCTCCAACGGATAGTTTTTCAAATCACCTATAAATACAGAAGGCCTTGAACCCATTCAAGGTTACGGGAAATTTCCAAGCCAGAAATTACTCAAACTCTCAAGCATTCAAAAGCATTCAGCCTTAGAAGAAGCACTCAAAACTATCTAAATTTCCCAAGTGTTTCTTAGCTACTGAGAGTTATTCTGTATTCCAAAGAGCGAACTAGCATTATCTTAAGCTTAGAGAGATTATCCAATCCTTAGCATAGTTTTTCCTTGTAAGGATAATCTCAACTTAGTTGGAATCCAAACTGAAACCAAAACCCTAAGTTAGGTTTGTTGGGAGTAAGTCAGTTAGTGAGTTAGTAAGAGGAGTTGTATAGATCAGTGAGGTTAGCTGGTCTTGGTGCACGTTGGCATGTTAAAAACAAGAATCCCTTGAGTGGATTTCCTGTTAAATCAGGCCGTGGACGTAGGAGCTTGAGTCTCTAAACCACGTTAAACTCCTTGTGTTCTTATTGCTTTGATATTGTGCATACCTGCCATATTACCTATTCATTCATAAGCATTTGGTTTATCAGGCCTGAATTAATCAGACTGATCCTTAAAAAGTGCACTGCCCTACTAATCACTATTCAGAATTGAGTAAACAAGTTTTTCATAATGCAAACTAAACAAGACTTTAAACTATCAGGGCTCACGCATTTCCGCTCTGAACTTGAATTTATAGTTAGCCAACTGAGCCGCACCAAGTGTAGTCAGTAGGTGTGTTATCAGCTCCTAGTTCTTTACCACTCTGAGTAAATGGGACTCAGTTAGGTTTTAAGTTTGAAAATTGGTATACGTGTATTCCCCCCTCCCATACACGTATTCCCCAGTCTTGTACCGGGACCAACAAGTGGTATCAGAGCAGTGGTTCAAAAGACCACTGACTTTGAATACTAAAAGTTTCATTGGAGAAACTGTTGGTGGTCACAGAACAGATCTGAGTTTGCTTTTTATAAAACTTGCATCATCATGACTTCTAGGAGAGTTGTAGCTTCGTTACCTGAATTCTCTATATCTAACTTTGTTTATTGGAAGTTCAGACTTGAGGCACATCTAGATGCCATCCATGACCAGATGCTGCGGTTTCTCAGGGAAGGACCGATCAAGATCACTATTCCTAATGTCAGAGGACTGGGATATGAGCATCTTGAGATTGGCGTGCAGGTTACGAAAGAAAGGAAAGACATGACCAACGATGAAATCAAAATGGTGGGACTGGACAATGTTGCCAGAAACATCATTTTGCATACGGTGCCATACGAGGAGTCAGCCAGGCTGATGAACTTAAAGACGGCAAAGGAGGTTTGGGATTAGCTGACAAGGATGTGCGAGGGGTCAGAAAAAATAAAGGAGAACAAGAGAAACATTGCCATTCCGAAATTCGAAGCATTTGAGATGCTGCCGGATGAGACAATCGATCAGATGGAGTCAAGGTTCATCAAGTTGATGAATGAGTTGGTGATGCTGGACAAGGATGTCCCGAAGAGAGACGTTGCTTCAAAGATCCTGAATGCTCTTCCTGAGAGATGGGATAACAGTGTAATTATGCTTAAGAACACTTAGGATATGTGTAACATAACTTCTGCTTTACTTTTTTCAGAGATAAAGGCACTGGAATTTGATCTTAATAAAAGAAAGAAGAAAGTTCAGCCAGAAGAGGAAGAAAAGGAGAAAACTCCTGAGAAAAGTGTGGCGTTCAAGGCCAGGTCTGAACCTGTTGAGTCTTCATCAAAGTCACTGATGGAGATGAGCAAGGAAGAACTTGCTGAGGAGTACAGCCTGATGGCCAGACGCTTTGATAAGCTTAATTCCAGGTTTGGTCGTTATAAGAAATTTTATCAGGACTCACGTGACAGGAAACCTGAAGGAACCCAACAAAGCTGAAGGAGATATGAGGAAAGGAAAAACACTGACCAGAGGAGAGATCGTGGTGAAGAAAGAAGATATTCAGATCCAAAGCCCGATCGCAGAGATGAACAAAGACGTACTCATGATGACAAGCACTCAGGGAAGACTAAAAGCTCATCAAGACAGAGGGAACCTGACTCAAGGAGGAACCCTGAATCAAGGAGAGAAAGAGGAGATGAGCAACCAACATGTTAGAACGGTAACAAGAGCGGGCACTATCAGTATGATTGTCCGAAGCTGAGTGCAAGGGAAAGAGAGGACAGGAGGGCCAAGAGAGACCAGAGACTTGCTGACCGGAGAGCCATGCTCGCTGAGGATGCAACTGACTCTGATGGTCCTGAGGAAAGGTTACCTGAACTCTTTTCTGATGATGAGTACGATGATGTTTGCCTGATGGCAAGGGAGGAACCTGAGGTAACATCTAACTCTGTATGTGGTTCCTACACTGGTCAAAATCCTGAGCTAAGCTCAGAGTCAGTCAGAGAAATGAACCTTCAGATCTGCCTGGATCAATTGATGGTTGATTTCTCCAGATTGCAGGAAACTAATGTCTTCTTGGTAGAGGAGAACAAGAAATTGAGTACTGAGGTTCAAAACCTGAATGATCAACTCACTCAGTCTGATCTTAAAGAATCAGCTCAGTTTGTGAGACTAACTCAGGAGATTGATTTAATCAATGCTGAGCGTCTCCCAAGAGAGAAAATTCTGAAGGAACTGGCTGATGAAGAGTTGGTTAGGAAGGAAGAACTGAAAGCACTTAAGAGTAAGTTTGATGACCTCTTTACCAGACATGAAATCCTGAAAAAGAGTGAGGACTCTCTCAAGAAAAAGGTTGCAGCAATGAATAAATCCTCAGTGGCTAGAGAGGAAATAAATAACAGCCAGATGCTTGGGAATGAGAAAAAGGGACTTTGATATGTTCCTAAAAAATCCTCACAAGGTCAATCTCATGTTGCTTCAGGGAGCAACACTGAGAGGGTATTTGTTCAGGCAGGCCAGAGTGCACCCAAGGTTGTACTCCAGGCCTGACAAACTGATAAGGACAAGGAAACTGTTGACACAGTCAGGGTTGCCCCTAAGGTAGCTAAGCCAAAACCCAAGGGAAAGGCAAAGCAACCTAAGGAGGCCCCTGAGAGCTCAGGCCAGGGAAAGCCTCAGCGTAAGCAGAGGAAAACTCAGGCCAAGAGCCCTCAGACTGGTCAGGGAGGGTACCATCATGCTTGACAATACCAACAGGGAAGGCCGAACATGATGACACCCCCATGGTTTTGGCATCCTGAGGCCTTTAACTGTTTTCCATTCTCTCACTTGCCTAGGGGGAATAGAACACAGAGCCCTTATCAAGAACAAGGCCCAAGACCTGCTGCACCCAGACCTAGGAAGAACAGGAAGCCAGCCCAAAAGGCACCCACTCAAGCTCCTGTGAAGCCTAAGTCTAGCACTCATACACCATCTTCCTCTCAGGCAAAGAAGAAGAAAGTTGTGTATGTTGATGTTTCAGGGAGACAGATTTACCACTCTGAGGCAATCAGGGTTGTTAAGCAAGTCTGGATCCCGAAGGGTACAACTGACACAATAGGACCCAACACCCAATGGTTACCTAAAGCCTAATTTGATTGCAGGTGGCTGTGGATCACAACAAAAGGAGAGGAGATTCAATCAAAGCTGTTTGGTACCTAGACAGTGGTTGCTCAAGGCACATGATTGGAATGAAGAATCTTCTCCAAGAATATCAAGCTAAAGATGGTCCACAAGTAACCTTTGGTGATAACTCAAAAGGTGTTACTAAAGGTTTTGGTGTCTTAATAATAGGTACAGTCAGAGTGGAAAATGTGTCCTTTGTGGAAGGACTGAAGCATAACCTGTTGTCAGTAAGTCAATTCTGTGACAAAGGGTTCAGTGTTGAGTTCTCATCAAATATATGTTCAGTCAAGGACAAATCAACACAAGTGCTTCTATCAGGTATCAGGAAAGGTAACGTTTATCTCGCTGACTGGAGCAACACTATTCCTAATACTTGTTTTGTTGCTAAAAGCTCTCTAGAGCTCAGTTGGTTATGGCATAAAAGATTAAGTCACCTGAACTTCAAGATTCTTAATAAATTTTGTAGACAGCCACTTGTTGAAGGTCTACCTAATGAAGTTTTTAGCAAAGATCATGTGTGCAAAGCTTGTCAGGAAGGGAAGCAGATCAGAGCATCATTCAAAGAGAAAGCTTCTCATTCCACTGACAGGATTCTTCAGCATTTGCACATGGATTTATTTGGTCCCATAACACATGTGAGTATGAATGGTAGAAAATATACCCTTGTGGTTATTGATGATTATTCTAGATATACTTGGTTTATTTTCTTGTTGAATAAGAAGGAGACACATGTGAAGCTTCCAGAGTTGCTCAGGAGACTCAGCAATGAGAAGAATCAGTCCATTATTAAGATCAGATCTGACAAGGGCACTGAATTTATAAATTCATATATTTCTGACTTTTGTAATGAACTTGGTATAACTCATGAGACTTCTGCAGCTAGAACCCCACAGCAGAATGGTGTCGCTGAAAGGAGGAACATGACACTGAAGGAAGCTGCCAGGACCATGCTGGCAGAGTCAGGATTGCCCAAGAAATTCTGGGCTGAGGCAATCAACACTGCATGCTACACTCAGAACAGATCCATGCTAAATAAGCAACATGCACAGACCCCATATGAGACATGGAATAAAAGGAAACCTCGCATTTCTTAATTTCATGTATTTGGTTGTAAGTGCTTCATCCTC
Organism: Ballota nigra; assembly: GCA_947034835.1. Classification (NCBI taxonomy): domain Eukaryota; kingdom Viridiplantae; phylum Streptophyta; class Magnoliopsida; order Lamiales; family Lamiaceae; genus Ballota; species Ballota nigra. The sequence continues at coordinate 17,251,126 of OX344720.1, read as the reverse complement.
AACAATGGGAAGACCCAATTGAAAGCTTTTGATAGCAAATTTGATGAAGGAATATTCTTAGGATATTCTGAAGTTAGTAAAGCCTTCAGAGTTTACAATTGCAGGACCCTTGTTGTGGAAGAATCACCACATGCTGTTTTTGATGAATCTGCTAATGAGTCTAGGATAAAAATGTTGAATCCTGACACTGAGGAGGTCACAAGGAGTGTGACAAGGCTGAGCTTAAAGAATCAACCTGATCCAAAGGTCAAAACTGTGCCAATTCCAAGATGGGATGATGACAATGATCAGGATGATGAATCAAGTGCCACTCCGGATTGTTGAGCCTCAGACTGAGGAACATGCTCAACCTGAGGTAAGTAGAGTCTATGAAGATGCTGTTGTAGCTGAGACGGTTCCTGAGTCACCTCATCAAGGGGGAATCAATGTCCCTGACATTGAGCTTTTTAATCCCTTTGGTATAGACTTAGGATCATCCCCTTCTGTTCAATTTCCTGAATTTTATGAGCCTGTAGACACTAACATTGCAGGTACTTCAGGAACAACTCTTGGCAAGAGAACATGGCTAGAGGATCATCCCATTGATCAAATCATTGGTAATCCAACTGAGGGAGTCAGGACAAGACCGTTCTATGGTGAGAGTGCATTGTTATGTTGTTTTCTCTCTGAGCAAGAGCCTCAGAACATTGAAGAAGCTCTCACTGACTCGAACTGGATCATTGCCATGCAAGAAGATTTGAATCAGTTCACAAGGAATCAGGTTTGGGAACTGGTGGATAGACCTAGACATCAAGGAGTAATTGGTACCAAGTGGGTCTTCAAGAATAAGAAGGATGAGAATGGTGTTGTGGTAAGGAACAAGGCTAGACTGGTTGTAAAAGGGTATTGTCAATCTGAGGGAATAGACTATGATGAGACTTTTGCTCCAGTGGCTAGGTTGGAAGCTATCAGATTGTTCCTTGCATATGTAACATATAAGAAGTTCAAGGTGTATCAAATGGATATCAAGAGTGCCTTCCTGAATGGTGTACTCAATGAAGAGGTATATGTTGAACAACCTCCCGGGTTTGAGGTTGGAGATAGAGTATACCATTTGAAGAAAGCACTCTATGGACTCAAGCAAGCACCAAGAGCTTGGTATGATACCCTCTCTCAATTCCTGACAGACCATGGGTTCAAGAAGGGAACTGTGGATAGGACATTATTCAGGGTCACTGAAGGTGATGAAATTCTCTGGGTCCAGATTTATGTGGATGACATAATATTTGGATCACCAAATCATCAGCTCTGTGAGAAATTCTCTAAGCTGATGACTGGTAAATTTGAGATGTCAATGATGGGAGAGATGAACTTCTTTTTAGGATTGCAGGTTAAGCAGACTGATCAAGGGATTTTCATTAATCAGGCCAAGTATACAAGAGACTTGATTCAGAAGTTTGGAATTCAGAATAGCAATCCCGCTGGGATCCCAATGAACACCAATTGGAAGATGGATCCTGACACTGAAGGAACTTCAGTGAATCAAACCGAGTACCGAGGGCTGATATGATCATTGTTGTACCTGACTGCAAGCAGACTGCAGTTGGTGTCTGTGCTAGGTATCAGTCTGATCAAGGTATTTTCATTAATCAGGCCAAGTATACAAGAGACTTGATTCATAAGTTTGGTGTTCAGAACAACAATCCAGCCAGGATCCCTATGAACACAAATTGGAAAATGGATCCTGACACTGAAGGGACTTCAGTAAATCAGACTGGGTACCGAGGGCTGATAGGTTCTTTGTTGTACCTGACTGCAAGTAGGCCTGACATTACGTTTGCAGTTGGTGTGTGTGCTAGGTATCAGTCTGATCCCAAGAGAAGTCATTTGGAGGCTGCTAAGAGGATACTTAAGTATTTGAAAAGAACAGTCAATATGGGACTATGGTATCCTTCAGATGACAACTTAGAACTGACAGGTTATTCAAATGCAGATTATGGAGGTTGTAGGATTGATAGGAAATCAACCTCAGGGACATGTCAGTTTTTGGGAAGTAAGTTGATCTCGTGGTTTAGTAAGAAGCAGAATTCAGTGGCTACATCCACAACTGAGGCTGAGTATATGGCTGCAGGTAGTTGTTGTGCTCAGATTTTATGGTTGAGGCAATAGTTGAGGGACCACCAAGTATTTGCTAATGAGGTTCCAATCTATTGTGACAACAATAGTGCTATAGCAATTACTCAGAACCCAGTGCTTCACACAAGGTGCAAGCATGTGGACATTAGGCATCACTTCATTCGAGATCACATGGAAAAGAAGAACATTAGGTTGGAGAAGATTCACACTGACAGGCAAAGAGCTGACATCTTGACTAAGCCTTTGGCTGAAGCAAGGTTTATGGAACTGTCAGTGGAGTTAGGACTCTTAGATCCGGGAGAGCAGTCAGTGTAGGGTTCTAGGGGGAACTCAGGCCAGACTCAACTCAACGAGGTATTAGGGTGCTACAATGTCTCCCTGACAGGTATGAGTTCTATCCTGACTCTTGTGAATACCAAGCGTCTCCCTGAGTCCTTCATTAAAAGCACACCTTTTCACATTTTAACCCAAGCGCAGCGGAGCATTTAATGCTCCAGTTACTTTTTCATATATGTGTCCATTTTATACGGAATATGACTGACATGGGGTAATTGATTGAACTAAGGTTAATCCTGGCCTTTCATTTCAAAACCTTTCAAATTCAGGAATTAATCTCAACCATACGTCTGAGTAACTAACTTCGTCTTATCAATCAATGGTGCCATTGGAGGTCTTTAAGCAAACACAAGCACATCTGCACACTGAGTATTCTCCTACTCAAAATATTCACAGATTTCCTAAAAACCTCTTTTTCAAAATCAATGGCACTTCTTGATTCCAACTGGACAACTGACAAGCTTGGGGATGTTGTCGATAACAAAATGGTACACATGGAGCAAGCCATCTTCATGGAAGGTGCCTGTCTTACAGTGGAGGAAATCAAACCAGTTTTTAATTGGATTTCCAAAGCTGGGTTGGAAACATACTTCACTATGCACCCTATCTCCATACTTCCAAGAACGGTCGTAGAAGCCTACTTCAACATGTTCCTACGTAAGGGGGAACTTTTCACGAAGGTGACCGCGCTCAAACCGACGGGAGAGAAGGACGGCGACGGCGAACCCCTCTATAACTCAGAGGTGGTTGACATTGACATTCAGAAGGCTGTCAAGGAGGTCTTTGCATTGCCATCCTCAGGAATCAATCCCAGGTTCTACAAGGAATATTCGGAGGGAGAGTTCCTTAGAAAGTGGACCAAGACTGGCTCCCCTGAGTTCAGATCCCGTCAGAACAAGAGTACTCTGAAGCCTGAGTACAGAGCTCTTATGGACTTAGTGTCCAAGGTGGTGATGGGATCCACAGGCTCTCATGAGCAGCTGAGCTTGCCCAAACTGAGGATAATGGGGGCTATTGTTGATGGAGTGGAAGCGAACTGGGAGCAGTTCTTCCTTGATCAAATCCATCAGGCTGGACTGGACAAACTAAAGCGGGATGAGGAGAAGAAGCACATTTCTTTCAGTGCCATCCTGCCCTTTGGAACAAGGAAGTCCATCCTGATTGCTCATGCCTGCCATGAGTACACCTTCGACTTCGAGGACAATCTTTCCTCCAAGAAGGTAATGTTTACTTCAGTGAGTGATACTTACTCAATGCTAGGGCTGACTGATCCCAGTGCTAAGGCAAAGGGTCAGGCTAAAAAGCCAGCTGGGAAGGCCAAGAAAGTGGCAACCAGTCTCATTGAGAGAGTGGATGACCTCTTTGAAAGGAGTAAGGAGGCTGAGGAGTCTTCCGCTGAGAGAGAGGAGGCTCAACCTGCAGTGGAGGGAGTGGAGAAGAAGAAGAAGGTGAAGTTAGTGCTGTCAGGGAAGAGCACTAAATCTGGGACTGAGTCTGATCCCAAGAGAGCCAAATCTGAGGCTGAGGGAACTGACGATGACATCAGGAAGGAGAGTGATCAGGGGGAGAGGCCTTTGAAGAGACTTAGGAAGGGAGTTAAAAAGTCCCCTGCTAAGAGATTGCCTGTAGTGAGTGAGAGGGAGAAGTCAAGCTCTCCTAGAGCCTTTGACTTAGAGGAGGTAAGAAAATCTATCAAGACGGCTGAGTTGTTGCAGCCTGAGATAGTACCCACTCATTCACCCACTCACCCTGAAACCCAAACACCAACCAACCCTGACACCATACCTCAACCAACAACCTCACCCCAAACAGCAGAGCCCAATATCCCAGAGTCAGTGCCATCACCTCAGAGGCCTGACCAACCATCAGATCCCACAATTCCAAACCCTGAAGATTTCTCCGCTTACCCCAACCCAAAAGATTTCCCTAAAGTCACTTCAATTGAAGAGGATGACTTCCTGGAAGTGGAAAAGGAAGAATTGGATGAGCATATGGCAGGAGGCATTCTGGAGAATACCCTAAGGGGGAACGCTACTGAATGGGCCTCCAAGTGCTGGCCAAGGCTGACAAAGTATGGAGAGCTTGCTGCTAACGTCATTAAGCTCAAAGTCTGGTTGGAGTTCAAGCAATCCAACATGCAGGAGCAGCACATGTTAGTAGATGCTCGTGGATGGGAGCACTGGGAGAATGGGGAGGCAAGATTGTGCTCTTATTTTGGACTGACTAGTTGGCTACAACTGCTTAATTTAAAAAACCTGAGGAAGCTAGTCAATGACTTAATGTCCAAGAGTAAGGCTGATCTTCTTTCAGATGGTGAGGAAGATAAGGATGGAGATGATGACGAAGATGCCCAGGGTGGAGCTTCGGAGAAAGCTGTGGAGGAAACAACTGAGGAGGTTGATGCGATGGTCCCTGAGTCTCAAACTCAGGAGGAAGGTGTGAAAAACACTGGTGCCAAGGGTGGACCAGTGGCTGAGGATGTTTTGAACATCTCAGCAGCCGATGAGACATCTGTCGATGAAGGGATTCCCTGCCCTGAGACAAGGGAGAAAGATGTTGAGGCGTCTAAGGAGACTCCCAGTTTCGAAGGACTAGTTCCTAAGGTTCGAGATGACTTGGTTGAGCCTGAGCAGGCGACCATGACCACTCAACAACTGCCTTCAGTACACCCTGAAGAGGGGACTGAGGATGCAGGGGCTGACAAGGGAAAACAGCCTGCCACTGATGAGGCCGTAGATGGTGAAGAGGATGTGATCATAATTGGGGTCGGCCGAGCTGAATTCACAAGCATTGTGGAGGTCAAAAAGGAGAAAACCACTGAAAATCTAGCTGAGCTTCAGGAGGAAGTGATGAGGCTACGCGCTGAGAAAGAAGAAGACTCCAAGGCCCTAGCAAAACACATCCGATGGACTAAATCAGCTTACAACAACCTTGCCAATAGGGAGTTGATTTTGCTCAAAAGAACGACGATTGACACGGCCAAGTCAGTGAGGGCCGAAAGAAAGCACACAATGAAAATGCTGAGACAAACCTTGAAGCAGTTGGCTGAGAAGGATGTGCAAAGGAAGGAAGATCTCAATCAAGCGGTGGAGAAGCTTGCAGCTCAGGCTGGAGCCCTATTCACTCAGGCCATTCAGGACTCAGCATCCAAATTGGAGCTGGAGTCAGAACGAATTTCTCAGACTTCGAAAGATATTGCTGAGAGGCTGACTCAAGCAAATGATCAATCCGCCAGGGTGGAGGAGAGGATCGAGAAAGCTGAACAAAGACTCCAACTCTCCATGGAGGTCTTTGAGAAGAAGGTGAATGCTGCAATCAGTTATGTTTCTTTTGCAGGAACTGGTATCTCGATGGGAGTTAATTTACTGAAGGAGGGAATCAATGATGTTCATTCCCTAGCCTCCTTCGTAATCAACAGCGGATCTGATGCATTCCAATCCGAGGCCAATGATGATGCCAAAAAGGGGGAAAAGAAGAAGAAAAGATCCCGCCCTGAGGCATCTGAGGCAGTCAACCAAGGCGAAACATTTCAAGCTGATCCTGATGCCAATCCTGAAGGAAATGTGCTGAGGGTAAGGAAATCAGCGAGGTTGGCGGCAGCTGAGAAGGAAGATGAGGAGGTTGCTGCAAGGCTGAGGGCCGAGGCAGTAAAGAAGGCGAGGGCTAATGAACCTTCTAAAGAACTCCAAGTATCCAAGCAACCTGAGTCAGTTCAGAAATCCCCCCCCCCATGAACACAAGGAAGAACCCCATCACTTACTCTGGGGAGATGGTGGCGGAGTTATGCGCTGAGGCGTGGGGGACACCTTCTGAAAAGACTGAGGTTGTTAGCAGGGCTGAGATTGCACAGAAAGAAAAGATGTGTATCTTGGAGAAGAAAGTGGAGAAGCTGACTGATATCACTGAGCTTCAACAAAGGGAACTCGATGATGCAGTGATCAGTCTGCTTAGGAGAAAGAAGGCGAAGCCTGAGCCTAGGAAGTACAGAAAGAGGCCAACAGCAAGAAAATCAACAATTCTTCAAGTCAGAAGGTTGGAGTTAGGATTAAGGGAAGCCTATGTCGACGAGTTCATCTCCGAGGCACTGAAGGAGTTCTGGGCTGACGCGAAGGATGAGTTTGTGAAGTTGTGGTATGTTGTAAAGAAATGGGGCGACACTGATGATATTAATGCCCACTTCACTGACTACATGATGGACAATCATCCTGAGTTGATCCAAAAGATACTAGAGGAGGCTGAAGCAGCTCAAGTCCAGGTGAAAGCTCCTGAGTTCACGATTCGAGCTCCTCCCTTAGTTCCTGGAACACAGAAGCACAATACAAAGGCCATTATGATGGAAGTTTTGAAGATTGCCAAGGCTGAAGGGTACGTGAATCAACCTAGCAGACTTGACGAGTTAAAGACAAGAGTCTATGCAGGATATGGACTTGAACCTGAAATGAGATTAGTCTAGGTGTTCACAGCTTCTTGTAATAGATTAGATTCATTGTAATCACCTTCACATCAATCAATGAAATCTATTACTTTTGCCCACAGATAAAAACTCATTGTCTTTTTGGCTGTTATTTAAATTCTGTATTTTATCAAGAATTGCTCTAACCACGTTAAAATCCTTGTGTTCTTATTGCTTTGATATTATGCATACCTGCCATATTACCTATTTATTCATAAGCATTTGGTTTATCAGGCCTGAATCAATCAGACTGATCCTTAAAAAGAGCACTGCCCTACTAATCACTATTCAGAATTGAGTAAACAAGTTTTTCAGAACGTAAACTAAACAAGACTTTAAACTATCAGGGCTCACGCATTTTCGCACTGAACTTGAATTGATAGTTAGCCAACTAACCCGCACCAAGTGTAGTCAGTAGGTGTGTTATCAGCTCCTAGTTCTTTACCACTCTGAGTAAAGGGGACTCAGTTAGGTTTTAAGTTTGAAAATTGGTATACGTGTATTCCCCCCATACACGTATTCCTCAACATTAAATGGTCATGAAATTTGTACATTAGGTACCTAATCAAGTTTATTTTACATATAAAATTTTTCCTATATCATTTGATTCACGAAAATATGAGTTCTAGACTTGTTCTTAAAACGTGTCACTAAGTTACAGAAAATATCAGTGAGGTTTTGGTCGTGTGCAGTGACCAAAATATTTTTGGTATAAAAAGTTATACCTACGTATAAATCATGAAAAAAATTCATGGCTATAGCTAACTTCACGTATTGTTTTATCATAATTTTTATAAAATTCAATCGTGAGCACCTAAAAGAAGTTTTATACTTAAACATGAAAAATATCACAGATTGCCACATTTTCTTTAAAAATTCATAACTTATCAAGGAAAAGTCCAAATGACACGAAACTAGTGGCAAGTGAAAGATAAATCTTCCTATTTTCGTAATATATATACATAATATAAAAAATTTAAGTGTATAAAATCTCATTTTTATCCAGAAGCATCAGGTTGCTAAAAAATAGTGGGTTTTCTACATACTTGTGTGAATACTTGCTTCTATTCCTATTTCTATCATGCCATACAAATTTCACCACTTAATACACATCAAAACCACATTTCCTAGTATGAACCTAAACATCTATGCTCATATTTTATACAATACTTTAACATATTCTAACATACAAACCTATCATGCTCACAAGATCACATAAAACACATATTTAAAGAGTTATGAAGTTAGGGTTGTTTTCAACCTTTTGGAGACTTGTCTCTTTAGCTAAGAGGGCCTATTTAGCTCTTGAAGTTCTTGTGAAAGAGTGGGAATGAAGCTCCTTGAATGAAAATGCTAAAAACAACACAATATAACTTAGAATTCTATAGTTGGAAGATAACTTAGAAGATTTGTAAGAATGAAGGATATGGGTGTCACAAAAGGCCTCAAACCTTAAAAATTTTTACCAATGGGAACTTATACTTCAACTTTGGGGTCTCCTATAGATGCAAAGGGGAGAGGAAAATAGTTTTTCTCTACCCTAATTTGCTGCTGCCAAAGCGGGGGGGGGGGGGGGGGGGGGGGGGGGGGGGGGGGGGGGGAGTGGAGAGGGGAAATTGGATTTTTCTATCTATGTGGGAGTTGTTTGCTGCAAAATGAAAGCAAGGGGAAGGATTTATGTATTTATAGAGGGGAGGGGGAGGTATGGATGGCTGGGAGGCTGATGGAATGAGGGAGAAAGTCTTGACAGGTGAGGGGAAGGACAAGTACTAAGGTTGAAATTTAGGAAACTTGTCCTTAAACTGGGGAATGGGATGGGAGGCTGACTTTGCTGTCCTTTCCCAGCTGCTGGACGCCCCTTGTGCGACCCATGGGAGAATTTTCGGGTCCTCTCTGTATTATCGGACGCGATATAGTTTTCGGTTTTGCAATCGGGTATTTTTTTACTAACTTTTGGGCTCAGAAAATGAAGTTTGGATCGATTTTCATAAGAATTAATTTGGATTTTAATTCTCCTAATTCAAAATTATTATTTAACTTATTTTATTAATTGGGTATTAATTTTGGTCCGTATTTATTCATCGGATCGGAAATCGCGGGTTTTCGCCCACAAGAATTTATTTTTTGTTCAATAATTATATGCATTATTAGAGCATCGAAATGCCTATTTGGAATTTTTATTTTATTCATTTTATCATTTTATGATTTAATTTCATCAGTTCATAATTTAATTTCATCAATATTAGTGCTGAGAGTGTCTCCGGTTCGACTCTCTCATCCGTCGTTTGAAAAATCAATGCAATTGACTTATCATCCTCTTTTCCAAAAATAAAACATGATATGCATGAACAAAATAACATTATATATATATATTAGAAATTTTGGGTCGGGGTATTACAGAAATTGTACTTTGCTTGGGTGGTGGAGCCATGACATGGATGAGTGTGAAGTAGAAATGCAACGTTGTCTCAACCATGGAAGCCAAGTATGTAGTTGTTTGTGAAGCAACGAAAGAAGCGGTTTGACTCAAGAACTTCCTAGTAAACTTGGATGTGATTCCAAATTTGCCCAGTTGTATTATAATTTATTGTGATAATGTTGGTGCAGTTGCAAATTCAGAGGAACCACGAGCCTACAAGATAAACAAAAACACAGAAAGGAAATATTGTCTTATACCAAAAATTATTAAGAGAGGAGACATAGTGGTGGAAACGGTCACATCAGAGATAACATAGTAAATCATTTCACAAAGAGTCTGTTTCTGAGTACATTCGAGGAATTTGTGAAAAGAATGGTAGTCAAGTGTGTTGCCATGCTGCTTTGGGTATAAGTGTGAGAGTTATTAAGATATTTTATACTTAAAAGCAGTCTTTGAGTATAAGTGGGAGATTGTTAGCAATATACTGAAAAATATATTTTTAGTGTTACATTGTATATAATCGATTCGTGCACTTTGAATTAATGAGAATAAATTATTTATCACTATTTTCTTTAAATATTATGAGTGTTATTTATTATTGCATAAACATTCAAATACTTTACATTGTAGGCAATTAGATCACATAAGACAATGTGGTGTGTAGAAGATCATATTGTCAGTTTCTTGTAATAAGTATAGTGATTCACAACTTAGATGGATTTGAACAATCAATTGGCAGAAGTTGGATAAGGCTCGGATTGGTATATCTTGACCTAAAGATTATACTAGTGCATTTGATGCATTGAATAGGACCTACAACAAGAAAATTCTCTTAGACTGACTTGAAAAGAATAATTAGGTCTTAGTGGTTATTGATTTTTTAATTTCTTTCACTTAATTGAGATATTAAATAATTCATTAGTGTTTCTTTAATTTATTATGAGTAAAGAGTTAGTGGGATTTAATACTCGGATCGCTAAATTAATGCAGAAAATCGTGTCTTGATATTTCAATTTTATTTGATTATAAATTAATTTATTTTGTTGGATGAATATTGGAGAGGAATTAATATATATATATATATATATATATATATATATATATATAAATTCTTCTTCAAGAGGGAATACAACTTTTCACATGTTAGCAAATTCATTGGGCTCCAAGACCTCTAAAAATCGGTCACTACATATATTTATAGAGGCTGGTTCTTCAGCCATTTACATGCATTACTAGTGCTAGGTCTTCGAAAATTAGAGTAACAAAAGAGAAAAAATAATTCTTCCTTAAGGGTTTTAAAGTTCGTTTGATTCCCCACCAAATTACGAGCTTGGGCTTTGAGAATAATCAAGAAGGTGTTTGGGTTAAAAAGAATTATTCTTCTCAAGAGTGTCTCTTCGATCGAACGGTAAATATGATATCCCTTAGTCCCTCCATGACAATATTTTGTGTTCCCCAACAACTTTTGGTTACTATACAATAGAGCAACCACAACGATTGCATAGTTATAATTATTCGCACTCCTCCACCTCATTGTCATCTTATAAATAACCAAACTATACTAACCTCCACAATAGTGAGAGAGTGCTAATTAATTTTTAAGGAAACCACCCAACACTCATATTATTTTTATTATTATGTTGTACCAAATTATTTTTATTTTATTTATATATATATATGAATATATTAAAATTATTTTCTCTATTACTTCAAATTAAAAAGGAGTACGTATAAAGTGAAATTAGTTCATATATGAATCATTGAAGGGTATTAGTTGTGTTCACTAAAGAGTATTAGATGTTTTCACTGAAGAGTATTAGTTGTTTTCACTGGAGAGTCTTAGTTTGTTTTCAATAAACAACTAATACTCTTCAGTGAAAACAACTAATACCCTTTAGTGAAAATAATTAATACTCTTTAGTAAAATCAACTAATACTCTTCAGTGATTCATGTATGTATTGGGTTTTAGAGGCACGTAAACACGTAATACATGCACAACGGAATTAAACAGTTCACCAACAATAAAAAATTGATTGTATAATTAAATACGAGAAAGCGCAAATAGAATTTTTACCGCAATTTGTACACAGATTCCTCCACTATGGTATCCACGTAACAACTTTCTATCAACCTGCACCGATTTGCCAGCGTTGAATCTTGAGACGAACTTGCTAGAAAAATTCGAGCTAGAGATTTTATGGAGAAATTACATTTTTTGTGTGTTTTCTAGAATTCCCATTGGACTCATATGTGTAAGGATGATCTTGGCTTAATTCCTAAGCAAGATAACAAGCCTAGCCCATTAAATAAAATCTTTACGAATTTTATTTCCTTATAGATATATTCCTACGAATTATTATCTTAACTATATAATATTTTATATAATAATATTCAGACAAAGTATAGAGTGAAACTGGTTTTTACATAAATCACTGAAGGGTATTAGTTGTTTTCATTGAAGAGTATTAGTTGTATTTACTGAAGAGTATTACTGATTTACTCTAAAGAGTCTTAGTTGTTCAGTGAAAATGAACTAAGACTCTTCAGTGTAAACCAGTAATACTCTTCAGTAAAAACAACTAATACTATTCAGTGAAAACAACTAATACCCTTCAGTGATTCATATATAAACCAATTTCACTCTATACATACTCTAATATTCAATATATTATTATTGAGAATTCATATTTAATTAAATATTAATAATAATTAATTCCAAATATAATTATTATTATATTCTTCATAAATTAAATATTATATCCATAACAATATTTAATCAACCAACTATAATTGGTAAATTGCCATTACTTGTTGTGTGGCCTATAGGCCCTCGCATATCGAGCGATTAGTCAAACTAACAGTCGTAATTGAACCCTAGACAATAAAGCAGACATTCTCAATATACGAGGTACATTGCGAGGGAAATCTACAACTACCTGTAATATTGTAGGCTATTGTGATATCTTCCTTTCATTCACGAATACCTGATTAAGTCTTGAACATGATGAAATGCATATTCAAAAAATTTGATCATATTATCTCTAATCACTAATTCATCAAGTATATCACACTTAGCCACAAAGTCTAAGTTGATGCGCGTTGGCCGATGACTTAGATCCAATTATGATAAGAAAATAAGTATTTCTCTAAATCTACCTTGAGGAATGAATCATAATCTTAGCTCAACTACCACGCACATGTATTTCGTGATGAACCCAATCCAAGCCATATCTACCCATGGAAGGGTACAAGCGTTGGTCATGGTCAAAGTTCATCACTCCACACATGTGCTTACTGACCTCAAGTCAAAGGAGTATCACATTGCTCACACTAACCGAGACACCCATAGACACATTATGTGGAATTACATCAAATGGTTTCTCGGATGGGTATACTAATACCCTCTAAGGTATTTATGCATCCATTATGAGATACCTATTATCTTGTAGTAAGTTAGATCTTACTACACTCTCCCATAAAATATAATGCAGATCGCTCACCAATCTCAATTGTATCATCAATATCACTGTTGGGAAGTTGTATAGACTTAAGTTTTGATTAAGACGCCAAAAGGTTCCTCCTAAGTCTTTTGTAAGTAAAGTACTCAGTAGAGTTAGAGTTTAGATAATCAGTTCAAATTTTAAGGAACTGGAGTACAATTAGTAATTTCTGGAGTGTATTGAAGAATGAAGTCCGCTGAAGACAAATGATCTGAGAAATAGTCTAAGTCTTGAATGTTTTCTAAGTACATTCACACTACGACTAAACCATCAGGAGAGGACCAAGGTCCACTGATGTGAACTAACAAAGCTCATTCAATGTTAAACACATTAAAAGCTGTTAGTTAATCTGGTTGGAATAAGACAAAACGAATTTCAGTGAAGCTTACATTTATTGAAGGAATTAGAAGGTTCTCTCAGAGGAGTTCCACCTTAAATCAAGACAGGATTATGAGCTAGCAGACTGAACGGCCCAATAAGAAGATGACACGTAGGTGTAGTCTACTGACAGCCGACCTGTCACAGACTGACAAGTACCAAAAGTCTTTCCTTAGCATTTTACAGAAAGTTGGTGAACAGGAATGGTCTTTCAGCCGTTTCTTGACAAGACTTAAAGCTTCAAAAAGAGCCGTTTGAAGAAATCAGATACATGAAGACTTACATGAGAATATTCAAACTCCAACGGGAAGATTTTCAAGAAGGTCTATAAATACAGAAGGACGTGCTCATTTCTATGCACGGGAAACTCAACAAGATCAAAACAATCTCTACATACATAACTTACTACGAAGCACTCGAAATTACCTTTGTTTCCCAAGTGTTTCACATTTGTAGAGAGCTTACTAAGCCTTCTGTAACCGAGCTTAAAGCTATATTCAAACCTTAGAAAGAGATAATCCATCCTAAGCCTTGAGCTAAACTGTAAGGATTATCTCACAACAGTTGGAACCAAAACCTACTCAAAACCCCAACCCAGTGTTAGGTTGAGAGTTAGTGTTAAGTGGTGTTAGTAAGCTGATTATTAATATCAGTCTGAAAGCTGGTTTGTTTTGGTAACTAGGACCTGAAATTATCCTATTGATCAAATATCCTTAGAGAGGATTAATTTGATCAGTGCACCTTGGCACTAACACAAGGAATTCCAAGTGAAAGGAATTCTCCTGTTTGATCAGGACAGTGGACGTAGGAGATTATTCTCTGAACCACTTTATATCTTGTGTACTTACATTCAGTTATTTCCTTAAGTGTGTGTTATTCAAACAAGTTTTATCAAAGCAAAACGAGGCTTTTATAAGGGCTCACTAATCCGCATCTGAAAGCTAATTAGATAGTAGTTCAACTGAAAGTCTTGAACTTTCAGTGGAGCTGATATCTTAGTAAGCTTTCATAAGTAAATCTCAGCAGACTTCAAAGTCCACTGACGATCTACTGTCTTAAGTAACCTGATAAGTTTTAAAGTAAAGTTTGAATTATAACCTTAGGTGTATTCCCCCCTACACCTGTTTTACTCGTTTCGGGACCAACAAGTGGAATCAGAGCAGTGGTTCAAAAGACCATTGTTCTAAGTATACCTTGTGCTAAAAAGGTATTTTATATTTGGTCAATTGAATTGATCTTTTGATAATCTTGTTTAGATATAATGGCTGACAATGCAGCTAGGGTAGCACCACCAGCGGAGAACAACATGGGAGTCAATCCCCTGAACCATATGTCCCATCACAAGCTTCCACAGTTCTCAGTGGAAAATTATGATTTTTGGAAGATCAGAATGAGAGCTCATCTTGCCTGTGTGCATGATGAAATGTTGAGAGTCATAACTAAAGGTCCATTTATCTTTATGACTCCTAACCCTAGAACTACAGCTGACACTATTGTAGATCCTAGAGAAGAATGGCCAAAGGATGAAGATAACTTCACTGCAAATGAGAGGAGGAGACTCAACCTCAACTTCATAGCCATAAATATTCTCTACACCACTATTCCAGACTCAGTTATGGGAAGAGTGATCCATTGTCAGATTGCAAAGGAGCCCTGGGACACTCTTGCTCTCATGTGTGAAGGAACTGGCAAAATTAAAGAGAACAAACTTTCAGTAGTTGTTCAAAAATATAAGCAGTTCACCATGGAGCCTACTGAGACCATTGATCAGATTGATGGGAGGTTCACTGACATCATGAATGAGATAAACTCTCTGGGAAAAGTCTACACCAAAAGAGAGGTTGCCTTAAAGGTCCTGAGAGGTTTAACCTCAAGATGGAATATGTACTCTGTGATGATGCAGAATACCAAGGATCTATCCAGCATGTCAATGCAACAGGTATTCTCTGAACTCAAGGCTTATGAGTTTGATCTTAACAGGAAAAGGGCTCCTGATGAGACCTCAGCTGAGAAGGGAGTTGTCTTCAAAGGTAAGGAGACTGAACCCAAATCCCCAAGGCCACAGAAGAGTATAAAGGCAAGCAAATCTCAAAGCAGGACTGAGATGCAAGAGGAACTCAGCCTAATGGCTGGAAGGTTTGAAAAACTTAACAGCCGTTTTGGCAAGTATAAGATATTTTACAGGGATAACAGGGAAATGAGAAGTTATCCACAAAAAGACACCAGAGAAGGAGAGAAAAACTCCACTAAGCTAGAGAAGAAGAAAGAATACAAGAGCTATACAAGAGTTGAAGGATCATCATCAAAGACTAGAGAGTCTACTGAAAAAAAGAATGATGATGCCAACAGATGTTTTCAATGCAAGAAGGTTGGACACTTTCAATATGATTGTCCTCAACTGAGCACGAAGGAAAGAAAAAAAAGGCAAGCTAAGAGAGACAGAAGATATGGAGAAAGAAAAATCATGGTGGCTGAGGATGTTGATGAAGATCTAGAGTCATCTGATGGGCTGTTCTCTGACAGTAGTGATGATGACATGTGCCTCATGGCAAGAGAAGAACCAGAGGTACAATCTAAACCATCCATGTCTTTAGGACACTCACCTGAGCTCAGCTCAGAGTCAACAGAGGAACTCAATCTTCAGTCCGCTTTGGAACAGTTGATGATTGATTTCTCAAGGTTGCAAGCAGCAAGTTTCTATCTCCAAGATGAAAACAAAATCTCTTGAGTGAAAAATCCAAGTTAATTGAATCTGGAAATCAGACATATCTTAACTCAGCTAATTCTACCATTGAATTGACAAAAGAGGTGAAAACCCTCAAGAGTCAAGGAAATGGCAAAGATCAACTGATAAAGGATCTTACTGAATCTAAGACAAAGTTAACTGAAGAGAACTTAAAATTGGTAAGCCAAATAAAGGACTCTCTCCTGAAAATTGACGTCTTGCAAAAATCTGAAGAGACCTTGTTAAAAAGGATTAATGCTCTTAACAAACCCTCTCTTGCAATAGAGGAGATTCAAAATTTTCAAATCAATCCTAATAACAAGTGTGAAATAGGCTATGTTCCAAAACCTTCAGAAGGTCCTCTAAGTGTTGCTTTTTCAAGTGGCACAAAGAGAGTTTTTGTAAAATCTGTGACCTTTCAAACACAGATTTTAGATAAAGGAAAAAGACCAGCTGAGGTCCAACAAAAGAAAAGTCAAACTCAGCCAAAACCAAATGGAAAGACTCAGTTGACTAATCAGACTAGATCTCAGCAGAGGTATTATCAGCCGAGGTCTTCACGGGTGAAGCAACCTCAGCTGAGAGCACCCAGGCATGAGCATTTCTCAAGAAATGACTCAT
The DNA here is from genome assembly GCA_947034835.1 of Ballota nigra. NCBI lineage: Eukaryota > Viridiplantae > Streptophyta > Magnoliopsida > Lamiales > Lamiaceae > Ballota > Ballota nigra. The sequence continues at coordinate 17,234,578 of OX344720.1, read as the reverse complement.
ATATAAAACCTATTCCTTTTGTGCCCAAATGAGAAGGTTCTTCATAGCTTTATCAACAAAGACTAAGATCAGGTGCACCCAAGCCTAAAAGGAAAAATGTTAAGAAGGTTCCTGTCCCTTCAAAGGCTGATACCCATAAACAGTTTACTCCTAAGGCACCCAAGGAGGTAACTATCTATGTAGATGTTTATGGAAGACAAATTAGTCATTCTAAAGTAATTAGAAAAGTGAGGCAAATTTGGGTTCCAAAAGGTACAGCTAACCTGGTAGGACCCAACACAAAATGGGTACCTAAAGCTTGATCTTGACTGCAGGGCTCAGTGGACCTCAACTAAGGAGAAGCTCTCAAATCTTCAATTTGGTACTTGGACAGTGGATGTTCCAGGCACATGACTGGCAACAAAGATCTCCTGACAGAGTTTGTTGAGAAAGATGGTCCACAAGTCACCTTTGGTGACAATTCACAAGGAGCCACTAAAGGTTATGGTACTTTAATAATTGGCTCAGTAAGAGTAATCAATATATCCTTTGTCAGTGGACTTAAGCATAATCTTCTGTCCATAAGTCAGTTTTGTGATAAAGGATACAGTGTTGAATTTTCATGTAACCTGTGTTTTGTCAAGAATATATCTTCACAACAGGTATTACTAATTGGGTCAAGGAAGGGAAATGTCTATCTTGCAGATTGGAAGTCTTGCACACCAAATGCATGTCTTATTGCAAAGAGCTCAACTGATACTAATTGGCTGTGGTACAAAACATTAAGTCATCTGAACTTCAAGATGATGAACAGAATTGCAAGACATGGACTGGTGGAAGGAATGCCTAATGAAGTATCTAACAAAGATCATATTTCCAAAGCCTGTCAAGAAGGGAAGTAAGTCAAAGCATCCTTCAAAAGTAAAGTGGCTACCTCAACTGATAGAGTACTTCAACTGTTGCATATGGATCTTTTTGGTCCAGTAACCCCGGTAAGTATCAATAAGGAGAAAATATACACTTGTTGTTGTTGATGATTTCTCCAGGTACACATGGGTGGTTTTCCTTGCAAACAAGAAGGAAACACAAGTCAGGCTACCAGAACTACTGAAGAAAGTTAGCAATGAGAAAAGCATGAACATTGTAAAGATAAGGTCAGATAAGGGTACTGAGTTCATTAATTCTATAATATCTGATTTCTGCAAAGAATTAGGTATTGCCCATGAGACCTCAGCTGCAAGAACTCCTCAACAAAATGGAGTAGCTGAAAGAAGAAATAGGACTCTTAAAGAGACAGCAAGGACAATGCTTGCAGAAGCTCAAGTTCCTAAAAGATTTTGGGCTGAAGCTATTAATACTGCCTGTCATACTCAGAATAGATCCATGGTAACCAAACATCAAGGAAAAACTCCATATGAGCTATGGAATGGCAGAAAGCCTCAGGTATCTTACTTTCATATCTTTGGTTGCAAGTGTTTCATTCACAACAATGGGAAAACTCAACTAAAAGCTTTTGATAGCAAAGCTGATGAAGGAATCTTCTTACAATATTCCCAAATCAGTAGAGCTTTCAGAGTTTACAACTGTAGAACTGTTGTTGTGGAAGAAACACCTCATGTGGTCTTTGATGAATCTACCTTTGAGTCCAGGAGTAAGGAGAATGAGGAAGTAATAAGCAAAAGACTAACTAGACTGAGTATCAAGTCAAAAGACTATCTTGAGAATTGTGTTGATGCATTCATCCCAACCTAGGATAATCTCAATGATCAACAATACAAAGAGGACACTCAAAACAAGAACACTTCTGACAACTCAACTGAGAACTCTCCAGACCAGTCAACTGAACCGATGAACATCATCCTAGTTCAAGAGGTTAGTAATGTCGATGAAGATGTGGTCACAGCTGAGACATCTAATGAGCCCATCATTCAAGGGGGAACCAATGTCACTACCATTGAGAATGAAAAATACCTTGAATGATGACTTAGGACTTCAACCCTCTGTTTTATTTCCTGAATTTGAATTTATTCCTGTATCTAGTGACTCAACTTCAGAAGAGTTAAACTCTACTGAAGGGCATCAGCCTAGGAGGACATGGCTCTCAGATCACCCTGTTGAGCAAATCCTAGGTGATCCTACCTCGGGAGTCAAAACTAGAAGTTTTCATGGAGAAAGTGCTTTGTTTTGTTGTTTCTTATCTAACCAGGAACCAGTCTCCATTGAAGAAGCGCTTCAAGATTCAAATTGGATCATTGCTATGCAAGAAGAGCTCAACCAATTCACAAGGTATCAAGTGTGGGAATTGGTGGACAGACCATATCATTGCAATGTGATTGGAACCAAGTGGGTATTTAAGAATAAGAAGGATGAGAATGATGTCATAGTCAGAAACAAGGCCAGGCTAGTAGCAAAGGGCTATTCTCAAGTTGAAGGTTTTGACTATGATGAAACCTTTGCCCGGTGGCCAGATTGGAAGCAATAAGGTTATTCCTTGCATATGTTGCTCATAAGAAATTCAAGGTGTATCAAATGGATGTCAAGAGTGCTTTCTTGAATGGAATACTCAATGAGGAAGTCTATGTGGAGCAGCCCCCAGGTTTTGAAAAAAACCACAAAGTATATAGACTGAGGAAAACTCTATATGGACTGAAACAGGCTCCAAGAGCTTGGTATGATACTTTGTCTCAGTTCCTGTTGGATCACGGCTTTATCAAAGGAATAGTTGATGGAACTCTTTTCAGAATCACAAAAGGAGAGGACACTCTGCTAGTTCAAATCTATGTGGATGATATCATCTTTGGTTCTCCAAATCAAGTCCTCTGTGAAAAGTTCTTTCAACTGATGAAAGGAAAGTTTGAGATGTCTATGATGGGGGAAATGAAATTCTTCCTTGGACTTCAAGTCAAGCAGCCCTCTGAAGGAATCTTCATCAACCAAGCCAAATATACAAGAGAACTGATCAACAAATTTGGATGTCAGACCAGTAAGGTTGCAAGAGTTCCACTCAACACCAACACCAAGATGGAACCTGATGAAGATGGTGAGTCAGTAGATCAAACTCACTACAGAGCAATCATTGGATCTCTACTGTATCTCACAGCAAGCAGGCCTGATATCACATTTGTTGTTGGAATATGTGCAAGATATCAAGTCAATCCAAAGAAAAGTCATCTGGAAGCTGCTAAAAGAATTCTCAAATATCTTAAGGGTACTGTGAATATGGGATTATGTTATCCCACAGATGACAATCTGGAACTCACAGGATACTCAAATGCAGACTATGGAGGATGCAAAATTGATAGGAAATCAACCTCAGACACCTGTCAATTCTTGGGAAATAAGCTGATCTCTTGGTTTTCCAAGAAACAAAATTCAGTAGCCACAAGCACTACTGAAGCTGAATATATGGCAGCTGGAAGTTGTTGTGCTCAAATTCTATAGCTAAGACAACAACTGAGAGACTACAACATCTTTGCTAATGAAGCTCCCATTTTCTGTGACAACAATAGTGTAATTGCTATTTCAGAAAATCCAGTTCTCCACACAAGATGCAAGCACGTGGATATAAGGCATCACTTCATTAGAGACCATGTGGAAAAGAAGGATATCAAAATGCTCAAGATTAATACTGACAAACAAAAGACAGATATATTTACTAAACCCTTGGCTGAAGCAAGGTTTCAAGAACTGTCAGTAGAGCTTGAACTTCTAGATCCAGGAGAGTAAAGAGAAAGATCCTCTCAAAATCTCAGAAGAGATGAGTTCATTTCAGCAGAGGTTCAACCTCATAGGAGGATCGACCTCAGAAGAGTCAATTTTTTCTCAGAAGAGGTTCAATCCCAGTAGAGGTCGATGTTCTTAACTCATGTTATTTTCAAAAACTGAATGCCTCTTAGCTTTTAAAATAAAATTCATTTCCAAACCCTTTTAATCCTCACCTTTAATTCTAGGCGGTTCTTTTCAAACCGTCAAGATTTCTCAATAACTCCCCACAAACCTTTCAACTATCCACGATCTCATCTGACTCAACCTCAGCCGTTGATTAAACCTTTAATCTCACCATTAATTTCACATATAAAAGACCCTAAAATCAGTCCTTAGAACCTTTTCGAACCTCTCTCAAGAAAATACTCTCTACCCCCCCCCCCCAAATACTCTCTGTGAAATTTTCTCAATCCTTAAAATATTAAAAATGGCAAGAGTCAATCTAGGTTTTTGTTGGGATATAGATTAGATGTTTTGAAGATGTTAAAATAAGAACTGGTAACTAGTCTAGGACTAGAATAGGTCTTAGGTTAAGGGGGAGAAAAGTCTTGGACAAGATGAGCCTTGGACAAGAGGGGTCTTGGACAAGATGAGTCTTGGACAATAGGAGTCCTGTACAATAGGAGTCTTGGACAAGAGGAGTCTTGGACAAGATGAGTCTTGGACAAGAGGGGTCTTGGACAAGATGAGGTCAGGACAAGATGAGGTAGAGGACCAGAGGAGGTAGATGACCAGATGAGGTAGAGGACCATATGGATAGAGGAACAGATGAGGTAGAAGACCAGATGAGGTAGAGGACCAGATGAGGTAGAGGACCAGATGAGCTAGAAGACCAGATGAGGTAGAGGACCAGATGAGGTAGAGGACCAGATCTGATGTGATAGACAAGAAGAGGTGTACCAGACTACTACTCTACCAGATGAGCTCTACTAGATGAGCTCTACTAGATAAGCTCTACTAGATGAGCTCTACTAGATGAGCTCTACCAGATGAGCTCAACCAGATAAGCTCTACCAGACTACTCTACCAGATGAGCTCTACTAGACTACTCTACCAAGAAGATCTTGTGATCCAAAGATAAGAAGAATCAAGAAAGGAAAGTCAACTGATATCAAGGAAGATTGGTTGTAGATCAAAGAAGAATCAATCAAATAAGGAGTCAACCAATCAACCATATAATCAATCAAGATGATTGATTATATTCCTTAATTTATAGATGTTTGAATTTCTAGCTTCCAACGGCTAGTTATTTGACACCTATAAATAGAAGTACATGGTGATGAGTTCAATACAAGAAAGGCGGGCAAGAGAGCATAAAAGTTAGAGTAATACACGAACACACTATACACTCACCTTGTTCATACAAGTATTATATCTACTCTTTTAGGAGTTCTAGTTGGAATATTACTCAACTTATTCACTACATTGAAAGGTTGTTGTAAGTTGTACGAAGGAGCTGGTACTTCCCAATTCCAGTGAGTAAGTAAGTTGGTTGGTGAGTGAGACCCCTTTGGTGAAAGGGAGAGTGGACGTAGGATCGTTATATCCGAACCACTATAAAAATTCTCGTGTCTCTTTTATTTACTATTTTTATTTATAATTTCTGCATAATTAATTTTAGCACTTTAAAAAGGATTTTTCTTAAAATTAAGAATAAAAAGCTTTCCACAAATAATATTTTTGGGACCAACAAGTGGTATCAGAGTAGTGTGTCCTAGACCACTTCTTTGAAAAGCTTTTGGTGGTCACCAGGACAGATCCAATTTTTTTAAAAACCCAAATATTTTTTTGTGGTAACAATTTCTTGCAGAAATGGGTTCGAAGAAAAGTAGTAAAAGATATACTAGGAGTCACTCCAAAAGAAGCTTCACAGCCGAGGAAGAAGAGGTATCAACTTCTGGTTCATCATCAAATTTTGGACCAAGTGAAGAGATATGTCTTGTGACAGATGAGGTATGTAATCAAACTCCCTCTTCTTCTTCTTATTCTTCTTTTTCTGAACAATCAGAGGAGTCTTATACGCAAATTTTGCTATTAGATCTCCAAAAATCTGTACAACTTTGTCAAAAGTTGGAAGATGAGAACACAAAGCTGAAAGCAGAAAATCAGAAGCTTTCACAATGTTTAGGCAACCCAACTGATCTACCAGCTGAACAGGTCCAAATACTGGTAGAAGAGTCCACTGACTTGAAAACCAGATGTGATGAACAAACTAAGCTGATAGAAAAGCTGCTTGTTGAAAACATTGAGAAAGATAATGAATATACTCTGCTGAAAGCTAAGTTCGATGAACTCTTCCATCAAAACAAAACTGTAAAAGATAGTGAGGACAAGCTCAAGCTGAGACTGGAGCAGCTGACTACCGCAAACAATGTTTTGTCACACATAGCTGCCTCATCTCAAAGAGAGCATGATAAGACAGGTCTTGGTTATTCCAAACATGAATCCTCACATGTTCAGAAAGAAGAAAAGTCTAGTAATTTTATTGATAAGGGTAAGAGGTCAGCTGACCAGGCAACTTAACCTAACGGGCAGATGAGTTCTAAATCTCAAAAACCCAAAAGGAAGAGGAGGAATTTTAAAAGACCTCAGCAAGGTCAGCAGAGTAGAAAATAGCCTGGACCTTCTCAAAAGAAGCAGTCCTAGCTGACTCCTACTCAGCTGCAGAAGACTTTTAAGTCATCTGCCAGACCAGCTGGAACTTTTGATGGTTCTAGTAAGACTTATCCTTATCAACAAAATTTCAAGATTGTTGCATTAAGACAAGTTATTCCTTCTACTGGACAAGCTCATAAGAGAAGAAGAGCCTCTAGAAGAAATAACCACGTCGAAGCTTCTTGTGTTCAGTGTGTTTTTGTGGATATGTATGGAAGAAAGATAAGATCACCTGATTAAAAAAGGGATGATCTATTCTTGTGGCTTTCTAAATACTGTGCTAACCCCCCTGGACCCAGAAGGGTACCAAAAACTTGATTGCCTGCAGATACACAAGAAGATCAGCTGATATTTTGCCCCAAATATCAGCTGAGCATATTTTGATGGGGAAGAACAGTTGACCTGCTTGATTAGACTTCTTATCTTAATATTTCAATTTTCACTTGTCTTGTTTAAATTCAGTTCTTTCATTTTAACATCATCAAAAAGGGGAAAATTGTTGGGATATAGATTAGATGTTTTGAAGATGTTAAAATAAGAACTGGTAACTAGTCTAGGACTAGAATAGGTCTTAAGCTAAGGGGGAAGAGAAGTCTTGGACAAGATGAGTCTTGGACAAGAAGGGTCTTGGACAAGATGAGTCTTGGACAAGAGGAGTCTTGTACAAGAGGAGTCTTGGACAAGATGATTCTTGGACAAGATGAGTCTTGGACAAGATGAGTCTTGGACAAGATGAGTCTTGGACAAGAAGGGTCTTGGACAAGAGGAGTCTTGGACAAGATGAGACTTGGACAAGAGGAGTCTAGGACAACATGGGTCTTGGACAAGAGGAGTCTTGGACAAGAGGAGTCTTAGATAAGATGAGACTTGGACAAGAGGAGTCCTGGACAAGAGGAGCCTTGGACAAGAGGAGTCTTGGACAAGAGAAGTCTTGGACAAGATGAGGCCGGGACAAGATGAGGTAGAGGACCAGAGGAGGTAGAGGACCAGAGGACAAGATGAGGTAGAGGACCAGATGAGGCAGAGGACTAGATGGGTAGAGGACCAGATGAGGTAGAAGACCAGATGAGGTAGAGGACCAGATGAGGTAGAGGGCCAGATGAGGTAGAGGACCTGATGAGGTAGACAAGAAGAGGTGTACCAGACTACTACTTGTTGGTCCCGGTACAAGACTGAGGAATACGTGTATGAGGTGGGGGGGGGAATACACGTATACCAATTTTTTTCTATCTTAAAACTGACTGAGTCCCCTTTACTCAGAGTGGTAAAGAACTAGGAGCTGATAATATACCTACTGACTACACTTGGTGCGGGTCAGTTGGCTAACTATCAGTTCAAGTTCAGTGCGGAAATGTTTGAGCCCTGAAAGTTTAAAGTCTTGTTTAGTTTGCTTTCTGAAAAACTTGTTTTACTCAAATCTGAAGAGTGTTTAGTAGGGCAGTGCTCTTTTGAAGATCAGCCTGATTGATTCAGGCCTGATAAACTTGAATGCAATGAATGAACAAGTAATATAGCAAGTATGCACAATATCAAAGCAGTAAGAACACACGGAGTTTAACGTGGTTCAGAGTCTCAAGCTCCTACGTCCACGACCTGACTTAACAGGAAATCCACTCAAGGGATTCTTGTTTTTAACGTGCCAAGGTGCACCAAGACCAGCTATCCTCACTGATCTATACAACTCCACTTACTAACACTCTAACTGACTTACTCCCAACAAGCCTAACTTAGGGTTTTGGTTTCAGTTTGGATTCCAACTAGGTTGAGATTATCCTTACAAGGCAAAGCTATGCTAAGGATTGGATAATCTTTCTAAGCTTAAGATAATTCTAATTAGCTCTTGGAATACAGAATAACTCTCAATTGCTGAGAAACACTTGGGAAATTTAGAAGGTTTCGAGTGCTTCTCTTAATGGTTGAATGCTTTTGAATGCTCGAGAGTTTGAGTAATTTCTGGCTTGGAAATTTCCCGTAACCTTGAATGAGTTCAAGGCCTTCTGTATTTATAGGTGATTTGAATAACTATCCGTTGGAGAGATAGCCTTCTAGTCATCTATGTAGAGTGGCTTCAAACGGACATATCTTCATGCAGCAGCCGTCCTTGCATGGATTTGGTATTTGCATTAAATGCCCATTAAATGCTTGCCCGTTGAATATGCAGTCTGAATTCAGTCTTCATGTCAGGTTCCGTACGTGCGTGTCCTTCTCGGATTGGTCCACGTCATCAGGTTGGTGAGAATGTCAGAACTTATTCCTGAGCTTCAGGCTTGTCTTATTAAGTTCATTTTGTCTTGAGCTCACCAGTCTTGTCCTGACGCTGAAATTCCTTTTGCATTGCTTGGCTCTACTCCAAGTCTTCCCATTAACTCAGTGACATCCTGTTCCCTTTAGGACTGAGTTTAGTAATGACCTCAGGGTCATACTCTTCATCACTGACACTTACTCAGCCAGCTTAGAAGACTGCCATAAGTTCAGGATGGTGCTCTTCGTCTTCAGGCTCTGAGTCTTGATTGTCTCCAGTGAGTTCTCCTCTCACTGAGTACCTGTGAAGTGTAAAATGGCTAAGTACTAATCCTAACCAAGACTAGCCTGACAAAGACAGATTAAGGCAATCATCTTTTCAGGGGCTTTGGGATCTTAATCAAAACTGACAATGTCCCAACAATTTCCCCCTTTTTGATGATGCCAAAACACTGAAAAGATCCTCAAAACACTCAGAGGAAACAAGATAAACCTATCTATAAGATAAGACAGTGTTAGAGCAATTCTTGATAAAGTACAATATTTAAAACAACAGCCAAAAAGACAATGAGTTTTTGTCTGTGGGCAAAAGTAATAGATTTCATTGATTGATGTGGAAATGATTACAATGAATCTAATCTATTACAAAGAAGCCTGTGAACACCTAGACTAATCTCATTTCAGGCTTGAGTCCATATCCTGCATAAACTCTTGCCTTCAGCTCGTCAAGTCTTCCAGGTTGATTCACGTACCCTTCAGCTTTGGCTATCTTCAAGACTTCCATCATAATGGCCTTTGTATCATGCTTTTGAGTTCCCGGAACCAAGGGAGGAGCTCGAATGGTGAACTCAGGAGCCTTCACTTGAACTTGAGCTGCCTCAGCCTCCTCCAAGATTTTCTGGAATAGCTCAGGATGGTTGTCCATCATGTAGTCAGTGAAGTGGGCATTGATATCGTCAGTGTCGCCCCACTTCTTCACAATAAACCACAATCTAACAAATTCATCCCTTGCATCAGTCCAAAACTCCTTCAATGTCTCTGAGACGAACTCATCAACAAAAGCTTCCCTTGCTCCTGATTCTGGCCTTCTGATTTGAAGAATTGTTGATTTCCTAACTGTTGGCTTCTTCCTGTACTTCCTTGGCTCAGGCTTCGCCTTCTTCCTCCTTAGCAAGCTGATCACTGCATCATCTAGTTCACGTTGTTGAAGCTCAGTGATATCCGTCAGCTTCTCAACCTTCTTCTCTAAGATGCGCATCTTCTCCTTCTGAGCAATTTCAGCTCTGTGCATAGCCTCAGATTTTTCAGATTGATCTCCCCACGCTTCAGCACATAGCTCCGCAACCAACTCACCTGAGTAAGTGATGGGATTCTTCCTTGAGCTCATGGGAGACGATCTCTGAACTGGCTCAGGTTGTTGCTTGGAAGGTTCATTAGCCTTTGCCTTTGTTGCCTCCTCCCTCAGCTTGGCAACCATTTCTCTTCCTTCCTTTTCCACCACCACTAGCCTAGCTGACTTCCTCACCCTTAAGATGTTCCCTTCAGGATTGGCTTCAGGGTCAGCTAGAACGGTCTCACCTTGATTGACTGCCTCCGATGCCTCAGGGCGGGATCTTTTCTTCTTCTTTACCCCCTTTTTGGCATCATCATTGGCCTCGGATGGGAATGCGTCAGATCCGCTGTTGATTACGAAGGAGGCTAGAGAATGGACATCGTTAATTCCCTCCTTCAATAATTCAACTCCCATCGAAATTCCAGTGCCTGCGTACGAAACCGAACTGATAGCAGCATTGACTTTCTTCTCAAAGACCTCCATAGAGAGTTGGAGACTTTGTTCAGCCTTGGTGATCCTTTCCTCCACCTTCAAGGACTCACTGCTGACTCTGCTGGCCTCAGTTAGTATCTTTGCAGACTCGTCAGTGGCCTTTGCCAAAATGTCTGCCACTGACTGAGAGGTGCGATCCATCCTCCCTGACTCCAGCTCCAGTTTGGACACTGAGTCCTTCAGGGCCTGAGTGACAATAGCTCCAGTCTGAACTGCAAGCCTGTCCACTGCCTGATTCATCTTCTCGTCCCTGATCGCATCCCTCTCTTCAAGCTTCTTGAGAGTGTTCCTAAGCATCTTCTTGGTGCGCTTCCTCTCATTCCTCACTGACTTGGCCATGTCAGTCATCGTTTTCTTTAACAAAATCAGCTCCATGTTAGCAAGGGTGTTGTAAGCTGACTTTGTCCACCTGATATGCTTTGCCAGGGCCTTGGAGTCTTTTTCCTTCTCAGCTCGTAGCCTCATTACCTCCTCCTGAAGTTCAGCTAGATTTTCTGAGGTTTTCTCCACTATGCTGGTGAATTCAGCACGTCCGACCCCGGTTATGATCACATCCTCATCATCAACGACCGCCTCAGTGATTGGCTGCTTTCCCTTGTCAGCCCCTGCAGCTTCAGTCCCTTCTTCAAGGTGCACTGAAGGCAGTTGTGAAGTAGTCATAGCCGCCTCCGTAGGCTCAGCTAAGCTAACTTGAACCTTGGGAGCAAGTCCCTCGGAACTGAGAGTCTCCTTGAATGCCTCAACATCTTCCTCTCTTGTCTCAGGGCAGGGAATCCCTTCATCGACAGATGTCTCATCGGCAACTGAGATGTTCACAACATCCTCAGTCACTGGTCCACCCTTGGCACCAGTGTTCTTATCACCTTCCCCCTGAGCCTGAGGCTCAGAGTTCATCTCACCAATTTCCTGTGCAGTCTCCTCCACTGCCTTCTCCAGGTCTCCACCCTGAGCTCCTTCATCATCCTCATCCTCCTTCTCGTCACCTGACAGGATGTCAGCCTTGCTCTTGGACATCAATTCAGCCACTAACTGCTTCAGGTTATCGAAGTTCAGAAGTTGAAGCCAGCTAGTCAGTCCAAAGAAGGAGCAAATCTTGGCCTCTTCAGTCTCCCAATGCTCCCAGCCACGAGCATCCACCAGCATATGTTGCTCCTGCATGTTTGATTGTTTGAAGTCCAACCAAACCTTGAGCTCAATCACATACGCCAGCAGCTCAGTGTACTTGTATAGCCCAGGCCAGCACTTCCCTGCCCATTCTGTGGCGTTCCCCCTGAGAGTGTTCTCCAGTATCCCTCCTGCCATGTGTTCATCCAGTTCCTCCTCCTCCAATTCAAGGAATTCATCCTCTTCAGTTGGAATGGATTTGGGGCAGTCCTTGGGATTGGGGTATGAGGGAAAGTCTGAGGGGTTTGGAATATTTGGCTCGGCTGACTGGTCAGGCTCATTTAAGTGTGAAGTTGCAGGCGCTGACTCAGTAGGATGACTTGGCTCTGAGGTTTGGGGTAGTTGGGGAGTCTGAGGTGTAGGGTTAGGGATGGAAGGTGTTTGGGTTTCATCGTCAGTTCCCTCAGCCTCAGACCCGGCCTTCTTGGGATCAAACTCAGTCCCTGACTTCGTGCTCTTCCCTGCTAGCACGACCCTTACCTTCTTCCTCTTCTCAGCCATCTCCTCCTCAGGCTGCTCCACCTCCTCAGCAGCAACCTCCTCACCATCCTTACTCCTCTCAAGGAGGTCATCTACTCGTTTAATGAGATTGGTTGCCACCGTCTTGGCCTTACCAGCTGGCTTTTTGGCCTGACCCTTTGCTTTTGCATTGGGATCAGTCAGCCCTAGCACTGAATAAGTATCACTCAGTGAGGAAAACATTACCTTCTTCGAGAAGAGACTATCCTCGAAGTCGAAGGTATACCCATGGCAAGCATGAGCAATCAGGATGGACATCCTTGTGCCGAAAGGCAAGATGGCACTGACGGAAATGTGCTTCTTTTCCTCATCTCGCGTAAGTTTGTCCAATCCTGCCTGATGGAGTTGATCGAGGAAGAGCTGCTCCCAGTTCGCTTCTACTCCATCAACGATAGCTCCCATGAGTCTCAGCTTGGGCAGACTCAATTGCTCGTGAGAGCCAGTTGCGCCCATCACCATCTTAGATACCAAGTCCACCAGAGCTCTATACTCAGGCTTTAACGTACTCTTGTTCTGTCGAGCCCTGAACTCCGATGACCCTGACTTGGTCCATTTCCCAAGAAACTCTCCCTCTGAGTTCTCCTTGTAGGTTCTTGGGTTGATGCCTGAGAAAGGCAGCTTGAAGACTTCCCTCACCGCCTGCCTGAAGTTGATAGTGACCACCTCTGTGTTGTAAAGAGGTTCGCCGTCGCCGTCCTTCTCTCCCGTCGGCTTCAGCGCAGTCACCTTTGTGAAAACTTCTCCCTTCCACAAGAACATATTCAAATATGCTTCCACAACTGTTCTTGGGAGCACGGAAATGGGTCGGGTGGTGAAGTATGTTTCCAACCCGGCATCGGAAATCCATTTAAATACGGGTTTGATTTCCTCAACCGTAAGACAGATACCTTCCATGGAGATGACTTGCTCCATGTGTACCAGTTTCTTCTCGACAACGTCGACGATCGTGTCGGTTGTCCAGTTGGAATCTAGGAATGCCATTGTTTTGAGAGGAAGAGATTTTTCGAAAGAGTTTAACTGTGTTTGAGCAAGAGAAAACTCAGTGTGCAGATTTTGCGTTGTGTTTGCGTAAAAACCTCAAATGGCACTCTTGATTGATAAGACTAAGTCAGTTACTCAAACGTGGGGTTGAGATTGATCCCTGAATTCGAAAGGTTTTGAAATGAGGGGCCAGGATTAATCTCAGCTTCAATTAAACCCCATGTCAGTCATATTCCGTATAAAACGGACACGTATATGAAAAGTAACTGGCATTAAATGCTCCGTGCGCGTGGGTTTTAAATATGAAAATGCGCGCTTTTAATGAAAATGGAATGCATTTAATAAAGATTTTCAGGACGAAGGACTCAGGGAGACGCTTGAAATTCACAAGGGTCAGGTTAGAACTCATACCTGTCAGGGAGACATTGTAGCACCCTGATACCTCGCTAAGTCGAGTCTGGCCTGAGTTCCCCCTAGAACCCTACGCTGACTGCTCTCCCGGATCTAAGAGTCCTAACTCCACTGACAGTTCCATAAACCTTGCTTCAGCCAAAGGCTTAGTCAAGATGTCAGCTCTTTGCCTGTCAGTGTGAATCTTCTCCAACCTAATGTTCTTCTTTTCCATGTGATCTCGAATGAAGTGATGCCTAATGTCCACATGCTTGCACCTTGTGTGAAGCACTGGGTTCTGAGTAATTGCTATAGCACTATTGTTGTCACAATAGATTGGAACCTCATTAGCAAATACTTGGTGGTCCCTCAACTATTGCCTCAACCATAAAATCTGAGCACAACAACTACCTGCAGCCATATACTCAGCCTCAGTTGTGGATGTAGCCACTGAATTCTGCTTCTTACTAAACCACGAGATCAACTTACTTCCCAAAAACTGACATGTCCCTGAGGTTGATTTCCTATCAATCCTACAACCTCCATAATCTGAATCTGAATAACCTGTCAGTTCTAAGTTGTCATCTGAAGGATAGCATAGTCCCATATTGACTGTCCTTTTCAAATACTTAAGTATCCTCTTAGCAGCCTCCAAATGACTTCTCTTGGGATCAGACTGATACCTAGCACACACACTAACTGCAAACGTAATGTCAGGCCTACTTGCAGTCAGGTACAATAAAGAACCTATCAGCCCACGATACTCAGTCTGATTTACTGAAGTCCCTTCAGTGTCAGGATCCATCTTCCAATTTGTGTTCATAGGGATCCTTGCTGGATTGTTGTTCTGAACACCAAACTTATGAATCAAGTCTCTTGTATACTTGGCCTGATTAATGAATATACCTTGATCAGTCTGTTTGACCTGCAATCCTAAGAAGAAGTTCATCTCTCCCATCATAGACATCTCAAATTTACCAGTCATCAACTTAGAGAATTTCTCACAGAGCTGATGATTTGGTGATCCAAATATTATGTCATCCACATAAATCTGGACCAGGAGAATGTCATCACCTTCAGTGATCCTGAACAAGGTTCTATCCACAGTTCCTTTCTTGAACCCATGGTCTATCAGGAATTGAGAGAGGGTATCATACCAAGCTCTTGGTGCTTGCTTAAGTCCATAGAGTGCTTTCTTCAAATGGTATACTCTATCTCCAACCTCAAACCCGGGAGGTTGTTCAACATATACCTCTTCATTGAGTACACCATTCAGAAAGGCACTCTTGACATCCATTTGATACACCTTGAACTTCTTGTATGTTGCATATGCAAGGAACAACCTGATAGCTTCCAACCTAGCCACTGGAGCAAAAGTCTCATCATAGTCTATTCCTTCAGACTGACAATACCCTTTTACAACCAGTCTAGCCTTGTTCCTTACCACAACACCATTCTCATCCTTCTTGTTCTTAAAGACCCACTTGGTACCAATCACACCTTGATGCCTAGGTCTATCCACCAGTTCCCAAACCTGATTCCTTGTGAACTGATTCAACTCCTCTTGCATGGCAATGATCCAGTTCGAGTCAGTGAGAGCTTCTTCAATGTTCTGAGGCTCTTGCTCAGAGAGAAAGCAACAGAACAATGCACTCTCACCATGGAACCGTCTGGTCCTGACTCCCTCGGTTGGATCACCAATGATTTGATCATTGGGATGATCTTCTAACCAAGTTCTCTTGCCAGGAGTTGTTCCTGAAGTACCTGCAATGTTAGTGTCTACAGGTTCATAAAATTCAGGAAATTGAACAGAAGGGGATGATCCTGAGTCTATGCCAAAGGGATTAATAAGTTCAATGTCAGGAACATTGATTCCCCCTTGATGAGGTGACTCAGGAACCGTCTTAGCTGCAACAGCATCTTCATAGACGGTGCTTACCTCAGGTTGAGCCTGTTCCTCGGTCTGAGGCTCAACAATCCCTGATGTGCTGGGCTTAGGAGTGGCACCTGATTCATCATCCTGATCGTCATCATCATCCCATCTCGGAATTGGCAGAGTCTTGATCTTGGGATCAGGTTGATTCTTCAAGCTCAGCCTTGTCACACTCCTTGTGACCTCCTCAGTGTCAGGATTCAACACTTTTGCCCTAGACTCATTAGCAGATTCATCAAAGACAACATGTGGTAATTCTTCCACAACAAGGGTCCTGCAATTGTAAACCCTGAAGGCTTTACTAACTTCAGAATATCCTAAGAATATTCCTTCATCAGATTTGCTATCAAAGGCTTTCAACTGGGTCTTCCCATTGTTGAGGATGAAGCACTTACAACCAAATACATGAAAATAAGAAATATGAGGTTTCCTTTTGTTCCATGTCTCATATGGGGTCTGTGCATGTTGCTTGTTCAGCATGGATCTGTTCTGAGTGTAGCATGCAGTGTTGATTGCCTCAGCCCAAAATTTCTTGGGCAATCCTGACTCAGCCAGCATGGTCCTTGCAGCCTCCTTCAGTGTCCTGTTCCTTCTTTCAGCGACACCATTCTGTTGTGGGGTTCTAGCTGCAGAAGTCTCATGAGCTATACCAAGTTCATTACAGAAGTCAGAAATATATGAATTTAAGAATTCAGTGCCCTTGTCAGATCTGATCTTAGTAATGGACTGATTCTTCTCATTGCTGAGTCTCCTGAGCAACTCTGGAAGCTTCACCTGTGTTTCCTTCTTACTTAACAAGAAAATAACCCAAGTATATCTAGAATAATCATCAATAACCACAAGGGTATACTTTCTACCATTCATACTCACAGGTGTTATGGGACCAAACAAATCCATGTGCAAGAGCTGAAGTATCCTGTCAGTGGAATAAGAGGCTTTCTCTTTGAATGACGCTCTGACCTGCTTCCCTTCCTGACAAGCTTTGCACACGTGATCTTTGCTAAAAACTTCATTAGGTAGACCATCAACAAGTGACTGTCTAGAAATTTTGTTAAGAATCTTGAAGTTCAGGTGGCTTAATCTCTTATGCCATAACCAACTGAGCTCTAGAGAGCTTTTAGCAACAAAACAGGTATTAGGAATAGTGCTGCTCCAATCAGCAAGATAAACGTTACCTTTCCTTATACCTGATAGAAGCACCTGTGTTGATTTGTCCTTGACTGAACATGTATTCGATGAGAACTCAACACTGAACCCTTTGTCACAGAATTGACTTACTGACAGCATGTTGTGCTTCAGTCCTTCCACAAAGGACACATTTTCCACTCTGACTGTACCTATAATTAGAACACCAAAACCTTTAGTAACACCTTTTGAGTTATCACCAAAGGTTACCTGTGGACCATCTTTAGCTTGATACTCTTGGAGAAGACTCTTCATTCCAGTCATGTGCCTTGAGCAACCACTGTCTAGGTACCAAACAGCTTTGATTGAGTCTCCTCTCCTCTTGTTGTGATCCACAGCCGCCTGCGACCAAATCAGGCTTTAGGTACCCATTGGGTGTTGGGTCCTATTGTGTCAGCTGTACCCTTCGGGATCCAGACTTGCTTCACAACCCTGATTGCCTCAGAGTGGTAAATCTGTCTCCCTGAAACATCGACATACACAACTTTCTTCTTCTTTGCCTTAGAGGAAGATGGTGTATGAGTGTTAGACTTAGGCTTCGCAGGAGCCTGAGTGGGTGCCTTTTGGGCTGGCTTCCTGTTCTTCCTAGGTCTGGGTGCAGCAGGTCTTGGGCCTTGTTCTTGATAAGGACCCTGATTCCTATTTCCCCTAGGCAAGTGAGGAAATGGAAAACAGTTAAAGGCCTCAGGATGCCAAAACCACGGGGGTGTCATCATATTTGGCCTTCCCTGTTGGTATTGCCAAGCATGATGGTACCCTCGCTGACCAGTCTGAGGGCTCTTGGCCTGAGTCTTCCTCTGCTTTCGCTGAGGTTTTCCCTGACCTGAGCTCTCAGGGGCTTCCGTAGGTTGCTTTGCCTTTCCCTTAGGTTTTGGCTTAGCTACCTTAGGAGCAACCCTGACTGTGTCAACGGTTTCCTTGCCCTTATCAGTTTGATGGGCCTGGAGCACAACCTTAGGTGCACTCTGGCCTGTCTGAACAAATACCCTCTCAGTGTTGCTCCCTGAAGCAACATGAGACTGACCTTGTGAGGATTTCTCAGGAACATATCCAAGTCCCTTTTTCTTGTTCCCAAGTATCTGGCTGCTATTTATTTCCTCTCTAGCCACTGAGGATTTATTCATTGCTGCAACCTTTTTCTCGAGAGAGTCCTCACTCTTTTTCAGGATTTCATGTCTGGTAAAGAGGTCATCAAACTTACTCTTAAGTACTTTCAGTTCTTCCTTCCTGACCAGCTCTTCCTCAGCCAGTTCCTTCAGAATCTTCTCTCTTGGAAGACGCTCAGCATTGATTAAATCAATCTCCTGAGTTAGTCTCACAATTTGAGCTGATTCTTTAAGATCAGACTGAGTAAGTTGTTCATTCAGGTTTTGAACTTCAGTACTCAATTTCTTGTTCTCCTCTACCAAGAAGACATTAGTTTCCTGCAGTCTGGCGAAATCAACCATCAATTGATCAAGACAGATCTGAAGGTTCATTTCTCTAACTGACTCTGAGCTAAGCTCAGGATTTTGACCAGTGTAAGAAGCACAAACAGAATTTGATGTTACCTCAGGCTCATCCCTAGCAATCAGACAGACATCATCGTACTCGTCATCTGAGAAGAGTTCAGGTGACCTTTCAGCAGGACCGTCAGAATCTGTTGCATCTTCAGCGACCATCGCTCTCCGATCGGCAGATCTTAGATCCCTAGTGGCTCTCCTTTCCTCTCTCTCCCTTGCACTCAGCTCCGGGCAGTCGTACTGATAGTGACCAATCTTGTTACAGTTGTAACATGCTACCTGCTCACTTACTCTTTCTCTTCTTGGTTCAGGGTTCCTCCTTGAGTCAGGTTCCCTGGTTCTTGGTGAGCTTTCAGTCTTGGTTGGATATCTATCATCGCGAGTACGTCTCTGTTCGTCTCTTCTTTCAGGTTTTGGTTCAGAATATCTCCTTTCATCACCATGTTCTCTCCTCTGGTCAGTGTTCCTTCGCTCCTCATATCTCCTGGAGCTTTGGTGGGTTCCTTCAGGTTTCCTGTCACGTGAGTCCTGATAAAACTTTTTATAACGACCAAACCTGGAATTGAGCTTGTCGAATCGTCTGGCCATCAGGCTGTACTCCTCAGCGAGTTCTTCCCTGCTCATCTCCATCAGTGACTTTGAAGAAGAATTTGATGAGGGCTCAACAGGTTCAGACCTGGCCTTGAACGCCACACTTTTCTCATGAGTTTTCTCCTTCACTTCCTCTTCTGACTGTACTTTCTTCTTTCTTTTGTTAAGGTCGAATTCAAGCGCTTTGAGCTCTGAAAAAAGTAAAGCAGAAGTTATGTTACTCATATCCTGAGTGTTCTTAAGCATAATTACACTGTTGTCCCATCTCTCAGGAAGGGCATTCAGGATCTTTGAAGCAACATCTCTCCTTGGGACATCCTTGTCCAGCATCACCAACTCATTCATCAACTTGATGAATCTAGACTCTATTTGATCTATGCTCTCGTCAGGCAGCATCTCGAACGCCTCGAATTTCTGAATGGCAATGTTTCTCTTGTTCTCCTTGATCTTTTCAGATCCCTCACACATCCTTGTCAGCTCATCCCAGACCTCATTTGCCGTCTTTAAGTTCATCAGCCTGGCTGACTCCTCGAAAGGCACCGTGTGCAAGATGATGTTTCTGGCGACGTTGTCAAGTCCCACCATCTTGATTTCATCGTTGGTCATGTCTTTCCTTTCTTTAGGAACCTGCACGCCAATCGCAAGATCCTCATATCCCAGTCCTCTGACGTTAGGAATAGTGATCTTGATCGGTCCCTCCCTGAGTACACGCGGCATTTGGTCATGGATGGCATCTAGATGTGCTTCTAATCTAAACTTCCAATAGACAAAGTTAGACACAGAGAATTCAGGTAACGAAGCTTCAAGTCTCCTCGAAGTCATGATGATGCAAGTTTTATGAAAAGCAAACTCAGATCTGTTCAGTGACCACCAACAGTTTCTCCTCTGAAATTATTAGTATTCAAAGTCAGTGGTCTTTCGAACCACTGCTCTGATACCACTTGTTGGTCCCGGTACAAGACTGAGGAATACGTGTATGGGGGGGGGAATACACGTATACCAATTTTTTTCTATCTTAAAACTGACTGAGTCCCCTTTACTCAGAGTGGTAAAGAACTAGGAGCTGATAATATACCTACTGACTACACTTGGTGCGGGTCAGTTGGCTAACTATCAGTTCAAGTTCAGTGCGGAAATGTTTGAGCCCTGAAAGTTTAAAGTCTTGTTTAGTTTGCTTTCTGAAAAACTTGTTTTACTCAAATCTGAAGAGTGTTTAGTAGGGCAGTGCTCTTTTGAAGATCAGCCTGATTGATTCAGGCCTGATAAACTTGAATACAATGAATGAACAAGTAATATAGCAAGTATGCACAATATCAAAGCAGTAAGAACACACGGAGTTTAACGTGGTTCAGAGTCTCAAGCTCCTACGTCCACGACCTGACTTAACAGGAAATCCACTCAAGGGATTCTTGTTTTTAACGTGCCAAGGTGCACCAAGACCAGCTATCCTCACTGATATATACAACTCCACTTACTAACACTCTAACTGACTTACTCCCAACAAGCCTAACTTAGGGTTTTGGTTTCAGTTTGGATTCCAACTAGGTTGAGATTATCCTTACAAGGCAAAGCTATGCTAAGGATTGGATAATCTTTCTAAGCTTAAGATAATTCTAATTAGCTCTTGGAATACAGAATAACTCTCAATTGCTGAGAAACACTTGGGAAATTTAGAAGGTTTCGAGTGCTTCTCTTAATGGTTGAATGCTTTTGAATGCTCGAGAGTTTGAGTAATTTCTGGCTTGGAAATTTCCCGTAACCTTGAATGAGTTCAAGGGCTTCTGTATTTATAGGTGATTTGAATAACTATCCGTTGGAGAGATAGCCTTCTAGTCATCTATGTAGAGTGGCTTCAAACGGACATATCTTCATGCAGCAGCCGTCCTTGCATGGATTTGGTATTTGCATTAAATGCCCATTAAATGCTTGCCCGTTGAATATGCAGTCTGAATTCAGTCTTCATGTCAGGTTCCGTACGTGCGTGTCCTTCTCGGATTGGTCCACGTCATCAGGTTGGTGAGAATGTCAGAACTTATTCCTGAGCTTCAGGCTTGTCTTATTAAGTTCATTTTGTCTTGAGCTCACCAGTCTTGTCCTGACGCTGAAATTCCTTTTGCATTGCTTGGCTCTACTCCAAGTCTTCCCATTAACTCAGTGACATCCTGTTCCCTTTAAGACTGAGTTTAGTAATGACCTCAGGGTCATACTCTTCATCACTGACACTTACTCAGCCAACTTAGAAGACTGCCATAAGTTCAGGATGGTGCTCTTCATCTTCAGGCTCTGAGTATTGATTGTCTCCAGTGAGTTCTCCTCTCACTGAGTACCTGTGAAGTGTAAAATGGCTAAGTACTAATCCTAACCAAGACTAGCCTGACAAAGACAGATTAAGGCAATCATCTTTTCAGGGGCTTTGGGATCTTAATCAAAACTGACAATGTCCCAACACTACTCTACCAGACTACTCTACAATATGAGCTCTACCAGATAAGCTCTACCAGACTACTTTACCAGATGAGCTCTACTAGACTACTCTACCAAGAAGATCTTGTGATCCAAAGATAAGAAGAATCAAGAAAGGAAAGTCAACTGATATCAAGTAAGATTGGTTGTAAATCAAAGAAGAATCAATCAAATAAGGAGTCAACCAATCAACCATATAATCAATCAAGATGATTGATTATATTCCTTAATTTATTGATGTTTAAATATCTAGCTTCCAACGGCTAGTTATTTGACTCCTATAAATAGGAGTGCATGGTGATGAGTTCAATACAAGAAAGACGGGCAAGAGAGCATAAAAGTTAGAGTAATACACGAACACACCATACACTCATCTTGTTCATACAAGTATTATATCTACTCTTTTAGGAGTTCTAGTTGGAATATTACTCAACATATTCACTACATTGAATGGTTGTTGTAAGTTGTATGAAGGAGCTGGTACTTCCCAATTCCAGTGAGTAAGTAAGTTGGTTTGTGAGTGAGACCCCTTTGGTGAAAGGGAGAGTGGACGTAGGATCGTTATATCCGAACCACTATAAAAATTCTTGTGTCTCTTTTATTTACTATTTTTATTTATAATTTCTGCATAATTAATTTTAGCACTTTAAAATGGATTTTTCTTAAAATTAAGAATAAAACGCTTTCCGTAAATAATATTTTTGGGACCAACAATTTTCTTACCAACAAAGACAACTTTTGGTATGAACATATTGTTGTTTTTAGCAACCCAGAGATTCAAACCAGACCAGAGTTGAGGCATATCAAGGAGGCCCTGGATATGGTCAAGGATGCCGGTTTAGAAAAGTTCTTGTCTATTCACCCTGAAAACTGCTTTGATAGACAAGTACTTGAATTCTTCTTCAGTGTTGCCAACATTGATACCAAGATTAGGTCCTGTTTGTTCTTGAAGAGAAAGAAGAAAGTGATGAGGGATGATATATAAATTATCAAGCACCAGAAAGTGAGGAAGGAAATCAAACTGGAGGGTGATGATCTCAAAGAACTCTTTGGACTTCCATCTGAAGGCCCAAATCCAGATACTTGTATTGCGGATAAGGAGGAGGACTGGGTCTACACGATAATGCAAAAGAAGATGAAGTATAGTCCCACAATGAACAGAAATGTACTCCTTCCTGTATACAATGTTCTTTGTGAGATTGTTGGGAAATGCATCTTGGCAAATCAAGGAATCTCAGAGCAAGTGAGCAAACCTAAGTTAAGATTGATGAAGGCCATTATTGAAAGCAAGGAGAAAAGCTTCAATTGGCAATTGTTCTTTCTAAGAGCGTTGAACAAAGAACACTTGAAATTCCAGCCCGAGAAGACTCCTCAGTTGGCAAGTAAGTTGTGTTTTGCCACAAAGATCTCCTACCTAATTGAAAATGTTGATGTGGGAGTGGACTGGAAAAAGGATAGAAAGTGGAGCAATTTGAAAGCTCTTTTCAAATCTGGGAAAGCTCTAGAAGGAAGGAAGTTGAGCATGGAGGAAGATAGTCCAGAAATAGCAGAAGAGGCGGAGGAAGCAAACCCTGCTGTGTAGAAAAAGACAAAGCTGAAGAGGAAGCTGATAAAGCTGAGTGATAAGATGGCCTTACACAAGGAGGAGGAGGCAGAGAAGACCTCAAAGAAGGAGAAGAAGAGGTCATCTGAGGCTATTAAGTGAGGTGCCTCAAAGAAAGCCAGAACATCAAACTCTACTGATGAGTCATCTTTAGGTGATCCTGATTCCTCTCCGAATATTGTATCTACTGAATCTGACTCAGATGCCCCTGCCCCCACCCCCATCAAACCCAAAACCAAACCACGTACCCCTGTTAAAACCAAGAGAATATCCAAGATCTCAACAACCCCCACTGAAGGCTCTCAACAGCCTGAAAGTGGTTCCCCAAAAGACACCCTATCTGAGGCATATATTGAGGCAACCTCAAACCCATCTGAAACAATCTCTTCAACCCCCACTGAACAAAACTTAATCCCTTCTGAAACCCAAACCTCATCTGAGCCCAACCCCCCTGAAACCCAAGTTTCCCAACTAGAAATTATTCCTGAAGAACCCTCAGACATCAGATCCCCTACCCCTTCCCTTCCATCTCATGATGAAGAAGAGTACTCCTTCCTGGATACTCTTAAGGATGAAGTGGCTTACTCGCAGGAATCCAAATATCCAGAGCTAGATGGGTACCCTGCTCTGAAGGCCATGTTTTTTAGAGTAAGGCTGCTTGTTCAGCTGAAGGATCGGAGATTGGCTAAGATCCTCATGGCGATAGGTGGAGGTAAAGCGGAGGAGTGGAAGAAGGAGGAGAAGGAAGTCCTAGACTTCGCTGGAATGACCAAAACCAGGCTACTCTGCGACGATAAGATTTTTCAGAGCCTAGTGATGGACAAGATAGCCGAAGTGGAGAAGACAGCGGAGGTTGAGAAGGCACCTTAGACAGAGAAGGTAGTTGGAGAAGAGAAGGAGAAGCCAGAGGAGGTGGAGAAAGTGGAAGAAGGAGAGAAAGAAAAAGAAGGAGAAAGGGAGGAAGGTACTTCACCACAGCCAGGTGGTGGTGAAGTAGCCAAGGATGTATCCCCGGTAAAGGATACTGAGGCTCAAAATTTGCCAAAGGGAAGCTCAGTAGAGGAGTCTACTGAAGCTCCCCCACAACAGCCCTCAGTGGTGAATAGGGAGTCAGCTGAGGTGACTGGACAAGAAGGAGTTGAAAAAGAAAAAGAAAAAGAAAAGGAGGTTGAGATAATCAAAGTAGTGAGTGGAGAGATTCAAGCAATCGTTCCTGTAAAGGGCGAATTGGCTTAAAAGAATAAAGTTGAAAATGAAAGTGAGAGAGAAAGTGAGAAGAGAGAGGAGGAGGGAGTTCAAATGGAGGTAGATGGAAATGCTGGTTTAGGTGGGGAGAATGAGGGGGAAGGTACTAACATTCTATCTGTTGCAGGTGTTCCTTCATATGAGATACCCCAAGTTCAAATTCACTTAAGTCCTTTGAGAGATGCAGTTCACAGACTTGAAGAAGAAAAGCTTCCATCCTTCCAAGCTCAACTGAGAGATGTCCAGGAGATTGTCTAGGAGGAAGTTGATGAAATGGTCATTCTCTCAGACCATATTGATGAGCTCATGGAGTCTACCACCACTTCCCTCAAGAATCTAACCCTCAAGATTGAAGACTCTCAACAAATGGTCCTTGATGTTGTTGAAGGCCAGAGTGTGCTGGTGATTGAGGCTCTGAAGAAGATGGAAAATAAGGAGGAGGAGGCCAGGACACAATTTCTCAAAGAGTCAGTGGATAACGTCTCCATTAACCTAAAGTCCTCTATGGAGGATTTCTCAGCGGACCTGATAGGGAAGGTTGAAGGGTTATGGGACAAGAAGCTGACAGAATTTGAGGCCAAACATGAAGATCTGGAAGCTAAGCTGAAGGATGTAATAAAGAAAGTTGTCGAGGACTTCCCAACTCAAGAGAAAACTAATGTCCTCATTGATGAGAAGCTTGCACAATTTGTGAGTTTTGGACAGAATGCTGGTGCAACTTTGGAAAGAATTGAAGAAGAAGTTGATCACTGCTCTACTCAACTCAAGGCCCTTGAACTTTATCAAATGAGTCTTAACATCACTGTTGCTGAGTGCATGATTAATGCCGAAAAGGGGGAAAAGTTAGTGAGCGGAAAGCAGATGAAGCTGGACCCCAACAATCAGAGGGAAATAATTCTTGAAACTTGTGACTTTGCAAAGAGTCAGCAGATTAAGAACACCATGAAGAAAGTGACAAAGGAGGCTCAGAAGACAGCTGCTGAGAAGAGCAAGGGAGTTAGAGGCAAAGAAGTCCAAGAGGTGAGAGACTTAACCAAATTTAAAGAAGCTGCTGAGAAAGAGAAGAAAGAAAGAGCTGCTCAAAAGGGGGAAACAACCAAGAGGAAAGCTGATGATGTTCTCTCAGTTGAGGTGACAAAGAGGACAAGATCTTCAGGGAGGTTGGCTGCAAAGTAAACTGACAACTCAGTTGAGATTCTTCCAATTCTTAATCCTAAACCAATCTCATCTGAAGCCCCCAGGTTTGCACCTACAAAGGTCACTAAGCTCACAGAGCTAATCAAAGAAGCTGGAGGCATGAACGAGAGAGCTCACATGCTATCTGCTCAACAACAAGAAAGAAGAGATAAGGCGGTTGGAAAGATAGAGACCATTGCAGAGCTAGCTGAAAGGGAGAGGAAGGAGGGGCTGACTACCTTTGACAAGATTACTTCCAAGAAATTCAGGAATGGCTATCAAAGGTGGGCTGCTAAGCTGAAGAAGGGTAAGGTTGCACTTGCAAAGGCCAAATTCCCCCATATTGATACTTGGGTTCCCAAGAAGCTTAATGACGCTTGGGAAACTGCCAAGAGGGAATTTGTGTACTCTTATTATGTCAGTGGAGAACTGGGTAAAGAGAATGCTCAGGACTTATTCATTGACTGGCTCTTTGAGTCTTACCCAAAACTCTATCCTGACATTAATGAAGCTTGGAATATCAAATTTCCAGACCTTGCCTTAAAAGCTCCTGAACCTATCATCTACGGGCCTCCAACAGATGTAACTGGTGCAGTTGACAAAGAGCGAATCACTGAGGAATGGGTATCCCTTTGTGAGCATTTGGGACTCAAGGGACATTCAAAGGAAGTGATGGAAAGGAAGAATGAACTGAATATCCGAGTCTTCAAGCAGTATGGACTGGAGCCTTTATTTGAGTCTATTTAAGGTGATTAAGTGTTTTCTGGGGATTTGTTTTTAAGTCCCAGCTGTTTTTGTGTTTTGAACATTTTGTCAGTAGACGTCATGTACTTGTACTTACTCTGTTCTCTGAAGAAATGAAACTCTACTGTTTTTATTGCCCAAGATAATATCTCATTATCATTTAGGCTTATGTACTTGAATGCTTTTACTTATAAAAATTCCTTTAAAATTTATGTCAACTGAATAACCTCATCTAAAAAAGAATATGTAATAAGATAGGTTTTGGCATAATCAAAAATGGGGAAATTATTGGGAAGTTGTATAGACTTAAGTTTTGATTAAGATGCCAAAAGGTTCCTCCTAAGTCTTTTGTAAGTAAAGTACTCAGTAGAGTTAGAGTTTAGATAATCAGTTCAAATGTTAAGGAACTGGAGTATAGTTAGTTATTTCTGGATTGTATTGAAGAATGAAGTCCGCTGAAGACAAAGTCCGCTGAAGACAAACAATCTGAGAAATAGTCTAAGTCTAGAATGTCTTCTAAGTACATTCACACTAAGACTAAAACCATCAGGAGAGGACCAAGGTCCACTGATGTGAACTAACAAAGCTCATTCAATGCTAAACACATTAAAAGTTGTTAGTTAATCTGGTTGGAACAAGGCAAAACGAATTTCAGTGAAGCTTACATTTATTGAAGGAATTAGAAGGTTCTCTCAGAGGAGTTCCACCTTAAATCAAGACAGGATTATGAGCAAGCAGACTGAACGGCCCAATAAGAAGATGACACGTAGGTGTAGTCTACTGACAGCCGACCTGTCACAGACTGACAAGTACCAAATGTCTTTCCCTAGCATTCTACAGAAAGTTGGTGAACATGCATGGTCTTTCAGCCGTTTCTTGATAAGACTTAAAGCTTCAAAAAGAGTCGTTTGAACCAATCAGATACAAGAAGACTTACTTGAGAAGATTCAAACTCCAACGGGAAGATTTTCAAGAAGGTCTATAAATATAGAAGAACGTGCTCATTTCTATGCACGAGAAACTCAACAAGATCAAAGCAATCTCTACATACATAACTTACTACGAAATGTTGGGATATGTTTTAGTCTTGATGATTTTCCAAAAACCACAAGTAATAGGTTTAAAAACAGTCAGGATAGTATCTTTTATTTCAGGTCAGGCTAGGTTAGCTCTCAGTAGAATAGGTTGACAATTGAGAAGAACTCAGTTGAGGGAACCCTCAGTTGAGGGGGAACTTAGCAACACAGCCTGAGGATATTAAGACGACACCAAGAAGAACTAACTGAAGCCATGCTATAACCTGAATCAGAAGAGAAGCCTGAAGGATGTCCCACTGAGTACAAACCTGGCTGATCTAAGCTAAGTCAGATGAACCACTCAGTGAAGAGCATGATTAGGAGGATCAGTGCTGCACCAAGTAGGCCCTGAAGGAGTCAGGCTACTGTGGTCAAGGAAGTTTGTCATTCAGCCTTATGACAAACTTCTTGGAGAGATCTTCAAAGAGTCCCTGAAGGACAACTACACTGAAGACAGTTGTGTCTACTGAAGATCATCAAGTCAGTGGAGGATATGCTAACTGAAGTCAGTGCGCCCTGATCAAGCATACTGAGTCAAAGATCCATTGGAATCAGTCCACGTGGACCAATCAAGTCAAGTCAACGTATCTGATACTGACAAGGCCGCATTCCAAGAAAAGTGGTTGAAACCAATTAATGCTGGATTCAAATGTGATTCCTTCCAACGGTTACATTTGAATCCACATTATAAATACAAGCTCATAGCTGCGTTTTGAAGGGTGTGTTAAGTAAGAAAAATCAACACCTACGAGATGTGAAGGTGTGAGTATTTTAGTGCATTGTATGGGAGTTATAAGGAGGCACGACTCATATCTTGTACACTGACCATTAGGGTTCACATAAATACACAAATGAGTGTTCAGCTTGTAACTCTTAGCTTAGAGAGGTTTTCCCAATCTTAGCTTTAGGCTATAACATTGTAAGGGAAAACCTCACCTAGTTGGAGAAAACCCAAATGAAACCATAACCATTGTCAGGTTGCTGGTAGTAAGTTGTTTTGTGAGGAAGTAAGGAAGTAAGCAAGATCTGGAGTATAGATCTGGGTGCACCTTGGCACGTTAAAAATAAGAATCTCAGTTAGTGGATTTCCTGTTAAATCAGGCCATGGATGTAAGAGCTTGAGTCTCTGAACCACGTTAAACTGAGCGTGTTATTATTTAAATATTTACTAAAGTGTTGTGAAAATCAGCTCACTAAGAGCATTGTTAAAAGAAAACTTTGGTTAAGTATTCAGGTCAGGGAGAATCCTTCTCACTGACCAGTTCAGGCAACACCCTCGAGAGTTCAACATCTCGAGTCACTGTATTACTTAGAGTATGAGTCTCCAAGTCTTCACACTGACTTGGTAGCTCAGCCTTTGAGTAATGCAGTGACTTGAAGTGTAATCTCTCGAGTCACTGCCTTGTTAAGAGACTGGGCCCTCAAGTCATCACACTGACTTGATGTCTCTGACTCTTAGCAATGCAGTGACTTGAGTATTATTCACTCTTGCTGAAATCCCTGAGAAAAAGGTTAAAAAAAATTGCTCCTGAATTCCCATTTTTGCTATTCGAAAACGGGGCCATCAATTGGTATCAGAGCGGGTTGTTCACATGACCACTGATCGAGTTTTGTTATGAAAAAAATGGTCAACCAAACAGATCTTAAATGTTTTAAACTATGGGAATTCCTGCATATTTCAAACTATTATCTGTGTTCTGACATTCAACTTGTATTAGAAAATCATTTGGTTAGAAGTTTTGGAATCATCAAAAAGGGGGAAATTGTTGGGATATGTTTTAGTTTTGATGATTTTCCAAAAACCACATGTAATAGGTTTGAAAGCAGTCAGGATAATATCTTTTATTTCAGGCCAGACTAGGTTAGCTCTCAGTAGAATAGGCTGTCAGTTGAGAAAAACTCAGTTGAGGGAACACTCAGTTGAGGGGGAACTCAGCAAGGGGGACTCAGGAACACAGTCTGAGGATATCAAGATGACACCAAGAAGAACTAAGTGAAGCCATGTTGTAACCTGAATCAGAATAGAAGCCTGAAGGATGTCCCACTGAGTACAAACCTGGTTGATCTAAGCTAAGTCAGGTGAACCACTCAGTGAAGAGCATAATTATGAGGATCAGTGCTGCACCAAGTAGGCCCTGAAGGAGTCAGGCTACTGTGGTCAGGGAAGTTTGTCATTCAGCCTTTGACAAATTTCATGGAGAGATCTTCAAAGAGTCCCTGAAGGACAACTATACTGAAGATAGTTGTGTCTACTGAAGATCTTCAAGTCAGTGGAGGATATGCTAACTGAAGTCAGTGCGTCCTGATCAAGCACACTAAGTCAAAGATCCATTGGAATCAGTTCGCGTGGACCAATCAAGTCAAGTCAACGTATCTGATACTGACAAGGCCGCATTCCAAGATAATTGGTTGAAACCATTTAATGTTGGATTCAAATGTGATTCCTTCCAACGGTTACATTTGAATCCACATTATAAATACAAGCTCATAGCTGCGTTTTGAAGGGTGTGTGAAGTAAGAAAAATCAACACCTACGAGCTGTGAAGGTGTGAGTGTTTTAGTGAATTGTATGGGAGTTATAAGGAGGCACAACTCACATCTTGTACACTGACCATTAGGGTTCACATAAATACACAAATGAGTGTTCAGCTTGTAACTCTTAGCTTAGAGAGGTTTTCCCAATCTTAGCTTTAGGCTAACATATTGTAAGGGAAAACCTCACCTAGTTGGAGAAAACCCAACTGAAACCATAACCATTGTTAGGTTGCTGGTAATAAGTTGTTTTGTGAGGAAGTAAGAAAGTAAGCAAGATCTGGAGTATAGATCTGGGTGCACCTTGGTACGTTAAAAATAAGAATCCCAGTTAATGGATTTCCTGTTAAATCAGGTCGTGGATGTAAGAGCTTGAGTCTTTGAACCACATTAAATTGAGCGTGTTATTGTTTTAAGTATTTACTAAAGTGTTGTGAAAATCTGCTCACTAAAAGCATTGTTAAAAGAAAACTTTGGTTAAGTATTTAGGTCAGGGAGAATCCTTCTCACTGTCCAGTTCAGGAAACACCCTCGAGAGTTCAACATCTCGAGTCACTGTGTTACTTAGAGTATGAGTCTCCAAGTCTTCACACTGACTTGGTAGCTTAGTCTTTGAGTAATGCAGTAACTTGAAGTGTAATCTCTCGAGTCACTACCTTGTTAAGAGACTGAGCCCTCAAGTCATCACACTGGCTTGATGTCTCTGACTCTTAGTAATGCAGTGACTTGAGTATTATTCACTCTTGCTGAACTCCCTGAGGAAAAGGTTAAAAAAAATTTGCTAATGAATTCCCATTTTTGCTATTAAAAAATGGGGCCATCACGAAGCACTCGAAATTATCTTTGTTTCCCAAGTGTTTCACATTTGTAGAGAGCTTACTAAGCCTTCCGTAACCGAGCTTAAAGCTATATCCAAACCTTATAAAGAGATGATCTATCCTAAGCCTTGAGCTAAACTGTAAGGATTATCTCACAACAGTTGGAACCAAACCCTACTCAAAACCCCAACCCAGTGTTAGGTTGAGAGTTAGTGTTAAGTGGTGTTAGTAAGCTGATTATTAATATCAGTCTGAAAGCTGGTTTGTTTTGGGAACTAGGACCTGGAATTATCCTATTGATCAAATATCCTTAGAGAGGATTAATTTGATCATTGCACCTTGACACTATAACACAAGGAATTCCAAGTGAAAGGAATTCTCCTGTTTGATCAGGACAGTAGACGTAGGAGATTTTTCTCTGAACCACTTTATATCTTGTGTACTTACATTCAGTTATTTCCTTAAGTGTGTGTTATTCAAATAAGTTTTATCAAAGCAAAACGAGGTTTTCATAAGGGCTCACTAATCCACATCTGAAAGCTAATTAGATAGTAGTTCAACTGAAAGTCTTGAACTTTCAGTGGAGCTGATATCTCAGTAAGCTTTCGTAAGTAAATCTTAGCAGACTTCAAAGTCCACTGACGATCTACTGTCTTAAGTAACCTGATAAGTTTTAAAGAAAAGTTTGAATTTGTAACCTCAAGTGTATTCTCCCTCCCCCCATACACTTGTTTTACTCGTTTCGGGACCAACTGTTAGGAGAAAAATTTGTTAGTTTTGATGAGTTAAAACAAACCAGAAGTTGTAATAGGACCATCTGGACCTGTTAGCCAGATGAGGATTAGTTAGGACTTAGTCTAGGGGGAACTGCCAGATCAGAAGACCTCACCAGAAGAGTCACCAGAAGACCCCTCCAGAAGACTTCACCAGAGGACTCCACCAGAGGACTTCAGCAGAAGATCAAGACCAGAGGCAGAGAACATTCCCTGACCAGACGAGTTCTGACCAGACGAGTCTGGTGAAACATAAGTTGCTCAGAATCATATCCTGGTTCTTCTGAGTAATCTGTTTCTTAACCGACTCTGGACCAGAGGACGCCGAGGTTGCCTGGTGTCTGGTCCTGCCTTCTCTGGAGAGAATCAGAGTTAGGCAATTGGAAGCATTGATCCGTTGGTGATTTATCAAGTCAAATCAAGATTGGATTGAGAAGATATGAAGACAATCAATCAAGATCTCACCAACCCAATCAATCAATTAGGGAATTGATTGATTGAAGCTTCCATATATAGAGGATCTGATTGGATTAGCCTCCCAACGGCTATATCCCTAATTCCCTCTATATATACTCGAGTGCAGATCTAGAAAAAGCTCTAGAGACTCTACACGCGCACATAGCCATACTAAGCTTTTGATCACTACGCATTTGCACTCACTTTGTTCTTATTTACTCATCTACTCGTAAGGAGTTTACATACTCAACCTGTTCATCTTGTTAGATAAGGTTGGAGTAAGTCTGTCTTTAGATCGGAGTTAGATCTAAAGAGATTGTAAGAAGGTGCTGGTACTTCGGAAATTCCAGTAAGATAGTGAGTTGGTTGGTTGATAGTGAGACCCCTTTGATCAAGGGAGAGTGGACGTAGGATATTCAGATCCGAACCACAATATATACGGTCTTATTTATTGCTTTCCTTAATACTTGTTTGATTATAATTTGTGTCTTAAAAAGGGATTTCTTCTAAAGACATATCGGTCAAAAAGGCTTCCGAAATTAATCTATCTAGTGGGACCAACACCAACAATCACATTCTTGATGATCCTTGATTGGGGTCATTTGAGAATCATACTTAAGTCATCTAAGTTCTCACTCACTCAATGACAGTAGTGATTCATGGGAACACAGATATGAATAAATGCAAATAATCAAATATAATATTCAGATAAGTGCAACGCCATAAATTTAATATTAAACCAATAATAATATTAAACCAAAACTGAATATTATCTTAGTATTATGTCCTCACAAAGAATTGTCTCTAGGACACTAACACTAACAGTATGAACCATTTTACTCTATACTTTGTCATTAAAAAGTTGTGCAGTAAATAGTTGTGCTTTTGCAGGAAACGGAAGAATCAAGTGCAACTTAATTCTATTTCAAAATCTAGAAAACGACAAGTAAAGCTGCTTGTAGATCTGGGGAGAAGTTATTACAGGTACTTTTCTACATCTTTGTAGGTTATTTCTCTATAATTGTTAGGATTTTGTAGTTTGGGCTTACAATCCTGCTTTGTGAGGATTTCATTCCACTAACTTTCTAGTTCATCTTTCTTGAGTTGTCTTTTGTACTTGCTATTGTTGAGCTATAGATTAGATGTTTTGAAGATGTTAAAACAAGAACCTGTAATAGGAGTAGTTGAACTTGTTAGTCAGCTACAGACTAGTCTAGGACTAGAATAGGTCTTAGGTTAAGGGGGGAGGGAATTATCCCAGATAAGATGAGTTCCAGACAAGATGGGTCCTAGACAAGATGAGTTCCAGACAAGATGAGTCCCAGACAAGATGAGTTCTAGACAAGATGAGTCTCAGACAAGATGAGTCCCAGACAAGATGAGGTCTGGGCAAGATGAGGTCTAGAAAAGATGAGTTTAGGACAAGATGAGGTCTGGACAAGATGAGTTCAGGACAAGATGAGGTCTGGACAAGATGAGGTCAACAAGATAAGTTCTGGACAAGATGAGTAATGAACAAAATGAGTTCTGGAGAAGATGAGGTCTGGACCAGATGAGCTCCGACCAGATGAGTTCCGACTAGATGAGTTTCGACAAGATGAGTTCCGACCAGATGAGTTTCGACAAGATGAGGTCCAACAAGATGAGGATGATAAGATGAGTCAAGAAAACAAAGGGAAGTCAACTGATATCAAGGAAGATTGGTTGAAGATTAAGAAGAATCAATCAAAGAAGGAGTCAACCAATCAATCATATAATCAATCATCTTGATTGTTTATATTCTTTAATTTATAGATGTTTGAATTTCTAGCTTCCAACAGCTAGTTATTTAACAACTATAAATAAGAGTGTTTGGATGAGTTCGTAAAGATGACAAGATGGGCAAGAAAGCACAAAAGATAGAGAAACACACAAACACACCATACACTAACCTTGCTCATACAAGTATTATACACTCTTTAGGAGTTTTTAGTTGGAATTTTACTCAACATATTCATCACATAGAGAGTTATTGTAAGCCGTGGTACGAAGGAGCTGGTACTTCCCAATTCCTATAGTAAGTAAGTTGGTTGGTAAGTGAGACCTCTTTGGTGATAGGGAGAGTGGACGTAGGATCTTTATATCCGAACCACTATAAAAATCCTTGTGTTATTTATTTTATTGCTTTATTTATCTTTAATTTCTGCATAATTTATTTTAGCACATCAAAATTAGTTTTTCTTAAAAATTCTTGATAAAAATGCTTTCCGCTAATAATATTTTTGGGACCAACAACTATCTATTTAAATGGTATAACCTTCACTACAATGTAATATGACTGCAGATTTGATGCTATCTAATCTACAAAGACCTTGAAGTTACTTCATCTAGTTCCTTAGAGACTCACTTGCTCTCTTTTGAATGCTGAAAACCTAGACACCCAATGTTGCTTCGCATGATTGATGATCTCACTAATACAATGCTTAAGTGAAGGTACACCATATTTTTTTGTGCGGTTGTGTATTACTTCCTTCCGTCCACCAAATTTTTACTCATTCCCTTTTTTGAAATAAACACCAATTACAAACAAATAAATGATTCCCACCATACCCCCTACAATACCCTTACTTTATCTACTTTTTCAATAAAAAAATTATTTTATTAAATCTTATTTCCAATAGTAGTGGAGTATAAATTTTGTGGACGGGGGGAGTACTTTTGACGTATTTATTTTTTCTCGAAAAACACATCATCTATTATGTGAGTGTGTGTGGTGTTTTTCAGAATAGTGTTAACTGAAATGTTAACAACATATACGACAACACAGGACAGTTACGAACGGTTCTAAACAGTTTTAAACAGCGGAAGACTTAAACACCTTGCAAATAGAATCCAAAAAATTTCATAGACTTAAATAAAGTCTATGATGCCTCATGGTGAAAAGCTTCATTTTAACCATGTAGTGATACAAACAAAGATCTAACATAAGATCTCAAAGTGAGGGTAAGTAGGGGTGGGAATAGGTCAGGCCACCCGACAGGGGCCTACGGCTCGGCCTACCTAAAGCCTAGCTCAACTCGACTCATTTAATAAACGAGCCAGGCTTAGGCTTTTTTAAAAGCCTATTTATTTAAATAGGCCAGGCTTGAGCTTTTTTGTAAGTCTTTTAAGCCTAACAGACCGGCCTATGTAACTATAATATGTATATATATATATATAATACAATACATATATAATATAATATAATATAATATAATAAATATTTAATATATTTATGTAAGAATATTGCTAAATATAAATTAAATATTATTTAAATTTGTTATTATGCTATTATTTGATAATCATTTGGTAAATTGCTTTTATTCTTCATTTTAAGATTTAAAGATTAATTGTTATGATTTAATAATAATATAATTATTGAATATAATTTTGTAAACATGATTAAAAAGGCCCCTAAAAGGCTTTCAGGCTAGGCCTATTTATTAAAAAGGTCAGGTCAAGCCTCTAAAAAAAGCCTATGACAGTTAACAGGCCAGACTTAGGCCCAAAGATCAAATAGTAGGCCCAGACCGTCCAACGACAAGCCTTGCTCGGCTCAGCCTATTTCCACCCCTAAGGTAATGTTGGTGTATACTGTAAAGCAAACTTTTGTTGGGCTTTTATGGATATATTCGATTTCCTTATTATCTGAAATAAGTGGTTTTTCACATTATTGCAATCTTATTAATTGCTTGTATTACTTGTATGTCTATTTATCTTATATTGTAGATAATGTGGTGAGTTTGTAGTCACACAGAAGATCACATTGTCAGTTCCTTATAAGATATAAACAGTATTCACAACTGAGATAGTTCTGGACATAACTATTGGTATAAGTTGTAGTATGAACTTGTTAGTGGCTTGTCTTGGCCATTAGTTCATACTAGTACGCTATGCCGTATTGAATGGATCACAGTTAAGACATGTTCTTCTATTCTGACTGTTATGAAGAACTAAAGGTCTTGGTGACTCTTGTAATTCTTAACCCTAATTGTGATATCTAGATATGTGGAGCGCTTGTTCACTACTTTGATTTACTATGGGTGAGAATCTTGTTAGATTCAACGCACTATGTATTTACTATGTCTTGGTGACTCTTGTAATTCTTAACCCTAATTGTGACATCGTTTGCACGATGTCTATTTATTGACATTAAGGCACCGTGTCCTGGTGATCCAGGTTGATGACGTCCCCTTGAGGAAACTCATAAAGGATTGTCGTATTAAACCCTGCAGGTGGATTATATCCGTACGACAACAAGGTTGAGTGGTACTACTCAAGGAATAATAGATGTTAATTAATTAAAGCGGTCAGGAGCTTTAATAATTAATGGACGTGCAATATCTTTAACACGGGGAATTATAGAGTCTAATAGAAGTCCTGATTCGGTTCGGGATAGGATGGGAGTGCAATATTAATTCTCTAGTGGAATGAATTAATGTTCACGGGCCAAATAAATGTTCTGGGCTGAACATAAGAGTATTTGGGTCCGTGAGGAGCCCAAACCCTATACCTTCTAACAGATCCCTAGTCTGGCCCATGAAACTTAAGGAGTCTATATAAAGGCTTCAATTTCGTGTTTAAAACCCTAGCACTCTAAGATAAAACGTGCAGCAGCCGAAATTCGTGAGTGGGGTTGAGAGGGAGACGAAATTGTGAGGCACTTTTCTCCACGTTCGCTAGTTCGCCGTCCACCCGGTGTACGAACGAGGTTGGGAGACAGACTAGAAGATCAGTAGTGGAATCAACGCCTCGGTCTTCAAGGGTAATGAATCCAAACTTGTCTTTAGATGCATGTTTAGGTCTTTAATTGTTTATACATGTTTGGTATCCCAACAACGATCTTGGGGACGGACCGTCTTCACCGGCGCGTTCCATCAGGTAAGGTGTAAACACACCGCCTAAATAGATCTACAATGACTAGAAAACTGATCACACTCAGACCCTAATCTAGTTTATTTTTTATCCCAATATTGATAGGAGTGTTGTAGTGCTTGACCAACACAAAAGATAATAATAAATGCCCTTCTACACTATATGTACTTGAACACTCGATAGTGTAGCTCTCGTTTACTACAGTTTACCTCGGTTTTTCTTTCAAACATCTTCTAGTATTTATAGATGTAGGATCCACTGGAAGTTACAATCACTAGGTTAGTTTGGAAAGACCTAGAATCAAATCCTCCACTAACTCCATAACCACCCATGATGTATTTGGTCTCCTCACTTGATAACTGCAGCCGCATGACCTGGAACATTCTAGGTCTTCAACCTGCAAACACAACATAGAACAAAAGTGTTAGTGTTAGGAGAAAGGACAAATTCACTAATGTTATCCAGAATGTTGCCTAAACATTTTTTACTCCCCCAATTTGGCCTTTCTACTACAACACACCTGATGAAAATCTCAGTGATATGTGTGTAATAAACAATGACAAATGAATATCTTATAATAGATATTAGTTTGCCAAAAATATCTTTTAAATAAAAGATCAGAATTTTTAACTAAGCACAAATCATGCTTAACCCAAACAAAATCCAAAACAAGTTGTTCTAAATATAAGACAACAACAACAAAATATAATTATTGTTCTGAGCCTATACAAAATGCAAGCGCAACATCCAAACAATAAACTACGCTCAAACAACTATTGTTTAGAGCAAGATGATAATATAAACAAATGATTCCTAAATGATAGAACAAAAGTATCAGAGCTAGATAGAGTTATCAAAGCTAACCTAGCTACAAATCTAACAGAACTATTACAATAAAGGAAAATTTAAACCAAGATAGGAAAGGATTGGGCTGTATGATATCAAACAACTGCATCTTCAATAAATCTGCACAGACTCCCCCATACTTGAATCTCCCTCTATCTTCAAGCTCTAAATTGATAACCTTCAAAGGTCACCATACAGTGTATCCAAATCTGGATCACCACCTTCATTCCTTAGTCCATCATCATCAGCAACATCTCCTCTGTCTTCAGCATCATCACCAACATCTTCTCATTGATTAGATCCTCCATGTCCAGATGGTCCAGCAACATCTTCACGTCTTTGTGGAGCATTTTCATCAGCTACTCCCCCTGTTGGAGTAGAAAGCAAGAATCTCCAAAAATTTCTTTGTTGTTCCATTATGGATAGAGTTTTCTTCAAGTCTGCAATAGTTTGTCCAAATCTGCAATTTGATTAGAGATATATGGAGCAGATATGGTAACAGAAGAAACAGATGACCCATCAACATTAATCGGCAGGTATGTTGATAACATTGGGGTCAACACTCCCTCTGTTTTGAGCAGACCGTGGATCTGGTTCAGCTTCAGGCATAGGTACATCATCTCTTGGTCCTGGAAGGGGTAAATCAATCACTCAGATGTTTCCAATCAACAACTGATGGTTGATTCCAAGAGTAGGTGCATAACTACTGATTACTTCATCATCAGCTCTTTCAAATTCCTTGTCTTGCAACAATTGATGAATTAAACAAGCATAGGGCAATAGACCTCTTCCACTAATTTCTCCAGCATACCTTAACATGTTATTAAATATAGTTTGACCTAAATCAAACTCATTCAGCTCACCTATCCTATACAGAAGGATAACTTGTTCTTCGGTTAAACATGTTGAATTGGTTGTTAGCAGCCAATTGTGGATCACCAATCTATGCAGTGCAGAGTATAAACTTGTCAATCTAGAAGCCAGAATCCTCTTTTTCCAGACATTGACTTTACCACCAGTAATCACATAAATTACCAAATTCAAATCAGTGATAAACCTTTCCTCCATGTTCTTTGCTCTTAAAATGTGGTTGATTACCCTAGGATTAACCATAATCCTATTACCTCTAAATCTCACATTCCCATAGTTCTCAGAATTTACTCTACCAACACTCCTATGCAAGTTAGCATAAAACTCATACACCCAATCAACAAAGTATGGTGTAGCAAACTGTAGTGCATGCATAAGATGTCTTTCAGTAAGGAATGAAATTAGATTCATGGCTTCAAACTCAAGTACTCTAATGGCTCTTTCACTTACAATCATTCTAGTTTTAATAGTAGTCTACCTAGAACTAGCCATGCCATTATATGTTTCATCATCAGTCTTAGAGTCAGAGTATACCTTTTCAGGTTCAACGGTTTCTTCTTCTGGTTCTGATGTTATCTCAGGTGAGGCAACATTTTCGGCAACATGAGTAGGATCACTTCTTCTTTTGCTTCTGATTTCTCTCCTGGCAGTAGAAGGATCATGTTTGTGCTTGGTCCATCCTCCAGTCCTGTTTGCAAAGAAATCTTTGAGTGGAACTTCCATGTCAACATCTTCTTCAGATGACATCTCTTCCATCATAGTATTAGCTTCAACTTCAGTATCTTGAGCAGCTTCTCCTTCTGGTTCACTTTCCACTTCTTCAGATTCAACCACTTGAACAGACTTTGAGCTTGTTCCATAATCCCTTGGTTTCTTCCTCCTGGACTCAGAATAGTCCACCCTCTTTCCCAAAGTCCTAAAGGACAGCCTCCTCTTGCCACCATACCTTTTGTAAGGTATTGGGTCATTCTTCTCTTCTTTCCTTTGGCAGCAAGCTATGTTGCACGGATTCTTCGAATTTTGGGGGTATGCAGTATCGGATACGCGGGGGATACGGGTACGGGTGCGATTCGCGTTGGATTCACACCCGATACGCCACGTGGCGTATCCGATTTTTTTAAAAAAATTTAAGTCAGATATGCGTATCCCCCTCTAAGGATACGCGGGGGATACGTGGGGGATACGCGAATCGGATAAAATACTGCAAAATTTATTATTTTTTGTATTTTTTTTGTAATATTTTTAAAATTTAATATTAAAAAGTAAATAATTAAATATATTAGTCAACAAACAAATCAAATAATACATCATCCAATCAAGTATTTCAATTAGTTATTTAAATTACTTGAAAGCATCTCCCACCGGTGATCAAGTAAGGCGAAAGGGAAATACTTGAGAAGGTTTTTGGGTTGATAAAGCGTGATCGTGATTGTCCCATTTATTCAAAGGCCAATTCTACAAGAGTTACGTAAGTCACATAAATTCTTATTTTTTCCGCCTAGATTTTATGTGAATTAATTCAACATGCATGATATTAAATTTGTTGTTGGAATTATTATTTGAATTAATTAGGATTAATTTATGCTAGTAATAATTGAATTTAAATTCGTATTTAAATTTCATCCCGAATAGATTTTGGGCACACCTATTTTCCCAACATCTTAGGCTTCCAATACGCATAATTTTCTCTATCTAAAATAAGAGGCTTAAGTGTAGGATGTTGGGGGTAGAGTCCAGTATCCCCCAACCGAGTCGGGTGCGATAACAGCCCGGTGCACCAAGTCCGGCGGAGGCTATTCGACCCATGGCATTGTAGCTAGATGAGGTTAAAGGAAATAAAGTAGCACCTCACTACAAGTCCGAGCTTTTATTCTAGTGGCAAGCGCTTGATCCTACAATTGGTATCAGAGCACAGGTCATGGGTTCGAATCCCCTGGAAGGCATTTGTTGGCAAGGGGCTGGCAGATGCTGGGGGGGATTGTTGGGCGCAGAGTCCAGCATCCCCCAGCCGAGTCGGGCACGATAACGACCTAGTGCGCCAAGTCCGACGGAGGTTATTCGACCCATGGCGCTGCAGCTAGATGGGGTTAAAGGAAATAAAGTAACACCTCACTACAAGTCCGAGCTTTTAGTCTAGTGGTAAGCGCTTGATCCTACTATTGGTATCATAGCACAGGTCATGGGTTCGAATCCCCTGGAAGGCATTTGTTGGCAAGGGGCTGGCAGATGTTGGGGGGGATTGTTGGGTGCAGAGTCCAGCATCCCCCAGCCGAGTCGGGTGCAATAACGGCCCGGTGCGCCAAGTCCGGCGGAGGCTATTCGACCCATGGCGCTGCAGCTAGATGGGGTTAAAGGAAATAAAGTAGCACCTCACTACAAGTCCGGACTTTTAGTCTAATGGCAAGCACTTGATCCTATATAGGAGTAAGGGGATATTCCATTGAAATAAAAAAATACACACAAGACACAGGATCTAAACATAAAAGACTAAGTTTTTTGCTCTGGTGCCAATTGTGAGTGTGCGTGGTGTTTTTCAGAGTAGTTTTAACTGAAATGTTGACAACATATACGACAACAAAAGACAGTTATGAACAGTTTTAAACAGTTTTAAACAGCGGAAGACTTAAACATCTTGTAAATAGAATTCAAAAAAATTCATAGACTTAAATAAAGTCTATGATGCCTCATGGTAAAAAGCTTCACTATAACCATGTAGTGATACAAACAAAGATCTAACATAAGATCTCAAAGTGAGGGTAAGGTGTAAACACACTGCCTAAACAGATCTACGATGACTAGAAAACTGATCACACTCAGACCCAAATCTAGCCTATTTTCGATCCCAATATTGATAGGAGTGTTGCAACGCTCAACCAACATAAAAGATAATAATACCTATCCTACACTAGATGTACTTGAACACTCGATGGTGTAGCTCTCGTTTACTACTTCCTAGCTTGTTTCCCCTGGTTTTTCCTTTGAACATCTTCTGGTATTTATAGATGTAGGATCCACTGGAAGTTACAATCACTAGGTCAGTTTGGAAAGACCTAGAAACAAATCATCCACTAACTTCATAACCGCCCATGATGTATTTGATCTCCTCACTTGATAATTTTAGCCGCATGAACTGGAACATTCTAGTTCTTCAACCTGCGAACACAACATCAAACGCAACATAGAACAAAAGTGTTACTGTTAGGAGAAAGGGCAAATTCACTAATGTTATCCAGAATGTTGCCTATACATTTTTTACAACACTGGCATAACATTAACATATTGTTTGTTGGGAATAAAATTCTGGTCTTGCAGATAAAGTGTCCATGTCATACCTACTCCCACAACTGATGCAAAGGGTTATGCCTTAGGCTCAGGAATATATAATTTGTGTCATCAACCTTTGGTTTTCACATATTGGACTTGTCAACAAAGTATTATGTTATGCTCCCTCTGTTCATTAAAAGTATGGACCCTTTTTTGCATGTGGATTAATGCAATATGTCGGAGGGTACTAAAGGATCTTGTAAGGAATAAAGTAATTATTTATGATAAATATGCATAGAAACATTGCCATAAACAATCATTTTATTCATAAATGGACCTCACAAGACCCCTAAATACCTTCCGACATATTTCATTAAACGATATGCAGGAAATGGTGCATATTTTTCATGCACACAAGAA
The DNA here is from genome assembly GCA_947034835.1 of Ballota nigra. Taxonomy (NCBI): domain Eukaryota; kingdom Viridiplantae; phylum Streptophyta; class Magnoliopsida; order Lamiales; family Lamiaceae; genus Ballota; species Ballota nigra. Next base: position 17,192,669 of record OX344720.1, on the reverse strand, counting down.
GTATATCCCTTAATTTAAACTCTTGGCCATAATGATAGTAATATTTTTAAACTGTCGTGGCTTTTTGGATATATTGTGATGCTGATCATTGAGAGATTCTATTAAATATGTTAGGGAACTAACTAATTGTACCAAATTTGATTTCCTTATTCTTTCAAGTCTTGTAGTAAAAATCTTTTCCTTGTACAAATTGTTGGAAGTTTTGTTGTCAGGTACTGAAAAGAAATGTCAAGATTAAAGCACACATCTCCTCCGGCACATTCCCTTCCCTTCCCTTCTTGGATAGCTGGTACATATTTCTCTATTTATATTTGAAACAACAAATATCATGCTAAAATCAAACATAACTAATCAAATTCATTCTCCTGTTGTTATATATGCTCGAGATTTCCTCTGCACGGCCAGGTAGACTCCCCATTCGGAAAAGATGTAGCTGTTGCAGTAGCATATACAACAACATTAATAAATATACTTTTTTTCTCCCTATAACTTGTTGAGATTTGTTGGACTACTCTAGTCTAGTGAGTAACCTCCTATACATGTATGTGTGTGTGTTTTTAAATGGTATGTACAAGTATTTAATGATAAAATTGATCCTCCCATTATTATATCAAAAACATATACTATATCTTTGTCATTAACTGAATCGTCGACTAGTCTTTATTTTTTCACTACAATTTTAAAAAATAAAGGAAGTCTTGTGATGGCATACTCCCACATATTGTCAGGATTTTATTAGGATTCTATTACGATTTTAAAAAATCAAGGATTTTATTTTGTAGTACGTTTTCTTATTTTAAAAGCACGGGAGACAGTTGCTACGTATTGTCGGGCATACTACACTTTGGTTATGCACCTTATTTGACGCATTTTTCCATATATATATACTAATGTAATGATATTTACAGTTATCAAGGCCGCTCTTTTATGGTGTCGATCGACTCGAGCTCGATAGTTTTGCCACTTTTAGGAGCCCAAAATTAAATTTTATATATATATATATATATATATATATATATATATATATTTAACAGGTTGTTGCCTAAATGGTTAAAGTCCTTTCCTTTAAAGCTGAAGGTTTCAAGTCCAAATTCTTGTGGAGCTCTTAATTTTTAAGGGGGAGTTACATATAGGTTTACTCTTTAAGAGTTTATTAGTGTTTAGTTTAAACACTTTATACAAATTACAAATTGGCTCACTTCCTGGTGGGGCACCCCTTCATTCGGCCTTGATACCACCCACGTCCAATTCACCCGCCCTTCTTCTCCCCTATCGAGCCTCCCGCCACTGCCAACCCGCCCCCTCTCTCTCTACGAACAAAAAGGTTGATTTGACAGGAGCGGTCAATCAACTGAATTTTTTTCAATTTACACTCAACCCCCCCAACCACATTAGCCCTATTCTGCATAATTCAAAAAAGAGGGAATGGAAAAATCCTTTTTTCCTGAGCCATTCAAAATTCGTTGATTTAGGGTTTGTTGGGCGGAATTTTCCTCGTCGCTGCATCTCAGGCGATGGAAGTTCAAGAAAAAGGTTGAATGCATTTCTAGTAGCCTTCGTCGTTTTTCAATATTTTGGGATTGAATGCATTTCTAATTTTAATCTTCTATGTATTTTCATAGTTATTATGGAGAGGGAAAAACATGGAACTGGGTATGCCCATGAATGGAAGAGAAAGGTCAATAATGAAGATTCAAGGAGGATTGAGACTAGACGTTTGAATATTTTTTTAATTTTTTTGCATTTATTAATCTATTTTGAATATTTAAAGTGCGTGATATTCATGGGATTATGAAGCTTATGTATTTTTGGACGATTTTTGTGGTGCCCGTTTGGAAACTTAGGTTGTTCAAATGAAGTGTTCATTTTTCCCCACAACTCCTCATTTATCTTCAGTGTCTTACATAAAATATGCTTCTGGGTTGGGGATCAGTCTTATATATGCTTGCTAATCGAATAACTTCACTGTTCAAATGAAATGTTCATTTTATTCGGAAGATTTTTTCAATTTTCCTATATTTTAGTACTTTATTAATTATTTTATGGATCCGGGTCAATTTAATTAACTTCTTGCCTTTTAGAGTTTATTTTCCATATCCAAATACACTGTTATTGGTAGTTGGGTTTCAGCTAGATTATATTTTCATTTTCTTCAAAACTTCGTAGTTGGTGCTACTCTTTGGGCAACTCACCCCATACCTTTGTATATTCTGCTACTTGAATGACTATTTGAATTGTGATGGGCTTGTTATATGTGGTCATAATAACATTGAATCCTTCTGTTTTTGGTGTTGAACATAGTTATCTATGTTAAATATCTTCGGTCCTGCATAAAGATATGATCCTGGTTTGGTGAGTAGTGATATTTATGGTTAGTTGTTTTCATGATTTTGGATAATTATTGCATTTTAAACTATTTATTTTTGTTATTTGTTTTTTCAACAAAAAAAACCAGCTTTGCACGCCATTCACTGTGCCTACAATTTTAGAATTCATTGTTGTTTATTCACGTTGTGTGAGCTCAATGATTTGAATTAGATTTTCCTTTTTTATTTTCACGTAAAAATGGTGTGAGCTCACTGATTTATTTTGGGATGAAGGATCTACTAGCTCACGAAGGGGGGAGAAAATTAAAAGGACAAGAACTAGAGATGATCGTGATGTGAGATACAATGAAAGTGATTCACCAGGTATTGATTATGATCACGAATGTACATCACACCCAACCCCTCATCCATCGTTAACTAATTATGTTTATTGACTATCAGGAAGTGATAACCCATCGGAGAAAAAGAGACAAAGAGTGCGAGATGAAAATAAAAGGTTCAAAGCTTCCATATCAAAATCTGATGGTAAATTTTAGTGAAATTCACTGTTATTTTTCTAATTATATTTGAATACCAATACAGTGAAGTAAATTGCTTTGTAGGCAAAAAGAGTGAACGGGCCAAAGATGTTACTGAGGAAATAAAGGCAAATGATGGGGTGCCTCGTGGAGAAAGGCATGGAACATCTCGGGGGAAAGATGTGTTAGTGTTAGCGTCCTAGAGACAATCCTTTGTAAGGACATAATATTAAGATGATATTTAGTTTATGGTTTAATTATTGATTGGTTTAATATTAAATGTATTGCTTTACACTTATCTGAATATTATATTTGATTGTTTGCATTATTCATATATGCGTTCCCTTGAATCAATATTGTCATTGAGTGAGTGAGAACTCAGATGACTTAAGTATGATTCTCAAATAGCCCCAATCAAGGATCATCAAGAACGGGATATTAATGATGCAATGGAGATCGGTGTGCGATCTGCATTATACTCTATGGGAGACTGTAGTAAGATCTCACTTACTACGAGATACTAGGTATCTCATAATGAATGCACAAATACCTTAGAGAGTATTGGTATACTCATCCGAGAAACCGTTTGATGTAATTCCACATAATATATCTACGGGTGTCTCGGTTAATGGGAGTGGTGTGATACTCCTCTGACTTGAGGTCAATACGCACGATATGTGCAGAGTGATGGACTTTGACCACGACCGACGCTTGCACCCTCCAAGGGTAGATATGGCATGGATTGGGTTCATCACGAAGTGCATGTGCGTGGTAGTTGAGCCAAGAATAAGATTCATTCCTTAATGTGTATTTAAGAGAGAATACTCGTCTTCTCATCATAATTGGATCTAAGACATCGGTCGGTGCACGTCGACTTGAACTTTATGGCCAAGTGTGACACAAATGATCAATTAGTGATTTGAGATAATATGATTAAGTTATTTGAATAGACACTTCATCATGTTCAAGGCTTAATCGAGTATTCGCGATGAAAGGAAGATATCGCAATAGCCTACAGTATTACAGGTAGTTGTAGATTTCCTTACAACGTACCTCGTATCTGATTTATTATCTAAGGTTCAATTAATACCATTAGTTTGACTAATCGTTCGATATACGAGGGCTTATGGGTCACACAACAAGCAATGGTGGTTCACCGATTATTGTTGGTTGATTAAGTATTATACTAGATATAATATCTAATTTATGGAGAATGTAATAATAATTACATTTTTGGAATTAATAATTATTATTTAATTAAATTAGATTTAATTAAATATGAAATCCCAATAATAATATTTGAAATATTATTATACAAGAATAATAGATATGATAAATATATTATTCGTAGGAACATATCTAGGAAATATAATCTGTAGAGATTATATTTACGAGCTAGGCCCAATATCTTCCTTAGGAACTAAGCCAAGTTCGTCTATAAATATGTGTCTTATGGGAATTCCTAAATACACATAAGAAATATAATATCTCCATAAAATCTCTAGTTCGAGTTTTCCTAGCAAGTTCGTCTCGAGATTCAACGCTGGCACCTCAGTGCGGATTGGTGAATAGTTGTTGCGTGGATACCATAGTGGAGGATTCCGTGTACGAAGCGATGTAAGATTTCTTGTTTAAGATATCTCGTATTTAATTATGCAATTAATTGTTCGTTGTTGGTGGGCGATTATTCAGCTGCGCATGTTTTATGTGTTTACGTGCCTCTAAAACCCAACAAGATGCACATGTGTTGAAGCTTGACAACCCATTTGGTAAATTGTTTATTGGTTATTTTTTATTTGTTAAAAAAAGGGTGATGGTTAGTAGTATTATTTTCTTGTTTGTGTTGGTAGGTGATGTGAAGGTGGCAAAACATGAGACTTATTATCGGTCTAACATGCGGACAACGGTAAAAAGAGATAAATACTCTTAATTTTACAGACAAGCACATAGGGGCATTAAAATTGACTCCCTTTTTATTCCTATTTGAGTCAATTTACGTTAAGAATTTTGAGTCATTGCTAAAAAAATGTCAAAAGTATGAAGTGGACATTCAAAAGATAATTAAGACTTTTGATAGAAACACTTAAAGTTTTGTGATCGGGGGGGGGGGGGGGGGGTGGGATTATCTGAAATTAGATACTTTAGACGTGGGTCTAATATTTGGTGTTACTGGTGGGAATAGGAAGGTAATTATGAAAACAAAAGGTCATCGCCATAAAAGGTGGGTAAGACGTTGTTTTAGGGGTCAGATACGTAAACCAAATTCCTTATTTGTACTGTACAAAGCCCAAATACTAGAAAGGCTAAAGGAGGCTGTAGTGAGTGATGCCGAAAATAGTGTAGAAGACACTGTTAGATTGATTGTGTGTTATTTTTTGGCATCGTTCCTGGCCCCAGACCAGAATGGGGCTATTTCTTATTCACTCACATATTGTTTGGAAGAGTTTAGTGAGATATGCAGTTACGATTGGTGTACTTTCATTGTGGATATGCTGAAAATGCAGCTAAAGACAAGTAAATCAATGAAGTCGGGAGGCTGCACAATATTGCTTCCGGTTAGAAATTCGACATTTGTTATTTTTAGTTTTAGTCGATACGCTTCCTGCTTTTAAAATTAATTTATAACTTTAAATTGCAGTTTTGGCTTTGTGAGCATACTAAAATCTTGGACCCCGTGGGGGACTTCTTTCCGTGGTTCCTGAAATGGGATATGTATAATGTTCACGATGCCATAGCAAGTGTGAGGATGTCAGAGCTGGGAGATGTATATTTTTAGACTGATTTTTTTCCTTTTTCCATCTCTTATTCTATTAGTGTATGATAGTTTTCAGTCTTATTGGAAATAAAATGATTGATATTTTTATTTAATAATTGTATAGAATGATGTTGCGCAAAACATCCATTGAGAAGGAGAAGATGCAGAGTATTGAGGCTTTCAGACAACAAGCCTTTGATGAGGATCGTGCACTGGTGGTATATAGGGATAGAAATAGCCCCAACAAGAAGTGTGATGAAGACGATGTGACAAATGAGGAAGACGATGTGGCAAATGTGGAACCCATTGATGTTAATACGGAGTAATGTGGGTTGGATGGCATCGCTCTAGGAGACATGGAAAGGGAATCATGCATCAGCCAACATCTTGAAACAATTTAAATGCGCCACGAGGGGTGGTCTATACATTTAAACACATTCAAGCGGATCACAAACTTAAAAGTTACAAATCCTTAATTCAAAATTAATAGTTGGCTCCCACTTTGACCACATAAAAATTGACAGGGACTCCGAGGGGAGTAAGTTAATATCAATTTCTTATGCCTAAGTAATAACCATAATTAAATACATGATTATTATTTCACTTTGAGCAAGTCACTCGTGGTGAGGGTCAATACCGCCACTAGTAATAATCCACAATCATCCTTTCGGAATTTATTCATGTGAAATCCGTCCTTTTGGCCGATCCGAGGGGAAAATGTATTCCAACAGAACTTCACAAATAAATAAATTATGGAGGCCAAATTAATCCAATTTTAATATCCGGAATAAAATTGCGATTAAATAAACATACTTATTAATTTTCGAAAGTAAGGTTTTTCTTGGACAATAAAATTCATGCAAACACATATTAACAAATAATAATAAGTGCACGAAATGAAACATCCATCAAAACAAAATTAAACACATTGGAGCACTCAAATCCAATTGTCACGGTTTAATTTCTTCACGTCTTGATATGAAATATCGTCATTGTTGCTTTTCATCGTTCGTCTCGACACGCTCCCACTCGAACAGCAATACTTCATCAAAAACAGCATCGTTTGGGGTTCGGGACGACATTTAAAATCACACAAAAAAATGCAGAAATGAAATTAATTTTTAAAAAAAATCCCACGGCCCGAGATACGATGCGCGTCGGCCCACGGAGTGGGCCCGCACGTCACTCAGCACGGCGCCGAGCAGCAGCCGCCGAGCGCTCCTACGTGCATGTGCGCTGCCGCACCCATCGTGTGCGGGTCGTGCGCCTCGTGCACCCCGTGCACCGGGTTTCGCCGTTAGTTCTCATTTTTCACCCCATGCATGATTTTACGTCCATGCATGCGTCGTCCGGGTACGCCGTCTTTAATTCTTCGTTCTTCGTCTCGATCCGGTTACAATTTATTTTACAAAAAAAATAAATACTAGATCTAGACTAGTCTATTACAATGATCAAATCAAAATAAAAACAACTAATCTACTCGTGGATTTTCCCACGAGAAAAATGAATTCGAACAAATCGAATTAAAAACAATTAATTCACACGCATGAAAAAATTAACAACATTAAAACCATGACAATTGGATACCTGCAAAAAAGATCTAGCAATTCTACTATCCAATTTCAATTTAATGTCTAACAATTTAAATTCCAACTTAAAGATCAGAGCCCGAAACCGTGGCTCTGATACCAGTTGTTGGGAAAATAGTGGTGCCCGGGAACTATTCGGGATGAAATTTAAATACAAATTTAAATATAATTATTACTAGCATGAATTAATCCTAATTAATTCAAATAATAATTCCAACAACAAATTTAACTCATGCAAGTTGAATTAATTCACATAAAATCTAGACGGAATAAACAAGAATTTATGTGACTTACGTACCTCTTGTAGAATTGGCCTTTGAATAAAAGGGACAATCACGATCACGCTTTATCAACCCAAAAACCTTCTCAAGTATTTCCCTTTCACCTTACTTGATCACCGGTGGGAGATGCTTTCAAGTAATTAGAATAACAAGGAAGAAAGAAAAATTAGTGTTGCTGATTTTTTTTTTTCAACGTGTGAAAAGTAAACTGGAGATGAAATAATCATCCCCTATATATAGGTGAGGGGTGAACGAAATTTTGGTGGAAAAAAGGGAAGAGAAAATCTTTTTCTTGGCCTCCAAGAAATCTTGAATATATCTCATATATTCTTTTCTCCATAAAAAAAAAAAATTCCACAAAAATCTCACCCTCCTAATATATGCAATTTTTGAATTTTAGGGAGATAGAATACTAGATTTGGATCTTCTTGAATTTATGAGATAATCTTGTATTCCAAGAATACATATCTTCCATAATTTCTTTCCAAGAAAATCAACAAAATATTTTCCCTCTCTTAAACCTAATTTTCGAAAATTATTAATAAAAATCAGCAATAATAATTTTCTTTTATTTTAATCACCTTATTATTATCGGGCTACTTAATGGGCTACTTGAGGGGACTTAAGGAGAATTAAGATTGGACCTCCAATGGGCTTCTGAATTTCAATATTGAGCCCCAATATAATTCAGCCCATTAATATTAATTAGTACCACTAATAAATTAATATTGCACTATCCATCTTAATCCATATTACGATAATATGGGCTCCCGGTTATTATTTCCCGCGTTTAAGATTATCAAGTCCATTAATTAATTAAGCTTCTGAATAACTCTAAATTAATTAATATATTTCACCTTGGAGTAAAGATAACTCAACATTATTATCCGTACCGAAGAAACTGATTCTTCACTTGCAAGATTTGGTACGATAAAACTTCTGAGCCCACCAAGGGGACTAATCACACGAGCCGTACTCGCACGCGTTTCTCCGTATTAAATCTTAGCAACCGTCGTATGATTAATATTACTGCCCAAAGCACAAGGTTTGAAGTCACGATGATTCTCACCCAACATGAATCAAAGCAGTAACCATTAAGCACACACGGCCCTATTTAAGTGACGGAGATTAAGAAACCAATAACTACTGAGGTCTAATTCTTTACATTTCAGAACAGAAGAATTTATCCTCGCTGTAGGTCCTCTTCAACACATACTAAATGTGCTAGTGCAATCTCTTGGTCAAGACAGACCAATCTGAGATGTACACATCAACCTTTCACGGCGGATTGTTCAATTCCACCTGGGTCGTGAATTTGTACGTTTTAGTTACAAGGAAACCGTTAATGTGATCTTTCGTGATCGGGTATCACCACATTAACTACAATGTAACAAGTACTATATATAATGAACCGGTTGCAATAAATATTCAACATTCAATCATATCTAAAGCAAATGTGATAAAAGAATTATTCTCATAAACAAGTATTTAATACATGAGTTATACAAAGTATGCAAGGGTTCTAGCCTAACATGGTGGTTTGAATAATAAAAGCAATCACAAGAACAATAAACATATGCATAATTGAATTAACGAAAGAAATCAAGAACATAAACGAAAGAACAAATTAAAGTCTCCAAAGAAATCTATATAAATCTGAAAAACTAGGTTTAATCGTCTCAAAGAGTAAAGAAAGAAAGAATTAATCTAATACGTTCAAAAGAAATACTAAAATTCGTAAATTAAAACCTCGATTACAACGTATAAAATTCTTCAAAACTTCTTCCCAAGCTTTCTCCTTGCTCAAAGTATGTAAATATATGTGTTGGTATGTGGTGATCTGTCAAAATATGCTTGGAAGGGGTATATATAGGCTTTGGAACGAATTCAAGAGGTCAAGCGAGGCGCTCGACCGCTGGCTGTACATATGTTCGTAAAACCTTCATAACTTCTCAACCGGGAGTCCGTTTTGGCCGATTCAAAGTCCTACGAACTCCTCTTTTCGCCCTCTATCTATCTATGAAAACTAAAAAGACAAATTAATAAGTTTATAAAAATGATACTCATTTGACTCCAAACACTCATCGAAAACACTCAAAACATGGGCAAATCGGGCACCAAATCATAACAATTTCACGCCTAATCAACCCCCCCAAACTTACCATATTGCTTGTCCTCAAGCAATGAAATAATAAGTCAAGTGAAATTGGTAGGAATGAGTCAAAGAATCAATTCATGCAAGCATATGAACTCGAGCTTCAAAGATCAATCACAAGTATACTCACTCACCTTCCTTCATCATACTCATGCAACAACAACAAGAAACACCAAGATCAAATATGGATGTGCTCTCAACGATGTGTTTCACTCTCTCACAAGTGTATATCAATGAGTAAGGGACTCACTCAAACAATCAATCACTCATATCGGCAGCCATAGACTTGTAAGCACTCTCAACTCCGACCATACTCTAGAAATCAATGCCGAATCAAAAAGGACTTTTCTCAAGGTTGTAATGTAGGCTCTTTGGACAGGTGGGATAACAATATGGATAAGTGACTCACGTGAATGGAGAATAGAAACTCAAACTTTAGTACTTTGAGATTAGGAACAGACTACTTCAAACATTTTCAATCAACACTCTTTCAATTCCACTTTTCTCAACACTTCAATTTTTTTTCTTTCTCACTCTTTTCACTTTTTTTCAATCACTTCATTTTTTTTTTTCGCACAAACACATGAGCTCTTTTTTTTTCTTTTGCTCATTCTCAACTTTTTTTGTTCTTTCCCACAACTCAAATCTTCATCACACCTTTTCATATTCACTCAACAAACAACCTTTTCCTTTTTCAACTCAATTTACTCCCTTCACATTCACACTTTCCCATTCTCCACTCAAATTGGGACAAAAAGGCTTAGGAATTGGAATAGTGTTCATATGTGCTAGCAAATAAAATAGGCTTTCGGCTCAAAGGGGCTAACAAGGGATTCAATGCCATTGGTAAGGAAAATTTTGGCTAAGTGACTCAATTAAATCAAAGATGGCCTAAGATCCTATTCGGCATATCAAACTAGACACAATCAAGAAGCAAGAGCACGCACAAGTTCTAGCATCCTCTAAGGTGACGATCCACTCACAAACGAAGAGATTAATTCATGCATCAAAATCTCATAAGGCTCAAATCTCATTGCTTTCACATCCATGCTAGTCTAGTGCATTCTCACAATCATCACACAAGCACTCAGAAGGAAAATTTGTAAGCATACGGGTTCTCTCTCAAATCAACTCTAACTCAAACACTCACACAATAAAACTCCTAACTCAACCTCACAACTCAACTCTACTCATCAAATCGTACTCAAAGATAGCAATCAACAAGCATAAGATAGTTGATAGGCATGAAATATGCAATAACGAGTCAAATCAAAATCACCCCAAGGAGTATCTCAACAAACCAATAATCAATCAAACTCAACTCAAAGATAAGGGCGTGCATGCATGTGCAATGTAATCATAAAACAAATAAAAAACTCCACCCCCCAAACTTCGACCTTGCTAGAGGTCTAAGTTTGGGGTTGTGGGTTACCTCAACCAAATAATTCAATTTCTCTCAATAGCTTTGCACATTCCCTTGTCTCAAGTTGGTTCCTTCAATCTCCACTTCTTTGGCACTCCATCGAGACAAGCCTACAAAATAAAACTCTCAAGTAAAAGGTTAAACATACGACTCAACAACATCCTAGTAACATAAAAGGAAAATAACTAAAAACACTCAAACGCAAATAAAAATGGGTTGCCTCCCATTCAGCACTATTTTTAAGGTCCTCATGCCGGACCAAGCTCAAAGGAGCTTAAGGAACATCATACTCAAATTTTCCTCCCTTACTCTCATAAGAGTGGTGTTTGAACTTCTTTCCTTGATGCCCTTCCATCATGAGTTCCTTTGCTTCTTTCCCCACCTCAAGTGGTATAGGTCTCAACTCCTTCTCACCTTTATCTGGAGGAGTCTTACTAAACAGTTTCTTGAATTTGGACTTTTTCTTCTTAACTCCTCATTTTCCTTCCAACTAGATCACGTCCACACTTTTCACTTCTTCATCCTTCACCTTCTTCACTTTATCCCTATCATCATAATCACGATCATAATGCACATTGGTTAAATCATCAAGTGAAGGATTATAAAATTTATGAATATGAGAAGGATTAGAGATAGGAGGTGTGTCTTTAACACTATGATCAATGTCATCCATGCAATACAAACTCTCATCCTCCTTCGGGTGCTTCATGGCTTCATATAGGGAAATCTTCACTTCTTGATCATCAACCTTCAATGTAATCTTCCCATTTGCCACGTCTAGCACCATCCCCGCCGTAGCTAAGAACGGTCTTCCCAAGATCAGGGGCACGTGCTCATCTTCCTCCATCTCTAGCACTACAAAGTCGGCTGGAAAAATGTGATCTCCAACTCTCACGAGGACGTCTTCAACCACACCTTGAGGTCTCGTGATAGACCGGTCGGCAAGTTGAAGCGTCATCATTGTGGGTTGAAGTTCACCACCTTCCAACTTTTTGAAAAGCGACAACGACATCAAATTAATGCTCACTCCGAGGTCGCACAACGCTCATTTCTTGATCCCGTTCCCGATATCACAAAGAATGGTGAAGCTCCCAGGATCCTTCAGCTTTGGAGGAAGCGCCTTGTGCACTAATGCACTCACCTCGTGGTTCAACTGCACCAACTTCGACTCATCCACTCACCGTCTTTTCGCGATCAAGTCCTTCAGAAACTTTGCGTAGTTGGGCATCTGTTCCAAGGCATCATAAAAAGGAATATTAATATGTAGCTTTTTAAAAACATCAAGGAATTTAGCAGACTTTTCATCAAACTTCTTTTTCATGAAGCGTTGTGGATATGGGACGGGTATCACAGATTTGGGTACCCCCCCATTCATCTCTTTCTGTTTCTTTCACTTTATCCCTTGCTTCCTTTGTCTGCTTCCACTTAGGAACTCTCTCACCCTTCTCAATGCCTTCCTCTTCAAGCTCTTTGCTCGCTTGAGTGCTTTCACCCTCAATCTTCTTCTCAATCCCTTCACTTTTTATCCCCTTCTCAACTTGAGGCGTCTCAGAATCAACAGGCATCTGAGGACCTTCATAGTTGGTTCCCCTTCTAAGATGGATCGCCTTGCAATGCTCTTTCGGGTTCCCCTCCGGCATGGAAGGATATTTTCCCAGCTCTCTATTCAACGACTTTGCAATCTGGCTCATCTGGAACTCTATAGAAGTGAACCTTCGATTGTTCTCTTGTTGAGTTCTAGTCCACTCAACGTTCATCTTCTGGAGCTCTTGATCACGTTGATCACCCTTTTTATGCAACTCTTTCACATCGTACTCCAAGGATGACAACCTCTTACTTCCTTCCTCCATCTTCGAAGGATAGCTCTCAACATTTCCTCAGTCGATGCACCGCCTTCTCCACCCGGAGGCTTTGAACCTGGGTCAACACCTGCAGGAACAGTAATACCAGCTTTTGGGTTAGCATATGAGAAATTCTCATTCTTCCTCCATGTGTTTTGAGGAGGCTGCTGGCCTCCTTGAAATCCTTGTGTGTTCCTCCATTGATTTTGAGGCGGCTGTGGCCCTGGAGGTACAAATGGCTGACCATAAGAAGGTCTTCCAAACTGATTTCCACCTTGGTAGCCATTCTGATTGTAATACGGACCTCCCATGTAATTGGCTACCTCTTGCTGTCCACTTGGCTGGTCTACTCTATCATTCTCTGCCGCATGCTCTCCAACCAAGTTCTTCCCCAACTCGAGGTTGTTGATCTTCTCCATCATGGCCATCAATAGCCTTCTCATTCCTTCACCCTCTTCAACCTGATGAACTCTCTGAAAATCTAGATCTCCATTCCAAGCCCCGGCATTCGTGACAATGTTGTCCACGATCTCTCTACACCTCTCTATACCTTGATTCAGGAATGCTCCGCCCGCACAGGCGTCTAGATGGTCTTGCCCGGCCTTGTTCGCACCACTGTAGAAGAATGCCATCACATCCCCCTCATTATACCCGTGCTGCGGGCACTCGATCAGCATGTTTGAGTATCTCTCCCACGCTTGGCGTAAATCCTCTCCAGACTTCTGGCGAAAGGAAGAGATCTCAATTCTCGCTTTAATCGTTCTCGATGGAGGGTAGAATTGCTCGAGGAACAGACGCTCGAGCTCAGCCCATGTGGTTATACCTCCCCGTGGGAGCGTGTTGTCATACCACTCTTTAGCTATTCCCGTCAGTGAGAATGGGAACAGCCTAAGCCTCTTGGCATCTTCTGACATGCCATTGTAATTGAATGTGGAGGCTATCATGAGAAAACTCTTCAAGTGAGTGTGAGGATTCTCCTTCCCGATCACCCCCTTGAACTGATTCTCAGTAAGCAATTTTAGAATTCCCGGGGAAATCGAGAAGTTATTTGCCTCAACAGGAGGCAACGCCACTCCATCATAGTACCGATGTGGCTGCGCTGCAAACCTCCCTCGAATAGCCATATTGTGATCTGCGTTCTGGGGCTCAGACTGAGGAGCAACAGGTGGTGCTGGTACTTGTTGAACTGGAGGTGGTTGGTACACAGGTGGTTGGTTGTAAACAGGAGGTGGATGATATGGGTATGGTGGATAAGGGTACGGTGGGTATGGGTAATGTTGGTATACTGGGTTGTTGAAAGGGTTATTTGGGTTTTGTGGGTAAGCAGGGTTGTTCAGAGGATTATGGACAAAATTCTGAGCTGGATTGATAACGTTTTGTGCACCCGGGTTTTGGCTCTGACTATCCCCTAACGGATCTTGGTTCTTACTGGTGTTGCCATCAGTGCCGTCAACCCGGTTCAACCCCTGGTTAAACTCATTCTCGGCATCTTCCAACTCATTAGTGATGTCCATTGGTTCTTTCCCTAAGTCGGCAGCGTTCATCCTTCTCAAGAAAGCTCGGTTCCTTCTAGCTATTGTCTCAGGGTCCAACGGTATTCTCTCTTCGCTCGTATTGCCTTGTGAGCGTGTTTTCATAAACCTGACACACTAGCAGAAGGATCAAAACGCAACTGCCGAATAAATAAAAATAAAAATAAAACAGAAAAGAAAGCACTCACTACTAACTACTAAGCTATCGACAAGTCCTATTCAAAAAGCATACAACGCCTTCCCCGGCAACGGCGCCATTGACTTGAACCGAAAATACTAGCTTTTACTAGTAGCTTCCCCGCAAGAGTACGGGTTCACTATAGTATGGGCAAGTATAGGGACCAACTATTATCGAACCCAAGGGAAGGTATGTATGCGAATAGATCCCTGAAGATCTACGCGTCGTAGTTAATATGAGTGTATGTTTGGGGATTGAAAATTATTAAATCTAAACTATTCTACTCTACTAATGCAAAAGAAAGAAATGAGTTAATTATCTAAGGGTTTTGTCTCAAATATAAAAGGGTGATGCTCGGGATAGGAATTCCTACGTATACTAACGGAGTTGGTACGATAATTAAAATAACCGTGACACACAAGAAATAACCTAAGTATAAGAATGCAAGGTGAAAGCTCAAGATTCTAAACCCTAATACTTTACCCTAACACTCGACTTCACTAATACACTAACAAGTTAATAGATTGTGCTTAATTAATGAGACCCTAATTTAACTAAGGTGATGCGGTCATCCTCCTTCGCTAAACCGGTAGATGAATTAACCTCTCCTAAACCCTCTCGTTAAGACTACTAATTGTTATTGAGTGATGCGGTCGTCCTCTCTCTAACACTTTCGTACGAAATTCAAAGGTAGAGTTAATATTAATTATAAGAATTCATTAATTAAGAGAATTAAAACTAACGTCACGAATTACCCTAATTACATACCCACAACCTACTTCTACGAGTGCATCCTATCCTAAGCATGCAAGGGTTCTAGCCTAACATGGTGGTTTGAATAATAAAAGCAATCACAAGAACAATAAACATATGCATAATTGAATTAACGAAATAAATCAAGAACATAAACGAAAGAATAAATTAAAGTCTCCAAAGAAATCTATATAAATCTGAAAAACTGGGTTTAATCGTCTCAAAGAGTAAAGAAAGAAAGAATTAATCTAATACGTTCAAAAGAAATACTAAAATTCGTAAATTAAAACCTCGATTACAACGTATAAAATTCTTCAAAACTCCTTCCCAAGCTTTCTCCTTGCTCAAAGTATGTAAAAATATGTGTTGGTATGTGGTGATCTGTAAAAATATGCTTGGAAGGGGTATATATAGGCTTTGAGACGAATTTGGGCGATTTTGGGCCAAAAACACGCAAAAACGCTCGAGTGCAGGTGCAGCTCGAGCGCTAGCGCTCGAGCTTGGTGGTCGAGCGGGTCAAGAGGTCGAGCGAGGCGCTCGACCGCTGGCTGTACATATGTTCGTAAAACCTTCATAACTTCTCAACCGGGAGTCCGTTTTGGCCGATTCAAAGTCCTACGAACTCCTCTTTTCACCCTCTATCCATCTATGAAAACCAAAGAGACAAATTAATAAATTTATAAAAATGATACTCATTTGACTCCAAACACTCATCGAAAACACTCAAAACATGGGCAAATCGGGCACCAAAACATAACAATTTCACGCCTAATCAATCCTATGGGACCAAAAGTGCAAGTCCGTTAGTAGCCGTTAGTTGCCGTTAACTTTGACACTAATATTGCAAGTTTTGGAACGAGTGGGACTGAAAGTGCAAAAAAATATTCCAATGGGACCAAAAGTATTTTGCTTGGGATCAAAAGTAAAATATTTGATGTCCAATGGGACCAAAAGTACAAAAATCTCATAAAATATGTTGGAAATTATTGGTGTCTACCAATATTAATATGTGAGTGAAAATTAAAAGGGAATTTAATTGAGATTGGCTGAAGACATTGGACTTTGGACCTTGGTTATTGGTCCTTGACAATTGATCTTTGGGTTGTATTTGGGTCTTAGAAGAGTCTTCTAAGTTTGTTGAGCCCAAAGTTTGGACTTAGCCCAGAAATCTGGAGAGCCCGGATTCGTTGAAGGGGACATGAAAGTGCATGATAAACATGCAAAACATGTGATGAAATTCAATTGTTGGCAAATTCCCTGATTTTCGTTTAATTGGGAGTGACTTATGCCTCCCTAATTTTGGCTGAGACGAACTGGAATGCAGAAAGGTCCAGGTTCGTAGTTTGACTAACAATCCTTCCATGCATGTGTGGGTCTTGTAGGCCTATAAATAGGTGTCTTCATGCATAGTTTCTGGCGCCACACAGAAAATCTCTCTCACTTTCTCCCTAAGTATTCTAGCATATAAAGTCTTTAAGAAATCAGTCCAGTTCATACGTTCTTCCTGTTCACCGGAGCTTCAAGACCTGCGGTGCTGCACTCTTGAAGACGAAAGTGTCATTTTACCTTTAGGAATATTTTTTCAGAACCGAAGAGCACTACCGGGGAAATTTCGTCTTGCGGGAAGAGGTCTTCCTCGACTCGACACACTGCAATCTTACTTTTTTTGTATTCTGTGTAAATTTTAAGTTTCGAGTTGTAATTTTATTTATTTAATATTTTTTTGTGATCGAATTATTATTTCCACAGTCATCAAAATTCCAATAATCGCAAGACGAAAATATGACAGGTGGAAATAACAATTTTGAGTCGAACCAGGGAAACTCTGTTGTTCCTTCTGGTACTCTCATTCACCTGGGCACCACCACCTCCGTTCCCCCTGTAACTATCCAAGTTGGACAAACTTCTAATCCCAGTGTGGTTAGCCCATTCCCCTTGATAACTCGAGACCTTTTATGGTCCAAAGTGAGAGACCCAAAAAGTTTTCGGGTAAGAACTTCAAGAGGTGGCAACAACGTTTGCTATTTTTCTTGACCACCTTGAGGTTGGTGAGATTTCTTACTGAGAACCCGCCTGCGGTCGTTGAGAACGATGCGCAAAATGAGGATGTTCGTGCCCGCTGGTGGGAACACGACTTCTATGCTTAGAATTACATTCTGAGTGGTCTGGCAGATGCTCTGTATAGTGTCTATCAGAAATGCAAAATGGCCAAGGAAATGTGGAATTCCTTGGAGGTCAAATATGTGGCCGAGGATGCCGGTACTAAGAAGTACTTGGTTGGGAAGTTCTTGAACTTCAAGATGGTGGACTCGAAGTCTGTCGTTGAACAAGTTCAAGAATTTCAGTTGATTCTGCATGACATTGCTGCAGAAGGGATGATACTGCCGGATGCTTTCCAAACCGCTGCAGTAATTGAAAAACTGCCTCCAAGTTGGAAGGATTTTCAAAGCCATCTGAAGCTTAAAAAGAAAAGTATGACTTTGCAAGAAGTCATCGAAAAGCTTCAAATTCATGAAGGTGGTTTAGAGAGGAATAATGATTCATTAGAGGCGAAAGCTAATCTAATGGAACGTAGTGAGCCCTCCAGGAAGAGGAAAAAGCCAAATAATGATAGCAAGAAGCCCGTGGCTGGGAGATATACCTTTAGCGGTAATTGCTACAACTGTGGCAGGTCTGGCCACAATTCACGAGATTGTTCTGAGCCCAAGAAAGAGAAAAATGATACTAAGGGAAAGAACAATGCACATTCAAGTGTCAGTGTGACTCAATATGAACTTACCGACTTGGATATATCGGCATAATAAATTTAAATCTGGGATAGACAGATTTGGATTGTTCCTAAATTGTGGCTAGGAATTATACAAATGAAATGTAATAATCAGCCATATGTTGAATAAATTTTACGTTGTTCATTATTCAAGTTTATGGTGATTAAAATATGTAAATCCAAAATCCATAAAATGACTATGGGAATTTGAATTTTTACGAAATAGAGAAAGTGAATGAATTGTCGTGTCTCTATCTCTGTCGCCTGAAAATGTTAAATGGGCATGGTTAAATAAGTTGAGCCATATGTTTTAATTTATTTTGGGTTGAAGATCATACATATATGATTGTCTCAAATTAAATTAATAAGGATATTGACTAATTTAGTCGAGTGCATAGGCCTGTTGTTGATCTCAATTGGCCAAATTGATGAATTAAGGCTGAAATTCAAATTTCAGTTGAATTGCTGAGAGAAACATGAGACAAAATTAATTGAATTTTGGACCGGTTAATTTTATGGAAATAGTAATAATACATGAGGTATTAAATACTTTTCCATGGATTTGGATTCCTTGATATCATGGGATAGGGGTGGGACGAGCGACGGGGGAGGGAGGGGAATTGGGGGGGGGGGGGTGGAGGAAGCAGGGAGTAACAGGGCGGCCTTAGGTGCTATCACCTATTCCCCTGCTTATGCTTTGAATAGATATTGCTCTGGCATGATAGATAGAGAAGGGAGCAGCAGGGCTGGGAATTGGGGTTGGGGGTGGGGAGGGAAGGGGCGGGGGGAAGTAGCAGGGCGACTTCAAGGAAAGGGACGGATTGCCCGGGTTTCTCGGCTTGGTATCCTGCACCTCGCGAGATGAGCTAGTGTCTGGAGAAGACGAACTGGTGTAAGTGTGAATTGATATGAGGATCCATTTTTTTAATATGGATTATTCTAGGGATCTAGGATCCGTAATATTTCATAGAATAATTTGCGTAATAATAATACTAGTATTGTGTATATTAATAAAAAAATCGTATAGTATAATAATGTATATGTATGTTTATGCATGCATATAAAAACTCTTATGAATGATAATTTATACTACACAATATCATGTGTTTTTTTAATTAAATATATTAATTATAAGATTTTAAAAGATATGAAAAATACATGAAATCTATTTCATAGATAAAAATTAAAATTTTGAAGAATGCATATCTAAAATTACTAATACTAAATTTTAGGGGTGTTACACTTGTAGTCCGCGGTGTCTCGGCCTGTATTTTCTCGGCCCTCCTTTTGCCCCTGTTGGCTGGAGGAGGAATTTACATTCGTGGGACGGGGAGAGTGGCATTGATGCCTAGATCACGTCTCATCTCCCTAGCTTGGCGAGTAAGTTGGTCGATTACAAAGTCTAGTTGCTCCGGTGTCTATAACACATCGAGGTTGATTGAAATGTCCCTCGTCTGTCGAATGGGCGTGGTGATGATGTTCTGGGCAGGATGGGGCGTGCTTTCTCTGGTGGTCTGATCCATCACGTTGGTCTTGGGAGATGATATGAAGATTTGAAGATCTTACCCGGAGAACAATAAGTGTTCTTCGAGCATTTTTCAATGATTTTGGGGTTTCGATACCCTTCTTCTAGCGTCAATTGTTATTAGTCGTTATATATATTTAGGAATATATGTGGGAATATGGCTTTGGAACACTACAACTAGTAAATGCTCATGATTGAGGTATTAAATACTAAGGAGATGATGAATATTGAAAAACAATAAGCTCAAAGCAATAAATACTCAAATATTTGCAAATCTATGTGTAGATTTGGCCTTGAATATTTTTGGTCCTTTATTAAGTGTCATAAAGACTATATTTATAGTCCAATGGTATGTCCTTGAGCTGCCCTAAGATCTTGGACAATACATGCATTAAATGCATATATTGACCCATTTTTTGGAGATGGACCAAATCCTCAGTGTCAGACGGATTTGGCCCAATGCAATTTGAACAGCTGTAATGCTAGTAGAAGATCTCCCTATATTAAGGGATTAATTCCTAAAATAGATCCTGGTCGCTATATTCAGCATCGATGTACTTTTCACCTGTCTAGATTGGCTTGATCTTCTGACAAAATCTCTGTAGAGTTGTTCCCTTTGGATAGGATCGTGAGTGTGTGGCATCTCCTCATCGATGGTTCTTACCGAGGCCGAGATGATCACACATAGTTGGTCCTCGGCACGCAGATTAAATCTTCTTGCCGATCGAGGCCTAGGTCAGCCATCTGGGTTGATCCTGTTCGCCGAGGTTGACTGAGGCCGAGGTCCTGTATTGGGACCAACCCTATTCTTTGAGGTCGAATAAGGCTGAGGTCCTATATTGGGACTGGCCCTATTCGCCGAGGTCTGTTGTATACTTCGCCTATGTCCTGGAGACCCAGCTAGGTCAGCCCTCTCTCGCTCGAGGTCCCATCAATTACGCAAAAGTGAAATTCCATCTGACGCGGGTAAATAGTGTCACAACAAATACTTACTCAAAATTTATTTGGTGTGTCATTAATTTCATATACTTTGAATTTATATATATAGTATAAATCTATTTTATATATATCTATTTGAATCTACTATGGTCGTGGTAAGAATTTTATGAGACTTTCTTATGTATAAAACTAGATCATTTTGTAAATTTTTATAATATCAAAATTTTAAAAATATTACAAAATTTATAATAATATCACGTTTTTTTTAATTTGTAATATGTAGTGGAGATCGTTAGACCATTTTTATACCATTTCGTCAGTATCACGTTTCATATATAAGATTGTCTCATACACTTTTATAAAATTTGTTATTTTATTTTCAAAGTAGAAAAACTATATTAAAAATTTGAGAATAATAAATTTATCTTTATCCCCAACTTAATTCAATTCTTTTTTAAATGGAAAAAATAATATTAAAAATATTAGAATCTTATGATTAATTTTATCCAACACTCAATCTAATCCAACTTTTAAATAAAAATATAATTTCATTCTCATCCATATACCCTACGTATAATTTATTTCCACGCTATTTGACGAAGTTTTATATAAATCAAGTGCACCAAACAACTCAAATATATTTAATTTAGGGTTAATTCTATAGGATTTCACGACCTTTAGACCCAATATCAATTTAATCACGATTTTCAATATTTTTATGAAATTTCACCACTTCTTTATTTGTTTCAATTTGGTACATGCTTTTAAATTATGACATGATTTTTCAATTACGTGCCGGATACTTCTCTTATTCGCTCTAAAACGATTTCATCCATGTAGAGAAGTTTCCAATTCAAGCAATATTGCACCCTCACAAATCAAAAAAACTTTTATTGAAAATGCAATCTTGTATTGGATTGAAACAACTAAACTAATTTGTAATTTTTTTTTAAAAATAATAATATTGTTATTAAATTGAAATTGAGATAAAAGTTCATGAATTAATATAAAATTAACATTTTAACAACAATAATATTTAATAATATATTTGAGTTGAAGATACATTTGATACACAAGACACATATTCCTCTAATATTATTCACAATTCAACTCAAACCAACTCGTACGTCTTACTCTCAATAAAATGATACTACATCCGTCCTTGAAAATTGGTTCTATTTTTGTACGTGGTATGTCGAAGGGTATTACAGGATTTTTTTAGATTTATTTTTTTATAAAATGGTTGTTAATGGAAAGTTTGTTTGGCACACTTTCCATATATGATAATTTTATTAAAAAATGGACCTTAGAAAATCTCGTAATACCCTCCGATATATCGTATTAAACTATATAAAAAAAATAGGACTAATATTCAGAGACGGAGGGAGTATTTATCCACCATTCCCTTCTTAGTTATGACTGTCAGAAATGGGAAATCATAAAATACTTAAAAAAAATAGCAAACTCAAGATGGGAGAAAATCTCGATTTGTTCTGAATGACAAAATACACGAGGAATATACAAGATATCCAAATTGTAAAAAAAATTCCGAAAGAAAGACTCAGAAAATGTATATGTACAAAAACGCAAATTGTTATATGAAATATTCTATGATTCTAGGATCAGTAGAATAATCCATATTAAAAAACGAAACAGAAACAAAGTCTCTTCGTCCCTGTTTCCTCTCTCCTCCTTCTGCAACCACAATCCACGGCGTCGAATTAAAAAATTACCCCAAACCCTCGGGGCGAAAACACGGTCCTCGTCGCTGATATGTCCTCTAATTTCTTCTCAAAACCAGTTGATGTTACCAAATTCGATCTGATCTACGCCGGAGCTCAAAAAAATGTGGGCGAATTGGAACGAGCAAGGCAGTGCAGTACTGTGTGCTCTGGGATGAAAATTTCTTCACATCTGAGCAACTACAAAAGCTTGTATATAATCTGTGCTTCACGTTTGCTCGTAGCACTAGACCTGTTTCACTTGTCCCTCCAGTATATCGGGGACGTATTTTTCAAGAAGCGGCGAAGGAGAAGATGGTGCGGCTAAAGTGGCAAATGTTAACAGGAATGCAAAAGCCTTATAACAAATCTTGCACGCCATCTATTCACTCTAATGCCTTAAAAAGTCCTTGAAAATTTATGTTACTATTGGAGAAAATGTGTGTTACTAAAAATATATGTTACTATTGGAGCAAATGTGTGTTACTAAAAATATGTGTTACTATTACTAAAAATATGTGTTACTATTAGAGCAAATGCGTGTTACTATTGAAGGAAATGTGTGTTATAATTGAAGTAAATATATGTTACTATTAGAGTAAATGTGTGTTAATGTTAGTGTAAATGTGTGTTACTAAAAATATGTATTACTATTGAAGTAAATGTGTGTTACTGTGAGAGGAAATATATGTTATTATTGAAGCAAAATGTGTTAATGCTAGAGCAAATGTGTGTTAATATTGGAGCAAAATTGTACTAATGTTAGAACAAATTTATGTTATTGTTGGAGCAAATATATTTTAATATGTAAAACAATAAATTTAAATTTAAAAGGATGAGAAATAAATTAAAAACACATATTTGTTCATGTAGAAATATATATTTGTCATTATTGTTATTTTAAAGTAGAAAATCCTGGTTTTTAATGACTAGTAAGTAGTAACATACATTTGCCCATATAGTAACATACATTTGCCCATACAATAACACAAACTGGGAGCGAAAATCCTGAAACTTGACTTGCGCGAGATTTTGGAAAAAATCCATCAAACCCGACCCGACCCGGCCAAGATCCGTGAATTTTTACCTGGAGTAACACAACGCATGATGTTTTTAATATTTATCTATTTTAGGTATATTTCACATGTAAAATATTTCACAGGAGAGCTCCTGGTACAAAAACTTAAACCACAATTAATGACATACACGTATATATTCGTGAATTCTTCAAATATTATTATTCTACCTCCTTGTACAAATGAAATTACTTTAGACTAATTAATCTACCTCCTTCAACCCCCGAATTTTTTTTAAGTAAAAAATGGCATACTATGCTTCATTATTATTTGCACACTTTTTTTACTCGTCAATCTCAATATTATTTGTACATTTCATAAAATAAAATGTTACGTTACGTACACACTCACAATAACATACACATATTTATTCATATGTTACTATTTTACTCAAATATTTTTTTTTAAAAATTTATCGTTTCAACTATACAAATAATATTAGGACGGAAATAATATTTTTTTTTTTAAAAAAAAGGAGTATTCGTGTGAAAAGATTGAATAAAATAATAATATTTTAATGTATTTTATATGAGATGTTATTTTTTTTTAGAGGGTTAAAAATAATTGTTAGACATCAAAATGAGACAATTATAAAAATAATTGCCTTATATTTTCGATAATGATACCTACCTCTTTTTCCTTTTCCAAGGGGTTTGCAAAGTGTTCTTTCTTTTTGGGTCTTTTCCTGCTACAGAATTTCAAGTGCTATTAAAGGCTAAACAATGGCAGGAAATTCCACCAGAAATTTTTTAGCTGCATCAGCTTAGGGCTCACACTAGGAAGTCCAACAATACTGGGAGTTAATCCTTCAGATTTTTTTCTCCAAGTTAGTTTTCATTCATTTCTGCTTTTCACTTTTAATTATGCCTTTGTTTTCTTCATTTCATACAGAAATTTGTTTGATCGTTAGCTTCTGTTGTTTGTTGTGGCTTTGATTTTCCTCATTTTTGATCCAAGGTATTATGTCCAGTCATAAATCTCAGATTCTGATTAGTTTCCTAAAATAGGTTCGGGATCACATAATTTGAAGATAATTAATTTACTTGTAAGCGGTTATGATTTGTAGATATAGCAGAGAGATACGACTACTTTAATTCAAATTACCGATAAATTGTTTGATTTCATTATCAACTTCGGTCTGCAATTTCTATATTTCTCACTGAAAGTGATTAATTTTTGCTAATTTCAGCTTATGATTCTCATTTCAACTGTAATCGTGTTTGATTTCAATAGCAACTTCAGTCTATAATGTCTATATGTCTCGTTAAAAGTGATTAGTTGTTGTTAATTTCTATAACCTCGTCTCGTTGAATGTGATTAGTTGTTAATTTCTATAACTTGGTCTCGTTGAAAGTGATTAGTTGTGTTGTATTGCAACTCCACAGAAATGATTGCCCAGATAGTGGTAGGGGTACTTGTGGGAATTGCTGGGTATGGTTTTGTAGCTTTAAGGCCACCTCCCCCCAAAATATGTGGCTCGTTGGGGGGACCTCCGGTGACTTCACCGAGGGTGAAACTTGATGATGGCAGGCATTTGGCCTACAAGGAGAGTGGACTTCGAAAAGAAGAAGCTAAGCACAAGATCGTTTTTGTACATGGCTTTGATGACTCTATAGACTTCAACGTGCCCCTTTCGGAAGTAAGCAGAATCTAATGAAAATTACAGTTTCTCCCTGTTTCTGTTGGAAATTAGCGAAAGATGAGATCATTATATAATTTATTAGATAGAAATAGTTTTGAGCAAAATTGTTTATATACCCCGAAATTTTGATTACTCATCTTGGAGGCTACTAAGAATGTCTGAATTTTTATTTTTTTTGCTTATGTTGCTGGAATTTGTGTCTTCATTTCCCCTGTTATTAGATGTCAACACTGGGTACATTGTTAATAACTTAATATATAAGTATGTATGCTTTCTTATATGGGAAATTGATTGAATTCAAAATGCTAAAATTGCAGAGTAGAGTTGATTTGATGTAACGTAAACTGAGTTATCCTGGGAAAGCACAGGACATGATTATATTCTAAGTTTCACAAAGTATTGCGTGACCAAGTTTCACCATGAAACTTGTTTGAAGAGTATCTGTTGTTTCATTAAAGTGTAGTAGTTGTTTTCACTAAAAGGTATTGGTCGTTTTCACTAAAGAGTATTAGTTGAGGGGTATTAGTTGCTCTACTAAAGAGTATTAGTTGCAAACAGTTTTCACCTTTAACAAAGTTTCACACTATACACATTCTTCTAGTTTATTGATAAACATAATCATTTGTACGTGCTTATTAAATATCAACAGCATGTTTACCTCATTGCCTGTATTTTATATATCACATCCAAATTACTTTTTCTCAGTCATCAGTTATCCTTTTTAATATGTTGACATCCAGGAACTTATGAAGGAGTTAAGTATATATATCGTGCAATTCGATCGTGCTGGTTATGGTGAAAGTGACCCAAACCCTACAAGGACTGTGAAAAGTGAAGCATTTGATATCCAGGAGTTGGCCGATAAGTTGCACCTCGGGCCCACATTTTTCGTGATTGGCGTTTCCATGGGAGCTTATCCAATTTACAGCTGCCTACATTACATCCCACATAGGTAAACTACATTTGGTTAACTAGAACCTCCCTCTCTCTCTCTCTCTCTCTCTCTCTCTCTCACACATTTCGTTTTCCGTTATATGTTGAAGGCTATCAGGGGCTGCACTTGTAGTGCCCTTTGTTAACTTCTGGTGGAAGAGCTTTCCTGCTGAGCTATCACAAGATGCTATGGGGCTGCTGCCCGTTCCGGACCAATGGACATTTCGAGTTGCACATTACACCCCATGGCTTTTCTACTGGTGGATGACTCAAAAATGGTTCCCAAATTTGAGTATCAATAGTGGAGATGTTAAAATTTTTAGTCGCTCGGACCTAGAGATGATCAAACAGTTGTCTGCAACTCCAAGAGAGGGTCAGGTAATATTCGATTTTGTAAGATATGGTGAACATATTTGCATCACAGGAAGAAATAAGCTCATCTAATAAATCTAGAGTATGTATAGAGTGAAATTGGTTCATACATTAATCATTGAAGGGTATTAGTTATTTTCACTAAAGATTATGAGTTGTTTTCACTGAAGAGTCTTAGTTTGTTTTTCGTAAACAACTAATAGTCTTCAGTGAAGACAACTAATATCCTTCAGTACCAATAATTAATATTCTATAATGGTTCATGTATGAACCATTTTCACTCTATACTTTGTCATAAATCTACTTCTGAATAGTGTTTGGTGTTTAATAAAAAGGAGAAAAAAATTGAAGTATAACTTGAATAACAAAAGAAAGCAAGTAATAATATTAGGGAATTTTTCGTTTAGTACATCGAGCCCTGGATTCAAACATATGGATTTCGGAATGCACTCTCAACTGATATAGATCCTTAATCTGTTAACTATGTTAATGTTACATAATTCGTAACATCTATTTCCCCGAAATCGTTTGAATTTGTTCTCATAATGTCTGAAGAATGTTATCCTTAATGCACCCTTAAATATATGAGAATAATGAAACTTAACATCCATCTACTTTGGGAGAACTATTCAGGAACATTAGTTTAGTTTAAAATTTCAACTTTTTATCGTCTTTTTGGTGCTAATTAATAACCAAAATCCTATCATTTGCACTTTGTAGGAGAAGGTACGGCAACAAGGGGTTCACGAGTGTTTGCATCGGGACATGATTGCAGGTTTCGGGAAATGGGAATTTGAGCCCGTGAATATCAGTAATCCTTTCCCTAACAATGAAGGCTCTGTTCATATTTGGCAAGGATATGAAGATAAGTATATCCCGTACCAGCTGAATCGATATCTATCCCGAAAACTTCCCTGGATTCGATATCACGAGATTCCTGATGCTGGGCATCTCGTGATGTACAATGCAACAATTTGTGAAGCCATCTTCAAGGCACTCTTAAACCGTAATGCGTAAGCGTGTAAATTTACTAAGTTGCTTCTGTTGTTACAAGATCAAAACTACATAGCTTGGAGGAACTTTTTTTGCATATATATGATGATATATATAATCTTGTTAGCCTAATGGGTACCTTTTTTATGAACCTGAGTATGTCTTCCTATCTTGATTTTCTTAGATGACAATTGTGTGAGACGATATTGTTACATTCTTAGTCACATATTCACTAACTCGATTTTGATTTTATTCCTAACTAATTGATAAATTGTCAATTGTTTCACGTTCATAAAAGTGGGCCTATGTGTTGATAAGTTCATATTCGGTCAACATTTGGGGGGAGATAAAATTGGTTTGCAATCAATACTTTTTAATAGAATAATTCATCTTTTGATTAAAACAAGTATATTTCAATGAAAACATCTGTAACTCTTCAAAACTAATAGTGCAATAAACTTTATTGAAAAATCTGATACCCTCTAATAAAATAAATAATATCATTATAAGTTTTATGGTAAAATTGTTCACACTGTGCTTTGCATATTTTACTATAAGCGAGGTTGTGAGTAAGGAGAGGGAGCCGGGAGATAAATATCTTACAATAGGCAAAGTATGCCGAGTTTTAGTCTAGTTTAAAGAAGCCGAGTTTTTTTAATTGCGTCCATCTCTAGCATAAGCTACATTTTGGGCCTTGACAGATGTGATACTTGTTGGGTGAATAGAAGTGCCCGGAATCTATTTGGGGTGAAATTTAAATACGAATATAAATACAATTATTACTAGCATGAATTAATCATAATTAATTCAAATAATAATTCCAACAACTAATTTAACATCATGCATGTTGAATTAATTCACATATAATCTATGGCGGAATAAACAAGAAAATATGTGACTTACGTACCTCTCGTAGAACTTGGCCTTTGAATAAAACGGGACAAACACGTACGCGCTTTATCAACCCAAAAACCTTCTCAAGTATTTCCCTTTCGCCTTATTCGATCACCGGTGGGAGATGCTTTCGAATAATTTAAATAACTAAGGAAAAAGAAAAATATTTATGCTCTTGATTTTTCCAACACATGAAATTATGTACTTGTGGATGAAATAATCATCCCCTATTTATAAGCATAGTGGCCGAAAATATTAGGAATATTGGGCCTTGGAGAAAATCTTTTCTTAGACTTTAAGAAATCTTGAATATATCTCATATATTATAGTCTCCACAATAAAATATTCCACAAAATTTCACTTACCTTATAAACAAGCAATTTTCGAAAAATACTAGTAGAGATCCCAAGATTTGGATCTTCTTGAATATATGAGATATTCTTGTATTTCAAGAATACATATCTTCCATAATATCTTTCCAAGAAAATCAACAAAATCTTTTCTCTTCTAATATTGCTTTTTTTCAAAAATTAAGTGAAAAAAATCAGCACATTATCATTATTGGACTACTTAATGGGCTACTTGAGGAGCCTTTAAGGAGAATTAAGATTGGACCTCCTAATGGACTTCTAAATTTCAATATTGAGCCCCAATATAATTCAATCCATTAATATTAATTATTATCACTAATAAATTAATATTGCACTATCCATCTTAATCCATATTACGACAATATGGGCTCCCGATTATTATTTCCCGCGTTTAAGATTATCAAGTCCATTAATTAATTAAGCTTCTGAATAGCTCTAAATTAATTAATATATTTCACCTTGGAGTAAAGATAACTCAACATTATTATCCGTACCGAAGAAACTGATTCTTCACTTGCAAGATTTGGTACGATAAAACTTCTGAGCCCACCAAGGGGACTAATCACACGAGCCGTACTCGCACACGTTTCTCCGTATTAAATCTTAGCAACCGTCGTATGATTAATACTACTGCCCAAAGCACAAGGTTCGAAGTCACAATGATTCTCACCCAACATGAATCAAAGCAGTAACCATTAAGCACACACGGTCCTATTTAAGTGACGGAGATTAAGAAATCAACAACCACTGGGGTCTAATTCTTCACATTTCAGAACAGGAGAATTTATCCTCGTTGTATGTCCTCTTCAACACATACTAAATGTGCTAGTGCAATCTCTTAGTCAAGACAGACCAATCTGAGCCTTACACATCGACCTTTCACGGCGGATTGTTCAATTCCACCTAGGTCGTGAAAATGTACGTTTAGTTACAAGGAAACTGTTAATGTTGTCTTCCGTGATCGGGTATCACCATATTAACTACAATGCAACTAGTACCATATATTGAACGGTTTAAAATAGATATTCAACATTCAATCATAACTAAAGCAAATGTGATAAAAGATTATTCTCATAAAACAAGTGTTTGATACACGAGTTATACAAAGTAAAAGCATACTTTCACGTATAACTCCAACAATCTCCCACTTATACTTAAAGTCTGCTTTTTAGTATACATCATGCATGTCTTAGTGTAGTAGCTCTACGTGACATCTCATGTCAACCTACACTAACCTAATAATTCCTCCCACTTATACTTAAAGCAGATTGACAATAGTCTTGACTCCCATTCCATCCACATGTCTCTCGAATGTACTCTGAGGCAGACCCTTTGTGAATGGATCCGCTAGGTTGTCACCTGACGCTATCTTTGCCACCTCTATATCTCACCTCTTAACGATTTTTCGTATAAGATGGTATTTTCTTTCTATGTGTTTGCTGGCCTTGTGGGCTCTCGGTTCCTTTGAATTTGTAACTGCTCAGGCATTGTCACAAAAGACAGTTATCTTGTCGGGCAAATTCGGAACAACGTCCAAGTCCACTAAGAAGTTCTTGAGCCAAACTGCCTCTTTCGCTGCTTCACAAGCAGCTACATACTCGGCTCCATGGTCGAATCGGCGATGCATTTCTGCTTAACGCTTCTCCATGAAATGGCTCCTCTTCCCACGCAAAACACATTACCCGAGGTTGACTTTCTTGAGTCTATGTCTGATTGGAAATCCGAGTCCGTGTATCCCACGGGAACAAGACTATCTGACTGGTAAATCAGCATCCGCTCACGAGTTCTTTTCAGATACCTCAAGATGCACTTTACGGCAGTCCAATGGTCTTTCCCGGGATTACTTTGATACCTTGCCACCATGCCCACGGCAAAGCAGATATCCGGTCTCGTGCACAACATTGCATACATAAGGCTTCCTACGGCCGAAGCGTACGGAACACCTTTCATGTCATCTATCTCCGCTTGCGTCTTAGGGCTCATTTCTTTCGATAGATGGATTCCGTGCCTAAAAGGTACAAAACCTTTCTTGGAATCTTGCATGCTGAAACGCTTCAAAACAGTGTCAATGTATGAAGCTTGCGATAAGCCCAACATCCTCTTCTTGCGATCGCGAGTGATCTTGATCCCAAGGATGTGACCGGCTTCCCCTAAGTCTTTCATATCAAATTATTTTGACAGCCATACCTTTACGTCTGACAATACCTTTACATTGTTTCCAATGAGTAGAATATCGTCTACGTATAATACTAAGAATACCACCGCAGTTCCGCCACGCTTCTTATACACACAACTTTCGAACTCGCTTTGATCAAACCCATAAGACTTAATCACTTGATCAAAACACTGGTTCCAAGTACGCGATGCTTGCTTAAGTCCATAAATGGATCTCTTAAGCTTGCATACGAGATTCTCTTGGCCTTTTTCAATGAAACCTTTGGGCTGTTGCATATAGATATCTATCCCGTCAAGACTTCCGTTAAGGAAAGCTGTCTTGACATCCATTTGCCAGATCTCGTAATCTAGGTGCGCAGCGATCGACAAGAGAATACGGATGGACTTAAGCATGGCTACAGGCGAAAAGGTTTCCTCATAATCGATCCCTTCTTTTTTAGTATACCCTTTGGCCACAAGCCTTGCTTTGAAGGTCTCAACCCTTCTGTCCGGTCCTCTTTTCCTCTTGTACACCCACTTGCATCCAATGGGTTCTACCCCATTGGGTGGTTCGACCAACTCCCACACTTGATTATGATCCATCGAACCCATCTCGATTTCCATTGCCGTTTGCCACGACTCCGCGTATTTGTCTTGGATTGCCTCGTCGTACGTCCATGGGTCCGATTCATCACCGGGAACCAAATCCGAAGATTCTCCTATCCCCATGAATCTCTCGGGTTGCCTAGCAATCCTCCCACTACGACGGGGTTCTGGTTGTGAAGATGTGATGTGTGGTACATCATCTTGTATACTTGGTATCGAGGTTTGACCTCTCAATTCTTCTAAGGTAATTTCACTTTTAGGTTTCCGATTGTTCATATAGTCTTCCTCCAAGAATTTAAAGTGTGTACTGATCACGGTCTTTTGATCCTTGGGACTATAGAACATACACACTTTCGTTCCCGTAGGGTATCCTATAAACAGCCTTAATTCCTAACGTGGGTCCAAGTTACCGGCTTCCTTGTCTAGCACGTATGCCGGACAACCCTAAATCCGCAAATGTCTTAGACTGGGCTTGCGCCCGGTCCACAATTCCATTGGGGTTTTAGGAACCGATTTGGATGGCACCAAGTTTAGAATGTAACCCGTCGTTTCCAAGGCATTACCCCAAAACGACTTGGGTAAATCCGAATAACTCATCATGGATATGACCATCTCTAAAAGAGTCTGGTTTCTTCATTCCGCCACACCGTTCTGTTGAGGGGTTCCCGGTGCGGTTAACTGGGATACGATCCCTTCGTCCGATAAGTAGTTCAAGAATTCATCGCTGAGGTATTCGCCTCCACGATCTGATCGTAGAAACTTGATACTCTTTTCCCTATGTTTCTCGGCTTCGGCCTTAAACTCCTTGAACTTATCAAAAGTTTCAGACTTATGCCTCATAAGGTAAATGTACCCATATCTCGAGTAATCGTCAATGAAGGTGACGAAATAATCATACCCCATTCTCGCTTTGATCGTCATTGGACCACCCACATCGGTATGAACGAGTTCTAACACTTCTGTGGCTCTATTCCCCTTGGCTCCAAATGCCCTCTTGGTCATTTTACCCTCTAAATAGGATTCACAAGTTGGAAACGGCTCGACTTGGAATGATTCCAAGGATCCATCTTTCACCAATCTCTCTATCCGCTTTAGATTAATATGACCTAGTCTAAGATGCCATAGAAGTGTTTCGTTTATCTCTGAAGAACGCTTTCTTTTATTACTCGAAATGATCGACGTGTTATTAGATTCATTATTTGAGTGGTGTGCACACTTAATCGTATAGAGATTGTTTACCAACGTTCCATGACAGATAGTATCATTCTTAAAAGAAACAGTAACAACTTTATTAAAAGTAACTGAATATCCATCAAAAAACAACTTAGAAACTGAAATTAAATTCTTCCTAAAGTTCGGAACGTATAAAACATCTCTTAAAATTTAAACTCTATCTTCAAAAGATAGGTGCACGACTCCCACTGCTTCGGCTGCCACTCTCGTAGCATCGCCCAAAGTGATGGTGATCTCATTCTTGCTAAGTCGCCGGGTTTGCTGGAACCCCTGAAGAGTGAAACAAATATGATCAGTTGCCCCGGTATCCACTACCCAAACGTGGGCAGCATACGCCGCAACATATGTTTGAACGACTAAAGCATGAGACTTACCTTTCTTTACCGCCTTCTTAGGCTTAGAATAGGTAGACCTCCAATGTCCTTTCTCCCCGCAATTGAAGCACTTACTCTTACCGGATATCTTCACGCCGTATGGCTTGAATGCTCTTTCTTTGCCACCAAGAGTGAGTCCACTGATTTGGTTCCGATCAATCTCCTTCTTCTCAATTTTACCTTCCATTGGCCTAGATTTCGAGAAAAAGCTCTTGATCACCAAAGCCTCGTCCCTACTCTCTAAGTATGACTCTATCGTTATCAGAGCTTTGAGCAGGGTATCTAAAGTGAACTTGTGTTCCGATAACACGTATTCCCAAAAGAACCCATCAAAACTACTCGATAACTTTAGGAGTATGGAATCGATTTGACTTTCTTCACTTTGTCCGGCACCAAGAAACTCGAGTTTTTCAAACTCACGCCTAAATTTGAGAACATGATCCCTTACAGGTGTTCCCTTCACCATTTCCTTCGTGAGCTTCTCACGAATAGTGAACAGATTCGCCATGGGGTTCTGATGTTGAAACATCTCTTCAAAGTTATTCATGATATCAACAGCCGCTTCAATGCCTTCATGAATGCATTTCAAATCTTCAGACATAGTTGTCAAGATGATGCGCTTCATGTGCTCATTGGAATGCTTCCAATCATCGAATATCGCCCTTTCCCTATTACTTGACTTATCATTAGGTTTCTTGTGTACGTCAACGCTAAATATCCAATAGTGTTCTTGCGCAGATAGGACCATATTCATGTTACGTTTCCAATCAACATAGTTCTCACCAACAAGTTTGTTATCTTTAAGTATACTAAACAGTGGATTAAAAGGTTGCGACATGATGAACTGAGAATAAAACATACATTCATATCAATATCTAGAAAAATACGAAATTATCACATAATTCGATCACATCAATTATATTGAAACCTTAAAATAATATAATCATGCATCAGCCAACATCTCGAAACAATTTAAATGCGGCACGAGGGGTGGTCTATACATTTAAATACATTCAAGCGGATCACAAACTTAAAAGTTACAAATTCTTAATTCAAAATTAATAGTTGGCTCCCACTTTGACCACATAGAAATTGACAGGGACTCCGAGGGGAGTAAGTTAATATCAATTTCTTATGCCTAAGTAATAACCATAATTAAATACAGGATTATTATTTCGCTTTGAGCAAGCCACTCGTGGTGAGGGTCAATACCGCCACTAGTAATAATCCACAATCATCCTTTCGGAATTTATTCATGTGAAATCCGTCCTTTTGGCCGATCCGAGGGGGAAATGTATTCCAAAAGAACTTGACAAATAAATAAATTATGGAGGTCAAATTAATCCAATTTTAATATCCGGAATAAAATTGCGATTAAATAAACATACTTAGTGATTTTCGAAAGTAAGGTTTTTCTTGGACAATTAAATTCATGCAAACACATATTAACAATTAATAATAAGTGCACGAAATAAAACATCCATCAAAACAAAATTAAACACATTGGATCACTCAAATCCAATTGTCACGGTTTAATTTCTTCACGTCTTGATGCAAAAAATCGTTCTTGTTGCTTTCCGTCGTTCGTCTCGACATGCTCCCACTCGAACAGTAACACTTCATCAAAAATAGCATCGTTTGGGATTTGGGACGACGTTTAAAATCACACGAAAAAAAACAGAACCGAAAAAAAATTCCACTGCCCGAGATACGACGCGCGTCGGCCCACGGAGTGGGCCCGCGCGCCTCTCGGCCAAGCAGCCGAAGCGCTGACTACCGAGCGCCGAGTGCCAGGGCGCCAAGCGCCGAGAGGCTGAGCCTCTCGCGCGCGCCCGTGCGGCGTCGGGCACCCGTCGCACGCGGGTCGTGCGCCTTGCGCACCCCGTGCGCCGGGTTTCACCGTTTGTTCTCGTTTTCTTCACCCCATGCATGATTTTACGTCCATGCACGCACCACACATGCATGCATCATCTAGGTACGCCGTCTTTAATTCTTCATTCTTCGTCTCGATCCGGTTACAATTTATTTTACAAAAAAAAATACTAGATCTAGACTAGTCTATTACAATGATCAAATCAAAATAAAACCAACTAATCTACTCGTGGATTTTCTCACGAGAGAAACAAATTCGAACGAATCGAATTAAAAACAATTAATTCACACGCATGAAAAATAAACAACATTAAAACCATGACAATTGGATACCTGCAAAAAAGATCTAGCAATTCTACAATCCAATTTCAATTTAATGTCTAACAATTTAAATACCAATTTAAAGATCAGAGCCCGAAACCGTGGCTCTGATACCAGTTGTTGGGTAAATAGGGGTGCCCGGAATCTATTCGGGATGAAATTTAAATACGAATTTAAATACAATTATTACTAGCATGAATTAATCCTAATTAATTTAAATAATAATTCCAACAACCAATTTAACATCATGCATGTTGAATTACTTCACATATAATCTATGACGGAATAAACAAGAAAATATGTGACTTGCGTACCTCTCGTAGAACTTGGCATTTGAATAAAACGGGACAAACATGTACGCGCTTTATCAACCCAAAAGCCTTCTCAAGTATTTTCCTTTCGCCTTATTCGATCACCGGTGGGAGATGCTTTCGAATAATTTAAATAACTAAGGAAAAAGAAAAATATATATGCTCTTGATTTTTCCAACACATGGAATTATGTACTTGGGGATGAAATAATCATCCCCTATTTATAAGCATAGTGGCCGAAAATATTAGGAATATTGGGCCTTGGAGAAAATCTTTTCTTAGACTCTAAGAAATCTTGAATATATCTCATATATTCTTTTCTCCACAATAAAATATTCCACAAAAATCTCACTTACCTTATAAACAAGCAATTTTCGAAAAATACTAGTAGAGATCCCAATATTTGGATCTTCTTGAATATATGAGATATTCTTGTATTCCAAGAATACATATCTTCCATAATATCTTTCCAAGAAAATCAACAAAATCTTTTCTCTTCTAATATTGCTTTTTTCGAAAATTAAGTGAAAAAATCAGCAATATATTTTCTTTTTATTTTAATCACCTTATCATTATTGGGCTACTTAATGGGCTACTTGAGGGGCCTTTAAGGAGAATTAAGATTGAACCTCCTAATGGACTTCTGAATTTCAATATTGAGCCCCAATATAATTCAATCCATTAATATTAATTATTACCACTGATAAATTAATATTGCACTATCCATCTTAATCCATATTACGACAATATGGGCTTCCGGTTATTATTTCCCGCATTTAAGATTATCAAGTCCATTAATTAATTAAGCTTCTGAATAGCTCTAAATTAATTAATATATTTCATCTTGGAGTAAAGACAGCTCAACCTTATTATCCGTACCGAAGAAACTGATTCTTCACTTGCAAGATTTGGTACGATAAAACTTCTGAGCCCACCAAGGGGACAAATCACACTAGCCGTACTCGCACGCGTTTCTCCGTATTAAATCTTAACAACCGTCGTATGATTAATACTACTGCCCAAAGCACAAGGTTCGAAGTCACAATGATTCTCACCCAACATGAATCAAAGCAGTAACCATTAAGCACACACAGTCATATTTAAGTGACGGAGATTAAGAAATCAACAACCACTGAGGTCTAATTCTTCACATTTCAGAACAGAAGAATTTATCCTCGCTGTAGGTCCTCTTCAACACATACTAAATGTGCTAGTGCAATCTCTTAGTCAAGACAGACCAATCTGAGCCTTACATATCGAACTTTCACGGCGGATTGTTCAATTCCACCTAGGTCGTGAAAATGTACGTTTAGTTACAAGGAAACTGTTAATGTTGTCTTCCGTGATCGGGTATCACCACATTAACTACAATGCAACTAGTACCATATATTGAACGGTTTGCAATAGATATTCAACATTCAATCATAACTAAAGCAAATGTGATAAAAGAATTATTCTCATAAAATAAGTGTTTGATACACGAGTTATACAAAGTAAAAGCATACTTTCACGTATAACTCCAACAATACTCCCTACTATTTGATTTTGATTGTTCATTTTACTATAAAAGAAAGATTTTTTTTTGTTTTCCCCTTACCCAAAATAGAAAAAAGCAAACACTACTCCCTTTAACTTAACGCTTAAAAACATCATTTATTTACACGCATGTCACTACTTTATCAACTTTATACCTACAAATACTAATAAACAACTCTTTTTATTTAAACCCGTGTCATTTTTTTATGGACAATCAAAATCGAATTCGAGGGAGTATTATATATCAAGATGAAAAGAATTTCATTCAGGCCTTAAGAAAATTGAGTACAATATGAGTACACAGATCTCATATTATACTCCCTCCGATTCAATTTAGATTGTCTGTATCACCATAAAAGGAAGATTTTTTTTTGTTTTCCACTTTCTCAATATCTTTCCCAAAAATGGCAAAAAAGTACACATATCATTTTAACTTTACCCCTTAAAAAGTTGAAAGGACCCTTTTACCCTTACTATATATCCACAAAAACAACTTTATACTCACAAATACTAATAAACAATCCATTTATTAAAATTTGTGCTACTTTGAAGGTGAAAAACAAAATTAAATTGGAGGGAGTAATAGAATTTTTCTACTTCTGTCAAGTGTCGTTTTTCACATGCCGTCACATGTCCCCTTTAAAAATCTTATATTATAATATGAGAACACTTCTATTCCAAATGATATCAAGTGTCAGCTGCCACCACTTGTCCCCCTTAAGAAATCCACAATATTTTCTCTATTTCCTTTAAAATCTTCCGCCCTTTCTAATTTGTTCATTATATTAGCTGAATTATTAATGGAAAGAAACGTTCTAAACCCTTTTAAGGGTATTTTTATTTTTTTGGTTTTAAATGACTTTAAAAAATCAAATTTTGAAAATGAGTGATTTTTAAAATTCAGGAGATTTTAAAATCTGTGTTCTTTTAGATTTTGAGTAGAGTAAGTTTTAACATTATGATATAAGAGTTGCATTATTATATTATTTGTTTAGTGTGATTATAATTGATGAAGTGGGAGTACAATACACACATAATATCCGTTGATTCTGCAAATACCCGGATAAACACAAAATGATTAACGTGTTAATCTATCGATTCATGCATAAATACTAGAATAACGATGATAAAACACGATAAAGGTAGTTGCCTACAGTTTCCCTGGTAAGAGTTCAAGATGAGAACATATTTTGATCGATTATGAAGTATGTCCTAACTTCATAAAAACCTATTGATAGCCGAGTGTGCGAATTATTAGAAGTTATGTGGGAGACTAATTTATAATGATACGCAGGTCAGACGTTGTACGACCGATTGGACTAAAACTTGTATGATGTTTTAGAGAGTGACATGCCCTAATTGAGCGGGAGCTTCATCATAACATGTATTCATACTACACCTGCTTAATGACGACCTATATAAGAAGAGTGATTGAATAGATCTCTGGTTTGTTGTTGTGTGAGCTCTTATGGTAATTAATTGTGCCCTTTGAGACTTCGGATTTTGTCATGACATGTAAGCTTGATGATGCTACTTTAGCATGTAATTAATAGCCAAGATTGATGCAGTTTGTCAGGGCATGATTAAGAAAGCTGTCAATTCTAAGCTAATTGACATCAAGCGTCAAGGAAAAAACTAAGTTAATAATGCACTTGTGTACTATAATTCATAGGCCGGCCGACTAAGTTAAAAAAATTGTTTGACGTAGTCATAAGTATAGATATAGATTAGTGGTGGTCAAACATGTTCTATGTATAATTGAGGGGTCATTGATGTTTGATCTAGTGCGACCATATAGTTTTAGGTACACAGCGAGCAGCGAGTCTCCTGAGTTGATGAGTTATGTTAGTTGGGTGATAACTTAATATAACTATCCTCGCTTTGTTCCATCTTGTTCTCGCTTGGTCACACACTTTATTCTATGTACGAGAGAATGAATGCAAGACGAGAATTATATTATAACAACTTTTTCGTGTGTCGGAGTTTTAAAATCTAGGACAGTAATGGTATCGTAGAGAATGCATGTTATTCAATTTTAGACAATATTTATAAACTGCGTGAAATGCTTGTTTGAATTAACTATTCCATGTTATTCTAATAGTTTGGGGCCCTTATGTGGTCCGGGATCGACGGACTTTCGGATTTAACCCACCGTGCTCAATATCCATGTGGCAAAGTTGACAAAATTACTATTAACAAAGTTTCATGTGAATTTTCTATTTGACTTGTGTATCTTATTTTTATTTTGCCATTAAATCTTGAATAATTTATCCGCATTGAGTATGCTCGTGTACTCACCCCAATTATTAATTGTTGGTCCTGAAACGAGTTAAACATGTGTATGGGGGGGGGGGGGAGAATACACTTGAGGTTACAAATTCAAACTTTTCTTTAAACTTATCAGGTTACTTAAGACAGTAGATCGTCAGTGGACTTTGAAGTCTGCTGAGATTTACTTATGAAAGCTTACTGAGATATCAGCTCCACTGAAAGCTCAAGACTTTTAGTTGAACTACTATCTAATTAGCTTTCAGATACGGATTAGTAAGCCCTTATGAAAACCTCGTTTTGCTTTGATAAAACTTGTTTGAACAACATACACTTAGAGAAATAGCATAAAGTAAGTACACAAGATATAAAGTGGTTCAGAGAATAGTCTCCTACGTCCATTGTCCTGATCAAATAGGAGAATTCCTTTCACTTGGAATTCCTTGTGTTATAGTGCCAAGATGCACTGATAAAATTAATCCTCTCTAAGGATATTTGATCACTAGGATAATTCCAGGTCCTAGTTCCCAAAACAAACCAGCTTACTAACACCACTTAACACTAACTCTCAACCTAATAACTGGGTAGGGTTTTGAGTAGAGTTTGGTTCCAACTGTTGTGAGATAATTCTTACAGTTTAGCACAGGGCTTAAGGATGGATTATCTCTTTCTAAGGTTTGGATATAACTTTTAAGCTCGGTTACAAAAGGCTTAGTATGATATCTACAAATGTGAAACACTTGGGAAACAAAGGTAATTTCGAGTGCTTCGTAGTAAGTTATGTATGTAGAGATTGCTTTGATCTTGTTAAGTTTCCCGTGCATAGTAATGGGCACGTCCTTCTGTATTTATAGACCATCTTAAAATTCTT
The DNA here is from genome assembly GCA_947034835.1 of Ballota nigra. Classification (NCBI taxonomy): domain Eukaryota; kingdom Viridiplantae; phylum Streptophyta; class Magnoliopsida; order Lamiales; family Lamiaceae; genus Ballota; species Ballota nigra. The sequence continues at coordinate 17,152,538 of OX344720.1, read as the reverse complement.
CTCGTTAGTGTTGAATATTCTCAAGTAAGTCTTCTTGTATCTGATTGGTTCAAACGACTCTATTTGAAGCTTTAAGTCTTGTTAAGAAACGGCTGAAAGACCATGCCTGTTCACCAACTTTCTGTAGAATGCTAGAGAAAGACTTTTGGTACTTGTCAGTCTGTGACAGGTCGGCTGTCAGTAGAGTACACCTACGTGTCATCTTCTCATTGGGCCGCTCAGTCTGCTTGCTCAGAATCCTATCTTGCTTTAAGGTGGAACTCCACTGAGAGAACCTTCTTATTCCTTCATTAATTGTAAGCTTCACTGAAATTCATTTTGCCATGTTTCAACCAGATTAACTAACAACTTTTAATGTGTTTAGCATTGAATGTGCATTGTTAGTTCACATTTGTGGACCTTGGTCCTCTCCTGATGGTTTTAGTCTTAGTTTGAATGCACTTAGAAAACATTCAAGACTTAGACTACTTTTTCAGATCACTTCATCTTCAGTGGACTTTCTTTACTTCTTAGATACACTCTAGGAATTAATAAATGTACTTCAGTTCTGACTAATTATCTTCTAACTCTACTGAATACTTTACTTACAAATGCCTTAGGAGGAACCTTTTGGTATCTTAATCAAAACATAAGTCTATACAATTTCCCAATAATTTCCCCCTTTTTGATTATACCGAAACCTATCTTATTACATCTTCTCTTTCAGATGAGTTCATTCAGTTGGTATATAATTTCAAGGAATTTGGTAAGTAAAAGCATTCAAGTACAAAAAGCCTAAATGATAATGAGATATTATCTTGGGCTGAAAAATCAGTAGAGTTTCATTTCAAAAGATCAAATACAAGTACAATCATAGTGAAGTCTAATGTTAAAAGTTCAAAATACAAAATCAGCTGGGACTTATAAACAAATGCCCAGGAAACACTTCATCACCTCAAATAGATTCAAATAATGGCTCCAGTCCATTACTTCCTTTGAATGTCCCATGAGTCCCAAATACTCACAAAGGGACACCCATTCATCAGTGATCCGCTCTCTGTCAACTGCGCCAGTTGCATCTGTTGGAGGCTAGTAGATAATTGGTTCAGGAGCTTTCAAGACGTGGTCTGGAAACTTGTCGTTTCAGGCCTTATTAATATCAGGGTAGAGTTTTGGGTAGGACTCAAAAAGTCAGTCATTGAATAAATCTTGAGCATTCTCTTTACCCAACTCTCCACTGACATAGTATGAATACACAAATTCCCTCTTGGCAGTTTCTCAAGCATCATTCAACTTCTTGGGAACCCAAGTATCAAGATGGGGGAATTTGGCCTTTGAAAATGCCAACTTATCATTCTTCAGCTTAGCAGCCCACTTTTGATAGCCATTCCTGAATTTCTTGGAAGTGGTCTTGTCAAAAGTAGCCAGCCTCTCTTTCCTCTTCCTTCCAGCTAACTCCGCAATGGACTCTATCTTTCCAACAACATTATCTCTCCTTTCTAGTTGTTGAGCAGATAGTCTCCGAGCTCTCTCGTTCATGCCTCCAACCTCTTTGATTAACTCCGTGAGCTCAGTGACCCTTGTAGGGGCAGACTTGGGGATTTCAGAAGAGATAGGTTCAAGGTTGAGAATTGGAAGTACCTCTACTGAGTCTGTTGACTTTGCAGCCAAACCCCCTGAGGATCTTATTCTCTTTGTCACCTCCACTGAAAAAACATCAGCGGCTTTCCTCTTTGTGGATTCCTCCTTCAAGGCAGCTCTTTCTTTCTTCTCTTTCTCTGCAGCTTCTTTGAATTTGGTTAAGTCCCTCTCCCTTGGACTTCTTTTCCTTTTACCCTTTTGCTCCTCTCATCAGCTGACTTCTGAGCCTCCTTAGTCACTTTTTTCATGGTATTCTTGATCTGCTGACTCTTTGCAAAGTCATCAGTCTCAAGAATTAACTCCATCTGATTATTGGGGTCCAACTTCATCTGCTTCCCTGACACTAACTCTTCCCCCTTTTCGACCTTAATCATACACTCTGCAACAATGATGTTTAGCCTCATCTGGTCATGTTCAAGTGCCCTGAGTTGGGTTGAGCAGTGATCAACTTTTTCTTCAATTATCTCCAAGGTGGCACCAGCATTTTGTCCAAAGTTTACAAATTGTGCAAGTTTCTCATCAATAAGCACATTTGTCTTCTCTTGAGTTGGGAAGTCCTCAGCAGCCTTCTTCAAGACATCCTTCAGGCTAGCTGCCAGCTCTTCATGCTTTGCCTCAATCTCAGTCTGTAATACCCTAGGTTTTCATGATCTTATTTGCTTTATTAAATGCTTTATAAATCTTCATGAATCTATGTGATGCATTTACATTCAAATTTATGCAAATGCACGTTTATGTGTTTTATTTACTCGATCTTTATAATTAACGTGTTATTTGCTCAATACATGCTTATTCTTGAGATTTTATAATTTTTATATGTTCTTTATTTTATATCATAAAGTGTTTAATTTAGAAATTAATATAGTTCTTAAGTATAGTAATTTTATATCATAAGTTATAAGTTGAAAAATGAATGTTTCTTTAAGAAACGAATTGCGTATCGATTACTCGATATATTTTTATGATTAGTATATAGACTTTGTAATTTATTTAGAGTCTTAGAAGAGTTTTAATTTTATTTCATAAGATAGTATAAGTAATTTTATGCATAATGTACCTTAAAATTATTAAATAATTTAGAAAATCATAATTTCTTTTATTTTTACTTATTAAATTCAAAGCCTACATGTGTCATAACTACAAGACACAAGAATTCTCTTGAATTGTCCATAAAATTTCGGCCATTAGGATAAGTTAGGAAGAGTGGTGAAGTTTCATGAAATTAAGGTCAAAATTAGAAGAATTAAAGTCAAATTTAGCAACTAACCTAAAAGTGCCATGTGTTTAATAAACTTAACCTCCAAGATTATCCAAAATCCTCCACAAGCTTCCTATATGTCGGTCAAGAGGGAGATGGAGTAGCCTCCAAGGTTGGTTCCTCCTATAAATACATGTTCTTCATGCAAAAATAAATATAAGAAAAAGTTTAAAGAAAATTTCACAAATACTACTACTCTTACACTTAGATTTTGCAAAGAAAGGAGAAGGAAATTCCTTTAGCTACCAATCTCTAAGTAAGTTTCTCTTCTTGATTGAGTAATTATTTAAGTGGTAGTATGAAGTTTGTGCATGATATGTGAATTAAATGATAGGAAAATGAGTTTTGATGAGTAATTTGCATGTTATGCATGTTTTACTTCATGTTTGAATGTTTAATTCAATTTCTTCATGAGTTATGATCAAAATCATGTTTATTATTTGATTATATATGCTTTAGAAGTAGAAATCATGAAATTATTTGGTTTAAAGTGAGTTTAAGATGATATGTTCTTCATGTATGCATAAAACTGAATTTCTGGACCAACTTTGGGGTAAATTTCGTTTTGACCAATTCTTTTGGTGAATAATTCTGAAAGTTTTATATGTGAAAATATACTTGTGAAGTAACTTAGGTTTAAAATTTCATAATTTTTGGACTAGTATTCAATTCGTGGTGATTTTTCAAAGTAGAGCTAGGGTTTTGGACGTAATTGCAGAAACGGTAGAAGTTTTCTATGATCTGAGAATAATCGGTTATATTTTTATATAAAACCAAAGTATTTTGATAAATTTTATGAAGTTGGGAGTTCATGGTTAAAATTTCAGGAGTATTGAATTTATGGTTGATTTAGGGTGAATTTTTAAAGTTAAGTGACCAGAATCTGTAACAGTGTGTTCGTCACAAAATATTTGATGTTTGGCAAAGAGTTAGAGAAATCTGAAAATATTGTGATAAACTTTATTGAGTTAGGAATATACTGTTAAAATTTTATAATTTCTAGACATACAAATAATTTAATATGAATTTTCAAAGTTAGGTATGTAATCTGCCAAAATTGAAGTTTAGTATGAAAGGTTTGGAATGGTCCAGTTACATTTTTACAGTCGATATTTATTTATAACTTGCTATTTGATTATTTTACACACTTAATTGATATTTGTGCTTTAATATACTATATTTGAGTATATGTTAAAATTGAATTCAAGCCTTAAAATTTACAAAAGTGAAGTAACAATATTTTTTTTAAATTTTACTTGTAGGTACAAACCTGCAAGGTGGGGAATCACTTCGCTCTTCATCGAGTGTTCTATTATTATTTAGTTGCACTTATTAAACGCTGAATGTTAAATTTTGAGTCTGGCCCGCTATCGACTGACCCCACATATAAGTCCAACTTTATGTTGGCAAGCATATAGTCCGGTCGTTCCGGCACCACGGGTTGGTCACGCCACCCAAGCATATACCCGGTGAAATTCCGGGGGCTCACATATTATAAACCATTTATGTTTAGTTTGTGCAATTAACAAGAGGTTTTCCACTAAGTGTTTTCAATCACTTATCCCTTTCACTTTTAAATTTTTACAGATGTTGTGGATCCGGACGTGGACGAATGAACTCGGCGGGCTGTGGAGTTTTCTTAAAAACTTTCTGTTTCAAGAATTTTGTTTTTAAATTTTGGTTTGTATCTTAAGCTACGATCATACTTATTTACTACTTCCGCTGTGTAAATGTGTAGCGTGTGTATATTTTAATACAAAGTACTATTTTAGTGTCGTTCCTACTTGTGCCACATCATATTTTCCGTACTATATTAAGTGGGGATGTCACAGGTGGTATCAGAGCAGGTTCGCCTGCTAAAGTATTTTTTAAAAAGAGTGTGTTTTAAAATTTTAAAAGGAAACAGCCGCACCGAGATCATTCTCCACAACGGATCAGGTAAATGTTTTATATGTGCTTAAATTATGTTATTTATTTGAAAGTGTGATTGATTATTTGAAAGTTTGTTATTATTATTTAAACTAACCAGTAAAGTGTGTAAAGTAAACAGAAATGGACGAGGATGTTAGAAGACAGAATGCTAAAAGATTAGAACGAGTACATGAAATGGGTAAAACCGAGATGGAAGATCTAGGGGCTCATATCGGGGAAATAACATCACAGTATAGACATGCGTTAATGAACGGATATCACATAACTGATGATTATTTTTTCACTTGCTTCTTGACACCCTGCCATCTACTTGGATACATGTATCTCTGGATATACTTGACTATGTATTTGATAAACATGGACACCTGTGCTTTTCGTATTTTACTTCGATGCTATATTGTGAATAGGCCCAATCAGAAACAGTCCATTTTACACCACTACGTCCAAGATTCGAGATAAGGGAAAACCAGGAAAGGTAGCTTGAGAGGGAACCAGTACAAGAAAGTTGTGGAGGTCCTGAAATGGAAGAGGATAGTAGCTATGAAAGTTCTGAAATGGAGGAAGATAGCAGCGACAGTTCCATCGAGATGTGGGAAGAAGAAAAGGATGAACCAGATATAATCATCATTGATGATGATGATGATGATTAAAACTATGTGTTTTGCCTGATATGCATACTATATGGCTATATATGATGATATATGTACTAAATGCTTTTGATATACTATATGCTTTTGGATGTAATAGATGTATGATGTTAGTAGATATATATACTTAATATATACTAAATGCTCTTGATGTATCATATGCTTTTGAATGTATGAAATATATGTTAAAATTTTTATATAATTTAAATGTTACTAATGAATTTGTTATTGAATAGAACTATGAGTCGTAGAGGAAACCAAAACAACTCAAACATGAGCGAGGATCTAGCTTCCGTTTTAAGAGGGTTAGCTCAGCAACTAGGTCAGCAAAGCTAATCATCCCAAACACCTGTATCTTCAGCCCAAAACCATGATATTGTTAGTCAGTTTAAGAAATTCAGACCCTCAACCTTAACCGGAAAAGAAAACCCTATGGAAGTACAAAACTGGATTCGGAGCTTGGAGAAGATATTCGCTTATCTTAAGTGCACCGATGAGCAAAAAGTTTCTTGCGCTATATTTCAGCTGACTGAAGATGCAGATTATTGGTGGGAAGCTCACTGTAGGACAATGACTGAAGAAGAATGAATGTCAGTTACTTGGGAGAAATTTGTAGAAGCAGTGGTTAAGAATTATATACCACAGTTGTTCTTAGATCAGAAAGAGACTGAATTCCTACAGTTGAAACAAGGGAACCTGACAGTACAGGAATATGAAAGGAAATTTAATCAATTGGGAAGATATGCTTCTCATTTGATTAATACTGATGAAAGGAAAGCAAAAAGATTTATGCAGAATTTACGACCGGAAATCAGTACTATCTTAGCGGCACAAGATATTAAGTCTTATACCTCGGCATTCGAGAAAGCTTAGATGATAGTAGTATATATGAAATCAGAGGACGTAAGAACGCCGGAATCACAACAAAATAAAAGAAAGTGGGTTGGTGCGAAACGAGGAGGAAATTTTAAGCAAGTCAAAAGGACGGGGATAGTACCACAACAACAACAGAGGCCATCTAAATGCAGAAATTGTGGAAAAGAACATTCTGGACAATGCCTGAAGGGAACAGGAATCTGTTATAGATGTAAGGAACCGGGACATGTCATAACTAATTGTCTAAAGTGGAAAGAACAACAGAAGATGTCACCTGCTTGAGTGTTTTCCATGAGTCAGCAGGAGGCGACAGCAAATCCGGAAGTGATGACAGGTTTGTTCAAAATATTCCAAATACCTATTTTCGCGTTATTCAATACTGGTGCTACACATTCATTCATCTCTACAAAGATGTTTGAACAAATTGAGACTGCCCATATTATGGTAGAAGAAAATTTCCTAGAAGTAAATATTCCCTCTGGTAGTACGACACAATCCTTAGGACTGTGTAGGAATGTGAAGATTGATTTTGAGCATGCAGTAGTCCCAGCAAATCTACATATAATAGAAATGAAGGACTTTGATATTATCTTGGGAATGGACTGGCTTATAGCTAATCATGCTCTCATCAAGTGTCAAGAAAAAGAAATATCAGTACGGAGATCAAAGGATGAGAACTTTACACTATATGGTGCTAGAATTGGAACTATACCTCAAGTAATTTCAGCAATGAAAGCCCGGAAATTATTGAGGAAAGAAAAGAATACAGCATTTCTAGTAAATATTGTAGCAACGGAATCCAATGATCCAACATTGGATGATGTGCCGGTAGTATGTGAATACAAAGATGTATTTCCAGATGATTTGCCAGGATTACCCCCAGATCGTCAGTTGGAGTTCACTATTGATTTGATACCTGGAGCCGCGTCTGTTTCTAAAGCACCTTACAGAATGGCACCAAAGGAGTTACAGGAGTTGAAGGTGCAATTTCAAGAATTATTGGACAAGGGCTTTATTCGACCAAGTGTGTCACCATGGGGTGCACCAGTATTATTTGTGAAAAAGAAAAATGGATCATTGAGGATGTGCATCAATTATCGAGAACTGAATAAGCTCACTATCAAGAATAAATATCCACTTCCCAGAATCGAAGATCTATTTGATCAGTTAAGAGGAGCTTGTGTATTTTTAAAAATTGATTTGAGATCGGGATATCATCAGATAAAGATTAAAGAAAGCGATATTCCGAAGACAACATTCAGAACCCGATATGGTCACTATGAGTTCGTAGTGTTACCTTTTGGACTCAGTAATGCGCCAGCTATATTCATGGATTTGATGAATCAGGTATTTCATCAATATTTGGATCAATTTGTGATCGTCTTTATTGATGATATTCTAGTATATTCAAGAAATCAGGAGCAACATGCAGAACATCTTCGAATTATATTGGAAATTGTATGCTAAATTCAAGAAGTGCAAATTCTGGTTGGATAAAGTTGTATTTCTTGGACATACGGTTTCAGCTTCGGGAATAGAAGTTGGCCCAACAAAGGTAGAAGTTGTAAACCAATGGAAGACACCAACTAATGTGAACGAAGTCAGGAGTTTTCTTGGTTTAGTCGGGTATTATCGAAGATTCATTGAAGGGTTTGCTCGGATTGCAAAACCCTTGACTCAGATGACTCGGAAAGAAACAAAGTTTGAATGGACAGAAGAATGTGAAAGGAGTTTTCAAGAACTAAAGCAAAGATTAACAACGGCCCCAGTTCTTACAATTCCTGAAGATACAGAAGGATTTATTGTGTACATTGATGCTTCTAAACAAGGCTTGGGATGTGTACTTATGCAGAATGAGAAAGTAATAGCGTACGCATCAAGACAATTAAAACTACATGAGCAGAACTATCCTACGCATGATTTAGAGCTAGCAGCAGTTGTGCATGCCCTCAAGATTTGGAGGCATTACTTGTATGGGAGTAAATGTCAGATATACACAGATCATAAAAGTTTGAAGTATATCTTCGAACAGAAGGAATTGGACATGAGGCAAATAAGATGGTTAGAGTTGGTAAAGGATTATGATTGTGAAATATTATACCATCCGGGAAAGGCAAATATAGTGGTTGATGCCTTAAGTCGCAAAGCGAAGATAAAGATCAATGCCATGGTTGTGAAACCAACATTGAAGGAAAAAAATAGCAAATGCTCAAATGGATGATACATTCTTAAAGAAGATGAAGCAAAAGATCGAGGAAGGAAAAGCAAAAGAATTTTCAGTATTAGAAGAACTCAAGAAAGAAATATTGGAGGAAGCACATTCTACACCATATACAGTTCATCCTGGAGAAACAAAGATGTATCAAGAATTAAAGAAGTTGTTCTGGTGGAGAAATATGAAAAGAGATATTGGGAATTTCGTACAGAGATGTTTGACATGTCAGCAGGTGAAAGCTGAGCATCAAAGACCATCAGGATTATTAAAGTCACTTGAGATTCCTGAATGGAAATGGGAACATATTACAATGGATTTTGTAGTAGGAGTGCCCAAGTCAATACAAGGAAATGAAGCTATTTGGGTAATTGTTGACAGATTGACCAAGACGGCACATTTCCTACCAATAAAGATGACGTTCACATTGGATAAATTGGCTCAGATTTATATTAAGGAAATTGTCCGATTACATGGAGTTCCAATTTCTATTGTGTTAGATAGAGATCCGCGATTTACATCAAGATTCTGGTACAGTCTTCAAGAAGCTATGGGCACCAAGTTGGAATTCAGTACAACTTTTCATCCTCAAACAGATGGTCAATCGGAAAGAACAATTCAAACTTTGGAAGATATGTTGAGAGCTTGTATCATCGATTTCGGAGGAAGTTGGGAAAGATACTTACCTTTAGTAGAATTTACCTATAACAATAGTTATCAAGCTACAATTGAAATGACACCGTACGAAGCATTGTACGGAAGGAAGTGTAGATCTCCACTATGCTGGAATGAAATTGGAGAAAAGAAATTGTTAGGACCGGAATTGGTGGAAGAAACTAACAAGGTGGTAAAGAAAATTAAAGAAAAGATGCAAGCGGCTCAAGATCAACAGAAAATGTATGCGCATAGGCGAAGGAAAGAATTAAGTTTTGAGATTGGAGACAAGGTATTCTTGAAGGTATCTCCAATGAAAGGAATTTTCCGCTTCGGGAAAAGAGGAAAGTTGAAGCCTAGGTATATTGGACCTTATGAGATATTGGAAAAAGTTGGAGAATTAGCTTACAGATTGGCGTTACCACCATCATTGGCAGGAGTACACGATGTATTCCATATCTCGATGCTCCGAAAGTATGTACCTGACCCTACCCACATAGTAAACCAACCTGAATTAGAAATTGATGCCAACTTAACCTACGAAGAAGTTCCTATAGCCATACTTGATAGAAAGCTTCATAGGTTAAGGAATAGAGATATTCCTATGGTTAAGGTCCAGTGGAATAGACATGGGGTAGAAGAAGCTACATGGGAACGAGATGATGAAATCTTAGCGAAATACCCCTACCTCAATATTCACGGTAACACTTGAAATTTCGAGGACGAAATTTATTTAGGGGGGTTAGACTGTAATACCCTAGGTTTTCATGATCTTATTTGCTTTATTAAATGCTTTATAAATCTTCATGAATCTATGTGACGCATTTACATTCAAATTTATGCAAAGACACGTTTATGTGTTTTATTTACTCGATATTTATAATTAACGTGTTATTTGCTATTATTGAGACTTTATAATTTTTATATGTTCTTTATTTTATGTCATAAAGTGTTTAATTTAGAAATTAATATAGTTCTTAAGTATAGTAATTTTATTTCATAAGTTATAAGTTGAAAAATGAATGTTTCTTTAAGAAACGAATTGCGTATCAATTACTCGATATATTTTTATGATTAGTATATAGACTTTATAATTTATTTAGAGTCTTAGAAGAGTTTTAATTTTATTTCATAAGATAGTATAAGTAATTTTATGCATAATGTACCTTAAAATTATTAAATAATTTAGAAAATCATAATTTCTTTTATTTTTACTTATTAAATTCAAAGCCTACATGTGTCATAACTACAAGACACAAGAATTCTCTTGAATTGTCCATAAAATTTCGGCCATTAGGATAAGTTAGGAAGAGTGGTGAAGTTTCATGAAATTAAGGTCAAAATTAGAAGAATTAAAGTCAAATTTAGCAATTAACCTAAAAGTGCCATGTGTTTAATAAACTTAACCTCCAAGATTATTCAAAATCCTCCACAAGCTTCCTATATGTCGGTCAAGAGGGAGATGGAGTAGCCTCCAAGGTTGGTTCCTCCTATAAATACATGTTCTTCATGCAAAAATAAATATAAGAAAATGTTTAAAGAAAATTTCACAAATACTACTACTCTTACACTTAGATTTTGCAAAGAAAGGAGAAGGAAAAACCTTTAGCTACCAATCTCTAAGTAAGTTTTTCTTCTTGATTGAGTAATTATTTAAGTGGTAGTATGAATTTTATGCATGATATGTGAATTAAATGATAGGAAAATGAGTTTTGATGAGTAATTTGCATGTTATGCATGTTTTACTTCATGTTTGATAATTTAATTCAACTTATTCATGAGTTATGACCAAAATCATGTTTATTATTTGATTATCTATGCTTTAGAAGTAGAAATCATGAAATTATATGGTTTAAAGTGAGTTTAAGATAATATGTTTTTCATGTATGCATAAAACCGAATTTTTTGACCAACTTTGGGGTAAATTTCGTTTTGACCAATTCTTTCGGTGAATAATTCTGAAAATTTTATATGTGAAATAATCTTGTGAAGGAACTTATTTTTCAAATTTCATAATTTTTGGACTAGTATTCAATTCGTGGTGATTTTTCGAAGTAGAGCTAGGGTTTTGGACGTAATTGCAGAAATGGTAGAAGTTTGCTATGATCTGAGAATAATCGGTTAGATTTTTACAGAAAACCAAATTATGTTATAAATAATATGAAGTTTGAAGTTGATGTTTAAAATTTCAGGAGTATTGGATTTATGATCGATTTATGGTGAATTTTTAAAATTAAGTGACCAGAATCTGTAACAGTGTGTTTGTCAGGAAATATTTGATGTTTGACAAAGAGTTTGAGAAATCTGAAAATGTTGTGATAAACTTTATTGAAATAGGAATATACTGTTAAAATTTCATAATTTCTAGACATACAGATAATTTAATATGAATTTTCAAAATTAGGTGTGTAATCTGCCAAAATCGAAGTTTTGTATGAAAGGTTCGAAATGGTCCAGTTACATTTTTACAGTCGATATTTATTTATAACTTGCTATTTGATGATTTTACACACTTAATTGATATTTGTGCTTTAATATACGATATTTGAGTATATGTTGAAATTGAATTCAAGCCTTACAATTTACAAAAGTGAAGGGATAAGTAACAATGTTTTTATTTTAAAAATTTTTACTTGTAGGTACAAACCTGCAAGGTGGGGAATCACTTCGCTCTTCATCGAGTGTTCTATTATTATTTAATTGCACTTATTAAACGTTGAATGTTAAATTTTGAGTCTGGCCGGCCCCACATATAAGTCCAACTTTATGTTGGCAAGCATATAGTCCGGTCGTTCCGGCACAACGGGTTGGTCACGCCACCCAAGTATATACCCGGTAAAATTCTGGGGGCTCACATATTATAAACCATTGATGTTTAGTTTGTGTAATTAACAAGAGGTTTTCGACTAAGTTTTTTCAAACACTTATCCCTTCCACTTTTAAATTTTTACAGATGTGGTGGATCCGGACGTGGGCGAATGAACTCGGCGGGCTGTGGAGTTTTCTTAAAAACTTTCTGTTTCAAGAATTTTGTTTTTAAATTTTGGTTTGTATCTTAAGCTACGATATTAAGTGGGGACATCACACAGTTAGCTTCTTGTTCCACAATCCTTCAACCTTCCCTATTCGGTCCGTTGAGAAAGCCTCTACAGAGGACTTTAGGTTGGTGGAAACATTCTCCACTGAGTCTTCAAATTATTTAGCTCTTGCCTCCTCTTCTTTCTTTTCCATCTTCTTGAGAGCTTCAATTACTCGGACATTTTGGCCTTTAACTACGTCGATGACCATTTGCTGAGAGTCTTCCACCTTGAGTGTTAGATTCTGGAGAGATGAGGTGGTTGACTCCATAAGCTCATCGATATGGTCTGAGAGATTGACCATCTCGTCCACTTCTTCTTGCACAATTTGTTGGACTTCTCTCAGTTGAGCTTGGAGGGATGAGAGCTTTACATCTTCAATATTGTGAACAACATTCCTCAGAGGACTTAGATGGAGATTGACTTGGGGTACTTCCACAGATGGTTTTCCTGAATCAGACAAAATGTTTGCACCTTCCCCCTCAGTCTCACCACCTAAACCAGCATTTCCATCTACCTCCATGTGTTCTCCCTCATCTTCCCTCATCTCACTCTCTCTTTCCTTATCATTTTCAACTAAAGTATTTTCAGCCAACTCGCCCTTTACAAGAACTATTGCTCGAATTTCTCCACTCACAACTTTAGTGATTTCCACCTCTTTTTCTTTCTCTACTTCCTTTTCAACTACTTTAGTACCAGCCACCTCAGCTGACTCTACAGTCACCACTGAGGGCTGTTGTGGGGGAGCTTCAGTAGACTCCTCTGGCAAGTTTTAAGCCTCAGTTTCCCTTACCGTGAATACATCCTTGGCTACTTCACCACCACCTGGCTGTGGTGAAGTACCTTTCTCCAGTTGGGGCTCCTCCTCCTTCTCTTTTTCTTTCTCGGCTTCTTCCACTTTCTCTGCCTCCTCTACCTTCTCATTTTCTCCTTCTTCTTCTACCACCTTTACTGTCTCAGCCACTTGTTCCACCTCAGACACCTTCTCCACCTCAGTACCCTTCTCCATCTCAGCTATCTTCTCCATCACCAGGCTTTGGAAGATCTTTTCATTGCAAAGTAGCCTGGTTTTGGTCATCCCAGTGAAGTCCAAGACTTCCTTCTCCTCCTTCTTCCACTCCTCTGCCTTTCCTCCACCAATTGCTAAGAAGATCTCCGCCAGCCTCCGGTCCTTCAATTGGACAAGTAGCCTTACTCTTAAGAACATAGCCTTCAGGGTAGGGTACTCATCTAGCTCTGGATACTTGGTTTCCAGTGAGTAAGTTACTTCATCCTTAAGAGTATCCAAGAAGGAATACTCTTCTTCATCATCTGATGGAAGAGAAGGGGTGGGAGAACTGGGTTCTGAGGGCTCCTCAGGGATAGTTTCTAAGTGAGAGGGTTGGTGTTCAGGAGGATTGGGCTCAGATGTGTTTGGTTCAGATGGGGTTGAGCGGGTTTGATCAGTGGGGGTTGAGGGGGTGGGTTCAGGAGGGTTTGAGGATGCCTCAGATGGGGTGTCCTTTGGGGAACCACTTTCAGGCTGTTGAGAGCCTTCAGTGGGGGTTTTGGAAATGTTGGATATGCTTTTGGTTTTTACAGAGGTGCGTGGCTTGGTTTTGGCTTTGATGGGGGTGGGGGCAGGGGCATCTGAATCAGATTCAGTAGATATAATGTTTGGAGAAGAATCAGGGTTACCTGATGATGAATCATCAGTGGAGGTTGAGACTCTTGCTTTCTTGGGTCTGGCTGCTTCCTTCTTCGTCTCAGCAGCCCTTTTCTCCTTCTTTCTTGAGGCTTTTTCTGCCACCTCTTCTTTGTGCAAGGCCATCTTGTCACTCAGCTTTACTAGCCTCCTTTTCAGCTTTGTTTTCTTCCCTTAAGAGGGGTTAGCTTCCTCCATCGCCTCTGCTTCCTCTGGGCTTTCCTCATTCACACTTAACTTGTGTGCTTCCAAAACCTTTCCTGACTTGAATAACGCCTTCAAGTTACTCCACTTTCTGTCTTCTTTCCAGTCTACTCCAACGTCAACATTCTCAATGAGATATGAAATTTTGGTGGCAAAGTTCAGCTTACTTGCCAGTTGAGGTGTCTTTTCTGGCTGGAACTTTAAGTGTTCTCTGTTCAAAGCTCGTAAGAAGAATTGTTGCCAGTTGAAGCTTTTCTCCTTGCTATCTACAATAGCCTTCATCAGCCTTAACTTGGGTTTGCTCACTTGCTCTGTGCTTACTTGATTTCCGAGGATGCATTTCCCAACAATCTCACAGAGAACGTTGTAGACAGGTAAGAGCACACTTCTATTCATCATGGGATTGTACTTTATCTTCTTTTGCATAATGGTGTAGACCCAATCTTCCTCCTTATCTGTGATACAAGTATCCGGATTTGGGCCTTCAGAAGGAAGTCCAAACAATTCCTTGAGATCATCTCCCTCCAGATTTATCTCCTTCCTCACCTTCTGGAGTTCTATAATTTTTGCACCATCTTTAATCACTTTCTTTTTCTCTTCAAAAATAAGAAGGATCTAATTTTGGAATCAGTGTTGGCAACACTAAACAAAAATTCTAATACTTGTCTATCGAAGCAATTTTGAGGATGAATAGACAAGAATTTTTCTAAACCGACTTCTTTCACCATGTCCAGGGCCTCCTTAATGTGTCTGAACTCTGGTCTGGTTTATATTTCTGGGTTATCAAAAATGACAATGGGTTCATACCAAAGATTATCTTTGTTGGTAAGAAATCCGAGATTTACTCTGGTCATTTTTTAGATTTTTTGAAGATTGAGAGATTTTGCAGAGAGTGTTTGATAGAGAGATAGTAAGTTTTAGGCTTGAGAGTGTTCGAAAAGGTTTCAGAGACTGATTTGGTGGTCTTTTATATGTGGAATGAATGGTGAGATTGTAAGTTTGATCAACGGCTGGGGATGAATCAGTTTAGATTGTGGATAGGTGAAAGGTTTGTGGGGAGTTATTGAGAAATCTAGAGGGTTAGAAAGGAACCGCCTAAAATGGAAGACGAGGATTAAAAGAGTTGGTAGCCGGAAGGTCACATCATCCGGCTTTTAAGGTGCGTGAGATAGGAAAATGGAAAAGGTAAAACTGATTGTACAGCGCGCATTTAATGCTCCCTTAATCAAAATCTTTTCAAAATAGTGTAAAAAGATTTAATTTCGCAGAAGGTACTCATTAACATTTTTGGAAAAGAGTTTATATTTAAAAACTAAGAGACATTCAGATTTTGAAAAATATCATGAGTTAGGAACATCGACCTCCACTGAGGTTGAACCTCTTCTGAGAGTTGTAGCTCTTCTGGGATGATTGACTCTACTGAGATCGATCCTCCACTGATTTGAGATCATCTCTTCTGAGATTTTGATAAGATTTCTTATTTACTCTCCTGGGTCCAGGAGTCCAAGCTCTACTGACAATTCTTGAAACCTTGCTTCTACCAAAAGTTTAGTGAAAATATCTGCCTTTTGTTTGTCAGTGTGGATCTTGAGCATTTTGATTTCCTTCTTCTCCACATGATCTCTAATGAAATGATGCCTTATATCCACATGTTTGCATCTTGTGTGGAGGACTGGATTTTCTGAAATAACAATTGCATTATTGTTTTCATAGAAAATAGGAACTTCATTAGCAAATATGTTGTAGTCTCTCAGTTGTTGTGTTAGCCATAGGATTTGAGCACAACAACTTCCAACTGCCATATATTCAGCTTCAGTAGTGCTTGTGGCTACTGAATTTTATTTCTTGGAAAACCAAGAAATCAGCTTACTTCCCAAGAATTGACAAGTGTCTGAGGTTGATTTCCTATCAATTCTGCATCCTCCATAGTCTACATCTGAGTATCCTGTGAGTTCCAAATTTTCACCTGAGGGATACCACAATCCCATATTCACAGTACCCTTTAGATATTTGAGAATTCTCTTAGCAGCTTCCAGATGACTTTTCTTGGGATTTCCTTGATATCTAGCACATATTCCAACAACAAATGTGATATCAGGCCTGCTTGCTGTGAGATACAGTAGTGATCCAATGATTGCTCTGTAGTGAGTTTGGTCTACTGATTCACCATCTTCATCAGGTTCCATCTTGGTGTTGGTGTTGAGTGGAACTCTTGCAACCTTACTGGTCTGACATCCAAATTTGTTGATCAGCTCCCTTGTATATTTGGCTTGGTTGATGAAAATTCCTTCAGTGGACTGCTTGACTTGAAGTCCAAGAAAGAAGTTCATTTCTCCCATCATTGACATCTCAAACTTTCCTTTCATCAGTTGAGAGAACTTTTCACAGAGGACTTGGTTTGGAGAACCAAATATGATATCATCCACATAGATTTGAACTAGCAGGGTGTCCTCTCCTTTTGTGATCCTGAAGAGAGTTCTATCTACTCTTTCTTTGATAAATCCATGATCCAAAAGGAACTGAGACAAAGTATCATACCAAGCTCTTGGAGCCTGTTTCAGTCCATATAGAGCTTTCCTCAGTCTATATACTTTGTGGCTTTCTTCAAAACCTGGGGGCTGCTCCACATATACTTCCTCATTGAGTACTCCATTCAAGAAAGCACTCTTGACATCCATTTGATATACCTTGAATTTCTTGTGAGCAGCATATGCAAGAAATAACCTTATTGCTTCCAATCTGGCCACCGGGGCAAAGGTTCCATCATAGTGAAAACCTTCAACTTGAGAATAACCCTTTGCTACTAGCCTGACCTTGTTTCTGACTATGACATCATTTTTATCTTTCTTATTCTTGAACACCCATTTAGTTCCAATCACATTGCAATGATATGGTCTGTCCACCAATTCCCACAATTGATTCCTTGTGGTTGAGCTCTTCTTGCATAGCAATGATCCAGTTTGAATCTTGAAGTGCTTCTTCAATGGAACCTGGTTCCTGGTTAGATAAGAAACAACAAAACAAAATACTTTCTCCATGAAAACTTCTAGTTTTGACTCCCGAGGTAGGATCACCTAGGATTTGCTCAACAGGATGATCTGAGAGCCATGTTCTCCTAGTTTGATGCCCTTCAGTAGAGATTAACTCTTCTGAAGTTGAGTCACTAGATACAAGAATGAATTCAAATTCAGGAAATAAAACAGAGGGTTAAAGTCCTGAGTCATCATTCAAGGTATTCTCATTCTCAAGGATAGTGTCATTGGTTCCCTCTTGAATGATGGGCTCATTTGATGTCTCACCTGTGACCACATCTTCATCGACATAACTAACCTCTTGAACTGGGATGGTGTTCATCAGTTTAGTTGTTTGTTCAGGAGAGTTCTCAGTTGAGCTGTCAGAAGTGATTTTGTTTTGAGTGTCCTCTTTGAATTGTTGATCATTTAGGTTATCCTAGGTTGGGATGTATGCATCACCAAAATTCTCAGGATAGCCTTTTGACTTGATACTCAGTCTAGTTAGTCTTTTGCTTATCACTTTCTCATTCTCCTTTCTCCTGGACTCAAAAGTAGATTCATCAAAAACCACATGAGGTGTTTCTTCCACAACAAGAGTTCTACAATTGTAAACTCTGAAAGCTCTACTGATTTGGGTATATCCTAAGAAGATTCCTTCATCAGCTTTGCTATCAAAAGCTTTCAGTTGAGTTTTCCCATTGTTGTGAATCAAACACTTGCAACCAAAGATATGAAAGTAAGATACCTGTGGCTTTCTGCCATTCCATAACTCATATGGAGTTTTTCCTTGATGTTTGGTTACCATGGATCTGTTATGAGTATAGCAGGCAGTATTAATAGCTTCAGCCCAAAATCTTTTAGGGACTTGAGCTTCTGCTAGCATTGTCCTTGCTGCCTCCTTGAGAGTCCTATTTCTTCTTTCAACTACTCCATTTTGTTGAGGAGTTCTTGCAGCTGAAGTCTCATGAGCAATACCTAACTCTTTGCAGAAATCAGATATTATAGAGTTGATGAATTCAGTGCCCTTATCTGACCTTATCTTTACAATGTGCAGGCTCTTTTCATTGCTAACTTTCTTCAGAAGTTCTGGTAGCCTAAGTTGAATCTCTTTTTTTCTTGCAAGAAATACCACCCAAGTGTACCTGGAGAAGTCATCAACAACAATAGGGGTTACTGGACCAAAGAGATCCATATGCAACAGCTGAAGTACTCTGTCAGTAGAGGTAGCCACTTTGCTTTTGAAAGATGCTTTCACTTGTTTTCCCTCTTGACATGCTTTGCAAATATGTTCTTTGTTGTATACTTCATTGGGCATTCCTTCCACCAGTCCATGTCTTGCTATTCTGTTCATCATCTTTAAATTTAGATGACTTAGTCTCTTGTGCCATAGCCGATTAGTATCAGTTGAGCTCTTTGCAATAAGACATGCATTTGGTGTGCAAGACTTCCAATCCGCAAGATAGACATTTCCCTTCCTTGACCCAGTTAGTAGTACCCGTTGTGAAGATATATTCTTGACAAAACACAGGTTACATGAAAATTCAACACTGTATCCTTTATCACAAAACTGACTTATTGACAAAAGATTGTTCTTAAGTCCACTGACATAGGATACATTGCTTACTCTTACTGAGCCAATTATTAAAGTACCATAACCTCTAGTGGCTCCTTGTGAATTGTCACCAAAAGTGACTTGTGGACCTTCTTTCTCAACAGATTCTGTCAGGAGATCTTTGTTGCCAGTCATGTGCCTGGAACATCCACTGTCCAAGTACCAGACTGAAGATTTGAGAGCTTCTCCTTTGTTGAGGTCCACTGAGCCCTGCAGTCAAAATTAAGCTTTAGGTACCCATTTTGTGTTGGGTCCTACCAGGTTAGTTGTACCTTTTGGAATCCAAATTTGCCCCACTGTTCTAATTACTTTAGAATGGCTAATTTGTCTTAGGCTTGGGTGCATCTGGTCTTAGTCTTTGTTGATGAAGGTATTGAGAACCTTTTCATTTAGGCACAAAAGGAACAGGTTTTCTATATGAGTCATTCCTTGAGGATTGCTCATACCTGGGTGCTTTCAGTTGAGATTGCTTCATATGAGAAGACCTCGACTGATAGTACCTCTGTTGAGTTCTAGATTGATTAGTCAACTGAGCCTTCCCAATTGGTTTTGACTGAGTTAGACCTTTCTTTTGTTGAACCTCAGCTGGTCTTTTCCCTTTATCTAAAATCTGTGGTGGGAAAGTTACAGATTTAACAAATACTCCCTTTGTGCCACTTAAAGAAGCAACACTCAGAGGACCTTCTGAAGATTTTGGAACATAGCCTATTCCACACTTGTTATTAGGATTGATTTGAAAATTTTGGATCTCCTCTATGGCAAGAGAGGGTTTGTTAAGAGCATCAATCCTTTTAACAAGGTCTCTTCAGATTTTTGTAAGACATCAATTTTCAGGAGATAATTCTTTATTTGGCTTACCAATTTTAAATTCTCTTCAGTTAACTTTGTCTTAGATTCAGTGAGATCCTTTATCAGTTGATCTTTGCCATTTCCTTGACTCTTGAGGGTTTCCACCTCTTTTGTCAACTCAATGGTAGATTTAGCTGAGTTAAGATCTGCCTGATTCTCAGATTCAATTAACTTGGAGTTTTCACTCAAGAGATTTTTGTTTTCATCTTGGAGACAAAAACTTGCTTCTTGCAACCTTGAGAAATCAATCATCAGTTGTTCCAAAGCAGACTGAAGATTGAGTTCCTCTGTTGACTCTGAGCTGAGCTCAGGTGAGTATCCTAAAGAAATGGATGGCTTAGATTGTACCTCAGGTTCATCTCTTGCCATGAGACACATGTCATCATCACTGCTGTCAGAGAACAGTCCATCAGATGACTCCAGATCTTCATCAACATCCTCAGCCACCATGGCTTTTCTTTCTCCATATCTTCTGTCTCTCTTGGCTTGCCTTTCTTTCCTTTCCTTCGTGCTCAGTTGAGGACAATCGTACTGAAAGTGCCCAACCTTCTTGCACTGATAGCATCTGTTGGCATCATCATTCTTCTCCTCAGTAGATTCTCTAGTCTTTGATGATGATCCTTCAGCTTTTGAATAGCTCTTGTATTCTTTCTTTTTCTCCGTCTCAATGGAGCTTTTCTCTCCTTCTCTGGTGTCCTTTTGTGGATAGCTTCTTCTTTCCCTGTTATACCTGTAAAATCTTTTATACTTGACAAAACGACTATTAAGATTTTCAAACCTTCTAGCCATTAGGCTGAGTTCCTCTTGCATCTCAGCCCTGCATTGAGATTTGCTTGCTTTTGTACTCTTCTGTGGCATTGGGGACTTGGGCTCAGTCTCCTTACCTTTGAAGGCTACTCCCTTCTCAGCCGAGGTCTCATCAGGAGCCCTTTTCCTGTTAAGATCAAATTCATAAGCCTTTAGTTCAGAGAATACCTGTTTTATAGACATGGTGGATAGATCCTTGGTATTCTGCATCATTACTGGGTACACATCCCATCTTGAGGTTAAACCTCTCAGGATCTTCAAAGCAACCTCTCTCTTGGTGTACACTTTACCCAGAGAGTTTATCTCATTCATGATGTCAGTGAACCTCCCATCAAGCTGATCAATTGTCTCAGTAGGCTCCATGGTGAACTGCTTATATCTTTGAACAGCTACTGAGAGCTTGTTCTCTTTGATTTTGTCAGTTCCTTCACACATGAGAGCTAGAGTGTCCCAAAGTTCCTTTGCAGTCTGACAATGGATCACTCTTCCCATAACTGAGTCTGGAATAGTGGTGTAGAGAATATTCATGGCTATGGAGTTGAGGTTGTGTCTCCTCCTCTCATCTGAAGTGAAGTTATCTTCATCCTTGGGCCATTCTTCTCTAGGATCTGCAATAGTGTCAGCTGTGGTTCTAGGGATAGGAGTCATAAAGATAAATGGACCTTTAGTCATGGCTCTCACCATTTCATCATGCACACAGGCAAGATGAGCTCTCATTCTGATCTTTCAGAAATCATAAATTTCCACTGAGAATTGTGGAAACTTGTGATGGGACATATGGTTCAGGGGATTGACTCCCATGTTGTTCTCCGCTGGTGGTGCTGCCCTAGCTGCATTGTCAGCCATAATATCTAAACAAGTTTATTAAAAGATCGGTTCAGTTGACCAAATATAGAATACCCTTTTAGCACAAGGTATACTTAGAATAATGGTCTTTTGAACCACTGCTCTGATACCACTTGTTGGTTCCGAAATGAGTTAAACAAGTGTATGAGGGGGGAAAATACACCTGAGGTTACAAATTCAAACATTTCTTTAAACTTATCAGGTTACTTAAGACAGTAGATCGTCAGTGGACTTTGAAGTCTGCTGAGGTTTACTTATGAAAGCTTACTGAGATATCAACTCCACTGAAAGCTCAAGACTTTCAGTTGAACTACTATCTAATTAGCTTTCAGATGCGGATTAGTGAGCCCTTATGAAAACCTCGTTTTGCTTTGATAAAACTTGTTTGAACAACAAACACTTAAAGAAATAGCATAAAGTAAGTACACAAGATATAAAGTGGTTCAGAGAATAGTCTCCTACGTCCACTGTCCTGATCAAACAAGAGAATTCCTTTCACTTGGAATTCCTTGTGTTATAGTGCCAAGGTGCAATGATCAAATTAATCCTCTCTAAGGATATTTGATCACTAGGATAATTCCAGGTCCTAGTTCCCAAAACAAACCAGCTTTCAGACTGATAACAACAATCAGCTTACTAACACCACTTAACACTAACTCTCAACCTAACAACTGGGTAGGGTTTTTAGTAGGGTTTGGTTCCAACTGTTGTGAGATAATCCTTACAGTTTAGCACAGGGCTTAAGGATGGATTATCTCTTTCTAAGGTTTGGATATAGCTTTTAAGTTCGGTTATAGAAAGCTTAGAATGCTCTCTACAAATGTGAAACGCTTGGGAAACAAAGGTAATTTCGAGTGCTTCGTAGTAAGTTATGTATGTAGAGATTGCTTTGATCTTATTAAGTTTCCCAGGCATAGTAATGGGCACGTCCTTCTGTATTTATAGACCATCTTGAAAATCTTCCCGTTGGAGTTGAATCTTCTCAAGTAAGTCTTCTTGTATCTGATTGGTTCAAATGACTATATTTGAAGCTTTAAGTCTTGTCAAGAAACAGCTGAAAGACCATGTCTGTTCACCAACTTTCTGTAGAATGCTAGAGAAAGACTTTTGGTACTTGTCAGTCTGTGACAGGTCGGCTGTCAATAGAGTACACCTACGTGTCATCTTCTCATTGGGTCGCTCAGTCTGCTTGCTCAGAATCCTGTCTTGCTTTAGGGTGGAACTCCACTGAGAGAACCTTCTTATTCCTTCATTAATTGTAAGCTTCACTGAAATTCGTTTTGCCTTGTTTCAACCAGATTAACTGACAGCTTTTAATGTGTTTAGAATTGAATGTGCATTGTTAGTTCACATCAGTGGACCTTGGTCCTCTCCTGATGGTTTTAGGTTAGTGTGAATGCACTTAGAAAACATTCAAGACTTAGACTACTTCTTCAGATCACTTCATCTTCAGCGGACTTTCTTCATTAGCGGACTTTCTTTACTTCTTAGATACACTCTAGGAATTAATAAATGTACTTCAGTTCCTTAACATTTGAACTGACTAAATATCTTCTAACTCTACTGAATACTTTACTTACAAATAACTTAGGAGGAACCTTTTGGCATCTTAATCAAAACATAAGTCTATACAATTTCCCAACATTAACATTTTACATTAATGAGTAGATCGGCGGGTGTTGACGATCATTTCTAATCGTTTGGATCAGTGGCTGTTTCTAGTTGCTAATTAGGTCATCAAATAATTACGTTTGATTGATCACTACCGTAAATAGTGGATACGATAATCGGGTTCAAAAAATATAAATACGTGTATTGATTATGTATTTAATTTGTATGTGTTTTGATTGAGGTGTTTTAGTATGTGTGGATAGAGTAAGCTTGTATTTGTGAATTTGTACTTAGTTTTATTCATGAAAATTCAAGGTTTTTATACAAGTCCTCCAAGTAGGAGGTGGACAGTCTCTTGTTCTCTCTAGTGTGCATGCTTGACACTTGGAGAGTTGACTATTTGACCTTATCTAAGCTAATTTATATCCACTAAGCTGGATTTGCTCGTATTAAAGAGCAATTCGTCTCTTTGGACCTGTCCTTGAGGAGTCAATAGCTTGATCTTGTTGGTCGACTTATCTTCTGCCTTGGTGCTTTGGCTAGAGTAGCTCGCCAAGGTCTTATTTGTATTCGGATAGCCTTTGCATTTTAGTAGCTCAGCTGACTGAAGTAGCTCGCCTAGCTGGAGTAGCTCGCCTGACTATTCCAGCTCGGCCTAGCTTAATTTGGCTTGCTTAATCTTATCTTTTGTGTGGTTAATTGGCTTAAACCTGTTCGCCCTAAGCGCAATATAGCTCGTCTATCAACAATTGCCCCCTAGTCTGTCTTTATGATGTGTAGTAAATGACAAGCTGCTAAAGGGCTGACTATAATCTTGGGTCTTTTGGACGGGCTGCATCACTAGGGGTGATCTGCATCATTTGGGACGGACTACCTTGGATGAGCTGCACTGGACGGGCGACAAATGGAATACCGAGGTGCCTGGCACGGCTCAAGGCATGACGTGGGCGGCATGATTACCACCACCCATGCGTGCTAGAAATCGAGGCGATGCACCCCCTATTTTCTTGGAACAGGGTTGTACGCGCCAAATAATTGCAATATGGCCCTTGAATTTTCTTTCTTTTTGCAGAGTACCCCGCCTTTTTCCACACTATAAAAGAATTTTTTTCATTTTCACATTTTTTTCTTCCATTCTCTCAGCGCGAAACCTTAGTGATTCCTCTTTTGAATTTTTCGACCACCGTTTCCGACGACGGTTCTCTTCTTACCAAGCATCTAAGGTAATAGATCTTTTTGATTTTCTTCTTCTTGTATTTGATTTTGTGTTGGTTGGGTAAGAAATCCCAAAACTCCATTATTCTAACTTCAAACCGCTGTCGTCTCTTCATATTCTCCACCGGAATCCGCCATTGACGGCCACCCTGAGCTTCTCCTATAACTCCTTCAACGATAATCCCTTGCAAATGTCCTCCAATTCACAAACCGCCTCCGACCTTCCTCGTAACCCTGGAAAACATCCAATCGGAGAATTTTCGTCACCTATTCCAGTTGTACACATTGATTCGGACCAGGAGGCGACCTCCGTCGTTCAATCAATAGACTCGGGAGCTCGCCCATCCAGGGAGGAGGTCGCCGAGGTGAATCCTGCTCGCGACATTCAAGAGGAGACCAGTTCTGATATATATTCTGATGAAGAGGCTGAAGCCGAGGTATAGCAGCCCGCCTCAATAGACGAGCTAACTTGAGAATATTTTAGGAGCATAGATTATCCTATGCCTAACCCTATTGAACGCCAGATCCCATTTGCAGTAGCTCACCAGGTCGACTGGGTTGCCTATGAGAGGGAGTACTCTAGGCGCTTCACTGTTCCAGCTCACGGGAAGCGAAGTCTTAAAATAAACGAGTTCGCAGTGAGCTACATTGTGTCTGCCATCACTGAGGAGGATTTTCCCAAAATCAGAAGGGATTTTAAGATCCCTTTTGATTGTCATTTGTACGCACCACTGAAGGACGACAGAGCAGATCGGAGTCACCCTGCCTCTTCATCCACTAATAGGTCGATTCCTAGAGCAGACAAATTTGGCCACCAGTCAAGTGACTCCGGTGGGATGGATGAACCTCATGTCCCTCATAGTGTTGTGCCCCCTTGAGGGATATCTTAATAAACTGTCCACCGAAGAGGTGAATTATCTCATGGCTCCCACAATATATGCACCGGGGACGAGGCTGGCTGGTACTACCTTAAGGCTCGTCGTGGCCTTAAGGTAGTTGAAGATGTCCCAGGGAAGGCCAGGGACTGGAAGCACGACTGGTTCTACATCGGCGGGGACTGGCGTGCTTCAGCTCGCCCATATGGTGGCGAGGAGAGAATAAACACTCCGGCGGAGTTTGGGATCCTCAAGCGTGAGTTTTACTTCTTCATAATCTTTGAAGGGGTAAAACTAATTTTATTCTTTTTGTTTTTGTTTTAGGTCCCAAAACACTTAAGTGGAGGAGCAAGAAAGACAAAGCTGATGACCTGTTCTTGTTCGTTGTAAGCCAGATCGCCCTAAGGAATCAAACATATTGGACAGTTAGTCATCTTTGCTCGAAGTCCACTCAAAGGGTAGCTCACCTGACGACCTACCCCCATCACCTTGAGGCACAAGCTCAAGTTCCAGACGGTAAAACTTTTTTACAATTGACGAACTACTTCACTTGGAACTTTTTGGTGTTTGATTTTTCTAACTTTGATAGTTTGCTCCTTTGCAGACCAGCTCGTTACAGTCACCATCCACCCCTCATTCCATGTACTCGATCAGTACATTTGGGACATGCCGAACAAATGTGGAAGGAAGAAGGGGGGTCTCCTATCTAAAATGGTTACCCTGGTGGCGAAGACTGGCAAGGATGACCCCCACCAAGCGGGTGGGTCGAGCTCGGCTAAGCAGCCCGCCCCAGTGAGCAGTCCGCTGGCGGCTGTCACTCTCAAAACAAAAAGACTCCACCTTGGAGATGACACTCTCATCTCTGAAGGTGAGCGGGCTCCGAAGAAGAGAAAGGGAGCCCAAGGAAGTGGGGCCACTGTAGCTCGCTCTATTGAGCCTGAATCTGGGTAAACTCCTTCTGTGGAGCATCCTGCCGAGCAGCATCTGGTCACCGTTGCTCCAGAAGGAAGGGTTGATCACCCTGACGACGCGACCTATCTCGGTTGGGACAAAGGTCGCTATGACGCGTAAGTGTTTTTTCTTTTCTTTTTTTTACTTACTCTTTTTTTATTAACACTTCTCTCTTGCTTCTCTGTAGATACCATCTCAATCAATTCCTTGGTCGCTCCAACATAGTGCACCAGTATTCATGCTCGAAGGTGCCGATCTCCTTCCCAGAGATCCCGGACTCACACGTCCGAAGAGCTGCCGAGTCCGTTGCTCGCTCATGGACCAAGAATCTGGAGGAGGCAGTCAAAGCTCAGGCTCCTCGCGAAAATTGCTGCCTTTGTATAATCGAGGCCGACAACACCTTGGTCGCCATTTAGAAGCTGGTTGACCAGGTTGAGGATCTGGAGAGGGATGCCCGGCAGCACACTACCACTGTTCGCCGCATCTTAAAGGAGAGGGATGAGGCTTAGGAGGAGGCCAAGAAGTTGGTGGGCGACCTCCAGAACAAAGTAAAAGCCCATCAAGAAGCTGAGCTAAATGTCGTTGAGCTCAATCAAAAGGTGGCTGCCGAGCTAAAACTGAAGGAGGTAAAAAATGAACAACTTCATGTCGAGCTCGCCCGAGTGCAAAAACAAAAGGAGATAGCGGAGAAGTTTGCGACTGAAGTTACTGCCAAGGTTGTCGACCTGGAAGGGCAGCTCGCCAATTCCATTCCAAATGAAGAGTTGCTACCCAAGATGGAGATGAGCTCGATTCTGGGCTTCGTGAGTGCCTATGTCGAGTGTATTAGGATCGTTAATGAATTTAATGTGCCTCATATTGTAACTGAGATCGGCAAGGAATTCAGGACGTTCCTTGAAAATAATCCTCCAGCCCCAGGGACCTCCCTCCAAATTGGTGAACTTCCAGAATATAGGGTCAAGATCGACTTCCTTGAACCCGGGATTGAGATCACTCATCCTCCAAAGGATGATCAAGAGGAGGTCGCTGAAGGTGAGCAGGAGGTGTCCGTCAGCCCAACTAAAAAAGCTCAAAAGGAGCAGGCTGACGCAGAGGGGCTCATCACCGAGCTAACTGAAGACGTTCCTCTGGATCCAACAACCCAAGGGACACCCTTGGAGGACCCTAACGATGACGACATCCCTCCTCCATCACGACCGGGGACTTAGAGTAGGAATAGAGTAGGTCTTCTTTTGTAATTTTCTTTTTTGTTGTAGTTATCCGCTACTGTAGGGAGTTTGTTTTGTAATCTTGGGCGAACTGCCTTACTTTTTAATGAAATTTCATCTTTTTGATCGTCTTATTCTTCATACATTAATATCTATGCATTTATATTTATACTCCACAATCTTAATGTATGTAGTTGAGCTTTGTTCTTAAAGAACGTTTCCTTTAAAAATGGAATAAGGGCCTTGGCCTTAGGCTATGTTCATTAAAAAACGAACAACCTTTAATGGGCTTTATCATATAACTGACTTGTGCCTTGAGCTTGAATTTTCTCCTTTGAACGAACAACTATCATTAAACTTGCTAAAAAATTACAAGTATGGATGACGACCTACTTTATAAAACTTTACATTATAAGCTAAAGTAGTTCGACTTCTATACACCTTGTCAAACAACCTTTAACTTGTCCAAATACAAACATTACATCCCCAATCAAATTAGTTCGACCACTATACATTCTATCGAACAACTTTAGACTTGTTGAAATATCAAGACTATACAGACATAAACAAGTTGCTAGGCTAAAGTAGCTCGACTAGCACATCTTGTTCGACCATTGACACTTAGTGAAAATTTCAAAAAATTAGGCAAGTTTTTGGGTCTTACTTGCACATATGTAGCACTAGCTCGTCCCTTTGCCAAAGTAGCTCGCCCTAGTGATAGTACTTCTTTAAATGGATTGCATTCCAGGAGTATTGGGCCGAGTTTTCTTCTAGGTTTTCAATGTCATAAGCACCATTGGGTAACCTGTCTATTATCCTGCATGGGCCCTCCCAAGTCGGTCCAAATATGCCTGGAGGTGAAGCGAGCTTCTTTCTTAAAACGAGGTCGCCAACTTCAAATTCCCTTAGCTTGACATTAGAATTGTAATAACGCTCTGCTCTTTGCTTATATGTTGCATTTTTCAGCTCGGCTGTGATTCTTTTTTCTTTGAGTAAGTCCAGTTCGACTGATAAGGCAGAGTTGTTCGCCTCCTCTTCAAAGTTGGCAGTTCTTAAAGTCTTGGTCTTTAGTTCAACTGGGATAACTGCTTTAGTTCTGAATGCTAGTGCAAATGGTGTTTCTCCGGTGCTTGACCTGGGAGAAACTCTGTATGCCCACAAGACATCCGGGAGTTCTAAAGACCAATTTCCTTTACTTTCTGTCAATCGTATTTTGAGAACATGTTTGATTATTTTATTGACAGCTTCCACTTGGCCATTCGACTGTGGATAGTAGGGGGTCGAATAATGTTTTCTGATGCCCCACTTGGTGCAGAAGTCCCTTAGCTTCTTCCTATCAAACTGAGGACCATTGTTTGTAACAATTGTTTGAGGAACCCCAAATCGACAGACAATGTTCTTCCAGATGAAGTCTATCATTTTTTCTTGGGTAACTTTAACCAAGGCTTCTGCTCCTGCCTACTTGGTGTAATAATCCACAGCCACGACAGTGAACCATATGTTTTCCTTTCCATGTGGGAAAGGTCCAATGATGTCCATTCCCCATCGTGCAAATGGCCAAGGACTAAAAACTGAGACGAGCTCTTGAGCCGATGTGTGGATGCTTGAGGCAAAGATTTGACATCGGTGACAAGCTCTGACCATTTAGGTTGCATCTTTTCGTAAGGTTGGCCAATAGTAGCCTTACCTTATTATTTTGCAGGCTAGAGCTTGCCCCCCAACATGATTTCCACGGACTCCTGCGTGTATGTCTTTCAAAGTAGCTCGCCCCTGCCACCTAAACAAACACTTGAGAAGTGGAACTGAAAAGCCCCTTTTGTAAAGCAGCTCGCCCACCAGGGTGTACCTGGCTTCAAAAGGATTTCTTGGTAGCTCACCATCTTTCAAGTATTTGGCTAAAGGAGTTCGCCAATCATCATCATCTAGTAGTTTGCTCATCTGGTTAACCCTGTAATCTGAAGTTGATGGATTAGTCCTTTTGGTGATGATGATATCTGTCAATTCTGCTGGCCCTTCACTGGTGGCCAGTCTAGCTAGTGCATTAGCTTATGTGTTGCTCGCCTGAGGTACTTGTTGAATGTATACTTGGTCTAACATTGATATCAGGTGAGCAACTACTTTCTGATACTCCATCATATGTTCATTTTTAGCCTCATATTCACCTCGTACTTGGTTTACAATAAGCTGAGAGTCTCCGAAGATTTGGAGTCATCTAACTCCAACAACAAGTGATAAGTGGAGACCTCCTATGAGGGTCTCGTACTCAACTTCGTTGTTGGTGGCCATAAACTCAAATCTTACTGCAGATGTGAATACTTGCCTGTCGGGGCTAATAAGGACTACTCCTGCCCCCGAGGCTATGTTTGTAGATCAACCATCCACATAAAGATGCCACGGGTGATCTAGCCCTCTCGTCGGATCTTGGAGAAAGGTTAGTTCGACTATAAAATCAGTTAATGCCTAACCCTTGATCGTTGTTCGAGGTGCATAAGTTACTCCAAACTAGCTAATCTCTATAGACCACTTCAGAAGGCGGCCAACTGTGTCAGGTCGGTGATCAAAGAAGTACGGTCTTAGCTTTCTAACACTCATGAGCAGTACATATGCCAGCTTTTCGGTGGGTGAATATTTCACTTCGGCTTCGTGTAGAGCTTTGCTGACATAGTAGATAGGTTGATGAAACTTTCTGTCGGCCCGGACCAGTACAGAGCTGATGGCCACCTCCGATGCTGTCAGGTACAAGTATAACTTCTCTCCTGGGGTAGGTTTTGATAAGATTTTAACGTCTCCCAGGTAGTCATTGAGCTTTTCGAAAGCACTCTGGCAGCTGCTCGTCCATAAGAAGTTGCCTTTTTAATGGCTTCAAAGAATGGACGACATTTATCTCCTGATCGGGATATGAACCTGTTTAACGCAACTAGGCATCCAGTTAACCTTTGTACCTCTTTTACCGAACGAGGTGGTTGCATATACACGATAGCTTTAACTTTCACGGGGTTGGCTTCAATCCCCCGTTTGCTGACCAGATGGCCCAGAAATTTCCACGAGTGCACCCCGAAGCTGCTTTTCTTCGGGTTTAACTTCATGTTATATTTTCGGAGAATGTCAAACACCTGGGTGAGATGTTGAAGGTGGTCTTTCTTTTTGGCACTTTTCACGACTATGTCATCAACATACACCTCCACCGTTTCTCCAATGTGTTCGTCAAACATTTTGTTCACGAGCCTCTGGTAGGTTGCTCTTGCATTGATTAATCTGAACGACATTATTTTCCAGCAGAGTAAATTTTTATTTGTATAGAATGTCGTGTCTTTCCTTATCACCGGGGTGCATCGGAATCTGGTGGTAGCCGGCAAAGGCATCCATAAATGTAAATATTTTGTGCCCTACTGTGCTGTCCACCAGTTGATCAATGTACGGAAGTGGAAAGTTGTCTTTGGGACATACTGCATTCAAGTCAGTGAAGTCTATGCATAGCCTCCAGGTCCCATTTGGTTTCCACACCAACACTGGATTTACCACCCATTGAGGACACAACGTCTGTCGGATCAGGTCATTGTCAAACAGCTTTTTCACTTCCTCATTGAGTGCTTGATATTTGTCCGGCCCGTATTTTCGTCTTTTTTAGGGACTGGTCTCCGGGCCGAGTCAATGTTCAGCCTGTGACAAGTGTGTTTCGGATCGATCCCCACCATATATGTATGTGACCAAGCGAAGACATCAAGGTTAGCTTTGAGGAACTCTGCCATCCGGGTCCTATAAGACTCAGGGATCTTGAACCCAATGTAAAGTTCAAGATCGTCACGGCCAGGGTTAACTTTGAGGGTTTCCAGTCTTCGACTGGAGTTGCTCGCTGCTTTTTTCCCTTCCACCATGGATCAATGATTGGTCGCTCAGGGTTGAGTTCATCCTCGATGTCCATAGGGTTAATTTCAAGGCGGGGTTCGATGTTGGGATATGTTTAGTTTTGATGATTTTCCAAAACCACATGTAATAGGTTTGAAGCAGTAAGGATTGTATCTTTAGTTTCAGGCCAGGCTAGGTTATTGTTCAATTAAACAGGTTGTCAGTTGAGAAGAATTCAGTTGAGGAAGCATTCAGCTGAGGGGGAACTCACTGACACAGCCTAAGAAAGTCAAGATGACATCACAAGGAGAACTGACTGAAGCCATGGCAGAAGACCTGAACCTGAAGAGAAGCCTGAAGGACGTCCCACTGAGTATAAATCTGACTGATCTAAGCTAAGTCAGTGGACTACTCAGTGAAGAGCATGATCAGGAGGATCAATGTTGTACCAAATAGGCCCTGAAGGAGTCAGGCTACTGTGGTCAGGGAAGTTTGTCATTCAGCCTTATGACAAACTTCTTGGAAAGATCTTCAAGAGTCTACTGAAGTACAACTACATTGAAGACAATTGTGTCTACTGAAGAACATCAAGTCAGTGAAGGATAAGCCATCTGAAGTCAGTGCACCCTGATCAAGCTCACTGAACCAAAGATCTGTTGGATTCAGTCAATGTGTACCAATCAAGTCAAGACAACATATTTGACACTGACAAGGCCACATTCCAAGAAAAGTAGGTGAAACCTATTAATTGTATGGATTCAAATGTAATTTCCTCCAACGGTTACATTTGAATCCACACTATAAATACAAGCTCATAGCTGGGAGTTGAAGTGTGTGTGAATAAAACAAATCAACACCTACGAGCTGTGAAGGTGTGAGAGGATTGTGTGTTTCATGGGAGATATAAGGAGGCACTTCTTACACCTTGTTCACTGATCATTAGGGTCTTCACAGATATAAAATGAGTGTTCAGCTTGTAACTCATAGCTTAGAGAGGTTTTCCCAATCTTAGCTTTAGGCTAACACATTGTAAGGGAAAACCTCACCTAGTTGGAGAAAACCTAACTGAAACCAAAAATCCTATTTGTCAGGTTTGTTGGTGGAAGTTGTTGTTGAGTTAGGAAGAAAGAAAGCATGATCTGAGTTGTATAGATCTGGGTGCACCTTGGCACGTTAAAAACAAGAATCCCAAGTTAATGGATATCCTGTTAAATCAGGCACGTGGATGTAAGAGCTTGAGTCTCTGAACCACGTTAAACTGAGCATCGTTTATTGTTTAAGCACTTGCTAATTGTTTTATCGTATGCTCACTGCCAGTACTTCGAAAGGTTGAAAAGAAATTAGCTAAGTATTTTAGTCCGGGAGAACCAATCTCACCGACAGGCTTAAGCAAGCACTTGAGAGTTCAGTCTCTCGAGCCACTGCCTTGTTAAGAGCCTGAGCTCGCAAGTCAGTTGTACTGACTTGAGTGCTCTGACTCTTAGCAATGCAGTGACTTGATTATTTCCTCACTGAACTCATTTAGGGTTCAATGCAGAGCTCTAAAAAAATTTTTAGACATCTCCTAAATTCCCATTCTATTTTAAAAAGTCTTTTGAAAAAGGGACCAACAATTGGTATCAGAGCGGGTTGTTCACATGACCACTGATCCAGTTTTGTTAAGAAAAATGGTCAACCGAACAGATCTTAAACGTTTTAAACTATGAGAATTTCTGTATTTTTCAAACTATTATGTGTTGTTCTAACATTACTCTTGTAATAGAAAATCATTAGTGTTAGTAGTTTTGGAATCATCAAAAAGGGGGAAATTGTTGGGATATGTTTAGTTTTGATGATTTTCCAAAACCACATGTAATAGGTTTGAAGCAGTCAGGATTGTATCTTTAGTTTCAGGTCAGGCTAGGTTATTGTTCAATTAAACAGGTGGTCAGTTGAGAAGAACTCAGTTGAGGAAGCATTCGGCTGAGAGGGAACTCAGCGAGGGGGAACTCACTGACACAGCCTGAGGAAGTCAAGATAACATCACAAGGAGAACTAACTGAAGCCATGGCAGAAGACCTGAACCTGAAGAGAAGCCTGAAGGACGTCCCACTGAGTATAAATCTGACTGATCTAAGCTAAGTCAGTGGAATACTTAGGGAAGAGCATGATCAGGAGGATCATTGTTGTACCAAGTAGGCCCTGAAGGAGTCAGGCTACTGTGGTCAGGGAAGTTTGTCATTCAGCCTTATGACAAACTTCTTGGAAAGATCTTCAAGAGTCTACTGAAGGACAACTACACTGAAGACAACTGTGTCTACTGAAGATCATCAAGTCAGTGAAGGATGAGCCATCTGAAGTCAGTGCGCCCTGATCAAGCTCACTGAACCAAAGATCCGTTGGATTCAGTTCACGTGTACCAATCAAGTCAAGACAACATACCTGACACTGACAAGGCCGCATTCCAAGAAAAGTAGGTGAAACCTATTAATTGTATGGATTCAAATGTAATTTCCTCCAACGGTTACATTTGAATCCACACTATAAATACAAGCTCATAGCTGCTATTTGAAGTGTGTGTGAATAAAAAAAAATCAACACCTACGAGCTGTGAAGGTGTGAGAGGATTGTGCATTTCATGGGAGATATAAGGAGGCACTTCTTACACCTTGTTCACTGACCATTAGGGTCTTCACAGATATAAAATGAGTGTTCAGCTTGTAACTCATAGCTTAGAGAGGTTTTCTCAATCTTAACTTTAGGCTAACACATTGTAAGGGAAAACCTCGCCTAGTTGGAGAAAGCCTAATTGAAACCAAAAATCCTACTTGTCGGGTTTGTCGGTGGAAGTTGTTGTTGAGTTAGGAAGAAAGAAAGAAAGAAAGATCTGAGTTGTATAGATCTGGGTGCACCTTGGCACGTTAAAAACAAGAATCCCAAGTTAGTGGATTTCCTGTTAAATCAGGCCCGTGGATGTAAGAGCTTGAGTCTCTGAACCACGTTAAACTGAGCGTCGTTTATTGTTTAAGCACTTGCTAATTGTTTGTATCGTATACTCACTGAGAGTACTTCGAAAGGTTGAAAAGAAATTAGCTAAGTATATTAGTCAGGGAGAACCAATCTCACTGACAGGCTTAAGTAAGCACTCGAGAGTTCAGTCTCTCGAGTCACTGCCTTGTTAAGAGCCTGAGCTCGCAAGTCCGTTGCACTGACCTGAGTGCTCTGACTCTTAGTAATGCAGTGACTTGAGTATTTCCTCATTGAACTCATTCAGGGTGCAATGCAGAGCTCAAAAAAAATTTAGACATCTCCTAAATTCCCATTCTGTTTTAAAAAGTCTTTTGAAAACGGGACTAACATTCGACATCTTTAGCTTGCCCTAGATTAATGTTGTTCGCTGGGTTAGGGCCCTCCAGGCCAGCATCCATGGGTAGCTCGTCAACAGTCATTGATTGCTCCTTGGTAGGCTCAAGTAGTTCGCCCTCGGGCTTGAGTAGTTTGCCTTGGGGTGGGAGCTATTCGACTACCTCCATTTGGTCATCCTGAGATTCTAAGATGTCATCAAGAATGGAGGGTTCGTTTATGGGATGGCTGGTGGACGCTTCCATCATTGACACCCATTTTTCATTCGGTTGTAGTTGAAGGAAACACTCCCGAGCTTTTCTTTGGTCTCCCTTCAACGAACCAGCTCCACTGGCTGTAGGGAACTTAACACAATAATAGTAGGTTGAAACTTCAGCTTTGAATTCATTAAAAAAAGGCCGGCCAAGGAACCTGTTATATGTGGATTCTTGATCTACAACCAAAAACTCCACCATTCTAGTTATTCTTTTTTGGGGATCCTCGGTCGATAAAAGTTGCACAGACAACCTAATTATCCCTAACGGGACTGTTACAGCATTAACGAAGCCTAAAATTTGGTGATTAGAATCTTAAATGTAGCCTGCATAATCTCTGAGTTAGTCGAGCATCTTCTTAAAGATGATGTTGGTGTAGGCTCCGGTGTCCACCAGCAAGCGATGTACTTTGGTCCCCATTATTTCAGCACAGATTACGAGGGAATTATTATGGGGAGTCATGATTCCGTCCAGGTCCCTTTCGGTGAAGGTCAACTCTGAAATATGATAAACTGATGAGTTGACCCCCATTTCTTGTACCTGAGCTACAACTCGTAGCTCAGCCTACCTCTTTCTCTTGGAAAGTGGAGCCCATCCATCTGAGCAGCCCCCTACAGGCCCTGACGGCTCCATCTTCAAAATTTATGCGGGAGGTCCAACTGCAACAGCTGGATTAGGTCGCCCCCTTTTATTGCTCCTTAGGGGTTGTTCGTCTTCGTCCTCATCAGAGCTTTGAGGTTTATTCGCCCGAGGTTTCTTTCTAGGCTGCCTCTTGACAAAGTCAGACAACTTACCCTCCTCGTAGAATTGCTAGAGTTGCTTCAGCAAGTCTCTGCACTCACTAGTAAAGTGCCCCACATTCTGGTGGTAGGCACAGTACTTGTTCGGGTTCAACTTGCTAGTATCTTGGCAAATCTTCCTTGGTGGGGTAAGCAATTCCTTCTCTTTCACGTTATTATATATCGTATCAATCGATACGGTTAGCACCTGGTTAAGCTTGTCCTTCAATTCCGTTCCCTCGTTAAAAGCTTTCATGTTCTTGGGGACCCTGTAGCCGGTTTTGCCGAATTTTTTTGTACTTTCCTTCAGGTCTGTCTTTCCGTCTCCCATATCTTTTTGCAGTGCTTCATGCATGGAGATGAAAACTTCCGCCCGATTGCAGAATTCAGCATAAGTTTTTGGGCATTTGAGATGTACCTCTTTCCAGAGTTCATTGCCATTTTTCAATCCAGCTAGGACAACCACAATCTTGGTGTCCTCTCTTACTAATTTCCCCTCCAGCATGACCTTGTCGAACCTTTCCAAGTACGATGGATCTG
Source organism: Ballota nigra (assembly GCA_947034835.1). NCBI lineage: Eukaryota > Viridiplantae > Streptophyta > Magnoliopsida > Lamiales > Lamiaceae > Ballota > Ballota nigra. Next base: position 17,116,625 of record OX344720.1, on the reverse strand, counting down.
TTCATCATTAGCTTATTTCAGATCGAATAGTCGATGCCTCTGGGATAGGTAAGACCCAGCCGTGGAGAAGTGGGATACGAATTCTTTATCCAGCTGGGCAAACAAATGAATGGAAGCTAGCGGTAGAGCCGAAAACTCATTATATACACGATACCCAAGTGTTCGGGGAAAGTTCCGATATTGGATAGCATCACTAGCTCCCATGGAGATCATGTAGTCGGAGTACTTGGTCAGATACACCCGGGGATCCACCATTCCCTCGTATTGGATACTGGCAGGGAACTGTATTTTCTTCTGAATCGGGGTTTTCAGAATAATGGTAGACAATGGGGAGGAAGGAAGGGTAGTAGCCCTAAAATCCCTTTGCAAGTCCAGCTGGCCTTGCATGCTCTCAATAGCCTTCCTCATTGACACCAGCTCATCGAGAGATCCCCCATGAAATGGAGGCTGTTCAATAAATAACGGTGCATGGCCGTCAGTTTGTCGCAGTCCCTCGCTTGGAGGGGGATTCTCATGGGCTGGCTTTCTGGGGTTTTCAGCCCCATTGGGACCCAGGCGACCAAAAGCCGACCTGTCAGTATCTCGTGCACAGACTGGTGAGCTGGATTCTGGGTTGGTCAAGCTACTTCTCTATTGTGGTCTGGTCGACCAAGCCTATCCAGCACGCTCTGGCGCGTAGTCCCGTGGCTAATCCATGTAGCCTGTCTTGGGGTTGACTCTCCATGGTTGGCGGGCTCATCCAGCTGCTTTGCCTTGCCCTTTTCTTTCTTGGCTTGGGCACTGTCCGCCTCATTTGGCCGTTCATCCCGTATCTACTCATGCCTGTGAGCTCTTGTTGGGCTATGCCTTGCTCTAACATGGGAAGGACCAAGTTGCCCCTGATGCTTTTGCAATGCTTGAAGCATTGTTATTGTGTGAGCTAGGTCATCTGGATTACGAGCTAGAACTTCCAGCTCCGGGGGCATGGGTTGACTGGCTGCTGGTCTGTTATTCTCCACAGGCGGAGCTGTTTGAGCTCGCCGGCCAGCTGAGGAGCCCCTAGTGGGTGAGGCCCTCCTGAAGGTGGGAGTGTTGCGTTTCATGAGACTGAGATATCCTTAGCTAAGGTGTTGTATGAATCTTTCAAATGTTCAAATCTTCAAGTGAAGAACACCAAGATCATTCTTGCTTGAGTTTTCAATGGAAACTCAAGAATTTCTTCAAATCTTCAAGTTTTAAGCTTGAAGTTCTTGCTAATCACACTTAACCGAAGGTTCGAGCCCTCCTTCTAGCGCTAATTTATTGACGATCGTTTCTAATCGTGTGGATTAGTGGTTATTTTTAGTTGCTAATTAGATCATCAAATAATTATGTGTGATTGATCACTATTGTAAATAGTGAATACAATAATCGGGTTCAAAAAATATAAATACGTGTATTGATTATGTATTTAATTCGTATGTGTGTTGATTGAGGTGTTTTAGTATGTGTAGATAGAGTAAACTTGTATTTGTGAATTTGTGCTTAGTTTTATTCATGAAAATTCAAGGTTTTTATACAAGTTCTCCAAGTAGGAGGTGGACAGTCTCTTGCTCTCTTTAGTGTGCATGCACTTGGAGAGTTGACTATTTGACCTTATCTAAGCTAATTTCTATCCTCTAAGCTGGATTTGCTCGTATTAAAGAGCAGTTCGTCTCTTTGGAGTTGTCCTTGAGGAGTCACTAGCTTGATCTTGTTGGTCGACTTATCTTCTGCCTTGATGCTCTGGCTAGAGTAGCTAGCCAAGGTCTTATTTGTATTCGGATGACCTTTGCTTTTTAGTAGCTCGGCTGGCTGAAGTAGCTCACCTAGCTGGAGTAGCTCGCCTGGCTATTCCAGCTCGGTCTAGCTTAATTTGGCTTGCTTAATCTTGTCTTTGGTGTGGTTAATTGGCTTAAACTTGTTCGCCCTAAGCACAATGTAGCATGCCTATCAACAGCAGGGAGCGGTGATGGAGGATGACAAGCTTTAATTACTACTAAATAAAATTTCTTATTAAACTTTGGAGAGGATATTTTAAGTTTTTTTGGTTGAAAAATTTGAGTGAAATTATTTTGTTAAAGTGTTACGTTTCCGCCATAATATTTATTTTATTTTAAGAAATCAATAGTCATTATTTTTCTCTTCTATTTACTGTTAAAGTTAGTTATATTCAAATTTCGGTGCTTACAATATGTTAGTTATAACTAATTATTTGATTTTCCAAGATATAATGTCTAGGGCATTGACTTGAACGCAAAATACTAGCTTAACTAGTAGTTACCCCACAAGAGTATGTGATCACTGTAGTATGGGCGAGTATAGGGACCAAGTAGTATCGAACCCAAGGGAAAGTTTGTATGCGAATAAAACCCTAGAAATGTACGTGTCGTAGCTAATATGAATGTGATGTTTGGTTTAAACTAATCCTAAACTATATTCCACTAATTATCAAACAAAAATAAATAAAAACTATTCTAACTCCGATAGGAAGTGCAAATATGGTGGTGATGCTCGGGATAGGAATCCCTACGTATACTAACGAAATTGGTACGTTAACTAAAATAATCGTGATGTTCAAGTTAAAACCATAAGTGTACTAAAATTAGACAATCAACTTCCCTAATCTAGCACAAGAATTGAAAGAATAAAAGCTCAAGAATTAATCTCAATACTTAGTTCTATCAACCTACTTCACTAATCCACTAATTAAATTATATGAATTGTGCTTAATTATTGAGGCCCTAATTTAACTAAGGTGATGCGGCCGTCCTCCCTAGATAAACCGGTAGATTATAAACCCCTTCAAAAACCCTCTCCTTAAGCCTAATTCGTTATTAAAGAGTGATGTGGTCGTCTTCTCTCTAACAATTTTCGTACTTAATACTATGATTATTCTAGGGTTTATTAGAATTATTCAATAATTAAGAGAACTAAAACTATACATCATGAATTATCCTAATTACGTACCAACGTCTGAATTCTACGAGTTCATCATTTCCCAAGCATACAAGGGTTCTAACCTAGCATGGTGATTTCCTGAATGAAAGCAATAATAAGATCAATAATCATGAACATAATTAAAAGTACTAAAGAAATAAAAAACATAAACTAATGAAGAAATCAATTGAATCAAGTCTCAAAATCAAATCTATAAAATTTAAAAAAGTAGGTCTAAGAATATCAAGAGTTCAAGAAATCAAAATGAAAATCTAAACCGTTCAAAGAAGTAATTAATCTAAAGAGTTCGTATGCTAAAAACCTCGATTACAATCTATAAAACCTTGCCAAAGACTAAAAACCACCTTCCCAAGCTCTTCCTCTTTGAAAATTATGTCAAGATATGTGTAGATCCAAAAATTGGCTTAAAAAGGGTATTTATAGGGTTTGGGCCGAAAACTGGATAAAATCCGCTCAGGGCTCGAGCGCCTCTCTTTCACAGAAACAAAATGCCGCTCGACTGCGCACCACTCGAGTGCATACCGCTCGAGCTTGGTCAGCTCGAGCGGCCTTTGGCCACAAAACTCAACACCCGCTCGAGCATGCATCACTCGAGCACCTCGCGCTCGAGCAAGCTCAGCTCAAGTGGTCCTTTTTCACAGTGTAGATGGGGCGCTCGAGCCCTAGTGCTTGAGCACTTTCCACTCGAGCTCTCCTCGTGCTCGAGCACTTCTCCTTTTGCACTAAGTGATACTTTTTTCGCTCGAACTAATACTTTTCATATTTCTTCCATATCTTCTCATCCGGGAGTCCGTTTGAGTCGATTCAAAGTCCTACGAACTCCATTTTTCACCCTCTTTCCTAATATGAGCATCAAAGAGATAAATTGATGAGTTTATGAAAATGTCACTCAAATAACTCTAAATACTTATAAAAAACACTCAAAATATAGACTAATGGGAACCAAAACATAACAATTTCACACCTAATCAACCCCCCAAACTTACCATATTGCTTGTCCTCAAGCAATGAAATAATAAGCCAAGTGAAATTGTTAGAAATGAATCAAAGTATTAACTCATGCAAGTAATAGTTTTTAAGCTTCAAAGATCGATCACCCGCACACAAACTCACCCCCTTCATCCTACTCATGGATAATCAATAAAAATCAGTAAATCAAACATGGATGTGCCCTTGGTGATGTGTTTTACTCCCTCACAAGTGTTTATCAATAATTAGGGACACTCTCAATCAATCAATCACTCAAATTAGTGACCATAGGCTTGTAAGCACTCTCAACTTCGACCACATACTGGAATTCATGCCGAATCAAAAAATGACTTTTTCAAGGTTGTAATGTACGGCTATTTGGACAGGTGGGGTAACTATATAGGATTAACTGACTCGAGTGAATGGAGAATAGAAAATCATAGCTTCGGTATTTCAATACGGAACAGAATACTTCATAGATCTTCATACAACACACTTTTAATTCCTTCGACTTTCAACACATCAACTCTTTTTTTTCTTTTAACTCCATACACTTTTATCATTCACTGCTCTTCCTTTTTTTTTCAACTATATATGAGCTCATATTTTCTTTTTCTCATTCTCAAATCTTTTTATTCTTCCCCACTACTCACAATTTCATTACACACTTTTCTCATACTCACTCAACCATAAAAAAATCCACATTCTCAACTCAAACCCCCTTTCATTCACGACTTTTCCTATTCTCCACTCAAATTGGGACAAAAAGAGTTTAGGAATTGGATAAGTTCAAATGTTCTAGCGAATAATAGGCTCAGACTCAAACGGGCTAACAAGGGATTAATGTCATTGGTAGGCTTATTTTGGCTAAGTGACTTATTAATTCAAAAGATGGCCTTAAATCACTTCCGGCATTTCATACTAGACACAATCAAGAAGCGAGAGTACCCACAAGTTCTAGCACCTCTAAGGTGAAGATCCACTCACAAACAATGAGATCATTTTAATGAATTTTAATCTCTTATAAGGCTCAAATCTCACGGCTTTCACATCCATGCTAGACCTAGTGAATTCTCATCAATACCACACAAGTATTCAAAAGGAAAATTCGTAAGTGTACAAATTTCCTTTCAAATCAACTCTACTCACTAGACTCACATAATCTAGTCCTAACTCACTCCCACAATTCAATAACTCATAATTCCACACTCAATTATAGCAATCAATAAGCAAAGAAGAGTTAATAAACATGAAAATAATTAGCACCCAATCAATTCACACCATCCGCTCAAATACCTATCAATGCACAATATATAACTTAACTCAACTCAATGAGAGGGCGTGCGCATGTGCAATGTCACTTAAACCTCTCAAGTGCGCCGGTGCATATGTATCACCATAAAACTTATAAACACTCCACCCCCCCCAAACTTAGACTTTGTGAAGCAGTCTAAGTTTGGGGTTCGGGGTTACCTCATACGCATAATACCGGTTGACACTTATCAATGTAGCACACTCCCTTTTCTTGAATTGCTTCCCTGTTGGGAAAATGTATAAGACTTGTTTTGATTAGATGCCAACATGTCCCTCCTAAGTTGTTTTGTAAGTAAATTATTCAGTAGAGTTAATGTTTAGTTCAACAGTTCAAAGTGTTAAGAACTGGAGTACAGTTAGTAATAACTAGAGTGTATTTTAGTATGAAGTCTGCTGAAGATGAAATCCGCTGAAGTGAAGTCCACTGAAGACTAAGTGATCTGAGAAAGAAGTCTATGTCTTGAATGTTTTCTAAGTACATTCTCACTAAGACTAAATCTATCAGTAGAGGACGAAGGTCCATTGATAAAGAAACTAACAAGTACATTAAATGCTAAACATATTTAAAGCTGTTAGTTAATCTGGTTGGAACAAGGCAAAATGAATTTCAGTGAAGCTTACAATAAATGAAGGAATAAGAAGGTTCTCTCAGAGGAGTTCCACCTTAAAGCAAGACAAGAATCTGGGCATACAGACTTAAGGTCCAATGAAAAGATAACACGTCAGTGTACTTTACTGACAGCCGACATGCCCTAGCCTGACAAGTACCAAAAGTCTTTCACCTTGCAATCTACAGATAGTTGGTGAACAACATGGTTTTGCAGCCGTTTTTTTGACAAGACTTAAAGCTTCAAATAGAGTCGTTTGAACCAATCAGATACAAGAAGACTTACTTGAGAAGATTCAAATCCAACGGGAAGATTTTCAAGGAAGCCTATAAATACAGAAGGACGTGCACATTTACAAGCACGGGAAACTCACAAGATCAAAGCTATCTCTACATTCATAATCATCTAGAAGCACTCAAAATTATCATTGTTTCCCAAGTGTTTCACAATTGTAGAGAGCCTAACAAACCTTCTGTAACCAAGCTTAAAGCTATATCCAAATCTTAGAAAGAGATAATCCAATCCTAAGCCTTGAGCTAAACTTGTAAGGATTATCTCAAAATAGTTGGAACCAAAACCCTACTCAAAACCCTACTCAGTGTTTAGGTTGAGAGCTAGTGTTAAGTGATGTTAGTAAGCTGATTGTTGTATCAGTCTGAAAGCTGGTTTGTTTTGGGAACTAGGACCTGGAATTTCCTAGTGATCAATCATCCTAAGAGAGGAGAAGTTGATCAGTGCACCTTGGCACTATAACACAAGGAATTCCAAGTGAAAGGAATTCTCCTGTTTGATCAGGCCAGTGGACGTAGGAGATTTATCTCTGAACCACTTTACATCTTGTGTACTTACATTCTGCTATTTCATAGGTGTGTGTTAATCTCAAGTTTATCAAAGTAAAACGAGTTTTCTAAAGGGCTCACTAATCCGCATCTGAAAGCTAATTAGATAGTAGTTCAACTGAAAGTCTTGTGCTTTCAGTGGAGGTATTATCTCAGTAAGCTTTCACAGAGTAACTCTCAGCAGACCTCAAGTCCACTGACGAGCTACTGTCTTAAGTAACCTGATAAGTTTTGAATAAGTTTTAATTTGTAACAACAGGTGTATTCCCCCCTCATACACCTGTTTACTCGTTTCGGGACCAACAATTGGTATCAGAGCGGTGGTTCAAAAGACCATTGTTCTAAGTATACCTTGTGCGTAAAGGTATTTTATTAAGGTCACCTGAATTGATCTTTTGATAAACTTGCTTTTATACTATGGCTGACAACACAACTAGGGTTGCACCACCAGCAGAGAACAACATGGGAGTTAATCCCTTGAACCATATGTCTCATCACAAGCTTCCACAATTCTCAGTGGAAAACTATGATTTCTGGAAGATCAGAATGAGAGCTCATCTTGCCTGTGTGCATGATGAAATGTTAAGGGTTATTACTAAAGGTCCATTTGTGTTTATGACACCTAACCCTAGAACTACAGCTGAAACTATTGCAGATCCTAGAGAAGAATGGCCCAAAGATGAAGATAATTTCACTGCAGATGAGAGGAGGAGAAACAACCTCAACTTCATTGCCCTGAACATTCTCTACACCACTATTCCAGATTCTGTAATGGGAAGAGTGATCCACTGCAAGACAGCAAAGGAACTATGGGACACTCTTGCTCTCATGTGTGAAGGAACTGACAAGATAAAAGAGAACAAGCTTTCAGTAGCTGTTAAAAAATATGAGCAGTTCACCATGGAGTCCACTGAGACCATAGACCAGCTTGATGGGAGGTTCACTGACATCATGAATGAGATAAATTCTCTGGGAAAGGTCTACACCAAAAGAGAAGTTGCCTTAAAGATCCTGAGAGGTCTAACCTCAAGATGGGATGTGTACTCTGTAATGATGCAGAATACCAAGGATCTATCCAGCATGTCTATGCAACAGGTATTCTCTGAACTTAAGGCTTATGAGTTTGATCTGAACAGGAAAAGGGCTCCTGATGAGACCACAGCTGAGAAGGGAGTTGCCTTCAAAGCTAAGGAGTCTGAGCCAAAATCCCCAAAGCCTCAGAAGAGTACAAAGGCAAGTAAGTCTCAAAGCAAGGCTGAGATGCAGGAGGAACTCAGCCTCATGGCTAGAAGGTTTGAACAACTTAACAGCCGCTTTGGCAAATATAAGAGAGTTTACAGGGATAACAGGGAAGGTAGAAGTTATCCACAAAAGACTACCAGAGAAGGAGAGAAAAGCTCATCTGAGCTGGAAAAGAAGAAGGAATACAAGAATTACACCAAGGCTGAAGGATCATCATCAAAGACCAGAGAGTCCACTGAGGAAAAGAATGATGATGCCAACGGGTGTTTTTAGTGCAAAAAGATTGGGCACTTTCAATATGATTGTCCTCAACTGAGAACAAAAGAAAGAAGAGAAAGGCAAGCCAAAAGAGACAGAAGATATGGAGAAAGGAAAGCCATGATGGCTGGGGATGTTGATGAAAACCTGGAGTCACCTGATGAACTGTTCTCTGACAGCAGTGAAGATGACATGTGCCTCATGGCAAGAGAAGAACCAGAGGTACAATCTAAACCATCCATTTCTCTAGAACACACACCTGAGCTAAGCTCAGAGTCAACTGAGGAACTCAATCTTCAGTCCGCCTTGGAACAATTGATGATTGATTTCTCAAGGTTGCAAGAAGCAAGTTTCTGTCTTCAAGATGAGAACAAACAACTCTTGAGTGAAAACTCCAAGTTAATTGAGTCTGGGAATCAAGCAGATCTGAACCCAGCCAAATCTACCATTGAACTGACAAAAGAGGTGGAAATCCTCAGAAGTCAAGGAAATGGTAGAGATCAACTGATAAAAGATCTCAATGAATCTAAGACAAAGTTAACTGAAGAGAATTTAAAATTGGTAAGCCAAATAAAGGATTCTCTCCTGAAAATTGATGTCTTACAAAAATCTGAAGAGACTTTGTTAAAAAGGATTGATGCTCTAAACAAACCCTCTCTTGCCATAGAGGAGATCCAAAATTTTCAAACCAATCCAAATAACAAGTGTGGGATAGGCTTTATTCCAAAACCTTCAGAAGGTCCTCTGAGTGTTGCTTCTTCAAGTGGCACAAAGAGAGTTTTTGTCAAGTCTGTGACATTTCAACCATAGACTGTGGATAAAGGAAAAAGACCAGCTGAGATCACTCAAAAGAAAAGTCAATCTAAGCCAAAACCAAATGGAAAGGCTCAGGTGACTTATCAGACTAGATCTCAGCAGAGGTACTATCAGCCGAGGTCTTCACAGATGAAGCAACCTCAGCTGAGAACACCCAGGCATGAGCAGTCCTCAAGGAATGACTCATATGAAAGACCTAGTCCTTTTGTGCCTAAAGGAAAAGGTCCTTCATACCTTTATCAACAAAAACCAAGACCAGGTGCACCCAAGCCAAAGAGAAAGAATGTGAAGAAGGTTCATGTTCCTTCAAAGGCTGACACCCATAGAAAGTTTACTCCCAAGGCACCTAGGGAGATAACAATCTATGTAGATGTTTATGGAAGACAAATTAGCCAATCTAAAGTGATTAGAACTGTGAGGCAAATTTAGATTCCGAAAGGTACAGCTAACCTTGTAGGACCCAACACCAAATGGGTACCTAAAGCTTGATCTGTGATTGCAGGGCTCAGTGGACCTCAACAAAGGAGAAGCTCTTATATCATCAGTCTGGTACTTAGACAGTGGATGTTCTAGGCACATGACTGGCAACAAAGATCTCCTGACAGAATTTGTTGAGAAGGAAGGTCCACAAGTCACTTTTGGTGACAACTCTCAAGGAGCCACTAGAGGTTATGGTACTTTAATTATTGGCTCAGTAAGAGTAAGCAATGTATCCTTTGTCAGTGGACTTAAGCACAATCTTCTGTCCATAAGTCAATTTTGTGATAAAGGATACAGTGTTGAATTTTCATGTAACTTGTGTTTTGTTAAGAATGTATCTTCACAACAGGTATTACTAACTGGGTCAAGAAAGGGAAATGTCTATCTTGCAGATTGGAAGTCTTGCACACCAAATGCATGTCTTATAGCTAAGAGCTCAACTGACACTAATTGGTTATGGCATAAAAGGCTAAGTCATCTGAACTTCAAGATGATGAACAGGATAGCAAGACATGGACTGGTAGAAGGAATGCCAAATGAAGTTTACAACAAAGAACATATCTGTAAAGCCTGTCAGGAAGGGAAGCAAGTAAAGGCATCTTTCAAAAGCAAAGTAGCAACCTCTACTGACAGAGTACTTCAACTATTACATATGGATCTTTTTGTTCCAGTAACCCCTGTAAGTATCAATGGGAGAAAATATACACTTGTTGTTGTAGATGACTTCTCCAGGTACACATGGGTGATATTTCTTGCAAGCAAAAAGGAGACTCAACTGAGACTGCCAGAGCTCCTGAAGAAAGTTAGCAATGAAAAGAGCCTGAACATTGTAAAGATAAGATCAGATAAAGGCACTGAATTCATAAATTCTATTATATCTGATTATTGCAAAGAATTAGGTATTTCACATGAGACATCAGCTGCAAGAACTCCACAACAAAATGGAGTAGCTGAAAGAAGAAATAGGACTCTCAAGGAGGTAGCAAGGACAATGTTAGCTGAAGCTCAGGTTCCTAAAAGATTCTGGGCTGAAGCTATTAATACTGCCAGCCACACTCAAAACAGATCCATGGTAACCAAACATCAAGGAAAAACTCCATATGAGTTATGGAATGGCAGAAAGCCACAGGTATCTTACTTTCATATTTTTGGTTGCAAGTGTTTCATTCACAACAATGGGAAAACTCAACTGAAAGCTTTTGATAGCAAAGCTGATGAAGGAATTTTCTTAGGATATTCCCAAATCAGTAGAGCTTTCAGAGTTTACAACTGTAGAACTCTTGTTGTGGAAGAAACACCTCATGTGGTGTTTGATGAATCTACTTTTGAGTCCAGAAGTAAGGAGAATGAGGATGTGATAAGCAAAAGGCTAACTAGACTGAGTATCAAATCAAAAGGATATCCTGAGAATTGTGTTGATACATTCATCCCAACTTGGGACAACCTCAATGATCAACAATTCAAAGAGGACACTCAAAATCAGACCACTCCTCAAAGCTCACCTGAGAGCTCTCCTGCAGATATAACTGAACTGATGAACACCATCCCAGTTCAAGAGGTAACCATTGTCAATGAAGATGTGGTCACAGCTGAGACACTCACTGAATCCATCATTCAAGGGAGAACCAATAAAATTACCATTGAGAATGAAAATACCTTGAATGATGACTCAGGACTACAACCCTCTGTCTTATTTCCTGAATTCGATTTCATTCCAATATCTAGTGACTCAACTTCAGAAGAGTTAAACTTTACTGAAGGGCATCAGCCTAGGAGAACTTGGCTCTCAGATCACCCCGTTGAGCAAATCCTAGGTGATCCTTCCTCAGGAGTCAAAACTAGAAGTTTTCATGGTGAAAGTGCTTTGTTTTGTTGTTTCTTATCAAACCAGGAACCAAGTTCCATAGCAGAAGCACTTCAAGATTCCAACTGGATTATTGCCATGCAAGAAGAGCTCAACCAGTTCACAAGGAATCAAGTATGGGAGTTGGTGGACAGACCATATCACTGCAATGTGATAGGAACCAAGTGGGTATTCAAGAACAAGAAGGATGAGAATGATATCATAGTCAGAAACAAGGCCATGCTAGTTGCAAAGGGCTACTCTCAAGTTGAAGGATTTGACTATGATGAAACATTTGCTCCAGTAGCCAGATTGGAGGCAATAAGGTTATTTCTTGCATATGCTGCTCACAAGAAATTCAAGGTGTACCAGATAGATGTTAAAAGTGCCTTCTTGAATGAAGTACTCAATGAAGAAGTTTATGTGGAGCAACCCCCAGGTTTTGAAGAAAGTCACAAAGTATATAGACTGAGGAAAGCTCTATATGGACTGAAACAGGCTCCAAGAGCTTGGTATGATACTTTGTCACAATTCCTTTTGGATCATGGTTTTATTAAGGGGAGAGTTGATAGAACACTTTTCAGAATCACAAAAGGAGAGGACACATTGCTGGTTCAAATTTATGTGGATGATATCATTTTTGGATGTCCTAACCAAGTCCTCTGTGAGAAATTTTCTCAACTGATGAAGGGAAAGTTTGAGATGTCTATGATGGGAGAAATGAATTTCTTCCTAGGACTTCAAGTCAAGCAGTCCACTGAAGGAATCTTCATCAACCAAGCCAAATACACAAGGGAGCTGATCAACAAGTTTGGATGCCAGACCAGCAAGGTTGCAAGAGTTCCACTCAACACCAACACCAAAATGGAACCAGATGAGGATGGAGAATCAGTAGACCAGACTTCCTACAGAGCCATTATTGGATCTCTACTGTATCTCACAGCAAGCAGGCCTGATATCACATTTGCAGTTGGCATTTGTGCTAGATATCAAGCAAATCCCAAGAAAAGTCACCTGGAAGCTGCCAAGAGGATTCTCAAATATCTTAAGGGTACTGTGAATATGGGATTGTGGTATCCCTCAGATGACAATCTAGAACTCACAGGATACTCAGATGCTGACTATGGTGGATGCAGAATTGATAGAAAATCAACCTCAGGCACTTGTCAATTTTTGGGAAGTAAACTGATTTCTTGGTTTTCCAAGAAACAAAATTCAGTAGCCACAAGCACTACTGAAGCTGAGTATATGGCAGCTGGAAGTTGTTGTGCTCAAATTCTTTGGCTAAGACAACAACTGAGAGATTACAACATCTTTGCCAATGAAGTCCCTATTTTCTGTGACAACAATAGTGCAATTGCTATTTCAGAAAATCCAGTTCTCCACACAAGATGCAAACATGTGGATATAAGGCATCACTTCATCAGAGATCATGTGGAGAAGAAGGACATCAAAATGCTCAAAATCCACACTGACAAGCAGAAGTCAGATATCTTCACTAAACCTTTGGCTGAAGCAAGGTTTCAAGAGTTGTCAGTGGAGCTTGGACTCCTAGATCCAGGGGAGTTAAGAAAGGATTGAATCTCAGTAGAGTTACCTTCAACTCAGTGGAGGTTCATACTCAGAAGAGGATCTTCTCTCAGAAGAAGCTCCTCATCTCAGAAGAGGCCTTAATATCAGACGAGGTCGAACCTCAGTGGAGGTCAAGTTTATACTTATGTTATTTTCAAAGCTAAAGCCTCTTAGTTTTATATATATTTTAATTGGTTTCAATATATTTACTAATGAGTGCTTTCTGAAAAATTAAATCTCTTTCCACTGTTCCGAAGAGATTTTGGTATGGCAAGCATTTAATGCGCGTGGTACAAGTCAGACATGCTTTTTCAATTACCTATCTCACGCGCCCTAAAAGCCGGTTGATATGACCTTCCGACTACCAACCCTCTCAATCCATACCATTCAATTAGGCGGTTCTTTTCTAACCGTCAAGATTTCTTAAAACCCCCCCCCCCCCACTAAACCTTGCAACTATCCACGATCTCAAACACGATCAATCTCAGGCGTTGATCTCTTTGTTCAATCTCACCATTCATTACTCATATAAAAACTCCAAACGATCATTTGTAAACCTTTTCGAATACACTTCCAAAGCAAACACTTACTTCTTTTCCCAACTCTCTGCAAATCGTTTCTCTCAAACCCTCTTATTCAAATGGCAAAACTAAATCTTAGTTTCCTTACCCTTAAAGATAACTTCTGGTATGAACCCATCGTGGTTTTTGATAACCCAGAAATTGAGTCCAGACCAGAGTATGCTCACATCAAAGAAGCCCTTGAAATGATAAAAAGTGTTGGGTTAGAGAAATTTCTATCTGTCCATCCAGAGAACTGTTTTGACAGACAGGTTCATGAATTCTACAACAATGTCTCCAACTCAGATACAAGGATCAAGTCTCATCTGATCTTGCAAAGGAAGAAGAAAGTTATGAGAGATAACATGGAGGTCACAGAGCACCAAAAGATAAAGAAGGAGATTCGTGTGAGCGGAGAAGTTCTGAAGGAGCTTTTTGATCTTCCTTCTGAAGGTCCCAATCCAGACACGTGCATAGTAGAGAAAGCGGAAGAATGGGTCAAAACCATAATGCAGAGGAAGGTACAATACACCCCAACAATGAACAGAAGTGAACTCCTGCCAGTTTACAATGTTCTCTGTGAAGTTGTGAGTAAATGTATCTTGGGAAACCAAGGGAGTACTGAGCAAGTGAGCAAGCCAAAGCTCAGGCTGATGAAGGCGATAGTTGAGAGCAAGGAAAAGCCATACAATTGGTAGCAGTTCTTTCTGAGGGCCTTGAATAAAGAGCACTCGAAGTTTCAACCTGACAAATCTCCTCAACTATCAAGTAAGCTAAACTATGCAACAAAAATCTCTTACTTGATAGAGAATGTAGATCTGGGAGTAGATTGGATCCCTGATAGGAAATGGAGCAATCTAAAGATCTTATTCAAGTCTGGAAAGACTCTGGAGGCAAGGATGATTAAGCCTGCTGTGGAAAGCCCAGAGGCAGTTGAGGAGGAGGAAGCTACCCCTGCTGAGGGGAAGAAAACAAAGCTGAAGAGGAGATTGGTAAAGTTGAGTGACAAAATGGCTCAACATAAGGAGGCTGTGGCAGAGAAGGCCTCAAGGAAGGAGAAGAAGAGGTCTTCTGAAGCAGAGAAAGAGGCTACTTCGAAGAAAGTCAGAATCACCAACTCTACTGATGAGTCTTCATCAGGTAACCCTACCTCTTCTCCCAACACTATCTCAACTGAGTCTGACTCAGATGTCCCTGCACCTACCCCCATCAAACCTAAAATCACTAAACCTCGCACCCCTGCTGCCAAAACCAAACGCATCTCCAAAATAACTCACACTCAAACCCCCACTGATGGCTCTCAAAAGCCAGCAAGTGGATCCCAAACTGAAACCCCCACTGAACCCATCTCCACCCCAACTGAAACCACCCCATCAAACCCTACTGAACCCATTCCCACAACCCCATCTGAACCCGTATCATCCACCCCCACTGACCAAAACCCAACCTCACCTGACACTCAAACCTCATCTGAGTTGAACCCTCCTGAAATTAATCCAACTCAACTGGAGTCTATCCCAGAAGAGCCAACAGAAAGCAGATCCCCTACCCCTTCCCTTCCTTCAGACGATGAAGAAGAGTACTCTTTCCTTGATACTCTCAAGGATGAAGTTGCATACTCTTTAGAGTCTAAGTACCCTGAGCTTGATGGGTACCCAACCCTGAAAGCTTTATTCTTGAGGCTGAGACTCCTTGTCCAGCTCAAAGATAGGAGGCTAGGAGAAATTCTACTGGCAGTCAAAGGCAGCAATGCTGATGATTGAAAGAAGGAGGAGATGGAGGTGTTGCAGTTTGCAGGGATGACCAAAACCAGACTTCTCTATGATGAGAAAATTTTTGAGAGTCTGGTGATGGAGAAGATAGTTGAGGCTAAGAAGGCAACTGGGGTGGAGAGGGCTGATGTTGGTGAGCAAGAGAAGTCAACTGAGGTGTTAGCTGAAGGAGAGGAGGTGAAGGAGAAAGAGGGAGAGAAAGAAGAAAATATACAAGGAGGAGGGACCTCACCAAGGCAAGGTGATGGTGAGGTAGCCAAGGATGTATCCAAGGCAAGGGATACTGAGGCTCAAAATTTTCCACAGGAGAGTCCAGTAGAGGTGTCTACTGAGATTCTCCAACAACAACCCTCAGTGGTGGCTTTAGAGTCAACTGAGGTGACTGGAATCGAAGGAGTTGAAAAGAAAAGAAAAAAGGCTGAGGGTGGTGAGAAAGATGTTGAAATCACTGGAGTTGTGAGAGGTCAAATAAAAGCAATCATCCCTGTAAAGGGTGAATTGGCTGAAAGAAACATAGTTGAAAAGGAGAGTGATGAGAGAAGTAAGATGAGTGAGGAGGAGGGAGTTCCAATGGAGTTAGAATTTACAGGTGACTTAGGTGGTGAGATTGAGGGAGGAAAAACTAACACTGTCTTAAATGCAGGTACTCAAACTGATGAAATCCCCCCAGTCCAAGTCAACCTAACTCCCCTGAAGGATGAAGTGCTTAAACTTCAAGAAGAAAGAATCCCTGCTCTTGAAACTCAGCTGAGAGATGTCCAAGAAGTTGTCCAAGAGGAGGTGGACGAAATGGTCATCCTCTCAGATCACATTGACGAACTCATGGAGTCCACAACTACATCACTCCAGAATCTCACACTTAAAATTGACGACTCTCAGCAGATGGTGATTGATGTAGTTGAGGGGCAAAGTGTGCTAGTCATTGATGCCCTGAAGAAGCTGGAGGAAACTGAAGAAGAGGCCAGAGCCAAATTCCTCAAAGACTCAGTAGAGAACGTTTCCATCAACCTGAAGTCATCAGTGGAGGCCTTCTCAACTGACCTTCTTGGAAAGGTTGAAGGATTATGGAACTCGAAGATGTCTGAATTCGAGGCCAAGCATGCTGAGCTGGGAGCCAAACTGGGAGAGGTACTAAAGAAGGCAGCTGAGGATTTCCCAACTCAAGAGAAGACTGATGTGCTTATCAATGAAAAGCTTGCGCAGTTTGTTCAATTTGGGCAGAGTGCTGGGGCTACTTTAGAAAGGCTTGAGGATGAGGTAGATCACTGCTCAACTGAGCTGAAGGCATTGGCACATGATCAACTGAAGCTCAACATCACAGTGGCTGAGTGTATGATTAATGCCGGAAAGGGGGAAAAGAGGATAAGTGCGAAGGACATGAAGGCTGATCCCAAGAATAAAATGAACATTATCCTTGAAACCCCTAATTTCGAAAAAGGCCAACAAGTGAAGAGCACCCTGAAGAAAGTTGATGCTGAGGCCCAGAGGCTGGTTGGAGAAAAGAAAGGCAAGGAGACATCATCAGAAGACCTTTCAAAGTTCAAAGAAGCTCATCTGAAAGAGAAGGAAGAGAGAGCTGCAAAGAAGGGGGAACCTGCAAAGAGGAAGGCATCTGAAACTCTCTCAGCAGAGGTTGCTAAAAAGACAAGAACCTCAGGGAGGTTGGCAGCTAAGTCCACAACCTCTACTGATGAAGTTCAGGTACTTCCTATTCTCAACCCTGAACCCCTATCTTCTGAACCTCCCAAGTCTGCACCTACCAAAGTCACAGAGCTCGCTGAGCTAATTAAAGAGGCTGGAGGTATGAATGAGAGAGCAAGGAAGCTAACAGCCCAGCAGCAGGAGAGGAGAGATAAGGTGGTTGATAAGATAGAGACCATTGCAGAGCTGGCTGAGAGGAAAAGAAAGGAGAGGCTAGCCACATTTGATAAAACTACTTCTAAGAAGTTCAGAAGTGGTTATCTTAAGTGGGCTGCCAAACTGAAGAAAGACAAGATCACACCTTCTCAAAACAGATTCCCTCACCATGATGCCTGGGTTCCTAAGAAGCTCAATGATGCTTGGGAGACTGCAAAAAGGGAATTCGTTTATTCCTTTTATGTCAGTGGAGAGTTAGGAAGGGACAATGCACATGAAGTCTTCAACTCATGGTTGTTTGATGCCTATCCCAAACTCTATCCTGAGATCAGTGGTGCTTGGAATGATGGCTTCCCTGATCATGCTCTGAAGGCCCCTGAGCCAATCACCTACTGGCCTCCTCAAGATGCAACAGGAGCTGTTGATAGAGAAAGGATCACTGAAGAGTGGACATCTTTATGTGAGCATCTTGGTCTCAAAGGACATTCCATGGAAATGATGGAAAGGAAGAATGAGCTGAAGATAAGAGTCTTCAAACAATATGGACTTGAACCTTTGTTTGAGTCCATCTGAGAATGTTGTATCTTTTGCTGGGCATTTGTTTATAAGTCCCAGGTGTGTTTTTAGTTTGAACTTTTTGATAAGTAGACTTCATGTAAAATGTACTTCATCCTTTTGCCAATGAAATGAACTCTACTGATGCTTGCCCAAGATAATATCTCATTATCATTTAGGCTTATGTACTTGAATGTTTTTACTTACAAAATCTGTGAACTTTGAATGTCATCTGAAGAACCTCATCTGGAAGAAGATATGTAATAAGATAGGTTCCGGCATAATCAAAAAGGGGGAAATTGTTGGGAAAATGTATAAGACTTGTTTTGATTAGATGCCAACATGTCCCTCCTATGTTGTTTTGTAAGTAAATTATTCAGTAGAGTTAATGTTTAGTTCAACAGTTCAAAGTGTTAAGAACTGGAGTACAGTTAGTAATAACTAGAGTGTATTTTAGTATGAAGTCTGCTGAAGATGAAATCCGCTGAAGTGAAGTCCACTGAAGACTAAGTGATCTGAGAAAGAAGTCTAAGTCTTGAATGTTTTCTAAGTACATTCTCACTAAGACTAAATCTATCAGTAGAGGACGAAGGTCCACTGATAAAGAAACTAACAAGTACATTAAATGCTAAACATATTTAAAGCTGTTAGTTAATCTGGTTGGAACAAGGCAAAATGAATTTCAGTGAAGCTTACAATAAATGAAGGAATAAGAAGGTTCTCTCAGAGGAGTTCCACCTTAAAGCAAGACAAGAATCTGGGCATACAGACTTAAGGTCCAATGAAAAGATGACACGTCAGTGTACTTTACTGACAGCCGACCTGCCCCAGCCTGACAAGTACCAAAAGTCTTTCACCTAGCAATCTACAGAAAGTTGGTGAACAGCATGGTTTTGCAGCCGTTTCTTGACAAGACTTAATGCTTCAAATAAAGCCGTTTGAACCAATCAGATACAAGAAGACTTACTTGAGAAGATTCAAATCCAACGGGAAGATTTTCAAGGAAGCCTATAAATACAGAAGGACATGCACATTTACAAGCACGGGAAACTCACAAGATCAAAGCTATCTCTACATTCATAATCATCTAGAAGCACTCGAAATTATCATTGTTTACCAAGTGTTTCACAATTGTAGAGAGCCTAACAAACCTTTTGTAACCAAGCTTAAAGCTATATCCAAATCTTAGAAAGAGATAATCCAATCCTAAGCCTTGAGCTAAACTTGTAAGGATTATCTCAAAATAGTTGGAACCAAAACCCTACTCAAAACCCTACTCAGTGTTTAGGTTGAGAGCTAGTGTTAAGTGGTGTTAGTAAGCTGATTGTTGTATCAGTCTGAAAGCTGGTTTGTTTTGGGAACTAGGACCTGGAATTTCCTAGTGATCAATCATCCTAAGAGAGGAGAAGTTGATCAGTGCACCTTGGCACTATAACACAAGGAATTCCAAGTGAAAGGAATTCTCCTGTTTGATCAGGCCAGTGGACGTAGGAGATTTATCTCTGAACCACTTTACATCTTGTGTACTTACATTCTGCTATTTCATAGGTGTGTGTTAATCTCAAGTTTATCAAAGTAAAACGAGTTTTCTAAAGGGCTCACTAATCCGCATCTGAAAGCTAATTAGATAGTAGTTCAACTGAAAGTCTTGTGCTTTCAGTGGAGGTATTATCTCAGTAAGCTTTCACAGAGTAACTCTCAGCAGACCTCAAGTCCACTGACGAGCTACTGTCTTAAGTAACCTGATAAGTTTTGAACAAGTTTTAATTTGTAACAACAGGTGTATTCCCCCCCCCCCATACACCTGTTTACTCGTTTCGGGACCAACATTCCCTTCATCACTCATTGGAAATTCGTGCATCTTCGAGACAAGCCTACAATAAAAATACTCAAGAACAAGGTCAAAATCACACAATTCAAAAACACTCAAACATTAAAAAAACTCAAAAGTAAGTAAAAATGGGTTGCCTCCCATTCAGCGCTATTTTTAAGGTCCTAATACCGGACCGAGCTCAAAGAAGCTCATGGGTCATGAGACTCAAAGATACCTCCCTTATTCTCATAAGAGAAGTTGTAGAATTTCTTTACTCGATGTCCATTTACCATAAATACCTTCTTCACCTCTAGTGGTGGTTTCAATTTCTTTTTAGCTCTCCACGGAGGTGCCTTATCGAGCAACTTTCTGATTTTAGACTTCTCCAAATCTCCTCTTTTTTCTTCCACTAGGAACACGTCTACACATTTTACTTCTTCACTCTCTTTCTCCATTGGATGTTTCATGGCCTCATGGACAGATATTTTCACTTCTTTATCATTCACTTTCACCGTGATCTTCCCGTTTGCCACATCCAACACCATCCCGGCTGTAGCTAAGAACGTCTTCCCAAAATTAGGGGCACGTTCTCGTCCTCCTCCATGTCAAGGACTACAAAATCAGCTAAAAACACGTGATCTGTAACCTTCACCAGGACATCCTCAACCACACCTTGAGGTCTTATGATAGAACTATCGGTGAGTTGGAGAGTCATCATTGTCGGTTGAAGTTCACCTCTATTCAACTTCTTAAGAAGCGACAGTGGCATAAGATTTATGCTCGTCCTAAGATCGCACAATGCTCACCTCTTGACTCTGTTGGGAAATTGTATGAGTTAAGTTTTGATTAAGATGCCAAAATGTTCTCCCTGGAATAAAGTAAGTAAATTGTATTCAGTAGAGTTAGACTAGAATTAGTCAGTTCAACTGTTAGGGAAGTGGAGTATATTTACTAATCTCTATAGTGTATATTGTTTACTAAAGTCCGCTGAAGAGATGAAGTCCACTGGAGTGAAGTTTACTGAAGAAGTCACCTTAAGCACAACTTTTTTTAAGTGTATTTATGCTAAGGGAAGTACCATTAGTAGAAGTACTTGAAGTTTACTGATGAAGAACTAACAGGTGCATTTAAGGCAAAACCCATTTAAAGCTGTTAGTTAAAAAGAATGTTAGTAAAGCTTGCAATAAATGAAGGAATAAGAATGTTCTCAGTGGAGTTCCACCTTAAAACCAGATAAGCTCTGCACCAAGTTGACTGGCGGCCCAATGAGAAGTTGACACGTAGGCGTACCCTACTGACAGCCGACCTATCACAGTCTGACATGCACCAAAAGTCATACCCTACCTTTTTCAGAGAGCTGGTTCCAGGCAAAGACTTCTAAGCCAATTATTGATGCGACATAAAGCCAGAAAGAGTCGTTTGAGCCAATCAGCTTCAAGAGACTTACTTGGGAAGATTCAAACTCCAACGGAAAGATTTTCAAGAATTCTATAAATACAGGAGGTCGTGCTCATTTCCAAGCACATGAAACTTAAAAGATCTAGCATTCTCTACACTCATAAACGCACAAACGAAGCACTCGAAATCACTCAAGTTTCCCAAGTATTTTGTTATTTGTATAGTGTATTCAATACCTTCTGTACCCGTGCTTAAAGCTATATCCAAAGCTTAGAATGAGATAATCCATCCTTAAACTTCTTAGCTCACATTGTAAGGATTATCTCACAATAGTTGGAACCAAACCCTACTCAAAACCCTACCCACAGTTAGGTTGAGAGTTAGAGTTAAGAGGTGTTAGTAAGCTGATAAGTTGATATTAATCTGAAAGCTGGTTGTTGGTAACTAGGACCTGGAATTATCCTAGGGATCAAATATCCTAAGAGAGGAGCATTTGATCAGTGCACCTTGGCACAATAACACAAGGAATTCCAAGTGAAAGGAATTCTCCTGGTTAATCAGGACAGTGGACGTAGGAGATTCTTCTTTGAACCACTTTATATCTTGTGCATTTACTTTCTGTTATTTCTTAAGTGTGAGTTGTGATAAACAAGTTTCTTTGAACTAAAACGAGTATTTCTTAAGGGCTCACTATTCCGCATCTGAAAGCTAATTAGGTAGCAACTCAACTGAAAGTCTAGAACTTTCAGTGGAGCTGATATCTCAGCAAGCTTTCTAAGTAAATCTTCAGCAGACTTCCTAGTCCACTGAAGGTCTACTGTCTTGAGTAATCTGATAAAGTTTTAAGGGAAAAGTTTTAATTTGTAATCACAGGTGTATTCCCCCCCCCCATACACCTGTATAACTCGTTTCGGGACCAACAAGTGTTATCAGAGCAGTGGTTCAAAAGACCATTGTTCTAGTATACCTTTGTGTTCAAAAGGTAAATTTCTTTTGGTCAACTGAATTGATCTACTGATAAATTTGTTTATCCACTATGACTGACAATACAGCTAGGGTTGCACCACCAGCAGAAACCAACATGAGAGTTAATCCCTTGAACCATATGTCCCATCACAAGCTCCCACAATTCTCAGTAGAGAACTATGACTTCTGGAAGATAAGGATGAAAGCACATCTTGCATGTGTCCATGATGAGATACTTCAGGTCATCACCAAAGTTCCTTTTGTGTTCATGACTCCAAATCCAAGAACAACAACTGATGAAGATAACTTTACTGTAGATGAGAGAAGGAGGCACAACCTCAACTTCATTGCTATGAACATCCTCTATACCACCATTTCAAACTCAGTTATGGGAAGAGTGGTCCATTGTCAAACTGCAAAAGAAATCTGGGATACTCTTGCTCTTATGTGTGAAGGAACTGATAAGATTAAAGAGAACAAACTCTCAGTAGTTGTTCAAAAGTATGAGCAGTTCACCATGGAGCCAACTGAGACAATTGATCAACTTGATGGGAGGTTTACTGATATTATGAATGAGATTAACTCTCTGGGAAATGTTTACACAAAAAGAGAAGTGGCCTTGAAAATCCTAAGAGGTCTAACCTCAAGATGGGATGTATACTTTGTGATGATGCAAAATACCAATGATTTATCTAAAATGTCTATGCAACAGGTATTTTCAAAACTAAAGGGATATGAGTTCGATTTGAACAGGAAAAGAGCTCCAGATTAGACCTCAGCTGAGAAAGGAGTTGCCTTCAAAGCTAAGGAGGCTGAGCCCAAATCCCTAAAGCCTCAAAAGAGTACAAAGGCAAGCAAGGCCCAGAGCAAAGCTGAGATGCAAGAAGAGTTAAACCTAATGTCTAGAAAGTTTGAAAAACTTAATAGTAGATTTGGTAAATATAAAAGGTTTTACCAGGATAACAGGGAAAGAAGAAGCTACCCCAAAGGGACACAAGAGAGGAGAGAAAAGCACTGCTGAAAAAGAAAAGAAGAAAGATTACAAGAACTACACCAGAGCTAAAGGATCATCATCAAAGACCAAGGAGTCTACTTAAGAAAAAGATGATGATGCCAACAGATGTTACCAGTGTAAAAAGCTTGGCCACTTTCAGTACGATTGCCCTCAACTGAGCACCAAGGAAAGGAAAGAAAGGCAAGCCAAAAGAGACAGAAGATATGGAGAAAGGAAAGCCATAGTTGCTGAAGATATTGATGAAGAGCTGAAGTCTTCTGATGCACTGTTCTCTGACAGCAGTAATGATGACCTTTGCCTCATGGACAGAGAAGAACCTGAGGTACAATCTAAACTTTTAATTTCCTTAGGATACTCACCTGAGCTCAGCTCAGAGTCAATAGGAGAACTCAATCTTCAGTCCGCTTTGGAACAGTTGATGATTGATTTCTCCAGGTTGCAAGAAGCAAGTTCCCATCTCCAAGATGAGAATAATAAACTCTTGAGTGAAAACTCCATGTTAATTGAGTCAGGGAATCAGGCTGATCTTAACTCAGCTAAATTCACCATTGAACTGACAAATGAAGTGGAAACCCTCAAGAGTAAGGTAAATGGTAAAGACCAACTGATCAAAGACCTTACTGATTCTCAGACAAAGTTAACTGAAGAGAATTAAAAAAACTGGTAAACCAAATAAAGGACTCTCTCCTGAAAATTGATGTCTTACATAAATCTGGAGAGACTTTGTTAAAAAGGATTGATGCTTTAAACAAACCATCTCTTGCCATAGAGGAGATTCAAAACTTTCAAATCAATCCCAATAACAAATGTGGAGTTGGCTACACTCCAAAACCTTCAGAAGGTCCTCTAAGTATTGCTTCTTCAAGTGGTACAAAGAGAGTTTTTGTTAAATCTGTAGCCTTTCAACCACAGGTTTTGGATAAAGGAAAAAGATCAGCTGAAGTTCAACAAAAGAATAGTCAAAACCAGCCAAAACCAATTGGAAAGGCTCAAATGATTAATCAATCTAGAATTCAGTAGAGGTACTCTCTGTCGAGGTCTTCACAGATGAAGCAACCTCAACTGAAAGTATCAAGGCATAAGTATTCCTTAAGGAATGTCTCATATAGGAAACCTATTCCATTTGTGCCTAATGGAAAAGGTTCCCCATACCTTTATCAACAAAACCTAAGTCCAGGTGCACCCAAGCCTCAGAAGAAGAAAGTTAAGAAGGTTCATGTTCCTTCAAAGGCTGACACCGGTAAATAGTTTACTCCTAAGACACATAGGGAGGTAATTGTTTATGTAGATGTTTATGGAAGACAAATTGACCACTCTAAAGTAATTAGAACTGTAAGGCAAATTTGGATTCTGAAAGGTACAACTAACCTGATAGGACCCAACACAAAATGGGTACCTAAAGCTTGATTTTGATTACAGGGCTCAATGGACCTCAACAAAGGAGAAGCTCTTAATTCATCAGTCTAGTACTTGGATAGTGGATGTTCCAGGCATATGACTGGCAATAAAAGTCTCCTGAGGGATTTTGTTGAGAAAGAGGGTCCACAAGTCACTTTTGGTGAAAATTCACAAGGCGCCACCAAAGGTTATGGTACTTTAGTAATTAGCTCAGTAAAGGTAAACAATGTATCATATGTCAGTGGACTTAAGCATAACTTATTATCTATAGTCAATTTTGTGACAGAGGATACAATGTTGAATTCTCATGTAAGCTGTGTTTTATTAGGAATACATCTACACAATAAGTATTACTAACTGAGTCAAGAAAGGGAATTGTCTATCTTGCAGATTGGAAGTCTTCTACCCCCAATTCATGCCTCATAGCAAAAAGCTCAACTGACACCAACTAGCTATGGCATAAGGGACTAAGTCATCTGAACTTCAAAGTGATGAACAAAATTGCAAGACACTCCCTGGTAGAAGGAATGCCAAATGAAGTATACAATAAAGATCATGTATAAAAAGCCTGTCAGAATGGAAAGCAAGTGAAGGCCACTTTCAAGAGAAAAGTGGCAACCTCTACTAATAGAGTACTTCAACTGTTACATATGGATCTTTTTGGTCTAGTAACCCCTGTAAGTATCAATGGGAGAAAATATACTCTTGTTGTTGTTGATGACTTTTCCAGGTACACATGGATGGTTTTTCTTTCAAGCAAGAAGGAAACACAAGTTTGGGTGCCTGAACTACTCGAGAAAGTTAGCAATGAGAAAAGCCTGAACATTGTGAAGATAAGGTCAGACAAGGGCACTGAGTTCATTAATTCAATAATATCTGACTTTTGCAAGGAGCTAGGTATAGCTCATGAAACCTCAGCTGCAAGAACTCCTCAACAAAATGGAGTAGCTGAAAGAAGAAATAGGACTCTTAAGGAGGCAGCAAGAACAATGCTTGCTGAAGCTCAAGATCCCAAAAGGTTCTGGGCAGAAGATATCAACACTGCCTGTCACACTCAAAATAGATCCATGGTAACCAAACATCAAGAAAAAACCCAATATGAATTATGGAATGGTTGAAAACCACAGGTGTCTTATTTTCATATATTTAGTTGCAAGTGTTTCATTCAAAATAATGGGAAAACTCAACTGAAAGCCTTTGACAGCAAAGCTGATGAAGGAATATTCTTAGGATATTCCCAAATCAGTAGAGCTTTTAGAGTCTACAATTGTAGAACCCTTGTTGTGGAAGAAACACCTCATGTGGTCATTGATGAGTCTACCTTTGAGTCCAGGAAAAAAGAGACTGAGGAGGTGATAAGCAAGAAACTAACCAGACTGAGTATCAAGTTAAAAGGCTATCCTGATAACAGTGTTGATGCATACTTTCCAACTTGGGACAACCTTACTGATCAACAGCTCACCAAAGATACTCTGACCAACATCACTCCTGACACCTCTACTAAAATATCTCCTGCCCAATTAACTGAACTGAGGAACACTATCCCAGTTCAAGAGGTAAGTGATGTCAATGAAGATGTGGTCACAGCTGAGACATCAAATGAGCCCATCATTCAAGGGGGAACCAATGTCACTATCATTGAGAATGAAAATACCTTGAATGATGACTCAGGCCTTCAACCCTCTGTCTTATTTCCTGAATTCAATTTTGTACCCTTATCCAGTGACTCAACTTTAGAAGAGCTAGTCTCTACTGAATTGCATCAACCTAGGAGAAATTAGCTCTCAGACCATCTTGTTGAGCAAATACTAGGCGATCCTTCCTCTGGAGTCAAAACTAGAAGTTTTCATGTTGAAAGTGCTTTGTTTTGTTGCTTCTTATCTAACCAGGAACCAAAGTCCATTGAAGAAGCACTTCAAGATTCAAACTGGATCATTGCCATGCAGGAAGAGCTCAACCAATTCACAAGGAATCAAGTATGGGAGTTGGTGGATAGGCCATATCACTGCAATGTGATAGGAACAAAGTGGGTATTCAAAAATAAGAAGGATGAGAATGATGTAACAGTCAGGAACAAAGTCAGGCTAGTTGCAAAGGGCTACACTCAAGTTGAAGGTTTTGACTATGATGAAACATTTGCCCCGGTGCCCAGATTGGAGGCAATAAGGTTATTTCTTGCCTATGCTGCTCACAAGAGATTCAAGGTGTACCAAATGGATGTTAAGAGTGCCTTCTTGAATGGAGTGTTGAATGAAGAAGTTTATGTGGAGCAGCCCCCAGGATTTGAAGAAAGCAACAAGGTGTATAGACTAAGGAAACCTCTATATGGACTGAAACAGGCTCCAAGAGCTTGGTATGACTCCTTGTCCCAGTTTCTACTTGATCATGACTTCATCAAAGGAAGAGTGGATATGACTATTTTCAGAATCACCTATGGAGAGGACACTCTATTAATAAAAATCTATATGGATGATATCATCTTTGGATCTCCAAACCAAGTCCTCTGTGAAAAATTTTCTCAACTGACGAAGGAAAAGTATGATATGTCAATGATGGGAGAAATGAATTTCTTCTTGGGACTTCAAGTCAAATAGTCTACTAAAGGAATTTTTATCAATTAAGCCAAATATACAAGGGAGCTGATCAATTAATTTGGTTGTCAAAGCAGCAAGGTTGCAAGAGTTCCACTCAACACCAACACAAAGATGGAACCTGATGAAGATGGTGAATCAGTGGACCAGACCAACTATAGAGATATCATTGGATCTCTACAGTATCTCACAGCAAGCAGGCCAGACATCACCTTTGCTATTGGAATATGTGCAAGATATCAAGCAAATCCAAAGAAGAGTCATCTGGAGGCCACCAAAAGAATCCTCAAATATCTTAAGGGTGCTGTGAACTTAGGTTTATGGTATCCCTCAGATGACAACTTGGAACTCACAGGCTACTCAGATGCAGACTATGGAGGATGCAGAATTGACAGAAAATCAACTACTGGCACTTGTCAATTCTTGGGAAGTAAACTGATCTCTTGGTTCAGCAATAGACTCAATCTTTCCTGCTACTTTGTTTAGTCTTTCCTCCTCAATTGGGATGCAATCTGCTTTGCCCTTTCATTCATTCCTCCTGCTTGCTTGATGAGTTCAGTCAACTCAGTCACTCGAGTTGGAGCTGACTTAGGAGCTTCAGTGGGGTTCTCCTCATCTGGCCTCTTTGAGGAGATAGGATGTGGGTTCAAGACTGGAACAAAATCAGTAGACTCTGCCTCAGTTGACTTTGCAGCCAACCTTGATGAAGATCTAGTCTTCTTTACCACCTCTACTGATAGTTCGTCAGTCGTCTTTCTCTTGGCAGATTCTCCTTTTAGAGCTGTCCTCTCCTTCTTGGCTTCAGTAGCTTCTTTCTTGAATCTTGATAAGTCCTCCACTGGTTCAGCTTCTTTTCCTTTTGTCAGTAGGCTTTTCTTGTCTGCTCTCAGTTGAGCTTCTTTCTTGGCTTTTATCATAGTGTTCTTGATTTGTTGAAACTTGGCAAAATCATCTATTTCCAGAATGATTTACATGGTGTTGCTTTGGTTCGGCTTCATCTGTTTTTCATACACTAACTCTTCCCCATTTTCGGCATTAATAAAAAACTCAGCAACAGTAATGTTCAGTTGCTTCTGCTCATGTTCCACCACCCTCAGCTGAGTTGAGCAATGGTCCATCTCATCTTCTAATCTTGAAAGGGTAGCTCCAACTGTTTGACCAAACTTGACAAACTGGTCATGTTTCTCACTGATGATAATATCAGTCTTTTCTTGGGTGGGGAAATCTTCAACTGCCTGCTTCAGTACACCTCTCAAGCTCTCCTTCATCTTTTCTGCCTTCTCCTCCATCTCAGCTACCTTATTGTTCCATAGGTCTTCAACTTTCTCCAGAAGGTTGGTTGAGAAGGCCTCCACTGAAGTCTTCAAGCTTGTGGAGACAGGCTCCACTTATGACTCCAAGAACTTAGCCCATGCTTCTTCTTCTTTCTTTCCCATATCAGTAATGGCTTGCACAACTGTTGGGATATACGTTAGATATTTTGAAGATGTTAAAACAAAGAACTTATAATAGGACTAGCTGAACCTGTTAGTCAGCTACAGATTAGTCTAGGTCTAGAATAGATCTTTGGTTAAGGGGGAAGACTTGAGGTGACCAGATTAGAGGTGACCAGATGAGGTGACTTGACCAGAGCAGATGAGTCACCAGTGTTGAAATTATACGTGAAAATATGCTTTTACTTTGTATAACTCATGTATTAAACACTTGTTTATGTGAATAATTTTTTTATCACATTTGCTTTAAATATGATTGAATGTTGAATATTTATTGCAACCAGTTCATTATAAGTGGTACTTGTTACATTGTAGTTAATGTGGTGATACCCGATCACAGAAGATCACATTAACGGTTTCCTTGTAACTAAACGTACAAATTCACAACCTAGGTGGAATTGAACAATCCGCCGTGAAAGGTCGATGTGTATATCTCAGATTGGCTTATCTTGACCAAGAGATTACACTAGCACATTTAGTATGTGTTGAAGAGGACCTACAACGAGGATAAATTCTTCTGTTCTGAAATGTGAAGAATTAGACCTCAGTGGTTATTGATTTCTTAATCTTTATCACTTAAATAGGACCGTGTGTGCTTAATGGTTACTGCTTTCATTCATGTTGGGTGAGAATCATTGTAACTTCGAACTTTATGTTTTGGGCAGTAATATTAATCATACGACGGTTGCTAAGATTTAATACGGAGAAACGCGTGCGAGTATGGCTCGTGTGATTAGTTCCCTTTGTGGGCTCAGAAGTTTTATCGTACCAAATCTTGCAAGTAAAGAATCAGTTTCTTCGGTACGGATAATAATGTTGAGCTATCTTTACTCCAAGGTGAAATTTATTAATTAATTTAGAGCTATTCAGAAGCTTAATTAATTAAAGGACTTGATAATCTTAAATGTGGGAAATAATAACCGGGAGCCCATATTATCGTAATATGGATTAAGATGGATAGTGCAATATTAATTTATTAGTGGTAATAATTAATATTAATGGGCTGAATTATATTGGGGCTCAATATTGAAATTCAGAAGTCCATTAGGAGGTCTAATCTTAATTCTCCTTAAGGCCCCTCAAGTAGCCCATTAAGTAGCCCAGTAATGATAAGGTGGTTAAAATAAAAAGATAATATAATGCTGATTTTAAGAGTAATTTTCGAAAATTGTTAATTTGGAGTAAGAAAAGATCTTGTTGATTTTCTTGAAAAGATAATATGGAAGATAAGTATTCTTGGAATACAAGATTATCTCATATATTCAAGAAGATCCAAATCTTGGATTCTTATTCATTATTTTCGAAAAATACAAGTCTTATAATGTGAGTGAGATTTTTGTGGAATATTTTATTATGGAGAAAAGAATATATGAGATATATTCAAGATTTCTTAGAGACTAAGAAAATATTTTTTCCAAGCCCAATTCCACTCAAATTTTCGGCCACTTCACTTTATAAATAGGGGATGATTTTTTCATCCCCAAGTACATAATTCCATGTGTTGGAAAAATCAAGAGCATATATATTTTTCTTTTTCCTTAGTTATTTAAATTACTTGAAAGCACTTCCCGCCGGTGATCGAGTAAGGCGGAAGGGAAATACTTGAGAAGGTTTTTGGGTTGATAAAGTGCGTTTGTGATTGTCCCGTTTTATTCAAAGGCCGATTCTACGAGAGGTACGTAAATCACATAACTTCTTAGTTTATTCCGCCATAGATTTATGTGAATTAATTCAACATGCATGATGATAAAATTATTATTGGAATTATTATTTGAATTAATTAGGATTAATTCATGCTAGTAATAATTGTATTTAAATTCGTATTTAATTTTTATCCCGAATAGATTCCGGGCACCCGTATTTCCCAACAACTGGTATCAGAGCCACGGTTTCGGGCTCCGATCTTTAAATTGGAATTTAAATTGTTAGACATTAAATTGAAATTGGAAAGTAGAATTTCTAGATCTTTTTTGCAGGTATCCAATAGTCATGGTTTTAATGTTTATTTTTTTCATGCGTGTGAATTAATTGTTTTTAATTCGATTCGTTCGAATTCGGTTTTCTCGTGAGAAAATCCACGAGTAGATTAGTTGTTTTTATTTTGATTTTATCATTGTAATAGACTAGTCTAGATCTAGTATTTATTTTTGTAAATAAATTGTAACCGGATCGAGACGAAGAACGAAGAATTAAAGATGGCGTACCCGAATGACGCATGCATGTGTGGCGCATGCATGGACGTAAAATCATGCATGGGGTAACAAGAACGAATGACAAAACTCGGTGCACAGAGTACGCGAGGCGCACGGTACCGTGCACGATGGGTGAGACAGGGCGCATGAGCGCACGCGCGAGGAGCCGCCTCTCGGTGCTCGGCGGTCGTACCGAGAGTTGTGCGGCCCACCCCGTGGGCCAACGAGTGCCGTATCTCGGCCCGTGAAATTTTATTTCCATTCTAGTTTTTTTGTGTGATTTTAAATGTCGTCTTGAACCCCAAACGAAGTTGTTTTTGATGAAGTGTATCAGTTCGAGTGGGAGCGAGTCGAGACGAACGATGGAGAGCAACAAGGACAATTTTTCGCATCAAGACGTGAAGAAATTAAATTGTGATAATTGGATTTGAGTGCCCCAATGTGTTTAATTTTGTTTTGATGGATGTTTTATTTCGTGCACTTATTATTATTTGTTAATATGTGTTTGCATGATTTTAATTGTCCAAGAAAAACCTTACTTTCGAAAATTACTAAGTATGTTTCTTTAATCGCAATTTTATTCCGGATATTAAAATTGGATTAATTTGGCCTCCATAATTTATTTATTTGTGAAGTCTTTTTGGAATACATTTCCCCCTCGGATCGGCCAAAAAGATGGATTTCACATGAATAAATTCCGAAATGATGATTGTGGATTATTACTAGTGGCAGTATTGACCCTCACCACGAGTGGCTTGCTCAAAGCGAAATAATAATCTTGTATTTAATTATGGTTATTACTTAGGCATAAGAAATTGATATTAACTTACTCCCCTCGGAGTCCCTATCAATTTTTATATGGTCAAAGTGGGAGCCAAATATTAATTTTGAATTAAGGATTTGTAACTTTCAAGTTTGTGATCCGCTTGAATGTGTTTAAATGTATAGACTACCCCTCGTGGCGCATTTAAATTATTTCGAGATGTTGGCTGATGCATGATTATATTGTTTTAAGGTTTCAATATAATTGATGTGATCGAATTATGTGATAATTTCATATTTTTCTAGATATTGATATGAATGTATGTTTTATTCTCAGTTCATCATGTCGCAACCTTTTAATCCATTGTTTAGTATACTTAAAGATAACAAACTTGTCGGTGAGAATTATGTTGATTGGAAACGTAATCTTGATATTGTCCTAACCACTCAACACCACAAATGGGTACTTACTACTCCTAAGCCCCAAGAGCCTGCCGAAGATGCGAGCAAGTCGGTCAAGAAAGAGCATAAGAGTTGGTTAGACTCCGATGAGATGGCTAGGTGTACTATTCTGGCTTCAATGTCGGATGTGTTGCAATACCAACACCAACACCAACACATGGAGACCGCCTCTGAGATAATGCTCAATTTTGAAGTGATGTTTAAGCATCAGAACCGTACAGCTAGGCAAATCACCATGCGAAAGATACTTTCGTTGAAAATGGTGGAGGGTACTCCAATAAGGGATCACGTTATCGAGATGATGGGTTATCTCAACAAGTTGGAGGTACTTGGTGCGGAATTTGATCTCCCTACTAAGGTCAATTTTGTTCTCCATTCTTTTTTGAAGAACTTTGAGCAATTTCAATTGAACTATCAAATGAATGAACGGGCAAATAGTTTGCCCGAGCTCTTGCAAGCTTTGGTATCGGTGGAGACTATAATGGAACATCAAACTGTTGCTATGGTGGCAAATGGTCCGTCTGCCTCTTCTGGTCCCAAGGGAGAAAATAAGAGAAAGAGGAAAAAAGGTCAGACCCAAGCAAATCCAACCGTTGCGAAACCTAAGGCGAAAGGCGAAGAAGGTGGAAAGAAAGCTGCTAAGGGTAAGTGCTTCAATTGCGGTGAGAAAGGACATTGGAGGTCTACCTGTTCTAAGTCTAAGAAGGCGGTAAAGAAAGGTAAGTCTCATGCTTTAGTTGTTGAAACTTATGTTGCGGCGTATGCTACCCACGTTTGGGTAGTGGATACCGGGGCAACTGATCATATTTGTTTCACTCTTCAGGGGTTCCAGCTAACCCGGTGACTTAGCAAGAATGAGATCTCGTAGTAGCCGAAGCAGTGGGAGTTGTGCACCTATCTTTTGAAGATAGAGTTTTAATTTTAAGAGATCTTTTATACGTTACGAACTTTAGGAAGAATTTAATTTCAGTTTCTAAGTTATTTTTTTATGGATATTCAGTTACTTTTAATAAAGTTGTTACTGTTTCTTTTAAGAATGATACTATCTGTCATGGAACGTTGGTAAACAATCTCTATATGATTAAGTATGCACACCACTCAAATAATGAATCTAATAACACGTCGATCATTTCGAGTAATAAAAAAAAGCGTTCTTCGGAGATGAACGAAACACTTCTATGGCATCTTAGACTAGGTCATATTAATCTAAAGCGGATAGAGAGATTAGTGAAAGACAGATCCTTGGAGTCATTCCAAGTCGAACCGTTTCCAACTTGTGAATCATGTTTAGAGGGTAAAATGACCAAGAGGGCATTTGGAGCCAAGGGGAATAGAGCCACGGAAATGTTAGAGCTCGTTCATACCGATGTGTGTGGTCTAATGACGATCAAAGCGAGAATAGGGTATGAGTATTTTGTCACCTTCATTGACGATTACTCGAGATATGGGTACATTTACCTTATGAGGCATAAGTCTGAAACTTTTGATAAGTTCAAGGAGTTTATGGCCGAAGCCGAGAAACATAGGGAAAAGAGTATCAAGTTTCTACGATCAGATCGTGGAGGCGAATACCTCAGCGATGAATTCTTGAACTACTTATCGGACGAAGGGGTCGTATCCCAGTTAACCGTACCAGGAACCCCTCAACAGAATGGTGTGGCGGAATGAAGAAACCGGACTCTTTTAGAGATGGTCAGATCCATGATGAGTTATTCGGATTTACCCAAGTCGTTTTGGGGTAACGCCTTGGAAACGGCGGCTTACATTCTAAACTTGGTGCCATCCAAATCGGTTCCTAAAACCCCAATGGAATTGTGGACTGGGCGCAAGCCCAGTCTAAGACATTTGCGAATTTGGGGTTGTCCGGCATACGTGCTAGACAAGGAAGCCGGTAAGTTGGATCCACTTTCGGAATTAAGGTTGTTTATAGGATACCCTGCGGGAACGAAAAGGTGTATGTTCTATAGTCCCAAGGATCAAAAGACCGTGATTTGTACACACTTTAAATTCTTGGAGGAAGACTATATGAACAATTGGAAGCCTAAAAGTGAAATTACCTTAGAAGAATTGAGAGGACAAACCTCGATACCAAGTATACAAGATGATGTACCACACATCACACCTTCACAACCGGAACCCCGTCACAGTGGGAGGATCGCTAGACAACCCGAGAGATTCATGGGAATAAGAGAATCTTCGGATTTGATTCCCGGCGATGAATCAGACCCATGGACATACGACGAGGCAATCCAAGACAAAGACGCAGAGTCATAGCAAACAACAATGGAAACCGAGATGGGTTCGATGGATCATAATCAAGTGTGGGAGTTGGTCAAACCACCCAATGGGGTAGAACCCATTGGATGCAAGTGGGTGTACAAGAGGAAAAGAGGATCGGACGGAAGGGTTGAGACCTTCAAAGCAAGGCTAGTGGCCAAAGGGTATACTAAAAAAGAAGGGATCGATTATTAGGAAACCTTTTCGCCTGTAGCTATGCTTAAGTCTATCCGTATTCTCTTGTCGATCGTTGTGTACCTAGATTACGAGATCTGGCAAATGGATGTCAAGAAAGCTTTCCTTAACGGAAATCTTGACGGGATAGATATCTATATGCAACAGCCCAAAGGTTTTGTTGAAAAAGGCCAAGAGCACCTCGTATGCAAG
Source organism: Ballota nigra (assembly GCA_947034835.1). NCBI lineage: Eukaryota > Viridiplantae > Streptophyta > Magnoliopsida > Lamiales > Lamiaceae > Ballota > Ballota nigra. The sequence goes on along the minus strand of OX344720.1, from coordinate 17,082,228 downwards.
CTTAAGAGATCCATTTATGGACTTAAGCAAGCATCGCATACTTGGAACCAGTGTTTTGATTTAGTGATTAAGTCTTATGGGTTTGATCAAAACGAGTTCGAAAGTTGTGTGTATAAGAAGCGTGATGGAACTGCGGTGGTATTCTTAGTATTATACGTAAACGATATTCTGCTCATTGGAAACAATGTAAAGGTATTGTCAGACGTAAAGGTATGGCTGTCAAAACAATTTGATATGAAGGACTTAGGGGAAGTCGGTCACATCCTTGGGATCAAGATCACTCGCGATGGCAAGAAGAGGATGTTGGGCTTCATAAATTGACACTGTTTTGAAGCGTTTCAGCATTCAAGATTCCAAGAAAGGTTTTGTACCTTTTAGGCACGGAATCCATCTATCGAAAAAAAATGAGCCCTAAGACGCAAGCGGAGATAGATGGCATAAAAGGTGTTCCGTACGCTTCGGTCGTAGGAAGCCTTATGTATGTAATGCTGTGTACGAGATCGGATATCTGCTTTGCCATGGGTATGGTGGCAAGATATCAAAGTAATCCCGGGAAAGACCATTGGACTGCCATAAAGTGCATTTTGAGGTATCTGAAAAGAACTCGTGAGCGGATGTTGATTTACCAGTCAGATAGTCTTATCCCCGTGGGATACACGAACTCGGATTTCCAATCAGACATAGACTCAAGAAAGTCAACCTCGGGTAGTGTGTTTTGCATGGGAGGAGGAGCCATTTCATGGAGAAGCGTTAAGCAGAAATGCACGCCGATTCGACCATGGAAGCCGAATATGTAGCTGTTTGTGAAGCAGCGAAAGAGGCAGTATGGCTCAAGAACTTCTTAGTGGACTTGGACGTTGTTCCGAATTTGCCCGACATGATAACTGTCTATTGTGACAATGTCGGAGCAGTTGCAAATTCAAAGGAACCGAGAGCCCACAAGGCCAGCAAACACATAGAAAGAAAATATCATCTTATACGAGAAATCGTTAAGAGAGGAGATATAGAGGTGGCAAAGATAGCATCGGGAGACAGCCTAGCTGATCAATTCACAAAGGGTCTGCCTCAGAGTACATTCGAGAGAAATGTGGATGGAATGGGAGTCAAGACTATTGCCAATCTGCTTTAAGTATAAGTGGGAGGAATTATTAGGTTAGTGTAGGTTGACATGAGATGTCACATAGAGCTACTACACTAGACATGCATGATGATGTATACTAAAAAGCAGACTTTAAGTATAAGTGGGAGATTGTTGGAGTTATACGTGAAAGTATGATTTTACTTTGTATAACTCATGTATTAAACACTTGTTTATGAGAATAATTCTTTTATCACATTTGCTTTAAATATGATTGAATGTTGAATATTTATTGCAACCAGTTCATTATAAGGGGTACTTGTTACATTGTAGTTAATGTGGTGATACCCGATCACTGAAGATCACAGTAAAGGTTTTCTTGTAACTAAACGTACAAATTCACGACCTAGGTGGAATTGAACAATCCGTCTTGAAAGGTCGATGTGTATATCTCAGATTGGCTTGTCTTGACCAAGAGATTGCACTAGCACATTTAGTATGTGTTGAAGAGGACCTACAGCGATGATAAATTCGTCTGTTCTGAAATGTGAAGAATTAGACCTCAGTGGTTATTGATTTCTTAATCACCGTCACTTATATAGGACCGTGTGTGTTTAATGGTTACTGCTTTAATTCATGTTGGGTGAGAATCATCATGACTTCGAACTTTGTGTTTTGGGCAGTAATATTAATCATACGACAATTGCTAAGATTTAATACAGAGAAACGCGTGCGCGTACGGCTCGTGTGATTAGTCCCCTTGGTGGGCTCAGAAGTTTTTTCGTAACAAATCTTCCAAGTGAAAAATCAGTTTCTTCGGTACGGATAATAATGTTGAGTTATCTTTACTCCAAGGTGAAATATATTAATTAATTTAGAGATATTTAAAAGCTTAATTAATTAATGGACTTGATAATCTTAAACGCGGGAAATAATAACCGGGAGCCCATATTATCGTAATATGGATTAAGATGGATAGTGCAATATTAATTTATTAGTCGTAATAATTAATATTAATGAGCTGAATTATATTGGGGCTCAATATTGAAATTCAAAAGTCCATTAGGAGGTCCAATCTTAATTCTCCTTAAGGCCCCTCAAGTAGCCCATTAAGTAGCCCAATAATGATAAGGTGATTAAAATAAAAAGATAATATATTGCTGATTTTTAAGAGTAATTTTCGAAAATTGTTAATTTGGAGTAAGAAAAGATCTTGTTAATTTTCTTGAAAAGATATTATGGAAGATAAGTATTCTTGGAATACAAGATTATCTCATATATTCAAGAAGATCCAAATCTTGGATTCATATTCATTATTTTCGAAAAATACAAGTCTTATAAGGTGAGTGAGATTTTTGTAGAATATTTTATTATGGAGAAAAGAATATATGAGATATATTCAAGATTTCTTAGAGACTAAGAAAAGATTTTTTCCAAGCCCAATTCCACTCTAATTTTCGGCCACTTCACTTTATAAATAAGGGATGATTTTTTCATCTCCAAGTACATAATTCAATGTGTTGGAAAATACAAGAGCATATATATTTTTCTTTTTCCTTAGTTATTTAAATTAATTGAAAGCACTTCCCACCGGTGATCGAGTAAGGCGAAAGGGAAATACTTGAGAAGGTCTTTGGGTTGATAAAGTGTGTTTGTGATTGTCCCGTTTTATTCAAAGGTCAATTCTACGAGAGGTATGTAAATTACATAACTTCTTAGTTTATTCTGCCATAGATTTTATGTGAACTAATTCAACATGCATGATGATAAAATTGTTGTTTGAATTATTATTTGAATTAATTAGGATTAATTCATGCTAGTAATAATTGTATTTAAATTCATATTTAAATTTCATCCCTAATAGATTTCGGGCACCCCTATTTCCCAATAACCAGAGCAGATGAGTCACCAGAGCAGACTAGTCACCAGAGCAGAGGAGTCTGCTAGAGGAGTCTGACCAGATGAGCTCTGACCAGAGGACCAGAGGAGTCTGCCAGAGGAGTCTGCCAGAAGACCTATCCCAGATGAGGTTCAGAACATAAATGTTACCTGACCAGATGAGACCCCAGACCAGACGAGTGCTGACCAGAAGAGTGTGATAGATTATAAATCCGATGTTCTCTACTTTATGCTTTTTAGATTTCTGCATTTATTTTTAGCATTTCTTTAAAGGGTTTTCCTTAAAACATTTCAAAACGCTTTCCGCTGGATAATATTTTTGGGACCAACAAGTGGTATCAGAGCAGTGTGTCCTACAGACCACTGTTTTGAAATTATCTCGGTGGTCACCAGGGCAGATCCAATTTTTATTGAAAACCCAAATATTTGTTGTGCTAAATTTTTTTGCAGAAATGGGCTCGAAGAGAAGTAGTAAAAGAGACAATAGGAGCTACTCCAAAAGAAGCTTCGCAGATGAGGAAGAAGAGGTATCCACTTCTGGTTCATCATCCAATTTTGGACCAGACGAAGAGATATGTCTAGTGACAGATGAGGTATGTAATCAAACTTCCTCTTCTTTTTCATCTTCTTCTTTTTCTGGACAATCAGATTGACTTGAAGCGAACTACACTAGCTTCTACTAGTAGCTATCCCGCAAGAGTACGGGTTCACTGTAGTATGGGCAAGTATAGGGACCAAGTATTATCGAACCCAAGAGATGGTGTATATGCGAATAGATCCCTGAAGATCTACGCGTCGTAGTTAATATGAGTGTAATGTTTTTGGGTTTTTGAAAGATTAAGTACAAGACTAAAATAAACTAATTAACTAAAATACTAAAGCAAACGAATTAACTAATAAGAGATGGTGATGCTTAGGATAGGAATCCCTACGTATACTAACGGAGCAGGTACATAATCAAAATAACTGTGACAAACAAGAATTAACCTAAGTAAAAGATCGTAGAATGAAAGCTCAAGATTTTATACCCTAATACTTTATCCTAGCAATCGACTTCACTAATCCACTAACAAGTTAATAGATAGCGCTTAATTAATGAGACCCTAATTTAACTAAGTTGATGCGGTCGTCCTCCTTCGCTAAACCGGTAGATGAATTAACCTTTCCTAAACCTTCTCGTTAAGACTACTAATCGTTATTGAGTGATGCGGTCGTCCTCTCTCTAACACTTTCGTACTAAATTTAAAGGTAAAGTTCAGATTAATTATAAGGATTCATTAACTAAGAGAATTAAAACTAACGTCACAAACTACCCTAATTATGTAACCACATCCTACTTCTACGAGTTCATCCTAACCTAAGCATGCAAGGGTTTTAGCCGGACATGGTTGTAACAAAACTAAAAGCAATTAAAGAAACAACACACATAAACATAACGAATTGAAGAACGAAAATACGAAACATGAACTAGGGTTTAAAAAGAAAATAAATACGAAGAATTGAAATTGAATTAATAAAAACAAAATTTAAACGTGTTCAAAGTAACGAACTAATGAAAAGAAACTAAGAATTGAAAAGAAACTAAGAATTCGTATGAAAAACCTTAACAACGTAAAAGTAAAGCTTGCTCTTCTCCTTCCTCTCCAAAAACTAAGTCTAAAAGTATTTCTAAAAGTTCGGGATCCTTCAAAACGTGTTTGGAAGAGGTATATATAGGCACCGGGTCGAAACGGGAGTTAATGGGCCGAAAAAACGCGTCTGGAGGCGAAAATACATGGTTGCTCGAGCAAAACGCTCGAGCAGTTCCGCTCGAGTGATTCGCTCGAGCGCTGAAACTGTTCTGTACGTTTTTGGTCGCTCGAGCAAAACGCTCGAGCGCTGGCGCTCGAGCTGCTCGAGCGGTCTTCGGCTGCTGTACACTTGTTTGTAAAATCTTCATATCTCCTCAACCGGGAGTCCGTTTTGGCCGATTCAAAGTCCTACGAACTCCTATTTTCGCCCTCTATCCATCTATGAAAACCAAAGAGACAAATTATTAATTTTATAAAAATGATACTCATTTGACTCCAAGCACTCATCGAAAACACTCAAAACATAAGTAAATCGGGCACCAAAACATAACAATTTCACGCCTAATCAACCCCCCCAAACTTACCATGTTGCTTGTCCTCAAGCAATGAAATAATAAGTCAAGTGAAATTGTTAAGATTGAGTCAAAGAATCAAATCATGCAAGCAAATGAATTCGAGCTTCAAAGATCAATCACAAGTATACTCACTCACTTTCCTTCATCATACTCATGCAACAATAACAAGAAACATCAAGATTAAACATGGATGTGCACTCAACGATGTGTTTCACTCCCTCACAAGTGTATAACAGTGTTTAAGGGACTCACTCAACAATCAATCACACATATTGGCAGCCATAGGCTTGTAAGCACTCTCAAATCCGACCATACTCTAGAAATCAATGCCGAATCAAAAAGGACTTTTTCAAGGTTGTAATGTAGGCTCTTTGGACAGGTGGGATAACAATATGGTAAAGTGACTCAAGTGAATGGAGAATAAAAAATCAAACTTTGGCACTTCGAGATTAGGAACAGAATACTTCAAACATTTCCAAACAACACTCTTTCAATTCCTCTTTTCTCAACACTTCAATTTTTTTTCTACATCTTTTCACTTTTTTTTTTTCAATCACTTCACTTTCTTTTTCTTTTTCGCACAAACACATGAGCTCAATTTTTTTTCTTTTGCTCATTCTCATTTTTTTTTGTTCTTTCCCACAACTCAAATCTCATTCACACCCTTATTTTATCACCACTCAACCATCATAATTCCCTTTTTCTCAACTCAACTCAATCCCTTCAACCTTCACACTTTTCCTATTCTCCACTCTAATTGGGACAAAAAGGCTTAGAAACTTGGAATAGTGTTTATATGTGCTAGCAAATAAAATAGGCTTTAGGCTCAAAGGGGCTAACAAGGGATCAATGTCATTGGTAAGGAAAATTTTGGCTAAGTGACTCAATTAAATCAAAGATGGCCTAAGATCACATTCAGCATATCAAACTAGACACAATCAATAAGCAAGAGCACATGCAAGTTCTAGCATCCTCTAAGGTGACGATCCACTCACAAACGAAGAGATTAAATCATGCATTAAAATCTCATAAGGCTCAAAAGCTCACGGCTTTCACATCCATGCTAGTCCTAGTAAATTCTCACTCTCATCACACAAGTACTCAAAAGAAAACTTATAAGCATACGGGTTCTCTCTCAAATCAACTCTCATTCAAAAACTCACAGAAAAGAATTTCTAACTCACCCTTACAACTCACCCTACTCATCAAATCATACTCAAAGATAGCAATCAACAAGCATAAGATGGTTGATAGGCATGAAATATGCAATAGCGAGTCAAACCAAAATCACCCCAAGGAGTATCTCAACAAACCAATAATCAATCAAACTCAACTCAAAGATAAGGGCGTGCATGCATGTGCAATGTAATCATAAAACAAATAAAAAACTCCACCCCCCCAAACTTCGACCTTGCTAGAGGTCTAAGTTTGGGGTTGTGGGTTACCTCAACCAAATAATTCAGTTTCTCTCAATAGCTTTGCACACTCCTTTGTCTCAAGTTGGTTCCTTCAATTTGAATAACTCCATGATACCTTTACTCCTTTAGAGACAAGCCTACAAGCAACTTACTCAAATATGAGGTTAAACATACGACTCAAAACACCCTAATAATATAAAAAGACACTAAAAATAAATGAAAGCAAATAAAAATGGGTTGCCTCCCATTCAGCGCTATTTTTAAGGTCATCATGCCGGACCTAGCTCAAAGGAGCTTATGGGACATCATACTCAAATTTACCTCCCTTACTCTCATAAGAGTGGTGTTTGAACTCCTTTCCTTGATGCCCCACCATCATGAGCCCTTTTGCTTTTTTCTCATTCCCAAGTGTTATGGGTCTCAACTCCTTCTTGCCTCTATCTGGAGGAGTCTTACTAAACAATTTCTTGAGTTTGGACTTTTTCTTCTTAACTCCTCCTTTTCCCTCTAACTGGACCACGTCCACTTTCTTCACCTCTTCATCCTTCAACTTCTTCACTTTATCCCTATCAACATAATCAAGATCATAATGCTCATGGATTAAATAATCAAGTGAAGGACTAACAAAATCATGAATATCAGAAGGATTAGGGATAGAAGGCGTGTCTTCAACACGAGGATCAATGGCATCCATGCAATACAAGCTCTCATCCTCCTTCGGGTGCTTCATGGCTTCATATAGGGAGATCTTCACTTCTTGATCATCGACCTTCAACGTGATCTTTCCATTCGCCACGTCTAGCACCATCCCCGCCGTAGCTAAGAACGGTCTTCCCAAGATCAATGGGATGTGCTCATCTTCCTCCATCTCTAGCACTACAAAGTCGGCTGGAAAAATGTGATCTCCAACTCTCACAAGGACGTCTTCAACCACACCTTGAGGTCTAGTAATAGACCGGTCGGCAAGTTGAAGCGTCATCATTGTGGGTTGAAGTTCACCACCTTCCAACTTATTGAAAAGCGACAAGGGCATGAGATTGATGCTCGCCCCTAAATCACATAGCGCTCCTTTCTTGATCCCGTTCCCAATATCACAAAGAATGGTGAAGCTCCCGGGATCCTTCAGCTTCGGTGGGAGCACCTTGTGCACTAATGCACTCACCTCGTGGTTCAGCTGCACCAACTTCGGCTCATCCACTCGCCGTCTTTTCGCAATCAAGTCCTTCAAAAACTTCGCATAGTGCGGCATCTGTTCCAAAGCATCATAAAAAGGAATATTAATATGCAATTGTTTAAAAACATCAAGGAACTTAGCGAATTTCTCATCAAGCTTCTTTTTCATGAAGCGTTGTGGATATGGGACGGGTATCACAGATTTGGGTACCCCCCCATTCATCTCTTTCTGTTTCTTTCACTTTATCCCTTGCTTCCTTTGTCTTTTTCCACTTAGGAACTCTCTCTATCTCCTCAAAGTTTTTCCCCTTCTGGGACTCATCCATATCTCTATGCTTCTCAATCCCTTCACTTTCAATCCCCTTCTCAACTTCATCTCCTTTAGGCTCAATCTCTTCTTGGGGCGTCTCAGAATCAGCAGGCATCTGAGGACCTTCATAGTTGGTTTCACTTCTAAGCTGAATCACCTTGCACTGCTCTTTCGGGTTCACCTCCGGCATTCTATTTACTGATTTTGCAATCTGGCTCATCTGGAGCTCTAAAGAAGTGAACCTTCGATTGTTCTCTTGTTGAGTTCTAGTCCACTCAACATTCATCTTTTGGAGCTCTTGATCACGATGATCACCCTTCTTATGCAACTCCTTCACATCATACTCCAAGGATGACAACCGCTTGCTCCCTTCCTCCACCTTATGAAGGATCGCTCTCAACATCTCCTCGGTTGATGCACCGCCTTCTCCACCTGGAGGTTTAGACCCCGGATCAACACCTGCAGGAACAGTAACACCAGCTTTTGGGTTAGCATAAGAAAAATTCTCATTTTTCCTCCATGTGTTTTGAGGAGGCTGCTGGCTTCCTTGAACTCCTTGTGTGTTCCTCCATTGATTTTGAGGTGGCTGAGGGCCTGGAGGTACAAATGGTTGGCCATAAGAAGGCCTTCCATACTGGTTTCCACCTTGGTAGCCATTCTGATTGTAATACGGACCTCCCATGTAATTGGCTACCTCTTGCTGCCCACTTGGTTGGTCTACTCTCTCATTCTCTACTGCATGCTCTCCACCCAAACTCTTTCCCAACTCGAGGTTGTTTATCTTCTCCATCATGGCCATCAATAGCCTTCTCGTTCCTTCACCTTCTTCAACCTGATTAACTCTCTGAAAATCTACATCTCCACTCCAAGCACCGGCATTCGTGACAATGTTGTCCACGATCTCCCTACATCTCTCTATGCCTTAGTTCAGGAATGCTCCGCCCGCACAGGCGTCTAAATGGTCTTGCCCCGCCTTGTTGGAACCACTATAGAAGAATGCCATAATGTCTCCCTCGTTGTACCCGTGCTGCGGGCACTCTATCAGCATGTTAGAGTATCTCTCCCACGCTTGACGTAGGTCCTCTCCTTGCTTCTGGCGGAAGGAATAGATCTCAATTCTAGCCTTGATCGTCCTAGATGGAGGGTAGAATCGCTCGAGGAACAGACGCTCGAGCTCGGCCCAAGTGGTAATACCTCCCCGCGGAAGCGTATTATCGTACCACTCCTTGGCTATTCCCGTCAATGAGAATGGGAATAGCCTAAGCCTCTTAGCATCTTCAGACATGCCATTGTAATTGAATGTTGAGGCTATCATGAGAAAGCTCATCAGATGTGTGTGAGGATTCTCCTTCCCGATCACCCCTTTGAATTGATTCTCGGTCAGCAGCTTTAAAATCCCCGGTGATATCGAGAAGTTGTTCGCCTCAACAGGAGGTAAAGCCACTCCATCATAGTACCGATGTGGCTGTGCTGCAAACCTCCCTCGAATAGCCATATTGTGGTCTACGTTCTGAGGAACGTGTTGAGGATTAGCAGCTGGTACGGGTACTTGTTGGGGTGGTGGTTGGTAAACAGGTGGTTGGTTGTAGACAGGAGGTGGATGATATGGATATGGTGGGTAAGGATAAGGTGGGTATGGGTAATGTTGGTATACTGGGTTGTTAAAAGGGTTATTTGGGTTTTGTGGGTAAGCAGGGTTGTTATTAGGATTATGGACAAGGTTCTGAGCTGGATTTCCTACGTTTTGTGTACCCGGGTTTAGGCTCTGGCTATCTCCTAATGGAATTTGATTCTGGCTACCACTAACTCCAGTGCCTTCAACTCGGTCTACTGCCTGATTAAAATCGTTGGCAGCATCGTCCAACTCATTATTGAGATCCATTGGTTCCTTCCCTAAGTCGGCTGCGTTCATTCTTCTCAAGTAAGCTCGGTTCCTTCTGGCTATTGTCTCAGGGTCCAATGGTATTCTCTCTTCGCTCGTATTGCCTTGTGAGCGTGTTTTCATAAACCTGACACACTAGCAGAAGGGTCAAAACGCAACTGCCGATTGAATAAAAATAAAAATAAAAATAGAAAATAAATCACCCACTACTAACTACTAAGCTATCTACAAGTCCTATTCAAAAAGCATATAACGCCATCCCCGGCAACGGCGCCATTGACTTGAGGCGAACTACACTAGCTTCTACTAGTAGCTACCCCGCAAGAGTACGGGTTCACTATAGTATGGGCAAGTATAGGGACCAAGTATTATCGAACCCAAGAGATGGTGTATATGCGAATAGATCCCTGAAGATCTACGCGTCGTAGTTAATATGAGTGTAATGTTTTTGGGTTTTTGAAAGATTAATTACAAGACTAAAATAAACTAATTAACTAAAATACTAAAGCAAACGAATTAACTAAGGGTTGGATTCAAATAAGAGATGGTGATGCTTAGGATAGGAATCCCTACGTATACTAACGGAGCAGGTACATAATCAAAATAACTGTGACAAACAAGAATTAACCTAAGTAAAAGATCGTAGAATGAAAGCTCAAGATTTTATACCCTAATACTTTATCCTAGCAATCGACTTCACTAATCCACTAACAAGTTAATAGATAGCGCTTAATTAATGAGACCCTAATTTAACTAAGGTGATGCGGTCGTCCTCCTTCGCTAAACCGGTAGATGAATTAACCTTTCCTAAACCTTCTCGTTAAGACTACTAATCGTTATTGAGTGATGCGGTCGTCCTCTCTCTAACACTTTCGTACTAAATTTAAAGGTAAAGTTCAGATTAATTATAAGGATTCATTAACTAAGAGAATTAAAACTAACGTCACAAACTACCCTAATTATGTACCCACATCCTACTTCTACGAGTTCATCCTAACCTAAGCATGCAAGGGTTTTAGCCGGACATGGTTGTAACAAAACTAAAAGCAATTAAAGAAACAACACACATAAACATAACGAATTGAAGAACGAAAATACAAAACATGAACTAGGGTTTAAAAAGAAAATAAATACGAAGAATTGAAATTGAATTAATAAAAACGAAATTTAAACGTGTTCAAAGTAACGAACTAATGAAAAGAAACTAAGAATTGAAAAGAAACTAAGAATTCGTATGAAAAACCTTAACAACGTAAAAGTAAAGCTTGCTCTTCTCCTTCCTCTCCAAAAACTAAGTCTAAAAGTATTTAAAAGTTCGGGATCCTTCAAAACGTGTTTGGAAGAGGTATATATAGGCACCGGGTCGAAACGGGAGTTAATGGGCCGAAAAAACGCGTCCGGAGGCGAAAATACGTGGTTGCTCGAGCAGTTCCGCTCGAGTGATTCGCTCGAGCGCTGAAACTGTTCTGTACATTTTTGGTCGCTCGAGCAAAACGCTCGAGCGCTGGCGCTCGAGCTGCTCGAGCGGTCTTCGGCTGCTGTACACTTGTTTGTAAAATCTTCATATCTCCTCAACCGGGAGTCCGTTTTGGCCGATTCAAAGTCCTACGAACTCCTCTTTTCGCCCTCTATCCATCTATGAAAACCAAAGAGACAAATTAATAATTTTATAAAAATGATACTCATTTGACTCCAAGCACTCATCGAAAACACTCAAAACATGAGTAAATCGGGCACCAAAACATAACAATTTCACGCCAAATCAAGGAGTCTGATATGCAGAAGATGCTATTAGATCTCCAAACTTCTATACAACTTTGATAAAAGTTAGAAGATGAGAACTCAAAGCTGAAAGCAGAAAATCAGAAGTTTTCACAATGTCTAGGCAACTCAGTTGATCTACCAGCTGAACAAAATCATACACTGGTCGAAGAGTGTTGGGATATGTTTAGTTTTTATGATTTCCCAAAACCACATGTAATAGGTTTGAAAGCAGTCAGGATAGTATTTTTAGTTTCAGGTCAGGCTAGGTTATTTCTCAGTAGGATAGGTTGTCAGTTGAGAAGAACTCAGTTGAGGAAGCACTCAGTTGAGGGGGAACTCAGCAACACAGCCTGAGGATATCAAGATGACACCAAGAAGAACTAACTGAAGCCATGCTAGACCTGAACCTGAAGAGAAGCCTGAAGGATGTCCCACTGAGTATAAACCTGGCTAATCTAAGCTAAGTCAGTGGACTACTCAGTGAAGAGCATGATCAGGAGGATCAGTGTTGTACCAAGTAGGCCCTGAAGGAGTCAGGCTACTGTGGTCAGGGAAGTTTGTCATTCAGCCTTATGACAAACTTCTTGGAAAGATCTTCAAGAGTCTACTGAAGGACAACAACACTGAAGACATTCATGTCTAATGAAGATCATCAGAGTCAGTGGAGGATAAGCTATCTGAAGTCAGTGCACCCTGATCAAGCTCACTGAACCAAAGATCCGTTGGATTCAGTCCACGTGGACCAATCACGTCAAGACAGCATATCTGACACTGACAAGGCCGCATTCCAATAAAAGTGGTTGAAACCATTAAATGTTTGATTCGAATGTAGTTTCCTCCAACGGTTACATTTGAATCAACATTATAAATACAAGCTCATAGCTGCGGTTTGAAGTGTGTGTGGAGGAAATCAACACCTACGAGCTGTGAGGGTATGAGAGTCTTATGCAGTTCAAAGGGAGTTATAAGGGAGCACACCTCACATCCAGGGCACTGACCTTTAAGGTCTTCACATATATATTTTGAGTGTCCAGCTTGTATCTCGAGCTTATCATATACATCCATAGCTTAGAGAGGTTTTCCCAACCTTAGCTTTGAGGCTAACACATTGTAAGGGAAAACCTCACCTAGTTGGAGAGAACCAAACCAAACTAAACCCTTTCCAGAAGAGTGTTAGGTGTTTCAGTAAGGGGAGGAGAGGCAGCCCAGGTAGTGGCGTGAGTCCAGTGTAGTCGTGCACCTTGGCACGTTAAAAACAAGAATCCCAGTTAGTGGATTTCCTATTAAATCAGGCCCCTGGATGTAAGAACTTGAGTCTCTGAACCACGTTAAACTGAGCGTTGTTTATTGTTTAAGCACTTCCTAATTACTTGTAGTGTATGCTCACTGAGTGTACTTGGAAAGGTTGAAAAGAAAATTAGCTAAGTATTTTAGTCAAGGAGAATCAATCTCACTGTCAAGCTTAGGCTAGCACTCGAGAGTTCAGTCTCTCGAGTCACTACCTTGTTCAGAGTCTGAGCTCACAAGTCACCACTGACTTAAGAGCTCTGTCTCTGAGCAATGCAGTGACTTGAGTATTCCGCACTGAACTCGGTCAGGGTGCAATGCAAAGTTTTTAAAAAAAATCTCCTAAATTCCCATTTTGGCATTCGAAAACGGGACCATCAAAGAGTCTTTTGACTTGACAACCACGTGTATTGAACAAGTTAAGCTGATAGAAAGGTTGGTTGTTGAAAATATTGAGAAAGATAATGAATATAACCTGCTTAAAGCTAAGTTTGATGAACTGTTCCACCAAAACAAAATTGTAAGAGAAAGTGAGGACAAGCTCAAGATGAGAGTGGAGCAGCTGACTATAGCAAATAATGTTGTGTCAAATATAGTTGCCTCATTTCAAAGAGAGCATGATAAAACAGGCCTTGGTTATTCCAAACCTGAATCCTCACATGTTCAGAAAGAAGAACAACCTAGAAATTTTATTGATAAGGGCAAGAGGTCAGCTGACCAGGCAACTCAGCCTAATGGGCAGATGAGTATTGAGAGTCAAAAACCCAAAAGGCAGAAGAGGAATTTTAAGAAGGGTTATACCCAGAATAAAAGACCTCAGCCAGGCCAGCAGAGTAGAAGACAGTCTGGAACTTCTCAAAAGAGGCAGAACCAGATGACTCCTACTCACTTGCAGAAGACTTTCAAGTCATTTGCCAGACCAGCTGGAACCTTTGATGGTTCTAGTAAGATTTATCCTTATCAAAAGAATTTCAAGACTGTTTCTTTAAGACAAGTTACTTCTTCTACTGGACAAGCTCATAAGAGAAGAAGAGCCTCTAGAAGAAATAACCATGTCAAAGGTTCTTTTATTGAGTGTGTTTTTGTGGACTTATATGGAAGAAAGATAAGATCACCTGATTCTAAAAGGGATGATCTATTCTTGTGGCTTCCTAAAAATTGTGCTAACCCCCCTGGACCCAGAAGGGTACCAAAAACTTGATTGCCTGCAGATACACAAGAAGACCAGGTGATGTTTTGCCCCAATATCAGCTGAGCATATTTTGAGGGGGAAGATCAGTTGACCCAACCTGCTAGATTCTTTATCTTGTTATTTCAAGCTTTTCTTGTCTTGGTTTATTTCAGTTCTTTTAGTTTTAACATCATCAAAAAGGGGGAAATTGTTGGGATATAGGACTAGCTGAACTTGTTAGATGTTTCGAAGATGTTAAAACAAAGAACTTGTAATAGGACTAGCTGAACTTGTTAGTCAGCTACAGATTAGTCTAGGTCTAGAATAGGTCTTTGGTTAAGGGGGAAGACTTGAGGTGACCAGATTAGAGGTGACCAGATGAGGTGACTTGACCAGAGTAGATGAGTCACCAGAGCAGACTAGTCACCAGAGCAAAGGAGTCTGACCAGAGGAGTCTGCTAGAGGAGTCTGACCAGATGAGCTCTGACCAGAGGACCAGAGGACCAGAGGAGCTCTGACCAGAGGAGTCTGACCAGAGGAGTCTGCTAGAGGAGTATGCCAGAAGACCTCTCCAAGATGAGGTTCAGAACATAAATGTTACCTGACCAAATGAGACCCCAGACCAGACGAGTGCTGACTAGAAGAGTGTGAAAGATTAGTTCACCCACATGGAGGCTGCGTGTAACCTGGAGACAAGAAGATCTTGGAGTTCAATGATGGAGAAGAAGGCAAGTTGAAGAGTCAACTGATGAAGGATATGATTGATTGTTTGATTGATTGAAAGTCAACTAATCAATCAATATAATCAATATGTGATTGATTATATTCCTCCAATTATAGTTGTTTGAATTGCTAGCTTTCCAACGGCTAGTTAATTCTCACAACTATAAATAGGAGTGTTTTAGATGAGTTCACTAGAGACAAGAGTGGGGCAAGAGAGCACACTAAAGCACACGAACTCTCCACTCACTCGCCTTTGTCCTTTCACGTATATATACTCTTTAGGAGTTTTTAGTTGGAGATTTACTCAACATATTCACTACTTAGAAAGGTTGTTGTAAGTTGTACGAAGGATCTGGTACTTCTCAATTCCAGAAAGTCAGTAAGTTGGTTGGAGAGTGAGTCCCCTTTTGAGAAAGGGGGAGTGGACGTAGGACAAGTTGGTCCAAACCACTATAAATCTGGTGTTCTCTACTTTATGCTTTTTAGATTTCTGCATTTATTTTTAGCATTTCTTTAAAGGGTTTTCATTAAAACATTTCAAAATGCTTTCCGTTGGATAACAACTAACACGCTCTGGCCTTCCACAACATCAATCACCATTTATTGTGAATCCTCAACTTTGATTGTTAGATTTTGAAGAGAAGTAGTTGTGGCATCCATCGTTTCATCAATGTGGTCTGAGAGGAAGATATTCTCATCTGTATTTTTCTCCAACTAATCCTCTAGATCCTTTAGATGAACTTCAATTGAGGGTAGTCTCACTTGTATCCTCATCACGATTCTTGAGTGCCGAAGAAGCTCAATGACAAATGGGAAGTAGTTAAAAGAGAGTTCGTCTACTCCTACTATGTTATAGGAGAGTTGGGAAAGGAGAATCCTCAAGATCTCTTCAATCAGTGGCTGTTTGATTCTTATCCAAGTCTTTATCCTGATATCATTGATGCCTGGACTAAGTCCTTCCCAGACCACTCCTTGAAAGCACCTGAACCCATCACCTTCTGGCCCCCAATTGATGCTATTGGAGCTGCTGATAGAGAAAGGATCACCCTTGAATGAGTTTCCTTATGTGAACACTTAGGGCTTAAAGGTCAGTAAAAGGAGGTTATGGAGAGAAAGAACGAGCTGAAGGTAAGAGTGTTCAAATAGTATGGTTTGGAACCAATGTTTGATTTTATTTGAAATTTGTAAGTGTTTGCTGGGCATCTGTTTATAAGTCCCAGTTGTTTTTGTTTTTGGACTAAGTCAGTGGACTTGCTGTACTTGTACTCTCTTTTTATGGAAATGAAAATCTCTACTGTCTTTTATGGCCCAGGATAATATCTCATTATCATTTAGGCTTTGCACTTTTGAATAAATTTACTTACTAAATTTTACTAAGTATGTCAAACTGTTGACCTCAACTGAAGGAACAAGACTATAATAGATTGGTTGCAGCATAATCAAAAAGGGGGAAATTATTGGGAAATTGTATGAGTTAAGTTTTGATTAAGATGCCAAAATGTTCTCCCTAGAGTAAAGTAAGTAAATTGTATTCAGTAGAGTTAGACTAGAATTAGTCAGTTCAACTGTTAGGGAACTGGAGTACATTTACTAATCTTTGTAGTGTATATTATTTACTAAAGTCCGCTGAAGAGATGAAGTCCACTGAAGTGAAGTTTACTGAAGAAGTCACCTTAAGCACAAATGTTTTCTAAGTGCATTTATGCTAAGGGAAGTACCATCAGTAGAAGTACTGGAAGTTTACTGATGAAGAACTAACGAATGCATTTAAGGCACAACACATTTAAAGTTGTTAGTTATTCTGGTTGGAACAAAGGCAAAAAGAATGTCAGTAAAGCTTGCAATAAATGAAGGAATAAGAAGGTTCTCAGTGGAGTTCCACCGTAAACCCAGACAAGCTCTGCACCAAGTTGACTGGGCAGCCGAATGAGAAGTTGACACGTAGGCGTACCCTACTGACAGCCGACCTATCACAGACTGACATGCACCAAAAGTCATACCCTACCTTTTTCAGAGAGCTGGTTGCAGGCAAAGACTCCCAAGCTAATTATTGATGCGACATAAAGCCAGAAAGAGCCGTTTGAGCCAATCAGATTCAAAAGACTTACTTGGGAAGATTCAAACTCCAACGGGAAGATTTTCAAGAAGTCTATAAATACAGGAGGTCGCACTCATTTCCAAGCATGGGAAACTTAAAAGATCTAGCATTCTCTACACTCACAAACGCACAAATGAAGCACTCGAAATCACTCAAGTTTCTCAAGTGTTTCATTATTTGTAGAGATTATTCAATACCTTCTGTAACCGTACTTAAAGCTATATCCAAAGCTTAGAACGAGATAATCCATCCTTAAGCTTCTTATCTCACATTGTAAGGATTATCTCACAATAGTTGGAACCAAACCCTACTCAAAACCCTACCACAGTTAGGTTGAGAGTTAGAGTTAAGAGGTGTTAGTAAGCTGATAAGTTGATATCAGTCTGAAAGCTGGTTGTTGGGAACTAGGACTTGGAATTATCCTAGGGATCAAATATCCTAAGAGAGGAGCATTTGATCAGTACACCTTGGCACTATAACACAATGAATTCCAAGTGAAAGGAATTCTCCTGGTTAATCAGGACAGTGGACGTAGGAGATTCTTCTCCAAACCACTTTATATCTTGTGCATTTACTTTCTGTTATTTCTTAAGTATGAGTTGTGATAAACAAGTTTCTTTCAACTAAAATGAGTATTTCTTAAGGGCTCACTATTCCACATCTGAAAGCTAATTAGATAGCAACTCAAGTGAAAGTCTAGAACTTTCAGTGGAGCTGATATCTCTGCAAGCTTTCTGAGTAAATCTTCAGCAGACTTCCTAGTCCACTGAAGGTCTACTGTCTTGAGTAATCTGATAAAGTTTTAAGGGAAAAGTTTTAATTTGTAATCACAGGTGTATTCCCCCCCCATACACCTGTATAACTCATTTCGGGACCAACAGACCCCATTCATGATGTCACACAAGATTGTGAAGCTACCGGGATCCTTCAACTTCGGGGGAAGCACTTTATGCACCATAGCACTCACCTTATGGTTCAGCTGCACAAGTTCAGGCCCGTCCACTCTTCTGCTCTTTGCAATCAAGTCCTTCAGGAACTTGGCATAGTTCGGCATCTGCTCCAAAGAATCATAAAATGGGATGTTGATATGCAACTTCTTGAAGACCTCAAGAAACTTAGCGAATTTTTCATCCAACTTCTTCTTCATGAACCGCTGCGAATATGGTAACAGAATCACTGATTTTGGCACCCCCCCCATTCATCTCGCTCGGTTTCATTCACGTTTCACTTAACTTATTTTGCCTTCTTCCACTTAGGAACCCATTCTTCTTCCACTTTCCCTTCTTCCACCTTTTCCTTATCGCTCTCCCTCTCAATCTCCCTATGGACTTCCTCCACATCAACAGGTAATGGTGGACCGTCATACTTGGTGCCACTTCTCAATTGAATCGCTTTACATTGGTCTTTCGGGTTACCTTCCGTCATAGAAGAAAATTTACCCGGCTCTCTAACCAAGGATTTTGCGATCTGGCTAATCTGAAACTCTATCGAAGTGAACCGTCTATTATTCTCTTACTGAATTCTATTGAGGTCCATGTCCTCCTCTGAAGATCTTGATCCCTTTGGTCATTCTTCTTACTCATCTCCTTCACATCATACTCCAAAGAGGACAACCTCTTACTTCCCCCCTCCACCTTCGACAAAATAGCTCGCAGCATCTCATCGGTTGAGGCACAACCTTCTCCCCCTGGGAGTTTCGAACTTGGAGGTACAATTATTCTGGCTTTCGGATTGCTGTTGGAGAAGTTATCATTCTTCCTCCACTGATTCTGAGTTGGTTGCTGCCCTCCTTGGTATCCCTGGTTATTTCTCCACTGATTCTGAGGAGGTTGTGGATACAGTGTTACAAACGGTTGACCGTAAACATATTGCCCCTACTGATTTCCACCTTGCTGATAGCCACCCTGATTGTAATTAGGCCTTCCCATATAGTTAGCCTCCTCTTGTTGACATCCTGGCTGATCCACTTTCTCACTCAAAGTACTACTTCCACCACTCAAACTTTGCCCAACCTCCAAATTACTAATCTTTTCCATCATAGCTATGGGCAGCTTTCTCATCCTCTCACCGTCTTCCATCTGATAGACCCTCTGATGCTCCTGATCTTTATTCCACTGCCCCGCGTTCTTCACTATATCCTCTACTTTCTGTCTGAACTCAGCTGCGCTTCGATTCAGGAATGCTCCATTTGCACATGCATCGAGATGGCCTTGAGCAGCCTTGCAAGCCCCACAATAGAAGTAGGCCATAATATCTCCCTCATTGTACCCGTGTTGCGGGCACTCAATCAGCATGTTAGAGAATCTCTCCCAAGCTTAACTTAATTTTTCTCCTGGTCTCTGCTTGAATGAGGAGATCTCCTTCCTCGCCTTCACTGTTCTAGACGGAGGGTAGAAACGCTCAAGGAAAAGACGCTCGAGCTCAGCCCATGTATTTACACCCCCCCCCCCCTCGTGGAAGCGTGTTATTGTACCATTCTTTAGCTATTCCAGTTTGAGAGAACTGGAATAATTTGAGCCTCTTCGCATCTTCAGACATCCCACTGTAGTGAAAGGTAGAGGCTGTCATGAGGAAGTTCCTCAAATGGGTGTGGGGATTGTCCTTCCCCACTTCTCCCTTAAACAGATTCTCCACGAGCATCTTCAAAATTTCGGGAGAAATGGAGAAGTTATTTGCCTTAACTGGTGGCATAGCTACACCATCGTAATACCGTTGAGGCTGAGCCTCAAACCTTCCTCTAATCGCCATACCAGGAGGATCTGTGTTCTGTGGTACTTGTGGTTGGTTGACTGGTGGTGAAGGGATCTGTGGGATTTGTGGTTGGTTATGGATAGGTTGTGGAGGATAGTATGGAAGATAGTAGGGTGGATAAGGGTATGGGTAAGGTGGGTAGTTGTGTTGATAGATAGGATTGTTGAAAGGGTTGTTTGGATTATGGTTATTTTGGTTGATGATTTGGTTCTGGTTTGGTGCGGGGTTATTGTTGAGAGGTGGGTTTTGGTTTCGGATCGGGATGTTCAGGTTGTCATTTCCCCTTGGGGGTACTTGCTTCTCTCCATTCAATGCATGAACTCCTTTTATCTGTTCTTCATTCTGATTAAGTCCCTCTCCATCTAAGTCCAGTCCTCAGCCCATATTCAGATTTATCTCATTATCAGGTGCAGTAGTCATCCTTCTCTGGAAGGCTCGATTTCTTTTGGCAATCGGCTCAGGGTATAGCTTTGTTCTATCTTTTCTTGTTTCTCCCGTTGAGCGTGTTTTCATATACCTGAGTACTCAGAAAGAAAGATCAAATGCAACTGACTAACAAATAAAAAAAGAAATAAATGCACTCACTACTAGCTACTAAACTATTTCCAAATTTTACTCAATGTGCATACATCGCCTTCCTCGGGAACAACGCCATTGACTTGAACGCAAAATACTAGCTTAACTAGTAGTTACCCCAAAAGAGTATGGGATCACTGTAGTATGGGCAAGTATAGGGACCAAGTAGTATCGAACCCAAGGGAAAGTTTGTATGCGAATAAATTCCTGGAAATGTACGTGTCGTAGCTAATATGAATGCGATGTTTGGTTTAAACTAATCCTAAACTATATTCTACTAATAATCAAATGAAAAGAAATAAAAATTATTCTAACTCCGATAGTGAGTGCAAATATGGTGGTGATGCTCAGGATAGGAATCCCAACATATACTAACGGAATTGGTATGTTAACTAAAACAATCGTGATGTTCAAGTTAAAATCTTAAGTGTACTAAAACTAGACAATCAACTTCCCTAATCTAGCACAAGAATTGAAAGAATAAAAGCTCAAGAATTAATCCCAATACTTAGTTCTATCAACCTACTTCACTAATCCACTAATTAAATTGTATGAATTGTGCTTAATTATTGAGGCCCTAATTTAACTAAGGGTATGCGGCCGTCCTCCCTAGATAAACCGGTAGATTATCAAAAATCCTCTCGTTAAGCCTATTCGTTATTAAAGAGTGATGCGGTCATCTTCTCTCTAACAATTTTCGTACTTAATTCTATGCTTATTCTAGGGTTTATTAGAATTATACAATAATTAAGAGAACTAAAACTATACATCACAAAATTATTCTAATTACGTACCAACGTCCGATTTGTATGAGTTCATCATTTCCCAAGCATACAAGGGTTCTAGTCTAGCGTGGTGATTTCAAGAATAAAAGCAATAATAAGATCAATAATCATAAACATAATTGAAAGTACTAACGAAATCAAGAACATAAACTAATGAAGAAATCAATTGAATCAAGTCTCAAAATCAAATCTATAAAATCTGAAAAAGTAGGTCTAAGAATATCAAGAGTTCAAGAAATCAAAACGAAAATCAAAACCGTCCAAAGAAGTAATTAATCTAAAGAATTTGTATGCTAAAAACCTCGATTACAATCTGTTGGGAAATTGTATTGATGTAAGTTTTGATTAAGATGTCAAATGGTTCTCCCTAAGTTAAGTAAGTAATTTATATTCAGTAAAGTTAGTCTAGAGTAAGTCAGTTCACTTGTTAGGGAACTGAGTACATTTACTAGTTTCAGGAGTGTATATCGTTCACTAAAGAGAAGTCCGCAGAAGAGGAGAAGTCTACTGAAGTGAAGTTAACTGAAGAAGTCACCTGAAGCACAAATGTTTTCTAAGTACATTTATGCCAAGGGAAGTACCATCAGTAGAGGTACTGAAAGTCTACAGATGAAGACTAACAAAGCATTTAAAGGAAAATTTATTTAAGCCTGTTAGTTATTCTGGTTGGAACACAAGGCCAAAGGAATGTCAGTAAGGTTACAATAAGTGAAGGAATAAGAAGATTCCTTCAGTCGAGTTCAGCCTTAAACCCAGACAAGCTCTGCACAAGTTGACTGTTCAGTCCAATGAGAAGATGACACGTAGGTATACTTTACTGACAGCCGACCTGCACAGACTGACAAACATCAAAAGTTAGGCCTTACCTGTTGAAGAGAGTTGGTTGCAGGCAAAGGCTTCCAAACCAATTATTGATGTGACATAAAGCCAAAAAGAGTTGTTTGAGCCAATCAGAAACAAGAGACTTACTTGGGAAGATTCAAACTCCAACGGGAAGATTTTCAAGAAGTCTATAAATACAGAAGGACGTGCTCATTGTCATGCATGGGAAACTTTAAAGATCTTAGCATTCTCTACATTCTCAAAGCACTAAACAAAGCACTCGAAATCATTATAGTTTCCCAAGTGTTTCATCATTGTTGAGAGTATTCAAAACCTTCTATAAACGTACTTAAAGTCATATCCAAAAGCTTAGATCGAGATAATCCATCCTTAAGCTCTTGAGCTCACTCTGTAAGGATTATCTCAAAATAGTTGGAACCAAACCCTACTCAAAACCCTACCCGCAATTAGGTTGAGAGTTAGAGTTAAGAGGTGTGAGTAAGATGATAAGTTGATATCAGTCTGATAGCTGGTTGTTAGGAACTAGGACCTGGTTTTATCCTAGGGTTTAAATATCCTAAGAAAGGAATATTTGGTCAGTGCACCTTGGCACTATAACACAAGGAATTCCAAGTGAAAGGAATTTCCTGTTTAATCAGGATAGTGGACGTAGGAGATTCATCTCTGAACCACTTTATATCTTGTGCATTTACTATCCAGTTATTTCTTAAGTGTGTGTTGGATAAACAAGTTTTCTTATAACTAAAATGAGTATTTCTTAAAGGGCTCACTATTCCGCAACCGAAAGCTAATTAGATAGCAACTCATCTGAAAGCCAAGAGCTCTCAGTGGAGCTGATATCTCAGTAAGCTTTCACGAGTAAATC
This sequence comes from Ballota nigra, assembly GCA_947034835.1. Taxonomy (NCBI): domain Eukaryota; kingdom Viridiplantae; phylum Streptophyta; class Magnoliopsida; order Lamiales; family Lamiaceae; genus Ballota; species Ballota nigra. The sequence goes on along the minus strand of OX344720.1, from coordinate 17,059,459 downwards.
ATCAGCAGACCTCAAAGTCCACTAAAGGTTTACTGTCTTGAGTAAACTGTTAAGTCTTAAAAAGAAAAGTTTTAATTTGTAACAACCTGTGTATTCCCCCCCCCCCCCCCCCCCATACACCTATAACACTCGTTTCGGGACCAACAAGTGGTATCAGAGCAGTGGTTCAAAAGACCATTGTTCCAGTATACCTTTGTTCTCAAAAGGTAAACTTTTGGTCAACTAAATAGATCTCTAACAAACTTGTTTATCCACTATGACTGACAATACAGCTAGGGTTGCACCACCAGCAGAAGGCAACATGGGAGTTAATCCTTTGAATCATATGTCCCATCACAAGCTTCCACAATTCCCAGTGGAGAGCTATGACTTCTGGAAGATAAGGATGAGAGCACATCTTGCTTGTGTCTATGATGAAATTCCCCGAGTCATCACCAAAGGTCCCTTTGTGTTCATGACTCCAGACCCTAGGACCACAGCTGCAACAATTGCAGATCCAAGAGAGGAATGGCCCAAAGATGAAGATAACTTAACTACATATGAGAGAGAGAGGCACAACCTCAATTTCATCGCCATGAACATCCTCTACACCACCATTCCAGATTCAGTCATGGGAAGAGTGATCCATTGTCAAACAGCTAAAGAAATATGGGATACTCTTGCTCTCATGTGTGAAGGAACTGACAAGATTAAATAGAACAAGCTCTCAGTAGCTGTTCAGAAGTATGAGCAATTCACCATGGAGCCTGCTGAAACTATAGATCAGCTTGATGGGAGGTTTACTGACATTATGAATGAGATTAACTCTCTGGGTAAAGTTTACACAAAAAGAGAAGTAGCCTTGAAAATCCTGAGAGGTTTAACCTCAAGATGGGATGTGTACTCTGTCATGATGCAAAATACCAATGATTTATCTAACATGTGTATGCAACAGGTATTTTCAGAACTAAAGGCTTATGAATTTGATTTGAACTGAAAATGGGCTCCAGATGAGACCTCAACTCAGAAGGGAGTTGCCTTCAAAGCTAAGGAGACTGAACCCAAATCGCAAAGCCTCAAAAGAGTACAAAAGCAATTAAGTCCCAGAACAAAGCTGAGATGAAAGAAAAACTGAGCCTCGTGGCTAGAAGGTTTGAAAGTTGAATAATCGTTTTGGTAAATATAAAAGATATTACCAGGATAACAGGGAAAGAAGAAGCTATCCTCAAAAGGACACTAGAGATGGAGAAAGAAACACTACTGAAAAGGAAAAGAAGAAAGAATACACCAGAGCTGAAGGATCATCATCAAAGGCTAGAGAGTCTACTGGAGAAAAGGATTATGATTCCAATAGATGTTACCAGTGTAAGAAGATTGGTCACTTTCAGTATGATTGTCCTCAACTGAGTACTAAGAAAAGAAAAGAAAGGCAAGCAAAGAGAGACAGGAGATATGGAGAGAGGAAGGCCATGGTCGCTGAGGATATTGATGAAGAGCTAGACTCCTCTGATGCACTGTTTTCTAACAGCAGTGATGATGATCTCTGCCTCATAGCCAGAGAAGAACCTGAATTACAATCCAAACTCTCAAATTCCTTTAGAACGCTCACTTGAGCTCAGCCCAGAGTCAATAGGAGAACTCAATCTTCGGTCATCCTTGGAACAGTTGATGATTGACTTCTCCAGGTTGTAAGAAACCAGTTTTTATCTTCAAGATGAAAACAATAGACTCTTGAGTGAAAACTTCAAGTTAATTGAGTCTGGGTATCAGGCTGATCTTAACTCAGCAACATCCACCATTGAACTAACTAATGAGGTAGAATCCCTCAAGAGTCAGGTAAATGGTAAGAATAAACTGATCAAGGATCTCACTGTCAGCCAGACAAAGTTAACTGAAGAGAATATAAAACTAGTAAGCCAAGTAAAGGAATCTCTCCTAAAAATTGATGTCTTACATAAATCTAAAGAGACCTTGTTAAAAAGAATTGATGCCTTAAACAAACCCTCTCTTGCCATAGAGAAGATCCAAAATTTTCAAGTCAATCCTAATAACAAGTGTGGAGTTGGTTACATTCCAAAACCTTCAGAAGGTTCCTAAGTGTTGCTTCTTTAAGTGGCATAAAGAGAGTTTTTGTTAAATCTGTGGCCCTTCAACCACAGGTTTTAGATAAAGGAAAAAGACCAGCTGGTATCCAACAAATGAAAAGTTATAAACAGCCAAAACCAATAGGAAAGGCTAAAATGACTAATCATCCAAGAGTTCTGGAGAGGTACTATCAGTCGAGGTCCTCACAGCTGAAGCAACCTCAACGGAAAGTACCCAGGCATGAGTATTCCTCAGGGAATATCTCATATAGGAAATCCCTTCCATTTGTGCCTAATGGAAAGGATTCCCCATACCTTTACCGACAAAACCTAAGGCCAGATGCACCCAAGCCTCAGAAGAAGAAAAATAAGAAGGTTCATGTTCCATCAAAGGCTGACACCCGTAATCAGTTCACTCCTAAGGCACCTAGGGAGGTGACTGTTTATGTAGATCTTTATGGAAGACAAATTGGTTACTCTAAAGTGATTTGAACTGTGAGGCAAATTTGGATTCCAAAAGGTACAACCAACCTGATAGGACCTGATACAAAATGGGTACCTATAATTTGATTTTGATTACTGGGCTCAATGGATCTCAACAAAGGAGAAACTTTAAATTCATCAGTTTGGTACTTGGACAGTGGATGTTCAAGGCACATGACTGGTAACAAAAGTCTCCTGAAGGATTTTGTTGAGAAGGAAGATCCACAAGTCACATTTGGTGACAATTCTCAAGGAGCCACCAAAGGTTATGGTACTTTAATAATTGGCTCAGTAAAGGTGAACAATGTATCCTATGTCAGTGGACTCAAGCATAATTTGTTATCTATTAGCCAATTCTGTGACAAAGGATATAGTGTTGATTTTCATGTACCCTATGTTTTTTAAGAATACATCTACACAACAGGTATTACTATATGGGTCAAGAAAGGAAAATGTCTATCTTGCAGATTGGAAGTCTTGCATATCTAATACATATCTCATTGCAAAGAGCTCTAATGACATCAAAGTGATGAACAAAATTGCAAGACACTCCCTGGTAGAAGGAATGTCAAATGAAGTATACAACAAAGATCATATATGTAAAGCCTGTCAGGAGGGAAAACAAGTGAAGGCTTCTTTCAAAAGCAAAGTGGAAACCTCCACTGACAGAGTACTTCAACGGTTACATATGGATCTTTTTGGTCTAGTAACCCATGTAAGTATCAATGGGAGAAAATTTACCCTTATTGTTGTTGATGATTTCTCCAGGTACACATGGGTGGTATTTCTATCAAGCAAAAAGGAAACTCAAGTCAGGCTACCTGAATTACTCAAGAAAGTTAGCAATGAGAAGAGCCTGAACATTATGAAGATTAGGTTAAATTGGGCACTGAGTTCATTAATTCAATTATATTTAACTTCTCCAAGGAGTTAGGGATAGCTCATAAAACATCAGCTACAAGAACTCCTCAACAAAATGGAGTAGCTGAAAGAAGAAATAGGACCCTGAAGGAGGCAGCAAGGATAATGCTTGTTGAAGCTCAAGTTCCCAAAAGGTTTTGGGCTGAAGCAATAAATACAGTCTTCCACACTCAAAACAGATCTATGATAGCCAAATATAAAGGAAAAACTCCATATGAAGTATGGAATGGTAGAAAACCACAGGTATCTTATTTTCATATATTTGGTTGCAAGTGTTTCATTCACAACAATGGGAAATCACAATTGAAAGCCTTTGACAGCAAAGCTGATGAAGGAATATTCTTAGGATATTCCCAAATCAGTAGAGCTTTTAGAGTCTACAATTGTAGAACCCTTGTTGTGGAAGAAATACCTCATGTGGTCTTTGATGAGTCTACTTTTGAGTCCAGGAAAAAGTAGACGGGGGAGGTAATAAGCAAGAAACTAACTAGATTGAGTATCAAATCAAAAGGCTATCCCGAGGAGAGTGTTGATGCATATATTCCAACTTGGGACAACCTTACTGATCAACAATTCACCAAAGATACTCTGACCAACATCACTCCTGTCAGCTCACCTGAAAAGTCTCCTGCCCAGATAACTGAACTGATGAACACTGTCCCAGTTCAAGAGGTAAGTGATGTCAATGAAGATGTGGTCACAGTTGAGACATCCAATGAGCCCATCATTTAAGGGGGAATCAATGTAAATATCATTGAGAATGAAAACACCTTGAATGATGACTCAAGCCTTCAACCTTCTGTCTTGTTTCCTGAATTTGATTTTGCTCCCATATCTAGTGACTCAACTTCAGAAGTGCTAGTCTCTACTGAAGGTGATCAACCTAGGAGACATTGGCTCTCAGATCACCCTGTTGAGCAAATTCTAGGTGATCCTTCCTCAGGAGTCAAAACTAGAAGTTTTCATGGTGAAAGTGCTCTATTTTATTGTTTCTTATCAAACCAGGAACCCAAGTCCATTGAAGAAGCACTTCAAGATTCAAATTGGATCATTGCCATGCAGGAAGAGCTTAATCAGTTTACAAGGAACCAAGTATGGGGGTTAGTAGACAGGCCATATCACTGCAATGTAATAGGAAAAAAGTGGGTGTTCAAAAATAAGAAGGATGGAAATGATGTCATAGTCAGAAACAAAGCCAATCTAGTTGCAAAGGGCTACTCACAAGTTGAAGGATTTGACTATGATGAGACATTTGCCCCGGTGGCCAGATTGGAAGCTATAAGGTTATATCTTGCATATGCTGCCTACAAAAGATTCAAGGTCTACCAAATGGATGTCAAGAGTGCTTTCTTGAATGGAGTTCTAAATGAAGAAGTGTATGTGGAGCAGCCACCGGGTTTTGAAGAAAGCAACAAGGTTTATAGACTGAGAAAAGCTCTATATGGACTGAAACAGACTCCAAGAGCTTGGTATGACACCATGGCTTCATCAAAGGAAGAGTGGATAGGACTCTCTTCAGAATCACCTATAGAGAGGACACACTACTAGTACAAATCTATGTGGATGATATCATTTTTTGTTCTCCAAACCAAGTCCTCTGTGAAAGGTTTTCTCAATTGATGAAGGGAAAATTTGTGATGTCCATGATGGGAGAAATGAATTTCCTCTTAGGACTTCAAATCAAACAGTCCCCTGAAGGAATATTTATCAATCAAGCCAAATATACAAGGGAGTTGATCAACAAATTTGGATGTCAAAGAAGCAAAGTAGCAAGAGTTCCACTCAAAACCAACACAAAGATGGAACCTGATGAAGATGGTGGACCAGACCAACTATAGAGCTATCATTGGATCTCTTCTCTATCTCACAGCAAGCAAACCTGATATCACCTTTGATGTTGGGATATGTGCAAGATATCAAGCAAACCCAAAGAAAAGTTATCTGGAGGCCACCAAAAGAATCCTCAAATATCTTAAGGGTACTGTGAACTTAGGTTTATGGTATCCCTCAGATGATAATCTTGAGCTCACAGGATACTCATATGCTGACTATGGAGGATGCAGAATTGACAGGAAATCAACCATTGGCACTTGTCGATTCTTGGGGAGTAAGTTGATTTCTTGGTTCTCCATGAAACAAAGCTCGTAAAGATCAAGTTATGTCAGCCACTTCCACGTGTTCTATCAGATATTCACACATTTATAGGGAGGGTAACCAGGCGGCAGACGCTCTTTCTTCTCTTAGACGTTCTGCTATTTGGATTGGTAGTTGTCCTAATTTTCTACTTAGCTTTCTTTATCATGATATGAACTCTGAATTTTGTCGCATTTAGGGGGGCTGTTTCATCCCCTTTTAGGCTTGTATTCTGGACTTTTTTAGTTTTAGATCAGTCTCTATTCAGTCCTTGTGGCTGAGAGCTTGATCTTGGACACCATTCTTTTTAGTTTGCCGAGCTGGGAATGGTGCTCTTCTCCCTATTTGGACAAGTATTGGAATATAGTGGTTGGCAACTCTTTTTCGCCTACATCGGTTTATCCTCAAGGGAGGTTTACGATGAGGTTTTTAATGAGGCCCACTATATTCTTTTATGTTCCTAGACTCCGGGTTGTGGGGTCCTTTTTTTTTTATTAATCAAATTCGATCTCCATGAAACAAAGCTCAGTAGCCACAAGCACCACTGAAGCTGAGTATATGGCAGCTGGAAGTTGTTGTGCACAAATTCTTTGGCTTAAACAACAGCTGAGGGATTATAACATAATCTCAAATGAAGTTCCTATCTTTTATGACAACAACAGTGTCATTGCTATCTCAAAAAATCCAGTTCTCCACACTAGATGCAAACATGTGGACATAAGGCATTACTTTATTAGAGACCATGTGGAGAAAAAAGATATCAAGATGCTCAAGATTCATACTGACAAACAAAGGGCAGATATCTTCACCAAGCCTTTGGTTGAAGCTAGATTTCAAGAACTCTCAGTAGAGTTAGGACTTCTGGATCCATGGGAGTAAGAAGTCTCAGAAGAGTTCTAACAAAGCTTTACTGAATATACAAATTCAGTAGAGATGTAATGACAGTAAAGCTGGAATTTCATTGGAGAAAGATGTCTCAGTGGTGATGATACCACGGTAAAGTTCAAAGCTTCAGTAAAGGTCAAGTGTTCTTAACCTTTTAATTTATAAGTCCACTGTTATTTATTTTACGAAAACTTATTTCCTCTTTTCAAAATATTGATAAGTTACCTGTCTTATGTATGAGGAAATCTTTCAAAACTATTTATTATCTACTTTCTGAAAAGGCAAAATCTTTTCATCTTTTGGGAAAGGTTTTCAAAAATGTTATAATGATGGCAAGCTATTAATGTCAGAGTCGTAGTTTCATTTTTCCACGCCACGCGCCCAAAAATTCAGACAATGTGACTTCCTATGTGATGGTCAAATCTAATCTCAACCGTTCAATTGTGGCTTTTCAAACTCGGCCGTTTAGATTCATCAAAAACCCCCCACACCTCCTTATCTCCCACGATCTTTTTGAATTAATCCCATCCATTGATCTGGCTTAATTTATACCATCCAGAATTACTATATAAAGGCTATCATCCCCTTCACTAAAACCTTTCCAAAAATTCACAGTCCTAAACCCCTTTGTTATTCCCTTGAAACTCTAACCCCATTCCAAAATTTCTCAAATGGTAAGAACATGTTATCTCGATCTTGTGAAATTATCCCACAGGGATAATTTTTGGTATGAGCCTATAGTCCAAATTGATAACCCCGAAGTCCTCACTAAGCCTGAATACAAACATATCAAGGAGGCTTTGGAGTTGGTGAAAGCTGCTAGGCTGGACGATTTCTTACAGTTCATCCTGAATTTTGCTATGATAGGCAGGTTCTAGAATTTTGCTTCAATGCCTAGAACACAGACTCAGAAATTAAATCTACCATATTTCTAAAGAGGGAGAAAAGGATGGAGAGGTGTACACTGTCATTAAAAAGGTGGAGGAGGAGTTCTTCTTGGATGAAGAACAGGTGAAGCAACTCTTTTACCTTCCCTCAACGGGTGAGAATCTAGACATCTGCATTGCTGATAAGGAAGAAGAATGGGTTTACACTATCATGAAGAAGAGGGTCCCCTATCACCCAGCCCTCAACAGAAACACCTTGAAGACAGTCTACAACATACTCTGTAAGATTGTTGGGAAATGCATTCTGGCTAATCAAGGGAGCCAAGAATAAGTAAGCAAGCCAAAGCTCAGGCTGATGAAGGCCATATGTGAAAGCCAAGAGAAGGAGTACAATTGGCAACTGTTCTTCTTAAGGTGTTTGAACAGGGAGGCAGATAAGTTCTCACCACATGGGAAAGAATATTACCTCACTAGCAAACTCAGCTATGCCACAAAGATATCCTACATGATTGAAAATGTGGAGCTCGGACAAGAATGGAAGGATTTAAGAAAATGGAGTACACTGAAGATGTTGTATAGGCCGAGTAAAGCCTTAGAAAGCAAGATGGTGGGAAGCAGTGGAGTTGAAGAGGAGGCAGAGATAGAAGGAGAGGAAAACCCCACTGAAGGGCAAAAGAAGAAAAGGAGGTTGGTAAAGGTGAGTGACAAGATGGCCGTCACAAGGAGGAATCGGCTGTGAAAGCCTTGAAGAAGAAGGAATAAAAGTCAACTGAGGCAGGCAAGGAGGCTGCCCCCACAAAGAAGTCCATAAAAGCCATTCTATCTTCAACCTCAACTGATGAGACAGTGTCAGGTAATCTCAAAACTTCTTCTATTCATTTACTGGCTGATACTGTTGCTGAGGAGGAAACACCCCAACCACAAACAAAACCCCGCACCCCACTAAAAATCACCTTTAAATCTTCAACAAAAACCCCCCACTGAAGGCTCTCAACAGCCTGAAAGTGAAGTCCAAAAGATACAAACCCCAACTGAAACCCCCTTTGTAACCCCCACTGAACAGACCCCCACTAAAACCCCCTCTAAAACCCCCACTGAACCCAACCCCACTGAAGCCACCCCAACTGAACACATCACCGAACCTATCTCACCTGCGCCACAATCCTCCATCCCCTCTGAAGAATTTGATGATGGTGAAGGGTATTCCTTCTTGGATACCCTTAAAGATGAAGTTGCATACTTTATTAAATATAACTATCCTGCGTTGGACGACTATCCTGACCTAAAAGCCATGATATTGAGGGTCAAGCTGTTGGTCCAACTCAAGGATAGGTCCTTAGCTGAAATAATGCTGGCAGTAGGTGGAAGTAGTGTGGAGATGTGGAAGAAGGAGGAGAAAGAAGTTGGAGAGTTCACTGGCCTATCAAAGACTAGGTATCTCTGTGATGAGAAAATATTCAAGAACCTAGTCTTTGCAAAAATCAATGAGATAAAGGCAGCTGAAAAGGGTGAAGGGGAGAAGGAGGTTGTGGATAAAGCAATGGAGAAAGAGGTTGTGGAGGAAGCTGAAAAGGAGAAGAAGGTAGAAGTACAAAAGCGCATTGATGAAGGTATCTCACCTATGCAAGGTGGAGGTGAGATGGCCAAGGATGTATCTGCCAAGGATGGGTCAACTAACCTCGAGGCACAGAAAAGGGATACTGAGGCACAAAACTTGCCTAAGAGCAGTGTGGTAGAGGTGTTGGAGACCTCTACTGAGACTGTTCCACAACAGCCCTCAATGGTGACTTCTGAGTCAACTGAGATGTCTGGTAAAGATGGAGTTGAAAATTTGAGCGAGAAAGAAAAAGAGGTGGAGATAGTGAAAGTTGTGAGTGGTGAGATTACAACAATCATACCTGTAAAGGTTGAATTGGCTGAAAATAACTTAGTTGAAAATGAGAATGAGAGAGAGGAGGAGAGAGCTGAGAATGAGGGAGTAAATATGGAGATAGAAGAGGTGCAAGCAGGGTTAGGAGGTGAGATTGAGGGGGAATTCGCTAACCTTTCATTAAGTGCAGGAAATCCAACCCAGGAGGAGACCAACACTGTGACCAGTCTAAGTCCACTGAAACTTTCCCTCAGGAAAGTAGAAGAGATAAGGCTGCCCTCAATAGAAGCTCAACTGAAAGATATGGAGGATCAGGTGGAGGAGAACGAAGATGAAACCATACTTCTCTCTGATCATATAGATGAGATGATGGAAGTCACCACTGACTCCCTTCAAAAGTTATCTCTCAAAGTTGAAGACTCACAGAAGATGATAATTGATGTCGTGGAAGGATAAGGAAAGTTGATTGTGCAGGCTATCACAGAAATAGAGAAAAAGGAGGAGGAAGCAAGGTCAAAGTTCTTGGAGTCTTCAGTGGAGTCTGTCTCCACCAACCTGAAGACTTCAGTGGAGGCTTTCTCAACTACATTGATGGAGAAAGTGGAAGATTTCTGGAACAAGAAAGCAACTAAGATGGAGGCAAAGGAGGAAGTACTGAAGGTAAGCTTGTAGGATGCCTTGAAGCAGGCGGTAGAGGACTTCCCCACCCAGGAGAAGACTGATGTAATCATCAGTGAGAAGCTTGACCAATTTGTGGTCAAACAGCTATAGCAACTCTGAACAGATTGGAAGATGAAGTTGATCATTGCTCTACTCAGCTGAGGGTGGTGGAACAAGAGCAAAAACATCTAAACATTACCTTTGCCAGGGTGTTGATTGATGCCGAAAAGAGGCAAGAGTTGATATCTGGGAAACCGATGAAGAAGAACCCCAGTAACACAATGGAGCTTATTCTTGAGACACACGACTTTGCTCAGTCCTAACAAGTGAAAAATACAATGATCAAAGCAAAGAAGGAAGCTCCACTGAGAGCAGACAAGGAAGCACTACTATCAAAGGGAAAGGGAGTTGAGCCTGAGGTGGATCTCTCAAAGTTCAAGAAGGAAGCTGCTGCACCTAAAAGTGAGAGAATGACTCTAAGAGGAGAATCAACCAAGAGGAAGATGACTGATGAGCTTTCAGCTGAGGTGGTGAAGAAGACTAGATATTCATTAAGGTTGGCTTCCAAGATAACTGATGCATAGTCAGCTGAAATTCTCCCAGTCTTGAATCCAAAGTCCATCTCTTCCAAGAGGCCTAATGAAGAGAACCCTACTGAAGCCCCCAAGTCTGCTCCAACTCGAGTTACAGAGCTAACTCAACTGATCAAGGAAGCTTGAGAATGAATGAAAGAGCAAAGATGATAGCAGCTCAACAGAAAGAAAGGCTGGACAAAACAGTAGGAAAGATAGAATTTGTTGTTGAGCTCGTCGAAATAAAGAAGAGAGAGAGGCTGGCCACTTTTGACAAGACTACAACGAAGAAGTTCAAGAATAGATACCAAAAGTGGGCTGCTAGACTGAAGAAGGACAAGGAAGCTCAACCCAGGGCCAAGTATCCTCATCATGATGCTTGGGTGCCCAAGAAGCTCAACAATAAATGGGAATCAGTGAAGAGGGAGTTCGTCTATGCTTACTATATCACTGGAGAACTGGGAAAGGAGAATCTGCAAGACTTGTTCAATTTATGGCTCTTTGACTCCTACCCAAACCTCTACCCTAATATCATTGAGGCCAGGAACGATGCTTTTCCAGGAAATGCCCTAAAAGCCCCTGAACCCATTGTCTTCTGGCCACCAGTTGATGCTACTGGAGCTGCCGACAGAGAGAAGATCACCCTTGAATGGGTTGCCTTGTGTGAACATTTGGAGCTTCGAGATCACTCCAAGGAAGCGATGGAAAGAAAGAATGAACTAAAGGTTAGAGTGTTTAAACAGTACGGCTTGGAGCCTATGTTTGATTCAATTTGAAAGATGTAAGTATTTTCTGGGCATTTGTTTATAAGTCCCAGTGTCTTTTGTGGTTTTTGCTCAACTTTAGTAGACTCTTTTGTACTTGTATCTTTCTTGAAGAGAAATGAAAAACTCTACTGTCTTTTATGGCCCAAGATAATATCTCATTATCATTTAGGCTTTGCATTATTGAATATATTTACTTACCTTTTTTTTAGAATGCCAAACTGATGACTCAACTAAAGGAACAAGACAATGTAATAGATAGGTTTCGGCATCATCAAAAAGGAGGAAATTGTTGGAAAATTGTATTGATGTAAGTTTTGATTAAGATGCCAAAAGGTTCTCCCTATGTTAAGTAAGTAAATAATATTCAGTATAGTTAGTCTAGAGTTAGTCAGTTCACTTGTTAGGGAACTGAGTACATTTACTAGTTTCAGGAGTGTATGTCGTTCACTAAAGAGAAGTCCGCTGAAGAGGAGAAGTCTACTGAAGTGAAGCCAACTGAAGAAGTCACCTGAAGCACAAATGTTTTCTAAGTACATTTATGCCAAGGGAAGTACCATCAGTAGAAGTACTGGAAGTCTACTGATGAAGACTAACAAAGCTTTTAAGGTAAAATGTATTTAAGGCTGTTAGTTATTCTGGTTGGAACACAAGGCAAAATGAATGTCAGTAAGGTTACAATAAATGAAGGAATAAGAAGGTTCCTTCAGTCGAGTTAAACCTTAAACCCAGACAAGTTCTGCACAAGTTGACTGTTCAGCCCAATGAGAAGATGACACATAAGTGTACTTTACTGACAGTCGACCTGCGCAGACTGACAAACACCAAAAGTTAGGCCTTACCTGTTGCAGGGAACTGGTTGCAGACAAAGACTTTCAAGCCAATTATTGATGTGACATAAAGCCAAAAAGAGTCATTTGAGCCAATCAGAAATAAGAGACTTACTTGGGAAGATTCAAACTCCAACGGGAAGATTTTCAAAAAGTCTATAAATACAGAAGAACGTGCTCATTGTCATGTATGGGAAACTTCAAAGATCTCAGCATTCTCTACACTCTCAAAAGCACTAAACGAAGCACTCGAAATCATTATAGTTTCCCAAGTGTTTCATCATTATTGAGAGTATTCAAAACCTTCTGTAAACGTACTTAAAGCCATATCCAAAAACTTAGATCGAGATAATCCATCCTTAAGTTCTTGAGCTCACTCTGTAAGGATTATCTCAAAATAGTTGGAACCAAACCCTGCTATAAACCCTACCCACAATTAGGTTGAGAGTTAAAGTGAAGAGATGTGAGTAAGCTGATAAGTTGATATCAGTCTGAAAGCTGGTTGTTGGGAACTAGGACCTGGTTTTATCCTAGGGATCAAATATCCTAAGAGAGGAATATTTGATCATTGCACCTTGACACTATAACACAAGGAATTCCAAGTGAAAGGAATTCTCCTGTTTAATCAGGACAGTGGACGTAGGAGATTTATCTCTGAACCACTTTATATCTTGTGCATTTACTATCCAGTCATTTCTTAAGTGTGTGTTAGATAAACAAGTTTTTTTATAACTAAAACGAGTATTTCTTAAGGGGCTCACTATTCCGTAATTGAAAGCTAATTAGGTAGCAACTCAACTGAAAGCCAAGAGCTCTCAGTGGAGCTGATATCTCAGTAAGCTTTCACGAGTAAATCATCATCAGACTTCAAAGTCTACTGAAGGTTTACTGTCTTGAGAAAATTGTTAAGTCTTAAAAAGAAAAGTTTTAATTTGTAACAACGGGTGTATTATTCCCCCCCCCCCATACACCTGTAGCACTCGTTTCGGGACCAACACAATCTTCAAAACCTTGCCAAAGACAAATCACCTTCCCAAGCACTTCCTCTTCAAAAATTATGTCAAGATATGTGTAGATCTAAAAATTAGCTTGTAAAGGGTTTTTATAGGGTTTGGGCCGAAAACAGGACAAAATCCGCTCAGGGCGCTCGAGCGTCTGGCGCTCGAGGGCCTCCAGCTCGAGCGCCTCTCTTTCAGTGAACCAAAATGCTACTCGACTGCGCACCACTCGAGCGCCTACCGCTCAAGCTTGGTCAGCCCGAGCGGCCTTCGGCCACAAAACTCAACACCCGCTCGAGCATACATCACTCGAGTGCCTCGCGCTCGAGCAAGCTCAGCTCGAGCGGTCATTCTTCACAGCATAGATGGGGTGCTCGAGCACTATTGGAATATGGTTTAGTTTTGATGATTTTCCAAAACCTCATGTAATAGGTTTGAAAACAGTCAAGATGGTATCTTTAGTTTCAGGTCAGGCTAGGTTATTCTCAGTAGAATAGGCTGTTAGTTGAGAAGAACTCAGTTGAGAAAGCACTCAGTTGAGGGGGAACTCAACAACACAGCCTGAGGAAATCAAGATGACATCACAAGAAGAACTGACTGAAGCTTTGGCAGGGACCTGAACCTGAAGAGAAGCCTGAAGGATGTTCCACTGAGTAGAAACCTGGCTGATCTAAGCTAAGTCAGTGGACCACTCAGTGAAGAGCATGATCAGGAGGATCAGTGATGTACCAAGTAGGCCCTGAAGGAGTCAGGCTACTGTGGTCAGGGAAGTTTGTCATTCAGCCTTATGACAAACTTCTTGGAGAGATCTTCAAAGAGTCCCTGAAGGACAACTACACTAAAGATAAATATGTCTACTGAAGATCATCAGTCAGTGGAGGATAAAACTATCTGAAGTCAGTGCGCCCTGATCAAGCTCACTGAACCAAAGATCTGTTGGATTCAGTCCACGTGGACCAATCAAGTCAAGACAACATATCCAACACTGACAAGGCCGCATTCCAAGAAAAGTAGGTGAAACCTATTAATTGTATGGATTCAAATGTAATTTCCTCCAACGGTTACATTTGAATCCACACTATATATACAAGCTCATAGCTGCGGTTTGAAGTGTGTGTGAAGAGAGAAAAAATCAACACCTACGAGCTGTGAAGGTGTGAATGTAAAGTGCGTTTTCATGTGAGGTATAAGGAGACACATTTCACACCTTGTACACTGACCATAAGGGTCTTCACAAATATAAAGTGAGTGTTCAGCTTGTAACTCATAGCTTAGAGAGGTTTTCCCAATCTTAGCTTTAGGCTAACACATTGTAAGGGAAAACCTCACCTAGTTGGAGAAAATCCAACGGAAACCAAAACCCTACTTGTTAGGTTTGTTGGTGGAAGTTGTTTGTGGAGTTAGGAAGGAAGTTGGCAAGATCTGAGTTGTATAGATCTGGGTGCACCTTGGCACGTTAAAAACAAGAATCCCAAGTTAGTGGATTTCCTGTTAAATCAGGCCCGTGGATGTAAGAGCTTGAGTCTCTGAACAACGTTAAATTGAGTGTTATTTATTGTTTAAGTACTTGCTAAGTGGTGTGAAAAGTCTGCTCACTGAGAGCATTGTTAAAGAAACTTAGTTAAGTAAGTTAGTCAGGGAGAACCAATCTCACTGGCATGCTTAAGCAAGCACTCGAGAGTTCAGTATCTCGAGTCACTGTCTTGTTGAGAGGCTGAGTCCTCAAGCACCACACTGACTCGATGCCTCTGACTCTCAGCAATGCAGTGACTTGAGTGTCCCACACTGAACTCATTAAATTTTTAAAAAAATTCCTAAATTCCCATTTTGGCATTAGAAAACGGGACCATCAAGCACTTTCCACTCGAGTTCTACTCGTGCTCGAGCACTTCTCCTTTTGCACTAAGTGATACTTTTCTTCGCTCGAACTGATACTCTTCGTATTTCTTCCATATCTTCTCATCCGGGAGTCCATTTGAGTCGATTCAAAGTCCTACGAACTCCATTTTTTGCCCTCTTTCCTAATATGAGCATAAAAAGATAAATTGATGAGTTTATGAAAATTTCACTCAAATAACTCTAAATACTCATAAAGGACACTCAAAATATAGACTAATCGGACACCAAAACATAACAATTTCACGCCTAATCAGGCATCAGTGGTATGTAGAGTATGCATTTTATTTAATTTTTTGTTGTTATTTATAAACCGCCTGAAATGCTTGTTTGAATTAATTATTTCATTTTATTCTAATAACTTGAGGCACTTTTGATGTCCAGGACCGATAGGTCTTCGGGTGTATCCCTCCATGCTAGGTAAAGTCTAATAGCCTAGGTCCCTTATGTGGTCCGAGATCGCTGAATTTTTAGATTTTATCTGTCAAGCTCAATATCCATGTGACAAAGTTGGCAAATTTATTATTGACAAAGTTCCATGTGAATTTTCTATTTGATTTTTTATATCTTGTTGTGTAATTTTTTGTATTAAATCTGGAATAATTTATCCCTACTGAGTATGCTCGCGTATTCAACTCAATTATTAACATTCCAGGTTAATGAGTTGGTCGGTGGAGAGTGGTGATAAAGGATAACAAGCTTTTATTACTACTAAATAACAGTTCTTATTAAATTTTGTATATGAAATTTTAAGTTCTTTTAGTTTGTGTTAAATTACTTTGAAATAATTTTCTTAAAGTGTTACAATTTCGCCGTAACATTTATTTTATTTTAAGAAATTAAAGTAATTATTTCTCTTTTTATTTACCATTAAAGTTAGTTAGATTCGAATTTTGGCACTTACAATATGTTAGTTAACTATTTTTTTAAAAATCTAAGTTTTAAAATCTAGGACATGTGTGGGGTCGTAGACTAGGCATTTTATTCAATATTATATGTAATTTATAAACTGCATGAAATTCTTATTTTAATTAATTATTTCATGTTATTCTAATAGTGTGGGGCCTTTTTGAAGTCCGGGACTAACAGGTCTACGAGTGTATCCCATTGTGCTCGTCAAAGTCTAATAGTCTGGGGCCTTTATGTGGTTCGGGATCGATGGATCTTTGGTTTTGACACGCCGTGCTCAATATCCATGTGCAAAGTTGATAAAGTTACTATTGAAAAGTTACATTTTTGCATTAAATCTTAAATAATTTATCCCTACTAAGTATGCTCGCGTACTCACCCCAATTATTAACATTTCAGGGTAATGAGTTGATCGGCGGGGAGGGTGATGGAGGATGATAAACTTTTATTACTACTGAATAAAAATTCTTATTAAACTTTGGAGAGGACATTTTAAGTTCTTTTGGTTGAAAAAATTAAGTGAAATTACTTTGAAATAATTTTGTGAAAGTGTTATGTTTGAGTCGTAACATTTATTTCTCTTTTATTTACCATAAAAGTTAGTTAGATTCTAATTTTGGCGTTTGCAATATATTATTTATAACTACTTTTTTAAATGTCCGAGTTTTAAAATCTAGGACATCACACCCGGTTATTCCCTTATGGAGAGCCAAATCCCCAATAAATAAGGCAACTCATCAAATAAGCGCACATTTGTCACAATGCTTGAGTATAATGCGTACGAAATGCAAGCAAGGTTGACGGAACCAAAAACACTTATCAGGGCTAGTCGTCTTTTTCATCAATATGCACTCGATTTATACACTACAATCAAACTATACAAGCTAAAATAGATCGAGAACAATCAAAAGAACATAAGAGCTGAGCTCTGCAACAATGTATGTGATGCAGTTGCAAGAGAAGACACTGATGCAAGGCTGCTAGAAAGAAAGAAAATTCTACCTCCTTCATACACAGGCGGTTCCAGATACATGGTAGTAAATTTTCATGATACACTGGTAGTTTGCAGATGAAAAGGAAATTCATTGTTGTTCATCACCATTAAAGTTAATCCTAATTGGGACGAGATAACAGAGCATCTCCTACAATACAAAACGATAATCCCAACAACTGACTTGACATAATCTGCCGAGTTTTCAAATTGAAGCTAGAAGAATTACTTATCGACATACAAGATGGGGAGTTTTTTTAAAAGACTAATGGAGGTAAAAAAAATTATTCTACACATATATTGTTACATAACATCTTTGAAAAAAAAACATACGCACGAAAAATAATTACTCAGCATACTAATTATCCAATAAAATTATAATTAGTACAGGCAGTTATTTACACGATTGAGTTCCACAAGGCGACCCCATGCACACATACTTTTATGGTTGGAAGAAAAACATAAAATTTTCACTTCTAACTTGATAAATATGCTCATCTCCGGAGAGATACCAGAAAAGAATACCGACCTAGAAGAATATGCATTAGTTGAACAATTCATGATGTACGGGCCATGCGGAGCAGAAAGACCAACCTCACCTTTCATGAAAATGAACAAATTCACAAAAAAATTCCCAAAGGCATTCAATGAGAATACAACGATTGATGAGTTCAGAAAAGTAAGGAACCGTAGGAGAATAGATGAGACAAAATTTATCATGAAAAAAGACATCAAACTCGACAATAGTTTTGTGGTACCACACAATATTGGCCCTATTAAAAAAAAATTGTTCTCATATAAATGTTGAATGGTGCAACCAGTCAAGAGCAATGAAATATCTTTTCAATTACATAACTAAGGAAGTTGACAAGACTACAATGCAAATTGAGAAAATAAGAGAGAAAGAATAAAATAAAGTAACACAGAAAGATCAGAGAGAAGGCGTCGATGAGATTAAAAGATATTTAAAATGTCGTTATTTTTTTTTATCGGTAAATGTTAGTCGTTATTTATCGGCTTGTGAAGCCAAGCGGAGAACATTCACCTTTAATATACACTATCGAAAACCTGCAGTACAAAGGCTAACTATACACCTCTCAAACCAACACATAGTGCATCGACAAATATGCAGAATATATTGACAAAAGATAGTGTAAAAACACAATGTTCACAAAGTGGATGCAAATGAACAAAGTAAGTGATGAAGACAAAAAACTAACTTACATACAGTTCACAACTAAATATGTCTGGGATGTAAAAAATAGGAAGTGGTAAAAACGTAGTACACGATCTAGTTATTGTTGGGGTTATACATGAAAGTATGCTTTTACTTTGTTTAACCTATGTATTAAACACTTATTTATGAGAATTAATCTTTTATCACTATTGCTTTAAATATGAATGAATGTTATATATGTTTATTGCAAACCGTTCAATATATATAGTACGTGTTACATTGTAGTTAGTGTAGTGATACCAGATCACGGAAGATCAAATTGATATTTTCTTGTAAATAAATGTACAATTTCACGACCTAGGTGGAATTGAGCAATCCATCGTGAAAGGTTGAAGTGTAGTTCTCAGATTGGTCTGTCTTGACCAAGAGATTACACTAGTACATTTTGTATGTGCTGAAGTGGACCTACAAAGAGGATAAATTCTTCTGTTATGAACGAAGAAGAATTAAACCTCGGTGGTTGTTGATTTCTTAATCTCCGTCACTTACATAGGACTGCGTGTGGTTAATACTTATTGCTTTGATACATGTTGAGTGAGAATCATTGTGACTTTGATACCTTGTGTTTTGGGCAATAGTATTAATCATATGACAATTGCTAAGATTTAATACGGACAAACGTGTGCAAGAATGGGCTTAGAAGTTTTATCGTACCAAATCTTGCCAGTGGAAAATTAGTTTTCCGGTACGAATAATAATGTTGAGCTGTCATTTCTCCAGGGCACAAGATATTTATTAATTTAGAGCTATTTAGAGGCTCAATTAATTAATGGACTAGATAATATTAAACACGAGAAATAATAATCGGGAGCTCATATTATCGTAATATGGATTTAGATGGATAGTGCAATATTAATTTAATAGTTGTATTAATTAATATTAATGGACTGAATTATATTGCGGCTCAATATTGAAAATTCAGAAGCCCATTGGAGGTCTAATCTTAATTTTCCTAACGGTCTCTCAAGTAGCCAAGTAATTAGTTGTTGGTCCCGTACAAGTCTGAGTAATACGTGTATGGGGGGAATACACGTATACAATTTTTCATTCTTAAAACTTCATTGAGTCCCCTTGCTCAGAGTTAGGTGATGAACACTGAGTAGATAATACACCTACTAACGGCACTGAGTGCAAGTCAGTTGGCTAACTATCTACTTATGTTCAAGTGCAGAAATGTGTGAGCCCTAAAAGTTTAAAGACTTGTTTAAGTTTGCTTTTTGAAAACTTGTTTTTCCTTTACGAAGCCGTGGTTAGAAGGGCAGTGCGCTGAGTTCAATAAGTCGGGCTAATTGGTTGAGCACTGACAAAGTATGCAATGAATGACTCAAGTGATTAAAACTGTTAAGAGCAATATCAAAGCAGTAGAGACTCAGAGCGATTTTAACATGGTTCAGAGACTTAAGCTACTACGTCCACGATCCTGATTCAACAGGAGAATCCATTAAGGATTGACTTGTTTTTAACGTGCCAAGGTGTACAAAGACCAGTCTCACTAACCCTTCCTCCTTCTAACTCACTTACTAACCTCAACCAACAAACCTAACTAAGCGGGTTTGGGTTTCAGTTTAGATTCCAACTATTTGTGATTATCCTTACAAGGCAAACCTATGCAAAGAATTGGATAATCACTCTAAGCTTAAGATGTATATAATGTGCTCAGTGGAATACAGAATAAGCTCTCTACTTAAGAAACACTTGAGAAATTCTAGGTTTTTCGAGTGTTTCTTGAATGTTATGAACGCTTTGAACGCTGAGAGCTTTGAGTAATTTTTGGCTTCGAAATTTCCCGTAACCTTGTTTGGGTCCAAGGTTTTCTGTATTTATAGGCAACTTTGAAAACTATTCGTTGGAGAGATAGCTTCTAGTCACCTTTCTTGTAGGATACTTCAATTGCCATATTTCCCATGCAGCAGTCGTCCTTGCATGGATTTTGTAACTTGTATTAAATGCATACCCGTTGAAAACTTGCAGGGATGTCAGGTTCAAGGCAGTGTCCATACATGACTTGTCTCGCTCTGATTGGTCCACGTCATCAGGTAGGTGAGAATGTCAGAACTCATTCTTCAGTTCAGTCTTGTCTTATCTTATTTCAGGTTTATCCTCATCTACTTACATTTTTCAGCGCTGACATTCCTTTTACTTGCTTGGATCCTACTCTAAGTCTTCTCCAAATAACTTAGTGTAGTCATGTTTCCTTCAGGCTGAGTTAGCAATGATCTCAGGATCATGCTCTTCATCCTGACACTTACTCAGCCAGCTTAGATAGACTGCCATAAGCTCAGGATGGTGCTCTTGTGTTCTTCAAGTTCCAGTCTTGAATGTCAACAATGAGTACTCTTCTCATTGTGTACCTGTGAATATAAAATATTCTAACTTAACAAAGCCTATCAAGACTAGTCTGACTATTACAACACTTAGGCAAATTCATCAGGGTATTTGGGATCAACTCAAAACTGACATTGTCCCAGTAAGTTCCCCCTTTTTTATGATGTCAAAATACTGAAAAGATCCACAAAACACTTAGTGGGGATAAGTCTTGTTCTATAAGACAAAATCAGTGTTAAAGTAATTCTTGATAAAGTACAGAATTTAAATAACAGTAAAAAAGACAATGAGTTTTTGTCTGTGGGCAAGGTAATGGATTTCGTTGATAGATGTGATAGTGAGTATAATGAATCCTAACTATTACACAAAATTTGGGTACAACTAGATTTTTCTCATTTCAAGTTTGAGCCCATAACCATTGTAAACTCTATCCTTCACCTCATCAACGCGCTCTAGTTGGTTCAGGTACCCTTCTGCCTTGGCGATCTTGAATACTTCCTTCATAATAGCCTTTGAGTCATATACATTCATACCAGGAAGGAGTGGTGGTGGACGGGTCAAGAACTCAGGGGCTTTGATCTGAACCTTAGCAATGTCAGCCTCCTCCAAGATCCTCTTTAGTAACTCAGGATGATTGTATGCCATAAAATCAGTGAAGTGGGCATCAATATCACCAGTGTCGCCCCACTTCTTTACTTTGTACCAGAGCCTGATAAACTCATCCCTCGCATCCACCCATAACTCCTTCAGCTTCTCAGAGATGAAATCATCAATGAGTACTGTCCTCTCAGCTGTCTCCTCAGGCTTTTGCACTTGAAGTATTCTTGTCCTTCTCGCCGTTGGCTTCTTTTTGTACTTCCTTAGCTCAGGCTTCTCCTTTTTCCTCCTCAGCATACTGGCCAATGCATCATCCAATTCTCTCATTTACATCTCAGTCAGATCAGTAAGCTTCTCAACCTTCTTCTCCAGAATCCGCTCCTTCTCCTTCTGAGCAATTTCAGCTATGCCTCTTCGCATAATTCAGCCACTTTATCAGCGTCATATGTAATTGGATTCTTCCTTGTGCTTAAAGGCGAGCATTCTGAAGCTTCCGGAATTGTTGGAAGTTGAGGAACCTGCTTTGAAGGGTCATTAGCCTGATTTGCCGCCAACCTTGCTAATTTGCGGGGAGTTTGCACGTATGCCGCCTCTGATGGGAGTGATATTTTCTTTGTCTTCTCCTTTTCCCTCTTTTTGGCATCATCCTTGGCAGGAGGGAGAGCCTTTGGCACAGCTTCTTTAAACACTTTCTCCCCAGTGTTGATTACGAATGAAGTCAAGGACTGAACTTTCTTTAGATAATCCTTCATCAAATCAACACCTGATTCAATTCCTGCCCCCGCATAAGAAACCTGAACCAGACTTGCCTGAAGCTTCTTCTCAAAGACCTCCATGGAAGTATGCAAGCTTCGCTCAGATTTCTCCAGCCTATCTGCCGTCTTCACTGACTCCGATGCAATCTTGGCTGACTCCAAGTCCATCTTCTCTACTGAGTCGTTTAGGGTCTTGGTGAGCAATTCATTAGACTGAGTCACTAATTGCTTTACTACCTTCAGCATAAGTTGTTCATTTTGCTCCTTTATTTGAGTCAGAGCGCCTGTCAGCAACAACTTCGTCTTCTTCCTGTCCTTCTTCACTGAGGTGATAGTTTCCTTTATTGCTTTGTGAAGATGTTTGAGCTTACAATTTTCAATAGTTCTCAGTGCTGACTTTAGGTATCGTATCTACTTGTGGATCGCCTTGTCTTTGTTGGATTGCCCCTCTTCAAGCATGATGATCTTGTTCTCCAACTCTGCCAGGTTCTCCATTGTCTATTCTTGCTTCACTGTAATAATGTCAGTGAAGTTAGCCTTACAGACGTCAGTAATTTGAACATCATCTTCATCATCACCCTCAGTGAGTGGTTGTTTTCCCTTGACAGCCCCTGCATCTTCAGTCTCCTCTTCAGGATGCACTGAAGGCAGTTTAGGAGTGATCATAGCCGCCTGCTCAGGCTCAGCTAAGTCAGCTCGAACTTCGGGAATTGAACCCTTAGAACTAGGAGTCACCTTGGGTGCCTCTACATTATCCTCCTTTATCTCAGGGCAGGGAATCCCTTCATCGACTAATGCATCATTGGCAGATGTACTGTTCAAAACAGTCTCATCAACTACTCCACCATTGGAGCTAGTTCCCTTCTCACCACCTTCCCCCTGAGCATCCGGCTCAGCGGACATCTCATCCAACTCTTTGGCAGTCTCTTCCACCATCTTCTCTCTGTCTTGACCACCATGACCATCAGGGCCATTATCCCCCTTCATCATCATCATCCTTGCCATTTTTCTCCGGCGTATCTAAGAATAAAGATCTTTCATTATGCATGGCTATCATCTTGGTCACCAGCTGCCTAATTGCCTCCATCTCCAGCAATTCCATGTAGCTGGATATTCCAAAACAATCGGTCATCCTGGCCACCTCTGAAAACCATAAATCCCATCCCTTAGCTTCCACCATCATCCGTTGTTAAACCATATTGGCTTGCTTGTACTCCAGCCAAATCTTCAAGTCCACAACATGTTTCCTGAGTTGTGGATAGTTGTTCAGTGTTGGGAAACATCTAACCACCCAACTCTCCGCCCAATCTTTGATAGAGTTGATGAACAGAATTAACGTGAGATCATCATTTTCATCGTCATCTTTCTCCTCCTCGATAATCAATTCAGGGTCAGGGTCGGTCTCATTTGGGTTTGGTTGGGATGAAGATGGTTCCTTAGGATTTTTTTATGAAATGGGGAAATCTTCAGGGTTGGGTAGGCTAGCTTCATTTTCAGACTCGATAGGATTGGAAGTATTTGGCTCTGACTGTGGTTGGGGTTGGGATTGTTCAGTGGTGGTTTGGATTGGGTTGGATTGTGGCTCAGGGTATGAGGGGTTGGGTTGTTTAGGTTGGAGCAAGGAAGTAGTCTCAACTACTTCCCTAACCTGAATGAGGTCAGAGGCCTCCTCCGCGCCTGACCCAGTAGCTTCCACCACTGGGCTAGCTCCTTCATCTTCTTCACGGGAGATCCCTTCACTCATTTCCTCAGCCTCTTGAAGCCCTTGGACTTCACCACTACAACACCATCCACAACTTCCTCATCAGTGTCCTCAGCCTCAGAGACGACCGTCTTGCACACTTTCTCAGTCCCCTTCTTGCCTGATGCAGTTGCCTTCTTCTTCAGCACAACTTTCAGGCCAGCAAGCCTTTCTTCCTTCTCTTTTTCAGCAACCTGCCTCTCAGCCTCCACTTCTGTTGTAGTCTCCTGAGCCTTCTCATAGAGAGCATCAACTCGCTCAAGGAGATTTGAGATAACCTTCTTTCCTTTGGGCTCCTGCTTCTTCTTCTGACCCTTTTTAGGTGCATTGGGGTCAGTGAGCCCTAGGATAGAGTAAGTGTCGCCCTCCATGGAGAACATGACCTTCTTCACTGACAGGTCAGCCTCCATATCAAAATCGCATCCAGGACAGGCATTAATAATCATCATTGAGAGCCTCGTCCCAAAGGGCAGTGCTGTAGCTACAGAGACGTGCTTCTTCTTCTCGTCTCTATTCACCTTCTCGATTGCAGCATGAGCAAGTTGATCCATGAACAACTGCTCCCAGTTGGCCTCAATCTTGTCGATTATTGCAGCCATGATCTTGAGCTTGTCTCTGCTTATCTGCTCATAAGACCCAACTGTCCCCATCACCATCTTACTCACCAAGTCGATGAACGCCCTGTACTCAGGTTTCAGTAAGTCTTTATGCATGCCGGCCCTGGCGACCCTGACTTGGTGAACACTTTGAGGAGATCACCCTCCTTGTTCTCCATGTACGTCTTGGGGTTCATTCCAGTGCACGACAGCCTAAACACCGCCTTCGCCGCCACCCAGAGATTAATCTCCCTGACCTCCTCGTCATACAGATACTCTCCATCATCATCCTTAGTACCATTGGACACCAATACTATCACCCTGGTAAAAAGTTCTATGTTCCTCTTGAACATGTTGATGTATGCTTCCACCACCGCCTTTGGAAGCACCATCGTTGGCCTCTTCGAGAAATACATCTTTAATCCCGCCGTGGAGATCCATTCGAAGACCTGTTTGATCTCCGTCACCTTCAAACAGGGACCTTCCATGGAAATTATCTGTTCCATGTGGACTAGCTTGCTCTGGAATATTGTGGTGTAGTCATCAACAGTCTAAGCGTTATCCGGAGTTGCCATTTGGTTTTGAGAAATTTACAAAGTGAGCTTTGAACGAGAGAAAGTTCAGTGAGCAAGTGTGGATTTGTGTAAGCATAAATTCCTCAAATGGCTTCTCAAATTGATATAAATCAATCAGTTACTCAGACGTGTGGTTGAGATTAATCCTGAATTTGAAAAGTTTTCAAAATGAAAGGCCAGGATTAACTCAAGGGCAACTCATTTCCTCACATCAAAAGGCGTGCTTTAAATGATAACAGAATGTGTTTAATGCATTTTTTAGGGTAGAAGATTCAGTGAGACGGTTCAAATTCTAAAGAGTCAGGCTTTAAAGTTCATACCTGTCAGGGTGACATTGTAGCACCCTGATACCTCGCTGAGTCGAGTCTGAACCTAAGTTCCCCCTTCGACTCTGAACCTTAATTCCCCCTAGATCCTACGCTAACTGCTCTCCCAGATCTAAGAGACCTAACTCCACTGACAGTTCCATAAATTTTGATTCAGACAAAGGCTTAGTCAAGATATCAGCTCTCTGCCTGTCAGTGTGAATCTTCTCCATCCTAATGTCCTTCTTCTCCACATGATCTCTTATAAAGTGATGCCTAATATCCACATGCTTGCACCTTGTGTGAAGCACTGGGTTCTGAGTGATTGCTATGACACTGTTGTTGTCACAATAAATTGGGACTTCATTTGCAAACACTTGGTAGTCTCTCAATTGTTGCCTCAACCAATAAAATCTGAGCACAAAAACTATCTGCCTCCATATACTCAGCCTTTGTTGTGGATGTCGCCACTGAGTTTTGCTTCTTTGAGAACCAAGAGATCAACTTACTTCCTAAAAACTGACATGTCCCTGAGGTTGATTTCCTATCAATCCTACAACCTCCATAATCTGCATCTGAATAACCAGTCAGTTCTAGGTTGTCATCTGAAGGATACCATAGTCCTAAATTAATTGTCCTTTTCAAATACTTAAGTATCCTCTTTGCAGTCTCCAAATGACTTTTCTTAGGATCAGACTGATACCTAGCACACACACCAACTGCAAAAGTAATGTCAGGCCTGCTTGCAGTCAGGTGCAATAGTGATCCAATAAGCCCTCTATACTCAGTCTGATTCACTGATACCCCATCAGTGTCAGGATCCATCTTCCAATTTGTGTTCATTGGGATCCTAGCTGGATTGCAATGTTGAACTCCAAACATCTGAATCAAGTCTCTTGTGTACTTGGCCTGATTAATGAAAATCCCTTGATCAGTTTATTTGACTTGCAATCCCAAAAAGAAGTTCATCTCTCCCATCATAGACATCTCAAATTTACCAGTCATCAACTTAGAGAATTTATCACAGAGCTGATGATTTGGTGATCCAAATATGATGTCATCCACATATATTTGGACCAAGAGAATGTCATCACCTTCAGTGATCCTGAACAATGTCCTATCCACGGTTCTCTTCCTAAACCTATGGTCAGTCAGGAATTGAGATAGGGTATCATACCAAGCTCTAGGAGCTTGCTTAAGTCCATACAGTGTTTTCTTCAAGTGGTATACTTTGTCTCCAACCTCAAACCCTGGGGGTTGTTCCACATATACCTCTTCATTCAGGATATCATTGAGAAAAACACTCTTCACATCCATTTGATACACCTCGAACTTCTTGTATGTTGCATATGCAAGGAACAGCCTGATTGCTACTAGCCTAGCCACTGGAGCAAAGGTCTCATCATAGTATATTCCTTCAGACTGACAATACCTCTTTGCAACCAGTCTTGCCTTATTCCTTACTACAACACCATTCTCATCCTTCTTGTTCTTGAAGACCCATTTGGTACCAATCACACCTTGATTCCTATGTCTATCTACCAGTTCCCAAACCTGGTTACTTGTGAACTGATTAAACTCCTCTTGCATGACTATGATCCAGTTCGAGTCAGTGTGAGCTTCTTCTATGTTCTGAGGCTCTTGCTCAGAGAGAAAGCAACAGAACAGAGCGCTCTCACCATGGAACCGCCTGGTCCTGACTCCCTCAGTTGGATCACTAATGACCTGGTCAATGGGATGATCTTCTAGCCATGACCTCTGATTAGTGTGAAAATTTCTCGAAATTCATGCATTTTAATTGCCTATTTTATTAGATTTCGTGTGATTATTTACATTAATGTGATGATTTGTGCTTAATAGTCGAGAAATGTGTGTTTTGCTATTTTTGCAGGAAAATGTGGTATTTTTAGAAGCAAATACAAGCTTTTGATTTTATAAGGAATGAGTCAGGAAGAAATTGGGCCGAGAAGAGAAATGAAAAGAATTATTAATGAAGCCCATTAGGCCCAATCCATTTATCGGAAAGAAGTGGCCCATCTACCGTAAATTGCACTAGCCCAAATGTGAATTTAAAAGTGGGAAGCCAACAATGAAATATGAATTAAGGAAAGGATCTGCCACTTCCAGTTCAACTTGACCGATTAGAATGGAAAAAGTTGACTTGGACCCCACGTCCATTAGAAAAGAAAGCTGCTAACATTTCTTTCCACCCCAAATTAATTCCTAGAGAGAGAAAAAGACGCCGGAAATCCTGAAGCTCAACCCCTGGGAATGAAGGTCGATGCCGGAGTTGGAGTAGCGACGCCGGAAAAGCTTTGAAGCTTCAATGGAGGTTACGCCTGAAACCTGTCGCACCGATAACGAAGCTTCACGCCTGAGTCCCGTCGCCTGGAAATTGAGCAGCGGAGAGGAGGTAGTCGCGTCGTGAATGAAAAGCTCGCCTGGAAACTCGACGCCACCACAATTCACGCCACCGGAAAGCAGAGCCACCATGTCGGAATTGCAGAGCTTCGCACAGGAGGCCTCGCCGTCGGAATTCGAGAGCCGCATCGCCGAAAAATTGAAGAGACGAGGAAGAGCTCGTCTTGACCGAGCCTATTCTGCCTAACCGAGACACCAACGCCGTAACCAAAATCACGGTTTGGTGGTATTCATCTCGGCCGAGACCATTTGGTCCAAACCGAGACCAAACCGTGCAGGTCCTTTCTTTGGGGCAATTTTGAAATTTTCGAATTCTTCAGTGATTTCATTGCAATTTCGTCTAAAGTCTTCTTCCCACACTTTAAATACTCCTATTTTCTCAGATTTTAGGGTATGCTACACAATACCATACACCCCTTAGGGGACACACACCACACACACCACACACACCAATTTAGTTTTATTTCACCTTCATTTTTAGATTTTTATTTTCTTTCAAGTTTTAGAGTAATTTAGCTTAGGATTTGAAGAGCAAATTTCAATTTCTAGTTGTAATTACTCCATTGAGGTGACTTCTATCCTTTATCTTTCAAGTAATTGGTTTAATTTTATCATTTATATTTTATTGCAATTTTATTATGATGATCTCCATGAGTTTATTGCTTTCTTTAGTTTGTTTATACTTGGGTTTTGTTAGATTAGTCATGGGTTAATCCCCAAATGCTTTGGGTGTTTGAATTATGATGGAATTAGTGTTATGATGTTAATTTAGCTTGGATTGTGCTATTGAGTTGATTCGATTGCTTCTATTGATGTGTTTATCTTTATAAGATTAATTGATTAGGTTTAGTAACTCTTGTTAGGTTGTTTCGTGTTACAACGAGAGTTGGGTGCGGGTTAATTGAACTTGTGGTGAGGAATTTGATTAGTTAATTGGATTCAATTAGTAGTCTATTACATCGAGAGAGGGTAGACGGCTAGACCACCATCACTAGACACTAGGTACTTAAATTCAAGGGTATAGGTGTTTAGTGAAGGGGAAATACTTGGAGAACATTGTGTGCTTCAAGTCATTCACTGTCTTAGGTGCTTTTGGTAGCTAATTAGATGCTAATTAGCTCAATTGATCACCCAAGCCTCAAAAGAGATCGGTATTCAATACAATAGTGATAGCTCTTAGTTAGAACCAACAAAGTATCATAAGAAAAGCGAGATTAACGTACGTAGCCTTGATTCCGTCATAAGGAAGACACTCAAAGCATTTCTCTCTCTTGCACTTTCTTAATTTAATGTTAGTTTAATTGTTTACTTGTTTTCTATATTTAATTTTCGCTTAGTTTAATTTTCATATGCGAACTTGCTTGTCACTATAGTACCATGTCGACGCACAACTTTGGGGCTCCACTGCATTTCTAAATCCTTTAGGTTCGATAACTACTTGGTCCAAGTCTACTTTCACTACTACGACGATCATGTACTCTTGCGGGAGAGTAGGAAAATTGATTAGTGTGAAAATTGCTCGAAATTTGTGCATTATTTTTGCTTAATTTAATTGGATTTCTTGCATTTATTTGAATTAAATTGATTGTTTGTGCTTAACTGTCGAGAAAGACATTTGTGTTTATTTTGCAGGAAATTGTGATATTTTTGGAAGAAATATGAGTCTTCATTTTATTGAGGTCGAGCAAAGAGAAAAATCGAGGAGAGAATACAAGAGGCCCATTTGCATCTCAAAGTGGAGGCCCATAGTTTTATTATTTTCGGCCCAGAGGAAATGAAGCAAGGCCCAATTGGAATTTAATCAGCAAAATATGAATTGAAAGAAGCAACATCACGTGAGTTGTTGGAAGGAGAAAGGGAAAATTGGCAGCTAAGAGAAATAAAAAAAGAGCAAGTCATGAGGGGCCCATAGCTAATTTTAGAAAAGTCAAAGCTGCTTGTTTAAATTAGAAACCCACATCTCCATTTTCAGTCATTTTCGTGGAGAGAGAAAGAGTAAAGCAGCCTCCATTGTTGTCGAAGTTGAAATTCACGCCGGCATTAATGGAACCGAAAGCCGTGACCGCCATAGTCGACCTGTTACGCACCGGAAATTGCAGAAATTCTCGCCGGAAACCGCGTGGAAAGCCTCGCAATTGTAGTGGAATTCGAAGAAGAAAAACTTGCAGCTCGAACACCGCCATTAATGGAGGAAAATCAGAGCTCCGTTCGCCGGAATTTCAAGCACAGCAAAGCCACGCCGGAAATTCTGAGAGCTCGCCGGAATTTATTGAAGTCACCTGGAATTCACACCACCGATTGCAGCTGAGAGAAGCTGGTCCCACTTCGAGGCACGTGCCACGGTATAGATGAGAGAGAAGAAAGTCACAGGCATCTAATTTTGACTGATGCCATATTAGTAGCGGGTCCCACTGCAAAGAAAAGCAAGACACTGCCCCAGCACCTCTTCTAATTGATGAAAGGCGGAGTTTTTTTTGCTCGAGCCAAGCAGCTCGACCTCTTAGCCAACTCGTGCAGGCCATAAAATTTCTCCAAGTTTCTGTTGCTCGCAAGCCAACTCGCACGAGCCGGTCAACTCGAATTGACCGAGTCAACTCAGCTGATTTGTGTTAAAATTCAAAATTTTATCAATTTTGAGGGGCTCCTTAGCAATTTCGTCTCAAACCTTCTTCCCATACTATTTATACCCATTTTCTCAGATTTTAGAAGGGGGCACATATATTTTCTAGGGCATTCTATTGGGGAGAGCCCCTCTCCCCACACACACTTCTTCACACATTAGATAGTTTTAATGTTTTCTTAGATTAGAATTAGTGGGTAATTTCAATTTCTTGTAAGGATTTATGGTTTGAAGATCATTTGAGGTGATATCTTTCTTTAATTTCAAGCTTTGATGAGTAATTTCATTTTTATTTGTTATTTTAGCTTATTAGTCATGGGTGTCTCTTCTAGAACCATGAACTAATTTTCTTTGCTTTGAGTGTTGAATCAATGTATGAAATTAGTGTGTTGATGGATTTATAGCTTTGATTATGCTTATTTCTTGATGTGAATGTTTCTATTGATGGGCTTTGTATGTCTCAATTAATTAGTTGATTTGATTAGCTTATGTATTTAATTTTGTGTATTGCAACGAGAGTTGGGTATGCATGATTGATATTTAGGTGAAAGTTTTAACTAATTAATTTGAGTTAAGTAGTAATCGATTTACCCGAGAGGGGGTCGATTGCTAGATCCCCCATCATTAGACATTAGGTATCTTAATTTGAATATTCGGGTACTTAGTGAAGGGGGAATTCTAGAGATGCATCGCATGTTTTTAGATATTCACGATCTTAGGAGCTTATGGGGCATAATTAGGAGTTGCTAGTTAGTCCACGTTGTTCACCTAGGCCTCAAAAGGGATTGGTCAACACACTTTCGTGATCGCTCTTAGCAAACATCTAGAAAAAGACAATGATAGGTTGTGAATTTGTCACACACACTAGTGGATTATATTGTGAAGACACTCGAAGCATTTTTCTCTCTTGCACTTTCTTAATTGGAAGTTAGCTTAATTGTTTAATTGCTTTCTAGATTTAATTTTCGCTTAGTTTCATTTTCCTATGCCTACTTGCTCGTCACTATAGTACCATGCCAACGCACAACTTTGGGGCTCCACTGCATTCCTAAATCCTTTGGGTTCGATAACTACTTGGTCCTAGTCTACTTCACTACTACAACGATCCCGTACTCTTGCGGGGGAGTAGGAAAATATTTTTCGAAAACTCCGACCAAGTCAAAAATATTTTTCGAAAAACTCCGACCAAGTCAACCTCTTGCTTGGAGTTGTCCCTGATGTACCTGCAATGTTAGTATCTACAGGCTCTATAAATTCAGGGAAATGAACAGAAGGGGATGAACCTGAGTCTATACCAAAGGGATTAACCAACTCAATGTCAGGGACATTGATTCCCCCTTGATATGGTGACTCAGTAGCTATCTCAACTGTGACCGCATCTTCATTGACTGTACTTACCTCAGGTTGAGTATGTTCCTCAGTTTGAGGCTCAACTGTCCCTGATGTGCTGGGTTTAGGAGTGGCACTTGGATTGTCATCCTGATCTTCGTCATCACCCCAGCATGGAATAGGCACTGCATTGACCTTAGGATCAGGTTGATTCTTCAAGCTCAGTCTTGTCACTCTCCTTGTGACCTCCTCAGAGTCAGGATCCAACATTTTTACCCTAGACTCAGTGACAGATTCATCAAACACAACATGTGGTGATTCCTCCACAACAAGGGTCCTACAATTATAGACTCTGAAGGCCTTACTGACTACAGAATATCCTAAGAATATTCATTCATCAGACTTGCTATCAAAAGCCTTTAATTGGGTCTTCCCATTGTTTAGGATTAAACACTTGCACCCAAATATATGGAAATAAGAAATGTGAGGCTTCCACTTGTTCCATGTCTCATAGGGGTTTGTGCATGTTGTTTATTCAGCATGGATCTATTCTGAGTGTAGCATGTAGTGTTGATTGTCTCACCCCAGAACTTCTTGGGCAATCCTGACTCAGCCAGCATGGTCCTGGCAGCTTCCTTCAGTGTCTTGTTCCTTCTCTCAGCGACACCGTTTTGTTGTGGGGTTCTAGATGCAGAAGTCTCATGAGCTATACCAAGTTCATTGCAAAAGTTAGAAATATATGAATTTATAAATTCAGTGCCCTTGTTGTTGTGACGAACAACACTCCTTTGGCGAGTAACATTGTCGCGACTGTCCGTATTCCGAGGCCAGGGGTTGTTCTGGGATGACGTGGGCGGCATGATGAGGTGCCACCCACACGCGTATTCCCTTGAGGCCACGCGCCCCTATATTTGCTCGTAGGTCCGTAATCTCTTTACACTTTGTGCAAAAGACCCTTTTTTGTGTTTTGGCCCTAGATTTTATGGAAAAATATGGGTTTTGCCCCGTTTTTCCTTCAAATACTTTCTCTGGCGATATCACCATTTATTATTCATTTCCCACTTTTTCTTATTCATTTCAAATCTCTGGCGATATCACCATTTATTCCGGTGACTTCTAAGCTTTTCCAGCGCATCTCTTTAATTCCCAAGGTATTTTACTTCAATTTTGTACTTGCTTTCTCTTTCTTCTTGCATTTTTCTTTTTAAACATCACTCTACCACCACCGGGATCAGTTGGCGTCACCGTCTACTATCTACTGAAATTCATCATTATCTCCATCTAAAATTCTCATAAATTGACCTCTTTTTCACTATACTCCATGTCCTTCCATTCAAGTAATCAAAATTCTCTGGAAGAACTTGATCCTATTTTCCCCATTATTCTGATTGAAGGGCAACCTCCCTTTGAAATCTCATCAGAAACGAACCCAGACGTTGATTCTGTAGTTCGATCCATGGAGGATACAGGTGCTCGCCTTTGAAGCGAGAGAGTTGTGGTGGTCGCGGGTAGAGGATCGAACGAAGAGTCATCTTCAGGCTTAGAATCCGAGGAGGAGTCGGATCCTGAATTTGACGAATTAACCTGGGATATTTTTAGGGGGATTAAATTTTGAAACCCTAAAATGCTTGAAAATGAGATTCCCTCCGAAATTGCTCGCCCATTCGAATGGCGAGCATATGTTGTTGAGTATGCGAACAAATTTTCTCTCCCTCAACGATAAGTGTTAGACTTGAGGAGGACGGAGTACCAGGCGAGCAGAATTAGGAGTGTTGTTCGCAAGGACGAGCCCGCCTTAATAAGGAAAACATACAAGATTCCATATGATATCCATATATGGGCCCCAAAAAAAAGGAAAGAGTTGATCGTCCCCCTCCATGATGCACGGTGATCAACATTGATACTCTGATCGCTGGTTTGATGCTGCCTCTACCTCCAATTTTTGGTCGATTCCTGGAGGCGACCACCCTTGCAATTACTCATATTACGCTGACTGGGTGGATGAACTTACTTGGCGTAATGGGCTTGTTCACCTTGAAGGGGTACATTGATCACATCACTGCCGACGAAATCAACTACCTAATGGCGATTACTAAGTGTCATATGGGCGAGGAAGGATATTATTACCTGAAGGCCCACACTGGACTTAAAATTATTGAGGGGGTGCCGAACAAAATTCGGAATTGGAAGGAGCATTTCTTCTTTATATGGGGTGATTGGCGAGTGAATTGAAGCGACTACACTAGCTTCTACTAGTAGCTACCCCGCAAGAGAACGGGTTCACTGTAGTATGGGCAAGTATAGGGACCAAGTATTATCGAACCCAAGAGATGGTGTATATGCGAATAGATCCCTGAAGATCTACGCGTCGTAGTTAATATGAGTGTATGTTTTTGGGTTTTTGAAAAGATTAATTAAAAGACTAAAATAAACTAATTAACTAAAGAATGAAAAAAGAACGAATTAACTACGGGTTGTTTTCTAATGAGAGATGGTGATGCTTAGGATAGGAATCCCTACGTGTACTAACGGAGCAGGTACATAATCAAAGTAATCGTGACAAACAAGAATTAACCTAAGTATAAGAATGCAAGGTGAAAGCTCAAGATTCTAAACCCTAATACTTTACCCTAACACTCGACTTCACTAATCCACTAACAAGTTAATGGATTGTGCTCAATTAATGAGACCCTAATTTAACTAAGGTGATGCGGTCGTCCTCCTTCGCTAAACCGGTAAATGAATTAACCTTTCCTAAACCTTCTCGTTAAGACTACTAATTGTTATTGAGTGATGCGGTCGTCCTCTCTCTAACACTTTCGTACGAAATTCAAAGGTAAAGTTCAGATTAATTATAAGAATTCATTAACTAAGAGAATTAAAACTAACGTCACAAACTACCCTAATTATGTACCCACATCCTACTTCTACGAGTTCATCCTAACCTAAGCATGCAAGGGTTTTAGCCGGACATGGTTATAACAAAAATAAAAGCAATAGAAGAAACTACGAACATAAACATAATGAATTGAACAAAGAAAATAAGAAACATGAACTAGGGTTTTAAAAGAAAATAAATACGAAGAACTGAAATTGAATTGATAAAAATGAAGTTTAAAGCGTTAAAAGTAATCGAGCTAATTAAAAGCAACTAAGAATTGAAAAGAAACTAAAATTCGTATGAAAAACCTCAACAACGTAAAAGTAAAGCTTGTTCCTCTTCTTCCTCTCCAAAAACTAAGTCTAAAATTATTTCTAAAAGTCGGGGATTCTTGATGTTCTCTTCAAAACGTGTTTGGAAGAAGTATATATAGGCACCGGGTCGAAACGGGAGTTAATGGGCCGAAAATACGCATCCGGAGGCAAAAGTATATGGGCGCTCGAGCAAAACGCTCGAGCGGTCCCGCTCGAGCTGTGTAGCTCGAATGATGCATTCGCTCGAGCGGTCGCGCTTGAGCTGCTCGAGCGCTGAATCTTCTCTGTATGTTTTGGGCGCTCGAGCAATTCGCTCGAGCGGTGGCGCTCGAGCAATGCGCTCGAGTGATCTCTAATCCTTCCAAATGATACTTTTCCTCGTCCGCACTAATACCAATCGTATTTCTTCAATATCTTCTCATCCGGGCATCCGTTTGAGTCGATTCAAAGTCCTACGAACTCCGTTTTTCGTCCTCTATTCACCTATGAGCATCAAAGAGACAAATTTATCAATGTATAGAAATAATGCTCATTTGACTCTAAATACTCTATAAACTCGACCAAAACTAGGGCGTTTCTAGCTACGAATCATGACAATTTCACGCCTAATCAACCCCCCCAAACTTACCATATTGCTTGTCCCCAAGCAATGAAATAATAAGTCAAGTGAAATTGTTAGGAATGAGTAGGAAAACTCAATCATGCAAGCTAATGAACTCAAGCTTCAAAAGTCAATCACCCGTATACTCACTCACTTTCCTTCATCATACTCATGCAACAATAACAAGAAACACCAAGATCAAGCATGGATGTGCACTCAACGATGTGTTTAACTCCCTCACAAGTGTATAACAATGATAAAGGAATCACTCAATCAATCAATCACACAAATTGGCAGCCATAGGCTTGTAAATGCTCTCAACTTCGACCATACTCTAGAAATCAATGCCGAATCAAAAAGGACTTTCAAAAGGTTGTAATGTAGGCTCTTTGGACAGGTGGGATAACAATATGGTAAAGTGACTCAAGTGAATGGAGAATAGAAATTCAAAACTTCGGTACTTCGAGATTAAGAACGAACTACTTCAAACGTATTCAATCACTACACTTTCGCTTTCAATTCTCTCAACACTTCAAATTTTTTTTCTTTCTCACTCCTTCACTTTTTCAATCACTTCATCATTTTTTTTTTCTTTTTCGCACAAACACATGAGCTCATTTTTTTTTCTTTTGCTCATTCTCAAATTTTTTTGTTCTTTTTCCCACATCTCAAAACTTCATCACACCTTCTTCTCATATTCACTCAACAAACAACATTTTCCTTTTTCAACTCAATTCACTCCCTTCATATTCACACTTTCCTATTCTCCACTCAAGTTGGGACAAAAAAAGCTTAGGAATTGGAATAGTGTTCATATGTGCTAGCAAATAAAATAGGCTTTAGGCTCAAAGGGGCTAACAAGGGATTCAATGTCATTGGTAAGGAAATTTTTTTGGCTAAGTGACTCAATTAAATCAAAGATGGCCTAAGATCACATTCGGCATATCAAACTAGACACAATCAATAAGCAAGAGCACATGCAAGTTCTAGCATCCTCTAAGGTGACGATCCACTCACAAACGAAGAGATTAAATCATGCATTAAAATCTCATAAGGTACAACTCTCACGGCTTTCACATCCATGCTAGTCCTAGTGAATTCTCACTCTCATCACACAAGTACTCAAAAGAAAAATTCACAAGCATACAAGTTCTTTCTCAAATCAGCTCAAACTCAAACACTCACACAAAAGAATTTCTAACTCACCCCTTACAACTCAACCTACTCATCAAATCATACTCAAAGATAGCAATCAACAAGCATAAGGTGATTGATAGGCATAAAATATTGAGTAACAAAACAAATTAATAATAGCCCAAGGAGCATCTCAAGGCACCAAATAACTAACTCAACTCAAAGATAAGGGTGTGCATGCATGTGCAATGTAACAAGAAACATAAAAAACTCCACCCCCCCAAACTTCGACCTTGCTAGAGGTCTAAGTTTGGGGTTGTGGGTTACCTCAACCGAACAATTCAGTTTCTCTCAATAGCTTTGCACACTCCCTTGTCTCAAGTTGGTTCCTTCAATCTAAATAACTCCATGATACCTTTACTCCTTTAGAGACAAGCCTACAAAATAAAACTCTCAAGTACGAGGTTAAACATACGACTCAACAACATCCTAGTAACATAAAAGGAAAATAACTAAAAACACTCAAAAGCAAATAAAAATGGGTTGCCTCCCATTCAGCGCTATTTTTAAGGTCCTCATGCCGGACCAAGCTCAAAGGAGCTTATGGGACATCATACTCAAATTTACCTCCCTTACTCTCATAAGAGTGGTGTTTGAACTCCTTTCCTTGTTGTCCCTCCATCATGAGTTCCTTTGCTTTCTTCTCATTCCCAAGTGTTATGGGTCTCAACTCCTTCTCACCTTTATCTGGAGGAGTCTTACTAATCAATTTCTTGAGTTTGGACTTTTTCTTCTTAACTCCTCCTTTCCCTTCTAACTGGACCACGTCCACTTTCTTCACCTCTTCATCCTTCAACTTCTTCACTTTATCCCTATCAAAATAATCAAGATCATAACGCTCATAAGTTAAATAATCAAGTGAAGGACTAACAAAATCATGAATATCAGAAGGATTAGGGATAGAAGACGTGTCTTCAACACGAGGATCAATTGCATCCATGCAATACAAGCTCTCATCCTCCCTCGGGTGTTTCATGGCTTCATATAGGGAGATCTTCACTTCTTGATCATCAACCTTCAACGTGATCTTCCCATTCGCCACGTCTAGCACCATCCCCGCCGTAGCTAAGAACGGTCTTCCCAAGATCAGGGGCACGTGCTCATCTTCCTCCATCTCTAGCACTACAAAGTCGGCTGGAAAGATGTGATCTCCCACTCTCACTAGAACGTCTTCAACCACACCTTGAGGTCTAGTAATAGACCGGTCGGCAAGTTGAAGCGTCATTATTGTGGGTTGAAGTTCACCACCTTCCAACTTCTTGAAAAGCGACAGTGGCATCAAATTAATGCTCGCCCCGAGGTCGCACAACGCTCCCTTCTTGATCCCGTTCCCAATGTCACATAGGATCGTGAAGCTCCCGGGATCCTTCAGCTTCGGTGGAAGCGCCTTGTGCACTAATGCACTCACCTCGTGGTTCAACTGCACCAACTTCGGCTCATCCACTCGCCGTCTTTTCGCAATCAAGTCCTTCAGAAACTTTGCATAATGCGGCATCTGTTCCAAAGCATCATAAAAAGGAATATTAATATGCAATTGTTTAAAAACATCAAGAAATTTTGCAAATTTTTCATCAAGCTTCTTTTTCATGAAGCGCTGTGGATATGGGACGGGTATCACAGATTTGGGTACCCCCCACTCATCTCTTTCTGTTTCTTTTACTTTCTCCCTTGCTTCCTTTGCCTTTTTCCACTTAGGAACTCTCTCCATCTCCTCACTTTCCTTGCTTGCTTGAGTGCTCTCATCCTCAACCTTCTTCTCAATTCCTTCACTTTCAATCCCCTTCTCAACTTGGGGCGTCTCAGAATCAGCAGGCATCTGAGGACCTTCATAGTTGGTTCCACTTCTAAGCTGGATCGCCTTGCAATGCTCTTTCGAGTTCCCTTCCGGCATTCTATTCACGGACTTTGCAATCTGGCTCATCTGGAGCTCTAAAGAAGTGAACCTTCGATTGTTCTCTTGTTGCGTTCTAGTCCACTCAATATTCATCTTCTGGAGCTCTTGATCACGTTGATCACCCTTCTTATGCAACTCCTTCACATCATACTCCAAGGATGACAACCGCTTGCTCCCTTCCTCCACCTTCTGAAGAATGGCTCTCAACATCTCCTCGGTTGATGCACCGCCTTCTCCACCAGGAGGTTTAGACCCCGGATCAACACCTGCAGGAACAGTAATACCAGCTTTTGGGTTAGCATAAGAAAAATTATCATTCTTCCTCCATGTGTTTTGAGGAGGCTGCTGGCCTCCTTGAACTCCTTGTGTGTTCCTCCATTGATTTTGAAGCAGCTGCGGGCCTGGAGGTGCAAATGGTTGACCATAAGGAGGCCTTCCATACGGATTACCACCTTGGTAGCCATTCTGATTGTAATACGGACCTCCCATGTAATTGGCTACCTCTTGCTGTCCACTTGGTTGGTCTACTCTCTCATTCTCTACTGCATGCTCTCCAACCAAACTCTTCCCCAACTCGAGGTTGTTGATCTTCTCCATCATGGCCATTAATAGCCTTCTCGTTCCTTCTCCCTCTTCAACCTGATGCACCCTCTGAAAATCTGCATCCACACCCCAAGCACCAGTATTCGTGACAATGTTGTCAACGATCTCCCTACACCTCTCTATGCCTTGGTTCAAGAATGCTCCGCCCGCACAAGCGTCTAAATGGTCTTGCCCCGCCTTGTTGGCACCACTATAGAAGAATGCCATAATATCCCCCTCATTGTACCCGTGCTGCGGGCACTCAATCAGCATGTTTGAGTATCTCTCCCACACTTGGCGTAAATCCTCTCCAGACTTCGGGCGAAAGGACGAGATCTCAATTCGAGCCTTGATTGTCCTAGATGGAGGGTAGAATCGCTCGAGGAACAGACGCTCGAGCTCGGCCCAAGTGGTAATACCTCCCCGTGGGAGCGTATTATCGTACCACTCCTTGGCTATTCCCGTCAATGAGAATGGGAACAGCCTAAGCCTCTTGGCATCTTCAGACATGCCATTGTAATTAAATGTGGAGGCTATCATGAGAAAGCTCCTCAGATGTGTATGAGGATTCTCCTTCCCGATCACCCCTTTGAACTGATTCTCGATAAGCAGCTTTAAAATCCCCGGGGATATCGAAAAGTTGTTCGCCTCAACTGGAGGTAAAGCCACTCCATCATAGTACCGATGTGGCTGCGCTGCAAACCTCCCTCGAATAACAATATTGTGATCTACGTTCATAGGAACGTGTTGAGGATTAGCAGCAGGTACTGGTACTTGTTGGGGTGGTGGTGGGTAAACAGGTGGTTGATTATAGACTGGGGGTGGAGGATACGGGTAAGGTGGGTAAGGATAAGGTGGGTATGGGTAATGTTGGTATACTGGGTTGTTGAAAGGGTTATTTGGGTTTTGTGGGTAAGCAGGGTTGTTAGGAGGATTATGGACAAGGTTCTGAGCTGGATTCCCTACGTTTTGTGTATCCGGGTTTAGGCTCTGGCTATCCCCTAATGGAATTTGATTCTGGCTACCACTAACTCCAGTGCCTTCAACTCGGTCTACTGCCTGATTAAAATCGTTGGCAGCATCGTCCAACTCATTATTGATATCCATTGGTTCCTTTCCTAAGTCGGCAGCGTTCATCCTTCTCAAGAAGGCTCGGTTCCTTCTGGCTATTGTCTCAGGGTCCAACTGTATTCTCTCTTCGCTCGTATTTCCTTGTGAGCGAGTTTTCATAAACCTGAAACACTAGTAGAAGGATCAAAACGCAACTGCCCATTGAATAAAAAATAAAAATAAAAACAGAAATTAAATCACCCACTACTAACTACTAAGCTATCTACAAGTCCTATTCAAAAACATATAACGCCATCCCCGGCAACGGCGCCATTGACTTGAAGCGACTACACTAGCTTCTACTAGTAGCTACCCCGCAAGAGAACGGGTTCACTGTAGTATGGGCAAGTATAGGGACCAAGTATTATCGAACCCAAGAGATGGTGTATATGCGAATAGATCCCTGAAGATCTATGCGTCGTAGTTAATATGAGTGTATGTTTTTGGGTTTTTGAAAAGATTAATTAAAAGACTAAAATAAACTAATTAACTAAAGAATGAAAAAAGAACGAATTAACTACGGGTTGTTTTCTAATGAGAGATGGTGATGCTTAGGATAGGAATCCCTACGTGTACTAACGGAGCAGGTACATAATCAAAGTAATCGTGACAAACAAGAATTAACCTAAGTATAAGAATGCAAGGTGAAAGCTCAAGATTCTAAACCCTAATACTTTACCCTAACACTCGACTTCACTAATCCACTAACAAGTTAATGGATTGTGCTCAATTAATGAGACCCTAATTTAACTAAGGTGATGCGGTCGTCCTCCTTCGCTAAACCGGTAAATGAATTAACCTTTCCTAAACCTTCTCGTTAAGACTACTAATTGTTATTGAGTGATGCGGTCGTCCTCTCTCTAACACTTTCGTACGAAATTCAAAGGTAAAGTTCAGATTAATTATAAGAATTCATTAACTAAGAGAATTAAAACTAATGTCACAAACTACCCTAATTATGTACCCACATCCTACTTCTACGAGTTCATCCTAACCTAAGCATGCAAGGGTTTTAGCCGGACATGGTTATAACAAAAATAAAAGCAATAGAAGAAACTACGAACATAAACATAATGAATTGAACAAAGAAAATAAGAAACATGAACTAGGGTTTTAAAAGAAAATAAATACGAAGAACTGAAATTGAAT
Organism: Ballota nigra; assembly: GCA_947034835.1. Lineage (NCBI taxonomy): Eukaryota > Viridiplantae > Streptophyta > Magnoliopsida > Lamiales > Lamiaceae > Ballota > Ballota nigra. The sequence continues at coordinate 17,018,371 of OX344720.1, read as the reverse complement.
TGATAAAAACGAAGTTTAAAGCGTTAAAAGTAATCGAGCTAATTAAAAGCAACTAAGAATTGAAAAGAAACTAAAATTCGTATGAAAAACCTCAACAACGTAAAAGTAAAGCTTGTTCCTCTTCTTCCTCTCCAAAAACTAAGTCTAAAATTATTTCTAAAAGTCGGGGATTCTTGATGTTCTCTTCAAAACGTGTTTGGAAGAAGTATATATAGGCACCGGGTCGAAACGGGAGTTAATGGGCCGAAAATACGCATCCGGAGGCAAAAGTATATGGGCGCTCGAGCAAAACGCTCGAGCGGTCCCGCTCGAGCTGTGTAGCTCGAATGATGCATTCGCTCGAGCGGTCGCGCTCGAGCTGCTCGAGCGCTGAATCTTCTCTGTATGTTTTGGGCGCTCGAGCAATTCGCTCGAGCGGTGGCGCTCGAGCAATGCGCTCGAGTGATCTCTATTCCTTCCAAATGATACTTTTCCTCGCCCGCACTAATACCAATCGTATTTCTTCAATATCTTCTCATCCGGGCATCCGTTTGAGTCGATTCAAAGTCCTACGAACTCCGTTTTTCGTCCTCTATTCACCTATGAGCATCAAAGAGAAAAATTTATCAATGTATAGAAATAATGCTCATTTGACTCTAAATACTCTATAAACTCGACCAAAACTAGGGCGTTTCTAGCTACGAATCATGACAATTTCACGCCTAATCAGCGAGCATCTTCAGATCCACATGGTGGTGGTAGACGCATTTATTCCCCCAAATCTTATAGAAAAGTTAAACGTAAGCTTGTGCCATTTCGTATTTAATTTCATGTAAAGTTGCTCGACAAAAAATGTAATGAGCAAGCAACTATTTTGCACTAGTTTGCTAGAATATATAGAGTTGTTCATCAGATTATATATGTTAATGATGAATAATTTTTTGACACTTGTAAATTTTCTTGATGTAAATATAGTTGTTTGTTCAAAGAAGAAGTCTAAGCTCGAGGTACAAATCCATTTTTAAGGATCCAGGCCATTAAAAGGTTGTTCGTTTTTTAAGACGAGCAGAACCTAAGGCTAAACCCTTATTCTACAAATTTTTGGTGATCGGTTCTAACCGCGTGGATTAGTGGTTGTTTTTAACCGGTTTTGAGACCACCACACAAGATCGTGTGATTGATTACTATTGTTTATAGTAAATACGAAAGATCAGGTTATGAAATTATAAATACGAGTATTGAATCTGTATTTATTTCGTGTGTGTGCGTCTTTAGGTGTACGAGTATGTGTATTGGAGTATTTGTGAATTTGAACTTGTTTTTATTGAAGGAGAGCAACTTAATTATACTAATCACCAAGTAGGTGGTGTACATGACTCTTGGACTACCAAGCTTGCATGCTTAACACTTGTCCTTTTGACCCCAGTTGACCTTATCTAAGCTGAAACTTAATTACAAAGTCTTATTTTTGGTGTTATCTCGTCTTCAAAGCTGTTCGTCGGTGCTTATGTGGTGATTCTACACTTGTATATCTTCTGTATTTGATGTTCGCTCTTGGGTTGGATGGTTTATAAGTTGTTCGCTCGCATATTCTTTGTAGGCAAGCATCTAGATCTTTAGTGTTTCTTCGTCAGGGACCTGGTCATTTTTATGGGCAAACAGGTGTCATACACTCCATAATTTGGTTAGTGCACCACCTTCAATTATAATTGTTCATCATCAATGACTTGGCACTATGTTCATATTCGGTCCCAGGCCCAGGACCTGTTCGCCAATAAGTTGTTCGTCACATTGGTTGTTTGTCGTGTGATACGCTACCCGGGTGATTTGTGCACCCTCCTTTGATTATTCTTGCTAGTCATCTCTAATAGAGGTACTTTGCTTCATAATCCTTACTTTGTCCTTAAAACATGTTCGCCCAATTAGGATGACTGTTCGCCCATCAACACTTATCAGATCTAATTTTCACAATGGACTGATTCTGCTCATTGCTGAGTCTCCTGAGCAACTCTGGAAGCTTCACCTGTGTTTCCTTCTTATTCAACAAGAAAATAACCCAAGTATACCTAGAATAATCATCAATGGCCACAAGGGTATACTTCCTACCATTCATACTCACAGGTGTTATAGGACTAAACAAATCCATGTGCAAGAGCTGAAGAAGCCTGTCAGTGGAGAAGGTAACTTTCTCTTTATATGTAGCTCTGACCTTCTTCCCTTCCTAACAGGTCTTGCACACATGATCTTTGCTAAAAACTTCATTAGGTAAACCTTCAACAAGTGAAAGTCTAGAAATCTTGTTAAGAATCTTGAAGTTTAGATGGTTTAATCTTTTATGCCATAACCAACTGAGCTCTGAAGAGCTTTTAGTAACAAAACAAGTATTAGGAATAATGTCTCTTTAATCAGCTAAATAAATGATATCTTTCCTAATACCTGAGAGAAGCACTTGAAGTGTTGATTGGTTCTTGACTGAACAAATATTCGATGAGAACTCAACACTGAAACCTCTGTCACAGAACTGACTCACTGACAACAGGTTATGCTTCAGTCCTTCAACAAATGACACATTCTCCACTCTGACTGTACCTATTACCAAAACACCAAAACCTTTAGTTAAACCTTTTGAGTTATCACTAAAGGTTACCTGTGGGCCATCTTTAGCTTGAAAATCTTGAAGGAGACTCTTCATTCCAGTCATGTGCCTTGAGCAATCACTGTCTAGGTACTAAACAGTTTTGATTGAGTCATCCTCCCTCTTCCTGTAGCCCATAGCCGCCTGCAACAGAATCAGGCTTTAGGTACCCATTGGGTGTTGGGTCATATGGTGTCAGTTGTACCATTCGGGATCCAGGCTTGCTTAACTACCCTGATTGCCTCAGAGTAGTAAACCTGTCTCCCAGTAACATCCACATACACAACTTTCTTCTTCTTAGCCTGAGAGGAAGATGGTGTATGAGTGTCAGGCTTCGGAGTCACAGAAGCCTGAGTGGGTGCCTTGGAGGCTGGCTTCCTGTTCTTCCTCGGCCTTGGTGCAGCAGGTCTTGGGGCTTGTTTTTTATAAGTACCTTGTTTCTTATTCCCCCTAGGCAAGTGAGGGAATTGGAAACAGTTTAAGGCCTCAGGATGCGAAAACCATGGGTAATCATCATATTTGGCCTTTCTTGTTGGTATCCATGCATGATGATACCCTCGTTGAGCAGTCTAAGTGCTCTGGGCCTGAGCTCTCCTCGGCTTGTGCTAATAAGTTTTCTGGCCTGAGCTCGCAGGGACCTCTTTAGGTTTGCTTGGCATTTCCCTTGGGTTTTGGCTTCACAACTTTGGGGGCAACCTTGACTGTTTCAACAGTTTCCTTGCCCTTATCAGTCTGGCTGGCCTCGAATACCTTCTTTGTATTCTGGCCTGCCTGAACAAACACCGTCTCTGTGTTGCTCCCTGAAGCAACATGAGACTGACCCCGTGAGAATTTCTTGGGAGCATATCCAATCCCAGCTTTCTCCTTCCCAAGCTTTTGGTTGCTATTTATTTCCTCTACAGCCATTGAGGATTTATTCATTGCTGCAACTTTTTACTTGAGGGAGTCCTCACTCTTTTTTCAGGATTTCATGTCTGGCATAAAGGTCATCAAACTTACTTTTGAGTGCATTTAGCTCTTCCTTCCTGGCCAGTTCCTCATTAGCCAGTTCCTTCATAATCTTCTCTCTTGGAAGACGCTCAGCATTGATCATGTCAATTTCCTGAGTAAGCCTTACAATTTGAGCCAACTCCTTCAGATTTGACCGAGTTAGCTGATCAGTCAGGCTTTGAACCTCAGTACTCAATTTCTCGTTCTCCTTCACCAAGAAGACATTAGTTTCCCGCAGTCTGGAGAAATCAACCATCAATTGATCTAAACAGATCTGAAGGTTCATTTCTCTAACTGACTCTGAGCTAAGCTCAGGATTTTAACCAGTGTGTGAACCACATGCAGAGTTAAGAAGTTACCTCAGGCTCCTCCCTAGCCATCAGACACAAATCATCATACTCATCATCGGAAAAGAGTTCAGGCAACCTCTCCTCAGGACCATCCGAGTCAGTGGCATCTTTAGCGAGCATAGCTCTCCTATCCGCATATCTCTGGTCTCTCTTAGTCCTCCTTTCTTCTCTTTCCCTTGCACTCAGCTCCGGACAATCATACTGATAGTGCCCACTCTTGTTACAGTTGTAACATCTTGTTGGCTCATCTCCTCTTTCTTTCCTTGGTTCAGGGTTCCTTCTTGAGTCAGGTTCCCTTGGTCTTGATGAGCTTTCATTCTTCCCTGAGTGCCTATCATCACGAGCACGTCTCTAGTCCACATCTCTACGATCAGGTTTCGGGCCAGAATACCTTCGTTCTTCACCTCGATCGCAACTCTGGCCAGTGTTCCTCCAGTCTTCATACCTTCTGGAACTTTGGTGGCTTCCTTCAGGTTTCCTATCTCTTGTGTCCTGATAGTACTTCTTGTATCGACCAAATCTTGAATTTATCTTTTCAAAACGTCTGGTCATCATACTGTACTCCTCGGCGAGCTCTTCTTTGCTCATCTCTATCAGTGACTTTGATGAAGATTCAACAGGTTGTGACATGGCTTTGAATGCCACACTTTTCTATGGAGCTTTCTTCTCCTCTCCAGGTACTACTTTCTTTTTTCTCTTGTTCAGATTGAATTCCAACGCTTTGAGCTCTAAAAATAGTAGAGTTGAAGTAATGTTGCTCATATCCTGAGCGTTCTTAAGAATGATAACACTGTTATCCCATCATCCAGGTAGAGCATTCAGGATTTTCGAAGCAACTTCTCTCTTGGGAACATCCATCCCCAGCATCACTAACTCATTCATCATCTTGATGAATCTTGACTCCATCTGATTGATTATTTCCTCAGGTAGCATCTCAAACGCTTCAAATTTTTGAATGGCAATGTTTCTCTTGTTCTCCTTAATCTTCTCTGATCCTTCGCACATCTGGTTCAGCTCATCCCATACCTCCTTTGTCGTAGTGAAGTGCATCGGTCTCGCTGACTCCCCGAAAGGCACCGTATGCAGGATGATATTCTAGGCCACTTTATCCAGTCCTATCATCTTGATCTTGTCATTGGTCAGCTGGCTCCTCTCCTTCGGAACCTGTTTGCCAATAGGGAGATGATCATATCCCAGTCCTCTGATATTTGGAATAGTGATCTTGATGGGTCCTTCCTTGATAACACGCGGCATCTGGTCATGGATGGCTTCTAGACGTGCTTCTAATCTGAATCTACAATAGACAAAATTAGAGACAGAGAATTCAAGCAATGAAGCTTCAAGTCTCCTCGAAGTCATGATGCAAAGTTTTCAAAGAATGCAAACAAAGATCTGTTCAGTGACCACCAACAGTTTCTCCTCTGAAACTAGTAATATTCAAAGTTAGTGGTTTTTTGAACCACTGCTATGATACCACTTTTTGGTCCAGTACAACTCTGAGTAATACGTGTATAAGGGGGAATACACGTATAAAAAATTCTTTCTTAAAACTTCACTGCGTCCTCTTGCTCAGAGTTAGGTGATGAACACTGAGTAGATAATACACCTACTACCGGCATTGAGTGCAAGTCAGTTGGCTAACTATCTACTTATGTTCTAGTGCGGAAATGTGTGAGCCCTGAAGTTTAAAGACTTATTTAAGTTTACTTTTTGAAAACTTATTTTTCCTTTACGAAGCCGTGGTTAGAAGGGCAGTGCGCTGAGTTAAATAAATCAAGCTAATTGGTTTAGCACTGACAAATTATGCAATGAATGACTTAAGCGATAAAAACAGTTAAAAGCAATATCAAAGTAGTAGAGACTTGGAGTGATTTTAACGTGGTTCAGAGACTTAAGCTCCTACGTCCATGATCCTGATTCAACAGGAGAATCCACTAAGGATTGGCTTATTTTTAATGTGTCAAGGTGCACAAAGATCAGTCTCACTGACCCTTCCTCAACCAACAAACCTAACTAAGAGGGTTTTGGTTTCAGTTTGGATTCCAACTATTTGTGATTATCTTGTGCTAAGAATTGGATAATCACTCTAAGCTTAAGATGTATATAATGTGCTCAGTGGAATACGGAATAAACTCTCTACTTAAGAAACACTTGGGAAATTCTAGGTTTTTCAAGTGCTTATTGAATGCTATGAACGCTTTGAACGCTGAGAGCTTTGAGTAATTTCTGGCTTCGAAATTTCCCGTAACCTTGTTTGGGTCCAAGGTTTTCTGTATTTATAGACAACTTTGAAAACTATCCGTTGGAGAGATAGTTTCTAGTCACCTTTCTTGTAGGATACTTCAACGGCCATATTTCTCATGCAGTAGTCGTCCTTGCATGGATTTTGTAGCTTGCATTAAATGCATGCCCGTTGAAAACTTACAGGAATGTCAGGTTCAAGTCAGTGTCCGTACATGACTTGTCTCGCTCTGATTGGTCCACGTCATTAGGTAGGTGAGAATGTCAGAACTCATTCTTCAGTTCAGTCTTATCTTATCTGAGTTCAGGTTTGTCCTCATCTACGTACGTTTTCTAGCGCTGACATTCCTTTTGCTTGCTTGGATCCTACTCCAAATCTTCTTCCAATAACTCAGTGCAGTCCTGTTTACTTCAGGCTGAGTTAGCAATGATCTCAAGATAGACTGCCATAAGCTCAGGATGGTGCTCTTGTGTTCTTCAGGTTCCAGTCTTGAATGTCAACAATGAGTACTCTTCTCATTGTGTATCTGTGAATATAAAATATTCTAACTTAACAAAGCCTATCAAGACTAGCCTGACTATTACAACACTTAGGCAAATTCATCTTTTCAGGATATTTGGGATCAACTCAAAACTGACATTGTCCCAACATTAGCCCAATAATAATAAGGTGATTAAAATAAAAGAAAAATAATGTTGCCTATTTTTCCTTATTAATTTCAAAAATTAATAAATAAGGGGAGAAAGATTTTCTTTGAATTTTGTTATGGAATGAAGATAAGTATTCTTGGAATACAAGATTATCTCATTAAATTCAAGAAATCTCCCACTTTTCTATTTATTAAGTATTTTTCTATAATTTTGAATAAATGGAGAGAAGAAAGACTTTGTTGATTTTCTTGAAAATATATTATGGAAGATATGTATTCTTGGAATAAAAGATTATCTCATAAATTCAAGAAGATCCAAATCTTATATTCTTATCTCTATTTTTTCGAAAATTCCATAACAATAAGGTGGGTGAGATTTTTGTGGAATATTTAATTATGGAGAAAAGAATGTATGGGATATATTCAAGATTTCTTGGAGATCAACAAAGATATTTTCTCTCCCTATTCCACTTGAAAAAAACCGGCCATCACACCTTATAAATAGGGAATGATATTTTCATCCCCAGTTTACAAGTTCCATGAGTTGAAAAAATTAAGTGCAACATATATATTTTTTCCTCCCTTATTTTATTAGTTGTTCGTTAAGCACTTCCCACCGGTGGATGAACAAGGCTAAAGGGAATACTTGAGAAGGTTTTTTGGTTGATAGGATCATCAAAGCTTGTCCCGTTATTCTCAAGGTTATCGCATCAAGAGGTACGTAATCACATAAACTCCTAGATATTCCGCTATAGAAAATAGTTCAAATGTAGATACTTTAGAGAGATCCTTTTATTCCCTCATACCAACAACTTTTATGTCCCATTCTGATGGAAGTGCTCTAAAAACCTTCATGTTCTTTTCCCTTTGTGAGTACTTTTTTACAAGTAGCTCAAGCTCATTGAGTATCTCAATGAATCTTGAATCAAACATTTCAAGAGTTTCTCCAGATTTCATCTTGAAGTTTTTAAATTTTTGAACAACTATCATAAGCTTGTTTTCTTTAATTTGATCAGTTCTTTCATAAATCATCTCAAGTTTTTCCCATATTTTTTTAGCAGTTTACAACTTTTGATCTTGCTAAACACAATTTTATCTAGAGAGTGATAAATAGTGTTTCTAGCAACATTGTCGAGGTTTGCTCTCCTCTTGTCTTCATCTATCCATTCCTTTTTTGGATTACAAATAATCTGTGCAAGTCCACTCCGGCCAGCTGCAGTGTTGGCTTTCTCAATAGTGATTGGTCCATCCTCAATGATAGACCATATTTCATCATTCATAGCAGAAAGATGTGTTTGTATCCTTATTGTTGTGACCTAAGTGTGCATGGCCTCACACTTTGTAGGCTCACACCAAGTGAATCACAGTTGAGCTTCGGAGCAGAGCTGGAAGAGACTTCACCCGAATATGGTGTTGTCTCGATACACACGTGTGGATGCGTGCTTAGGGTGAAAACCTGGATTTATGTGAATATGGTCAGAGCAGAGTTGAATATTATCTCAACTCTAGCACTGGATACCTTAGAATGAACTTAGTGAGTCTGAAGCTGACCGACTCTGGAACAATCATCTCTGAATGGAGACCGAAACAATGAAAGCTTGTCGATATTTGTGAATAAATGGCAGAGTTGACATTCCTCTCATCTCTGCCTCTGAAGGTTCTGAATAAGCGAAGAGTCGGGGGGGGGGGGGGGGGGAAATCGATGTAACGAGATTATATTCTATGACATGATATTTGTCTTGACTTATGAGATTACGACCATCTCTGGCCGAGCCACTTCTTCCAACTCTGAGACGAGGCTATGTCACAGCCGTTTCCCATCAGGGTTGAGAAGCAAAGAACTCACCAAATGGTAGCAATCTGCAACTTGTCCATACCACACTGATTTGTGGTCCCTACGAAAATTAGGGCTACACTAAGAGATTGACTCTTATTCCCCTTCATGACAAAGGTATAAATACCCTCATTTGTCTTCCTCAAGGTATCACTTGAACCATAACACCTTATTTTGACTGCATTTTTCATGGCATTTCTTGTATACCAAGTGTGCTGACTTGAGCGTCGGAGGATCGACGCTGGAGCCCCCTCCGGCTCGATTTTGTGCAGGTTTCTGGTGGAACTTTTGGCAGCCGTTCGAAAGCCGAATTTGCAGAAATCAGAGACGGACTGGAGATTTAAAGGCTCCATCCTTATTTCCATGAATCTTTATTGATGGGTTTCGTTTTGCCCTCATCATCTGGCGCCGTCTGTGGGAAATTCGGGCTGAGACGTGAGGATTTTCGCAAAATCGGGTGGATTCTTGTTGAATACACATGACCCATTTCAGAAATTCATCAGAAAAACCCAGAAAATTGAAGCTAAGTTTTCATCCTTCTAAGCTTTTCTTCAAGCTAGAAATGACAATTTAGGGTTTGATATTACCCTATTATGTGTCTCCTTTGTTATGATTTTTGGGAAATTTACAAAGTTTAATTTCCTGATATTTATGGTAGATCCGTAACAAACTGGGATTTAATTTTCCCATCTCGATTGCAGTAAATACAGGGCTGGAAAGAAGGCCCGTAGCCCTAATTTCAATTGGGCTGGAAAAAAGAGAAAGAAAGGAAAGGGGCGTGAAGCTTTGCCCCTGTTCGAGCCCGGTATGAAATTTCCGCCGTGCATCGACTCACCAAACCGCTGGGACTGGCCGCCATTCGCTTTCCTACCGCCGACGGGAACCGGCTGCCTTCACGCCATCCCACGCATCGCAATCTCGACAGAAGAGGACCAGGCGCCGCCACTGAGGCCATTCGCAGCGGATCGGGCATCGATCAGCACTAGCTGTAGCCTCCGGTTCATAAAAAAAAACCGCCGCCCCTGTTTTCTGCGATTGGCGCCGCTGCCTTGCCGCTAGACTTGCCTGGGCAACCAAGGCGTTGTATAGAGCGCCGCTGCCTTGCTGGCGGGACTCACCTGGCCATAGAGCGCCACTCCGATTCCTAAAATTGACGGCAACCCGCATGTTGCACCTCTATTCCTCTGTAGCCGATGTCCCCTATACCAATTGAATCTGGTCACAGACTCGAACAGGCCTGGGTCAGGGCAGGGGGACGTGATTCTGGGCGTTTGCTGGTATGGTGCAGTTAGCCACAACCCTTACCGTGAACAGCCTATGGCCTAAGGTAATAGCTGATTTGAATTTCGAAACCGTGATCTCAAACATTACAGAGGGAGGTAATTCTATTATCTTTCTCCATAGATGCTTAATTTCCAATATACGTGAATGGGGAATTAAGAAACTTGTCTTGGCAGAAATGATGTAGTATTGGTATTTGCTTATTGTTAACCATCACTCTTAGTGTGGTTACGAATTTATCTATGCCGTTTAATGGATTAAATGGTGAGAATTCCGTTGAAATGTGGAGGAAGTGAAATAGCAAGAGGCTTGAGATTTTCTTGTGAATTGCATAAATAAAGAGACAATAGAATTGAGAAAAACCAACTTTGTTGGATGTCCCCTGATATGTGAAGGGTTGTATGAAGATAATTGAGGTAGGAATATATGCATGTGCACTTGCGAAGAAAATTGTGTGCAGTACCTCTGTGTATTTATTGATAATACTTGATGTAGTATTTGATATAAAGTTTTGCTGTTTTTTATTGGAAAACTTGAAATAGCATGTATTTGTGTAATGGGAAAGCAATATGCTATGCCCACTACGTGTTTGATTAAATGCTCAAAGAATGATATTGAGTGGAATGAATTTTTGCTAGAATTATTATGCAAAGCATTTGAAAGTGTGTGTGAAAAATATAACTGGATGTCGCGACGGGCATGTATGATTAAATGTGTCTGGTTTGGCTGAAGTATATGCATGATTAGCATAGAGAAAACGAGCATATATGTGCGTATATATATATATATGTGTGGACATTAGAATTTTTTGGCTAAAATATGAAACTTGTGTGATAAAGTGCCTTTTTAGGCAAGCACGAGTATTATCGAATTGCGAATTAAGGACCACGAGGTCTCAAATTAATGAATATGGAACTGGAGAACCGCTGACTATACATGTACTTACAATGCATATTTGAACGTGTGATAAAATTTGATTGTCGAACAATTAGTCTAATAATTGTGTGACTGAATTCGTTTTACGATTTGTACTTAGAATTTGTTATTTCTAAGTTGACCTCGATATGATAAGTAATTATCTAGTGCAAAGGAAAATGATTATATTCATAATGATGTTGTTTGTTTTCTCTGAGGGAAAACGATCATGATTTCTGCATTGGGAAAATGCGAATGTTCGAGAGAAACTTGTGGAAAGACGAACTCCGCCTCACGGAGACGGCGTGGGAGCAAAGTCCATAGATAAACGGACTCTACCAATTCACGCTTGGTAATCCAAAAGAGGTATCTCTACCCTTATTATGTGAATCGAAACTGATATGTTGCTTGAGAAAGTGATGAATGAATTGACTTGTGAGTTATTCAGAAATAACTCTGAAAAAGGAAATTATTTCTTATATGAAATATGAATTAGCATGAGAGCATGTGCTAGATTTATTAGAAACAACTATTTTTCTAACTGATATGCTGGAAAGATGCATCGAATATGTTAAGATTTGCATGAGTAATAGTTTCCTGGATGGAACCTCGTGAAAGTGCATGACGTATGCTAGAATTTGCATCAGTAACTTTTGTTTAACTGATATGCTGTGAGAATACACCAAGTATGTGTTGGAATGCACGTGGTTATGCTTTTCCCTAGATACCTTGATAAAGTACGAGTAAATTTATACTTTGATATTTGACATGAGAACATGTGGTAAGTATCGTATGAATGTGTTTTCCATAACAAACTTGATGTGAAAACATGATTTGATTTGAAAAAGGTTTTAAGACTTATGTGAGAAGTTGTTTGTCTTAGCCCCTCTATCGAAAAATGTGAAAATGAATTTATTGCAAATGCGATATGTGTACAGAAGTCACCTCTCACGTAGGTTGCTTTGAATAGAGCTTATTGCATGTTGAGATGTTATGTGATATTTCATTTCTTGACATGATATATTTGAAAAATGATCTTAACTGATCTTGTGATGATACTTAACGATTTGTTGTTTGTCTTAGCTTACTTTCATGAGCATATGAAAGAGAGCTGGTTTTTCACAGTTGGAATCTGTCCAAAATCCACCTCTTGAGAGAAATGTAAACTCTACCTCGAGATTTGAGGGAAGGGTTTACAGAAGTTATTTATTCTCGTGCGAGTTCGAAAACTCTGAAGATTATTCCTGAGAGTGTGGATGCTCCTGGGACCACCTGCTTGAATGGTGATGATGATACTATGAGAGGAATCCCAATGCCGAACAACACAGTTGAGAGCAGTTCACGCTCAGAATTGAATAGCTCAGAAAAACACAGTTCAGAGCGGCACAATTGAGAATGTTTGTGCTCAGAACAACACAGTTAGAATAGTTCATGCTCAGAACAGCACAGTTCAGAACATGCACAGTCCAGAAAAGCTCAGGCTAAGAACAGTGCAGCCTTGATTTTTGTAACAGTTGAGCAACTGCGTAGTATGATTCAGAGTGCAGTGAACTAAGCTGTGGCCGAAAGGATTCCTGACAGAGGAACTCCTCCACAACAGATCAGAACTAGGACACTTGATGTGTCCAAAATCAAGGCCAGATCTAACTGAACTTGATTTGGCCCCTCAGATCTAAGGGAACCTGATCTGAGGTCAAGGGTCAGACCTAAGGGAACCTGGTCTGATCCCAGATCCGATGGAACTGGATCTAAAACTTAGGGCCTGGAACGTGCCCGAAAATACACCATTGTCTTTTCTTCTGGAGACGTCCAGAGAGGGAGCAATGGTAGAACCAGAATTTGGCAGGACAGCTGCCGGCGGGACAGCCCCCAGAGATGTATTCATCCTTATTAGATCAGTCTGCAGAATTTTACGTCTCTCAGATTCACATCCTAAGAGCCTTGAGAATAAGCATGGATCACATCTGAGAGCTGAGTTGTATTTCAGATCTGGAGCTTACATCCTATCAGCCTTAGCACGAGTTAAGCATGGATAACAGCCAGAATGAGATTCAGAGTTTTACGCCTTATGAGTCTTAGCACCAAGCAAGCATATGCAACATTTGAAAAACGAATCTACATCATATCAGTCTTAGCACTAGTTGAGCATGGATGGCATTTGTGACACGAGCCATAGTCGAAACTGAGATATGAATACCAATTCATAACGAAATCAGAATTGAATTTACACTTTATGAGTCTAGTTAAAAATAAGCATAAGTTTTTCGATAAAGTTTTATCAAAGATTTTGATACAAACTAAGATATGAAGAGCATGGAAGCTCTGAAAGCACAAAAAAGCCTCAAGATCTGAGCACTGAATGAAAAAGACTTTGACATGAAATGAACCTGAAGCAGAAAGTAGAATTGAGAACATACTACTTTCGGAAAAAAGAAAAATAGGTTTTTGTAAACCTAGATAAAAACCTTAGAAACTATTCTAAAGTTGCAAGAATGATAATTTATTTCCTTGTACGAAAAGAAATTGAAAAGAAGGAGGCATGATATAGTTATACCCTACCTCCAGAATTGAATAGCACATTATACTTCTTAAACAGAAGTAAACTCTGAGAAGATAAGCATAAGTGTACACACACACTATTACCAACAATTAGAATCCTTTTTACAGGATAAAAAAAAGGCAAGAATTGAAGAGCACGCAGACTCTGAATGGAAAAAATGATCATGGGTATCTATATGAAATAGGCCCAGAGTCAGAAGATAAATTTGAGAGCATGAAAGATGTATGATAATGAATATTTGAGATTTTACTTCAAAGAGCCTGAAATAAGAACCAGATGAGGGAGTATGCATCAGCATCAACTCTCCAGAGTTGAAAATGAAATGAGAAATTTTATTTCAGAGAGCCTGAAATAAGAACCAGAGGAGGGAGTATGCGTCAGCATCAACTCTCCAGAGTTGAAAATGAAATGAGAAATTTTATTTCAGAGAGTCTGAAATAAGAACCAGAGGAGGGAGTATGCGTCAGCATCAACTCTCCAGAGTTGAAAATGAAATGAGAAATTTTATTTCGGAGAGCCTGAAATAAGAACCAAAAGAGGGAGTATGCTTCAGCATCAACTCCCCAGAGTTGAAAAAATGAAATGAGAATTTTCATTTCAAAGAAAAGATAAGACCGAAAACAGAAATTCTCTAGAGCTGGAAATTTGATATCCAGATCTAGAAAAGATGATAAGAATAATCAGTGATAACGAGATTAAGCGCAATCCTACCAAGTGTGTCCTTTGGTGGGTAATCGAAAAAATTTCTGGGTAATACCTTAAAGAATGGAAGATATGAATGATGTCATTTCAGAATTCGCAAGAAACACAACAATTTGAACGAATGGATAGTAGCATTGAGCTATTTCAGCTCTGGATCAGCTGGAGGATTTGCCAGTTCTACTAAGATCCTTCGTGAAGGATCTGGATTAGAAAAGAATGAAAAGTGTCGGAAGTTTGCTGACATGGACTTATCTGCACGATGCCTTTGGAATTTGGCCCATATCAAAGAAATGAACTTAGAGACGGAACCTTCTCTCAACTCTCGATCAGAGTTGGACTGGAACTGAACAAGATGACTCTGAAAAGTAGTCTTGTGGAATGATTTGCACGTGGATGTGCGTATATGATCTTGAACTTAATTTGGAGCGATTAGCCTTTGAATTAAGAGAAAAACGGATTAGTTTTGTCTAATTCAACTCTGAATGGTGATAAGCCAATTCTTGGAGAAGAAGATAAACATGTAAGTTTACAGAGGAAATAAGCATTTTGTTTGACTGGATCCAGATCTCTATCAGATTTCAGTCAAATCACGTAATATTGCAGAGTTGTGCATCTGTGAGGTTCACATCTTGTAAGACTAGACATGAGCTAAACATGAACCATAAGTCTTAGCTTGTGCTAAGAATGAGACAGAACTGAGAAATCGAATTATCATACGTAAAGTGCAACGCGCAGAAGAAGAATAGAATACAGATATGAAAAGGCTTTTACGAATACTTATTCCAAATGACATCAGAAATCAGAAGTCACTTGGATTAGGGGGGAGTAGTTGTTGTGACCTAAGTGTGCATGGCCTCACTCTTTGTAAGCTCACACCAAGTGAATCACAGTTGAGCTCCAGAGCAGAGCTAGAAGAGACTTCACCCAAATATGGTGTCGTCTCGATATACACGTGTGGATGCGTGCTTAGGGTGAAAACCCGGATTTATGTGAACATGGTCAGAGCAGAGTTGAATATTCTTACAACTTTCGCACTGGATACCTTAGAATGAACTTAGTGAGTCTGAAGCTGACCGACTCTGGAACAATCATCTCTGAATGGAGCCGAAACAATGAAAGCTTGTAGATATTTGTGAATAAATGACAGAGTTGACATTCCTCTCATCTCCGCCTCTGAAGGCTCTGAATAAGCGAAGAGCCGGGGGGGATCTCGATGTAACAAGATTGTATTGTATGACATGATATTTGTCTTGACTTATGAGATTACGGCCATCTCTGGCCGAGCCACTTCTTCCAACTCTGAGATGAGGCTATGTCACAGCTGTTTCCCATCAGAGTTGAGAAGCAAAGAACTCACCAAATGGTAGCAATTTGTAACTTGTCCATACCACACTGATTTGTGGTCCCTACGAAAATTAGGGCTACACTAAGAGAATGACTCTTATGCCCTTTCATGACAAAGGTATAAATACCCTCATTTGTCTTCCTCAAGGTATCACTTGAACCCTAACACCTTATTTTGATTGCATTTTTCATGGCATTTCTTGTATACCAAGTGTGCTGACTTGAGTGTCGGAGGATCGACGCCGGAGCTCCCTCCGGCTCGATTTTGTGCTGGTTTCCGGTGGAACTTTTGGCAGCTGTTCGAAAGCTGAATTTGCAGAAATCAGAGACGGACTGGAGATTTAAAGGCTCCATCCTTATTTCCATGAATCTTTGTTGATGGGTTTCGTTTTGCCCTCATCACTTATCTTCCAGTCATCATACTCATCTGTGGAAAACATAGGCACTTTAGATTTCATCATTTTAGGAGCCATTAAGGTATGCAGGTGTGGTTTTTCAAAAGCAATTTTGGATCTGACTTAAGAATAAAAAAACCGGTCAAAGTAGTGGCAAGCCAACTGCTCTGATACCACTTGTTGGTCCCAAAAGTCAGTTAAGGTCTAGAGGGGGGGGGGGGGGGGGTGAATAGACCTTGAGTTTTAAAAATATAAAAAAAATTAAAAAATAGAACCTAACTCTATAATTGTAGAGTTAAAAAAATTTGCAGTTGCAGACTTGAAAATAAGTTAAGTCTGTATATCTTTAAAAACTTATCACAACTTAAAACTTTCAGAGATGATGTCTCATACTTTAGAAAGTGTTTGTGACACCTTTATGCAGTAGAAATACAAAGTGTGTGTGTGACAATGAAAAACCAAAGATTTGAAGTTTCTAGCTAAGTGATTCACTGAATCTACAGCTGTAACTTTTGAGTCTTGTATGCACTTTTAAATTTTGAAGAACTGATAAAATGATGAATGCAACAATAATGAATAAGCACAATAACAAATAAATCAACTGAATATAAAGAACTTGAATTTTAATAGCAGAAAGTAAATGAAGACAGGATATATAGTGGTTCAGTGGTGTTGTAATCCTCCTACATCCACTGTCACACCCTCAGGTGCCAAATTCACTAAGAAGTTAACTCAGACTAACAGATGTCCCCCCTAAGAGCTAGATTCCTCACTCAGATCTCTCTAAACTTAGGTAGGATACAAGGGTTCACTAAGAAGAACTACACTTAACACTCACAAAAAAAATCTCCACACTAGGTAGAGTTACAAAGTAAAATATTTGTGAGGGAAAAACAACTAATATAGAATAAACAAGATATCCTAGCACCTAGTCCTAAAAACTTTTAACACTTGAATGTTGTAGACTTTTGGTAGTTGTGGATATATTGAGTAGTTTGCTTGAAAGCTCGAGGGTGGTTGTTGTTGTCGGGTCTCTTCTCCTATTTATAGGAGTCTTGGAGGGGTCTTCTTAGCCATTGGAGAGATTTAAATTTGAATGGAAATCACCTCCAGCTTTGACTTCAGCTAAATTAAAGTTTCTTGTCATGTAGCATAGTCCTTGAACAGTACAGATTGTCTTGTAGTAATAGCTGCTTGGATGATGAACTAATCACTGAGCATTCTATGTCTACTGGCTAAGTATTAACCTCTGCTAATCTTCTAATGTCTTTCAAACTATGTGAGTGAATGTACAAGATGTACTACACTTAATTAGTTTTACTTGACACGGGTCTTCAGCTGAAAACTCTTGTTTCTTCAGTTGTGGACTTCAATTATACCATTAACTCTTCAACTGTAGCTTTCTTGAAACTCTTCAGTTGCAAACCTTTGAAAATTTTCTAAGTTCTTCTAGGCTTTGTACCTGCAATGTTAGTATCCAAACAATACAAGAATATATTTGACATTATCAAAATCAAAATAAAGAGATACCTTAGGAAAAAAATATCCTTAACAACGGGGGAAGACCAGGGATGAGCAACTCAATGAAGCCGATAGTGCCCAAGCTCAGAAGGTAAAAGGCAAGGGTAAAATGTGTGATAGGCTATGAAGCCATGGAAAATCTACTCCCAGCCGAGCAACGGATCAAGCTGTGGGACTTCACGTCTCAGTGTATATGAAAGGCTGGGGGTACCCCAAACTAATCAAGATGCTACTCGCCCGAGAGCAGCTGAAGGGCAGTACCTAACCCTGTTCGCCCAACAGTTCACGATAGGCTGTCAAGATCAGCCTTCGGACGTTTGGGTCTAGATGGGGTGAACAACCCCAGAAAAACAGTTTATGGGATACCTCCTCCAAGTGAGGGACTGCGGCGAACAGATGGCCATGCACCTCTGCTCGCCGAACAGCCTCCAAGTCAGGGGGCATCCCTAGATGAACTGTTGGTTATGAAGAAGGCTATTGAGAGTATGCAGAGTCAGCTAGATAGGGAGGAATTGGGGCGACCAATATGCCTTCCTCGCCATTATCATCCATAATTCTGAAGGCCCCGATTCAAAAGAAGATTCAATTTCCAACGAGTATCCAATATGAAGGAACAACAGATCCCCGGGTCCATTTAACAAAGTATTCAAATTATAAGATTTCAATGGGGGCATGTGATGCTACCCAATGTCGGAATTTTCCCCTAACTTTGGGGGATCGGGTGCACAAATGGTTTTCTGCCATGTCGTCGACATCCATTCATTCTTTTGCCCAGCTGGGCAAGGAGTTTCTCTCCCACTTCTCCACAGTAGGATCATACCTTTCCCAAAAACACTAGTTGTCTGACTTAAAACAATCTGATGATGAGTCAAACCGGTCTTTCTTGAAAAGATTTGGCAAGGTGTTGTTAGAAGGGGAGTCCGTCAACGAGGATTCCAAGATTATGGTCGTGATGGCCGGGTTGAAAAAGGGCATAGAACTATGGAAAGAAATGCATCTTTCATGCCCTAAAAATTATGTCGAGTTCCGTAATCGGGCTGACATCTTCGTCTCCATGCACGAAGCCTTATAGAAAGACATGAGAGACAAGACGGACCCGAAGGAGAATCCAAAGAAACCTGGTGAGACCGGCTATCGAGTGCCAAAGAATATGAAAGCATTCAATGAAGGGATAGAGTTAAAGAAAAAGCTAAACCAGGTGCTCACCATACCCATTGATATGGTGTACAACAATGTGAAGGAGAAAGGCTTGCTCTCCGCACCAAGAAAAATCTGCCAAGAGGCTAGCAAGCTTAACCCAAACAAGTATTATGCCTACCACCAGAATGTAGGGTACTTTACGAGTGAGTGTCGATACTTGCTCAAGCAAGTCTGGTGATTTTCTAAGGTTTACAGCTGAAGAGTTTCAAGAAAGCTACAGCTGAAGAGTTAATCGAGTCTACAACTGAAGAGTTCCACAAATGAAGAATCAAGAGTTTCCAGCTGAAGACCTGTGTCAAGTAAAACTAATGTAGTGTAGTACATCTTGTACATTTACTCATATAGTTTGAAAGACATCAGGAGATTAGCAGAGGTTTATACTTAGCCATTAGACATAGAGTGCTCAGTGATTAGTTGATCATCTAAGCAGCTATTACTACAAGACAATCTGTACTATACTAGGACAAGGCTACAAGACAAGAAGTTTTAACTAAGCTGAAGTCAAAGTTGGAGGTAAATTGCATTTGAATTTAAAATCCCTCCAACGGCTAAAAAGACCCCTCCAAGACTCCTATAAAAAGAAGAGGAGATCCCAGAGGAAAATAACAACACCACTTGAGCCTACAAGCAAACTACACAACATATCTACAACTACCAAAAGTCTACAGCCTTCCAGTGTTAGAAGTTTTTAGGACTAGGTGCTAGGATATCTTGTTTAGTCATTGTTAGTTGTTGTTCCCTCACAAATATTTTTTTTGTAACTCTACCTTGTGTGGAGATTTTCTTTGTGAGTGTTCAGTGAATTTTTCTGAGTGAAAAAGTGAGAATCTGAGTGAACCATTGTATCCACCTAAGTTTAGAGAGATCTGAGTGAGGAATCTAGTTCTTAGGGGGAACAACTGCCAGTTTAGTGAATTTGGCACCTGAGGGTGTGACAGTGGATATAGGAGGATTACAACACCTCTGAACCACTATATATTCCGTCTTCATTTAATTTATGTCATTTAAATTCAAGTTCTTTAAATTCAGTTGATATACTTGTTTCTTTACTTATTCTTATCTGTTGCATTCATCGTTCCATCAGTTTTCAAAATTCTAAAGTGCATACAAGACGTGAAAAGTTACAGTTGTAGATTCAATGAATCACTTAGCTAGTAACTTAAGTCTTTGGTTTTTCATTATCACACACATACTTCGTATTTCTGCTGCATAAAGGTGTCTCAAACACTTTCTAAATTGTGAAGACATCATCTCTAAAAGTTTTAGTTGTGATAAAGTTTTAAAAGCTATACAAACTTAACACATTTTAAGTCTGCAGTTGCAAACTTGTTTCAACTCTACAACTGTGGAGTTAAGTCTTTACTTTTGGAAAGGTTTTAAGTTTTAAAACTCAAGGTCTATTCACCCCCCCCCCCCCCCCTCTAGACCTTGACTAACTTTTGGGACCAACAAGTTTGATTATCTTGTTGACGGCTTCAACTTGACCATTAGACTTGGGATGATAAGAGGTTGAATAGTACTTTCTTATTCCCTACTTAGTGTAGAAGTCTCTTAGTTCCTTTCCATCAAACTGTGGACCATTGTCTGTCACAGCCGTTTGTGAAACTCCAAATCGACAGACAATGTTCTTCCAAATGAAGTTGATCATCTTATGTTGTGTAACCTTGACTAAGGCTTCTGCTTTTGCCCACTTAGTATAATAGTAGACTGCCACAACGACAAATCGTATATTTCCTTTCCTGGATGGAAAAGGTCCAATTATGTCCATCCCCCATCTTGCAAATAGCCAAGGACTATAAACAGAAACGAGCTCTTGAGTAGGAGTGTGGATATTCGGGGCAAATATCTGGCATCGATGACAAGTTTTTGCCATTTTGATAGCATCTTGGCACAAAGTTGGCTAATAATAGCCCTGCCTGATAGTTTTATATGCCAAAGCTTGCCCCCTAGTATGGTTTCCAAACACTCCAGCATGTATTTCTTCAAGTATAGCTCGTCTGTGCCCCCAGACAAACACTTGAGAAGTGGAAGAGAAATTTCTCTTTTGTAAAGTTGCTCGCCCACCAGGGTATACCTAGCTGCTCGTCTTGTTAACTTGGTAGCTTCAAAAGGGTTGTTTGGTTGTTCCCCATTTCTCAAGTATTTGACTATTGTTGTCCGTCAGTCATTATCTTCTGGCTGCTCGTCTAGCTGATTGACATTGTAGTTAGTTATCGATGGATTGATTATCTTAGTGATGATAATATCGGACAACTTTGCCGATCCTTCACTAGTCGCTAGTCGCTAGTCGAGCTAAGGCATCTCCTTGAGTGTTGCTCGCCATAGGTACTTGTTCAATGAACACTTGATGTAGCATGGACATTAGGTGAGCAACTATTCTTTTGTATTCGATCATGTGTTCATCCTTAGCCTCGTATTCACTTCGAACTTGGTTTGCTATAAGTTGAGAATCGTCGAATACTTATAATCGTCTCACACCCACAACAAGTGATAGGTGTAAAATAACAATTAAAGCTTCGTACTAAGCTTCATTGTTTGTGGCCATAAACTCAAATCTGATGGTCGAGGTGAAGACTTGTCTATCAAGGCTTATGAGAACCACACCTGCCACCGAAACCATATTAGTGGATGAATCGTCTACATAGAGATGTCAGGGGTGATCAAGTCCTCTCATCGGATCTTGGGGAAAAGTTAGTTCGACTATAAAGTCGGCTAATGCTTGACCCTTGATTATTGTTCGAGGAGCATAACTTACCCCGAATTGGCCGATCTCCAGAGACCATTTAAGTACACGACCATCTGTGTCAGGACGATGCAAAATTTATCTGAGTGGGAAAGTTGTTAGCACCTTTACTTGATGATCGAAGAAGTATGAACTTAACTTTCTCACACTCATGACAAGTACATATGCCAGCTTTTCTGTTGAGGAATACTTTATTTCCGCTCATGTAATGCTTGACTGACATAGTAAATGGGTTGATGGAATTTTCCATCTGCTCGCACTAGGACAGAGCTGATCGCCACCTCTGATGCTGCCAGGTACATATATAACTTTTCACCTGGGATAGGTTTCGATTAAAATTTTTACATCTCCCAGGTAATCTTTGAGTTGTTCAAATGCTCTTTGGCAGCTGCTCGTCCATAAGAACTTTTCTTTCTTGATGGCTTCAAAAAGTGGATGACACTTATCTTTTTATCGGGATATGAACATATTCAAAGCCGCTAGGCAGTCTGTCAGCCTTTGTACTTCTTTTACAGATCGAGGAGGTTGCATATCCACGATTGTTTTTACTTTTATGGGGTTGGCTTCAATCCCCCGTTGACCAGATGGCCCAAGAACTTCCCCAAGTGAACCCAAAACTGTTTTTCTTCGGGTTTAACTTCATGTTATATTTTTGGAGAATATCAAACACTTGGGTGAGATGCTGGTGGTGGTCTTCCTTCCTTGGGCTTTTCACTACTATATCATCGACGTACACCTCCACCGTCTTCCCAATATGTTCATCGAACATCTTGTTCACAAGCCTCTGGTAAGTTGCTCCCGCCTTGATCAGTCCGAACGATATTCTCTTCCAGCATAGTAAATTCTTGTTTATATAGAAAGCTCTATTTTTCTAATCGTCGGGATGCATTGCAATTTAGTGTATAGAAAGTTGTGTTTTACTATGCTGTCTACCAACTGGTCAATGTGTGGAAGAGGAAAATTATCCTTCGGGCAGGCTGCATTCAGATCAGTGAAGTCAATGCATAGCCTCCGGGTTCCATTTGGCTTCCGCACCAAGACTGGATTTGCTACCCATTGGGGGCAAAGAGCTTGCCGGATCAAGTCGTTGTCGAGCAACTTTCTTACTTCTTCATTAAGGGCTTGATATTTATCCGGTCCGTATTTTCTCTTTTTTTGGTGGACTGGTTTCTTTGCCGTTTTAATGTTGAGTCGATGACAGACATGTTTCAGATCGATCCCCACCATATCTACATGTGACCATGCAAAGACATCTAGATTCACCTTGAAGAACTCAACTTTTCGGATTCTGTAAGGCTCTGGGAGCTCAGACCCGATGTAAAGCTCTAGATCCTCACGTTCAGGATTAACTTTGAGGGCTTTTAGTTCTTTGACTAGCATTGCTCGCCTTTTCTATTCTTTCCAACGTGGATCTATTACAGGTCCCTCAAGGTTGAATTCATTTTCGATGTCCATTGGGTCAACTCCTAGGCGGGGTTCTGGTGGATAACCCAGCCGACCAGGCTTAAGACCTTCCCAACCCTGACGCCCAGGATGACACTTCCACCCCTACCGAACAGAGGGAGGGCTATGCCTTAGGGTTTTTCTTCTCTTTTTTTGTAGTTGTTCGCTCCTTTAAGGAGTTGCTTTTGTAATATTTTGGGCTTTTAATGCCTTTGGATTCAATGAACTTCTTATTTTTGCTCGTCATTTCTTTATATGTTAATTATTTTACATGTATTTCAATTATTGCAATATTAATTGTTGGTCCCGGTACAAGACTGAGGATTACGTGTATGGGAGGGGAATACACGTATACCAATTTTTTAAACTTAAAACCTGATTGAGTCCCCTTTACTCAGAGTGGTAAAGAACTAGGAGCTGATAACACACCTACTGACTACACTTGGTGCGGGTCAGTTGGCTAACTATCAGCTCAAGTTCAGTGCGGAAATGCGTGAGCCCTGATAGTTTAAAGTCTTGTTTAGTTTGCTTTCTGAAAAACTTGTTTTACTCAAAACTGAATAGTGATTAGTAGGGCAGTGCTCTTTTTAAGGACCAGACTGATTGATTCAAGCCTGATAAACCGAATGCAATGAATGAATATGTAATATAGCAAGCATGCACAATATCAAAGCAATAAGAACACAGGGAGTTTAACGTGGTTCAGATACTCAAGCTCCTACGTCACGACCTGATTTAACAGGAAATCCACTCAAAGGATTCTTGTTTTTAACGTGCCAAGGTGCACCAAGACCAGCTAACCTCACTGATCTATACAACTCCACTTACTAACTCACTAACTGACTTACTCCCAACAAACCTAACTTAGGGTTTTGGTTTCAGTTTGGATTCCAACTAGGTTGAGATTATCCTTACAAGACAAAGCTATGCTAAGAATTGAATAATCTTTCTAAGCTTAAGATAATGCTAGTTCGCTCTTGGAATACAGAATAACTCTCAGTAACTAAGAAACACTTGGGAAATTTAGATGGTTTCGAGTGCTTCTTCTAAGGCTGAATGCTTTTGAATGCTTGAGAGTTTGAGTAATTTCTGGCTTGGAAATTTCTCGTAACCTTGAATGGGTTCAAGGTCTTCTGTATTTATAGGTGATTTGAAAAACTATCCGTTGGAGAGATAACCTTCTAGTCATCTATGTAGAGTGGCTTCAAACGGACATATCTTCATGCAGCAGCCGTCCTTGCATGGATTTGGTAGTTGCATTAAATTCACATTAAATGCTTGCCCGTTGAACATGCAGTCTGAATTCAGTCTTCTTGTCAGGTTCCGTACGTGCGTGTCCTTCCCGGATTGGTCCACGTCATCAAGTTGGTGAGCATGTCAGAACTTATTCTTGATCTTCAGGCTTGTCTTATTAAGTTCATTTTGTCTTGTGCTCACCGGTCTTGTCCTGACACTGACATTCCTTTTGCATTGCTTGACTCTACTCCAAGTCTTCCCATAAACTCAGTTTTATCCAGTTCCCTCCAGGACTGAGTAGTACTGACCTCAGGGTCATACTCTTCATCACTTAAACTTACTCAGCCAGCTTAGAAGATTGCCATAAGTTCAGGATGGTAAACTGTCTTTAGGCTCTGAGTCTTGATTGTCATCAGTAAGTGCTCCTCTTACTGAGTACCTGTGAAATGTAAAATGACTAAGTACAAACCTAACCAAGAGTAGTCAGACAAACAAATGCAAACATCTTTTCAGGGGCTTTGGGATCTTAATCAAAACTGACAATGTCCCAACAATTTCCCCCTTTTTGATGATGCCAAAACACTGAAAAGATCCTCAAAACACTTAGAGGAAATATAAAGACCTATCTATAAGATAAGACAGTGTTAGAGCAATTCTTGATAATGTACAGAATTTAAACAACAGCAAAAAAGACAATGAGTTTTTGTCTGTGGGCAAAAGTAATAGATTTCATTGATTGATATGAAAGTGGTTACAATGAATCTAATCTATTACAAAGAGGTAGTGAACTCCTAGACTAATCTCATTTCAGGTTCAAGTCCATATCCAGCATAGACTCTTGCCTTCAGCTCGTCAAGTCTTCTAGGTTGGTTCACATATCCTTCAGCTTTGGCAATCTTCAAGACTTCCATCATAATGGCCTTCGTGTTGTGCTTTTGAGTTCCAGGAACTAAGGGAGGAGCTCGAATGGTGAACTCAGGAGCCTTCACTTGGACTTGAGCTGCATCAGCCTCCTCCAAGATCTTTTGGAACAACTCAGGATGATTGTCCATCATTTAGTCAGTGAAGTGGGTATTGATATCGTCAGTGTCGCCCCATTTCTTCACAACATACCACAACTTCACAAACTCATCCTTCGCATCAGCCCAAAACTCTTTCAATGCCTCTGAGATGAACTCATCGACATAAGCTTCCCTTATTCCTGATTCTGGCCTACTGACTTGAAGAATTGATGACTTCCTTACTGTTGGCCTCTTTCTGTACTTCCTAGGCTCAGGCTTCGCCTTCTTCCTCCTTAGCAAACTGATCACCGCATCATCCAGTTCTCTTTGTTGAAGCTCATTGATGTCAGTCAGCTTTTCAACCTTCTTCTCCAAGATGCGCATCTTCTCCTTTTGAGCAATTTCAGCTCTGCGCACAGCCTCAGATTTCTCAGAAGTAACTCCCCATGCTTCAGCGCATAACTCCGCCACTGCCTCAGCTGAGTAAGTGATGGGGTTCTTCCTTGAGCTCATGGGAGAAGACTTCTGAACTGGTTCAAGTTGCTTGGAAGGTTCATCAGCCTTTGCCTTTGCTGCCTCCGCCCTCAGCCTGGCAACAATCTCCTCTCCTTCTTTCTCCACTGCTGCCAACCTTGCTGACTTCTTTACCCTCAGCACATTCCCTTCAGGATTGGCTTCAGGATCGACTTGAATGGTTTCGCCTTGGTTGACTGCCTCCGATGCCTCAGGGCGAGATCTTTTCTTCTTCTTTTCCCCCTTTTTGGCATCATCATTGGCCTCAGATGGGAATGCGTCAGATCCGCTGTTGATTATGAAAGAGGCTAGGGAATGGACGTCATTGATTCCCTCTTTCAGTAACTCAACTCCCATCGAGATTCCTGTCCCTGTAAACGAGACTGAACTGATAGCAGCGTTTACTTTCTTTTCGAAGACCTCCATAGAAAGTTGGAGTCTTTGTTCAGCCTGGGTGATCCTTTCCTCCACCTTCAAGGACTCACCGCTGATTCTGCTGGCTTCAGTCAGTATCTTTGCCGACTCCTCAGTGGCCTTCGCCAAAGTTTCTGCAACTATCTGAGAGGTACGATCCAGCTTTCCTGACTCCAGCTCAAGTTTGGTCGCTGAGTCCTTAATGACCTGAGTAACAAGAGCTCCAGTCTGAACTGCAAGCCTGTCAACTGCCTGATTTAGCTTGTCATTCCTGATCGCGTCCCTCTCCTCAAGTTGCTTGAGAGTCTTCCTAAGCATCTTCTTAGTGCGCTTCCTCTCAGTCCTCACTGACTTGGCCGTGTCAGTCATCGTTCTCTTTAGCAAAATCAGCTCCCTGTTGGCAAGGGTGTTGTAAGCTGACTTTGTCCACTTTATGTGTTTCGCCAGGGCCTTGGAGTCTTCTTCTTTTTCAGCTCTTAGCCTCATTACTTCCTCCTGAAGTTCAGCTAGATTTTCAGTGGTTTTCTCCTTCTTGACCTCCACAATGCTCGTAAACTCAGCACGACCGACCCCAGTTATCACAACATTTGGATCTTCATTTTCAGCCTCGTTAGTGATTGGCTGTTTTCCCTTGGCAGCCCCTGCATCCCCAGTCCCCTCTTCAGGGTGCACTGAAGGCAGTTGTTGAGTGGTCAAGGCCGTCTGCT
This sequence comes from Ballota nigra, assembly GCA_947034835.1. Taxonomy (NCBI): domain Eukaryota; kingdom Viridiplantae; phylum Streptophyta; class Magnoliopsida; order Lamiales; family Lamiaceae; genus Ballota; species Ballota nigra. Next base: position 16,991,717 of record OX344720.1, on the reverse strand, counting down.
CAGGCTCAGCCATGTCATCTCGAACCTTAGGAACTTGTCCCTCGGAACTGGGAGTTTCCTTAGACGCCTCAACATCTTTCTCCCTTGTCTCAGGGCAGGGAATCCCTTCATTGACAGATGTCTCATCGGCGGCTGAGATGTTCAAAACATCCTCAGCCACTGGTCCACCCTTGGCACCAATGTCCTTCTCACCTTCCCCCTGAGCTTGAGGCTCAGAGTCCATACCATCAACCTCCCTTGCTGTCTCCTCCACAGCTTTCTCCATGGCTCCACCCTGAGAATCTTCATCATCCTCCTTGTCCTCCTCATTCTCAGATAGGATGCCAGTCTTGCTCTTGGACATCAGGCTGTTGACTAGCTCCTTCAGATTTTCGAAGTTGAGTAGTTGAAGCCAACTAGTCAATCCAAAGTAGGAGCACAACCTGGCCTCCTCGGTTTCCCAGTGCTCCCAGCCACGAGCATCCACCAGCAAATGTTGCTCTTGCATATTTGATTGTTTGAATTCCAACCAAACTTTCAGTTCAATCACATTTGCCAGCAGCTCCTTGTACTTATTTAGCTCGGGCCAGCACTTAGATGCCCATTCAGTGGCATTACCCCTATGGGTGTTCTCAATCACACCACCCATCAGATGTTCATCCAGCTCCTCCTAAATGACAAGGAAATCGTCTTCTTCAGATTGGAAGGATTTGGGGCAATCCTTGGGGTTGGGGTAAGAGGGAAAATCTGTGGGATCGGGAAGGTTTGGCTCAGATGACTGGTCAGGCTCATTAATGGGTGAGTTTGATGGCACTGACTCAGTTGGAATGTTTGGCTCTGAGGTTTGGGGTGTATGGGTGGGTTGAGGTGTTGGATCAGGGATGGATTGGGTTTGGGGTTCAGGATGCGTGGGTGATTTAGGGGGTACTATCTCAGGCTGCAATAACTCAGCCATCTCGATAGATTTTCTCACCTCCTCTAAGTCAGAGGCTCCGGGAGAGCTTGACTTCTCCCTTTCACTCAGGACAGGCAACTTCTTAGCAGGGGACCTTCTAACCCCCTTCTTAAGTCTCTTCAGGGGCCTCTCACCCTGACCATCCTCCTTCCTGACTTCATCGTCAGTCCCTTCAGCCTCAGCATCGACTTTCTTGGGAACAGACTCAGTCCCAGAACTAGTGCTCTTCACTGACAGCACTATACGCACCTTCTTTTTCTTCTTCTCAGCCTCCTTCACTGCAGGCTGATCCACCTCCTTCTCCGCTGCCACCTCCTCCTCCACCTTCTTGCTCCTCTCAAAGAGGTCATCTACCCTTTCAATGAGACTGGTAGCCACTTTCTTGGCCTTACCAGCTGACTTTTTGGCCTGACCCTTTGCCGTAACATTGGTATCAGTCAGCCCTAGCACTGAGTAGGTATCGCTCCGTGAGGCAAACATCACCTTCTTTGAGGAGAGACTATCCTCAAAGTCGAAGGTGTACCCATGGCAAGCATCAGCAATCAGGACCGAGAGCCTGGTCCCGAAAGGCAGAATAGCACCAACGGAGATGTGCTTCTTCTCCTCATCCCTCTTCAGCTTGTCCAGACCAGCCTGATGAAGTTGGTCCAGAAAGAACTGCTCCCAGTTGGCTTCAACTCCATCTACAATGGCCCCCATCAGCCTCAACTTGGGCAAGCTAACTGCTCATGAGATCCCGTGGATCCCATCACCATCTTGGACACAAGGTCCACAAGCGCTCTATATTCAGGCTTCAGCGTGTTCTTATTCTGATGAGCCCTGAACACAGACGACCCCTCCTTGGTCCATTTACCCAGGAGTTCTCCCTCCGAGTTCTCCTTGTAGAGCCTTGGGTTGATGCCTGAGGATGGCAGTCCAAAAACTTCTCTAACCGCCCTCCGAATATCGATGGTGACCACCTCTGAGTTGTAGAGAGGTTCGCCGTTGCCGTCCTTCTCCCCCGTCGGCTTGAGCGCGGTAACTTTCGTGAAGAGTTCATCCCTCCGCAAGAACATATTGAGGTAGGCTTCCACGACCGTTCTTGGAAGTACGGAAATGGGGCGAGTAGTGAAATATGTTTCCAACCCAGCGTTGGAAATCTTTTTGAAAACGGGTTTGATTTCCTCCACTGTAAGACAGGTGCCATCCATGGAGATAACTTGCTCCATGTGCACGAGTTTGTTGTTGACAACATCCTCGATCTTGTCGGTTGTCCAGTTGGAATCAAGAAGTGCCATTTGATTTTGAAGAAGAGAGATTTTTGAAAATTCTGAGATTGCTTGAGCAAGAGAAAACTCAGTGTGCGGATGTGCTTTGTGTTTGCGTAAAAACCTCGAATGGCATTCTTGATTGATATGACTAAGTCAGTTACTCAGACGTGGGGTTGAGATTAATCCCTGAATTTGAAACGTTTTGAAATGAAGGGCCAGGATTAATCTCAGTTTCAATTAATTACCTACGTCAGTCATATTCCGTATAAAACGGGCACGTATATGAAAAAGTAACTGAGGCATTAAATGCTCCATTGCGCGTGGGTTTAAATATGAAAAGGTGCGCTTTTAATGAAAATGGAATGCATTTAATAAAGATTTTCAGGACGAAGGACTCAGGGAGACGCTTGGAATTCACAAGAGTCAAGATAGAACTCATACCTGTCAGGGAGACATTGTAGCACCCTGATACCTCGCTGAGTCGAGTCTGGCCTGAGTTCCCCCTAGAACCCTACACTGACTGCTCTCCCGGATCTAAGAGTCCTAACTCCACTGACAGTTCCATAAACCTTGCTTCAGCTAGAGGCTTAGTCAAGATGTCAGCTCTTTGCCTGTCAGTGTGAATCTTCTCCATCCTAATATCTTTATTCTCCACATGATCACGAATGAAGTGATGCCTAATATCCACATGCTTGCACCTTGTGTGAAGCACTGTGTTCTGAGTAATTGCTATTGCACTATTGTTGTCACAATAGATTGGAACCTCATTAGCAAATACTTGGTAGTCCCTCAACTGTTGCCTCAACCATAAAATCTGAGCACAACAACTACCTGCAGCCATATACTCAGCCTCAGTTTTGGATGTCGCCACTGAATTCTGCTTCTTACTAAACCACGAGATCAACTTACTCCCCAAAAACTGACATGTCCCTGAGGTTGATTTCCTATCAATTCTACAACCTCCATAATCTGCATCTGAATAACTTGTCAGTTCTAAGTTGTCATCTGAAGGATACCATAGTCCCATATTGACTGTCCTTTTCAAATACTTAAGTATCCTCTTAGTAGCCTCCAAATGACTTTTCTTGGGATCAGACTGATACCTAGTACACACACCAACTGCAAACGTAATGTCAGGCCTACTTGCAGTCAGGTACAACAAAGAACCTATCAGCCCTCGATACTCAGTCTGATTTACTGAAGTCCCTTCAGTGTCAGGATCCATCTTCCAATTTGTGTTCATAGGGATCCTGGCTGGATTGCTGTTATGAACACCAAACTTATGAATCAAGTCTCTTGTATACTTGACCTGATTTATGAAGATACTCTGATCAATCTGCTTGATCTGCAATCCTAAGAAAAAGTTAATCTCTCCCATCATTGACATCTCAAATTTACCAATCATCAACTTAGAGAATTTCTCACATAGCTGATGATTTGGTGATCCAAATATTATGTCATCCACATAAATCTGGACCAAGAGAATGTCATCACCTTCAGTGATCCTGAACAGTGTCCTATCCACAGTTCTCTTCTTGAACCCATGGTCTGTCAGGAATTGAGAGAGGGTATCATACCAAGCTCTTGGTGCTTGCTTAAGTCCATAGAGTGCTTTCTTCAAATGGTATACTCTATCTCCAACCTCAAACCCGGGAGGTTGTTCAACATATACCTCTTCATTGAGTACACCATTCAGGAAGGCACTCTTGACATCCATTTGATACACCTTGAACTTCTTATATGTTGCATATGCAAGGAACAATCTGATAGCTTCTAACCTAGCCACTGGAGCAAAAGTCTCATCATAGTCTATTCCCTTAGATTGACAATACCCTTTTGCAACCAGTCTAGCCTTGTTCCTTACCACAACACCATTTTCATCCTTCTTGTTCTTGAAGACCCACTTGGTACCAATTACTCCTTGATGCCTAGGTCTATCCACCAGTTCCCAAACCTGATTCCTTGTGAACTGATTCAACTCCTCTTGCATGGCAATGATCCAGTTCGAGTCAGTGAGAGCTTCTTCAATGTTCTGAGGCTCTTGCTCAGAGAGAAAGCAACAGAACAATGCACTCTCACCATGGAACCGTCTGGTCCTGACTCCCTCATTTGGATCACCAATGATTTGATCAATGGGATGATCCTCTAGCCATGTTCTCTTGCCAGGAGTTGTTCCTGAAGTACCTGCAATGTTAGTGTCTACAGGCTCATAAAATTCAGGAAATTGAACAGAAGGGGATGATCCTGAGTCTATACCAAAGGGATTAACAAGCTCAACGTCAGGGACATTGATTCCCCCTTGATGAGGTGACTCAGGAACCGTCTCAGCTGCGACAGCATCTTCATAGACGGTACTTACCTCAGGTTGAGCCTGTTCCTCAGTCTGAGGCTCAACAATCCCTGATGTGCTGGGCTTAGGAGTGGCACTTGATTCATCATCCTGATCATCGTCACCATCCCATCTTGGAATTGGCACAGTTTTGATCTTTGGATCAGGTTGATTCTTCAAGCTCAACCTTGCCACTCTCCTTGTGATCTCCTCAGTGTCAGGATTCAACACTTTTACCCTAAACTCATTAGCAGATTCATCAAAAACAACATGTGGTGATTCTTCCACAACAAGGGTCCTACAATTGTAAACTCTGAAGGCTTTACTAACTTCAGAATATCCTAAGAATATTCCTTCATCAGATTTGCTATCAAAAGCTTTCAATTGGGTCTTCCCATTGATGATGATGAAGCACTTACAACCAAATACATGAAAATAAGAAATACGAGGTTTCCTTTTATTCCATGTCTCATATGGGGTCTGTGCATGTTGTTTGTTCAGCATGGATCTGTTCTGAGTGTAGCATGCAGTGTTGATTGCCTCAGCCCAGAATTTCTTGGGCAATCCTGACTCAGCCAACATGGTCCTTGCAGCTTCCTTCAGTGTCCTGTTCCTCCTTTCAGCGACACTATTCTGTTGTGGGGTTCTAGCTGCAGAAGTCTCATGAGCTATACCAAGTTCATTACAAAAGTGAGAAATATATGAATTTATAAATTCAGTGTCCTTGTCAGATCTGATCTTAGTAATGGACTGATTCTTCTCATTGCTGAGTCTCCTGAGCAACTCTGGAAGCTTCACCTGTGTTTCCTTCTTATTCAACAAGAAAATAACCCAAGTATATCTAGAATAATCATCAATAACCACAAGGGTATATTTTCTACCATTCATACTCACAGGTGTTATGAGACCAAATAAATCCATGTGCAAGAGCTGAAGTATCCTGTCAGTGGAATGAGAAGCTTTCTCTTTGAATGACGTTCTGACCTGCTTCCCTTCCTGACAAGCTTTGCACACATGATCTTTGCTAAAAACTTCATTAGGTAGACCTTCAACAAGTGATTGTCTAGAAATTTTGTTAAGAATCTTGAAGTTCAGGTGGCTTAATCTTTTATGCCATAACCAACTGAGCTCTAGAGAGCTTTTAGCAACAAAACAAGTATTAGGAATAGTGCTGCTACAGTCAGCGAGATAAACGTTACCTTTCCTGATACCTGATAGAAGCACTTGTGTTGATTTGTCCTTGACTGAACATATGTTTGATGAGAACTCAACACTGAAACCTTTGTCACAGAATTGACTTACTGACAACAGGTTATGCTTCAGTCCTTCCACAAAGGACACATTTTCCACTCTGATTGTACATATTATTAAAACACCAAAACCTTTAGTAACACCTTTTGAGTTATCACCAAAGGTTACCTGTGGACCATCTTTAGCTTGATATTCTTGGAGAAGACTCTTCATTCCAGTCATGTGCCTTGAGCAACCACTGTCTAGGTACCAAACAGCTTTGATTGAGTCTCCTCTCCTCTTGTTGTGATCCACAGCCGCCTGCAAGCAAATCAGGCTTTAGGTACCCATTGGGTGTTGGGTCTTATTGTGTCAGCTGTACCCTTCGGGATCCAGACTTTCTTAACAACCCTGATTGCCTCAAAGTGGTAAATCTGTCTCCCTGAAACATCAACATACACAACTTTCTTCTTCTTTGCCTGAGAGGAAGATGGTGTATGTGTGCTAGACTTAGGCTTCACAGGAGCCTGAGTGGGTGCCTTTTGGGCTGGCTTCCTGTTCTTCCTAGGTCTGGATGCAGCAGGTCTTGGGCCTTGTTCTTGATAAGGGCCCTGTGTTCTATTCCCCCTAGGCATGTGAGGGAATGGAAAACAGTTAAAGGCCTCAGGATGTCAAAACCATGGGGGTGTCATCATGTTTGGCCTTCCCTGTTGGTATTGTCACGCATGATGGTACCCTCGCTGACCAGTCTGAGAACTCTTGGCCTGAGTCTTCCCCTGCTTTCGCTAAGGCTTTCCCTGGCCTGAGCTCTCAGGGGCCTCCCTAGGTTGCTTTGCCTTTCCCTTGGGTTTTGGCTTAGCTACCTTGGGGGCAACCCTGACTGTGTCAACAGTTTCCTTGCCCTTATCAGTTTGACGGGCCTGGAGTACAACCTTGAGTGCACTCTGGCCTGCCTGAACAAATACCCTCTCAGTGTTGCTCCCTGAAACAACATGAGATTGACCTTGTGAGGATTTCTTAGGAACATATCCAAGTCCCTTTTTCTCATTCCCAGGCATCTGGCTGCTATTTATTTCCTCTCTAGCCACGGAGGATTTATTCATTGCTGCAACCTTTTGCTTGAGTGAGTCCTCACTCTTTTTTAGGATTTCATGTCTGGTAAAGAGGTCATCAAACTTACTCTTAAGTACTCTTAGTTCTTCCTTCCTGGCCAACTCTTCCTCAGCCAATTCCTTCAGAATCTTCTCTCTTGGGAGACGCTCAGCATTGATTAAATCAATCTCCTGAGTTAGTCTCACAATCTGAGCTGATTCTTTAAGATCAGACTGAGTGAGTTGTTCATTCAGGTTTTGAACCTCAGTACTCAATTTCTTGTTCTCCTCTACCAAGAAGACATTAGTTTCCTGCAGTCTGGAGAAATCAACCATCAATTGATCCAGAGAGATCTGAAGGTTCATTTCTCTAACTGACTCTGAGCTAAGCTCAGGATTTTGACCAGTGTAGGAACCACATACAGAGTTAGATGTTACCTCAGGTTCCTCCCTTGCCATAAGGCAGACATCATCGTACTCATCATCAGAAAAGAGTTCAGGCGACCTCTCCTCAGGACCATCAGAGTCAGTTGCATCCTCAGCGAGCATGACTCTCCGGTCAGCAAATCTCTGGTCTCTCTTGGCCCTCCTGTCCTCTCTTTCCCTTGCACTCAGCTTCGGACAATCATACTGATTGTGTTCGCTCTTGTTACAGTTGTAACATGTTGGTTGCTCATCTCCTCTTTCTCTCCTTGGTTCAGGGTTCCTCCTTGAGTCAGGTTCCCTCTGTCTTGATGAGCTTTCAGTCTTCCCCGAGTGCTTGTCATCATGAGTACGTCTCTGTTCATCTCGAAGATCGGGCTTTGGATCTGAATATATTCTTTCTTCGCCACGATCTCTCCTCTGGTCAGTGTTTCTCCTTTCCTCATATCTCCTTGAGCTTTGGTGGGTTCCTTCAGGTTTCCTGTCACGTGAGTCCTGATAAAATTTCTTATAACGACCAAACCTGGAATTGAGCTTATCAAAGCGTCTGGTCATCAGGCTGTACTCTTCAGCAAGCTCTTCCTTGCTCATCTCCATTAGTGACTTTGATGAAGACTCAACCGGTTCAGACCTGGCCTTGAACGCCACGCTTTTCTCAGGAGTTTTCTCCTTTTCTTCCTCTTCTGGCTGAACTTTCTTCTTTCTTTTGTTAAGATCAAATTCCAGTGCCTTTAGCTCTGAAAAAAGTAAAGCATAAGTTATGTTGCTCATATCCTGAGTATTCTTAAGCATAATTACACTGTTATCCCATCTCTCAGGAAGGGCATTCAGGATCTTTGAAGCAACATCTCTCTTTGGGACATCTTTGTCCAGCATCACCAACTCATTCATCAACTTGATGAATCTTGACTCCATCTGATCGATTGTCTCATCAGGCAGCATCTCGAACGTTTCGAACTTCTGAATGGCAATGTTTCTCTTGTTCTCCTTTATCTTCTCTGACCCCTCGCACATCCTGGTCAGCTCATCCCAAACCTCCTTTGCCGTCTTTAGATTCATCAGCCTTGCTGACTCCTCGAAAGGCACCGTGTGCAAGATGATATTTCTGGCCACATTATCCAGCCCCATCATCTTGATCTCGTCAGTGGTCATATCCTTCCTTTCCTTAGGAATGGGTACACCAATATCAAGATCATCATATACTCTACCTCTGGTATTAGGGACAGTGATTTTGATCGGTCCTTCCCTGAGAACATGCGGCATCTGGTCATGGATGGCATCTAGATGTGCTTCTAATCTGAACTTCCAATAGACAAAGTTAGATACAGAGAATTCAGGTAACGAAGCTTCAAATCTCCTCGAAGTCATGATGATGCAAGTTTTATGAAAAACAAACTCAGATCTGTTCAGTGACCACCAACAGTTTCTCCTCTGAAACTATTAGTATTCAAAGTTAGTGGTCTTTTGAACCACTGCTCTGATACCACTTGTTGGTCCCGGTATAAGATTGAGGAATACGTGTATGGGGGGGGGGGGAATACACGTATACCAATTTTTCAAACTTAAAACCTGACTGAGTCCCCTTTACTCAGAGTGGTAAAGAACTAGGAGCTGATAACACACCTACTGACTACACTTGGTGCGGGTCAGTTGGCTAACTATCAACTCAAGTTCAGTGCGGAAATGCGTGAGCCCTGATAGTTTAAAGTCTTGTTTAGTTTGCTTTCTGAAAAACTTGTTTTACTCAAAACTGAATAGTGATTAGTAGGGCAGTGCTCTTTTTAAGGATCAGGCTGATTGATTCAAGCCTGATAAACCGAATGCAATGAATGAATATGTAATATAGCAAGCATGCACAATATCAAAGCAATAAGAACACAGGGAGTTTAACGTGGTTCAGAGACTCAAGCTCCTACGTCCACGACCTGATTTAACAGGAAATCCACTCAAGGGATTCTTGTTTTTAACGTGCCAAGGTGCACCAAGACCAGCTAACCTCACTGATCTATACAACTCCACTTACTAACTCACTAACTGACTTACTCCCAACAAACCTAACTTAGGGTTTTGGTTTCAGTTTGGATTCCAACTAGGTTGAGATTATCCTTACAAGGCAAAGCTATGCTAAGAATTGAATAATCTTTCTAAGCTTAAGATAATGCTAGTTCGCTCTTGGAATACAGAATAACTCTCAGTAACTAAGAAACACTTGGGAAATTTAGATGGTTTCGAGTGCTTCTTCTAAGGCTGAATGCTTTTGAATGCTTGAGAGTTTGAGTAATTTCTGGCTTGGAAATTTCCTGTAACCTTGAATGGGTTCAAGGTCTTCTGTATTTATAGGTGATTTGAAAAACTATCCGTTGGAGAGATAGCCTTCTAGTCATCTATGTAGAGTGGCTTCAAATGGACATATCTTCATGCAGCAGTCGTCCTTGCATGGATTTGGTAGTTGCATTAAATGCACATTAAATGCTTGCCCGTTGAACATGCAGTCTGAATTCAGTCTTCTTGTCAGGTTCCGTACGTGCGTGTCCTTCCCGGATTGGTCCACGTCATCAGGTTGGTGAGAATGTCAGAACTTATTCCTGAGCTTCAGGCTTGTCTTATTAAGTTCATTTTGTCTTGTGCTCACCGGTCTTGTCCTGACACTGACATTCCTTTTGCATTGCTTGGCTCTACTCCAAGTCTTCCCATAAACTCAGTTTTATCCTGTTCCCTCCAGGACTGAGTAGTACTGACCTCAGGGTCATACTCTTCATCACTGAAACTTACTCAGCCAGCTTAGAAGACTGACATAAGTTCAGGATGGTAAACTGTCTTCAGGCTCTGAGTCTTGATTGTCATCAGTAAGTGCTCCTCTTACTGAGTACCTGTGAAATGTAAAATGACTAAGTACAAACCTAACCAAGACTAGCCTGACAAACAAATGCAACATCTTTTCAGGGGCTTTGGGATCTTAATCAAAACTGACAATGTCCCAACATTAACATATATAGTTGGGCTCTGTTCGCTTTAAACTTTCCCTTTAAAATAGAATAAGGGTTTAGCCTTAGGCTTTGCTCACTTTTAAAAAACGAAAAACCTTTTAATGCCTTTGATCCTTACAGAGTTGAACTTGTACCTTGAGCTCAAATCTTCTCCTTGAACGAACAACTATTATTGCCTTGACTCGAATATTACAAAGTAAAAAGTTTGTTCATCACTAACATATATACCTGACGAACAACTCTAAACATCCTAAGTAAAATGATTACAAGTGAAAATCAGTTGTTCGACACTTATATATTTGCTGAACAACTTTACATTAACTTTGCACATTAATTGCAAATATGATACATGTTGTTCGACCTATACATTTTGCTGAACAACTATTGTTTAACTTAAACCGCAAAAATTTTAAAAAAATCAGGCAGGTTTTTGGCTTACTTGCTCTTCAGTCTTGTTTGCCCCCGTGACATACTTGTCCGCTCTGCATTCCAGGAGTATTGGGCCGAGTTGCCCTTCATGTCTTCAATGTCATAAACACCATTGGGTAACTTATCCGTTACCCTGTACGGGCCCTCCTTATTTTATCTGAATACACCTGGAGGTGGGGCGAGCAACTTTTGTAGAACTAATTCTCCAACTTTGAATTCCCTGAATTTGACATGAGAATTGTAATAATATTCTACTCGCTGCTTATATGTGGCATTCTTTAGCTCGGCATTTAATCTTTTTTTCTTCGAGCATATCTAGTTCAGCAGCCAGAGCAGAGTTATTCGCTTCTTCATCAAAGTTGGTCGTTCTAATTGTCTTGGTCTTTAGCATGATCAAAATAACCACTTCTGTTCTGAAGGCTAATGCAAATGGTGTTTTCCCCGTGCTGGACCTAGGAGAAACTTTGTACGCCCATAAAACTTCCAGGAGCTCTTCAGACCAATTTCCCTTGCTCTTCGTCAATCGAATTTTTAGCACATATTTTGTTAGGATATTTTTATCCTAAGATACCTCTTTGTTTTTATTTTGATGATGTCAAATATATATTTGTATTGTTTGGATACTACCTTGCAGGTACAAAGCATAGAAGAACTTAGAATTTTTTAGGAGGGGAAGTTGTCAGACTTTGTCCCACGAACGCCTGGTAAAAGACCCCAGGCGAACAATAATTAAAGCTCTGATGAAGAAGGTGATGAATAACCCCTCAAGAGCAACAATCCCGGACGACCAGCCCCAACCGCAGCAGCAGGACCGGCCAGAGAAATTCTAATGATGGAGTCGTCAGGTCCCGTTGGGGGATGCTTAGATGGACGAGCTCCAATATCTAAAAGAAAAAGGAAAGCAGAGCTACGCGCTAGTTTGATCTGGGAGGTGGCAAGCTCAGTTTCTTTGGCCTTCAGGTCAGCCGAGAGCTGCTGGTTGGCCTCCAGCTGCTTTTTCTCCATCTTATTGGCGAGCTGGAGTTGGTAGTGGAGACGAGCAATCTTGGCGTTGAACTTGCTCACTATGCTCTCCTTTTCCTCGCTGAGCTGCCAAACGGTTGCAGCACGGCGGCGGGCAGCTTCTTCCAGCTCACTTAGTTGCCCAAGTCCCCGTTGAGCAGAGACAAGGGTATTGGCAGCCTGGACCATGGATAAGCAGAAGTTGTCCGCTGCCCTTACTCCTGGACTGCCCGATCCAGAGTGTTCGTCCATGCGTGAGCAATTAGCTCCGATGCTCGGCAGACGTGGTCTCTGGGGATATCCCGGAAGGAGTGAGGGGACTTAGAGCAGGCGAACTGGCGGAGGATGTCAGATCGTCTGGGATGATCTTGAACCCGGTAGATACGAACAAAGAATGAAAAAGAAAAACTTAATTAAAAAATTAGAAATAATACACTTTGACGAGCAGTGTAAGAAGGCTTACTTGGCATACTTAAGGTCATCCCAGCCTAAGTATATTGTGTCCTCGGGGGCCCTTGCTCGCCGCCCAGAATCCTTGGCAGTCTTGCCACCTTGCTCGGCCACATCGGCAGGGGCTTAGCGAGCAACCTCTTCCTCAGAAGGGCGAGCAGTTGTGCCCGCCACCTTTTCTTTGCCCTTCCCAGCAGGGTGATTGGCAGGTTCAGCCAGAGATCCATCCGCCCGCTTTAGCCTCTTGGTCGCGTTCGGGGGCGGGGATTATTGAACTGGAGGTGGAAATGGTTGAGAGGTGGCCGTTTGGTGAGCAACATGTGCCCTAGAAGTCCGCGCCACGAGGGCGACTATCTTGGACGGAGGGTCGCTCTTGACTTTCCTACCCTTTGGAGGAGGCATTTCGAACACCATTTGTTCGAGAAGGCCGAAGCTAGGAGGAAAAGTAACAGTGACTTATTCCTCTGCAAAGTGAGCAACATGTTAAGAGGCAAACAAGTGTGTAAAAAAAAAACCAAAATTTCCCTAAGTGTTATACCTGGGGGCACCTCGGCTTGGGCCTTAAGGTGATGGGTGATGCGTAAAGAGGTGAGCAGCTTTTTTGCACTTGTCCTCGTTCAAGTGTTGGATCGTCCTGTCCTCCTTGTTATGAAGGGCGACCAGGCAAGAGGTGAACAGGAATTCAGAGTCGACCTCCTCTTCTTCACTATTCCACTTGAGCAAACGAGGACCTGCGAACAAATAAAAAGAGTTAAAATTAGTCTCATTTATCTTAAAAATAAGAAAAAGTGGGCTCACATTTTATTTTCCCGTAGGCTGCGGGAGAGTTAACACGAGAACCACCACCATATGGGTCCGCCGCAACCCGCCAATCACCCCTAATAAAAATAAGTGATGCTTTCTGTCGCGGATCTGTTGGAGTTATACGTGAAAGTATGCTTTTACTTTGTATAACTCATGTATTAAATATTTGTTTAAGAGAATAATTCTTTTATCACATTTACTTTATATATGAATGAATGTTAAATATTTATTGCAACTCGTTCAATATAAAGTATGTGTTACATTGAAGTTAATGTGGTGATACCAGATCACGGAAGATCACATTGACAGTTCCTTGTAACTAAATGTACAAATTCACGACCCAGGTGGAATTGAACAATCCGCCGTGAAATGTCGATGTGTAGTTCTTAGATTGGTCTGTCTTGACCAATAGATTGCACTAGCACATTCAGTATGTGTTGAAGTGGACCTACAACGAGGATAAATTCTTCTGTTCTGAAAGGTGAAGAATTAGACCTCAGTGGTTATTGATTTCTTAATCTCCGTCACTTAAATAGAACTGTGTGTGGTTAATAGTTATTGTTTTGATCCATGTCAGGTGAGAATCATTGTGACTTCGAACCTTGTGTTTTGGGCAGTAATATTAATCCTACGACGGTTGCTAAGGTTTAATACAGAGAAATGTGTACGAGTACGACTTGTGTGATTTGTCCCCTTGGTGGGCTCAGAAGTTTTATCGTACCAAATCTTGTAAGTGGAGAATTAGTTTCTCTGGTACGGATAATAATGTTGAGTTGTCTTTACTCCATGTGAAAGATATTAATTAATTTAGAGCTATTCAGAAGCTCAATTAATTAATGGACTAAATAATTTTAAATGCGAGATATAATAATTTGGAGCCCATATTATCGTAATATGAATTAAGATGGATAGTGCAATATTAATTTGATAGTGGTATTAATTAATATTAATGGACTGAATAATATTGGGGCTCAATATTGAAATTCAGAAGTTCATTGGAGGTTCAATCTTAATTCTCCTAAAGACCCCTTAAGTAGCCCAATAAGTAGCCCGATAATGATAAGGTGATTAAAATAAAAAAAAATTGCTGATTTTATCCTATTATTTTTTAAAATATTAGTTTAAGAGAGGAAAAGATTTTGTTGATTTTTTGGAAATATATTATGGAAGATATGTATTCTTGGAATACAAGATTATCTCATAAATTCAAGAAGATTCAAATCTTGTAATTCAATTTCCTAAATTTCGAAAATTTCATATAGATAAGGAAGGTGAGATTTTTGTGGAATATTTTATTATGGAGAAAAGAATATATGAGATATATTCAAGATTTCTTGGAGGCCAAGAAAAAAAAATTATCTCCCCTTTTTTCTCCTAAAAAATTTGGCCACCCCACCTTTTAAATAAGGGATGATTATTTCATCCCCAGTTACACAGTTCCATGAGTTGGGAAAATCGAGAGCAATAAATATTTTTTTCCTCCCTTATATTATTAAGTTATTTGTTAAGCGCTTTCCACCGGCGGACGAACAAGGCAAATGGGAATACTTGAGAAGACTTTTACGGTTGATAGGATCATTACGCTTATCCCGGCTATCTCGGTTGGACGTTGCTTCAAAAGGTACGTTTCATGTAAAACTCTTAGAGATTCCGCGATAGGATTTTACGTGATTATATTCGTTGGCATGAAATAATTTGTTGTTGGTTAATTATTATTTGAATTAATTTAGGATTAATTCATGCTAGAAATAATTGGATTTAAATTCGTATTTAAATTTTATCCCGAATAGATCCGGGCACCCCGATTTCCCCAACAGGATCTTGTTCGGCACCCCCTCTACCACCTTAAGTCCCGGACGAGCCTCTAGATAGTAGTATCCTTTCTCCCCAGCCGAGCAGGCAGTGATGGTCATCATGCAGTTGACTTCATTTGGAGTGATTCGATCAACATAACCCTCTAGTGCGAACAGGGTCATGATGCCGAGCAGGTTCATCTAGCCAATAGGGGTGATCTGCGTGATGGCTAAGTTGGTCACCTCGAGAAAGCGACCAACAATCGGAGGCAAGGGCAGCCTTAGTTCGGTGATTAGAGTGTCAACATTGATCGTCGTGCACCAGAAAGGTGGGCGGTCAACTTTCTCATTTTTTCCCGGGTCCCATATATGAATATCATATGGAATTTGGTAGGTCTCTCCCGTATAAGGTCCAGCTCATCCTCATGAACTATGCTCCTAATTCTACTAGCCTGGAATTCATTCTTCTGCAGCTTCAATACTTCCCTAGCCGAGTAAGAAAACTCGTTCGCATATCTTTCTGAATATGCTAGCCAGTCCATTGGGCGAGCAATAGCTGTGGGAACCCTATTTTCCATGAGTTTTGGGGAGGGGAATTTGATCCCCTCAAGGAACTCCCAAGTTAGTTCGTCCTCAAACTTTAGATCTGAGTCCGTCTCAGAATCAGAGCTCGATGAGTCTTCTCCACTTGATTCCCGAGGGATAATCTGGACAACCTTCTCACCAAAGGGACGAGCATCGGTATCGTCAATAGAGTGAACAACCGAAGGGATATTTGGATTCCCTCCGATGAGATTTCAATTGGGGGAGGATTTTCGAAGGAATCACTTCTAGAGGACGTTTTTCAGGGCTTGGTGGAGCGTTATCGTTACTCGATTGAGAGGACATGGATTTTTTGGGAGGAAAAAGACAAACTTGTGTTTTTAAGTTGATGAGCAATAAATTTCCGTTGAATAGACAAGACAGCGGTGGAGGTAATGGTGGTTCCGGAGAGAACTTTTGGCCAATTTTAACGACAAAGAATAAAGAGAAAAAAAATGCAAGAGAAAGAGAAGGAAAATAAAATAAATACTACCTTGAAGGTGAAAAGACGCTGGAACAGTTGAACAGTCGTCGGAGAAGATGGAGATTCACCGAAAAAATAGAACGGTGGTCGGAGTTTATTTAATGAGGAGTTGCAAAAGTGGGAAGAATTTCCAACTCCCCCAATTTATACCCTAAAGAAAAACGGAGTGAACCCCATCATTTTGGAAAAAATTTAGGCAAACACGAAAGGAAACGGGGTATTATTTGCAATAAAGTTGAAACTTTCAAGGCCACTTTGCAAAATCGAAGAGCGCGTGGCCTCGAAAGTACGCGCGCGTGGGCGGCGCATCATCATGCTGCCCACGTCATCCCTCGAAGAATGCCCATACCTCGAAATTCCAACAGTTGCATTCAATTTTCTCGCCAGATATAAGTTGTTTGTCCAATCATCCAACTAGATTATAGCCTGACCCTAGTTGCTCGACCAAGGTAGCTCTTCCCAATCAACATAAAGACAGGCTATGGGGCAATTATTGATAGGTGAACAACTTCTGGTGATGAGCGAACAATTTTAAGGCATAAACACTCGGATTATAATTAAAACTAATCAAGGCACGTGTAACGAACAAATATGACATAAAGGGGGTGCATAAATCAGTCAGAGAAGTACCATTCCAGCTCTTACATCACCTGGCGAGCAGCCTTCAGGCGAGCAACTCTCACTGAAGATATGAAGACCAAGATTGAAGAACACATGGCAATGTAGGGGGCAAACAAATTTTCACCCCCATCTCAAGGAAGCGGACAACTCCCAACGAAAAACTCACAATGGAAATCAACAAACTGAATGAAGACGAACAACTCCAAGGACGAGATAGACATAAAAGAAGACTTTGTAACTAAATTTAGACTAAAATAAGGTCAAACAAGTCAAAGTGGACATATGTCAAGCATGCATGCCTTGAAGTCCAAGAGTTTTTTCCACCACCTACTTGGTGGTTTGTATAAATAAGTTATTTTCCCTTTATAAAAGTAAGTTCAAATACACAAAAATCTCCCTACACACACTAACACACCACAAAACGCACACATACGAAATACATACGTAATCAATACATGTATTTATGATTTTCTAATTCTGATCTATCGTATTTGCTATATATGGTAGTAATCAATCACATGAAATTGTTTGATGATCCTAATTATGATTAAAAACAACCACTAATTCGTTTGATTAGAATCGATCATCAACAGTTGTACTATAAACATATCTCCTCTTACATACACACCAAATACACGTTTTGCATCTTAAGGTTTGTATGTTTAAATTTAATTATTTAGTATAGTAATTTAAATAATATTATTAATATATATGTGACGCCCCAAATCCAGAGTGTAGTCCTTGTGACTTAAACATTCTAAACTCGAGTCATTACTTTAGTAACCGAAAAATCAAGCTAAACAAAACTTTTAAAAGTAATATATCGAGGAAAAATTGAAAGAGTTTTACAGTAGAGAAACATATTAGTAACAGTTATAAGTTGATAAAAGCAGTGGGACCCATTTATATAAAAAGTACTAAGTCATAAAATATAAGTTGGTTTAAGATTAGTAAATACAATATGTCATCGAGCGACTTTAGCAAAGTTTGTTGCTCGGCATCAGAATGAGATTGTCAAGTAATAAGCGATACCATTTATTTAAGAAATCTTAGTTCAACACATAATATTATTAATACGGGAAACTCTGTGTCTTCCCTACTGCTGCTCCACCCCTCGAAAGCAAAATCTGAAAATAAATGTTTGGGGCGTGAGGTAAAAATCTCACTTGTGGGATTCCGATACGCTGTTATACAGATTGGCAAATGCCAAAATAATTAAAATATATTATCTTACTATAAATTATTCTTTGAGTTCCTTTTTTTGCAATTAATTATTTTGTATCGTTAGCTTAGAAATCATAGTATATTGACTCATTCATAGCATCTGATTTATTGTATCCAAACTTGTATTTTGAAGATATAATGATTTAATTGTAGTTATAATTTATCATATAATGATGTGCAATCATGTCATAGGCATTCATGTATTCATGTAATCATGTCTCTTGTATTATGTACGTTATGTACAACATAAATATATCATGTGGGGATACTGGTAGCAACTACCACATGCAATCCCCCGTCGCTTCCAGTCTACTTCTCATAATAATTAATGATGGACACTGGTAGTGACTCTACCACATGCAATCTACATACACCTTTCCACCTTCACCGTGTAATCGCATAATACATATATACCATATCAATAACTTGTATAATACCTAAATAAAATTCTTTCTTAAGTATAAATATTTTATACTTATATTCTTAATTATACATTTATGTTCATTTAGTTCAGTTCGAAAAGTACCACCAGTCTATATAACATTAACAACTGCAATACAGATATGAAAATCCACCTCGTTAACTTTCCAAAAGTTATAAACTTGGAAATATTGTACGCTTGAGTGGAGATCGTCCGAGCTTTTGCACAAGCAGCATTTCACCTAACATATTTTTTTATATTTTAGAAATCAGTTATTAATATAGATATTTCACATATACGGTCTAAAGGGATTTAGACAATGCGTAATAGGTTCATGAAATCGTTCTTCGGAATTTTGTCCGATTTTAGATTTATTTTAGGGTTTTATGGATCGTGTGTTACATCCATATTTTATTTCGTTAGTTTAAGTCCATGAGGAAAAATTCACCCATTTCATTAAATTATTAAGTTTGTTTGAGGATTTAATGGGGACGTTATATCTCGTTCTTAAATGTAGTATGTTATATTTTTTTTATCAATTTTGGTCCTAGTCATTTATAAAATTTTAGCAAGTATTGCAAACATGTCAAAATACTTTATAAGGCCTTAAATTTTCCGTCGAATTGCTAAACCTTTTGACACGAAACTTTGGGGCTTTTAAACATTGAAGTATTAAGTTTCTGGGCAAGAAATTTTGTTTGAAAAACCCACTCGAAAGTTGGTTGCAAGTATCAGTGAAGTTGGACACTTGGGGCAATTTTGCTTAAAAAGTCATGTTTCCAGAATTTTGTTATAACTTCAAACAAGGATAGCTTTTGATATAATGAAAAAACCATGTGAAATTTGATATACAAAAACTGCAATATATAGAGAACATAACCCCCTGGTTTCGGATCAAAATAAATTTTTGTTTGAAAGTTATAGTGGATCAAAGTCAGCAGTTTAACATCTGATTACTTTAAAAAAAAAAAAAACAGATTGTCACACAAAAATGAAAAATCTATAACTCGAGCTCCAGTCAATTAAAACTCATGAAATTTTACCACAAGGTATCTAACTTGTTTTAGTTCAAAACCTTTTATGTTTCATACCGAAATTCGTTTTGGTTTGAGAGTTATGAATTTTATAAGGTTACTGGCTGAAAATGAAGAACCAGTTTTTTTTATTCTAGAAATTCCAGTTTTATCAATTAGGTAGTTTGAGCATCGAAAAAAATGGGTAATATGATGTTGTTATTTTCAAAATATATATATTAGTATGAACTTCATACTTCCAATAATCCATTAGGTGTTTCAAATCTGAAATTTTCAAGGGTGTAGATGACGTTTGGCACTCGACAGGTGGTATATGGTTGCCAAGCACCGAGGCCGCCTAGACGGCCGCTGAGACCGCCTAGGCGGCAGCCTAGGTCCTTTTTTTTTTAAATATAATTTTTTTACCTGTTTAATATTTATCAAAGTAATAAAGTTCCACATTTCTAACTTAATTTATTTATTATCCAACTTCGGCCGCCTAAATTTATTTAATATCCAACTTAATAATTTAAATAATTAAGTAATATTAATAAAATATTAAACACATCTCCAACAAAATGTCCAAATTAATAAACAACTACCGCAATCCAACTAAATATTAATTTGTTTTCTGAATTCTGAATGAATTAGGGCTTCAAGCCTTTAGCCCACTTATATATATATATATATATATATTAATTACATTACATTTTAAAGTTATTAAAAAAAAAAAGCCTAGGCGTCGCCTACCGCGAAGGCCGTCGAGGCCGCCTAGGCGCCGCCAAATGAGGTTTCTGCCAAATACGACCGATTTGCCCTAATCGTTGGCGGTAGGGGCTACCAAGCGCCTAGACGGCCGCCATTTACATCCCTGGAAATTTTAACAAATTGAAATAAGAACAGGAAGAAAAAAATAGAGTATTTCTCCATGAAGGTTGAAATCACAACCTTTGTAGATTTCTTTTTGTTTTGATGGATCTTGGAACTTTTGGAGCTTCCTGATTCTTTTTAGAATGGTGTGGATTAACTTTATTTCTCCACGCTTCATGAAGGGGAAAGCAGAGTGAGTTAGATGAACGGAAGGTTCGCATGGCTCTCCTAATAAGATGCATAAATGACTTTTTTTTTTTGTAATAGATGAACACTGCCGTATGTAATGAAGTAATGCGGAGAAGATGGTGAGCAGTTACTTTTCTATTACAGGAGAGAGGGAGTTTTGAGGGAATTATTTGCAAACTTGAGTAAGAAAGTAAAGATTGGTTTCTACCCACAAACTCATGTGGATGTAAATTTTCCTTAATTGTTTAATTAAGATATTTTACTTCCAAGGGTATTTTGTTACTGTTTGGTAATTGTCACACCTCAATTTTGTAAGTTATATAGTGATTGTTTGCAATCACTACTTTGCAGGGAAAATTGATTTTTTTTAATCAATTCTTTAATATTTGCAACCACTACATTATTAACTTAGAATTAATTATGGAGAAGAAGTGAAAACCTGCTTCTTGGATTCTGAGAATTGATTCTCCAGTGGGCCCATTAATTATACCCCTGAAAAAAAATGGTCATGTATTCGTGGGGAAAAGTAAGAGAAAATAGAAAAAAATGCAGAAAATACATCATCGTGAGAACACCGCCGAAGAGGAGAAGGGGAGAACGAAGAGAAGGTAAGAATGAAGATGTAAATTTTTTATTCACCTCATAAAACAGATTAAACATTTATATCATGTACTTAATTTTTTCAATACACCATGGTTTTATTTTTCTTCATTTCTTCTCTACTCATTATCTCTTTCGATTATAGGGTTTTCTTGTTAGGTATCTTTCAATATTTTTCTATTGGATATCAAGTTTTTATTTGTGTGTCTCATTGTTGTTGCGTTAGTCATTGCTGCATTGAAATTCGAATTTTATGGAGTATATTTTGGTGGAAACAGTGATTGTTACTCTGAAATATATTTGAAAGTTCAAACTACTGATTGTGAGTTTATATTTTTTAGGGAATATTATAATTTATAAAGTATTGTAATCTTCATGAACTTAATGTATGTGTTTGTATTCTGATGGTCCCATATTTTAATGACTTTTTCAGGACAAAATGGGAATTCAGGAGATTTTTTTAAAAACTCTACATTGCACCCTGAAAGAGTTCAGTGGGTGGAACACTCAAGTCACTGCATTGCTAAGAGTCAGAGTACTCAAGTCAGTGCAACTGACTTGCGAGCTCAGGCTCTTAACAAGGCAGTGACTCGAGAGACTGAACTCTCGAGTGCTTGCTTAAACCTGTCAGTGAGATGAATTCTCTCTGACCTAAATACTTACTCAAAGTTTTCTTAACAAAGCTCTCAGTGAGCTGATTTTCACAATACTTTAGTAAATACTTAAAGCAATAAAACGCTCAGTTTAACGTGGTTCGGAGACTCAAGCTCTTATATCCACGGCCTAATTTAACAGGAAATCCACTAACTGGGATTCTTATTTTTAACGTGCCAAGGTGCATGACTACACTGGACTCATGCCACTCCCTGGGCTGCCTCTCCTCCCCTCACTACAAACCTAACATTCTTTTGAAAGGGTTTAGTTTGGTTTGGTTCTCTCCAACTAGGTGAGGTTTTCCCTTACAATGTTTTAGCCTTGATGCTAAGGTTGGGAAAACCTCTCTAAGCTATGGATGTATATGATAAGCTCAAGATACAAGCTGTACACTCAAAATATATATATGAAGACCCTAAATGGTCAGTGCCCTGGATGTGAGATGTGCTCCCTTATTACTCCCTTGAACATCACACAACTCTCACACCCACACAGCTCGTAAGTGTAGATTTCTCCCCTCTCTCCACACACTTGAATACGCAGCTATGGGCTTGTATTTATCATGTGGATTCAAATGTAACCGTTGGAGGGAATTACATTTGAATCCAGCATTTAATGGTTTCAACCACTTTTCTTGGAATGCGGCCTTGTCAGTGTCAGATTTGCTGCCTTGTGCTGATTGGTCCACGTGGACTAGATCCAACGGATCTTTGACTCAGTGGGTTAACTAAGACCCATTGAATTTAGGTAGCTTCATCCTTCACTGACTTGATGATCTTCAGTGGACTGAACGTCTTCAGTGTAGTTGTCCTTTAGTGACTCTTTGAAGATCTCTCCAAGAAGTTTGTCATAAGGCTAAATGACAAACTTCCCTGACCACAGTAGCCTGACTCCTTCAGGACCTACTTGGTGCAGCACTGATCCACCTGATCATGCTCTTCACTGAGTGGTTTTACCTGACTTAGCTTAGATCAGCCAGGTTTACATTCAGCGGGACATCCTCCAGGTTTCTCTTCAGGTTCAGGTCTCTGCCATGGCTTTAGTCAGTTCTGCTTGTGATGTCCTCTTGATTTCCTCAGGCTGTGTAGCTAAGTTCCCCCTCAACTGAGTGTTCCCTCAACTGAGTTCTTCTCAACTGACAGCCTGTTCTTCTAAAAAATAACCTAAACCGACCTGAAGCTAAAGATACTATCCTGACTGCTTTCAAACCTATTACAAGTTGTTTTGGAAAATCATCAAAACTAAAACATATCCCAAAATTTTCCCCCTTTTTGATGATTCCAAAACTTCTAACCAAATGAATTTCCATTACATGAATGATGTCAGAAAACAAGTAATAGTTTAAAAAATGCAGAAATTCCCATAGTTTAAAACATTTAAGATTTGTTCGGTTCTTAAAAAAACTGGATCAGTGGTCTTGTGAACAACCTGCTCTGATATCAATTGATGGTCCCGTATTTTAATGATTTTTTCAGGACAAAATGGGAATTTAGGAGAATTTTTTTTAAAACTCTGCATTGCACCCTGAAAGAGTTCAGTGAGTGAAACACTCAAGTCACTGCTTTGCTAAGAGTCAGAGCACTTAAGTTAGTGCAACTGACTTGCGAGCTCAGGCTCTTAACAAGGCAGTTACTCGAGAGACTGAACTCTCGAGTGCTTGCTTAAACCTGTCAGTGAGATGGATTCTCCCTGACCTAAATACTTACTCAAAGTTTTCTTAACAAAGCTCTCAGTGAGCTGATTTTCACAATACTTTAGTAAATACTTAAAGCAATAAAACGCTCAGTTTAACGTGGTTCGGAGACTCAAGCTCTTACATCCATGGCCTGATTTAACAGGAAATCCACTAACTGGAATTCTTGTTTTTAACGTGCCAAGGTGCACGACTACACTGGACTCACGCCACTCCCTGGGCTGCCTCTCCACCCCTCACTACAAACCTAACATTCTTCTGAAACAGTTTAGTTTGGTTTAGTTCTCTCCAAATAGGTGAGGTTTTCCCTTACAATGTTTTAGCCTTGATGCTAAGGTTGGGAAAACCTCTCTAAGCTATGAATGTATATGATAAGCTCAAGATACAAGCTGGACACTCAAAATATATATGAAGACCCTAAATGGTCAGTGCCCTGGATGTGAGATGTGCTCCCTTATGACTCCCTTGAACATCACACAACTCTCACACCCACACAGCTCGTAAGTGTAGATTTCTCCCCTCTCTCCACACACTTGAATACACAGCTATGGGGTTGTATTTATAATGTGGATTCAAATGTAACCGTTGGAGGGAATTACATTTTAATCCAACATTTAATGGTTTCAACCACTTTTTCTTGGAATGCGGCCTTGTCATTGTCAGATTTTGTTGGTCCCGAAACGAGCAAACAGGTGTATGGGGGGGAATACACCTGTGATTACAAATTAAAACTTCTTGTAAAACTTATCAGATTACTTAAGACAATAACTCGTCAGTGGACTTGAAGGTCTGCTGAGAGTTACTTAGAGAAAGCCTACTGAGATAATACCTCCACTGAAAGCTCAAGACTTTCAGTTGAACTACTATTTAATTGGCTTTCAGATGCGGATTAGTGAGCCCTTAGAAAACTCGTTTTACTTTGATAAACTATGAGATTAACACACACTTAGGAAAGCAGAATGTAAGAACACAAGGTATAAAGTGGTTTAGAGATGAATCTCCTACGTCCACTGTCCTGATCAAACAGGAGAATTCCTTTCACTTGGAATTCCTTGTGTTATAGTGCCAAGGTGCACTGATCAACTAATCCTCTCTTAGGATGATTGGTCACTAGGAAATTCCAGGTCCTAGTTCCCAAAACAAACCAGCTTTCAAACTGATACAACAATCAGCTTACTAACACCACTTAACACTAGCTCTCAACCTAAACACTGAGTAGGGTTTTGGTTCCAACTATTTTGAGATAATCCTTACAAGTTTAGCTCAAGGCTTAGGATTGGATTATCTTTTTCTAAGATTTGGATATTGCTTTTAAGCTTGGTTACAGAAGGTTTGTTAGGCTCTCTACAAATGTGAAACACTTGGGAAACAAAGATAATTTCGAGTGCTTCTTAGTTGTTATGAATGTAGAGATAGCTTTGATCTTGTGAGTTTCCCGTGCTTGGAAATGTGCACGTCCTTCTGTATTTATAGGCTTCCTTGAAAATCTTCCCGTTGGATTTGAATCTTCTCAAGTAAGTCTTCTTGTATCTGATTGGCTCAAACGGCTCTATTTGAAGCTTTAAGTCTTGTCAAGAAATGGCTGAAAGACCATGCCTGTTCACCAACTTTCTATAGATTGCTAGAGAAGGACTTTTGGTACTTGTCAGGCTGGGGCAGGTCGGCTGTCAGTAAGTACACTGACGTGTTATCTTCTCATTGGACCTTTAGTCTGCATGCCCAGATTCTTGTCTTGCTTTAAGGTGGAACTCCTCTGAGAGAACCTTTTTATTCCTTCATTTATTGCAAGCTTCACTGAAATTCATTTTGCCTTGTTCCAACCAGATTAACTAACAGCTTTTAATATGTTTTAGCATTGTTAGTTACCATCAGTGGACCTTGGTCCTCTCCTGACAGTTTTAGTCTTAGTGAGAATGTACTTAGAAAACATTCAAGACTTAGACTTATTTCTCAGATCACTTAGTCTTCAGCGGACTTCACTTCAGCGGACTACATTTTCAGCGGACTTCATTCTTAAATACCCTCATGTAATTACTAACTGTACTCCAGTTCTTAACACTTTGAACTGTTTAACTAAATATTAACTCTACTGAATAATTTACTTACAAAACAACTTAGGAGGAACATGTTGGCATCTAATCAAAACATAAGTCTTATACATTTTCCCAACAATTTCCCCCTTTTTGATTATGCCGGAACCTATCTTAATACATATCTTCTTTCAGATGAGGTTCTTCAGATGACATTCAAAGTTCACAGATTTTGTAAGTAAAAACATTCAAGTGCATAAGCCTAAATGATAATGAGATATTATCTTGGGCAAAACATCAGTAGAGTTCATTTAATTGAAAAATGATGAAGTACATATTACATGAAGTCAACTCTAAAAGGTTTCAAACTTAAACACACCTGGGACTTATAAACAAATGCCCATCAAAAGATACAACTTTCTCAGATGGACTCGAAAATAGGTTCAAGTCCATATTGCTTGAAAACTCTAATCTTCAGCTCGTTCTTCCTTTCCATTATCTCCTTCGAATGTCCTCTGAGTCCAAGATGCTCGCACAAGGATGTCCACTCTTCAGTGATCCTTTCTCTATCAACAGCACCTGTTGCATCTTGAGGAGGCCAGTAGGTGATTGGCTCAGGGGCCTTCAG
The DNA here is from genome assembly GCA_947034835.1 of Ballota nigra. Taxonomy (NCBI): domain Eukaryota; kingdom Viridiplantae; phylum Streptophyta; class Magnoliopsida; order Lamiales; family Lamiaceae; genus Ballota; species Ballota nigra. Next base: position 16,965,986 of record OX344720.1, on the reverse strand, counting down.
AGCTTGATCAGGGAAGGCATCATTCCAAGCATCACTGATCTCGGGATAGAGTTTGGGATAGGCATCAAACAACCATGAGTTGAAGACTTCTTGTGCATTGTCCCTTCCTAACTCTCCACTGACATAAAAGGAATACACAAATTCCCTTTTTGCAGTCTCCCAAGCATCATTGAGCTTCTTAGGAACCCAGGCATCATGATGAGGAAATCTGTTCTGAGATGGTGTGATCTTGTCTTTCTTCAGCTTTGCAGCCCACTTTAGATAACCACTCCTGAATTTCTTAGAAGTAGTTTTGTCAAAAGTGGCTAGCCTCTCCTTTTTTTTTCTCTCTGCTAGCTCTGCAATGGTCTCCATCTTACTAACCACCTTATCTCTTCTTTCTTGTTGTTGAGCTGTCAGCTTTCTTGCTCTTTCATTCATGCCTCCAGCCTCTTTAATTAGCTCAGCGAGCTCTGTGACTTTTGTGGGTGCAGACTTGGGAGGTTCAGAAGATAAGGGTTCATGATTGAGAATAGGAAGTACCTGAACTTCATCAGTAGAGGTTGTGGACTTAGCTGCCAACCTCCCTGAGGTTCTTGTCTTTTTGGCAACCTCTGCTGAGAGGACATTAAATGCCTTCCTCTTTGTGGTTTCCCCCTTCTTCGCAGCTCTCTCCTCCTTCTCCTTTAGATGCTCCTCTTTGAACTTTGAAAGACCATCTGAGGAGGTCTCCTTGCCTTTCTTGGATCCTGCTATCTTCTGAGTTTCAGCTTCGACTCTCTTCAAGGTGCTCTTCACCTGTTGGCCTTTCTCGAAGTCAGGGGTTTCAAGGATAATGTTCATTTTGTTCTTAGGATCAGCCTTCATGTCCTTAGCACTTATCCTCTTTTCCCCCTTTCCGGCATTAATCATACATTCAGCTACAGTGATGTTGAGCTTCAGTTGATCATGGGCCAATGCCTTCAGCTCAGTTGAGCAATGGTCTACCTCATCTTCAAGCCTTTCTAGAGTAGCTCCAGCTGTCTGCCCAAATTGAACAAACTGCGCAAGCTTTTTATTTATCAGCACATCAGTCTTCTCTTGTGTTGGGAAGTCTTCAGCTGCCTTCTCCAGTACCTCTCCCAGTTTGGCTCCTAGCTCAGCATGCTTGGCCTCGAATTCAGACATCTTAGAGTTCCATAATCCTTCAACCTTTCCAAGTAGGTCTTCTGAGAAGGCCTCCACTGATGACTTCAGGTTTATGGATACGTTCTCTACTGAGTCTTTGAGGAATTTGGTTCTGGCCTCTTCTTCAGTCTCCTCCAGCTTCTTCAGGGCTTCAATGATTAACACATTTTGTCCATCAACTACATCAATCACCATCTGCTGAGAGTCTTCAACTTTGAGTGTGAGATTCTGAAGTGATGTAGTTGTGGACTCCATGAGTTCATCAATGTGGTCTGAGAGAATAACCATCTCATCCACCTCCTCTTGTACAATCTCCTAGACCTCTCTGAGCTGAGTTTGAAGAGATGGAAGGCTTTCTTCTTTGATAGAGTGAACAACATCACTCAGTGGAGTTAGGTTGACCACAGCTGGGGGAGTTTCAAAGGTTTGAGTACCTGCATTGCAAACAGTGTTAGTTCTAACTCCCTCAACCTCACAACCTAGATCTCCTGATGCCTCTATCTCCATGGGGGCTCCATCCTCCTCACTCTTCTTACTTCTCTCTTCCTCACTTTCTTTTTCAACTGTAATTTTTTCAGCCAATTCACCCTTTACAGGGATGATTGCTCTTATCTCTCCACTCTTGATAGCAGTTATTTCCACCTCTTTTTCTTTTTCACTCTGCTTTTCAACTTCTCCAGTTCCAGACACCTCAGTTGACTCTAAAGCCACCACTGAGGGCTGTTGTGGGAGAGCTTCAGTAGACACCTCTACTGAGCCCTCCTGTGGCAAGTTTTGAGCCTCAGTATCCCTTGCCATGGATACATCCTTGGCTGCTTCAGCATCACCTTGCTTAGGTGAAGCACCTCCTTCTAATTCAGACTCCACTGCCTTCTCCTCTGCTCTCTTCTCCTTCTCCACCTCCTTCTCAGATAAGGTTTCAACTGGCTTTTCTCCATCAGCAGTCTTTTCTACCTCAGCAGCCTTCTCTACTTCCTTCTTTGCCTCAGCAATCTTTTCCAAGACCAAACTTTCAAAGATCTTCTCATCACAGAGAATTCTGGTCTTGTGCATCCCAACGAATTGCAGCACTTCAGCTTCCTCCTTCTTCCACTCCTCTGCATTGCTGCCTCGTACAGCAAGAAGTATTTCACCAAGCCTTCTATCCTTGAGTTGGACAATGAGTCTAAGTCTCAAGAACAAGGCTTTGAGTGTGGGGAATTGATCAAGGTCAGGGTATTTAGACTCTAAAGAGTAAGCTACCTCATCCTTGAGAGTATCAAGGAAAGAGTACTCTTCTTCATCGTCTGAAGGAAGGGAAGGAGTAGGGGATCTGCTTTCGGTTGGCTCTTCTGGGATAGACTCCAGTTGAGTTGAATGAAAATCAGGAGGGTTCAGTTCAGATGAGGTTTGAGGTTGAGTTTCAGGTGAGGTTGGGTTTTGGTCAGTAGGGGTTGAGGGGATGGGTTCAGAAGGGGTTGAGGGGATGGGTTCAGAAGGGTTTGATGGGGTTGTTTCAGTAGGGGTGGAGATGGGTTCAGTGGGGGTTGTTTGGGATCCACTTTTTGGCTGTTGAGAGCCATCAGTGGGGGTTTTGGGTAATGTGGAGATGCGTTTGGTTTTGGCAGGAGTGCGAGGTTTAGTGGTCTTAGGTTTGATGGGGGTGGGTGCGGGGACATCTGAGTCAGACTCAGTTGAGATGATGTTTGGAGATGAGTCAGGGTTACCTGATGAAGATTCATCAGTAGAGTCTGTGACTCTGACTTTCTTTGAGGCACTCTCCTTCTCTGCCTCAGAGGACCTCCTGCTTTCCTTCCTAGAGGCTTTCACTGCCTCGGCCTCTTTGTGCTGGGCCATCTTGTCACTCAGTTTGACCAATCTTCTCTTTAATTTGGTCTTCTTCCCTTCAGCAGGGTTAGCTTCCTCTTCCTCGATTGCCTCTGGGCTCTCCTCAGCAGGCTTGAGCATCCTTGTTTCCAGAGTTTTTCCAGACTTGAATAGGGTCTTCAAGTTACTCCACTTTCTATCCTTTAACCAGTCTACTCCCACATCCACATTCTCAATTAAGTAAGAAATTTTAGTGGCAAACTTTAGCTTACTTGCCAACTGGGGAGTTTTGTCAGCCTGGAATTTTGAGTGTTCCCTGTTCAAGGCTCTAAAAAAGAACTGCTGCCAATTGTATGGCTTCTCCTTGCTCTCCACTATTGCCTTCATCAACCTGAGCTTTGGCTTGCTTACTTGTTCAGTGCTTCCTTGGTTTCCCAAGATACATTTACCAACAATCTTGCAGAGGACATTGTATGCTGGCAATAGTAGGCTTCTGTTCATCGTGGGACTATATTTCACCTTCTTCTCCATGATGGTGTAGACCCATTCCTCCTCCTTATCCAAGATACAAGTATCTGGATTTGGGCCTTCAGATGGGAGTTCAAATAACTCCTTCAAATCATCTCCGCTTATCCGAATCTCCTTTCTTATTTTCTGGTGCTCAACAACCTCCATATCGTCTCTCATCACCTTCTTCTTTCTTTGTACAAATAGACACGATTTGATTCTTGAGTCTGAGTTGGATATGTTGTAGAAAAATTCAAGAACCTGCCTATCATAACAGTACTCTGGATGTACTGATAGAAATTTCTCCAACCCAACAGCTTTGACCATTTCCAAAGCCTCCTTAATGTGAGAGAACTCAGGTCTTGATTCAATTTCTGGGTTGTTGAAAAGGATTATAGGTTCATACCAGAAATTTTCTTTGTTGTTCAGAAACCCTAGGTTAATTTTGGTCATGTTTGTAGGTGGGATTTTGAGAAAATTTGCAGTAAAGGTTGAAGTGGTAGTAAGTGTTTAGATGGAAGTGAATTCGAAAAGGTTTACAAGCGAACGTTTGGGGTTTTTATATGAGTGAAGAACGGTGAGATTGAACAAAGAATTCAACGTCTGAGATTGATAGGGTTTGAGATCGTGGGTAGTTGCAAGGTTTAGTGGGGAGTTTTTAAGAAATCTTGACGGTTAGAAAAGAACCGCCTAACAATGGATGGCATGGATTGGAAAAGTTGGTAGCCGGAAGGTCACATCATCCGGCTTTTAGGGCGCGTGAGATAGATAATTGAAAAGGCATGTCTGACTTGTACCACGTGCATTAAATGCTTGCCATACCAAAATCTCTTCGGAACAGTGGGAAAAGATATATTTTCCCAGAAAGCACTCATTAGTAAGTTTTTGAAACCAAGTAAATAATATATAAAACTAAGAGGCTTTAACTTTGAAAAACACAAAGTATAAACTTTGACCTCCACTGAGGTTCGACCTCGTCTGATATTCAGACCTCTTCTGAGATGAGGAGCTTCTTCTGAGAAAGATCCTCTTCTGAATATGAACCTCAACTGAGTTGAAGGTAACTCTTCTGAGATTAAATCTTTACTCTCCTGGATCTAGGAGTCCAAGCTCCACTGACAACTCTTAGAACCTTGCTTCAGCCAAAGGTTTTGTGAAGATATCTGCCTTCTGTTTGTCAGTGTGGATTTTGAGCATTTTGATGTCCTTCTTCTCCACATGATCTCTGATGAAATAATGCCTTATGTCCACATGTTTGCATCTTGTGTGGAGAACTGGATTTTCTGAAATAGCAATTGCACTATTGTTGTCACGGAAAATAGGGACTTCATTGGCAAAGATGTTGTAATCTCTCAGTTGTTGTCTTAGCCAAAGAATTTGAGCACAACAACTTCCAGCTGCCATATACTCAGCTTCAGTAGTGCTAGTGGCTACTGAGTTTTGTTTCTTGGAGAACCAAGAAATCAGCTTACTTCCCAAGAATTGACAAGTGCCTAAGGTTGATTTCCTGTCAATTCTACATCCTCCATAATCAGCATCTGAGTATCCTGTGAGTTCCAGATTGTCATCTGAGGGATACCACAATCCCATATTCACAGTACCCTTAAGATATTTGAGAATCCTCTTTGCAGCTTCCAGATGACTTTTCTTGGGGTTGGCTTGATATCTTGCACAAATCCCAACTGCAAAAGTGATATCAGGCCTGCTTGCTGTGAGATACAGTAGAGATCCAATGATGGCTCTGTAATGAGTCTGGTCTACTGATTCACCATGTTCATCCGATTCCATCTTGGTGTTGGTGTTGAGTGGAACTCTTGCAACTTTGCTGGTCTGGCATCCAAACTTGTTGATCAGCTCCCTTGTGTATTTGGCTTGATTGATGAAAATTCCTTCAGGGGACTGCTTAACTTGAAGTCCTAGGAAAAAATTCATTTCTCCCATCATAGACATCTCAAATTTTCCCTTCATCAGTTGAGAAAACTTCTCACAGAGGATCCGGTTAGGATAACCAAAGATGATATCATCCACATAAATTTGAACAAGCAATGTGTCCACTCCTTTTGTGATTCTGAAAAGTGTTCTATCAACTCTCCCTTTGATGAAACCATGATCCAAAAGGAATTGTGACAAAGTATCATACCAAGCTCTTGGAGCCTGTTTCAGTCCATATAGAGCTTTCCTCAGTCTATATACTTTGTAACTTTCTTCAAAACCTGGGGGTTGCTCCACATAGACTTCTTCATTGAGTACTCCATTCAAGAAGGCACTTTTAACATCCATCTGGTACACCTTGAATTTCTTGTGAGCAGCATATGCAAGAAATAACCTTATTGCCTCCAATCTGGCTACTGGAGCAAATGTTTCATCATAGTCAAATCCTTCAACTTGAGAATAGCCCTTTGCAACTAGCCTGGCTTTGTTTCTGACTATGATATCATTCTCATCCTTCTTGTTCTTGAATACCCACTTGGTTCCTATCACATTGCAGTGATATGGTCTGTCCACCAACTCCCATACTTGATTCCTTGTAAACTGGTTGAGCTCTTCTTGCATGGCAATGATCCAGTTGGAATCTTGAAGTGCTTCTGCTATGGAACTTGGTTCCTGGTTTGATAAGAAACAACAAAACAAAGCACTTTCTCCATGAAAACTTCTAGTTTTGACTCCTGAGGAAGGATCACCTAGGATTTGCTCAACAGGGTGATCTGAGAGCCAAGTCCTCCTAGGCTAATGCCCTTCAGTAGAGTTTAACTCTTCTGAAGTTGAGTCACTAGATATTGGAATGAAATCGAATTCAGGAAATAAGACAGAGGGTTGAAGTCCTGAGTCATCATTCAAGGTATTTTCATTCTCAATGGTAATTTCATTGGTTCCCCCTTGAATGATGGGTTCAGTGAATGTCTCAGCTGTGACCACATCTTCATTGACATTGGTTACCTCTTGAACTGGGATAGTGTTCATTAGTTCAGTTACATCTTCAGGAGAGCTCTCAGGTGAGCTTTGAGGAGTGGTCTGATTTTGAGTGTCCTCTTTGAATTGTTGATCATTGAGGTTGTCCCAGGTTGGGATGAATGTATCAACACAATTATCAGGATAGCCTTTAGACTTGATACTCAGTCTGGTTAGTCTTTTGCTAATCACATCCTCATTCTCCTTACTTCTGGACTCAAAAGTAGATTCATCAAACACTACATGAGGTGTTTCTTCCACAACAAGGGTTCTACAGTTGTAAACTCTGAAAGCTCTACTGATTTGTAAATATCCTAAGAAAATTCCTTCATCAGCTTTGCTATCAAAAGCTTTCAGTTGTGTTTTCCCATTGTTGTGAATGAAACACTTGCAACCAAAAATATGAAAGTAAGATACCTGTGGCTTTCTGTTATTCCATAACTCATATGGAGTTTTTCCTTGATGTTTGGTTACCATGGATCTGTTTTGAGTGTGGCAGGCAGTATTAATAGCTTCAGCCCAGAATCTTTTAGGAACTTGAGCTTCAGCTAACATTGTCCTTGCTGTCTCCTTGAGAGTCCTATTTCTTCTTTCAGCTACTCCATTTTGTTGTGGAGTTCTTGCAGCTGATGTCTCATGTGAAATACCTAATTCTTTGCAATAGTCAGATATAATAGAATTTATGAATTCAGTGCCCTTATCTGATCTTATCTTAACAATGTTCAGGCTCTTTTCATTGCTAACTTTCTTCAGGAGCTCTGGCAGTCTCAGTTGAGTCTCTTTTTTGCTTGCAAGGAATATCACCCATGTGTACCTGGAGAAGTCATCAACAACAACAAGTGTATACTTTCTCCCATTGATACTTACAGGGGTTACTGGACCAAAAAGATCCATATGTAACAGTTGAAGTACTCTGTCAGTAGAGGTTGCTACTTTGCTTTTGAAAGATGCCTTTACTTGCTTTCCCTCCTGACAGGCTTTACAGATATGTTCCTTGTTGTATACTTCATTTGACATTCCTTCTACCAGTCCATGTCTTGCTATCTTGTTCATCATCTTGAAGTTCAGATGACTTAGCCTTTTGTGCCATAACCAATTAGTGTCAGTTGAGCTCTTAGCAATAAGACATGCATTTGGTGTGCAAGACTTCCAATCTACAAGATAGACATTTCCCTTTCTTGACCCAGTTAGTAGTACCTGTTGTGAAGATACATTCTTAACAAAACACAGGTTACATGAAAATTCAACACTGTATCCCTTATCACAGAATTGACTTATGGACAGAAGATTATGCTTAAGTCCACTGACAAAGGATACATTGCTTACCCTTACTGAGCCAATGATTAAAGTACCATAACCTTTAGTGTCTCCTTGTGAGTTGTCACCAAAAGTGACTTGTGGACCTTCTTTCTCAACAAATTCTGTCAGGAGATCTTTGTTGCCAGTCATGTGCCTAGAACATCCACTGTCCAAGTACCAGACTGATGATTTAAGAGCTTCTCCTTTGTTGAGGTCCGCTGAGCCCTGCAATCACAGATCAAGCTTTAGGTACCCATTTGGTGTTGGGTCCTACCAGGTTAGCTGTACCTTTCGGAATCCAAATTTGCCTCACAGTTCTAATAACTTTAGATTGGCTAATTTGTCTTCCATAAACATCTACATAGATTGTTATCTCCCTAGGTGCCTTGGGAGAAAACTTTCTATGGGTGTCAGCCTTTGAAGGAACAGGAACCTTCTTCACATTCTTTCTATTTGGCTTGGGTGCACCTGGTCTTGGTTTTTGTTGATAAAGGTATGAAGGACCTTTTCCCTTAAGCACAAAAGGAATAGGTCTTCCATATGAGGCATTCCTTGAGGACTGCTCATGCCTGGGTGCTCTCAGCTGAGGTTGCTTCATCTGTGAAGACCTCTGCTGATAGTACCTCTGCTGAGATCTAGTTTGATAAGTCACCTGAGCCTTTCCATTTGGTTTTGGCTTAGATTGACTTTTCTTTTGAGTGGTCTCAGCTGGTCTTTTTCCTTTATCCATAGTCTGTGGTTGAAATGTCACAGACTTGACAAAAACTCTCTTTGTGCCACTTGAAGAAGCAACACTCAGAGGACCTTCTGAAGGTTTTGGAATAAAACCTATCCCATACTTGTTATTTGGATTGGTTTGAAAATTTTGGATCTCCTCTATGGCAAGAGAGGGTTTGTTTAGAGCATCAATCCTTTTTAACAAGGTCTCTTCAGATTTTTGTAAGACATCAATTTTCAGGAGAGAATCCTTTATTTGGCTTACCAATTTTAAGTTCTCTTCAGTTAACTTTGTCTTAGATTCATTGAGATCTTTTATCAGTTGATCTCTACCATTTCCTTGACTCCTGAGGGTTTCCACCTCTTTTGTCAGTTCAATGGTAGATTTGGCTGAGTTTAGATCTGCTTGATTCCCAGACTCTATTAACTTGGAGTTTTCACTCAAGAGTTGTTTGTTCTCATCTTGAAGACAGAAACTTACTTCTTGCAACCTTGAGAAATCAATCATCAATTGTTCCAAAGCGGACTGAAGATTGAGTTCCTCAGTTGACTCTGAGCTTAGCTCAGGTGTGTGTTCTAGAGAATTGGATGGTTTAGATTGTACCTCTGGTTCTTCTCTTGCCATGAGGCACATGTCATCTTCACTGCTATCAGAGAACAGTTCATCAGGTGACTCCAGATTTTCATCAACATCCCCAGCCATCATGGGTTTTCTTTCTCCATATCTTCTGTCTCTTTTGGCTTGCCTTTCCTTTCTTTCTTTTGTGCTCAGTTGAGGACAATCATATTGAAAGTGCCCAATCTTCTTGCACTGAAAACACCTGTTGGCATCATCATTCTTTTCTTCAGTGGACTCTCTGGTCTTTGATGATGATCCTTCAGCCTTGGTGTAATTCTTGTATTCCTTCTTCTTTTCCAGCTCAGATGAGCTTTTCTCTCCTTCACTGGTAGTCTTTTGTGGATAACTTCTACCTTCCCTGTTATCCCTGTAAAATCTCTTATATTTGCCAAAGCGGCTGTTAAGTTGTTCAAACCTCCTAGCCATCAGGCTGAGTTCCTCCTGCATCTCAGCCTTGCTTTGTGACTTGCTTGCCTTTGTACTCTTTTGAGGCTTTGGGGATTTTGGCTCAGACTCCTTGGCTTTGAAGGTTACTCCCTTCTCAGCTGAGGTCTCATCAGGAGCCCTTTTCCTGTTCAGATCAAACTCATAAGCCTTGAGTTCAGAGAATACCTGTTGCATAGACATGCTGGATAGATCCTTGGTATTCTGCATCATCACAGAGTACACATCCCATCTTGAGGTTAGACCTCTCAGGATCTTTAAGGCAACCTCTCTCTTGGTATAGACTTTTCCCAGAGAATTTATCTCATTCATGATGTCTGTGAACCTCCCATCAAGCTGGTCTATGGTCTCAGTGGACTCCATGGTGAACTGCTCATATTTTTGAACAGCTACTGAAAGCTTGTTCTCCTTTATCTTGTCAGTTCCTTTACACATGAGAGCAAGAGTGTCCCATAGTTCCTTTGCAGTCTTGCAGTGGATCATTCTTCCCATTACAGAATCTGGAATAGTGGTGTAGAGAATGTTCATGGCTATGAAGTTGAGGTTGTTTTTCCTCCTCTCATCTGCAGTGAAGTTATCTTCATCTTTGGGCCATTCTTCTCTTGGATCTGCAATAGTTTCAGCTGTAGTTCTAGGGTTAGGTGTCATAAAAACAAATGGACCTTTAGTAATAACCTTTAACATTTCATCATGCACACATGCAAGATGAGCTCTCATTCTGATCTTCCAGAAGTCATAGTTTTCCACTGAGAATTGTGGAAGCTTGTGATGAGACATATGGTTCAAGGGATTAACTCCCATGTTGTTCTCTGCTGGTGGTGCTACCCTAGCTGCATTGTCAGCCATAGTATAAAAACAAGTTTATCAAAAGATCAATTCAGGTGACCTTTAAAAATACCTTTAAGCACAAGGTATACTTAGAACAATGGTCTTTTGAACCACTGCTTTGATACCAATTGTTGGTCCCGAAACGAGCAAACAAGTGTATGGGGGGGAATACACATGTGATTACAAATTAAAACTTCTTGTAAAACTTATCAGATTACTTAAGACAATAACTCGTCAGTGGACTTGAAGGTCTGCTGAGAGTTACTTAGAGAAAGCCTACTGAGATAATACCTCCACTGAAAGCTCAAGACTTTCAGTTGAACTACTATCTAATTGGCTTTCAGATGCGGATTAGTGAACCATTAGAAAACTCGTTTTACTTTGATAAACTATGAGATTAACACACACTTAGGAAAGCAGAATGTAAGAACACAAGGTATAAAGTGGTTCAGAGATGAATCTCCTATGTCCACTGTCCTGATCAAACAGGAGAATTCCTTTCACTTGGAATTCCTTGTGTTATAGTGCCAAGGTGCACTGATCAACTAATCCTCTCTTAGGATGATTGATCACTAGGAAATTCCAGGTCCTAGTTCCCAAAACAAACTAGCTTTCAGACTGATACAACAATCAGCTTACTAACACCACTTAACACTAGCTCTAAACCTAAACACTGAGTAGGGTTTTGAGTAGGGTTTTGGTTCCAACTATTTTGAGATAATCCTTACAAGTTTAGCTCAAGGCTTAGGATTGGATTATCTCTTTCTAAGATTTGGATTTTGCTTTTAAGCTTGGTTACAGAAGGTTTGTTAGGCTCTCTACAAATGTGAAATACTTGGGAAACAAAGATAATTTCGAGTGCTTCTTAGTTGTTATGAATGTAAAGATAGCTTTGATCTTGTGAGTTTCCCGTGCTTGGAAATGTGCACGTCCTTCTGTATTTATAGGTTTCAACCACTTTTTCTTGGAATGCGGCCTTGTCAGTGTCAGATTTGTTGCCTTGTGCTGATTGGTCCACATGGACTGGATCCAACGGATCTTTAACTCAGTGGGTTGACCAAGACCCACTGACTTTAGGTAGCTTCATCCTTCACTGACTTGATGATCTTCAGTGGACTGAACGTCTTCAGTATAGTTGTCCTTCAGTGACTCTTTGAAGATCTCTCCAAGAAGTTTGTCATAAGGCTAAATTACAAACTTCCCTGACCACAGTAGCCTGACTCCTTCAGGACCTACTTGGTGCAGCCCTGATCCACCTGATCATGCTCTTCACTGAGTGGTTCACCTGACTTAGCTTAGATCAGCCAGGTTTACACTCAGCGGGACATCCTTCAGGCTTCTCTTCAGGTTCAGGTCTCTGCCATGGCTTCAGTCAGTTCTGCTTGTGATGTCGTCTTGATTTCCTCAGGCTGTGTAGCCGAGTTCCCCCTCGCTGAGTTCCCCCTCAACTGAGTGTGCCCTCAACTAAGTTCTTCTCAACTGACAGCCTGTTCTTCTGAGAAATAACCTAGCCTGACCTGAAGCTAAAGATACTATCCTGACTGCTTTCAAACCTATTACAAGTTGTTTTGGAAAATCATCAAAACTATAACATATCCCAACATATTCATATGTTAGATATTAGGAAATTGTGGTTTTTGGTTTCATCCTAGTTATCACTTATTTCTCTAACTAATTTTGTATTTTTTTTAATTCCAGTCAAATTGGCAATGTTAGATTATTGTCATCAATTTTTTTAGTTTGATGGAGTGATGTGTTGAGTTAGCAGTTACTGTAAAACTATTCTAACTCTAATTCTATCTTTTTTTTAATCTTGTGATAGGCTGAAACATGGCTAAAATTTCATTTCATAAGATTGATGAAATGTTCGAGATGGTTTCATGGAGTTCGTGTGAGGAGAAGGTCTTAATGGAGCTATTAATTGATTTAAAGGAAAATGGAAAACTTAATCAGTGTGGCCTTCAAGGTGAAGTTATAATAAAAATCACTTCTCAACTCTCAGCTTCCCTTGGAAAGACTATTGCAGTCAAGAAAGTGGCGAAGAAAATTAAGGCACTGAGGGCTAGATACGACTTGTGGAAAAATGTATGTAACTAGCCAGGTGTCAAACTTGAAGTCGAGGGTAAGTTTGAAGCGAGTGATTTTACTTGGGATGCCATCATAAAGGTATAGTATGTTATTTGTCCTCTGGGTGTATAAAATTACATAAAAATAGATAATTTACTAAAAAGAACTAATTATTGTTTTATTTGCAGCAATACCCGTATGCTAAAAGGTACAAACATCAATGTGAGCCTTTATGTGTTAGATTGAATATAATATTTGGTCAGCTAAAGAGGAAAGGACACTGTAAAAAAGAAGTTGAATCCATCAAAGAAATTAATAAAAAAAATTGCACTCCAATTGTTGCAACTATGTATGATGAGGATGGATATGTGAAGAACGAACAATTTGTAATTGGAAGAGATTATAGTCACATCTTGCCATTATCTACTCCATCTGTTTTTTATCCATGTTTTGGAATAAAAAATGGATTTGTTGATACTTTGGGTGCGAATAGGGCTCAATTTGATGATGATGAAGTGTCTCAATTTTCATCAGTTGGTTCGTGTATGGCTCCATGAAGTAATATGGTACTAGTAGGCAATAGTCTAAAGTATATTATATGGTTAGTAATTTATAAAATTGTTGGCATGTTTTGTATTTATGGTTTGTTGGCGTACATCTTTTGCACGTTTAATTAAGTTTTATTATTATGTCAATATCATGCCTTTGTTATTCGTTCTCGTTTTAGTTTTACTGTTGCCTGTTGTTCGGTTTTTTATCTATATTTTATATGAATTTGAGTTTCACATTCTCATTTAATCTCAACTCATATATATATCGAAGTTGATATTTTGAATAAACGATAAAGACTACTTTAATTTAACATTAGAGAATGATTTTATAAAATTCATGTTGAATATTGGAGAGTTTCACCATACTGATATACCATTAGTCAAATATTCATAACTTTCTATAGGAATAATATTTTTTAGCACCGTTATTTTTTGTTGGAAACTAGATTTCTAGAGGTTTCCATTGATGTATACCATGAACCTCATTTCTTTTCCAATTAAAACTGAAAAAAAAAATGTGAAGTGACTTTCTGCATGATCATATTATTATACCATCCTGACAGTCTTCTGTTAAATAATCATAACTTTTTGTAGTAATAATATTTTTTAGCACCGTTTTTTTTTTTTTTTTGGAAACTAGACTTCTAGAGATTTCTAGTGATGTATGGCATGAAACTCATTTCTTTTCCAATTAAAAGAGAAAAAAAAAGTGAAGTGATTTTCTGCAGGATCATATCATTATACCATCCTGACGGTCTTTTGTTAAATAATCATAACTTTTTGTTGGAATAATATTTTTAGCACCTTTTTTTTGTTGGAAACTAGACTTCTAGAGATTTATAGTGATGTATATCATGAACCTCATTTCTTTTCCAATTAAAAAAAATGTGAAGTGACTTTCTGCAGGATCCTATCATTATACCATCTTGGCAGTATTCTGTCAAATAATCATAACTTTTTGTAGGAATAATATTTTTTTGCCCCATTTTTTTTTGCTGGGAACTAGACTTCTAGAGAATTTTTGTGATGTATAGCATGATCCTCAATTATTTTTCAATAAAAACAAAAAAAAATTGTGAAGTAATTATATTAACAAAGCGTAAAAATGAGAAAGAGCAAACAAACAAGTGTCCTTTCACCTTAATTATGAGTGCACACAAACAAACTAAACAATTGAGTAAAAATATGCATATTCAACTACTAATATAACATAGCTATGGTTGCACGTGAATGACCAATCTTGAAAATGTGACTGATGTACAAATATTGTCTCTTAATGTATTCATTGCAGCATCACTTGATTGAGAATCACCAGCGCGATTGTCCCCATCATTTTCATTCACAACGCCTGCAGGTTCAACTATATTATGTTCCGCCTCAAGAAAATCATCATCACCTTGATCAGTCATACGAATAAAATTGTGGATTGTTATAGTAGCTAGGACCAGAGCAACTTGATTAGACCAAGAAATGTTGATCGGCATTTGCTCCATAATTTTGAATTATTCTTCCATACTCCAAATGAAGTTCTATGACCGAACGTAGTGAGGAATGTATATGGTTAAATGCTTCATATTGATTATTATACACAATAGCTCGCTAAAAGTCTGTAATGTGATATTTTGGCCTTTGTAGGGGGCAAGAAATCTCGTGGTGTTAGGATAACCACTATCAACTAGATAATATTTACCTAAGAAAAATATAAATAATTACTATGACATATAAATTGGACAAAAATGAAGAGTGATACTACTAGGATCAACTCACATGTAGGAGGCATTGGAAATTTCTTTGATGCATCTCTTATAGCATAATAGAAAACTCTAGTATCATGGGTACTTACCTCCCAACCAGGTAACACAAATGTGAAACACATATTAAAATCACATGCAGCCATAACGTTTTGTGTTGGCCTACCCTTTCTACCAATGTATGGAGTTTGCAAATGAAATGGTATTGATACTTTCGTTTATGTGTCATCTATTGCGCCAATGCAATCCTAATTCATAATATATTAAAGACGTATGCCATTAAATCATCACTATCTTAACTTATGTAATGTGTAATATACATTGTAACATACCTTAAAATGGGGATAATATCTTGAATTGTCTTTAATATGAGAGGGAGAGTTGCAAGATCTTTGAAAGGTTTGACCCAATCAATTTACATCTTTGTACAAGCTTGTAAAACAGTATGAAATGATCAACTGGTGGTATACCCAGACCTCTGAAAAAACTCCTAAACATGTCTATTTCCTTCCTACAGCCCAACAATCATCATAAAAGTAGCTAGTTGCTCATAATCATTTATCAATAAAGCACACAACTTCAAGAATACATGTTTATGCATTCTGAACCGTTGATAACATCGTGTAGGATTTCCATTCATTATAGACATTAATGCATCATATCCACTATAACCTCTATCATAACATGGAGTTTTATGCAAATATTTTTCATAAAAAACTGATGCACTGGTTGCAACTGCACTCATAACATGTTTTTTCTTTTTATGCAAATGTTCTGATGTAGCACAATCATTCTCTTCCACACTCAATGCATCATCTAAAATATCAACACTTGATGATATATCTATATAGGATAAACTGATATTTGATTCCCCATCCATCATTCTGTTGAAAAAAAGCAATTTAACTATAAGTATAGTGTAAATAAAAGATATAATACATAAATGCGAGCATAAAATAAAGAACCAAATATTATTTCCGTAATAATCCACTAAAAAATCATCTTTGAACAACCATTACCTACATATAGATAGTCTAATAGTTTTTTTAAGTCTACAACTACCACACAAAATAGACTCTAAGAATATTAACATCTTTATACAGCAACATCACAAATAGTTATGATAAAAATCACATCAAGTCAAGTCGACATGAAGATGCATTATCATTGTGATAGGAATCTCCACGGGATGCATAAGTAGAGGGTGTTGAGGATGCATTTCGTTGTATATCTCTCTCATATTTCTCTTGCAACAACTTCAAATGGGTTCTATTTGTTCCAAATGATAACAACTCTCTCACAACAAGTTTTAGAAATAATTGTACTGCCAACATACACATCCTATCACTTTCCTCCACCCCAGCCATTGTGTATAAGACATCTACGCATTCCTTAATAGTGTAATATACCGTACTTCCAGTAGAATCATTGGATAAGGCGGGACCAACAGTAAACTTATCAACCATACGGTCAATGGACCTTGCGATCTTATCAGCAGAAGTTATCTTTTTACGTTTCTTATTAATGGTACATGCATGAAGCCCAATGTCACTTCTTGATCTACTTCTACTTGGATTAGCATTAGCACACTGTGTGTCATCACTTCCATAAGATGGACCAAATTAAAGATCATCAAGTCCAGCTCCACGCTCAGGTTCATGCTCAACTTCAAGTTCATTGATGTCATTTTTTGGTCCCTCTACATTAGTATTTGGTTCATCAAACAAGTTTGACGGTAGAATACCAGAGCTCGGAGTCCATGCACTCTCACCAGTAGCTACAACATCTGTAAATAATATCTCTTATTCATGCTGTAATACCCTAGGTTTTCATGATCTTATTTACTTTACTAAATACTTTATAATTCTTCATGAATCTATGTGATGCATTTACATCCAAATTTATGCAAAGGCACGTATATGTTTTAACAACTCAATATTTACAATTAACGTATTATTTGCTCAATACATGCTTATTCTTGAAACTTTATAATTTTTATATGTTCTTTATTTTATGTCTTAAAGTGTTTAGGGTTAATGTAGTCCTTAAATAAAGAAATTTATTTCATAAGTTATAAGTTGTAAAATGAACGTTTCTTTAAGAAATGAATCTCGTATCGATTACTCGATATTTTCTATGATTAGAATATAGACTTTGTAATTTATTTAGAGTCCTAGAAGAGTTTTAATTTTATTTTATAAGATAGTATAAGTAAATTTTATGCATAATGTACTTTAGAATTATCAAATATTCATAACTTTTACTTATTAAATTCAAAGTATACATGTGTCATTACTACAAAATACAAGAATTCTCTTGAAAATGCTATAATTTTCGAAAATCATAGATACAATAGGAAGATTGATGAAGCTTCATGACTTATGATAATATAAGAAAAGATTAAGATAAGATTAAAGAAAAGAAAAGTCTAAGTTAGCTTCTAACCTTAAAATGCCATGTGTTCATTAATTTAACTTACAAGAATACTCCATAATCTTCCTAAATCATCATCAAAGTCGGGTCCTAAGGGGGATTGGAGTAGTCTCCAAGTATTGCTTCTCCTATAAATACAAGAACATTCATGCATAAATAGGTATAAGCTTAGAGAAAGAAAATTAGAACAAATACTACACTTATACTTAGAAGTTGAAAAGGGAGAAGAAGGAATTTCTTTTAGCTACCAATCTATAAGTAAGTTTCTCTTCTTGAATAAGTGATTAATTGAGTTTTAGTATGAAGTTTATGCATGAGTTGTGAATTAAATGATAGAAAATGAGTTTGATAAGTGATTTGCATGATATATGAGCTTTACTTCATGTTTTGAATGTTTAATTCAAATTCTTCATATGTTATGAACAAAATCATGTTTATTATTTGATTATCTATGCTTTAGAAGTAGAATCATGAAATTATATGGTTTAAAGTGAGTTTAAGATGATATGTTCTTCATGTATACATAAAACCGAATTTCTGGACCAACTTTGGGGTAAATTTCGTTTTGACCAATTCATTCGGTGGAAAATTCTGAAAATTTTATATGTAATATTATACTTGTGAAGGAACTTAGCTTTCAAATTTCATAACTTTTTGAGTAGTATTCGATGCATGGTGATTTTTCAAAGTTGAACTAGGGTTTTGGACTCTATAACAGGAACAGTAGAAGTTTGCTATGATTTGAGAATAATCGGTTAGGTTTTTATAGAAAACAAAAGTATTTTGATAAATTAAATGAAGTTGGAAGATCATGGTTAAAATTTCAGAAGCTTTGGACTTATGGTTGATTTATGGTGAATTTTTAAAGTTAAGTGACCAGAATCTGTAACAGTGTGTTCATTACGAAATATTTGATGATTGGTAAAGAGTTTGAGAAATCTGGAAATATGGTGATAAAATTTATTGAGTGGGGAATCACTTCACTTTTCACCGAGTATTTTATTATTATTTTAATTGCACTTATTAAATGTTGAATGTTAAATATTTTGAGTCTGGCCCGCTATCGACTGACCCCTGAGATAGTCCAACTATATGTTGGCAAATGAGATAGTCCGGTCGCTCCGGCACCACGGGTTGGTCGCGCCACCCAAGGAGATACCCGGTGAAATTCCGGGGGCTCACATGTTATAAACAATTGATGTTTAGTTTGTCCAATTAACAAGAGATTTCCCACTAAGTGTTTACAAACACTTATCCCTTCCACTTTTAATTTTTTTACAGATGCTGTGGATCCTGACGTGGGCGAATGAACTCGGCGGGCTGTGGAGTTTTCTTAAAAACTTTATGTTTCAAGAATTATGTTTTTAAATTTTGGGTTTTTAACTTAAGCTACGATCATACTTATTTACTACTTCCGCTGTGTAGATGTGTGGCGTGTGTATATTATAATACAAAGTACTATTTTAGTGTCGTTCCTACTTGTGCCACATCATATTTTCCGTATTATATTAAGTGGGGATGTCACAGGTGGTATCAGAGCAGGTTCGTCTGCTAAAGAATTTTCAAAAGAGTGTGTATATTAAAATTTTAAAGAAAACAGCCACACCGAGATCATTCTCCACGACGGGATCAAGTAAATACTTTGTAAATGCTTAAATTATGTTATGTAATTGTGACCGATTATTTGAAAGTTTGTATAGTTATTGCATTACATTGTTGTTTGAATTAACCAATAAAATATGTTGAGTAGACAGAGATGGACGATGATGTTAGAAGATATAATATTTAAAGATTGGAACGAGTGCATGAAATGGGTAGAACCGAGGTGGAAGATCAAGGAGCTCATGTCGGGGAAATAACATCACAGTATAGACATGCATTAATGAACGGATACCATATGACTGATGATTATTACTGTCACTTGCTTCTCGATACCATGCCATCTACTTGGTTACATGTATCCCTGGACATGCTTGACTATGTGTTTGATAAACATGGTCATCTGTGCTTTTCATGTTTTACTTCAATGTTATATTGTGAATGGGCTCAGTCACAAACAGTTCATTTCACCCCACTTCGTCCAAGATTTGAGATAAGAGAAATTCAGGAAGGGCCTCCCGAGCAGGAATCGGTACAAGAAAGTTGTGGAAGACAGGAGGATAGTAGCACCTGTGGAAGACAGAAAGGTTCTGAGATGGAGGAGGATAGCAGCGATAGTTCAATCGAGATGTGGGAAGAGGAGCCAGAAATAATCATCATTGACGATGATTAAAACTATATGTTTTATGTATTTTATCTGCTATACATGCTATGAGACTATATGAAACTTATATGATATTAGATGATATATGTACTAAATATTTTGATGTATTATATATTTTTGATGTACCATATGTTTTTTAATGTAATATATGTGTATTATGTTTTTAAATGTAATGTAATATGTATGTAATATATGATGTATTTTTACATATATAAAATATATGTCATAATTATTGTGTAATTTAATTGTTACTAATGAATTTGATATTGAATAGAACCATGAGTCGTAGAAGAAACCAAAACAACTCAGACATGAGTGGGGATCTAGCTTTCGTTTTAAGGGGGTTAGCTCAGCAACTAGGTCAGCAAAGCCAATCTCCCAAACACCTGTATCTTCAGCCCAAAACCATGATATTATTAGTCAATTTAAGAAATTTAGACCCTCAACCCTGACCGGGAAAGAAAATCCTATGGAAGTAGAAAACTGGATTCGGAGCTTGGAGAAGATATTAGCTTACCTTAAGTGCACCGATGAGCAGAAAGTTTCTTGTGCTATCTTTCAGCTGACTGAGGATGCAGATTATTGGTGGGAAGCTCATTGTAGAACAATGACAGAAGAAGCACAAATGTCAGTTACTTGGGAGAAATTTGTAGAAGCAGTAGTTAAGAATTATATACCACAATCATTCTTGGATAAAAAGGAAACCGAATTTCTACAGTTGAAACAGGGAAATCTGACAGTGCAAGAATATGAAAGGAAGTTTAATCAATTGGGAAGGTATGCTTCTCATTTGATTAATACTGATGACAGGAAAGCAAAAAGGTTTGTTCAAAACCTATGCCCAGAGATTAGTACCATCTTAGCAGCACAAGATATTAAGTCTTATGCCCAGATGTTCGAGAAAGCTCAAACGATAGCAGCGTATATGAAACCAGAAGAAGTAAGAATTTTAGAATCACAGCCAAATAAAAGAAAGTGGGTTGGTGCAAAACAAGGAGGAAATTTTAAGCAAGTCAAAAAGACGGGGATGGTACCACAACAAAGACCATCTAAATGCAGAAATTGTGGAAAGGAACATTTTAGACAATTCCTGAAAGGAACAGGGGTATGTTATGAGTGTAAAGAACCTGGACATCTTATAACTAATTGTCCAAAGCTGAAGGGACAACAGAAAATGGTACCTGCTCGAGTGTATGCCATGAGTCAGCAAAAGGCGATAGCAAATCCGAAAGATATGGCAGAATTGGAACTATACCTCAAGTAATTTCAGCAATGAAAGCCCGGAAATTATTGAGGAAAGGAAAGAACACGACATTTCTAGTAAATATTGTAGCCACTGAATCCAATGGTCTAATATTGGATGACGTGCCGGTGGTATGTGAATACAAGGATGTATTCCCAGATGATTTACGATTTGATACCTGGAGTCGCGCCTGTTTCTAAAGCACCTTACAGAATGGCATCAAAGGAATTACAGGAGCTGAAGGTGCAACTGCAAGAATTGCTGGACAAGGGCTTTATTCGACCAAGTGTGTCACCATGGGGTGTACCAGTATTATTTGTGAAAAAGAAAGATGGACTGTTGAGGATGTGCATCGATTATTGAGAACTGAATAAGCTCACTATCAAGAATAAATATCCACTTCCCAGAATCGATGATCTGTTTGATCAGTTATGAGGAGCTTGTGTATTTTCAAAAATTGATTTGAGATCGGGATATCATCAGATAAAGATTAGACAAAACGATATTCTGAAGACGGCATTCAGAACTCGATATGGTCATGAGTTTGTAGTATTACCTTTTGGTCTCAGTAACGCGCCAACTATATTCATGGATTTGATGAATCGGGTGTTTCATTAATATTTGGATCAATTTGTGATCGTCTTTATTGATGATATTCTGGTATATTCAAGAAATCAGGAACAGCATGCAGAACATCTTCGAATTACATTGGAAACTCTGAGGAAAGAGAAATTGTATGCTAAATTCAAGAAGTGCGAATTCTGGTTGGATAAAGTTGTATTTCTTGGACATACGGTTTCAACTTTGAGAATAGAAGTTGACCCAACAAAGGTAGAAGCTGTAAACCAATGGAAGACACCAACTAATGTGAATGAAGTCAGTAGTTTTCTTGGTTTAGCCAGGTATTATCGAAGATTCATTGAAGGGTTTGCTCGGATTGCAAAACCCTTGACTCAGCTGACTCGGAAAGAAACGAAGTTTGAATGGACAGAAGAGTGTGAAAGGAGTTTTCAAGAACTAAAGCAAATATTAACAACGGCCCCAGTTCTTACAATTCCTAAAGGTACAGAAGAATTTACTGTGTACAGTGATGCTTCTAAGCAAGGCTTGGGATGTGTACTTATGCAGAATGGGAAAGTAGTAGCGCACGCATCAAGACAATTAAAACCACATGAGCAGAACTATCCTACGCATGATTTAGAGCTAGCAGCAGTTGTGCATGCACTCAAGATTTGGAGGCATTACTTGTATGGAAATAAATGTCAGATCTACACAGATCATAAGAGTTTGAAGTATATCTTCGAACAGAAGGAATTGAACATGAGGAAAAGAAGATGGTTGGAGTTGGTAAAAGATTTTGATTGTGAAATATTATACCATCCAGAAAAGGCAAATGTAGTAGCAGATGTCTTAAGTCGCAAGGGAAAGATCAATGCTTTGATTGTGAAACCAACCTTGAAGGAAAGAATAGCAAAAGCTCAATATAACGATGCCTTCTTAGAGAAGATAAAACAAAAGATCAAGGAAGGTAAAGCAAAGGAGTTTTCAGTATGTGAAGATGGTACATTGGTATGTTGAGGAAGAATATGTGTCCCAGAAAAAGAAGGAAATATTGGAAGAAGCACATTCTACACCATATACCGTTCATCCTGGAGGAATGAAAGTGTACCAAGAATTAAAGAAGTTGTTCTGGTGGAGAGGTATGAAGAAGGATATTGGAAATTTCGTACAGAAATGTTTGACATGTCAGCTGGTGAAAGCTGAGCATCAAAGACCATCAGGATTATTAAAGCCACTTGAGATTCCTGAGTGGAAGTGGGAACATATTACAATGGATTTTGTGGTAGGATTGCCCAAATCAATACAAGGAAATGAAGCTATTTGGGTAATTGTCGACAGATTGACCAAGACGGCACATTTTCTACCAATAAAGATGGCGTTCACATTGGATAAATTGGCTCAGGTTTATATTAAAGAAATTGTCCGATTACATGGTGTTGGGAAAATGTATAAGACTTATGTTTTGATTAGATGCCAAAATGTTCCTCCTAAGTTGTTTTGTAAGTAAATTATTCAGTAGAGTTAGTACTTAGTCAAACAGTTCAAAGTGTTAAGAACTGAGTACAGTTAGTAATTACATGAGTGTATTTAAGATTGAAGTCTGCTGAAGATGAAGTCCGCTGAAGACTAAGTGATCTGAGAAGGGAGTCTAAGTCTTGAATGTTTTCTAAGTGCATTCTCACTAAGACTAAATCTATCAGGAGAGGACGAAGGTCCACTGATAAAGAACTAACAATGCTAAAACATATTAAAAGCTGTTAGTTAATCTGGTTGGAACAAGGCAAAATAAATTTCAGTGAAGCTTACAATAAATGAAGGAATAAGAAGGTTCTCTCAGAGGAGTTCCACCTTAAAGTAAGACAAGAATCTGGGCATACAGACTAAAGGTCCAATGAGAAGATGACACGTCAGTGTACTTACTGACAGCCGACCTGCCCCAGCCTGACAAGTACCAAAAGTCCTTCTCTAGCAATCTACAGAAAGTTGGTGAACAGGCATGGTCTTTCAGCCATTTCTTGACAAGACTTAAAGCTTCAAATAGAGCCGTTTGAGCCAATCAGATACAAGAAGACTTACTTGAGAAGATTCAAATCCAACGGGAAGATTTTCAAGGAAGCCTATAAATACAGAAGGACGTGCACATTTCCAAGCACGGGAAACTCACAAGTGTTTAGGGTTTCCCAAGTGTTTCACATTTGTAGAGAGCCTAACAAACCTTCTATAACCAAGCTTAAAAGCTATATCCAAATCTTAGAAAGAGATAATCCAATCCTAAGCCTTGAGCTAAACTTGTAAGGATTATCTCAAAATAGTTGGAACCAAAACCCTACTTAAAACCCTACCAGTGTTTAGGTTGAGAGCTAGTGTTAAGTGGTGTTAGTAAGATGATTGTTGTATCAGTCTGAAAGCTGGTTTGTTTTGGGAACTAGGACCTGGAATTTCCTAGTGATCAATCATCCTAAGAGAGGATTAGTTGATCAGTGCACCTTGGCACTATAACACAAGGAATTCCAAGTGAAAGGAATTCTCCTGTTTGATCAGGACAGTGGACGTAGGAGATTCATCTCTGAACCACTTTATACCTTGTGTTCTTATTATCTGCTTTCCTAAGTGTGTGTTATTCTCAAAGTTTATCAAAGTAAAATGAGTTTTCTAAAGGCTCACTAATCCGCATCTGAAAGCTAATTAGATAGTAGTTCAACTGAAAGTCTTGAGCTTTCAGTGGAGGTATTATCTCAGTAGGCTTTCTCTAAGTAACTCTCAGCAGACCTTCAAGTCCACTGACGAGTTACTGTCTTAAGTAACCTGATAAGTTTTACAAGAAGTTTTAAGTTGTAATAACAGGTGTATTCCCCCCCCCCCATACACCTGTTTGCTCGTTTCGGGACCAACACATGGAGTTCCAGTTTCTATTGTGTCAGATAGAGATCCACGATTTACATCGAAATTCTGGCACAGTCTTCAAGAAGCTATGGGCAAAAGGTTTGAATTCAGTACATCTTTTCATCCTCAAACAGATGGTCAATCGGAAAGAACAATTCAAACTTTTGAAGATATGTTGAGAGCTTGTATCATCGATTTCGGAGGAAGTTGGGAAAGATACCTACCTTTAGTGGAATTTGTCTACAACAATAGTTATCAAGCTACAATTGAAATGGCACCGTACAAAGCATTGTACGGAAGGAAGTGCAGATCTCCATTATGCTGGGACGAAATTGGAGAAAAGAAATTGTTAGGACCGAAATTGGTGGAAGAGACTAATAAGGTAGTAAAGAAGATTAAAGAAAAGATGCAACCAGCTCAAGATCGACAGAAAACATATGCGGATATGCGAAGGAAAGAATTAAGTTTTGAGATTGGAGACAAGGTATTTTTGAAAGTATCACCAATGAAAGGGATTTTCCGTTTCAGAAAAAGGGGAAAGTTAAAACCCAAGTATATTAGACCTTATGAGATATTGGAAAAAATTGGAGAATTGGCTTATAGACTAGCGTTACCACCATCCTTGGCAGGAGTACACAATGTATTCCATATCTCGATGCTCCGAAAGTATGTACCTGACCCTACCCACATAGTAAACCAACCTGAATTAGAAATTGATGCCAACTTAACCTATGAGGAAGTCCCTATAGCCATACTTGATAGAAAGCTTCATAGGTTAAGGAATAAAGATATTCCTATGGTTAAGATCCAGTGGAATAGACACGAAATGGAAGAAGTTACGTGGGAGCGAGAGGACGAAATCTTAGCAAAGTATCGTTGCATAAGGAAACCCCTATCCCATCTTCTTCTTCGCTGAGGTTTTTGAATTCGTGCAGTAAGAGCAGAACATGTTCCACGCTCAATTCTGTATTTCTGTTCTATTAGGGATATTTTTGTAAAATTTTAATCATTAATTGATTTTTTTTGCAAACATTCCCACTTTTAAATCACTTTATTGCCAAACATACCTCACTTTTAATTTTACTACAAAATCACTTCTAATTTTACTGTAGAGTTTCAAAACATACCCATAGTCGAGGCCTTTTTAATTTAATTTTTTTTTACCAGTCTATAGAAATTATTGTTTAGGGATTTTAGCGATTTAATCATCGCGCTTTGAGATGAAAAATTATTTATTTATAATTAATTATTATTAATTTTTCTCTCATGTCGGATTATCATTTTAATAATTTGACATCACTTAGACGAAATAGAATTTTAGTCATCGCATTTTTTTGTTTGTTTCGTTCTTTTGACCAATAAACTCCATTCATGGGAAATTGATTTCTCCCCTCTTGGATCGGGGTTAAGTATTTCCTTAATTAGCTTGTGATCATTTCTTTAATTAAATATTTTATTAAATTGTTAGGAGTGCTCCCAGCTCAAATTGCTCATCCGCTTCCTGAAATTTTGAAATCTTCGGAATATATACATTTTATAATATCTTTAAAACATTACAAATGTTAGAAATCTATTTATTTAGGAATTTTACTATTTTATTTTCCTTATTAAAATGGGACGGGGTAATACAATATATTTATTTTTTACACTATTTAAAAAAAAGATTTATTTTCAGATAGAGGAAAAACTCCAATGACTGATGTTCAGCATAATACTCCAATGCGTAATAATCGGATATCTATGAGTTATATCATCTTTAGCACAATAATTATATTTTAAATATTAAGAAAATATTCAATCTTTGTTGAAAAAATAAAATGGAGAATGCTCTTCTGGTCATGGTATTATATTTTTCTCTTTAATGTTGCACTTTTTTTAATTTATAAATATAATAATCTTTTTGTCCAAATACAAATATTATTAACTAATTAGTCATGATTTTTAGTGAAAAAAAGAGGAGAAATATTGTTGTTGAGGAAAGGTTAAAAGGAAGGAATATCAGTGGTGAATATGGTTGAAAATTTACAATTTATTATAAAAATATTTTTTATTATAATTTAAAAAAAAATTATTTTTATTATATTTATAGGGTATATTGTTTTTGGAGATGTTATGTTTGTATGTGTCTATTGCAATGCGTTTATGTGGTATGAGGTAAGAAGTACTCCCTCCGTCCCTAAGTTGTTTACCCCTTTGTGTTGGGCACAGGTATTAATGTATGTATTGTTTATTATTATTGTGTGTTGTAAAGTGTATTTATCAAAAGCAGATTTACTTTATTAAAAAAAGTAACAACACTAGTAATCTGCCTAAGAAAAGGGTAATGGGCTGATTAACAAAAGTGTAATATTGCACATATACCAATAAAGTAGTCCAACTAGTAAAAATATTTGGAGGGACGATTTCCCTCCAAATCTGCTACACATCACTGGGTAAATCCCTCCAAATCTGCTTACACAACATCACTGGGTAAATCCCTCCAAATAATTTCATTACAGTATAATAAATCCCTCCAAAAAGTTCAAAATTAAATGTCTTCAAATAATTTCATTCTAATAAATCCCTCCAAAAAGTTCAAAATTAAATGTCTTCAATAAATGCCATCCATCTACCACAAAAGACTATCTTCTCATTTTCTGCAAAAACATAAATGCACAAGTCAATATGGAAAGAAGACAAGGTCATCATCAAACCATTGAGGAAAAGAACAAAGTAGCTCAGTTTTTGTTGGAGAATTGCATTGATGGCATACCTGAGAGAGGGAAATTCAAGGAGGCAGTCCTCCTATTTGGGATTTGCAAGAAGACTGTTTTCAACATCTGGAAGGCTGCAAAGAAACAAATGGAAAGAAATCAACCCATTTTGTTAAAATCAAGCAGATCTGGTGTTACAATGAAAAAAAGAGTTGTTTTAGATGAAGAAGTCATGAAGAATGTTGAGTTTAAAAATAGAACTACTCTGAGAGATTTAGCAACAAGTTTGAATGTAAGCAAGACCACAGTTGCAAGATGGATCAAGGAAGGGCTTATCAAACCACACACAAATGCTATCAAACCAGCACTTACAGATCAAAACAAGCTTGGAAGAATTCTATACAGTCTTAGTCAGTTGCAGTTTGACAGCCATGATAACACAATCAAGTTCAATAGCATGAGAAATGTTATTCATATAGATGAGAAATGGTTCTACATCACAAATGCAACAGACAGATACTACAAGCTTCCAAGTGAACCTACTCCATATAGAAGTTGTAAAAGCAAAAGGTTCATCACAAAAGTCATGTTTTTGTGTGCAGTGGGCAGACCACATTATGCAGCTGATGGAACTCTTGTGTTTGATGGAAAAGTTGGGATGTTTCCATTCACACAACTAATTCCAGCACAAAGGAATAGCAAGAATAGGGAGAAAGGTACGTTGGAGCTCAAAAATATCGAGTCAATCACTAAAAAGATCATGAAAGACTGCATCATCAATCAGGTACCACCAATTTATCATTTTATTTTTAAATACTAGAACTATCAGTAACATTTCATCATTTAGTTCTGTTTTCACATTATGTAAGTATCCTAAACTCAATATGTTGGTTACATTACATGAATGTGATAGGTCATACCAACTTTGAAAGCTAAGTGGCCCATGAATGCAAGTAAAGACATATTTATCCAGCAAGACAATGCTAAACCCCACATAGATAACTCAGATTCAGAATTCAGAGAAATAGCAAGCTCAGAGGGTTTCAATATCCAACTAACTTTTCAACCACCAAATTCTCCAGACACAAACATAAATGATTTAGGATGGTTCAGGTCATTGCAGACATTGCAGCAGAAGAAAAAAGCACACAATGTTGAGAGCCTGGTACAAAATGT
This sequence comes from Ballota nigra, assembly GCA_947034835.1. NCBI lineage: Eukaryota > Viridiplantae > Streptophyta > Magnoliopsida > Lamiales > Lamiaceae > Ballota > Ballota nigra. Next base: position 16,938,050 of record OX344720.1, on the reverse strand, counting down.
TGCTAGTTCATTTGCTGAGTTAACTCCAATCACTCTTAACAAAACTTTTCTGAGTTTGCAAGGATGTTGCATTGAGATTATGAAAGACAGAGGGTTTAACAGCTTTGCAGTGCCACATATGGGTAAAGATAGGCTCATAAGGGAAGATAATCTACCTGATGTCCTAACAGTGGATGAAGTGCTAGTAAGGGAGAGCATAGAGCACCTAGTTGAACAAGGAGTTGAAACCATGCCTAGTTTGGACTCCCTAATGTCACATCTAGGGTATTAGGAACAGGGAGTATTTTGGCTTTTTGTTTGATTTTGGACCAATCACAGGTTTTGGATAATGTGTTTAGTGCATAATCATATGATCAATTAGGGGATGCAATAGTGCATATGATCAATTTGGATAATGTTTAAGCAGTAAACACTCAAGCTTGTAATTCTAAACCCCACATGTATTTTGACTCTCAAGCTTTATTGAATTACAATTACCATTAGTGAGTCAATGATTTTACCCTCAGACCACACACATACATCACTGGGTAAATCTCCAAGCAAATGCATATGAAAACATGAACAAATTTCACATTCTAAGCCTCCTAAACTAGGGTATTAATCCTAGTGGTGGCATTAAAACCCCTCAGATTACACACATCACTGGGTAAATATCCAAATAAATGCATATGCAACCCTTAGCAATCACAGAAACTGGTACAAAGTCCATCACAAAATGACTCTGAAGCATAAACAACCACAGAGTTTCAACATCACAGAAGCCATCATAGATTTTCACCATCACAGAAGCCATCATAGAGTTTCACCATCACAGAAGACTGTTTTCAAAGTTTCACCATCACAGAAACCATAACATTATCATCAGTGAGTCAATTTGGTTACCCTCAGATCACACACATACATACATCACTGGGTAAATCTCCAAGCAAATGCATATGCAAACATGAACAAATTTCACATTCTAAGCCTCCTAAACTAGGGCATTAATCCTAGTGGTGGCATTAAAACCCCTCAGATTACACACATCACTGGGTAAATGTCCATTTAAATGCATATGCAACCCTCAACAATCACAGAAACCATCACATAAACCATCACAGAGTTTCACCATCACAGAAACCATAATAGAATTTCACCATCACAGAAACCATCACATAAACACCATCACTGGGTAAATCTCCAAACACATGCATATGCAAACATGAACAAATTTCACATTCTAAGCCTCCTAAACTAGGGCATTAATCCTAGTGGTGGCATTAAAACCCCTCAGATTACATACATCAATGGGTAAATGTCCATTTAAATGCATATGCAACCCTCAACAATCACAGAAACCATCACATAAACCATCACAAATAATTTCTAGACGAATAAACCATAACAGAATCCTAGAAAACTGGATTAGAGTCACCTGAATACAGCATGTAATGCTGGTTTGAAAGCCACCAAAATATTCACAAACCACCTCCGAGATTCATGTTGCCAAAACCCTTTATCACTAAAGGGGGTGTCTGGATTTCCTCCAAGCAATTCGGCCAAGCCAAAGATTTTCGATTTCCCCTCGTTTGAGCCTAGATCAGGGGATTTGCAAGAAATGGCCACCACCATCTCAGGAGATTGGGTGTCCTGTACAACCATATGGTCATACGGCATGTGCTCACCGTAAGACCATTCGGAGCTTGATATATCGGGAGATTCCGAATCCGACGCCTCCTTATGGACCGTATCGAACCATTTTCGCAACTCATTTCGTGGATCGGTCGGATTTAGTTCTGAATCCAACGCCCCAGTCTGCTCCCACCAATAGTCTTGCACCGTTTGATCTTCGATGCCCTGAAAATCGGCGGTACAGATCGATCCCGATAACGAGTTAATCATATGAAAATCAGGCACTGGTGAATCGGGTGAGGGGGAATAAGGATTTGATGACGGAGAAGACATAGATTCCGATGGGAATCGAAATGATAGAGTGTTTTCGACAGAAAGGCGAGAGAAAGATGAGGTTTGAAAGCGGCTAGGGTTAGAATGATGGGATGAGATGGGATGGGTGGGTAGGCTTAACAGAGAGAATCGTAGTAATGGGCTGGGCTGGGCTGGGTTAATAGGTTAGGTGGGTATTTATGTTGGGTTAACTTAATTAGGTGGCCTGCTAATTTTAATTTATGTGGGCCAGTGGCATTATTAGTAAATAAGAGATGTTTTTAGGGGTGTGAGTTAGAATTGTGGTGATTGGTTATTTCTATTTTAGGAAAGGGGTAAACAACTTTAGGACGGACCTTTTGGGAAAAAGGGGTAAACAACTTAGGGACGGAGGGAGTAATAAAAACTTGAATGAGAATCCACCAAAATTTCCATTCTACCGTCAAATGGAAAAGTACAACTTCCAATGTTGAAACCCCCTCCTTCTTCATTGACCAATCTTCTAATGGATGAAGATGAAAGGAGCAAACATTTCATTAAAAAAAATTAGAGCTTACAACATGATGTTTAGCTTTACATCTATGGGTGGAAAGATTGACAATTCAATTAATAATGGAAGAGCTACTTATATGTATAGATTGCATGATGCTAATTACCATCAAATTGGAAGTATTTTGTCAACATCTGGTAATAAGCCTAAATTTTCGCAACTATACATATACGACACTGCAAAATGAAAGATCAAAATAGAATTGATGCTCTCGGGTTAGTTCATTAAAAGTCTTATAATTATCAAATTAGATTTATTTTACTAATTGAATTTTCCATTATACAATATATATCTTACTATACATTTTGTTTTATATTATTTTAGTTGCCCAAATCATATAATATAATAATTTTTTATTTTTTTTATCACTCCAATTATTATATTTGAACAAGAGGCGATTGGAGGGTAAAAATAAAATATTGAATGATAGTATTGTTGATGAATTTAAGAAGATGGTGGATACTTTCAATCCATTTACAATGCAATTTTGCAGTGCAAGGGAAAATATTATGTCTGAAGCTGAGCCATCTTTGAGATTGAATTTGCTAGAAAGAAGGTGTTGGGGAAATCGGGGTGCCCGAATCTATTCGGGATGAAGTTTAAATACCAATTTAAATTCAATTATTACTAGCATGAATTAATCCTAATTAATTCAAATAATAATTATTCAACAACAAATTAATTCATGCATATGAATTAAACCACGTAAAATCCTACGGTGAAATATCTAGAAATTTACGCGAGTACGTGCCTCTTGAAGCGACGTCCGAAGAGCCTTCTCAAGTATTCCCCTTTCACGTTATTCGTTCGCCGGTGGGAAGCGCTTAACGAATAATTTAATAATCTAAAGGAAGAAGAAAAATATTTATTGCTCTCGATTTTTCCAACTCATGGAACTTGTAAACTGGAGATGAAATAATCATCTCCTATATATAGGAGTAGGGTGGCCGATTTTTTCAGTGGAATAGGGGGAAGAGAAAATCTTTTCTTGATCTCCAAAAAATCTTGAATATATCCCATGTATTCTTTTCTCCATAATAAAATATTAAACAAAAATATTACCTTCTCATCTATACTATAATTTTCGAATTTTTTTGAGATAGAATAGTAAAATTTGGATCTTCTTGAATTTATGAGATAATCTTGTATTCCAAGAATACATGTCTTCTATAATATATTTTCAAGAAAATCAATAAGATCTTTTCTCTCTCCAAATACATATATTTTCAAAAATAAGGAAAAAATTAGCAATTATATTTTTCTTTTATTTTAATCACCTTATTATTATTGGACTAATTATTAGGCTACTAGAGGGGTCTTTAGGAGAATTAAGATTGGACCTCCAATGGGCTTCTGAATTTCAATATTAAGCCCCAATATAATTCAGTCCATTAATATTAATTAATACCATTATCAAATTAATATTGCACTGTCCATCTTAATCCATATTACGATAATATGGGCTCCCGATTATTATTTCTCGTGTTTAAGATTATCTAGCTCATTAATTAATTGAGCTTTTGAATAGCTCTAAATTAATTAACTTCATGTGCCTTGGAGTAAAGACAGTTCAACATTACTATCCGTACCAGAAAACTAATTTCCACTTGCAAGATTTGATACAATAAAACTTTTGAGCCCACCAAGGGGACAAATCACACAAACCGTACTCGCACACGTTTCTCCGTATTAAATCTTAGTAACCATCGTATGATTAATATTACTGCCTAAAACACAAGATATCAAAGTCACTATTATTCTCACCCAACATGTATTAAAGCAATGTCTATTAACCACACACAGTCCTATTTAAGTGACAGAGATTAAGAATTTAATAACCACTGAGGTCTAATTCTTCACCTTTCAGAACAGAAAAATTTATCCTCGTTGTAGGTTCTCTTCAACATATACAAAATGTGCTAGTGCAATCTCTTAGTCAAGATAGGTCAATCTGAGAACTACACATTGACCTTTCACGGTGGATTGTTCAATTCAACCTGGGTCGTGAATTTGTACATATAGTTACAAGGAACCTTTTAATGTGATCTTCCGTGATCTGGTATCACCACATTAACTACAATGTAACACGTACTATATATTAAACAGTTTGCAATAAATATTTAACATTCATTCATATTTAAAGCAATAGTGATAAAAGATTTATTCTCATAAATAAGTGTTTAATACATAGGTTATACAAAGTAAAAGCATACTTTCATGTATAACCCCAACAATCTCCCACTTATACTCAAAGTCTGCTTTTAAGTATACATCATGAATGTCTAGTGTAGTTCTACGTGACATCTCATGTCAACCTACACTAACCTAATAATATTTCTCCCACTTATACTCAAAGCAGATTGACAACGGTCTTGACACCCATCACATCCACATATCTCTCGAATGTACTCTGAGGCAGAACCTTTTGTGAATAGATCTGCTAGGTTGTCCTCCAACGCGATCTTTGTCACCTCTATATCACCTCTCTTAACGATTTCTCGTATAAGATGGTATTTCCTTTCTATGTGTTTACTGGCCTTGTGGGCTCTCGGTTCTTTTGAATTTGCAACTGCTCCGGTATTATCACAATAGACAGTGATTGTGTTGGGCAAATTCAGAACAACGTCCAAGTCCACTAAGAAGTTCTTGAGCCACACCGCCTCTTTCGCTGCTTCACAAGCAGCTACATATTCGGCTTCCATGGTCAAATCTGTGATGCATTTCTGCTTAACGCTTCTCCATGATATGGCTCCTCCTCCCATGCAGAACACACTACCCGAGGTAGATCTTCTGGAGTCTAGGTCTGATTGGAAATCTGAGTCCGTGTATCCCACGAGAATTAGATTGTCTGGCTGGTAAATCAGCATTCTATCGCGCTTCTTTTCAGATACTTTAGAATACATTTAACTCTAGTTCAATGATCTTTCCTGGGGTTACTTTGATACCTCACCAACATGCTCACGACAAAGCAGATATCCGGTCTCATACATAGTATTGCATACATAAAGCTTCCTACAGCTGAAGCGTATGGAACGTCTTTCATATCATCTATCTCCGTAGGTTTTTTAGGATAAATTTCTTTCGATAGATGGATTCCATGTCTAAAAGGTACAAAACATTTCTTGGAATTTTGCATGCTCAATCGCTTCAAGACAGTGTCTATGTATGAAGCTTGCGATAAGCCCAACATCATTTTCTTACTATCACAAGTGATTTTGATCACAAGGATGTGACCAGCTTTCCCTAAGTCCTTTGTTAATGTTGTTGGTAGTGAAGTATTCACTATTTACTTTGAAATAATATGAATTTGCCCTTTCTTCTCATTAACTAATACTTTATGATCAAATATTGTCTTAGATGTTTTAACATGCAGGATGAAGATCTAGAAGGATCTACAAGTCTCTGGAATACTTAATGTTGCAGTGAATGTTGCAAGCATTGGTTGCAACATGGGCAGTTACGGGTTTCAGAAGGATCTACAAGGATCTACAAGGACCTACACGATCTAGGCTATTCAAGAACAGTTTAGAACGATCTAGATCAAGTGGTTGCATTAAGAAATATCATAAATAAAGATAAGATCGTGGGAGATTACATAAGATCATGGAGCGGTTACATGAAGAAGTTATTTCGGATTGAAGACCTCCATCTATAAATAGAAGTTGAAGTCTTCAGTACCAAGTGTGGAGTAAACGAGTACACCTACCCTAGTGTTGATCCTGAGTTCAAAGGTGATATGGCAGTTATTCCAACATTTATGTTATGCCTAGAAGTTTAGTACATCTCGCATAACTTGCGATCAATCCTATATCTTTAGATAGAGAGATCATCGATATAGAGTGAGATCAACTTTGACGGTGTATAATGTTATACACTTAGCCAATTTAGATTTGATAGGTGATATTGAGTCTTGTTTCCGTTGTGAACGATTTAACTCTTCACACAACTTTTGTATCACTAATCTTATTATAGTGAACATTTCGCTGTAAGGCTAGCACAAGCTATTTTATATAGTTTGTGTTAAAAAGTATTACATCTTGTAATTATGTGTTTAAGTCTTCCACTGTATACGTTTTTATCTCTGGTTTTCCAGATTGTTGTACTGTATGTTACAATATTCATTACAACATCTTTACTTTATAACACACGCACACCTTCAATTGGCACCAGAGCCATAAACTTGATATACTAAGTTTAGATCCTGTGTTTTTAAGTGTGTCTTTTGCTATGGAATATCCTGTAAACACCCCACTTAGGCCTCCTATATTAGATGGAAACAACTATGCCTATTGGAAACCTAAGATGCGCATGTACATCAAGTCTATTGATGAACATGCTTGGAGAAGTGTTCTGGCCGACTGGGAATGGCCCAGAAATCAAGCAGATGATGATGGCGAGACAAGAGTCAAACGGGAGATTGAATGGACAAATGAGGAGACCAGGACGACAAGCTACAATTCCAAAGCTCTCAATGCTATCTTTACCTCTGTTGATGTGTCTATGTTTAAGATTATATCAACATGTACCACGGCTAAAGATGCATGGGAGAGGCTTCAAGAACATTGCGAAGGAAGTGGAAGTGTTCGAAGGACCAAACTTCGAATGCTTCGGACCAAGTTCAAGAATCTAAGGATGAAGGATGATGAGACGATCACGGCTTACAATGAAAGGCTGAGTGAGATTGTCAATGAATCACACGCACTTGGTGATCCAATTTCCAATGTACGAGTTGTACACAAAATTTTGCGATCTGTTCCTAAACGGTTCGATGCAAAAATTTGTGCTATTGAAGAAGCCAAGGACACTGACACTCTAAGTCAAAATGAGCTTGTAAGTATTCTCAAAACATATGAGATGAACACAACTCAATCTGATGATACAGGTGAAGGAAAGAAGGTTGTTGTTTTCAAAGGTGAAACGTCTTCTAACACTGAAAACCAGTCCTTTGTGACTGAGGTTGAGTCTGGTGAAGATGTTTTAGACCAATGTTACAACACTCCTGAGCACATTGCCTTCCTCACAAAGAAGTTCAACTCCTACCTGAAGGAGAAACTGAACAGATCCAGAGGAAATGTCCAACAAATGACTCATTTCAACAACACACCATCAGACCCAGAGAAAAGGAAGGATCATAATCAATCAAGACAATTCAGGGGTAACGAATTAATGTATGATCCTGAATTTAGAAAATTAGTTAGATGTGATGCATGTACTGGATTTGGACACTATGCAAATGAGTGTGCAAATACCAGATTAAGACAGAAACTGAATTTTAATGTTACCTTTAGTGATGACTCAGAAGATGAACGTGAAGGTTCTAAAGATGAGGAATTAGCTTTTTCTGCAAGGATTAATTATGATGATTCTTTAGATGATGATCTGGATGATCTAGAAACTGATGTTGTTTCCAATGCTATAACATCAGAAATAATATTTGTCAAAAATCATTCAGATTTGAACTGTTTTAATGGGTGTGTTGATAAGACAGGCTCTAATGACATAAGGGATGATGATTCCAGTATAACCAAAGAGAATGATGATCTCGGAGAGACTGTGACAAAGTAGGAAGTCATTTTAATAAGGAAGGATTTAGAAATTTCTAAGATAAAGGAAGAATTGAAAAATTCTACCTTAAGTTTTAAGAAGTTTTCTAAAAGTTCTTCTATTGTAAGTGATTCTTTAACTACTGGACAGTCTAGCAAACATGGTTTAGGCTATTGTGGTGAGACTACTTCTAAATATGTGAGTAATCCTGTAAAATTTGTGAAGGGAAAAACTGAGCTTTTTGCTGAAACAAAGGTACATGTGATTGAAAAACCTGTTAAGAAGTATGTGTGTCACTATTGTTCTGAAATTGGTCATATTCGTCCTTATTGTCAAAAGATGAAAAGGGATATGAAAATTCAAAAAGTGTTGTCTGAAATGTCTTCACATTCTAAGAAACACTGGCCAAAATCTGCTAAGAAAAAGAAAGAGCATGTTACTTGTAATGTTGTTCAAACTTCTCTGAAAGCATGTGTACCTGATCTATGGTATTTTGATAGTGGTTTTTCTAGACATATGACTGGCCATGTTAACTATTTATCTGATTATGAATCTTGTAATGGTGGAACTGTTACATATGGTGGTGGATCAAAAGGTAAAATCATTGGAAAGAGAACCTTAAATGTTGAAGGTTTTCCTAAGCTTAAGAATGTTTTTCATGTTGATGGTTTACTTGCTAATCTACTTAGTATAAGTCAACTATGTGATGACAATTTGCATGTTGAATTTGATAAAGATTCATGCTATGTTCTAAACAAGGATAATAAGTGTCTAATGACTGGAAATAGATCAGCTGATAATTGTTATATAATTGGAACAAACAAAGTATGTCATTTGTCAAATTGTGATGATAATGTCCTATGGCATCAAAGACTTGGACATGCAAATTATAGATTCATGCAAAAACTGGTTAAGTCTGAAGCAGTGAGATGTTTACCTAAACTGAAGATTGTTACACCTACTGTATGCGGTTCATGCCAAAGAGGTAAGCAGGTAAGAGTGTCGAATAAGATGTTATCACATTGCACGCCACATCATTGTTTTGAATTACTACATATGGATCTTATGGGTCCTATGGAAACTGAAAGCATTGGTGGTAAGAAATATTCACTGGTTGTGGTAGATGATTACTCTAGATTTACCTGGATTGAATTTTTTAGAGAAAAATCTGAAACTTTTGATGCTTTTAAAATTCTTTACAAAAGATTTAAAACTGTTTTCAACTTGAAGGTAAGCAGGATTAGGTCAGATCATGGTAGAGAATTTGAAAATAGCATGTTTTTGGAATTCTGTAATAAGAAAGGTATTGTCCAAGAGTTTTATTCTCCTAAAACTCCACAACAAAATGGGATAGCTGAAAGGAAAAATATAACTCTTCAAGAGATGGCAAGAGTAATGCTTACTTCAAAAAATCTTGCAAATAAATTTTGGGCTGAAGCATTGAATACAGCATGCCATATTGCTAATAGAGTCTATTTTAGATTTGGAAGCAACAAAACCCCATATGAGATCTTGAACAATAAGAAACCGAATGTGAAATATTTTCATGTTTTTGGTTGTGTGTGTTACATTCTGAATGATAGGGATCAACTGCATAAGTTTGATTCTAAGAGTGACAAAGGTTTTTTCTTAGGTTATTCTAGAAATAGTAAAACCTATAGAGTCTATAACCTTAGAACTAACACTGTTCAAGATCTGTGAATGTTGTTTTTTATGATGATAAGAATCTGATAGATGGTAATGACACAGAAGATGTGACTGAAGTTACTGAAGTTCCAAAAGAATCACTGAAAATAGAGAATGTTACACCAAATATTACAACATTTGGTACAACATCCCCTGCAGATTCAGTTGATACTTCACAGAACAATCAGTATACTCCAAAGAAGAATCCAGCTACTTGGATTACAAAAAGCCATCCTTCTAATCAGATCGTTGGAGATGCTTCAGTTGGTGTTCAAACAAGAAGGAGAGTAAGTGCAAACCGTGTTGATGTGGTAAGGTCTGTGTGCATGTCTTCAATATGAAATGTTGTAAATGCTCAGTGTTACTATTCTGAAATTGAACCAAAAATTGTTACAGAAGCATTAAAAGATGAAAATTGGATTAATGCAATGCATGAGGAACTCAATCAGTTTGAGAGGAATGATGTTTGGTCATTAATTCAAAGACCTGACAATGTCAATGTCATTGGAACTAAATGGATCTTTATAAACAAAACTGATGAGTCTGGTAACATAATTAGGAACAAAGCTAGATTGGTTGCACAAGGTTACACTCAAGTTGAAGGTATTGATTTTGATGAAACATTTGCACCTGTTGCTAGGATAGCGTCTATTAGATTGTTACTAGCAATTGCATGTTACATTAACATCAATCTTCATCAAATGGATGTAAAAGCTGCATTTCTGAATGGCATATTAATTGAAGATGCATTTCTTGAACAGCCTAAAGGTTTTGAAAACCCACAGTATCCTGATCATGTGTACAAACTAAAGAAAGCTTTGTATGGTCTCAAACAAGCTCCTAGAGCTTGGTATTGTAGACTTACTGACTTTCTGTTGCAATTTGGTTCCATAAGAGGAGAGGCTGATAGAACCTTGTTCATTAAACATACTGGAGAAGACTTACTAATAGCTCAAATATATGTTGATGACACTGTTTTTGGTTCAACTTGTAACATTATGTTAAATAAGTTTGTTGAAGCAATAACAGCAACATTTGAGATGAGCATGGTAGGTGATTTGAATTACTTCCTAGGACTTCAAATCAAACAAACTGATAAAGGTATTTTCTTCTCTCAGAGAAAGCATGCAAAGAATTTAGTGAAAATGTTTGGTTTAGAAAGCTCAAAAGTCATGAAAACTCCTATGGGATCTACAAAAAAGTTGTGTAAAGACACTGTTGGTCAAGATGTTTATCCAACTTTGTATAGATCTATGATAAGTAGTCTTCTGTACTTAACCTCAAGTAGGCCTGATATTATGTATAGTGTTTGTGTTTGTGCTAGGTACCAAGCTTGTCCCAAGGAGTCACATTTAAATGTTGTTAAAAGAATCATAAGATATGTGGCTGGTACAACTGATCTTGGTATATGGTATACCAAAGATACAAGCAGTGCACTTGTTGGATATAGTGATGCTGACTGGGCTGGAGACATTGATGATAGGAAAAGCACAAGAGGTTGTTGCTTTTATATGGGTAACAATTTGATTTCTTGGCATAGTAGAAAGTAGAATTGTGTATCACAACCTACTGCAGAGTCTGAGTACATTGCAACAGGTAGTTGATGTACACGACTTCTTTGGTTGAGTAAAATGTTGGATTAATTACAATAGGATACGTTTATTTGAGTCAAATTACAATGGAGTTAGACTAAAAGAGAGAAATGTATCCCAGTATATTTTATTGCAATGGACTACATTAGCTGGCAATAATTCACAGAGAAAAGGTTTGATTTGATGTATTTTTTCTTTAATTGGCTTAAAACAAGTAATCTCTCATATTTTCAAAATATATCTTAGATGTCTCTCTCTTCTCTCTAGAAAAAATCACCGTTCCATCCTACCGCTCCACCACTGCGTTGATCGAAGCCTCCATACTCTCTCACTCTATCACCCTTTCGCCGCCCTCATCTTCGCTCCACCATATTTGTACATCGGTCGAATCGATTTGTCGCCGCCCAAATCCGCCTCTCTAGGCGAAGTCCGACGAAGAAGCCAGCGCTATGACCACCGCGACCCCACCAAAATCGATTCCCGCAGCCACGTCGCCTCCTTTGTTGAAGATAGGGCGAACGCGACCAGAGCGGCGCTCGATCCACCACGGCAGCGCTCGATCGAAAAGTTTTGGGGGTTTTGTGTGCGGAGAGGCTTTCTGGTATGTTGAATATGATAGAAATTATTTTTGATTATTTCTCTGTACCCTTTCTATCTGTAATTTATGAATTTTGTCTCTTTGAGGTGTGATTGAGATTTTAAGAGTTTTTATATTTGTTTCTCTTCCTAGAATCATTTTTTTCCTGTAAGATATATCAGAGTTTTTTGAGGTGTGACTGAGATTTTAGGAGTTTTTTGGTATTTGTTTCCCAGGAAATTTTTTAGATTCTCAATGATCGGCCGAATTTTGTTTTCCACTCGCGGTTGAAGTTTTTGATAGTTATAATTGTATACTTTTTTAGAATTTTTTTCTTATTGTACCACTTCACATTAAAGACAGTAAAATGTATATATGAGTGTGTTGTACCAATGTATTATATTTTTACCACGGTATTGTGTATTGTACCACAGTATTATGTATTGTACCACGGTGTTATGTAGTGTACCACAGTGTACCATGGTGTACCATTATACTTATATATTCTTTACCTGTTGAAATTTATGAATAACAGCCGAAATCGCCTTGCGCTTTGAACGGATGAAATCCTTTGCTTTTTTCCGTAGCTTCTACGTTTGAAATTTATTTCCCAGTTTCAGAAATTAACCCAAAATAAAAGCAACGTAGCTCCCAAATTAAAAAATTTACCCAAAAGAAAAGCAACGTAGCTACTGAGATGCCTTAAGCTAGCACATCATATCAACAACCAGACTGTGAATGTCCAATCTGAAAAATGTGCTGGCAAGCCAAAAGTCAGGGGCAACAACGTCTTTTATGCAGTGGAGTGTATTTTCAATAAAGTTGTGTTCCTATATGCTATAACATCTTAAGATTTGTCCCCCAGTGTAATTACCCCTAAAATGTTTAGTGATTATGGTTTAGAGAGTGACATTTGAACTGTATATTGTGATAACACTAGTGCTATCAACATTTCAAAAAATCCAGTTCAACACTCACTTACTAAACACATAAGTATTAGACATCATTTCATAAGGGATCTTGTAGAAAAGAATATTGTGAAGTTAGAATATATACACACTGAAAGTCAATTTGCTGATGTGTTTACTAAAGCATTAGACCATGAGAGATTCGCATTCTTGAGGAAATCTCTTGGTATGTGCACAATCTGAATAACTGTGAAGCGGATGTTGTTATGTATGCTAAAAATGTTGGAGTTATACGTGAAAGTATGCTTTTACTTTGTATAACTCGTGTATCAAACACTCGTTTTATGAGAATAATTCTTTTATCACATTTGCTTTAGTTATGATTGAATGTTGAATTTCTATTGCAAACCGTTCAATAAATAATACGTGTTACATAGTAGTTAATGTGGTGATACCCGATCACGGAAGACAACATTAACAGTTTACTTGTAACTAAACGTACATTTTCACGACCTAGGTGGAATTGAACAATCCGCCGTGAAAGGTCGATGTGTAAGGCTCAGATTGGTCTGTCTTGACCAAGAGATTGCACTAGCACATTTAGTATGTGTTGAAGAGGTCCTACAGCGAGGAGAAATTCTTCTGTTCTGAAAGGTGAAGAATTAGACCTCAGTGGTTGTTGATTTCTTAATCTCCGTCACTTAAATAGGACCGTGTGTGCTTAGTAGTTACTGCTTTGATTCATGTTGGGTGAGAATCATTGCGACTTCAAACTTTGTGTCTTGGGCAGTAATATTAATCATACGACGGTTGCTAAGATTTAATACGGAGAAACGTGTGCGAGTACGGCTCGTGTGATTAGTCCCCTTGGTGGGCTCAGAAGTTTTATTGTACCAAATCTTGCAAGTGAAGAATTAGTTTCTTCGGTACGAATAATAATGTTGAGCTGTCTTTACTCCAAGGTGAAATATGTTAATTAATTTAAAGCTATTCAGAAGCTTAATTAATTAATGGACTTGATAATCTTAAACGCGGGAAATAATAACCGGGAGCCCATATTATCGTAATATGGATTAAGATGGATAATGCAATATTAATTTATTAGTTGTAATAATTAATATTAATGGGCTGAATTATATTGGGGCTCAATATTGAAATTCAGAAGTCCATTAGGAGGTCCAATCTTAATTCTCCTTAAGGCCCCTCAAGTAGCCCATTAAGTAGCCCAATAATGATAAGGTGATTAAAATAAAAAGAAAATTATATTGCTGATTTTTTCTTTAAATTTTCGAAAATAATGATATTAGGAGAAATTAGATTTTGTTGATTTTCTTGGAAAGATATTATGGAAGATATGTATTCTAGGAATACAAGAAGATCCAAATCTTGGATTTTCTACCTATGTTTTTCGAAAATTACACCCCATAATTAGGAGTGTGAGATTTTTGTGGAATATTTTATTTTGGAGAAAAGAATATATGGGATATATTCAAGATTTCTTAGAGTCTAAGAAAAGATTTTTTCCAAGCCCATATCCACATGAAAAAAATCGGTCACTACTTCTTATAAATAGGGGATGATTATTTCATCCCCAAGTACATAATTCCATGTGTTGGAAAAATCAAGAAGCATAGATATTTTTCTTTTTCCTTAGTTTATTAAATTGATTGAAAGCGTCTCCCACCGGTGATCAAGTGAGGTGAAAAGGGAAATACTTGAGAAGGCTTTGGGTTGATAAAGCGAGATTATAATTGTCCCGTATATTCAAAGGCCAATTCTACAAGAGGTACGTTAATCACATATTTACTTGTTTATTCCGCCTAGTTAAATATGTGAAATTAATTCAACATGCATGATGATAATTAGTTGTTGGAATTATTATTTGAATTAATTAGGATTAATTCATGCTAGTAATAATTGTATTTAAATTTGTATTTAAAATTCATCCCGAATAGATTCCGGGCACCCCTATTTTCCCAACAAAAACATCTATAACAACATCAGGGTGTATGCATGTTCTAATTAAAGTTTGTTCGTGTCTTTTGTTTCATAATTGCTTTGTAAAATAAATCTGGACTAAGTATGATTGTTGTGTAAAAATAAAGAGGAATCACTCTTCTCAAACGCATAATAAACTTTTGAAAAAACACATCAAGATGTAACTTGATGGTCCCGTTTTCGAATACCAAAATGGGAATTCAGGGGTAATTTTTTTTTAAACCATTTACTCAGGGAGTTCAGCAAGAGTGAATAATACTCAAGTCACTGCATTGCTACGAGTCAAAACACTCAAGTCAGTACAATTGACTTGCGAGCTCAGTCTCGTAACAAGGCAGTGACTCGAGAGATTTCACTTCAAGTTACTGCTTTACTCAGAGACTGAGTTCCAAGTTAGTGTGAACACTTGGAGACTCATGCTCTAAGTAACACAGTGACTCGAGATGCTAAACTCTCGAGTGCGTTGCCTGAACTGGTCAGTGTGAAGGATTCTCCCTGACCTAAATACTTAACCAAAGTTTTCTTAACAATGCTCTCAGTGAGCAGATTTTCACAACACTTTAGTAAATACTTTAAAAGATAAGTACGCTCAGTTTAACGTGGTTCAGAGACTCAATCTCCTACGTCCACTGCCTAATTTAACAGGAAATCCACTAACTGGGATTCTTGTTTTTAACGTGCCAAGGTGCACAAAATACTGGACTCACGCCACTCCCTGGGCTACCTCTCCTTACTGATTGACTTCAACCAACAAACCTAACAAGAGGGTTTTGGTTTCAGTTTGGTTTCTCCAACTATGTGAGGTTTTCTCTTACAATGTGTTAGCCTCAAGCTAAGATTGGGAAAACCTCTCTAAGCTAAGAGTTACAAGCTTGACACTCAATGAATATAAGTGAAAACCCTAATGGTCAGTGTCATGGATGTGAGAAACACTTCCTTATGACTCCCTAACAACTCACACACCCTCACAGCTTGTAGGTGTTGATTTTTCTTACTTCACACACTTGAAACGAATCTATGAGCTTGTATTTATAGTGTGGATTCAAATGTAACCGTTGGAGAAAATTACATTTGAATCCATACGATTAATGGTTTCAACCACTTTTCTTGGAATGCGGCCTTGTCAGTGTCAGATTTGCTGCCTTGTGTTGATTGGTCCACGTGGACTGTATCCAACGGATCTTTGACTCAGTGGGTTGACCAAGTCCTACTGACTTTAGGTAGCTTCATCCTTCACTGCCTTGATGATCTTCAGTGGACTGAACGTCGTCAGTGTAGTTGTCCTTCAAAGACTGTTTGAAGATCACTCCAAGAAGTTTGTCAAAAGGCTGAATGACAAACTTCCCTGATCACAGTAGCCTGACTCCTTCAGGGCCTACTTGGTGCAGCACTGATCCTCCTGATCATGCTCTTCACTGAGTAGTTCACCTGATTTAGCTTAGATCAGCCCGGTTTACACTCAGTGGGACATCCTCCAGGCTTCTCTTCTGATTCAGGTTACAGCATGGCTTCAGTTAGTTCTTCTTGGTGTCATCTTGATATCCTCAGACTGTGTTGCTTTCCCCCTCGCTGAGTTCCCCCTCAACTGAGTATTCCCTCAAATGAGTTCTTCTCAACTGACAACATATTCTACTGAGAAATAACCTAGCCTGACCTGAAACAAAAGATACAATCCTGACTGCTTTCAAACCTATTACAAGTGGTTTTGGAAAATCATCAAAACTAAACATATCCCACCATAACTAATTCACTAAGAAACTATGGAGCACGGAGTTCGCTACTACGATGTTTTTTTAAAGGTGGTTAGTAAAACATCAATATGTCACAAATTCATTGAGTAATTATGGGGCACGGAGTTCGCTGCTACGATGCACTCTCTTGAAAAGATGGATCAATGTGAATAAAAGTGCTAAAATTGTTTGATGAAAATTGTGATATTGGATGTTAAACCGATGTTGAAGTGTGTGTTCCAATTTTGAATGCAACATCATATGTTGTTCGTATTTATTTTCTGAATCAAGTTAGATTTTTCAGGGATTTGTTTTTAATTCTCACATGCTAAGACCCACGTTTTCATTTTTATCCATGTCGTGCGTAAATTCTTATTTTTATTTAACTAAAATTCGGATTTTAGATTATGAGAAACCCACGATCTCTTCATGGGGGAGTGGATGATCCTCACGTCATGAATCCAGAATTTTCTTTTGTGGGTAACTAAAAATAACTTCCGTATTCTTTCACCTATAAATATCCTTCGTGACTTATGTTTAATTTTCTGTGTCTAACATATGAGTAAAGTTCAGTATTTTTCATATAATTGTTGAAAGCATTGTGTTCGCAGTCTAGGGTTTAAAGTCTTATTTCTTTTAAATTTTATTTCACTTGCATTTTTCTTGAGTACTTAATGGCTGGAAATCAAAAGAAACCTTCTCACATTTCCAAAACTCCCTCAAACTCTCCATCTTCTCAAACCTCGAACCTGAATCTTCTAGCAGAAATGGCCTCAAGCCAAAACCCAAATGCTGCTCCTGTTACTCCATCATCGAGCGCAACACCGCCTTCCATTCTAACTCATGTTCATGTCTTTCCAGTAAACATCTACATTCCAAATGAGGCAACTGTCGATCAACTTGAATCGATTGTACGTGGTATCGCTCAAAGCCTTCAAGGAAGCCCTGTTGTTCCTAAACTAACCATTGGCTCGATAGAAGTCGATGTTGCTTCTTACCTGAACCAAACTAAAAAATCTTCACCTAATGTACAAGTCGAAGGCACCTCTTCGATTGCTTAACAAGAAATTCCTCAATCCTCAAGCCAAGCCAAAAACCCTACTGCTGATGTTTCAAAAGATGTTGAAACAGGTGATCAAGCTATGGAGGATGCTCCCATTGTTGAGAAAGCTATTGGTGAGGAAGTTAGGGAACAAAGCCCTAATGTTGAAGTTCCTGATATGGAGAAGCCAGAGGAAGACAAGGAAGAATCACACAAAACCGATTCTTCAATGTCTGAGGACTCTGAGCCTGCTCCAATAGCCAAATCTATGAAGAAGAAGGGTGGTAAGAGAAAGAGAAGCCCTGTTCAATCAAGAAGAAGATCAGGAAGAGCAAAGAAAAGAGTGAACTACTCTGAAACCTCAAGGAAGAAAAAGGATGATGTGGGAGATGTTGCTGCACGTCCTATTCAAGCATTTTCTGAATCTGACAAGGAGTCAAGCCCAAAGGACTCAACTGGAAGTTAATCTGGTGGCTCTCAAAGCCAGGGGAAAGAAGCTTCTGATGAAAGTGATGTACCCATCTTTAAACTGAGAAGGAGAGCCAGAGTCGAGCTAAGAACAAAAAAGAAGTTTGAATATGCTGCTGGTGGTGCTGGAACAAGTGCAGCAGTACCAGAACCTGAGGATGATGATAGTAGTCCGGAGAATAGCTCAGAAAAGACCAAGACCGATTCTGATAGAGGTAATGAATCTGAACACTCTATAGAACAAGTTAGTGCTGATGATGATGATGATGATGATGATGATGATGATGATGATGATGATGATGATGATGATGATGATGATGATGATGATGATGATGATGATGATGATGATGATGATGATGATGATGATGATGATGATGATGATGATGATGATGATGATGATGATGATGATGATGATGATGATGATGATGATGATGATGATGATGATGATGATGATGATGATGATGATGATGATGATGATGAATCCTTGGAACAAAAGATAGCTAGGTTAAGCAAAAGAAATCTGTTAATTGAGAGAAAAATTAACATTGATGAATTCGAATCTAAGGGTCTTGTTAGATACTTAGGGGAAAGGAGTTTGATGCATGTTGTTACCTTTGCTGATGCCTTTGTTACTAATTGGGTTTATGAATTCTATGCTTGTCTGAAGAAGAATCATGCTAGAAGAAACTCTAGATGGTATGGGTCTGTAAGATTTATAGATAGGAAGGTTCCTTTCACTCCTGAGCTAATTAATCAGTTTCTACATGTTGAGAATGTTGAGGAAGAAGAGGTTCCTCATATGGATGAGATTATTCATACTCTGACTGGAGGTAGAGTGAACAAGTGGAAAAAGAATATGCTTGATGCTTCATTAACTTCACTGTATTCTGTCTTACACAAACTTGTGGTGTATAACTGGATAACTTCTACAAACTCAACAAAAGTGACCAGGGATCAAGCTATTCTGATGTATAGGATAGGTGTGATGAGAAATTTCAACCTTGGATTGGTTATTTTTCATCACATGATGAAATTTACTGGGAAGATCTCTGAAAAAGGCAACTTGCCTTATCCTGTGTTAATATATGGCTATTTAAGGAGTCATAATTTTGTCCATATGAGAAATGAATTGTTGAGGGGGAGAGTGAGTTTGATGGGCATATCTCACTACTTGTTGTCTGGGAATAGAGTACTAGATTTACCCTTACAGGAAGATGCTGATGAAGAAACTCCAGAACATAACCAACATGTTCCTGATCCTGCACCTGAACAAGATACTGCATAGAATACTGGGAACATACCTAGCAACATCCCTGCTCCTACAGCTCATTCCTTGAATATCTCACCTGAGTTTATTCAAACTCAAAGCACTTACAGGACTCAATAGATGAACTCCAATTCCTAAAGAACTACTGGGAAAACCTACTTTCTGCCACAACAGGGGGAGTACCAGTTGCTTCTGCTCGAGGAGTTGAGATTCATGAGATGGATGATGTTGTTGAACCTGCTACTGTTGGGAAAAAAGGGGTGCCCGGAATCTATTCGGGATGAAATTTAAATACGAATTTAAATACAATTATTACTAGCATGAATTAATCCTAATTAATTCAAATAATAATTCCAACAACTAATTTTCATCATGCATGTTGAATTAATTCACATATCAACTATAGCGGAATAAACAAGTAAATATGCGATTAACGTACCTCTTGTAGAATTGGCCTTTGGATATACGGGACAATTACGATCTCGTTCTATCGACCCAAAAACCTTCTCAAGTATTTCCCTTTCACCTCACTTGATCACCGGTGGGAGATGCTTTCAAGTAATTTAATAAACTAAGGAAAAAGAAAAATATCTATGCTTCTTGATTTTTCCAACATATGGAATTACGTACTTGGGGATTAATTTTCTTTTCTCCAAAATAAAATATTCCACAAAAATCTCACCCTTCATATTAAGGGATTAATTTTCGAAAATTACAATAGAAATCCAAAGATTTGGATCTTCTTGAATATATGAGATATTCTTGTATTCCTAGAATACATATCTTCTATAATATCTTTCCAAGAAAATCAACAAAATATTATTTCTTTTTTATTCTCTTATTTTCGAAATTTACTTGAAAAATCAGCATTAATATATTCTTTATTTTAATCACCTTATCATTATTGGGCTACTTGAGAGGCCTTTAAGGAGAATTAAGATTGGACCTCCTAATGGACTTCTGAATTTCAATATTGAGCCCCAATATAATTCAGCCCATTAATATTAATTATTACCACTAATAAATTAATATTGCACTATCCATCTTAATCCATATTACGATAATATGGGCTCCCGGTTATTATTTCCCGCGTTTAAGATTATCAAGTCCATTAATTAATTGAGCTTCTGAATAGCTCTAAATTAATTAATATATTTCACCTTGGAGTAAAGACAGCTCAACATTATTATCCGTACCGAAGAAACTGATTCTTCACTTGCAAGATTTGGTACGATAAAACTTCTGAGCCCACCAAGGGGACTAATCACACGAGCCGTACTCACACGCGTTTCTCCGTATTAAATCTTAGCAACCGTCGTATGATTAATATTACTGCCCAAGACACAAAGTTCGAAGTCACAATGATTCTCACCCAACATGAATCAAAGCAGTAACCATTAAGTGCACACGGTCCTATTTAAGTGACGGAGATTAAGAAATCAACAACCACTGAGGTCTAATTCTTCACCTTTCAGAACAGAAGAATTTATCCTCGCTGTAGGTCCTCTTCAACACATACTAAATGTGCTAGTGCAATCTCTTAGTCAAGACAAACCAATCTGAGCCTTACACATCGACCTTTCACGGCAGATTGTTCAATTCCACCTAGGTCGTGAATATGTACGTTTAGTTACAAGTAAATTGTTAATGTTGTCTTCCGTGATCGGGTATCACCACATTAACTACAGTGTAACATGTACTATATATTGAACGGTTTGCAATAGAAATTCAACATTCAATCATAACTAAAGCAAATGTGATAAAAGAATTATTCTCATAAAATGAGTGTTTGATACACGAGTTATACAAAGTAAAAGCATACTTTCACGTATAACTCCAACAGCTACTAGGGTTGTTGAAGAAGGAAAGACAGTTGTTGATGAAGCTGTTGCAACTGGACCTGATGATGCTGGGAGTAGGGATGTAAACGAATCGAATCGAGTCGAATACCACTGTGTTTGTATTTGTATTTGTGAAATTATTTTGAATATCGAATTCGAATCGAATATTTTTCGAATAGTAAATGTGATTTATATTTGATTTGAAACTTATATCGAATTATTAGAAAATATACGAATACTTGAGTCGAATATTCGAATCGATTTTTTTCTCAAGCATGTTCCTAACAAATAATATTTAAGAAACTTGTTTGAAGGGTATTGGTAAATTAAACTAAAAGTATCAGTGAATTGCACTAAAGTTATCAGCTTCAAAGTGTATTTAGTTATTTTTATTAAAGATATTAGTTAAAGTGGTATTAGTTATTCTCACTAAAGATATTAGTTGTTTCAACATAAGGTATTAGTACTCCCTCCGTCCCTTATTATCTGTCCCATTTTATCCATTCACACAAACCAATTTTCTTATTTATTAGGTATTAAAAGACACTTGTACCCTTATATATTATTCATATTTATTACAAAAAGATGAATAACTTTACATTTAATTAAGGGTATTGTTGGAAAAAGTAGGTAAAAGGTGCATTGATATATGTGGAGTGACAATTGAAAAGGGACATCAATTTGGATAATATGGGACAATTAAAAAGGGACGGAGGGAGTATTTTTTTATAGATAAAGTTGTGACTCGAATTCATAACCTTTGTATCATAGGTAGTGATATTTTAACCACTTGAGTTACATCACTTTGTGAAATATAAGCAATTCGTTGTTCACGGTAATAATTATCCTAAGTACTATTCACATAATATTTTGTCAACATTCAAATATTCATTTCAAAATTGTAATTGTTTGAATTAACAAACAAGCTATAAACTTAAAATTTGCATAACATAATCAAGTAAGTAAATGAAAAAAAAATTAATTATCAAGTTCATGGAAAAAACACTTGAATAATCAAATTAAGAGTGTTGTCCTGCAATTCTTTTTTAATTTGTTAAGTTTTTAATAATTAAATTACATTAAATATTTTTTAATCAAAATATTTAATTAAGAATTGCCTAAAAGTTAACTTATTGGATGAAGTTATAAAGGTTAATATCCTTAAAATAATTATAATGGACTTAAATTTAGAAATAATTATATTTGTTATTACTATATTAAATAATTATGTAATTATATATTTAACCGAATATTTACTCGAATATTTACGAATATCGAATCAAATATCATAGTATTTGTATTTGTATTTGATAACTAATCGAATCAAAAAAATTATTTATACTCGAATTCGAATTATAAAATTTTGAATACGAATACCGAATTTCGAATACAAATACCAAATCGAACCAAAATTGTTTGATTCGTTTACAACTCTAGCTGGGAGAAGTGCAAATGCTGCTAAAGGTGTTGTTGCAAACCTTGCAACAATTCATATCCAGGAAGCAGAGGAAGAGGAGCTGTATGGAGATCTTCCAGATATTTCTGCCAAAGTTTGAGTTGATTTAGAGACTGGAGGAAGCACAATTTATGGGGGAGCTTAGTGCAAGATGCTTGTAGCTGCAGCTGTATATTTTATACAGTGATATCAAGTTCCTTATTGTGTTAACTCTAAGTACAATTGTTTTATTTATGCTTTTGATTAGTTTGCCCTGATAGTAAGTTTTAATTTCTGAAAGACAATATTATATTAGTTGTTAGGTTATTATATTAGAATTGATAGGATTTATTTCAATAAGTAGTAATTTGAATGGGTAAACACTATGTTAGTCATTTTGATTATTTTAATGAGCATATATGATGTTCTGTTTTTGGTGAAATTAACTTATTGTTATTTCATCTTGATTTTGGTGATTCAACTTAAAGTTGTTCATCTTGTTTTTTAACTGTTTTGCTACACAAGTGTGAAAAACTAAGTGTACAATACGATGTTAATCTCTATTGTACATACATCACTGACTTATATATTGAGAAATATATACATCATGTGTGTTGTAGCAGAAAGGTCAAATTGGGGGAGATTGTTAATGTTGTTGGTAGTGAAGTATTCATTATTTACTTTGAAACAACATGAATTTGCCCTTTCTTCTCATTAACTAATACTTTATGATCAAATGTTGTCTTAGATGTTTTAACAAGCAGGATGAAGATCTAAAAGGATCTACAAGTCTCTGGAATACTCAATGTTGCAGTGAATGTTGTAAGCATTGGTTGTAACATGGGCAGTTACGGGTTCTAGAAGGATCTACAAGGATCTACAAGGACCTACACGATCCAGGCTATTCAAGAACAATTTAGAACGATCTAGATCAGGTGGTTGCATTAAGAAATATCATAAATAAAGATAAGATTGTGGGAGATAACATAAGATCATGGAGCGGTTACATGAAGAAGTTATTTCGGATTGAAGACCTCCATCTATAAATAGAAGCTGAAGTCTTCAGTACCAAGTGTGGAGTAAACGAGTACACCTACCCTAGTGTTGATCCTGAGTTCAAAGGTGATATGGCAGTTATTCCAACATTTATGTTATGCCTAGAAGTTTAGTACATCTCGCATAACTTGCGATCAATCCTATATCTTTAGATAGAGAGATCATCGATATAGAGTGAGATCAACTTTGACGGTGTATAGTGTTATACACTTAGTCAATTTAGATTTGATAGGTGATATCGAGTCTTGTTTCCGTTGTGAACGATTTAACTCTTTACACAACTTTTGTATCACTAATCTTATTATAGTGAACGTTTGGCCGTAAGGCTAGCACAAGCTATTTTATATAGTTTGTGTTAAAAAGTATTTCATCTTGCAATTGTGTGTTTAAGTCTTCCGATGTATACATTTTTATCTCTGATTTTCCAGATTGTTGTAGTGTATGTTACAACATTCATTACAACATCTTTACTTTATAACTCACGCACACCTTCATCCTTCATATCAAACTATTTTGACAGTCATACCTTTATGTCTGACAACACCTTTACATCATTTCCGATGAGCAGAATGTCATATACGTACAATACTAAGAATACCACTGCAGTTCCATCATACCTTTTGTACACACAACTTTCGAACTCGTTTTGATCGAACCCATAAGACTTAATAACTTGATCAAAATACTGGTTCCAAGTATGTGACGCTTGCTTAAGTCCATATATTGACCTCTTTAGCTTACATATGAGATGCTCTTGGCCTTTCGCAATAAAACCTTCGGGTTGTCGCATATAGATGTTTGTACCTTCGAGACTTTATGTCTTGATATACATTTATCAGATCTCAAAATCTAGATGTGCAGCGATCCACAAGAGAATACGGATGGACTTAAGCATAGCTACAGGCGAAAAGGTTTCCTCATAATCGATCCCTTCATTTTTAGTATATCCTTTTGCCACTAGCTTAACCTTGAAGGTTTCAAACTTTCCTTCCGGTCCTCTTTTCCTCTTGTATACCCACTTGTATCCAATGGGTTCTACCCCACTGGGTGGTTCGACCAGCTCCCACACTTGATTATGATCCATTGAACCCATCTCGACTTCTATTGCCATTTGCCAAGATGTCACAACTTTATCTTGGATTATCTCGTTGTATGTCCATGGGTCCGATTCATCTCCGGGAATCAAATCCAAAGATTTCCTATTCCCATGAATCTCTCGGGTTGTCTGACAACCCTCCCACTACGACGGGGTTCCGGTTGTGAGTGTGACGATTGGTATATCATCTTGTATACTTGGTATAAGAGTTTGCCCTTTCATTCTTCTAAGGTAATTTCACTTTTGGGCTTTGTATTGTTCATATAGTCTTCTTCCAAGAATTTAAAGTGTGTGTTAATCACGGTATTTTGATCCTTGGGACTATAGAACATACGCTCCTTCGTTCCTATGGGATATCCTATAAACAGCCTTAATTCCGAACGTAGATCCAATTTACTGGATTGCTTGTCTAACACGTATGTTGGACACCCCCGAATTCTTATGTTTCCCGATCCACAATTCTGTTAGGGGTTTTTAGAAACCGATTTGGATGGCACCAAGTTTAGAATGTAAGTCGTTGTTTCCAAGGCATTACCCCAAAATGAATTGGGTAGATCTGAATAACGTATCATGGATCTAACCATTTCTAAAAGAGTCTGGTTTCTTCATTCCGCTACACCATTCTGTTGAGGGGTTCCCGGTGCGGTCAACTGGGATACAATCCCTTCGTCCAATAGGTAGTTCAAGAATTCATCACTGAGGTATTCGCCTCCACGATCAGATCATAGAAACTTGATACTCTTTTCCCTATGTTTCTCAGCTTCGGCCTTAAACTCCTTGAACTTGTCAAAAGTTTCAGACTTATGCTTCATAAGGTAGATGTATCCACATCTCGAGTAATCGTCAATGAAAGTGACAAAATACTCATACCCCCCTCTTGTTTTGATCGTTATTGGACCACACACATCGGTATGAATGAGTTCTAACACTTTTGTGGCTCTATTCCCCTTGGCTCCAAATGCCCTCTTGGTCATTTTACCCTCTAAACAGGATTCACATGTTGGAAACGGCTCAACTTGAAGTGACTCCGAGGATCCGTCTTTCACCAACCTTTGTATCCTCTTTAGATTAATATGACCTAGTCTAATATGCCATAAAAGTATTTCGTTCATGTCCAAAGAATGCTTTCTTCTCGATGTGTTATTAGATTCAATATGCAAGTGGTGTGCACACTTAATCGTATAGAGATTGTTCACTAACGTTCCATGATAGATATGCTCATTCTTACGAGAAATAGTAACAACTTTATTAAAAGTAACTGAATATCCATAGAAAAATAACTTAGAAACCGAAATTAAATTATTTCTAAAGTTCGGAACGTAAATAACATCTCTTAAAATTAAAACTCCATCTTCAAAAGACAGGTGCATGTCTCCCACTGCTTCGGCTGCCACTCTTGTAGCATCGCCCAAAGTGATGAGTATCTCATTCACACTAAGTCTTCGGGTTAGCTTGAACCCCTGAAGAGTGAAACAAATATGAGCAGTGGCTCCCGTATCCACTACCCAAAGATGGGCAGCGTACGCCGCAACATAAGTTTCAATGACTAAAGCATGAGTTACCTTTCTTTCCCTCCTTCCTAGACTTGGAACAGGCAGACCTTCAATGTCCCTTCTTACCGCAATTAAAGCACTTACCCTTGGTAGACTTCTTGCCATCTTCTTCGCCCTTAATCTTGGCAATACCTTTCGTAACAGTTAGGTTTGCTTGTGTCCGGCCCTTGGTTCTCTTCCTCTTCTTCCCTCCCTTGGGACCAAAAGAGGTAGACGGACCATTAGCCACCATAGCAGTGGACTGGTGTCCCATTATTGCCTCCACCGATACTAAAGCTTGCAAGAGCTCGGACAAGCTATTTGCCCGATCATTCATCTGATAGTTCAATTGAAAATGCTCAAAGTTTTTCGGTAGAGAATGGAGTATGAAATCGACCTGAGTAGGGACATCAAACTCGGCACCAAGTACTTCCACCTTGTTAAGGTGCGCCATCATCTCGACAACGTGCTCCCTCATGGACATTCCTTCCACCATTTTCTACGAAAGCTTCTCTCGCATGGTGATTTGCCTAGTGGTACGGTTCTGATGTTGAAACATCGCTTTAGGATTGAGCATAATATCTGAGGCGATCTCCATGTGTTGGTGTTGGTGTTGGTGTTGGTGTTGGTGTTGCAACATATCCGACATTGAAGCCAAGATGATACACCTAGCCATCTCATCGGAGTCCTTCCAATTCTTATGCTCTTTCTTAACCGACTTACTCGCATCTTCGGCAGGCTCATCGGGTTTTAGGGTAGTAAGCACCTATTTGTAGTGTTGTGCAGTAAGAACAATATCAAGTTACGTTTCCAACCAACGTAATTTTCTCCGGTAAGTTTGTTATCTTTAAGTATACTAAACAATGGATTAAAAGGTTGCGACATGGCGAACTTAGAATAAAATATACATTCATATTAATATCTAGAAAAATACAAAATTATCACATAATTTGATCACATCAATTATATTGAAACCTTAAAATAATATAATCATGAATCAACTGACATCTCAAAACAGTTTAAATATGTCACATTGAGTGTGGTCCGTTACTTAAACACATTCAAGCAAGTTACAAACAAGAACAGTTATAAATGTTTAATTCAAAATTAATAGTCGGCTCCCACTTTGACCACATAAAAATTGACAGGGACTCCGTTGGGGAGTAAGTTAATATAAATTTCTTATGCCTAAGTAATAACTATAATTCAATACAAGATTATTATTTCGCTTTGAGCAAGCCACTCATTGGAGGAGTCAATACCGCCACTAATAATAATCCACAGTCATCCTTTCGGAATTTATTCATGTGAAATCCATCTATTTGGCTAATCCATTGGTGGAAATGTATTCCAAAAAGACTTCACAAATAAATAAATTATGGAGGTCAAAATTAATCCAATTTTATTATCTGGAATAAAATTGTCGATTAATTATAAAATTCATACTTAGTAATTAAATTAACATGCAAACACATATTATCAAATAATAAATGCATGTAAATAAAAAATCCATAAAAAAATTAAACAAATTAGAGCACTCAAATCCAATTGTCACGGTTTAATTTTTCTTCATGTCTTGATGCGAGAAATTGTCCTAGCAACTTTCATCATTCGTCTCGGAAAGCTCTTACTCAAACATCAAAAATTCATCTGGAACGTCCTTCGTTTGGGGTCGGGATGATATTTGGCACCGTGCATAAAAAAATAAACAAGAAACTCGGTCGCGTGGGCCGAAGCCCGGTGCGTACCGGCCCACGGAAGTGAGCTGCGCGGCCTCAGCGCCCATCGCGCATGCCTCGACGCCCATCGCAGGCAAGCGACGCCCATCAGATACGAGTTGTGCCTGTCGTGTATGTCGTGCGCTCGGGTTGCACCGTCCGTGCTCGTTCCTCTCCCCCTTGCACGATCCATATCTATGAATGTGTCAATGCGTGCATATGTCGTCCGATACATCGTTTTTAATTCATCATCTTCGTTCTGATACTGTTCCAATTTATTTACAAAAAATAAATAAATATAATTTAGACTAGTCTATTACATTGATCGAATCAAACAAAAAAAATAACTAATATAATCGTGGATTTTCTCACAAGAATAACAAATTCAAACCAATCGAATTAAAAATAATAATTCACACGCATGAATAAAATAAATAAACATTAAAACCATGACAATTGGATACCTGCAAAAGAGATCTAGGAATTCTACTATCCAATTTCAATCTAATGTTTAACAATTTAAATTCCAATTTAAAGATCAGAGCCAGAAATCGTGGCTTTGATACCAGTTGTTGGGGAAATTGGGGTGCCCGGATCTATTCGGGATGAAATTTAAATTCAATTACTACTAGCATGAATTAATCCTAATTAATTCAAATAATTATTATCCAACAACAAATTAATTCATGCATATGAATAAAACCACGTAAAATCCTACGACAGAATATATAGGAATTTATGCGAATACATACATCTTGAAGCAACGTCCGAAGAGAAGAACGGGACAAGTAAAACGATCCTATCAACCGAAAAACCTTCTCAAGTTTTCTCCTTTCGCCTTATTCATTCGTCGGTGGGAAGCGCTTAACAAATAATTTAATAATCTAAAGAAAGAGGAAAAATATTTATTGCTCTTGATTTTTCTAACTCATGGAACTTGTAAACTGGAGATGAAATAAACATCTCCTATATAAAGGAGTAGGGTGGCCGATTTTTTCAGTGGAATAGAGGGAAGAGAAAATATTTTCTTGATCTCCAAGAAATCTTGAATATATCTCATATATTCTTTTCTCCATAATAAAATATTCCACAAAAATCTCACCTTCTCATTTATACTATAATTTTTGAAAAAAAAATTTAGATAGTGACTTGAACCGAAAAATACTAACTTTCTACTAGTAGTTTCCCCGCAAGCGTACAGGTTCACTGTAGTATAAGCAAGTATAGCGAACAAGTATATCGTACCCAAGGGAAGGGATGTATGCGAACAAATCCCTGAAGATCTACGCGTCATAATTAATATGAGTGTATGTTTTTAGGTTTTTTAAAAGAAAATATAATCTAAACTAAATTACTCTATGAATGCAAAAGGGAAAATTAAACTAAGAACGTAAAAGTGTGTTTTCAAATATGAGATGATGATGCTCAAGATAGGAATTCCTACGTATACTAACGGAGCAGGTACATAATCAAAATAACCGTGACGTGCAAGAAATAACCTAAGTAAAAGATTGTAAGATGAAAGCTCAAGAATTCAAACCCTAATACTTTATCCTAACATCGACTTCACTAATCCACTAACAAGTTAATAGATTGTGCTTAATTAACGAGACCCTAATTTAACTAAGGTGATGTGGTCATCCTCCCTAGATAAACCGGTAGATTAATTAACCTTTTCTAAACCCTCTCATCAAGTCTACTTGTTGTTAAAGAGTGATAAGGTCGTCCTCTCTCGAACACTTTTCGAACGAAATTCAAAGGTAAAGTTAAGATTTATTTTTAAGAATTCATTAATTAAGAGAATTAAAACTAAACGTCATGAATTACCCTAATTACATACCCACATCCTACTTCTACGAGTTCATCATACCCCAAGCATGCAAGGGTTTTAGCTAGACATGATTTTTACAGAAACAAAAACAACCGAAGAAGTAACGAACATGAACATAATGATTTTAACTAAGAAATTATCAAACATAAACTAGGGTTTAAAGAAATAAATGCTAAAAACTGAAATTAAATTAATAAAATGAAGTCTCAAGTATTCAAGAACAAAGAACTAAAGGAACGAAACTAAAAATCAAAACCGAACTATGAATTCGTAAATAAAACCTCGAATACGTAAAACTAAAGCTTGCTCGTCTCTTCTCCTCTTTCTCTCTCCAAAAACTGACTCTAAAAGTGGGGTGGTATCAAGTGGTGTGTAAAAACATGTTCGGGATGAGTATATATAAGCGTTGGGCCGAATCGGGAACTCATGGGCCGAAAAATGAATCTGGAAGCAAAAATATGGAAGTGCTCGAGCAGCACCCGCTCGAGCGGGGGCGCTCGAGCTGTGTAGCTCGAATGAAGCAGGGGCTCGAGCGGTAGTGCTCGAACTGGTCGAGTGGCCGATTTGTTTTGTAACTTTTTGGGCGCTCGAGCAACATGCTTGAGCGGTGGCACTCGAGTTGCTTGAGTGGTAGAATTTCTCTGTACAATTTTGGCGCTCGAGCAACATGCTCGAGCGTTGGTGCTCGAGTAGCTCGAATGGCAAAAGATCTCTGGAAGATTTTGGCGCTCGAGCAACATGCTCGAGCGGTGTGCAAAAACGTGTTCAGGACGAGTATATATAATCGTCGGGCCGAATCGGGAACTCATGGGCCGAAAAATGAATCCGGAAGCAAAAACATGGAAGTGCTCGAGCAGCACCCGCTCGAGCGGGGGCGCTCGAGCTGTGTAGCTCGAATGAAGCAGGGGCTCTAGCGGTAGTGCTCGAGCTGGTCGAGTGGCCGATTTGTTTTGTAACTTTTTGGGCGCTCGAGCAACATGCTCGAGCGGTGGCGCTCGAGTTGCTTGAGTGATCGAATTTCTTTGTACAATTTTGGCGCTCGAGCAACATGCTCGAGCGTTGGTGCTCGAGTAGCTCGAATGGCAAAAGTTCTGTGGAAGATTTTGGCGCTCGAGAAATATGCTCGAGCGGTGGTGCTCGAGTTACTCCACTCGAGTGACTCTCCTTCTTCTTCAACTGATACTTTTCTTCTCGCGCACTAATACCAATCGTATTTCTTCAATATCTTCTCATCCGAGCATCCGTTTGAGTCGATTCAAAGTCCTATGAACTCCGTTTTTTGCCCTCGATTCACCTATGAGCATCAAAGAGACAAATTCATCAATGTGTAGAAATAATATTCAATTGACTCTAAATTCTCAACAAATTCGACCAAAACTAGGGCATTTCTAACGACGAATCATGACAATTTCACGCCTAATCAACCCCCCCAAACTTACCATATTGCTTGTCCTCAAGCAATGAAATAATAAGTCAAGTGAAATTGTTAGGAATGAGTCAAAGAATCAAATCATGCAAGTAAATGAACTCGAGCTTCAAAGATCAATCACACATATACTAACTCACCTCCCTCCATCATACTCATGCAATAACAACAAGAAACACCAAGATCAAACATGGATGTGCACTCAACGATGTGTTTCTCTCCCTCACAAGTGTATAACAATAACAAGGGACTCACTCAATCAATCAATCACACATATCAGCAGCCATAGACTTGTAAGCACTCTCAACTCCGACCATACTCTAGAAATCAATGCCGAATCAAAAAGGACTTTTCTCAAGATTGTAACGTAGGCTCTTTGGACAGGTGGGATAACAATATGGGTAAGTGACTTAAGTGAATGGAGAATAGAAAATCAAACCTTTGTACTTCGTATGAACAGAATACTTCAAACATTTTCAATCAACACACTTTCAATTCCAATACTCTCAACACTTCAATTTTTTTCTAACTCATTTCACTTTTTTTCAATCACTTCACTTTTTTTTTTCTTTTTCACACAACTCACATGAGCTCATTTTTTTCTTTTGCTCATTCTCAATTTTTTTTCTTTTCTTTCCCACAACTCATATTCTTCATCACACCTTCTTCTCATAATCACTCAAGCAATCACAATTCTCCTTTTTCAACTCAAATCAATCCCTTCACATTCACACTTTTCCTATTTTCCACTCAAATTTGGACAAAAAGACTTAGGAACTTGGAATAGTGTTTAAATGTGCTTGCAAATGAAATAGGCTTAAGCTCAAATGGGCTAACAAGGGACAAATGTCAATGGTAAGGAAAATTTTTGGCTAAGTGACTCAATCAAAACAAAGATGGCCTAAGATCACATTCGGCATATCAAACTATACACAATCAAGAAGTAAGAGCACAAACAAGTTCTAGCATCCTCTAAGGTGACGACTCACTCACAAGCGAAGAGATCAATTCTTGTATCTTAATCTCAAAAGGCTCAAAACTCACGGCTTTCACCTCCATGCTAGTCCTAGGGACTTCTCACTCTTATCACACAAGTACTCAAAAGGAAAACTCGTAAGCATACTAGTTCTCTCACTAGTCAACTCTAACTCATACACTCACACAATAGAATTCCTAACTCAACCTCACAACTTAACTCTATTCACCAAGTCATACTCAAGAATCATCAATAAGCAAGTGATAAGAGTTAATAAGCGTAAAATAAATCAATCATCACATCAATCCATATCAAATCGTACCCCCAACAATTTTTTAAAGTACTTCCAATACAATCCCATAATTCAACCAAACACTCAACTCACCACACATCATCAAGGAAAACAAAAATAAAAAAAATCAAAAGACAGAAAAGAAAAATGCAAGAGTAAGGAAAGCGTGGGAAATCCCCATCATCGATGATCAGGAGGAGGTGGTGGAGGGCGGTAGTGAGGATGATCGGCTCCCAAATAAGACACGAAGAGTGACTCCATCCATCGGTGCATGTCAGAAAACTGGTCCTCCATCCGAGCCGATCTAGTGTACATCCTCTCTTGCGCCTCTCGCATGTACTTCATGTCCGTCTGGAGTGTCTGAATCTGGTTTCCCATCTGTGTCCATTCGGCATACGTAGGGTACCACTGCCCGAGCGACTGCACTCTTGGTGACTCTACCTCCATCTTTTGTGGGTCTTCACCCGCTGCTGCCCCCTCATCATTTCCTGCTTCATACTCTTGCTCCTCCTCTTCTTGCAAGTCTCCCACTCCGCTCGATCCGGCACCACTTGTGCCTTCTCCTCTGTTCCTCTTCACGGGCCAAGTCTCCCGGAGTCCTAGGCTATCCACTTCCGCCGTGTACTTAGCACCTATAGCAAGGTGCTGCTCTCCATTCATCCTGATGTTTTGTTTCTTCTTTCCTTTCAGAGTCACGAGCTTCTCATTTGGCAGAGGAAAGAGATCATCTTCCTTATATCTGATGCAGTAGCTTCTCATCCATCGCTCGAACATTAAGGTGTTGTTCAGCTGGTCGAACCCCAAATCCATACCAGGGCAGGGACCCGAACAAGGCTCGAATCCCAGACTCTTCACAAACACTGAAATCATTCCCCCTCCTCGAACTTTCAAGTTCTTAGCACCAAGCTTGAACAGGGCCTCGTAATGGTGCTCCAAGAAATCCCTACCAAAATCATGCTCCTTGGTGTACAAGAGACAACAAATCCCATATAACTCCTTACTCATCACCGTTCCCGTCTCAGAGCTGGCATAGATGGTGTTTCCTAGGATCCTCTCCAAATAGCAAATCACCGGGTTCTTGATTGCTGAGGCTCTTGCGTTCTGCCCCTTGTACTCTCCTGCCATGCCACCCGTGATGTCATTCCAAAACGAATTTGCATGATAAGACTTTGACACACGGTTGGGCCTCGATAAGGCTGGAAGCCCAAGTGCAAGGTTGACAGCTCCAACCTCGCAATGCTGTCACTCGTTCCGGTGCTTGAACTTGAAGGAGTTTTCATCCTTCTTCTCTACGGTGGCAAGGAACTGCTCCACCAAATTGGCATTTGTTTCCATGGTCAGCAGTAGCTCGAAGAACTCCGTCATGTTGTTCCTCGTGAAGATTCTCCTAATTTCACCCTCAATTCCAATGTCTCGCATGAAACTAACAACGGGCCTCTGAGTCTTCTCCACTTTCCCGGTTATCAAACTCCACTGGTAGGCTATATAGCGCCAACTCCCCTCATAGTCCAAGTTGTCCCACCTCGAGGGCAGTAGACCCTTTCTTCTAAGCTCACTTGTGACCTCTTCCAACTCAGCAATACACAAGATTCTATCCTCATTTTTCTTTGGAGCCATAGTACTTGAGAACTCCTCGATTTAAGCCAGGTCGCTCATTCGACCGAGGAGTTGGGGTCTCTTCCAAACGTGCAAATCACCAAGCCAATTCAAGTCGAAATTATGCACTCACACTTAATTCGATCCAACTACCCTCATGCATCGATATTTTCAAAAAATTTGACCAATTTTTTCATTAGAATTTCGTGTACGAACTCGAAGTACGAATACACCCCCCCCCCCCCCCCAAACTCACAATAATAAAGTTTGAAAAGAATGAGTACGTACAAGTAATTACACTAAATTCTCATGAACTTAAATCACTATCAATGCAAAGTAATGAACGAATAAACGCATCACCCCCGCAAACTTCGACTTCACAAAGAGGTTTATGTTTGGGGTTGTGTTTACCTCAAACTCCAACAATCGAATGCTCCACTACTAGACATCTCAACATCGTCATGAATTGCTTCACCTTAAGCTCACTTACTTGAATCAAGCACCACGAAACAAGCCTACACCAAAAAAATATTCTCGACAAAAGAAGTTAACACCTACGATTCACAAAACGACAAAATGAACAAAAACACATAAAAATAAGTAAAAATGGGTTGCCTCCCATTTAGCGCTAGTTTTAAGGTCCTAATGCCGGACCGAGCTCGAAGGAGCTCACGGGACTTGAGAATCTAAAATACCTCCCTTATTCTCATAAGAGAAGTTGAAGAATTTCTTTACTCGATGCCCGTTTACCATGAATCTATGTCCATCCTCCTTCTCGACTTCAAGGAATCCACTCTTATGAACTTCTCTCACAACATACAGCCCGTTCCACTTGGACTTGAACTTTCCACCAAACAACTTCATCCTCGAATTGAATACGAGAACTTGATCACCCACTTTGAACTCATTTTTCCTCAATCGAGCATCATGCCACTTCTTGGTCTTCTCCTTGAAAGTTTAGGCATTCTCATAGGCACTATCTCAAAACTCCTCCAACTCATGCAATTGGAGTAATCTCTTCTCACCAACCAAGGCACTATCAAAATTCAGCTTTTTGATCGCCCAATATGCCTTGTGCTCCAACTCCACGGGCAAGTGACATGCCTTTCCAAAAACCAATTGGTAAGGAGACATACCAAGAGGAGTTTTGAAGGTTGTCCTATACGCCCAAAGTGCATCATCAAGCTTCATTGCCCAATCCTTCCTACTAATGCTCACCGTCTTTTCAAGGATCTCCTTGATTTGACGATTCGATACCTCTGCAAGACCGTTAGATTGAGGATGATAAGCAGTAGAGACTCGATGACTTTCCTCATATTTTGACAGCAACTTCTCCATCCACTTGTTCACAAAGTGACTCCCCCCGTCACTAATCAAAGCTCTTGGGACTCCATATCTCGCAAAAATGTTCTTCCTCAAGAACTCAATCACCACTAGGGAGTCATTCACTCTAGTAGGGACAGCTTCAATCCACTTCGAGACGTAATCGACGCACACGAGAATGTACAAGAACCCATTGCTAGGAGGAAATGGACCCATGAAATCAATCCCCCATACGTCAAATACCTCGACTTCCATAAACACGTGCAGCGGCATCTCGTCCATCTTAGTAATAGAGCCAAATTGTTGGCACTTATCACACCTCTTAACCCATTCCATGCAATCTTTCAAGAGAGTTGGCCAATAAAAACCAGATTGAAGCACCTTTCTTCCGGTATTCTCTCCACCCAAATGTCCTCCACATGGCAAGGCGTGACAATACCTTATTATATAACTCCACTCCTCCTCGGGCACACACCTTCTCAACACGTGATCAATCCCTCTTTTGAACAAGTATGGATCGTCCCAAATAAATTCCCAAACTTTCTTCAAAAATGCCTTCCGGTGCACCGAGTCCATCTCCGCTGGTAACTCTCCACTTGCTAAATAATTAGCATAATCAGCAAACCACGATGCTTTCCCTTTGACTCGATATACTGGAATATCTCCTAAACCAAACAGCTTCTCATCTGGAAATTCATCATTCACCTCTCGATCTTCCACTGTGTTTTTCTTTGTAAGCTCCAATCTCGAAAGGTGGTCGGCTATCACATTCTCACTTCCCTTCTTGTCTCGAATCTCGACATCGAATTCCTAAAGTAATAATATCCAATAAATGAGACGGGGCTTTGCATCCTTCTTACTCATAAGGTATCGAATCGTTGCGTGGTCCGTATATACTAGGTAGGGGCGAAATTTATCAAAGCCATACACGACCACTAACAGCTCCTTTTCGGTCGTAGTGTAATTCACTTGAGCAAAATTCAGCATCTTCGAGGCATAGTATATAGCGTGAAAATGCTTCTCACGAATCTGCCCCAAAGCAACCCCCATTGCAAAGTCACTAGCATCACACATCGGCACAAACGGGCTAGACCAATCTGGGGTCACAAGTATTGGGGCATTCACCAACGCTTCTTTCAACCTGTTAAAAGCCACTAAACACTCATTAATAGACTTCTTTTTCAAGAAGCTGTGAAAGGGGTTTAGCAATTTGTGAAAAGTCTTTTATGAAACATCTATAAAATCCCGCATGTCCTAAAAATGACCGAATCCCCTTCTCGGTCGAAGGTGGTGGAAGCTTCTCAATAGCAATCATTTTCGCCTTGTCAACTTGGATACCTTTCGAGGACACATGATGTCCAAGAACAATACCCTCTCTCACCATGAAGTGACACTTCTCCCAATTAAGCACCAAGTCTGTCTCTTCACACCTGCTCAACACAACTTCAAGATTGATTAGACATTTATCAAACGACTCCCCGTAGATGGAGAAATCGTCCATGAAAACCTCCATAATCTTTTCAATCAAACCATGAAAAATAACCATCATACACCTTTGAAAGGTGGCGGGTGCATTACACAACCCAAACGACATTCTCCTAAAAGCAAAAGTCTCAATAATAGCAGGTGAATGTGGTCTTCTCTTGATCCTCGGGGGCTATCATGATCTGATTATACCCCGAATACCCATCTAAGAAACAATAATACTCAAAACCACCTAATCTATCAATCATCTGATCAAGGAACAATAGAGGAAAGTGATCCTTACACGTTGCCTTGTTCAACTCCCTATAATCAACACACACACGCCACCCCGTCACTAATCTAATGGCTACCAATTCATTAGACTCAGTCTTAATCACCGTGGTACCCCACTTCTTAGCAACTACGTGTAATGGACTCACCCATGGACTATCAGAAATTGCAAAGATCATGTTGCTATCTAACAACTTCAAAACCTCCTTATGTATCACCTCTTGAATTGCCGGATTAACTCTACGTTGATTTTGTACTACAGCTTTCCTACCCTCTTCTAATCTAATCTTATGCATTCAAATGGAAGGACTAATTCCCTTAATATCCGCGATCGACCATCCTATAGCAGATTTGTGCTTATGAAGTACTACTAAAAGTCTCTCAAGCTAATCATCAGATAAAAGGGCAGATACAATTACCGGATACTTATCGGTCTTATCCAAATAGGCGTACTTGAGGTGATCGGGGAGTGGTTTCAGCTCCTTTTTCGCCTCCAATGGTGGCGCCTTATCGAACATCTTCTCGAATGTCGACTCCTCAACTTCCAAGTCGTACATTCGGCATACTTAGGGTACCAATGCCCGGGTGACTGAACTCTTGGTGACTCTACCTCCATCTCTTGCGGTTCTTCACCCGCTGCTGCCCCCTCATCATGTCCTGCTTCATACTCTTGCTCCTCCTCTTCTTGCAAGTCTCCCACTCCGCTCGATCCGGCACCACTTGTGCCTTCTCCTCTGTTCCTCTTCACGGGCCTAGTCTCCCGGAGTCCTGGGCTATCCACTTCCTCCGTGTACTTAGCACCTATAGCAAGGTGCTGCTCTCCATTCATCCTGATGTCTTATTTCTTCTTTCCTTTCAGAGTCACGAGCTTCTCGTTTGGCAGAGAAAAGAGATCATCTTCCTTATATCTGATGCAGTAGCTTCCCATCCATCGCTCGAACATTAAGGTGTTGTTCAGCTGGTCGAACCCCAAATCCATGCCAGGGTAGGGACC
This sequence comes from Ballota nigra, assembly GCA_947034835.1. Classification (NCBI taxonomy): domain Eukaryota; kingdom Viridiplantae; phylum Streptophyta; class Magnoliopsida; order Lamiales; family Lamiaceae; genus Ballota; species Ballota nigra. The sequence goes on along the minus strand of OX344720.1, from coordinate 16,899,894 downwards.
CGAACAAGGCTCGAATCCCAGACTCTTCACAAACACTGAAATCAATCCCCCTCCTCGAACTTTCGAGGTCTTAGCACCAAGCTTGAACGGGGCCTCGTAATGGTGCTCCAAGAAATCCCTACCAAAATCATGTTCCTTGGTGTACAAGAGACACCAAATCCCATATAACTCCTTACTCGTCACCATTCCCATCTCAGAGCGGGCATAGATGGTGTTTCATAGGATCCTCTCCAAATAGCGAATCACCAGGTTCCTGATTGTTGAGGCTCTTACGTTCTGCCCCTTGTACTCTCTTGCCATGCCACCCGTGATGTCATTCCAAAATGAATTTGCATGATACGACTTTGACACACGGTTGGGCCCAAGTGCAAGGTTGACAGCTCCAACCTCGCAATGCTGCCACTCGTTTCGGTGCTTGAACTTGAAGGAGTTTTCATCCTTCTTCTCTACGGTGGCAAGGAACTGCTCCACCAAATCGGCATTTGTTTCCATGGTCAGCAGTAGCTCGAAGAACTCCGTCATGTTGTTCCTCGTGAAGATTCTCTTGATTTCACCCTCAATTCCAATGTCTCGCATGAAACTAACAACGGGCCTCCGAGTCTTCTCCACTTTCCCGGTTATCAAACTCCACCGGTAGGCTATATAGCGCCAACTCCCCTCATAGTCCAAGTTGTCCCACCTCGAGGGCAGCAGACCCTTTCGCCTAAGCTCACTTGTGACCTCTTCCAACTCAGCAATACACAAGATTTTGTCCTCATTTTTCTTTGGAGCCATAGTACCTAAGCAAAACACAATAATGTATTTCAAAACCATTCATGACATTCAATTCAATTCCAATAATCTCAAGTAGCTATCAATTCCAATTCATTCAACATTCAATCTCAACTTAAGTTCATCAAGTTCAATCCTTATGCTTTCATACCAAAGTGCTCAAGTAGTTTTCAAACAATTCATCCATCTCAAGTCAAAATTGCCCACACTAAGTCTATCATGAAGTAAAATCACAAGAAGTCCATTAGGAGGTCCAATCTTAATTCTCCTTAAGGCCCCTCAAGTAGCCCATTAAGTAGCCCAATAATGATAAGGTGATTAAAATAAAAAGAAAATATATTGCTGATTTTTCTTCATATTTTCAAAAATTAATGATAAGGAGGAGAAAAAGATTTTGTTGATTTTCTTGGAAAGATATTATGGAAGATATGTATTCTAGGAATACAAGAATATCTCATATATTCAAGAAGATCCAAATCTTGATTTCTCTTCATGAAAATTTCGAAAATTACCCCTAAATATGTAGGGTGAGATTTTTGTGGAATATTTTATTTTGGAGAAAAGAATATATGAGATACTAGAGTGTACCCATGCGAATTTTGCGTACTGAAAAAATATATTATATTTATTTTCTGTAAACATTTAATATAAAAGTATTTTTGTTTTAAAAAATTCGAGGTATATATAATAAATTATGGGGTTTGTTTAGCTGTGGCCCGTGCCCTTCACTAAACTCTATAGGTATATCCTACAAACTAAATAATTAAAAAAAATATCAAAATTCACTTAAATTAATAACAATGATGGAATAACATTACTTAGACTAATAATTTAATAATAATCAATTTCCATTTCAATATTGAATAATTTATAAATTAATAAACATTATTAGTTATTGGGAGTATACGGTAAGAAATTAATTTATATAAGAAACAACACAAAATTTAAAATAAACTTTAAAGTTACAAATACCCGTTCATCAATCAAAATGAGTTCCAAGTAGAACTTGTCTCTATTAAAATCATTAAAAAATATCGTCCAACTTTTTCAATCCTAATTTTAACGGTCAATTTTTGGCTCTCACTCTTAATATTAGAAATCAGAGAAAATTGAGGTGTCATACTCTTGAAATCTAAAATGAGATTTAAATTACAACAATTAAACCATCATAATTATTCAGATAAAAATACATGGTATAGTTAAATTTATTATTTGTGCACATGAAGAATATTTAAATTGAATGATGTAGAGCATAAATCAACAATCATTATTACATTCATATTGATATTGATATTGATATTTAAATCTAATCAAATTGTGAACACTTAAAATGATGAATTTAATTATAAAATAAATATACTAATAACAATATATATAACTAACCAACAATTGATGGGAGAAATCTCAGCAAAAGAGTGGAACAAATGAAACTTTGATGTAAAAGAATGAAATACAATATGCTCTTATTTATAATAAAAAAAAATGCATGCAATATTATATCTTGTCCATAATAAGAATATATCACATAAGAATATTCTTTGGAATATATAACTATATACCTTTTATTTTAGGAAAAAATCATCGAACATTATATTATACTATATATACTAACTCAAACTTAGAAATGATAAATTTAGATTCATTCAATAAGTAGATCATATTTAATTACATTAAGGTTTGGAAAAAATATGATTTATAATAAATTCTAAAAATAACTAAATAAGAAAATGGAAAAAATATTTATTTGCATTAATTATGCAGATATAAATTAATGGTTTAGATTTAATGATATAGAACGAAGGGTCGAGATTAAAAGTTTAACCAACTTTTAATGAGAGCACAGTATTTCAAAATGGAGAGATTTGAGACATGCCACATCAGCCTAAGAATAAGGTGGTGTTGACACATCATCTTGGAGAAGTTTAAGAATATATTATTATAAGATATTCAAGATTTCTTAGAGTCTAAGAAAAGATTTCTCCAAGCCCATATACACATGATATTTTCGGCCCCTACATATTATAAATAGGGGATGATTATTTCATCCCCAAGTACATAATTCCATGTGTTGGAAAAATCAAGAAGCATAGATATTTTTCTTTTTCCTTAGTTTATTAAATTACTTGAAAGCATCTCCCACCGGTGATCAAGTGAGGTGAAAAGGGAAATACTTGAGAAGGCTTTGGGTTGATAGAGCGAGATTATAATTGTCCCGTATATCCAAAGGCCAATTCTACAAGAGGTACGTTAATAGCATATTTACTTGTTTATTCCGCCTAGTTAATATGTGAAATTAATTTAACATGCATGATGAAAATTAGTTGTTGGAATTATTATTTGAATTAATTAGGATTAATTCATGCTAGTAATAATTGTATTTAAATTTCATCCCGAATAGATTCCGGGCACCCTATTTTCCCAACACGCTCGCAATATCTCTTCGGTCGAGGAACCGCCTTCTCCACCCGGAGGCTTTGAACCTGGATAAACCCCTGGAGGAACTGTAATTCCGGCCTTCGGATTGGCATACGAGAAGTTCTCATTCTTCCTCCATTGGTTTTGTTGAGGCTGCTGGCCTCCTTGATAGCCTTGATTATTCCTCCACTGATTTGAGGAGGTTGTGGACCTAGAGGTACAAATGGTTGGCCATAAGAAAGCCTTCCAAATTGATTGCCACCTTGTGGATACCCATTCTGATTGTAGTAAGGTCCTCCCATATAGTTGGCTACCTCTTGCTGAACTGGGGGCTGGTCCACTTTCTCACACACTGCTACATTCCCTCCAACCAAATTCTGTCCAACCTCAATGTTACTTATCTTCTCCATCATAGCCATCAACAGCTTCCTCGTCCCTTCACCCTCCTCAATCTGATATGCCCTCTGAAATTCTTGGTCTTCATTCCACTGCCCGGTATTTGTGACAATATTATCAACGATCTCTCTACATCTAGCTGTGCCATGGTTCAGAAACGCTCCACTAGCACATGCGTCAAGATGGGCTTGACCAGCCTTGCTGGCTCCGCTGTAGAAGAAAGCCATGATATCCCCCTCATTGTACCCATGTTGCGGGCACTCAATTAACATGTTAGAGTATCTCTCACATGCTTGACGTAAGTCCTCTCCTGGCTTCTGGCGGAAAGAAGAGATATATATCCTTGCTCTGATGGTTCTAGATGGAGGGTAGAATTGCTCAAGGAACAGACGCTCGAGCTCGGCCCATGTGGTTACACCTCCCCGTGGGAGCGTGTTATCGTACCACTCCTTTGTTATTCCCGTTAAAGAGAATGGGAACAGCCTGAGCCTCTTGGCATCTTCAGACATGTCGTTATAATTGAACGTGGATGCGATCATCAGAAAGCTCCTCAGATGAGTATGAGGATTCTCCTTTCCAACCTCCCCTTTGAATTGATTCTCGGTAAGTAGCTTTAGAATTCCAGGGAAAATTGAGAAGTTGTTGGCCTCTACCGGAGGCAATGCCACTCCATCATAATACCGTTGCAGCTGCGCCGCAAACCTTCCTCTAATGGCCATGTTCTGATGAATGTGCTGAGGAATAATAGGTGGTATGGGTACTTGTTGGACTGGTGGTTGGTTGTAAACTGGAGGTGGAGGGTACGGATATGGTGGGTATGGGTAAGGGTAAAGTAAGTTGTCTTGTGGGAAGTTGTTCTGTGGATATGCAGGGTTGTTATGAGGATGTTGGACAAGGTTATGAGCTGGATTATTTGCATTCTGTGTACCTGGGTTTTGGCTCTGGCTTTCCCCTAACGGGACTTGATTCTGACTGCCATTCCCTCCAGTGCCCTCAACCCAGTCCACTGTCTGATTAAACTCATTTGCAGCATCATCCAACTCATTATTGATGTCCATGTTTTCGTTCTCTCCTTCACCAGCATTCATCCTTCTTAAAAAGGCTTGGTTTCTTCTTGCTATTGTCTCAGGATCTAGTTGTAGTCTCTCTTCGCTCGTATCTCCTTGCGAGCGTGTTTTTATAAACCTGAAACACTAACAAGAGAATAAAAATGCAATTGCCGAACACGTAAGAATAAAACAGAAAAATAAAGCACTCACTACTAACTACTAAGCTATCTACAAGTGCTATTCAAATGACATACATCGCCATCCCCGGCAACGGCGCCATTGACTTGAATCGAAAAATACTAACTTTCTACTAGTAGTTTCCCCGCAAGCGTACGGGTTCACTGTAGTATAAGCAAGTATAGCGACCAAGTATATCGTACCCAAGGGAAGGGATGTATGCGAATAGATCCCTGAAGATCTACGCGTCGTAATAAATATGAGTGTATGTTTTTGGGTTTTTTAAAAGAAAATATAATCTAAACTAAATTACTCTATGAATGCAAAAGGGAAAATTAAACTAAGAACGTAAAAGTGTGTTTTCAAATATGAGATGATGATGCTCAGGATAGGAATTCCTACGTATACTAACGGAGCAGGTACATAATCAAAATAACCGTGACGTGCAAGAAATAACCTAAGTAAAAGATTGTAAGATGAAAGCTCAAGAATTCAAACCCTAATACTTTATCCTAACAACCGACTTCACTAATCCACTAACAAGTTAATAGATTGTGCTTAATTAACGAGACCCTAATTTAACTAAGGTGATGCGGTCGTCCTCACTAGATAAACCGGTAGATTAATTAACCATTTTTAAACCCTCTCATTAAGTCTACTTGTTGTTAAAGAGTAATAAGGTCGTCCTCTCTTGAACACTTTTCGAACGAAATTCAAAGGTAAAGTTAAGATTAATTTTTAAGAATTCATTAATTAAGAGAATTAAAACTAAACGTCACGAATTACCCTAATTACATACCCACATCCCCCTTTTACTAGTTCATCCTACCCCAAGCATGCAAGGGTTTAGCTAGACATGATTTTTACAGAAACAAAAACAATCGAAGAAGTAACGAACATAAACATAATGATTTTAACTAAGAAATTATCAAACATAAACTAGGGTTTAAAGAAATAAATGCTAAGAACTGAAATTAAATTAATAAAATGAAGTCTCAAGTATTCAAGAACAAAGAACTAAAGGAACAAAACTAAAAATCAAAACCGAACTATGAATTCGTAAATAAAACCTCGAATACGTAAAGCTAAAGCTTGCTCGTCTCTTCTCCTCTTTCTCTCTCCAAAAACTGACTCTAAAAGTGATGTGGTATCAAGTGGTGTGTAAAAACATGTTCGGAACGAGTATATATAAGCGTCGAGCTGAATTGGGAACTCATGGGCCGAAAAACGAATCTGGAAGCAAAAACATGGAAGTGCTCGAGCAGCACCCGCTCGAGCGGGGGCTCTCGAGCTGTGTAGCTCGAATGAAGTAGGGGCTCGAGCGGTAGTGCTTGAGCTGGTCGAGTGGCCAATTTTTTCTATAAGTTTTTGGGCGCTCGAGCAACATGCTCGAGCAGTGGCTCTCGAGTTGCTCGAGTGGTCGAATTTCTCTGTATAATTTTGGCGCTCAAGCAACATGCTCGAGCGTTTGTGCTCGAGTAGCTCAAATGGCAAAAGTTCTCTGGAAGATTTTGGCGCTCGAGCAACATGCTCGAGCGGTGGTGCTCGAGTTACTCCACTCGAGTGACTCTCCTTCGTCTTCAACTGATACTTTTCTTCTCCGCACTAATACCAAACGTATCTCTTCGATATCTTCTCATCCGGGCATCCGTTTGAGTAAATTCAAAGTCCTACGAACTCCATTTTTTACCCTCGATTCACCTATGAGGATCAAAGAGACAAATTTATCAATGTGTAGAAATAATACTCAATTGGCTCTAAATTCTCAACAAATTCGACCAAAACTAGGGCATTTCTAACGACGAATCATGACAATTTAACGCCTAATCAGATAGAATAACAAGATTTGGATCTTCTTAAATTTATGAGATAATCTTGTATTCCAAGAATACATATCTTCCATAATATTTTTTCAAGAAAATCAACAAAATCTTTTCTCTCTCCAAATACATATATTTTCGAAAATAAGAAATAAATCAGCAATTTATTTTAATCACCTTATTATAATTGGGCTACTTGAGGGGCCTTTAGGAGAATTAAGATTGGACCTCCAATGGGCTTCTGAATTTCAATATTGAGCCCCAATATAATTCAGTCCATTAATATTAATTAATATCACTATCAAATTAATATTGCACTATCCATCTTATTCCATATTACGATAATATGGGCTCCCGGTTATTATTTCTCGTGTTTAAGATTATCTAGTCTATTAATTAATTGAGCTTTTGAATAGCTCTAAATTAATTAACTATTTAACTTCTTGTGCCTTGGAGTAAAGATAATTCAACATTACTATCCGTACCGGAAAACTAATTTTCGCTTGTAAGATTTGGTGCAATAAAACTTCTGAGCCCACCAAGGGGACAAATCACACAAGCCGTACTCGCACACGTTTCTTCGTATTAAATCATAGCAACCATCCTATGATTAATATTACTGCCCAAAACACAAGGTATCAAAGTCACGATTATTCTCACCCAACATGTATCAAAGCAATAACTATTAACCACACACGGTCCTATTTAAGTGACAGAGATTAAGAATTTAATAACCACTGAGGTCTAATTCTTCACCTTTCATAACAGAAGCATTTATCCTCGTTGTAGGTCCTCTTCAACACATACAAAATGTGCTAGTACAATCTCTTGGTCAAGACAGTCCAATCTGAGAACTACACATCGATCTTTCACGATGGATTGTTCAATTACACCCGGGTCGTGAATTTGTACATTTAGTTACAAGGAACTTGTTAATGTGATCTTCCGTGATCTGGTATCACCATATTAACTACAATGTAACACATACTATATATTGAACGGTTTGCAATAAATATTTAACATTCATTCATATTTAAAGCAATAGTGATAAAAGATTTATTCTCATAAATAAGTGTTTAATACATAGGTTATACAAAGTAAAAGCATACTTTCCGTATAACCCCTACAGAAGGAGTTCGAATAGAAGAGTTCGATGTATGTTTGGGATAGAAAAAAACATCAGTGGGAAAAAAGAAAGAGCAGAAGATTTTCTCTGGGAAGATTATACAGTGTTCCATCGGGGGATGGTGAAGAGTAATATTTGTATCTCTTACTGCCTTATAGTAAGGGATCAACACCTTATGAGATGACACTGTCTATGGTACCTTTAAGGATGCTTACTATTCGATGAGATTGTTGGATGATGATCGTGAGTATATGATGGGATAGTAGAGGCAAGTTATTGAGCAGATGCTCATTACGTAAGGAATTTATTCTATATTCTTCTCATATCATCTTCAATGAACTATTCAGAAACTGTATTCAAAAGACAATGGAGTGTATGTCGGATGATATACTCTATAAAAGAAGACGAACATTGAATATTCCAGGTATAAAATTTCTTAAAAAAATTAATTGATTTAAATTATTACAATATTTTACTATTATATTTTTTACTATTTTTTTTTTTTTTACATTTTAGGCTTGACAATGAAGAGTTGAAAAAACTTAGTTTTAATTAAAATTGAGAAGCTACTGAAAATAAATGAATCAACTTTGAGTAGATTTGCATCAATGCTAGTACCAGATTTTGAGTTTGAGAGCAATGTAGTAAATAAACTTATTCGTCAAGAATAGCATTACGATCGAACTGAATAAGGAGAAGAATACGACAAGTTAAGTTCAACTCTAATGCAAGAACAAAAACTTGTGGTGAGCAAAATACTTGAAGTTGTTTGGTTACAAGAAGGAAGAGTTTTTTTTTTTATACGGATATGGTGAACTGGAAAGACATTCATTTGGAGAACGATCTCCGCAGCAGTACGTTCGAAAGGCCATATTGTTCTTAATGTTATGTCAAGTGGAATAACATCTCTACTTCTACCCGACGGACATACTACTCATTCAAGATTTGCTATACCACTTAATATTGATGAGACCTTCACGTGTAACATAAAGTCGGTGACACATTTTTATGAACTATTATTGAAGACAAGACTTATTATATGGGATGAGGTATCAATGAGTAACAGATTTAGCTTGAAACTTTGGACAGAAGCTTAAGGGGTATTGTTAGATCTCCATAAGGAACCATAAGCGATATGTCTTTTGGTGGTTAAATCGTTGTCCTTGGAGGAGATTTCAGACAAATACTTCCTGTTATACCAAAAGGAAGTCGAGAGGATATTGTACACTCAACTATCAATGCTTCATATTTGTGGGATCATTGTAAGGTATTTTCTGCATCTTTTATTAAATTATTTTTTAAAGAAATAATTATTGAAAAACTAAATACATTTCATTTGTTTCAATTTTAAGCTTTTAAGATTGACGAAGAACATGAGATTACAAAGTTCTGATCCAAATACGTCTTTAAATGATGATGATATTGTTAACTTCTCGAGGTGGATTTTGGAAGTTGATGATGGAAAATTTTGAAATAGGCAAGATGGTTTCGCGAGATTGAGATTCCAAAAGATAGTTTGATTTATGATGTTGGTGATCCAATTGCATCTATAATAGAAAGTATTATCCATCCTTAATTGATAATTTAAGGACACATAAATACTTTGAGGATAGATCAATACTTTCACCTACGCATCGAGATGTGGAGTGTATAAATGATAAGATTCTATCTATAATTCCAGGTGATACTAAAGTATACTTGAGCTCAGATAATGTTTGTGCCTCTAAATTTTGAGAAGGAGGTAATGGACAGATGGTTACAATTGAATTTTTTAATTCTCTTACATGTTCAGGAATGTCAAATCACCGTCTGATCTTGAAAGAAGGAGTGCCTATAGTACAACTAAGAAATATTGATCACAAATCCGGTTTATGCAATAGAATAAGATTGATCGTCACCAAACTTGGCAACCACATTCTCGAGGCTGAAATAATATCTGGAACGATTATTGGAAATAAAGTGTTCATTCCAAGAAGGACATTTACAAATTCTGATCCTACAATGCGGGTGAATTTTACAAGGCGACAATTTTCAATTCTACTGTGTTTCGCCATGATAATAAATAAAAGTCAAGGACAATCATTTTCTACTATTGGATTGTATCTCTCCAAGCCTGTTCCACTCATGGTCATTTTTATGTTGCAGTATCTAGAGATAGATCGAGTGGAGGATTGAAGATTTTGTCACTTGATTCTAAAAGAAATTCATCCAAATATGCAACAAATGTTGTTTATAGGGAGATTTTCCATAATTTGTAAGCATTGTTTTTTTAAGCATTTGGTTAATAATAAATGTCATGAATTTATAGTTTATTGTTCTTGGAATAAAATTATTTATTATTAACTAACATTTTTAAAAATACAATAAAAACTTTGAATAAATAAAATAATAATAGTAACAATTGTAACGTCCCCACTTAAAATAGTACGGAAAATATAATGTGGCACAAGTAAGAACGTTACTAAAATAGTGTTTTGCATTAAAATATACACACGCCACACATCTACACAGCGGAAGTAGTAAATAAGTTTGATCGTAACTTAAGTTACAATTCAAAATTCAAAATATTATTCTTAAAACATAAAGTTTTTCAGAAGTCTCCACAGCCCGCCGAGTTCATTCACCCACGTCCGGATTCACAGCATCTGTAAAATTTAAAAGTGGAAGGGATAAGTGCTTGAAAACACTTAGTGGGAAACCTCTTGTTAATTGAACAAACTAAACATCAATTGTTTATAACATATGAGCCCCCGAAATTTCACCGGGTATCTCCTTGGGTGGCGCGACCAACCTGTGGTGCCGGAGCGACCGGACTATCTCATTTGCCAACATATAGTTGGACTATCTCAGGGGCCAGTCGATAGCGGGCCAGACTCAAAATATTTAACATTCAACATTTAATAAGTGCAATTAAAATAATAATAAAACACTCGGTGAAGAGTGAAGTGATTTCCCACCTTGCAGGTTTGTACCTACAAGTAAAATTTTTACAATAGAAACATTGTTACTTATCCCTTCATTTGTAAAATTCACATATTATACTCGTATAATGACTTGAATTCAAATCTCCATATATATTCAAATATTGTATACTAACACACAAATATCAATTAAGTGTATAAAATCATCAAATAAAAAGTTATAAATAAATATTGTCTGTAAAAATGTAACCGGACCATTTCGAACCTTTCATATACAAAAATTTAATTTTGGCAGATTACATACCCAACTTTGAAAATTCATATTAAATTATCTATAAGTCCAAAAATTATGAAATTTTAACAGTAGATTCCCAACTCAATAATGTTTATCACCATATTTCCATATTTCTCAAACTCTTTACCAATCATCAAATATTTCGCAATGAACACACTGTTACAGATTCTGGTCACTTAACTTTAAAAATTCACCATAAATCAACCATAAGTCCATTACTCATGAAATTTTAACCATGAACTCCCAACTTCATTTAATTTATCAACATACTTTGGTTTTCTGTAAAAAAAACTAACCGATTATTCTCAGATCATAGCAAACTTCCACTGTTCCTGCTATAGAGTCCAAAACCCTAATTCAACTTTGAAAAAATCACCATGCATCGAATACTACTCCAAAAGCTATGAAATTTGAAATCTAAGTTCCTTCACAAGTCTATTTTCACATTTAAAATTTTCAGAATTTTCCACCGAATGAAATGGTCAAAACGAAATTTACCCCAAAGTTGGTCCAGAAATTATGCATACATGAAGAGCATATCATCTTAAACTCACTTTAAACCATATAATTTCATGATTTCTACTTCTAAAGCATAGATAATCAAATAATAAACATGATTTTGGTCATAACTCATGAAGAAATTGAATTAAACATTCAAACATGAAGTAAAACATGTATAGCATGCAAATTACTCATCAAAACTCATTTTCCTATCATTTAATTCACATATCATGCATAAACTTCATGCTACCACTTAAATAACTACTTAATCAAGAAGAGAAGCTTACTTAGAGATAGGTAGCTACAAGAAGTTCCTTCTCCTCCCTTTTCAACTTCTAAGTATAAGAGTAGTAGTATTTGTGAAATTTTCTTTAAACTTTTTCTTATATTTATTTTTGCATGCAAGGTTACCTATTTATAGAAGAAGATGTGCTTGGAGGCTACTCAAACTCCCTCTTGACCACCACTTTTAGGAAGAGTGTGGAAGATTTTGGATGATCTTGGAGGTTAAGTAAGTACACTTGTTATCTTAAGGTTAGAAGTAAATTTTGACTTTTCTTTTACTAACCTTATCTTATCTTAATCTTAGTCTTGAAGCTTCTCTAATTCTCCTAATTCTTCCTAAATTTTCTAAAATTGTGAGGAGTCCTAGAGTAGTCTTGTATTTTGTAGAAATAACACATATATACTATGAATTTAATAAGTAGAAATTGTGATTATAGGATAATTCTAATAAAATTTACTTATACTATCTTATGAAATAAAACTCTTCTAGGACTCTAAATAAATTATAAAGTCTATATACTAATCATAGAAATATATCGAGTAATCGATACGCAATTCGTTTCTTAAAGAAACATTCATTTACAACTTATAACTTATGAAATAAAATTACTATACTTAAGGACTATATTAATTTCTAAATTAAACACTTTATGACATAAAATAAAGAACATATAAAAATTATAAAGTCCCAAGAATAAGCATGTATTGAGCAAATAATACGTTAATTGTAAATATTGAGTAATTAAAACATATACGTGCTTTTGCATAAATTTGGATGTAAATGCATCACATAGATTCATGAAGAATTATAAAGTATTTAGTAAAGCATATAAGATCATGAAAATCTATGGTATTACAACAATAGGGTTAATTGCAAATAAAATCACAATTTTTTCGCAAATTGCAATCTAATCTGAACTTTTGAATCTTTGCAAACAAAACTCCAACTTAATATTTTGGTTGCAATTTTAACCAAAACGTAGATATCAATCAGCCCAAAAATGATAATAAATTATGTGTTTTAATCCGAACCAATATAAACATATTAATACTATTAATTATTCATTATCAGGTAAGTTAAACATCATTTTCATACAACAAAAAATTTATTTGTTGGTTTGAAATTGCAAAAAAATATTAAGTTGAGGTTTTGTTTGCCAAGATTCAAAAGTTTATATTAGATTGCAATTTGCGAAAAGGTTGTATTTAATTTGCAATTAACCCTATTTATAAAACTATAAAAAAATTGATTAATTACTTTACTATAAATTTATTATACAAATCCGCGAATTTCATGGGTTTAGCACTAGTTCTATATTATAATAAAGTAATTGTTTGCATCACAAATTTTTAATAGTGAGAAAATTTGCAAGATACAATTTGATATCATTCAATCTCATGGAATATTTTAGCTTTTATATACAATGTAATATAATAATACCTAAATAAATTTTACATGGAAAGGGTTGAGAAAATATATTTTTTGACGTTTATCATTAATAATAAAAATATATTATCATCAATTATTTTTTGTTAGATCTAAATTTAAAAAATATGATTTACATACCATTTTTTCAAGATTTTATCTGACACCATATTTAATTGCTATTAAAAATAGATATTATACATTACAAGAAATTATTCCTATCACAAATAAAAGAGAGTGTCACAAATTATATTTTTAATAATAAAAAATATGCAAAATACAATCTGATATCATTGAATCATGATAAATATTCTAGGTCTTCAATATAAGGTAAAATAATTATGACTAAATCCATATTTCATGGAAAGAATTTTGAAAATATCTTAATTGATTTGTGACGTTTATCATATATAATAAAAAATATTACCATTAATTATCTTTTGTTAGATATAAATTTAGAAAAATATATTTTTCAATTTTTTTTCCATATTTTATTGTTATTTAGATCTTATATATTATAAGAAAGTATTTATTCTCGCTAAAAACATCCGTGACAATGATGTCATGAGATCTGTTAAATACAATCTGATACCATTTAATCTTAAGAAGATTTCTAGGTTCTGTATAAAAGGTAAAATAATAATGACTAAATCACTTTTACATGGAAAGGGTTAAAAAAATATTTCTACTGATTTTTTTTTTTTGTAACGTTCATTATATATAATAAAAAAAATTAGTTTTACATATATTTTAATTATAATTTTGAGTATAAAATTTAATTTTTTTATAGGTTTAATGTACATTGTCTATAGAGCCATATATTTTTTTTTCTTTAAAGAGGAATTTGGATGAAAGCATTAATTATAATCATCTAAATACTAGATAACCTTAATAAATAAATATCTACATATTTCCTATATTATGACTAGCTTAACACTTCCGTACCACGTGATTTATTATGATATACTTTTAGAATGTACTTATTATAGTAGAAAAAAATTAATTAAATATTGTATACGTCAAAATATTATGTGAAGTATTAATGTTTAAATATTTTTAACAGTGATATACTTGATATTAAAGAAATTATATACGTATATACAAAGAGCATACGATTAATTGTATCACTTTACTTCTAATCACTTTGGCTTGCAAGTGATTGATATTTTTTAAGGGGGACAAAAATGAATAATTATTTTATTAATTCAAATATTATTTTGAGACAAAATTTAAAAAATATATATATATATATGCATACGTACTTGATATGAAGATGTGTATATGTAAAAATGGCAATTAAAATTTTTATAATACCACATAAGCGCGGTATGATTCACTTTGATAATTTTACTGTGAGTTTTAAACTTAAAATCGTTATAATATATTAGAGTATATTATTTTATTTATGAAACAATGCATGATTACAACAGTCACTATTTTTTATGCTTAAAATGTAATTTTTAATTTTTATATTTTTTATAATATACGATATATTTAACTGAATGTTCGTTCGTGCTAAGAAAATTATATTACTGCACAATTAATTCAACTTATTTGTTTCAACATTGTAAGGTACTAAGACTTACAAAAATATGAGGTTGCAAAATACAGTTTTCATGTCAAGTTCTGATAAGATCTCTGAGTTCTACAATTGAATTTTGAGTTGGTAATAGTGAATTAAGATATAGCAAGATGCCTTTGCAAGTATTCAGACTCTTGAAGCTAATCTAATTTATAATGTATATGATCATGTCTTTGTTATACTAGAAAATATTTACCCTTACCAATAATTTTTGCACACATAAATACTTTGAAGATAGAACAGTATTTGCTTCAACTAATAGAGAAGTGAAATGTACTAAGAAAAGATTTTTTTATCTATGATACCCAATGACACAAGAGAGTATTTGATAGTCTTTGCATATCTGAGTATAAATTGGGTAGTAATGGAGAGTTGTTTTATGTTGGTTTCTTAAAATTTTTAAGTGTCCCAAACTTCTAAAGAAACACTTGGTATTGAAAAGTGGTGTGTCTATAATGCTTCTTGGAAACATTGACCAAAAGTTAGGATTGTGCATGGAACTAGATTGATTGTTACGAAACTTGAAAATCATATTCTAGAACTTGAAATAATTTCAGGAAGAAATATTGGAAGTAGATTGTATATCCCTCGAATAACCTTAAGTAATTCAGGTTAAATATTGTCGTTTTGGATTTAAAGGAGACAATTTTTGGTCATTTTGTGTTTCTTGAATAACAATCATTTAAATTTGAGGTAAATTATTGTCGACGATAAATGTATATCTTCTCAAGTCAATTTTTATGCACGATCAATTATTTGTTGTCGTCTTGAGAGTTAAAAGAAAAATGATAATTGAAATATTTTTGTCTCGATTCAAATGGAAGATCATTATACATATACAATAAATATTGTTTACGAAGAACTTTTTCAAAATTTATAATTTTAAAAATTACTGACTATGATATTTAATGCGTGAATTCTTCAATGTTCTTCACAGTTGTAAAACAATTCATGTTTAATTACAATATTAATTAATTGTAAATTACTTTTAAATTTTTATATTGAAGTTATAAGATATTTAAAATTAAAAAAATACCTATAATTTAAATTAATAATATTATTTTTATTTTCAATATGTGAAATTCGCGAGGGTAAGTACTGTTGGATTTTGTTGGGACGAACACCATGTTCGACGCAACGGAAGATCAAGAACAACGAATCATAACATGATTGTATAACATAAATTATAAGGATAAATAACGATAAAATTCTTACAGTGTTTCGTGGATAGAATCCTCAACTACAGTATCCACATAATTCTCGTTCACAGATCCGCACAGATTTGCCAGCGTTGAATCCCGAGATAAATTTGCTAGAAAAACTCTAACTAGAGATTTTATTAAGAGAATATGAAGTCATAATTAATGAATCCTTAATATTGCAAATCAAATTTCATAGATTTGATTTCCCTATCTATATAAAATCCTACAATAATATTTCATATAATATTTCAGGGTTCATATTTAATTAAATAGTAATAATGATTAATTCCAAATTAATATATTATTAATTCTCCATAAATTAAATATTAAATCCAATTTAATACTTAATCAACCAACTTTAATGTGTAAAGTAAATTACTTGTTGTGTGACTCATAGACCCTCATATATCGAGCGATTAGTCAAACTAACGTTCTTAATTGAATACTAGACAATAAATCAAATATTCTCAATATATGAGGTACGTTGCGAGGAAATGTGCAACTACATGTAACTGAAACATGAGATATTGTGATAATGTCCTTTCATTCGCGACTACTCGATTAAGTCTTGAACCCGATGAAGTGTCTATTCAAATAACTTAATCATATTATCTTTAATCACTAATTGATCACCCATGTTACACTTGATTACAAAGTCTAAGTTGACGTGCATCAGTCAATGACTTAGATCCAATTATGATGAGAAGAAGAATATTCTCTCTAAATCCACATTGAGTAATGAATCATATTCTTAGTTCAACTACCACGCACATGCATTTCACGATGAACTCAATTCAAGCTATATCTACCAATGGAAGGGTGCAAACGTCGGTCATGGTCAAAATTCATCACTCCACACATATCGTGCGTATTGACCTCAAGTCAAAGGAATATCACAACGCTCCCACTAACCGAGACACCCGTAGACATATATTGTGGAATTACATCAAACGGTTTCTCAGATGGGTATACCAATACCCTCTAAGATATATGTGTGTGACGTCCCCACTTAAAATAGTACAGAGAATATGATGTGGCACAAGTAGGAACATTACTAAAATAGTACTTTGTATTAAAATATACACACGCCACACATCTACACAGCGGAAGTAGTAAATAAGTATGACCGTAGCTTAAGTTACAATCCAAAATTCAAAATAAGAAGACTCCACAGCCCGCCGAGTTCATTCGCCCATGTCAGGATCCACAGCATATGTAAAAATTTAAAAGTGGAAGGGATAAGTGTTTGTAAACACTTAGTGGGAAACCTCTTGTTAATTGCACAAACTAAACATCAATTGTTTATAACATGTGAGCCCCCGGAATTTCACCGGGTATCTCCTTGGGTGGCGCGACCAACCCGTGGTGCCGGAGCGACCGGACTATCTAATTTGCCAACATAAAGTTGGACTATCTCAGGGGCCAGTCGATAGCGGGTCAGACTCAAAATATTTAACATTCAACATTTAATAAGTGCAATTAAAATAATAATAAAACACTCAGTGAAGAGTGAAGTGATTCCCCACCTTGCAGATTTGCACTTACACGTAAAAATTTTACAATAGAAACATGGTTACTTATCCCTTCATTTTTTAAATAAATCGTAAAATTCACATATTGTACGATTATTAGACTTGAATTCCAATCTCAATACATACTCAAATATTGTATACTAAAACAAAAATATCAATTAAGTGTGTAAAATCATCAATTAACAAGTTATAAATAGATATCGACCATAAAATGTAAACAGACCATTTCGAACTTTTCTTATACAAAATTTCAGTTTTTGGGCAGTTTATACACTTAACTTTGAAAATTCATATTAAATCATCTATTCATCCAAAAATTATGAATTTTAATAGTAGATTCCCAAGTCAATAAAGTTTATCACCATATTTTTAGATTTCTCAAACTCCTTACCAATCACCACATATTTCATGATGAACACACTGCTATTGATTCTTGATCACTTAACTTTAAGAATTCATCATAAATCAACCATAACTCCAATACTTCTGAAATTTTAATCATGAACTCTCAACTTCATGTAATTTATCAACATACTTTAGTTTTCTATAAAAACCTAACTGATTATCCTCAGATCATAGCAAACTTCTATTGTTCCTGTTACAGAGTCCAAAACCCTAGTTCAACTTTGAAAAATCACCATACATCGAATATTATTCCAATAGCTATTAAATTTAAAAACTAAGTTACATAACGAGTCTACTTTCACATATAAATTTTTCAGAATTTTCCACCATAGGAATTGGTCAAAACGAAATTTATACAAAAGTTGGTCCAGAAATTCGGTTTCATGCATACATGAAGAACATATCATCTTAAATTCACTTTAAACCATATAATTTCATGATTTATATTTCTAAAGCATAGATAATCAAGTAATAAACATGATTTTTTTCATAACATATGAAGAAATTGAATCAAACATTCAAAATATGAAGTAAAACATATATAACATGCAAATCACTTATCATAACTTATTTTCCTATCATTTAATTCATATTTCATGCATACATTTCATACTAAAACTTAAATATTCACTTATTCAAGAAGAGAAACTTACTTAGAGATTGATAGCTAAAAAAAATTTCTTCTCCTTCCTTTTCAATTTCTAAGTGTAAGAGTAGTAGTAGTATTGGTGTTAATTTTCTTTAAACATTTTCTTATAATTATTTTTGCATGAATGATCATGTATTTATACTAGAAGCCAACCTTGGAGGCTACTCCATCCCCTCTTAGCCGACATTGAGGAAGGTTGTAGAGTAATCTTGTAGGTTAGTTTAATAAACACATGTCAACTTAAGATTAGTTGTTAATTTTGACTTTTATTCTCTTAATTTGACTTTAATTCTTGAAGTTTCATCACTTTTCCTAATATTTCTCTAATTGGCCGAAATTTATGGAGGTTTCAAGAGAAATCTTGTATCTTGTGGTCATGACACATGTATGCTTTGAATTTAATAAGTAAAAATTATGATTTTTCTAAATTATTTAATAATTCTAAGTACATTATGCATATAATTTACATATACTATCTTATGTAATAAAATTAAAAATCTTCTAGGACTCTGAATAAATTACAAAAGTCTATATACTAATCATAGATAATATCGAGTAATCGGTACGTAATTCGTTTCTTAAAGAAACATTCATTTTACAACTTATAACTTATGAAATAATTTACTATACTTAAGGACTACATTAATTCCTAAATTAAACACTTTAAGACATAAAAGAAAGAATATATAAAAATTATAAAGTCTCAAGAATAAGCATGTATTGAACAAATAATACGTTATTTGTAAATATCGAGTAATTAAAACTAGGGGTGAAAACGGATCGGATATTTCCCGACCGATCCGGAGTCGTATCCGGTCGGTATCGAATTCGGTATAAAAAATTAGTATCCGGGCGGATACGGAATCGGATACGGATAGTTGACTTCGGATTCGGAATCGGATTCGGAATACAGAATATCCGACCGTATTCGACTTTTACCATATTTTATCGGATATTATCCGGATATCAAATCCGGATATCCGGATATCTGGATTTTTTTAATATATTTTATTTTATATTAATATATATATATTATATATATAATAATATAATATCAGTCCCCTTCTAAATTCTAATATTATTAGTTTCATGTTATTAGCAGTACATATAATTTTTATAATTTGCATTAGAACTTCTATGAAATATTGAATAGGTGGTTTTTTTTTATGTGTTTCAATCACATTTTGATGATTTTCGTATGAAATATATTATCCGATTATAGTTATTCGAATCCGGCCCGGATTCGTCCGATATCCGTCCCGTATCCGTATACCGAATATTCCGAATTCGTATCCGATTCCGGCTTTTCCGTATCCGACTCCGAATTCGAGAAAAAAATATGGTTTAGGATACGGTATAAGCACTATCCGTCCGTATCCGATCCGTTTTCACCCCTAATTAAAACATATACGTGCCTTTGCATAATTTTGGATGTAAATGCGTCACATAGATTCATGAAGAATTATAAAGTATTTAGTAAATCAGATAAGATCATGAAAACTTAGGGTATTACAATGTGCATCCAGCATGAGGTACCTAGTATCTCGTAGTAAGTGAGACCTTACTACACTCTCTAAGAGTATGATGCAGATCGCACACCAATCTCAATGCATCATCAATATCCCATTATTGATGATCATTGATCGGGGCTATTTGAGAATCATGCTTAAGTCATCTGAGTTCTCACAATCTCAGTGACAACAATGACTCATGAGAACACAAGTAAGAATAAATGCAAACAACCAAACATATTATTCAAACAAGTGTAATGCCATACATTTAATATTAAATAAACAATAATATTAAAACCAAAACTGAATATTATCTTAGTATTATTTCCTCACAATAGGACTGTCTCTAGGACACTAACACTAACACTAACACTAACACATACTAGTATACTTTCTAGTACTTATATTAGACGGGGGGTGTAAGTCATTATAAGTTATATAAATAAGGGTCTAACTATATACCCCTCCATACTTGAAAAATACACCTCCTAAATTTTTATTTTAATGAAAGAGGGACGTAAACACCCTCTAACAAAAAGATCTGGACTATTCACCCCTTTCCTGTCCTTCCTCTCAAAAGATGGCCGTTGAAAAAAAAAAACCTTGCAGCTTCATCCCTCAAATTCAAATGATCTACAAATTTTCTATGCTCAAGACTTAGAGATGTTAATTCGGGCCGGGCTAAACGGGCCGACCCGTTTAACCCTAGAAAATGCAGGGTTATGACCATGGTTTAAGAGGTCCGTTTAAATCCGGGTCTTTTTGGCCTGACCCTATTAGCCCGCGGGCTAACCGGGCTAGCCCGATTATATATATATATATATATATATATATTTAAAATTATTTATATATATAATAAGTGTTAATATAGTTATATATATTTTTTAAAGTATTAATATACTCACATTTTTCTTTACGTTTGAATATATATATATACTCACATAAGTGTTGATAAGTATTTTTTTAAAGTATTAATATATATATATATATATATATATATATATAATAAGTGTTAATATAGTTTTGTACTTTTTAAGTATTTGATGTTTGAATATTTATAATTATGTTGAATTGTTTTTATGTAATTTTAATGAATTTATGAACAATGTTTAAATTCATTAATATTTTATTGCCACTATTTTAAATTTTGTGTTGAATTTTATTTTTTTCGACATAACCCGTTTGTGGCCCGTTTAGCCCGAGGCCCGCTAGGGTTAGGTCTTAATTATTAGAGGCCCGTTAAGAGTGAACTGGATAAGACCCTAACCCGTTTAGCCCAAAGCCCGTTATGACCGGCCCTATAGGGTTAGGGCTAGTCCGTTTAACAACTCTATCAAGACTTGATTTTGGTAAGGAGGGGTATATAGTCTGCCCCTATAAATAATAGATAGGTCTAGTTTAAATACAGTCCCATGTTTTGTGAATACACCCCACCCAAAAAAATGTTCGGAGGTTTTTTTTCGAAAAATGTAACAATTTTTGGAAATGTTTAGTGATTTTTTTTTTTTTTTTTTTTTTTTGTTGAGAAATTTGTATTAACAAAAGATAGGACTATATATAACCTTGGCTTAATAGATAATGGGCTCATATTACGCTGTGGGCATATTATAAATGGGCTCTCCTATTGAAGTTTAATAAAGTAGGTGTAATGGGCCGAGCCCTAGGGTTTTCTTTTAATGTGCCGAGCTTTCTTATTCGTGCTTCAATCATCCACTCGTAAAACCCTAGGATTTCTCTGTTTGTCTGCAGGTCAATCTCCAAACATTTTCCCTCTTTCTGCTATTGTTGGCTGATTTTATATCGGTTGCGCATTTTAAATAATCTAAGTTATACTCACGAGTTTTCTTATTTTATTTTTGGATTGTTTGTTTTGCAGAAGATAAGTGGGATATATCTTGAATCATGAGGTGGGATATAGATTCTACAATTAATCGCCTCTTGTCAATTTTTTGCAAATGAATTACTTATTCTCAAATTTCTGTTATGAATCGCGATTAATTTGTGTACCAACTGCTGATTTATAATATTGTTGATAAGTATTAAATATAATGCTAAGGTTTAGTTTGTTATTTGGATAAACATTGCAGTAAGCTTCAAAGTGAGGCCCTGAGGGAAGCCATCACTCAGATAGTAGCTGATTGTAAAGAGAAAAAGCGTAACTTTACCGAAACTGTTGAGCTGCAGATTGGGCTGAAAAACTATGACCCACAAAAGGATAAACGTTTCAGTGGTTCTGTTAAATTGCCCCATATACCCAGACCCAAGATGAAGATTTGCATGCTTGGTGATGCCCAGCACGTCGAAGAGGTATATCTTGTTTTCAAATAATAGAGATTTTTCATTCTTGAAAATTCATGTGCTTAACACTATAATTTGTTGCATTATCTTCAAAGGGCATTATAATGTTAAGTTGTGCCTTTCAGTTCATTTTTTCCAAGTATTTTAATTTGCTTTATTTTATATTCCAAGTGCAACAACTGATTTGATTTTAGGTGAAAGTATTTCATCAGTTAAACCCACTTAATTAGTCTGTTAGGTCAACTTGCTTATTAGCCAACATTTTTTTTCTTAATTTATGGTGTAATTTTATCGTTGCATGACATGCTCAGTTAAGTCATTACTACCTATTCTCCATATTTACCTGTTTTATTATGGAATTTCAATTTACCCTGATTCCAGCAGTTCATTTTATCTCATTTTAAAATAAGTCAAATGCATCTGCAGGCAGCAAAAATTGGTTTGGAGTCCATGGATGTCGAGGCTCTGAAGAAATTAAACAAAAACAAGAAATTGGTGAAGAAGCTTGCAAAGAAATATCATGCTTTCTTAGCATCAGAAGCTGTTATCAAGCAGATTCCCCGTCTTTTGGGACCTGGACTTAACAAAGCAGGTAAATTATATTTCATCGTTGTGGTTTCTCCTTGATGTTTTCGTTATATTATTTTTGAAGAAAGCATGACTTGCTTCTGTCCCAATGTAAGGACATTCTTTGTTTTTATGAAAAGCCTTTTTCGTAATTCATTATTTTTCCACTCCTTAAATGCAGGAAAGTTTCCCACTCTTGTTAACCACCAAGAATCTCTAGAGTCCAAGGTGAACGAGACCAAAGCTACAGTCAAGTTCCAATTGAAGAAGGTTCTTTGCATGGGAGTGGCTGTTGGGAATTTGGACATGGAAGAGAAGCAACTCTTTCAGAATATCCAAATGAGTGTTAATTTTTTGGTTTCTCTTCTGAAGAAGAACTGGCAAAATGTGAGTCCTTTCATGATAGTCAACTTCACGATGCTGCTGCTTTGTTATTCAATATATGTCTTTACATATCGATGATATTATCTTTAGGTTTGCTGCCTTATCACGTCCTACTTCGTTTAAATGACCATGCATGTTTAATTTTAACCAATACCTCATCAGTATGATAAAATCAGTATTTGGACTGTGAAATTCTCGTCGTTTGCTTCATCCCTAATCTATTAATACACAGTATCTCAATTTTGTTTCTGGGTTGTGTTCACAGTACTTGATTTTTTATGTACTTGTTAAGGGTGTTTTTGAATCTTATGTGAATGTTCGACTTGAGACAAATGTTGTTTTCCAGTGACTTTAGAATGTTGTAATGTTGGTTTTTTATTCAACAGGTGAGGTGCTTGTACTTGAAGAGTACCATGGGGAAGACACAGCGCATCTTTTGAGAGCCGTTTTTGTCTGTTTGGAACTCTAAGGTTTTATGTTCCTTATAATGATTATAGATTTTCATGAAACAGGAGTATTTGTTTTGATGTTTTTATCTAGTTTGTGTTGTTTGAAATGATTACCCTATGTTTTCTCTCTTTACCCTTTTAACTATTTGGCTCTTTAAAATTTTATCTGCTGTGCGTATCTCTCTATATCTTGGTTTTGAACATTTAAAAGCAATCAACTGTATCTTATAGTATGGAAACCAGTATATTTTTCATTTCATTTAATAAATTAAAATTCAATTTGATTTGAGAGTTACCACAATTGTCAAGTTGAAATTCATTTATTTATTTTGTTTTAAGTGGAAATTAACTATTAAGTGAAAGTATCAACCTGTGTACTTGTAAGCGCATGTTATTTAAAAAGAAATGTAATATTGGAGTAAAGTAATGTTTATGTTGAATTAGTTTAACACTATAACCTAATTTTATTTTGTCAAGTTGTAATCTAATTCGACCTGTTGATTTGGTTTCCAAATGAAGAATTAGTTTTGAATTTCTCCTTTTCTTGTTTGACCAATGTTTATAGTAGGAGAGACGAGTCACTTTCACTTTGGCATGAGATGGCCGCCTACCATCCTCTCATTTTCTTTTGTTAATCTTCCTTATTGTACTACTGAAATTGTTATTCTCAATGTTATAATATGTTGATTTCACATTTAATTCATGCTATTTTGAGGCTGAACCCCAATTCCTTCTAATTTCTTTAAACTATCATTAAATAGAAGTTAATACTTTTCACAAAAGGAGAATATTGTATTATATTTAACTTTAAAATATATTAGTTGTTTGGTATATAAAACATTCTATTTTTTTTTTTTTTTGACCGAAAAAACATTCTATTTTTAATATACAAAATAACAAAATTTTATATACATACAAAATAATAATATTGCTATATAAACTATTTTATTTTCAGAATATGAACAATATTTTTAGCATGTTGTTGATGACCTTTTCGTAATCAAGATGATTAGTGGTTGTTTCTACCCAATGAAGATCATCAAACAAAAACTATGTTCATGGAATTTATCTAAGTAATGCTTAAGGAATAATTTTGCAAGAGATTTGCTATATTATTGAATTGTTCTCCCTTTTTTCATGTACATGAAGGGAGTATTTATAGACATACAAAGAGGCCATGTGTCACCATCTTGGTGGCTTAACTATTGGATCTTTGCCAAGTGTTAGGACACTTGTACAACATCTACACTATTGTTCATTGGATGGGTGTCAAGTGTTAAGACACTTGGATCATATCTAAGCTAGTGACTCTTGGAGTTCCCAATGTTGTACTTGGTCTTTGGCACTACTGAGATACTCTCGACGGTGACCGGTTGCTCGCTTGTACGCCTTCGTTGGATGTCGTGATCCTTTGCATTCCAAGTTGTTCGCTCCTCGCTTGGGATCGTTTACAATGTTACTCGTTTTATTACGAATCTGTTCGCCTGAATTGCTTTTGGTTTGAACTATGCAAAGCTGTTCGCCCAATCCTGCTTGCCATATTAGAGCTCCTTTACAAGGCTGTTCGCTCCACAAAGCTGTTAGCTTCTTTCAATTATTGTCCTGTTATCAAGTTTAATGATAATCGTTTCGTTTATTAATCACTCCGTTGTTCGCCCGTTAACACATGCTACTACTACCTCCGTCCCACCAATGTTCGCACCATAAAATGGACACTACTTTTAAGAAAAAAATGTAATGAGTAGTGTTTGGGGGGTATAAAGTGAAGAAATTGGTTAAATTAAGTGTAGTGTGGGCCCAAAAGACAAAAAGTAATGACAATTATTGTAAATATGTGAATATTGTGAGGGTAGAGTTTATAAAAGTGTTTCCTTTTTTGGGTGTGCAAACAATCATTAGACGGACGAATAAAGAAAGTGTGCAAACAATTGTGGGACGGGGGAGTAATATTATTCTAATTCAATAGACTAATATTTTTTTCAAAGTACGAAATCAATATCTTTTCATAACATAAACTAATATTTTAAAATAAAAACAGAAAAAAATTAAATGTGCTAGTATTCAAAAATTAAATTAATGACTTTTGACATGCAAAACTAACACCTTTTTAATAATAAAACCAATACTTTTCAGTAGATAAAACTTCAAAAGAATTCAGAAATGATAATAAAATAGGGAAAAAAGGTAATATAAACTTAAAACAAATTAAATTATGTGCCCCTTGACAATTTAGATTCACAGCCTTTTCCTTATAAACTAAGCTGCTAGACATTAGGCTATGATAATATGGTTTTAAAATCTTTCATTCACTCATTAAACTGTTAAGAGAAAAGAAGAAGACAGTGGAGAGTGGTTTTGGAGATTGTGGGACTGCTACACACCTACAAGACTTGAAGGAATTGTTTGGAAGGTTATTTAACAACGTTTACCAACAAAAGTGATGTGGAATATTATGGATACTCATTGCGTACTTTGTGGAGAGGTCGCATGTGTTTTTCACTCTCAAAAAATCTGGTACTGTTGTTATGAGTGGACAAAGATAAACATGGCGCCGCACATCAACCCTTACAACATGTTGATATGTTTGGATTTTCAAAGAAATCCAACTTCTCCACTACACTTTGGGCTACTATCCTTTGGACAATTTAGAATGGGAGAAACAAATTAGTTTTGGAAATAACCTAATATTACCACGTTATTATTCGACATCAAAGCAAGAGTGTGGTCATGACTAGTACTAAAGGAAGAATTCGTGAACAAAATTTATTTTGGTGAATAGAACTCGGATCCTAGACATTGTTATTGAATGTTTGAGAACTTAAATGTAAAAAATACACATATTATTAGAAGGGTTGGAGAACTCCTTGTACCCCAATTTTAATAAAAATATTTTTTTCATAAAATAAAAAAGAAATAATTATAAAATGGTTGATACAATTAATTGTATATTAAAAATCTTGTTTGAATTTATTTTTTCAAATGAGTGAGACTCGTGTACACTAATTTTACCAGAAACTCAAACTTATTTTTAAAGTATTACTTATTTTTATTAACTAATATTACTATTAAATTAATTAATATTTTTAATGAAAAAATTAATATTTGTAAATTAAATTCATGGTATTTCGGATAATTAAAGTATTATAAATATTTTGAATTAAAAGTCAAAATGTGAGGTGGATACACTAAACACACCATAAAAAGCAATACTTTCCAATTAAAATAGATATATGGCATGGGCCCAATTTACCGGTCCAGGCCCGTAGAATTCAATGGGGAGGATGCTGCACAATATATAAGAATATTTAACACCCACAAAAAGGTTTTTGCCTTATCTATTCCAAAGGGTAGAGATGTCATTTTAGAAGCGAAGACAAGGTGACATAATAGTGCGTGATGTGTCCACCGACCTTTACAGCGAGCGTGAGGCCCGAGGATGATCGACCGCCTACCTTAACACGTGTACAGTCAAGCCCCCACTTTTTTTTTTTCTTTTTTTATAATTTCAATAAGCGGTGATCCTAACGTGTTTTGAGTTTTGACCGCATATTTTTATAATTTTATAAATATTTTCTTATGAAATTACGGGTTTGAATTAAAATTCATGTGTGGTTTTATGCGGTATTATCAGCTTTTAAATTGAAATCTTATATTAAAATATTTTAATTTCGCACTTGACATTTTAATATCAGAAAATATATAATGTTTTTACTTTTATAATTTCGTCGATCTGTTGTATAGCAAGTTAAACAAAATATTTGGGAGTAAATTATCAATTTAAATATATTTTTATGGAATGCAACGTCAATGCATTGTACTCCCTCCGTCCCCTATTAATATTCACACATGTGTGGGCACAAGTTTTAAGAAAAACTGTTTTATTGACATTTTGAACCAATTAATGAAGAGTATTTGATTTAAAATAGGTAGTGTGAGAGTGTTTTATTTCTTTTTTTGGGGTGTGAATATTATTATGAGACATCCCTAATAGGAAAGTGTGAATATTAAGAGGGGACGGAGGGAGTATCATTTATAGAAAACTGATATTCTGTTCTTATAAACTAGAATCCATGACATTGTCTAGAGTGATATTACTTTATATATATAATTTTAACAATAGAGAAAGATTTTGGGTGCAATATTACACCGTACAATATATATTTAATTGGAATTTCAAAATTTGCAGATCAATCAATAGTTAAAAGTGGGTCGCCTAAGTTCGCGCCAAAATAGTTATATATTAGTAAGCAAAAACCTTTTAAATTGTTTGTATAGTTTGGTGCTTTTGTTTTTCCATTAAAAGCTAAAGGACACAGGTTCAATTCTAAGTGAGAACATTATTTTTTTTATTCTCTCTTTTACTCATAATTTTTTATAGGGCGTGCCTATTCACCCCAGAAAATTATTTTTTATACCCACTTTATTTTTTATAAAAATCTTTTTATTTTAAAAATGCTAATACGCCCTTCTCTAATTGAAGAGGTTGTAAGAAATAAAATTAAGAAATGTTTAATGAATATACCCACCCACCCCCTACGTAGATCATCTTACCTAATCCACCACTGCTGCGTACGTAGATCATCTTCCCCAATCAACCATTGTTGTCGCGTTTTATGACACTGTCCGCCACTGTGTAGTGCTGTAATTTCTTCTCACTGTGCGAAAATTTTCTTCTCCAATTGTTCAATTCTTTTCTCACCAAATCTTCAATTTCACATCATAATCCTCAAATCTTCCATTACGCACACAATGGGGACAAAAATATCGTTGAATGTTTGAGGAAGGAGAAGGGAGTATTTTTTTTTTTTTTTACAACATGTATGATTATAATTTAATAGGGTGGGTGTAACCGTG
This sequence comes from Ballota nigra, assembly GCA_947034835.1. NCBI lineage: Eukaryota > Viridiplantae > Streptophyta > Magnoliopsida > Lamiales > Lamiaceae > Ballota > Ballota nigra. The sequence goes on along the minus strand of OX344720.1, from coordinate 16,871,279 downwards.
TAAATAATATATTAAGGGTTATAATGGAAATTTTTATTGAGTTTACTCAATTTTTTTTTCAAAATAATTGAAATATGTGATGGGTTAATTTAGTAGTGGGTTTAGTAAGTAATTTTAAGGGTGAGAATAGCCGTACCCTTTTTTATATGTTACTATATCAACAAAAATGTGTTACCACATGTTGATGGGCGAACAACTTTGCATTTAATCAACGAAAGATTATCATTAAAACTGATAACAGAATAATGAATGGAAAAAGCTAACAGCTTTGTAGCGGAGCTAGCAGATTCGTAGGGCGAACAGCTTTGTAGAAAAGCACTAATACGGCAAGCAGAATTGTGGCGAGCAGCCTTGCAAAGAACAGCTGTGCCAGCGGCTCAAGCCAAAGTCAATTTGGGCGAACAGGGACGTAATGGAGCGAGCAGCATTGTAAAATGATCCCAAGCGAGGAGCGAACAGCTCAGAACGCAAAGGAACATGACATCTAACGAAGACGTACAAGCGAGCAGCCGGTCACCGTCGAGAGCATCTCAGAAGTGCCAAAGACCAAGTACAACATGGGGAATTCCAAGAGTCACTAGCTTAGATATGGTCCAAGTGTCCTAACACTTGGCACCCATCCAATGAGTAATAGTGTAGATGTTGTACAAGTGTCCTAACACTTGGCAAAGATCCAATGGTTAAGCCATAAAGATGGTGACACATGGCCACTTTGTATGTCTATAAATACTCCCTTCTTGTACATGAAAAAGAGGAGAACAATTCAATAAAAGAGCAAAACTCTTGCAAAATTATTTCTCAAGCATTATTTAGTCAAATTCCATGATCTTGATTCTTGTTTGATGATCTTCATTAGATGAAAAACAGCCATTAATCTTCCTAGTTAGAAAAAGGTCATCAACAATTGGCGCTAGAAGGAGGGTGTTCGAACCTCCGATTGTAGAAAAATTCGAAGAAAGTTTGAAGACTACCACCGGAATCTGCATAATCCCGCCGGAATCCGGGAAGAGGCTGCCGAAAAACAAGAGTGCACATTCTTAAGACAAAGATGTACAACACTTTGAGGGTTTTAATGCATGTGTGCAAGAACTAGGGTTTTCAAACCTTCATAATCACACACAAGGCTAGTAACCCTTGGAAAAGGTGTTTGCAAGAACAAGATTACTTCATCCATTTGCTTATTTACCCATATTTTGATAGTCGAAATGGTTAGATCGCAAGAGGAACGACATTCGAGTATATCTCCAAGTCGTAGACCGAGAACTAGGGTTTCTTCCACCGAGGGACATGCACGGACAGTGAGAGCAACTTCGCAGAGGAATATACAAGTCACTATTGACACGATTCCACCGGAGGTTGAAGCTCTTGCTCAAAACCCCGAAGAGCTAGCAAAAACCATTGCTGTCCTTCAATCCCTGCAAAATCGACAAGCAGCAGGACCGTCAAGAGCACCTGTGGCGACCAGACGAATAGGCGAGCAGGAACGTACTGGCGAACAAAGAAGTAAAATGAGAGAAGATGTACATCGGGACGAGGCCGACAGCGAAGAAGTTCGTAGAAATAAGGGAAAAGCTCCATTGAGCGAACGTCTAGGAAGCAAAGGAGAATCATCACCAAGTCGAGCAGATGAGTCAAGCAAAAGTACTTCCCGAACAAGTGCTTTGGAGAGATTAGGAACAAGGAATGTGAATAGGAGGGAGCCATCCCGAAGGCATGAGCAGCGATCACACCATCCTGCTCGCCCATCAGTGCATGACCGAATCCGGAGGTCAGCTTTTGGCCGACTAGGGCCAAATGGAGCTAGCAATGCTGCTAGGAAGACGACTCAGGAGAAACGTCCCATTGGCAAGGGACTGCATCGTGAAGAGGTCATTGAACCCAATCACGATGAACAGCCTTCCAACGGGAAGACTCCCCCAAATGAGTTGCAGGAAATGAGAAAGGCAATCGAAGAATTGCAGAAACAGTTGGAATCTCAGGGAGGTGTCGGATCAACCGTCCTCCCATCTTCACCATTATCTCCGTCTATCCTCAGTGCACCGATCCAGAAGAAGATACAGTTTCCAGCCATCAACTTGTATGAGGGAACGTCGGACCCTCGAATTCATGTGACGAAATATTCGGATTTCATGATCTCAATGGGGGCAACCGATGCCACACAATGCCGAAATTTTCCACTCACCCTTGGAGATGGCCCGCACAGATGGTTCTCAGCATTAGCTCCTGGCTCCATCAACTCGTTTGCCCAACTAAGCAAAGAGTTTCTGTCCCACTTCTCAACTGTCGGGTCCTACTTGACCCACAGACACCGTCTGGCAGATATTAGGCAGGGAGACGAGGAGTCTGACAAGCAATTCCTGGAAAGATTTGATAAAGTCTTGCTGGAGGGCGAAATGGTGAGTGAGGACACAAAGATAGTGGCAGTGATGGCTGGGTTAAAGAAAGGAACTGATTTGTGGACGGAGATGCATCTGACTTGCCCGAAAACATACGCAGAATTCAGGCACAAAGCAGGGATCCATGTGTCAATGCAGGAGGCCCTACACAGAGAGATGGGAGACAAAACTGATCCGAAAAAGTCTAACAAGAAGTCGGGAGGAAGTGATTACAAAGCTCCGAAGAACATGAAGTCATTCAATGATGGAGCTGAGTTGAAAGAAAAGTTGAGTCAAGTCCTTACTATGTCCGTGGATGCTGTGTACAACAACGTTAAGGACAGGGAAATGTTGTCAGAGCCGCGGAAGATAAGGCAAGAGAGAGGAAAGCTGAACCCGAACAAATACTGTGCTTATCATCAGAACATCGGCCACTTCACGAGCGAGTGCCGAGATCTATTGAAGCAGTTGTGGAGGTTCTATGAGGAAGGAAAGTTGTCCGAATTCGTGAAGAGAGAACCAGGTAAAAGACCAAGGGCGCCAGTACAATCCAGTTCGGATGACGGAGACAGTGATGACCAACCAAGCAAAGTTGGTAAGAGGGGAAGGAAGGTCCCAGCAGCCCCAGCAAGGCATATCCCTGAAATCTTAATGTTGGAACCCACTGGGCCAGTAGGTGGTTGTTCTGATGGGAGGCCGCCTGTGTCAAAAAGAAAAAGGAAGGCAGAGCTGAGAGCAGTGGATCAGATAATGGAAGTGGGTGTAAATCCATCGACCAAACGAACAGGGGACCTGACTTTCTCAGAGAAAGATTTAGACGGGGTACTCACTCCCCACAACGACTCATTGGTCATTTGCGCCAATATTATGGGAACAAAAGTGCATCGTCTACTTGTCGACACTGGTTCCTACACGAATATCCTGTTCAAGAGCACGATGGACCAGCTAGGAGATTGCGCTGAGTACATCAAAGACTGTGATCACAAGATTGTAGGATTTGGAAATGCTGTAACTACCCCGCTAGGAATAGTTACGTTGGCAGTTGAGCTTGTATCAATCGAGGACCCGGAGAGGAAAATGAATAGAATGGTAGACTTCCTGGTTGTAGACCAACAGTCTACCTATAACGGGTTCCTCGGCCGTCCTTTCTTGCATGAATTTAAAGCAGCTGTTTCAACGTACTATTATTGTTTAAAATTCCCAACAAAGAAGGGTGCAGGTACAGTCAAAGGAGACCAAAAGAAAGCTCGTGCGTGTCTGTTGCACATACAGTTGCAGGATCACCAAGTCAACATGGCGGACAGGTGCTTAGACAAGGACGGAGATGATAGCGAGGCCATGACTTCCGTTGATACTGAAATAATGGAAGTCGACGAGCAGCCACGCAGTGACGAGCAACTGTGCGCAGACGAACAGCTGCGCATTGGCGAGCAGATGTGCGTAGGCGCACAATTGGACGAGGACGAGCAGGAACGCAAAGACGAACAGCTTGCCCAAACAGGAGGTAGAGAAGCTGCTACTACCAACAACGAGGAAGAGCAAACAAGGGCAATGAACGTTGATGCAGAGGACATAGAGCCACGACTGGGGGCAGAACCGATGGAGATCGAAGATGAGCCAAAGACAGAAGGGCCCATTATTGACCCCAGATGGAAAGGCCAGAAACGAAGAGCTACCCCGGTCGAAGAGTTGGAAACTGTAAAAGTCGACCCGAACCAAGAGGGCTTAGAACTCTTCATAGGGTCCGAGCTACCAGAGCCGTACAGGACCAACATGATTGAGTTTCTTAAAGCAAACCTCGATGTGTTCGCATGGTCGCATGCAGACATGGTGGGCATCAGCCCCGAACATGCCTGTCACAGACTCAACATCGACCCGAGGAAGAAGCCAGTTCATCAGAAGAGGAGAAAATTTGGACCCGACAAATACAAGGCGCTCGACGTGGAGGTTAAAAAGCTGCTGGATAACGACTTAATCAAACAAGCGTTATGCCCGCAATGGGTGGCAAATCCAGTATTGGTCAGGAAAGCGACTGGAGCATGGAGACTCTGCATCGATTTCACAGATCTTAACGCCGCTTGCCCAAAAGACAACTTCCCGTTGCCTCATATTGACCAGCTAGTTGATAACACCGCCGGACATGAGCTGTTAACGTTCATGGATGCATTCGTAGGATACCATCAAATAGCGATGCATCCCGATGATCAAGAGCACACAGCGTTCTACACCAACAAAAACTTGCTTTGCTGGAAGAGAATGCCATTTGGGCTAATCAACGCTGGAGCTACATATCAGAGACTGGTTAACAAGATGTTTGATGATCACATTGGGAAGACGATGGAGGTATATGTGGATGACATCGTTGTCAAGAGCTCAAAAAAGGAAGATCACTTGCAGCACCTGGCTCAAACATTTGAGATACTTCGGACCTACAATATGAAGCTGAATCCCAAGAAAAGCAGTTTCGGAGTCCATTCTGGGAAATTCTTGGGACATCTAGTTAGTCAGCGTGGAATTGAAGCAAATCCGGTAAAAGTGAAAGCGATCATGGAGATGCAACCACCCAGATCAGTTAAAGAAGTCCAACGGCTAACCGGATGCCTAGCAGCTCTGAACAGGTTCGTTTCAAGATCCGGAGATAAGTGCAGACCGTTCTTCGAAGCAATCAAGAAGGGAAAATTTCAATGGACAGACGCCTGTCAACAAGCGTTCGAGCAGCTGAAAGAGTACCTCAGTGATACAAAAATTCTTGCCAAGCCAATCCCAGGGGAAAAGTTATACTTGTACTTGGCGGCTTCAGAGGTAGCAATCAGTCCAGTGCTCGTTCGGGCGGAAGGAAAGTTCCACCTACCCATTTACTATGTAAGTCATGCCTTGCACGAAGCAGAACTCAGATATTCACCAACAGAAAAGCTAGCATATGCGCTGGTGATGAGCGTCAGAAAACTTCGTCCATATTTTTTCGACCACCAGGTGGAAGTGTTGACAACGTTCCCGCTCAAGCAAATACTGCACAGACCCGATGCGGCTGGTCGGCTCCTGAAGTGGTCCTTGGAAATCAGTCAGTTTAGGATTTCATATGCTCCTCGAACAGCGATCAAGGGACAAGCCTTAGCAGACTTTATAGTCGAACTGACTTTCCCCCAAGATCCAACGAGAGGACATAGCCATCCCTGGCACATGTATGTTGACGGGTTGTCAACTAATACAGCATCGGGGGCAGGTATAGTCTTGATAAGCCCAGATAGGCAAGTTTTTACTTCAGCTGTTCGATTCGAGTTCATGGCGACGAACAACGAAGCAGAGTACGAGGCTGTGATCGTTGGGTTACGCCTAGCATTAGCAGTTGGAGTACGAAGGTTGCAAATCTTTGGAGATTCGCAATTGATCGTCAACCAGGTCCGAGGAGAATATGAAGCAAGAGATGAAGACATGGCTTTGTATCAAAAGATTGTTGCTCACTTGGCCTCTTTGTTCGAACAAATATACATTGAACAAATACCAAGAGACAATAATGCTCAAGCAGATGCATTAGCCAGGCTAGCAACCAGCACCGGACCAGCAGAATTGTCGGAAGTGACGCTAACAAAAATGTCCAAACCATCAACCGAAGATTACAAGATCTATCAGATCAACGAAGATTTCGAAAAAGACGACTGGAGGATGCCGATCATTGAATATTTGCAAAACGATAAAAAACCAGACAACCCGTTCGAAGCTAACAAGTTGGTTAAAAGAGCGGCAAGATACACCATGATGGACGGACAGTTGTACAAGAGAGGAATTTCGCTCCCACTTCTGAAATGTTTGGCTAGGGAGCAAGGACAAGCAGTACTGAAAGAGATCCATGAGGGTGTATGCGGAAATCATGCCGGAGGACGGGCCTTGGCACATAAAATAATAAGGCAAGGATATTACTGGCCAACTCTCCTCCAGGATGCGATCAAGATTGCCCGAACTTGTCATAGATGTCAATTGTTTGCCCCAAACATTTACAAACCCCCACATGAATTGATTTCAGTCAATAGTCCATGGCCGTTCGCAAAATGGGGAATTGACCTCATCGGGCCTTTTCCCCCAGGACAAGGAAATGTTCGATTCGCGGTGGTGGCTGTTGACTACTACACGAAGTGGGCGGAAGCAGAAGCACTCGGGCGGATCACACAGGAGAAAATGATCAACTTTATATGGAAAAACATTGTTTGTCGTTTCGGGGTCCCTCAGGCGATAGTGACGGACAACGGAAGACAGTTTGAGGGAAAAGAGATCAGAGATTTTTGCGAAAAATGGGGAATAAAGAAACATTTCTCGACACCATACCACCCCCAATCGAACGGTCAAGTGGAAGCAGTGAATAAAATAATCAAGCATATACTGAAGATTCGTTTGGTTGACAAGCAAGGAAAATGGTCAGAAGAGCTACCAGAGGTGTTGTGGGCATACCGAGTATCCCACAGAACAAGCACAGGCGAAACACCGTTCACAATGGCATTCGGGACAGAAGCAGTAATTCCGATTGAGCTAAAAGTCCCAACAAAATGAACAGCTGCGTTCGACGAAGAAGCAAACAACTCCGCAATGGCAGCAGAGTTGGACTTGCTTGAAGAAAAAAGAATAACAGCAGAATTGAAAAATGCGATCTATAAAAGAAGAGCAGCAAAGTACTACAATTCTCAAGTAAAAGCAAGAGAATTCGAAATTGGGGACTTGGTACTTCAAAAAGTTTTAATACCACCAGGAGTATTCGGCCCGACTTGGGAGGGCCCATACAAGGTGACGAATAAGTGGCACAACGGCACATACGACCTTGAAGACATGGAAGGCAAGTCGTCCCAATACTCCTGGAATACAACTTTACTCAAGAAGTACTACCAATGAAGTCCTGTAAGTCTTAGAAAGTTTGTAAATAGATCCTTTGTAAATTTTTGAAATTTTTGCGCAAGTTTATAAGCGAGCAGATTTGCATCTATCTTACTAGGCGAGCAGAATTGCATTTATCTTTGGTCTTGCTGAATTTTAGTTTTTGAGCCTTAAGTCCAAATTACTTAGTTGCTCGCCCAAAAATTGGCAAAATACAAGTCTGTTATAAGACGAACAGAAAAGCTTATTAAAAGCAAAAATAAGGCTAAGTCCATAACGGACCAATAGCCCACATTAGTGCAAGGCCAAGTCCACGAGCGACCAAAATGGCCCAAACAACTAAAGGTCAAGTTCTATAAGAACCAAATGACCAATTTAAAATTTAAGTGTTTACCTTAAGAAAAAAGGAACACTTAGAAACTGTCATGAGCAAAAAGCAATAGGCGAGCAACTAAGTAAGACAAACAAAGAGACGAGCAGTTAAGTAAGACAAATAAAGAGGCATAAACTTGTAGATGAACAAAAATCTTCATATCATTGGATCAAAAAGTTTTACAATAGGAATGAGAAATACAGAAATGTTGTATATCCTATTGTAAGAAAGACTAAAGTCTTCAAGGAAGAGGTGGAGGAGGAGCATCTTCAGTTCTGGTCGCCGGCGCGCTCGGCTGCTCGCCCTGGGCACTTGTACCAGCCCCGTCTATAGGAGTCAAAGGAAGCGAGGGCAATCCTTCAAAAACCTCATCAGCGGCTGCCGCGTTGGTCGTCGCTGGAACAGGGTCAGGCTGGCCGCCATAAGTGGGAGCAGCAATATTGACTTCCTCGCCGAAGACATCCAGGGGAAAGCCGAGGTCGGCCAAATCGGAGACGAACAAGGTTGAGCCAGGAGGAGGAGGATAATTTTTCACGTACTCAATGAAGTCCGCCTTCACCGCATCACGAATATCTTGATTGTGATCGTGGGCGAAGTGGACAGACCGTAAACATTCCGCAAAGGCACAGATGTACCCAAAGTTGGTCTTATCCATCACCTCCTGCTCATGGACTTCATATTCGATCAGGTTCTGGCGCTCTTCCTCCAACCTCTTGACATGCGCCTCGGTAGCGAGCAGTCGAGCAGCTAAGTCTGCTCGCTCCTTTTCAGCTCTCTCAGCTCTCAAATCTGAGGACTTCACCTCCAACAACATCTTCTCAGCCTTGTCCAAGGCGTTCTTCTCGCCAACTAAGGAGGCCTCTATTTTCCTCTCCATCAAAGCCAGCTCCTTAGCATGCTCGGCCTTGCACTCTTTGACGGCAGAGGCTTTTTCTTCGTCCATCCTCTCCACGCGACGACCCAAATCGCGGTTTGTTCGCTCGAGCTCCATGACTTGGTCGAGCAGCATTTGGGACTGGACCAATTGATGGCTAGTATTGTATGCCATCAGACGAACATTGTCACTAGCAGATTGGCCAGTGACAAGGGTGTTCGCCGATTTTGTCCAAGCCCTTGGAACCATCTCGGCTGCTCGGCGAACAGGGACATCAGGTATGTCGGAGAATGAAGGAGGTGCATTCTTCACTACTGAGAGATAGTGAAGAGTAGTCCCGCGGCCAGGATAAAGCGCTGGGTTATACCTAAAACAGAAAACACAGAAGTCAGTGATCAAGCAACATTGCGCCAAGCGGCGAACAACAAACAAGGCGAAGACAATTGACTTACTCCTTGATTTTAACGGGGTCCCAACCTAAATAAGAGGTGTCTTTGGGATTGTCCCCTTTCTTGGTCGCCACCAGGCCGGCGACCACTTGCCGTTCATCCACCACTTCCAAAGAGGTGGACTTAGAGGCTGGAGATCGGGGAGCAGCACTGCTCGCCTCCGCCATAGTCTTTGATCGCTTGGAGGCGCGATCATCACCGCGAGTGCCGCGAGCATCATCGTCCCGCGGCGCTTTCTTTTTCTCCCTCTCTCGTTCCCTCTCCTTCTCCTTCCTTACATCCCGCGGAGAGGAAATAATTTTGGCCGCAGGCTTGCGGCGACCAGCTCCGGCGGCTGGGCGACCAGTGGGGTTCTCCCCTGCCCGGAGGCGCATGATGGCAAGGGGAGGATCCATCTTCCTTCTTGAAGCGTCTGCCATTTGCTTGACTCGTCTGGCGAGCAAATAGTATGATTCGGGCACGGCCGGGATAGCAACAGTGACTTGTTGATCTGACAAGAAAAAGACAAGTGTTAGGCGAGCAAGAATGAATATCGAGCAAGAGTGATTGGCGAGCAAGAATAAAAAGTTACCTTCTGGGACGGCGGCTTGGGCTTCAAGGTGGTGAGGACTCGTAATCAAACCAGCAAGTTTGCGACAATGAGCCTTCGAGAGATGGTGTATGTCGCGACTAGCAACGTCACGAAGAGAGATGATGGCTAAGGTGAAGAGAAACTCGTCGCTCGGATTAGGGTTCCCCCACTTCAAATTTCTCAAACCTGCAAAACAACAAAAAGGATTAAAATTAGTCCTATTTATGAACTAATAAGATAAAGGAAGGCCTACGTTTAGCATGTCCAAAGCGTTCGGGCGACATGATGCGCGCCTGCCCGCCAGCGAATCCCTCCGATGCTCGCCAGTCACCACCAATGAAGAAAAATTGGCGGTGCCAACCCTTAATTTTATTGGGGACTCCTTCGATGAGCTTCAGCCCGGTCTTAGCTTTAACATAGTACCAACCGGCTCCATCCTCTTGTTGAGCGGAAATAGTCAAGGCGTAGAGAATCTCCGCGGTTGTTATCTTGTTTTTGTAGCCTTCAAGACCAAAAAGAGTCATGAAGGCTAGGAGACTACTCCAACCGTTTGGAGTAATCTGAGTGATCGCCAAATTCATGTCGGACAAGAATCGTCCGATGAGTGGATGAACGGGGAGTGGGAAACCCGTGTTGAGCACATCCAAATTGATCGCCGTACAACCAGGAGGAGGGCGATCAGCAGTTTCTCCTTCCTTCGGTATATACATGAAAATGTCATACGGAATCTTGTAGGTAGCACGGATGCTCGCCAAGTCTTCCTCGAAGAGCACGCTATCAAGGTTGCTCGCTGCAAAGTCCCCGCTTTGCTTTTTCATGATCACCCTCGATGTGGGGACAAAAGTCTTCGAGTAGCGAGCAGAGTAGTCCGCCCACTCGGTGTCACGAACAACTCCTTCCGGGATCCGGGATTCTGGTGTAGTTTGAGAGATGGGGAAGTTGATTTCCCTTAAAAACTCCCAAGTGAGAGTGGGGCATTGCTGCTCGCCAACTCGTTGGTCGCCTTCTTGATCAACAGAACCCTCTATCTCCTCGGCCACTTCTGCGGAGTCTTCCCCTAAGTTGGAAGAAGTTTCAGGTTCACGAGCGAGAGATTGCATCTTTTCTTGCTCGCCAGAGCGATCAACAGCGTACGTCTCTACCGAGCGAACAACGGAGTTCGCATCGGAGTCCGTGTCTTCGTCCACCAACAACGTGCGCGGGTTATTCGCCAACGCTTGGCGAACAGATCTGCGCGGAGAATCCAGATCTGCGGGTCTCTTTTCCGGGTTTCGTCCGGGTCCGGATTGAGAAGAACTTGAGGGGGAAAACTCCATTTAAAATAAGTGATGGAGGAATGTGGCCAAGTGTAGGGCAATATATAGACAATGACGGCGACGGGGGAATTACGACGGCGGCGGAATCAACAAAATGGCGGTACGACGGCGAATCACGGCCGGAGTTACAGTCGTGGTTACGAGAAATACGAAAGAAAAAGAAAAATTATACGGAATCGGAATGTAAAGAAAAAACGAGACAAATTACCTTTGAAAACGAAGAACAAAATGACACAAGAGGAGATTCAGGTACAAGAATCACGAAGAAAGAAAGCTTCGAAGCGTTTGTCAATGGCGGAAGCGTGAGAATCGAAAGAAGAAAGAAAGAAATGAAGGAGAAATCGCCTATTTATAAGAATAAAATGGGGCAAAAATGCAATATTGGCAAAATACTATAGGCCCCTATGGGCAAATTGGAAGTCGCGCGTGACTGACACGACGCCTCGCGTTCCGTGCCTCGGGAATCCAACCGTCGTGACACGAAGGGGCGTTCGTTGCTGGTCGCGCGCTTAAGTTCCTATTGCTCGTTTGCTCGCCCACGCGGATGCTCGTCCACATAATCAACTATACTCCCTTTCTGCTCGCCCATTGTTCGAAAATGAAATTGTAGCTTGGTCTCAGTTGATCAACCCACATTCAACATGAGGCCAAGCTAGGGGGCAATTGTTGATGGGCGAACAACTTTGCATTTAATCAACGAAAGATTATCATTAAAACTGATAACAGAATAATGAATGGAAAAAGCTAACAGCTTTGTAGCGGAGCTAGCAGATTCGTAGGGCGAACAGCTTTGTAGAAAAGCACTAATACGGCAAGCAGAATTGTGGCGAGCAGCCTTGCAAAGAACAGCTGTGCCAGCGGCTCAAGCCAAAGTCAATTTGGGCGAACAGGGACGTAATGGAGCGAGCAGCATTGTAAAATGATCCCAAGCGAGGAGCGAACAGCTCAGAACGCAAAGGAACATGACATCTAACGAAGACGTACAAGCGAGCAGCCGGTCACCGTCGAGAGCATCTCAGAAGTGCCAAAGACCAAGTACAACATGGGGAATTCCAAGAGTCACTAGCTTAGATATGGTCCAAGTGTCCTAACACTTGGCACCCATCCAATGAGTAATAGTGTAGATGTTGTACAAGTGTCCTAACACTTGGCAAAGATCCAATGGTTAAGCCATCAAGATGGTGACACATGGCCACTTTGTATGTCTATAAATACTCCCTTCTTGTACATGAAAAAGATGAGAACAATTCAATAAAAGAGCAAAACTCTTGCAAAATTATTTCTCAAGCATTATTTAGTCAAATTCCATGATCTTGATTCTTGTTTGATGATCTTCATTAGATGAAAAACAGCCATTAATCTTCCTAGTTAGAAAAAGGTCATCAACACCACAATAATTTATTATTTTAATTTTTTAATTTGTTTTTCTTTTTTTTTTTCCACATTTTTATATACTATTACATCAACAAAATTGTGTCACTCATAGAAACATAATAAGTTACTATATGAAAAAAAAATTATTTTTTATTTAGGGTTTCCTTTTATTTTTTTTAACCTAATTTTTGTTCATATAGTAATATATTCAGTGTCTATGAATATCACACTTTTGTTAATGTAGTAACACATTTTGTAGCCATGAGTATCATACTTTTGTTCAAGTAATAACGCATGAAATTTGTGATATTGTATATCAAAATTAATTTTCGGATCACTATCACACTTTTGTTCAAATAGTAATATAGTTTTGTTCATATAGTAACACAAAAAATTATTGTGGTGAATATAGTAACACATTTTTGTTCATATAGTAACACAAAAAAAAAAAAAAAAATATTGTTAGTGTATTAACACACTCTTGTTCATATAGTAACATAAAAAGATTGATTGTCGTTAATGTAATAGCACACATTTGTTCATACAGTTACACAATATATGTTCATATAGTAACACAAAAAAATTATGGCGGTGAATTTGGTAACGCACTTTTGTTCATATAGTAACACACAATAATAAAATTTGTTAATGTACTAACACACTTTTATTCATATAGTAACACGAAAAAATTGACTCTCATTAATGTAGTAACACACTTTTTCTTTTTTTTTTGATAAGGAAAATTTTATTAATTGAAAATTTGGGTATGAGAATTACCCATATTATATAGAACATTTACCATTGGGCTACAACTTATACTTTGCATAGAATCTTGCTTATGTAAATATAATGACTCAAAAGCTCGGGTTTCATTAATGGGCGACCCGTTTGATCCGTCTTTGACCCACAAATTTTGGGATTTTCTATTTAAAGTAATATTGCACCGTGTAATATTGCACAGTAGAATTTGTGTTATCAATAAAGGTATATTATTATCTTATAAATGAATGCAATGATATTATTTTCATATTATGAACAAATTTTATAGGAGAATTTGTGGAAATAGTGTTGATTTAGTTTGACTATTATATTAGTCAAACATAGACGTGTCTCACATAATATCTCCACTACTTGATTAAAATTTGTGTAATACCATCTTACAAAATACTACTACCAGCTAGGGCAGAGCATGGCTCGGTTCGGTTACCGAACCGAACTAGAAATTCATAACCGAAATAAACCGAATTATATATAAAACTAACCGAAATCGAACCGAAAATACCAAAACCGAAAATTTCGGTTCGGTTTCGGTAAATAACCGAAAAAACCCAAAATATAGTGGACTTTTAAATTAGGCCATATTTCTACACATATAACTTGCTAAGAAACCAAAACCCATATATATTAATAGATTGCAACCAAAACAAATAATCCACAATAAAAAATATCAAAATAAACAAAAGGATACAACCACTTTAAAATATCAAAATACTCATAAATTCATATTCCATCCATAGTCTATCCAGCAACAGTGCAATACAACCAAAACAAACATTATCCAATAACACAAACCAAAATAAACATTATCTAGAAATACAACCAAAAGAGACGGCGGCAACAAATTTGAAAATGAGTAAATGTAACTAGGGCTATAAATTAGATACTTATATATATATCATTTCGGTTCAGTTTCGATTATTTTGGTATTTTTACCTACATAACCGAAATCGAAACCGAAAGCTAAAATTCCTAAAATTTAAAATCGATACCAAACCGAAAACCAACATAACCGAACCGAATTGATATTTCGGTTTGGTTCGGTTCGGTTCGGCTCGGTTTTTCGGTTTTAACCGAACTCTGCTCTCCCCTACTACCAGCGTCTATAAAAATTGGGTATGTTACTTTTTGCACGATTATTAAGAACTTATATATTATATGTAAAAGGCAAAAGATATTTGTAGTCAAATCATGTACAAAATAAATTATTTTAAAATTATTGTGTGTGGAGTTTAATGGAGAAATATGTAAATAAATGTATATTAAATAATATTAATAAAGGTAGAACGATCACATTTTAGGAAGGGCTAATGTAGGTGAAATAATTAAATGAATTAATTTCACACCTTTCTGCAAGCTCAGACTTTTAGATGAGATAAAATTCTTACATGGTATCAAAGTAAAAGACTCACGTCAACAAAGAATTCTTTTCGTTTATTGCAAAAAAAAAAACGAACTTACGTCTTTTATCAATTACAATATAATTTTTTTTTCTTTGCAAATTAATACACCGCCTTTTCAAATATTGTAATTTATAACATATGATTATTTTCCGACAATAATTAAATGAGGTTCCTGCAGGAAATGTCACATAAGTATCCACATAATTGCCAACAAATAAAATTAATTAAAAATAATGTCTTTAAAATACATTTTTAAGTTATGTTTCTAAAGTTAAAAACGACGCTATTCTCATTAAAAAAATTATAATTTTATTTGTTGACTTCTACTTGAGCTCTATTTGGCATATCTGACAACCATGCCATTTAATTGTTGACTGAAAGTAATATGATGTTTTAAATTGCAAAACTTAAAAAGTTAGTACATTAAATTGTAAAAAATGAAAGTTTATATTGTAATTGGTAAAAAACATAAACTTCATGATTTTTTATTTTTTTCACAATTAACCCTTTTAAAAAATATGACAATTTTTTCACGAACGAATGAATATAATAATGTGAACTATTTTTTATATGCGGAGAGAGTATTAAAAATAAAATGAGTTAGGCAAATTTTATTTTTAAGTAGAAAAAATATAATTAGATTAAACCACCTCGAAATAGTATAATATTTGATGGGTGGACAAATTTAAATTAAATATATTTTATTTATTAATTTATTAATTATTATTTCCTCCGTTAAAAGAAAAAGGTCCTGTTTTTTACATGATTTAATGCGATAAATATTTTTGGATAGTGTGAGATTTATTTTTTAAATACAAATATATCATATTAAATCACTTGAAACAATAGGATATTTTTTAGGACGGATGTAATACCTTTTCCGAAAGTAACAATACACTGTTTGTATGCTCCATGCATTGTTTCCACGTTTCTGAGATGTAAAGCATCCATCGATTACTGTTACAAGTGTGAATATCATTCCTGAACAGGAGGAAATAATGATTATTAATTTATACTCCTTTCATTTTAAAATAAATGTTATTTTAGTATTTTTTATTTAATAAATATTATTTTAGCATTTGAAACACTTTTCAATGCATAAATAAAATAATCTATAGGTTCTTTTAGATCAATATAATCAATCATTGAAAAAAAAAACTTGTATATGAATAATTATGACAAAGATTAAGTGTTTTAATATGTTTGAAGAATTCTAAAATGACATTTACTTTAAAATGGAGGAAGTACTATATTATAAAAAAATATACTATGTAAATGTTGTGCATTCGTATACCACTATTAAATAAAATTAATTTCTTACAAGTAAATATTTATTTTTGGAACAATAATATGACTTGAAGCGATTTTACTAACTTCTACTAGTCGCTCACCCGCAAGCGGACGGGTTCACTGTAGTAAGAGTAAGTATAATGACCAAGTAGTATCGAACCCAAGGGATGGTGTATATGCGAATAGATCCCTGAAAATCTACGCGTCGTAGTTAATATGAGTGTGTGTTTTTGGGTTTTTTGGAAAGATTAATTAAACTAAACTCAATTATCCTACGAATGCAAAAGGAAAATTAAACTAAGTATCTAAGGTGTATATGCAAGTATGAGATGGTGATGCTCAGGATAGGAATCCCTACGTATACTAACGGAGCAGGTACATAATCAAAATAACTGTGACAAACAAGAATTAACCTAAGTCTAAGAATGCAAGGTGAAAGCTCAAGATTCTAAACCCTAATACTTTACCCTAACACTCGACTCCACTAATCCACTAACAAGTTAATGGATTGTGCTCAATTAATGAGACCCTAATTTAACTAAGGTGATGCGGTCGTCCTCCTTCGCTAAACCGGTAGATGAATTAACCTTTCCTAAACCTTCTCGTTAAGACTACTAATTGTTATTGAGTGATGCGGTCGTCCTCTCTCTAACACTTTCGTACTAAATTCAAAGGTAAAGTTCAGATTAATTATAAGAATTCATTAATCAAGAGAATTAAAACTAACGTCACGAATTACCCTAATTACGTACCCACATCCTACTTCTACGAGTTCATCCTACCCTAAGCATGCAAGGGTTTTAGCCGGACATGGTTTTAACAAAAATAAAAGCAATAGAAGAAACAACACACATAAACATAATGAATTGAACGAAGAAAATAAGAAACATGAACTAGGGTTTTAAAAGAAAATAATTCTAAGAACTGAAATTTAATTACTTAAAACGAAGTTTCAAAGTGTTTAAAGAAATCAAACTAACGTAAAGAACTAATAAACGAAAATAAACTAAGAATTCGTATGAAAAACCTCAACAAAATGTAAATAAAGCTTGCACGTCTCCTTCCTCTCCAAAAACTAAGTCTAAAGTAATTTCTAAAGTTCGGGGATTCTTCAAAACGTGTTTGGAAGAGGTATATATAGGCACGGGTCGAAACGGGAGTTAATGGGCCGAAAATACGCATCCGGAGGCAAAAATCCAAGGTTGCTCGAGCAAAACGCTCGAGCGGTCCCGCTCGAGCAGTGTAGCTCGAATGACACAATCGCTCGAGCGGTTCCGCTCGAGCCGGTCGAGCGCTGAAATCACACTGTATGTTTTGGGCGCTCGAGCAATTCGCTCGAGCGGTGGCGCTCGAGCTGCTCGAGCGCAAGAAAAGTTCTGTACGTTTAGGCGCTCGAGCAATGCGCTCGAGCGGTGGCGCTCGACCTAGTCACTCGAGTGACTTACAACTCCTCCCAACTGATACTTTTCCTCGTCCACACTAATACTAATCGTATTTCTTCAATATCTTCTCATCCGGGCATCCGTTTGAGTCGATTTAAAGTCCTACGAACTCCATTTTTCGTCCTCTATTCACCTATGAGCATCAAAGAGACAAATTCATCAATGTGTAGAAATAATGCTCAATTGACTCTAAATACTCTATAAACTCGACCAAGATTGGGGTATTTCAAGCTACGAATCATGACAATTTCACGCCTAATCAACCCCCCAAACTTACCATGTAGCTTGTCCTCAAGCAACGAAATAATAAGTCAAGTGAAATTGTTAGGAATGAATCAAGAATCAATCATGCAAGCTAATTGAACTCGAGCTTTAAAGATCAATCACATGTATACTCACTCACCTTCCTTCATCATACTCATGCAACAACAACAAGAAACACAAAGATCAAACATGGATGTGCACTCAACGATGTGTTTCACTCCCTCACAAGTGTATATCAATGATTAAGGGACTCACTCAAACAATCAATCACTCATATCGGCAGCCATAGGCTTGTAAGCGCTCTCAACTCCGACCATACTCTAGAAATCAATGCCGAATCAAAAAGGACTTTTCTCAAGGTTGTAATGTAGGCTCTTTGGACAGGTGGGATAACAATATGGGTAAGTGACTCAAGTGAATGGAGAATAGAAAATCAAACTTTCACACTTCGAGATTAGGAACAGACTATTTCAAACATTTTCAATCAACACACTTTCAATTCCAATTCTCTCAACACCTCAATTCTTTTCTAACTCCTTTCACTTTTTTTTCAATCACTTCACTTTTTTTTTTCTTTTTTTTGCACAACACATGAGCTCATTTTTTTTTTCTTTTGCTCATTCTCAATTTTTTTTCTCTTTTTCCCACATCTCATAACTTCATCAAACCTTCTTCTCATGTTCACTCAACAAACAACCTTTTCCTTTTTCACTCAATTCACTCCCTTCACATTCACACTTTCCTATTCTCCACTCAAATTGGGATAAAAAGGCTTAGGAATTGGAATAGTGTTCATATGTGCTAGCAAATAAAATAGGTTTTAGGCTCAAAGGGGCTAACAAGGGATTCAATGTCATTGGTAAGGAAAATTTTTGGCTAAGTGACTCAATAAAAACAAAGATGGCCTAAGATCACATTCGACATATCAAACTAGACACAATCAAGAAGCAAGAGCACACACAAGTTCTAGCATCCTCTAAGGTGACGATCCACTCACAAACGAAGAGATCAATTTATGCATCAAAATCTCATAAGGCTCAAAAGCTCACAGCTTTCACATCCATGCTAGTCCTAGTGCATTCTCACTCTCATCACACAAGTACTCAAAAGAAAAATTCACAAGCATACAAGTTCTCTCTCTAATCAGCTCAAACTCAAACACTCACACAAAAGAATTTCTAACTCACCCTTACAACTCACTCTACTCATCAAATCATACTCAAAGATAGCAATCAACAAGCATAAGATGATTGATAGGCATGAAATATGCAATAGCGAGTCAAATCAGAATCACCCCAAGGAGTATCTCAACAAACTAATAATCAATCAAACTCAACTCAAAGATAAGGGCGTGCATGCATGTGCAATGTAACAAGAAACATAAAAAACAAAAAAAAAACTCCACCCCCCCAAACTTCGACCTTGCTAGAGGTCTAAGTTTGGGGTTGTGGGTTACCTCAACCAAATAATTCAATTTCTCTCAATAGCTTTGCACATTCCCTTGTCTCAAGTTGGTTCCTTCAATCTCCACTTCTTTGATACCTTTACTCCTTTAGAGACAAGCCTACAAGCAACTCACTCAAATATGAGGTTTAACATACGACTCAAAATAACTCCCTAATAATATAAAAAGACACTAAAAATAAATGAAAGCAAATAAAAATGGGTTGCCTCCCATTCAGCGCTATTTTTAAGGTCCTCATGCCGGACCAAGCTCAAAGGAGCTTATGAGACATCATACTCAAATTTACCTCCCCCACTCTCATAAGAGTGGTGTTTGAACTCCTTTCCTTGATGCCCCACCATCATGAGCCCTTTTGCTTCCTTCCCCACCTCAAGTGGTATAGGTCTCAACTCCTTCTCACCTTTATCTGGAGGAGTCTTACTATACAATTTCTTGAATTTTGACTTCTTCTTCTTAACTCCTCCTTTCTCTTCTAACTGGACCACATCCACTTTCTTCACCTCTTCATCCTTCAACTTCTTCACTTTATCCCTATCAAAAGAGTCAAGATCATAATGCCCATGGGTTAAATAATCACGTGAAGAACTAACAAAATCATGAATATCAGAAGGATTAGGGATAGAAGGCGTGTCTTCAACACGAGGATCAATTGCATCCATGCAATACAAGCTCTCATCCTCTCTCGGGTGTTTCATGGCTTCATATAGGGAGATCTTCACTTCTTGATCATCAACCTTCAGCGTAATCTTCCCGTTTGCCACATCTAGCACCATCCCCGCCGTAGCTAAGAACGGTCTTCCCAAGATCAGGGGCACGTGCTCATCTTCCTCCATCTCTAGCACTACAAAGTCGGCTAGAAAAATGTGATCTCCAACTCTCACTAGGACGTCTTCAACCACACCTTGAGGTCTAGTAATAGACCGGTTGGCAAGTTGAAGCGTCATCATTGTGGGTTGAAGTTCAACACCTTCCAACTTCTTGAAAAGCGACAGTGGCATCAAATTAATGCTCGCCCCGAGGTCGCACAACGCTCCCTTCTTGATCCCGTTCCCGATATCACATAGGATCGTGAAACTACCGGGATCCTTCAGCTTTGGTGGAAGCGCCTTGTGCACTAATGCACTCACCTCGTGGTTCAGCTGCACCAACTTCGGCTCATCCACTCGCCGTCTCTTTGCGATCAAGTCCTTCAGAAACTTGGCATAGTGCGGCATCTGTTCCAAAGCATCATAAAAAGGAATATTAATGTGCAATTGTTTAAAAACATCAAGGAACTTAGCAAATTTTCCATCAAGCTTCTTTTTCATGAAGCGCTGTGGATACGGGACGGGTATCACAGATTTGGGTACCCCCCATTCATCTCTTTCTGTTTCTTTCACTTTCTCCCTTGCTTCATTTGCTTTCTTCCACTTTGGAACTCTCTCAACCTCCTCCCTTTCCTTGCCCTTCTGGGACTCATCCATATCTTCATGCCTCTCAATCCCTTCACTTTCAATCCCCTTCTCAACTTGGGGCGTCTCAGAATCAGCAGGCATCTGAGGCCCTTCATAGTTGGTTCCACTTCTAAGCTGGATCGCCTTGCAATGCTCTTTCGGGTTCCCCTCCGGCATTCTATTCACTGACTTTGCAATCTGGCTCATCTGGAACTCTACAGAAGTGAACCTTCGATTGTTCTCTTGTTGAGTTCTAGTCCACTCAACATTCATCTTCTGGAGCTCTTGATCACGTTGATCACCCTTCTTATGCAACTCCTTCACATCGTACTCCAAGGATGACAACCGCTTGCTCCCTTCCTCCACCTTCTGAAGGATCGCTCTCAACATCTCTTCGGTTGATGCACCGCCTTCTCCACCAGGAGGTTTAGACCCCGGATCAACACCTGCAGGAACAGTAACACCAGCTTTTGGGTTAGTATAAGAAAAGTTCTCATTCTTCCTCCATGTGTTTTGAGGAGGCTGCTGGCCTCCTTGAACTCCTTGTGTGTTCCTCCATTGATTTTGAAGTGGCTGTGGGCCTGGAGGTACAAATGGTTGGCCATAAGAAGGCCTTCCATACTGGTTTCCACCTTGGTAGCCATTCTGGTTGTAATACGGACCTCCCATGTAATTGGCTACCTCTTGCTGCCCACTTGGTTGGTCTACTCTCTCATTCTCTACTGCATGCTCTCCAACCAAATTCTTCCCCAACTCGAGGTTGTTTATCTTCTCCATCATGGCCATCAATAGCCTTCTCGTTCCTTCTCCCTCTTCAACCTGATGCACTCTCTGAAAATCTGCATCTCCACTCCAAGCACCGGCATTCGTGACAATGTTGTCCACGATTTCCCTACACCTCTCTATGCCTTGGTTCAAGAATAATCCGCCCGCACAAGCGTCTAAATGGTCTTGCCCCGCCTTGTTGGCACCACTGTAGAAGAACGCCATAATGTCTCCCTCATTGTACCCGTGCTGCGGGCACTCAATCAGCATGTTTGAGTATCTCTCCCACGCTTGACGTAGGTCCTCTCCTTGCTTCTGGCGAAAGGATGAGATCTCAATTCTAGCCTTGATCGTCCTAGATGGAGGGTAGAATCGCTCGAGGAACAGACGCTCGAGCTCGGCCCAAGTGGTAATACCTCCCCGCGGGAGCGTATTATCGTACCACTCCTTAGCTATTCCCGTCAATGAGAATGGGAACAGCCTAAGCCTCTTGGCATCTTCAGACATGCCATTATAATTAAATGTGGAGGCTATCATGAGAAAACTCCTCAGGTGTGTATGAGGATTCTCCTTCCCGATCACCCCCTTGAACTGATTCTCGGTAAGCAGCTTTAAAATCCCCGGGGATATTGAGAAGTTGTTCGCCTCAACAGGAGGTAAAGCCACTCCATCATAGTACCGCTGTGGCTGTGCTGCAAACCTCCCTCGAATAGCCATATTGTGATCTACGTTCTGAGGAACGTGGTGAGGATTAGCAGCAGGTACTGGTACTTGTTGGGGTGGTGGTGGGTAAACAGGTGGTTGATTATAGACTGGTGGTGGATGGTATGGATATGGTGGGTAAGGATAAGGTGGGTATGGGTAATGTTGGTATACTGGGTTGTTAAAAGGGTTATTTGGGTTTTGTGGGTAAGCAGGGTTGTTATGAGGATTATGGACAAGGTTCTGAGCTGGATTCCCTACGTTTTGTGTATCCGGGTTTAGACTCTGGCTATCCCCTAATGGAATTTGATTCTGGCTACCACTAACTCCAGTGCCTTCAACTCGGTCTACTGCCTGATTGAAATCGTTGGAAGCATCGTCCAACTCATTATTGATATCCATTGGTTCCTTTCCTAAGTCGGCAGCGTTCATCCTTCTCAAGAAGGCTCGGTTCCTTCTGGCTATTGTCTCAGGGTCCAACGGTATTCTCTCTTCGCTCGTATTGCCTTGTGAGCGTGTTTTCATAAACCTAACACACTAGCAGAAGGGTCAAAACGCAACTGCCGATTGAATACAAATAAAAAATAAAAACAGAAAATAAATCACCCACTACTAACTACTAAGCTATCTACAAGTCCTATTCAAAAGCATACAACGCCATCCCCGGCAACGGCGCCATTGACTTGAAGCGATTTTACTAACTTCTACTAGTCGCTCACCCGCAAGCGGACGGGTTCACTGTAGTAAGAGTAAGTATAATGACCAAGTAGTATCGAACCCAAGGGATGGTGTATATGCGAATAGATCCCTGAAGATCTACGCGTCGTAGTTAATATGAGTGTGTGTTTTTGGGTTTTTTGGAAAGATTAATTAAACTAAACTCAATTATCCTACGAATGCAAAAGGAAAATTAAACTAAGTATCTAAGGTGTATATGCAAGTATGAGATGGTGATGATCAGGATAGGAATCCCTACGTATACTAACGGAGCAGGTACATAATCAAAATAACTGTGACAAACAAGAATTAACCTAAGTCTAAGAATGCAAGGTGAAAGCTCAAGATTCTAAACCCTAATGCTTTACCCTAACACTCGACTCCACTAATCCACTAACAAGTTAATGGATTGTGCTCAATTAATGAGACCCTAATTTAACTAAGGTGATGCGGTCGTCCTCCTTCGCTAAACCGGTAGATGAATTAACCTTTCCTAAACCTTCTCGTTAAGACTACTAATTGTTATTGAGTGATGCGGTCGTCCTCTCTCTAACACTTTCGTACTAAATTCAAAGGTAAAGTTCAGATTAATTATAAGAATTCATTAATCAAGAGAATTAAAACTAACGTCATGAATTACCCTAATTACGTACCCACATCCTACTTCTACGAGTTCATCCTACCCTAAGCATGCAAGGGTTTTAGCCGGACATGGTTTTAACAAAAATAAAAGCAATAGAAGAAACAACACACATAAACATAATGAATTGAACGAAGAAAATAAGAAACATGAACTAGGGTTTTAAAAGAAAATAATTCTAAGAACTGAAATTTAATTACTTAAAACGAAGTTTCAAAGTGTTTAAAGAAATCAAACTAACGTAAAGAACTAATAAACGAAAATAAACTAAGAATTCGTATGAAAAACCTCAACAAAATGTAAATAAAGCTTTCACGTCTCCTTCCTCTCCAAAAACTAAGTCTAAAGTAATTTCTAAAGTTCGGGGATTCTTCAAAACGTGTTTGGAAGAGGTATATATAGGCACGGGTCGAAACGGGAGTTAATGGGCCGAAAATACGCATCCGGAGGCAAAAATCCAAGGTTGCTCGAGCAAAACGCTCGAGCGGTCCCGCTCGAGCAGTGTAGCTCGAATGACACAATCGCTCGAGCGGTTCCGCTCGAGCCGGTCGAGCGCTGAAATCACACTGTATGTTTTGGGCGCTCGAGCAATTCGCTCGAGCGGTGGCGCTCGAGCTGCTCGAGCGCAAGAAAAGTTCTGTACGTTTAGGCGCTCGAGCAATGCGCTCGAGCGGTGGCGCTCGACCTAGTCACTCGAGTGACTTACAACTCCTCCCAACTGATACTTTTCCCCGTCCACACTAATACTAATCGTATTTCTTCAATATCTTCTCATCCGGGCATCCGTTTGAGTCGATTCAAAGTCCTACGAACTCCGTTTTTCGTCCTCTATTCACCTATGAGCATCAAAGAGACAAATTCATCAACGTGTAGAAATAATGCTCAATTGACTCTAAATACTCTATAAACTCGACCAAGATTGGGGTATTTCAAGCTACGAATCATGACAATTTCACGCCTAATCATAATACTATCCCTGTTCCAAATTAGTTTTCGCAGTTGACTTTTTGAGACTTTAGTATAAAATTGATTTGTAGTATTTAAATGGATATAATAATTTTTTAATGATAAAATATTATTCAATTTAAATGAATGAAATAAAACAAATATATTTTTGTGCGTAATTATTAGTGAAATAAGATGTAATTTAGAGGTCTTTGTAAGAGATAAATGAATTGTGTATTGTGAAAAATGATCTGGAATGGAGGGAGTATTAATTATTATACAAAACAACATTAATATTAATTTTATACAAATAATAATATTAGTTGTTTACGTAATTCGCACACAACATGAACACAGTTTTATGTCTACATTATATTTTAAAATTTTAAGACAAAGTATCGAATCGGAGTGAAACTTATTCATATATAAACAAGAAAATGCATTTATTAAACGGTAAGATTTGTCTTTATTAAAAATATTAATTTTAAAAGGTACTAATAGGTATGAATTATTTCACTCTACAGATTTTGTTCTACTCAACAATATTGGAGGCCAATTTCAGTAATGGACAAATTTCTAACTATACATGCATTCTATTAAAAATATAACCAGTTTTCCATTGTCCTTATTGGAGTTTAGTTGAAACTGTCCGATCGAAGATTCAAATGCTAGCGCGAACCGATAATAACAACATAATAAAAAGTATGTCGGTACTTGTGGGAAAATATAAGGATGCTTCTGGGAATTCAAAGTTCAAAACAGATGTCGGTAATTTACCCTTTTCAACAGTACAGTGACAAAAATAAGCTTGAAGGAAAGTGCCCATTCCTATTCGGATAATGTTTTACAAAAATATCATTAAAAATTTAAAAAAAGAAACTGAGTTATTTTATTACTCTCCTCCTCTGCTATTAATTTTTATATTTAGGGAGACATAATTTTTAAGAAATAAAATATTTTGTATTTTTTATCAATTAATAAAAAATATTTTGAAATAAAATAAATATTTTATTTTTGAATATGTATAGTGTGAAATTGGTTCATATGAATAATTGAAGTATATTAGTTGTTTTCACTGAAGTATTTTAATTTGACTGTTCAGTAAAAACAACTACTCCCTCCGTCCACGAAAATTTCACCCGGTTACTGTAGGACACAGTTTTTAATGAAAATTGGTACTTTATTGAAAAAATGAATAAAATAGATAAAATAAGAGTATTGTGGAACCCATTTTTTGTTTGTGAGTGTAGTTTATTTCCAAAGAGGAATGGGTAAAAATTTGGTGGACGGACAAAAAAGAAAAGCTGGTAAAAATTTGGTGGATGAAGGGAGTAATAATTTTTAGTGGTTCATATATGAATTAATTTTACTCTAAATATGTATATTTTTTTATATTTGGAATGTGAAAATTATTATGAAGATGATAGGAATGTTATATTTTAACATGAGGACCCCAAAGTTGACAATAGAAAGTTGAAAAGCGACGGAATAAGACTAGTAATTAAATAACATAGAAAAGCAAGTGATTACGTGGAAATAAACAGCTGGAAAATAATTAACAAAAAATCTCGGCACACCCTGCCTGCAGCTTTCCTTTACCATTCCCTCGATACAATATCATTATTAATATTATATACAAAAATGTATGCAGCCATAATCTCACTGTATATGTATCGTTAATCTACCGTGTGAAACCTTATTAAAATATTAAAAGGAAATAAAATAATTGTACGCGTACTTATATATAGAGAGAGATGTAGCATTTAAGAAGCCTCGTGGTGAGATTTAACAGAGTTGGCATTTGGCAACTTGCAGCAATGGCCACCCCTCCTCGCCGCCGCCTCATTCTCATTCCCTTCCTTATCCTCATCTTTTCAGGTTCTTTTATTTTCTAACTTAAAATAAAAATATGCTCTTTTCATGGCAAATTTATTTATTTATTTTTTGGTAATTTGAGGCTCTTCTTTTACTTATCCTGCTGATGAATGATGATATCTCACATTGAATTGTAGGGAATGATTAATTAGTTGTATTTTCATTGTGGGGAAGCGACTCTGAATTTGAGTTTATGCTGTTTTACAATATTTCTAAAATTCTCCTAGATTTATGATTTGTGCGAATCAATCTTTTGAAGTAAATATAATTTCTTAAATTCTTGTTATAACTTATAATTATATATCAGACTTAGAACAGAATTTAGTTTCTTATAATAAATATCAAGCAAGATATGGAGTGATGAGATTATGCGTTTGTTGTTAAAGATTCAATAGAAATAGAAAGCCACGGAGTGGGAATAAACTACGGGCAAATCGCCAACAATCTGCCGACCCCATCACGCGTTTCGTACCTGCTCAGATCTCTCAACATAACCAGAGTAAAGCTGTACGACGCGGACCCGGTGGTCCTGTCGGCCTTCGCCAACACAGGCGTGGAATTCCAAATCGGAGTGGGGAACGAGGAGCTGGACAGAATGCGGGACCCAGCGGAAGCGGAAGCGTGGATTAAAGAGCACGTGCAGCCCCACATCCCGCGTACGAAGATCACGTGCATCACGGTGGGCAACGAGGTCCTCCTGGGCAACGACCCGAACCTAATCGGGCACCTCCTCCCGGCGCTGCAGTCGGTACACACCGCCCTCGTCAGCCTGGGGCTCAGCAACGACATCTACGTCACCACCGCCCACTCCTTCAACGTTCTGGGCACCTCCTTCCCGCCCTCCTCCGGCGCATTCCGCCCGGACCTGGTGGAGTACCTGCAGGGCATCCTCGACTTCCATTCTAAATCCGGATCCCCTTTCCTCATCAACGCCTACCCCTTTTTCGCCTACAAGGACAATCCGGGGGAGGTCCCGCTCACCTACCTCCTCTTCCAGCCCAATCCCGGTACGCTCGACCCCCTCACCAATTTGCACTACGACAACATGCTCTACGCCCAAATCGACGCCGTTTACTACGCCATAAAAGCATTAGGCCACGCCGATGTGCAGGTCAAGGTTTCCGAAACAGGCTGGCCTTCCAAGGGCGACCCCACCGAGGTGGGGGCCACCCCCGAGAACGCCCGCTTGTATAACGGTAATATATATTTTGATTACTTTAGAAAAGTTTTATGATGAACAATTTTCATACTCTATTCGGTACTTGAGTGAACAACTTGCTTTCCAACACAAATATTTGTTTGGGCATGAGCTTTTTGGCTACAAGAATTTCACTAATTAATTTAATTACTTCTCTTACAGGTAATTTGTTGAACCGGATTGGAATGAGGCAGGGAACACCAGCCAAGCCGTCTCAGCCTATTGATATATTCGTGTTTGCTCTATTTAACGAGAATTTGAAGCCCGGCCCAACATCGGAGAGGAATTACGGGCTGTATTATCCGGATGGCACTCCTGTGTACAATGTAGGCCTCCAAGGCTTTCTCCCACGAATGAGTTATTCCGCTTCCGCCATTAATGTAAGCATCCCTGTGTACACATGCATGCACGGATTTGCATTGTGTGATTCTTAAATTCGCGAATCTGATTTTCCATCTCGCGAATTCTACTTTTTAAGTATTAAATATGTTATTTTAATTAAATTTTATTATGTAATACTACCCCCGTTCCACCATTTTTTGCATACTAAAAAAATGACACACATATTAAAAAAATTGTGCATTTGAGTAAAACTATGATATATGGGTAAATATGTACATGTAAATCAATGTTTCATTTTTTGGAGTGTGTAAATAATTTTGGGTCGGACAAATAAAGAAAGTGTGCAAATAATAATACGACGGATGGAGTATAATTTAAATTTAAATTGTGACACTCATTTTATGTTAAATTCACTATTTTGACATATGTGTTGGACTAATTAATGAAACTTGAATTGATGTTTTGTTGCTTAATTATATTAAATTATTTAATATGCTTAAGAGAAAATGTAAATTATATACATTTAATTATTAATTTTTTAAAATTTATATATATCATTTAAGGGTTACCTATAATAAAATATAAACAAACTGATGTATTTGACGAATCGTATTTTAAACTTTTTGAAAATTTGTATCCCTGAATCTATCGTATTGCTTCCGTACTTGCATCCCGCACCCGTGCAACGTAGATTGACCCTTTTTTTTTTTCTTCCTTTTTCAGGTTATCGTCTTCTTCAATTTCATACTTCCCGTGGCTTTATTGTTGTGTTGGTAGGAGAGTGGAAACAGAGAGAAAACAAAGCCTCAATTTCATCACAAATTTAATCAGATCATTTGTAGGGATATTTTGAAGGTAAGGAGTTCACTCGCATATTTTTTATTCAAAGTTATATAAATCTCATCGAGAAGACTATACTTTTCAATTGATCGATCAGAATTGTATAGCCAAAACCAGATCGATCAGTCAATAAAAAATTTGTAGTATCTAGTATAGATGCAAAAGTAGCTGATAGACTATTAAACATTATCCATTTTGAATATTAGCAAACATTGAATTTGTACTTTTTTTTTATTTTTTTGGCAAACCTATGTGGTATAACAGATGGGCCCTGCGGGTCTGAATCATGCATGGTCCATGTTTTAGTATGTATGGTTTATTTAATAAACCGCCAAATTTGAAAAGCTACTTTTTTTTTTTTTTTTTTTAATAAATCACTATTATTATTTTATTTCTTGTCTCCGAGAGGCTTCTATCAGCAATAATATTTCTATCTATATTTTTGTCCGTGTTAAATGGAATGTATTGCATCGCATCACCCTACCTCTAATATCCTTTTGGCGTTTTATTCACATAGGTTTCATACTTTGAATCTATTCCATTGTCTTAAACCACGTTTTTTCAAGCTTTTGGTAGTTTTCTTGGTATCGGTAAATTATACTTCATGGGATCAATTCTTGGTAATTTCACTAGGTACATATTTCTGTAATTAATTCGTGCTGCTTACTTTGAAGGCCTAATTAACATCAAATATGAACCCTATCCGATATATCCACGTGGCATTAAATTAATATAATGGAGAGCCTACTTTCTAATCCGTTTTCTTACATCATAGGATAAGATGAAGAATGGCAGGCAAAGTCCACTTTAATTAGAAATGACCCCGTTTAACACACCAGTAGTAACTGTATATGATTCCCAACAGCCGTTGTTAGTGACGGATTTAGAATTTTGATTTTGGGGTATAAGAATTAATTTGAGCTATTAGATAGAGATACAATATCAATTAAGTTTGGGGAGGGTAATTTTTTGAACTAATATATAAATGCCCATATTTAAAAAAAAAAATTACAGAATAGTTCAAAAATGGGATCCTAATTATATATTTGTTCAAAATATTTTGCACAAATACATATTTTACTCTTTGCAACTATTTTTTGTGTATCTACACAAATATTTTGAACCAATTTATAACTATGATCATTTTTTTGAACCAATA
Organism: Ballota nigra; assembly: GCA_947034835.1. Taxonomy (NCBI): domain Eukaryota; kingdom Viridiplantae; phylum Streptophyta; class Magnoliopsida; order Lamiales; family Lamiaceae; genus Ballota; species Ballota nigra. Next base: position 16,841,830 of record OX344720.1, on the reverse strand, counting down.
TGTAAACATTCCTATATTTTTTACATAGAAAAACAGGAAAACAAAACTTAATTTGGGGATACAAGTGTATCTAGGTGGCATCGCCCCCATGGGTTTTATTTAAATTTTGTTTACATGTGTTTGTCCCATTGAATTGAAAATATACATAATATTATCACATACTCTCATATACTCTAACGTATTATTCAATTCAATTGTATGAGATAAAATTAAAATATTTTTTAATGTACTTAATATTTATTAGTGGAAATAAATATAATTTAGAAGTGTTTAGAGGAGGGTGGATAGTGGTATAAGAAAGTAAAATTGGGATATAGGGAGTAATGAATATCCTTTTGGGGTAAATTTCTAGATACATCCCTAAATCCCAACTGAAAAATGTGGCATGATGCTCCATTTGAATATGATTTTAGCCTCCCATATTCACTTAGTTGATCTTATGAAAGCAATCGTTGACTAGCAATCTTTGTTTGGTGGGATGTCACTTTAGTCGTTGAAATAGGAATATTAATCATGTCTTGATTTATTTTGTTGATCCTAATGGGATTGATTATTTTTGTGTACAGGTGAAGCTGTGGAAGAGAGAGAGACACACATATCCTGAAGTAATTAGCAGGATTTTCATACCCGAAGATTTAGAGACATTTAGATTGAATTAATAGAGAATTCATTATCCATAGAAACAGAGAATAAAATGGACTTCATAGCCCCTTTTCTGTGGTTCTGTTATATAATTAGAACTAGTCACAGACCCGCGAAATTTCGCGGACTTGAAATAATTTTTTTTTTTTTTTTTATAAATCTGTTAAACCTTGTTGAATTTTTTGTTTTTAAATATTTTTAGTAACATAAACATTTATTACACATGATGCTATTACTTTAAAATTGTAATGTGAAAAAATAAATTGTAAATGAAAAATATATAAAACGATAATGAAATCACAAAATATTGCATTTATAAATAGTAAAAACAACTGAATAGAAAAATAAATTTAAGTATAATGTTTTATCAATGATATCATAAGCTTGAATTTACTTGGGATTCAAAGTCTACCCAATATTGTATTCTAGTTAAAATAGTTATTTATACTTAAAGAAAAAGATAAAAAACTAATTACGTGGAATCATTATCATCCTGAAAATTGATATTTTTTATTGTATTCTATTTTGTGCAACAATACTTCTCCCAACAAAACCTATATGTATATACACGCTTAAAATCATATAATATAAATTAGGGTTAATTTCAAATAAATTCACGACCTTTATACTTAGTATCAATTTAATATGAAAAAGGGGCACTTAATTCAAAAATAGGCCAAACTATTGCAAATTTCTCTCTCAACTCCCACTTACAAAAATTCAGCTTTAATCTTTGATTACTTTCTTGTTTGATGATCTTATAAGAACAAAACAGCCACTAATTATCAATTTGGATCAAGGTCATCAACAATTGGCGCTAGAAGAAGGGTCCGAACCTCCGTCGGTTGAAGATTTGAAGGATTTCCGGGAAAAACTCACCGGAAATTGCATAATTCCGGCAATAAGTCGCCGGAAACTGGGATTTAGAAATATATTTGAGTATTTTAAGTGGTGTTACATAAGACCTACAAGCTTGAATGCATGCATGTGTGGATAAGGGTTTGTAAACAACCAAATCCCTACATGCAAGGCTAGTTGTTTCTAGGTCAAAACATCCACAAGCATAAGATCTTCATCAAAGGAATGTTAAAATCCGGAAAAATGGTGCGATCACAAGAACCGCAAGAATCGAGCACTCACCCGTCGAATAGGTCACGAACAAGGGTATCATCGACGGGTGACCACGCACGTACGGTACGGGCAACATCCCGGCGAAACGTGCAAGTGACAATTGATACTTTACCCCCAGAAGTGGAGGCTTTGGCCCAAAACCCAGAAGAATTGGCCAAAACAATCGCCGTCTTGCAATCCATACAACGGCAACAGGAGGCTGCCAGACCGTTAAGAGCCCAGGAGGCGAGCAACCGGGCAACTGAAAGAAGAACTAAACAACGAGAAGATGCTAGAATAGATGAGGTTGATAGTGGACAGACAAGGAGGGCTAAGGGAAAAACACCAATAAACGAGCGGCTAGGAAGTCGAGGAGAGTCCACTCCAGGGACAGGCGAGGAGTCGAGCAGCAGGGACACAAAGAGTATGAGCCACTCTCATACGAGAAGAGCAAGCCATTACGGGGCACGTAGAGAGGAGGTTCATCAAAGAAGCGAGGAGCGAGCACACAAGCAAGCACACCCTGCTGCTCGCCCCTCAGTGCATGAGATGTTGAGAAGGTTAGCTTTCGGGCGTTTGGGTCCCAACGGAGCTAGCAACATCGCTAGGCACGTCACGCAGGAGAAACGTCCTGTTAGCAAGGGACTGCATCATGAAGAGGTTATCGAACCTAATCATGACGAACAACCTTCTAATGAGAGAACGTCTCCGGATGAGTGGCAAGCTTTGAAAAAAGCGGTGGAAGAGATGAAGAAGCAGTTAGATGCTCAGAATGGTGGAGGGACCACAGTACTTCCATCATCACCATTATCCCCGGCAATATTGAACGCACCGGTTCAGAAAAAGGTGCAATTCCCAGCTGTTAGCTTATACGAAGGGACGTCGGACCCAAAAGTACATTTATCCAAGTATACCGATTACATGATATCGGTAAAAGCATCTGATGCAACTCAATGTCGGAATTTCCCATTAACTCTTGGCGATGGTCCTCACAGATGGTTTTCCGCACTTGCTCCGGGTTCCATTAGTTCATTCATGCAACTCAGCAAGGAATTCCTCTCACATTTCTCCACAGTCGGATCTTACCTTACACAGAGACATAGGCTGGCGGATCTGAAGCAAGGAGACGAGGAGTCTGATAGAGCTTTCCTCGAAAGGTTCGATAAGGTCCTACTGGAAGGAGAACCAGTGAGTGAAGACACTAAGATAGTGGCAGTCATGGCGGGACTCAAGAAAGGAACAGATCTGTGGAAGGAAATGCACCTAGCTTTCCCTAAAACTTACTCGGAATTCAGGCACAAGGCGGGAGTATACATTTCTATGCAAGAAACCCTGCAAAGAGAGCGTGGAGACAAGGCTGATACCAAGAAATCGGGAAAGAAGTCGGGAGGGGAGTACAAGACCCCTAAAAACATGAAGGTCTTCAATGAAGGTTCCGAGTTGAAAGAGAAGCTGAACCATGTCCTATCCACATTGATAGAAGCTGTGTACAACAATGTCAAAGATAAGGATATGTTGTCAGAACCCAGAAAAATAAGACAAGAACGGGGAAAGATGAACCCCAACAAGTACTGCGCATATCATCAGACCATAGGCCACTTCACGAGTGAATGCCGAGACCTCCTGAAATAGCTATGGAGGTTCTACGAAGAAGGGAAATTATCAGAATTCATGAAACGACAACCAGGAAAGAAACCGAGAGTGGCAATATCCTCCGGCTCGGTAGACGATGAAAGCGACAAACAGCCGAGCAGGAGGGATCAGAAGAGGAAGAAGACAATGACCGCGCCAGCCGAACCCGTCCGAGAAATCTTAATGCTTGAGCCATCTGGACCGGTAGGGGGCTGTTCTGACGGAAGGCCACCAGTATCCAAGAGAAAGCGGAAAGCGGACTTGAGGGCAGTAGCTCAAGTCAGAGAAGTTGGAGTGAATCAAGCAACTAAGAAGACGGGGGATCTGGTGTTTTCTGAGAAGGACCTAGACGGGATACTCACCCACACAATGACTCACTAATCACCTGTGCTAATATCATGGGAGCCCGAGTTCACCGTTTGCTTGTGGACACCGGCTCCTACACAAACATCTTGTTCAAAAGCACATTAGATCAGATAGGTGATTGTGAAGAGTATATAAAGGAATGTGATCATAAGATAGTAGGGTTCGGAGATGCTGTAACCGTTCCCTTAGGATTAGTTACGTTGCCGGTCGAACTTGTATCGATCGAGAATCCCGAAAGGAGACTGACTAGAATGATAGAGTTCTTAGTTGTAAATCAACAGTCTGCCTACAACGGTTTTCTCGGTCGACCTTTTATAAATGAATTCAAAGCGGCTGTTTCAACGTACTACTACTGTCTTAAATTCCCAACTTTGAAGGGTCCAGGTACGGTTAAAGGTGATCAGAAGAAAGCTCGAGAGGGCCTCCTGCAACTCCAACCTAAAGATAACAGTGTGTCTGTCATGGACGAGCAGCCGAGCAGCAGGGCTGAGGATGAACCTTCCGCTTTGGATGAAATCATGGAGTCCATCGATACGGAAATGATGGAGGTGGACGACCAGCAGGGCGAGGACGAGCAGGAGGGCCATGGCGAACAACAGGGAAAAGAAGTTGTACCTGAGCCAAAAGGAGTAAACGATATCGAGCCGAGGTTGGAGGCAGAGCCCATGATCGAAGATGAACTCAACTTCGAAGGTTCGATAATTGATCCTCGATGGAAGAGCCAAAAGAGGAAAGCAACCCCGGTTGAGGAGTTGGAAACAATAAAAGTCGACCCGAATAGAGTAGACTTAGAATTGTTCATTGGATCTGAGCTCCCAGAGCCATACAGATCCAGAATGAGAGAATTCCTTAAGTCCAATCTCGACGTATTCGCATGGTCGCATGCAGATATGGTAGGCATTAGCCCTGAGCATGCTTGCCATAAGCTAAATATTGATCCAACTAAGAAACCGGTGAAGCAGAAGAGAAGGAAATTTGGACCTGACAAATATGAGGCACTAGACGTCAAAGTGAAGAAGTTACTTGATAATGATCTGATCAAAGAAGCGTTGTGTCCTCGATGGGTGGCAAATCCAGTATTGGTGAAAAAGCCAAATGGCACGTGGAGGTTGTGCATTGATTTCACAGACTTGAATGCTGCATGTCCCAAAGACAACTTTCCGCCACCACATATTGATCAACTGGTGGATAACACGGCAGGACACGAACTTCTTACCTTTATGGACACATTCGCTGGATACCACCAGATACCAATGCACCCGGACGACCAGGAAAGCACAGCGTTCTACACCAACAAGAATCTGCTGTGTTGGAAAAGGATGTCGTTCGGGTTAATCAACGCAGGAGCCACGTACCAAAGACTTGTCAATAAAATGTTCAATGATCACATCGGCAGGACAATGGAGGTGTACGTGGATGACATAGTCATGAAAAGCCTAAGAAAGGAGGATCACTTAGAACATCTGATACATCGAACAAGTGCCAAGGGACAACAATGCGCAAGCAGATGCACTTGCTCGATTGGCTACCAGTACGGGACCGACAAAGCTTACAGAAGTCACAATAACAAGAATTGCTAATCCGTCCACCAGTGACTACAAGATCAACCAAGTTGAAGAAGAATTGATAGAAGAAGATTGGAGAACACCAATATACAAATATCTCAAAGACAGCAAGGCACCCGAAGACCCACAAGAAGCGGCCAAGTTAGTCAAACGAGCAGCAAGATTTATGATCATGGAAGGTCAACTTTACAAAAGAGGATTTTCACTTCCCCTACTAAAATGTTTGGCAAGGGGGCAAGGCCAAGAGGTACTGAAAGAAATCCACAAAGGAGTTTGTGGAAATCACGCAAGAGGGCGAGCACTGGCATACAAAACAGTAAGGCAAGGTTACTACTGGCCAACTCTGTTACAAGACGCGATCAGAATTGCAAAAACATGCCACATATGCCAGCTATTCGCTTCCAACATCCATAAGCCACCAACAGAGCTGATCTCAGTAAATAGTCCATGACCATTCGCAAAGTGGGGGATAGACATCATAAGACCTTTCCCAACGGGAAAGGGGAATGTAAGATTTGTAGTAGTGGCCGTGGACTATTACACAAAATGGGCTGAAGCTGAAGCACTAGTAACAATAACACAAGAAAAAATGATCAATTTTATCTGGAAGAGTATAGTGTGCCGATTCGGGGTTCCACAAGCAATACTGACAGACAATGGAAGACAGTTCGAGGGAAAAAAGATAAGAGACTTCTGCAAAAAATAGGGAATCAAGAAGCATTTTTCGACACCCTACCACCCTCAGTCTAATGGCCAAGTCGAAGCAGTTAACAAGATAATCAAGCACATCTTAAAAATTCGGCTGGTGGACAAAAAAGGCAAATGGTCAGAAGAACTACCTGAAGTGCTTTGGGCATATAGGATTTCACACAGGACGAGCACGGGAGAAACACCATTTGCTATGGCATTCGGTACAGAAGCAGTTATACCTATAGAGCTCAAAGTACCAACTGAAAGGATAGTCTAGTTCAATGAACAAGAAAACAACAAGGCACTAGCTGCAGAAATGGATCTGATCGACGAAAAAAGGATCTCGGCAGAAATAAAAAACGAGATATACAAAAGAAGGATTGCAAGGTACTACAACTCGCAAGTACAAATCAGGGAATTTGAAGTTGGAGATCTGGTACTCCGAAAAATTCTGGCAACACCTCCAGGAGTATTTGGACCGACTTGGGAGGGCCCGTTCAGGATAACCCACAAATGGTACAACGACACATATGACCTTGAAGATATGAAAGGCAACTCGGCCCAATACACCTGGAACGATGCGTTATTGAAGAAGTATTATCAATAGTTTGGAATCCAGTGTAAAGTTTTTTATATAAATTCTTATTTGTATTGTAAGATGAAAGATTGATAAAAATTTTGAACTTTTTTTGCAAAATTTGTAAGTGGATAAATGATTATTTAGTGTATTATGTACATAAGGAAGCAAAAGGTGTTAAAACCCAACTGTTCGCCAAAAAGAAAAGTTGCTCGCCGGAGACAAAAAGGTATAATAAATACAAGTCCAAAAGGAGGCGAGCAGCAGGGTCCATGAGACTCAGAAGCCCACCTAATCGCCCCATCACACGGAGTTGCTCGCCCAGGATACTAAATGCATAAAGCACAAGTACAGAGGAGGCGAGCAGCAGGGCACAAGTTAACACATAGTTGCTCGTCCCGAAGCTGAAAGCACTTGAGCACAAACACAGCAAGTGGCAAGCAACAGAGCATAAAAGAAGTATGATAGAGGTCAAGTTCTCTAAGAACCAAATAAGACCCATACACAATCAACATACACAAATTTGCAAGGAAAAGTATTTTACTTTCAACCTAAGAAAGAAATACTTAAGCAAAAATAAGTAAAGGGCAAATAAAAGGCGAACAGTAAAGTAAAAGTGCAATCTTCATTCATTAAAGCCAGAATTACAAGGAAAAAGGGAAAACATACAAGAGTTACCCTACTACATCAACTAAGAAAGGGAAAATAAAATCTAAGTCTCGGGAGCTGACGGAGCAGGTGGTGCTGAGGGACCTTGGGAAGGAGGAGGAGGTTGAATATCTTGCATAGTGGCCCCAGAGACCTGTTGCTCGCCTGCAGCAGTGGAGGAGCTCATTTCGCCGAGAGGATTCGGGAAAAGGGGGCCCAGGGCTTCAAAGATAGTCATATCCCTATCCGTCTCCACTCTCTCTTTGGGGGCCACAACGCGGACATCGTCTTTGAAAATATCTAAGTTGACCCCCATCTCTCCTAAGTCAGCCACCGGGATCTCGAAGCCAGGAGCTGGAGGGTTTTCAGTGACATAGTCTGTGAAGTCCTTAATAGTCGAAGTCATCACGTCCAGACCATTGTCCAAGGCGTACTTCACATTCCTCACATTGTCAGCATATGCGCAGATGTAACCAAAATTGGTATTATCAGTCACATCTTGCACGTACGTGCTGTAAGAGATGACCCGTTTCTTCTCTTTCTCCAGTTGGTCAACATGAACCTTAAGAGACTCAACCCTCTCTACCAGACCCACCCGTTCCGTCTCCAAGAGCTGCAGACGATCAGTAGCAACACCCAAGTCCAATTTAAGCTTCTCTGAAGCATTGGACGCTACCATCTCCCAGTCCTCAGCAGTTTTCACCTCCCGCTCCCAAGTATGCTTGGCCCTCTCAAAGTCAGCCTTCAGCTTAGCCAACTCTTCGTCTTTCCTCCTAAGCTGAGCATCCCGGTCCGCCTCGACTGCTCTATCTTCCGGTCCAGGCTCCGGTTTGTCCTCTCAAGCTCAATAGCCTGGTCAATGACTCTCTGGGCAGTAATGGCTTGGTGACTGGCATTGTAACCCAAAAGGCGAGCGTTGTCGCTAAGAGACTGACTCTGCAAGATTTCTTCACCGGTTTTTGTCCAAGAGCGGGGGACAAGTTCCGTAGCCCTCCGAACATGAGAGTCTTTGAGGTCAGGGTAAGACGGGACAGACTTCACATAACTAAGTTGGTGAAGTACTCTGGAACGACCGGGATAATCATCTCTCCGGTACCTGCAAGAGATGGAGAAACATTAGAAAGGGCAATATATCCAGGGGGGCGATCAGATGAGCAGAAGGAAAATTACTTACTCCCTCATTTTTACTGGGTCATAACCCAGGTAGGAGCTGTCAGGTGAGGAGCCCCTTCGGCCAGCGACCATGGCATCTATGACCTGTTGCTCGGTCACCTCTTCTACAGGCGATGAGCGAGCAGCAGACTTGCTCGCCTGGAAAGAACCTTGCCCCTTGGTCCTCTTGGAACGATCATCTTCTTTTCTGGGGACAGTTTCTTTGGTTAATCTTTTCTTCCCCCGGGTGTCTCTGGGAGGCGAGGAACGAGGAGGTGGGCGAGGAACAGGGGCCGGTACTTGAGGAGCCTCCTCCTCATCTTGTGGTCCTGCCCTTAATTTAATCAAAGAGGTGCAGGGGTCGAGTTTCTTCTTCTTTGAAGGTTGGTTAGCCGGCATCTGTTTTACTCTGCGAGCGAGGAGGTGATAACTTCTTGGTATTTGAGGGACCGCAATCGTTACCCTTTGAGCTAGAAACAAAAACATAAAAGGAAAGGTTAGGCGACCAGCAGGAGGAGACGACCAACAGGGGATAGGTGACCAACAGGGTAAAAGAAAAATTAATCAAAGCACTTGAAGAAAGTTACCTTCTGGGACTTCCGCCTGCGCTTCCAAGTGATGAGCACTAGTAGTAAGCTGAGCTAACTTACGACAGTGCGCTTGAGAAAGATGGCCAATGCTCTGATCTTTAACGTCCCGCAATGAAATTAAAGCAAGGACGTATAAGAACTCTTCGCTCAACTCGGGATGTCCCCACTTAAGGATACGCGGACCTGCAAAACAAGGAGAAAGATTAAAATTAGTTCACCCTAGAAGTAACGAACTAAGAAACGAAACCTACGTCGAATATCGCCAAAATGTATAGGGGAGTGTACACGCCCCGGTCCTCCCGAAAAATTAGAAGACGCCCGCCAATCGCCGCCAATAAAAAAGAACTGTTTGTGCCAGCTCTTGACTTTGTTAGGCACTCCTTCGATCAGCTTAATGCCGCTACAGGCTTTGATATAGTACCAACCAATCCCTTCTTCATTAACGGCTGAGGAGATCGTCATGGCATAATGAATCTCCACCGTACTGATTTTGTTTCGGTAACCTTCCAAGCCGAATAGGGTGATGAAGGCCAACAGGTTGCTCCACCCGTTTGGAGTGATCTGGGTGATCGCTAAGTTAGTATCCTCCAAAAATCGACTAATCATCGGATGCAAAGGAAGGGGGAACCCCGCATTAAGGACGTCCAAGTTAATGGCAGTATATCCAGGAGGCGGGTTATCAGCAGTCTCTCCTTCCTGCGGAGCATACAAGTGGATGTCGTATGGGATGTGATAAGAAGACCGGATTCGAGCCAAGTCGTCTTCCGTGATTACACTCACCACTCTGCTTGCTGTGTATACAGATTCCCGAGCCACCATGATAGGCCTTGGTGGAGTAGGAAATGTGTTATGATACTGGTTAGCATAATCAATCCAATCTTGCCTACGAACTACGGCATGAGGAATCAGAGATTCGGGAGTTGGCCTCGTGATAGGGAAGTTTATCTCCCGAAGAAATTCCCATGTAACTCCCAACTGCTCGCTCCCTGAGGGAGCCACTTGCTCGCTCCTTGCTTGTTGCCCGCTGCTCGCTCCTGTGTCCCCGGGAAGACTCATCTCTTCTATCTCAGCAGTAACGTCAGCAGAGTCTTCGCCCAAGTCCGAAGAGGTAACTTCAGGAGGCGAGGAGCGAGCAACAGGACCTTGGACGTCCTGCTCGCCCGAGCTGTCCACAGCGTAGAATTCATCAACGGAGCGAACAACGGAGCTCGCCTCGGAGCCTGTATCTTCATCAACAAGCAGGGTCCTAGGGTTTTTCCTAACTGCTCACCGGAGTGAGCGGCGAGGAGCGGGGACTGACGGTTCATCTTCCATGGGCCTCTTCCCCGAGTTTCGTCCAACAAATTCAACGGAGAGCGTATTGCTCGAGGAGGGGGACATCATTTTAAGGGATTTTTTGGAGAATCAAACAAGTAAAAATCGCAAGGGTAGTATTGATGATGGCTTAGTTTAAAACCAAAAGAAAAATAAGAAATCGCGATGGCACGGCGGCGACACGGCGGCGGCACGATGGCGATACGGTAAACCAGCAAAAATTGGAAAGGAAAATACGAAATCAAGAACGCAATGCAATACCAAGATAAATAAACTAAGAAATTTACCTTTTGAATCAAGGAAATCGACGAAGAAAATGAGTGAAATCGAAAGGAAAAGCTTCGAAGAAATTGGCTATGGAGGTTTCTGTGAGAAATCGGAAAAAAGAGAGAAAAATGAAAGGGAAGACTATTTATAGATATGGATTCGGGGGCGAAATTAAGAGAAGTGAAAAATCAAGGCCCCTATGTGCAATTTTAGGGGCACACGAGTGGGCGGCCATGTCACGACGCTTCGTATTCCGCACCTCGAGAAACGAAACGACGCTAGATCAAGCGTCGCTCCTTGTTGCTCGCCTCCAGAAGTTCCCGCCCAAAAAAGTTCAAAAACATGTTGCTCGCTCCCTACCGAAATGAAGTACAATTTCCATGTTGCTCGTCTCCTGTTGAAAAATATAGCCTATCCTATAGTTTGACAAAAAAGGATAAAATCTATCCTTATATGCCAAACTAGGGGGCATTGTTGATAGGCGAATAGCCGAGCAACAAGATTAGAAATAGAAAATATTAAAATAATGAGATTAAGAGAACAAAAAAGAAAATAAAATAAAGAGGACGACCAGCAGGGACGGCCTTAGGAGGCGAGCAGCTGGGTTTGTGGTTCAAAAGTCAAGTAGGCGAGCAGCTGGTCATAGAGGCTAGGAGGCGAGCAGTTGGTTATAAAAGGCACATACAGGTGGCGAACAGCCAGACCAAGAATATACAAAGACCCAACAAGAGGCGAGCAGGCGAGCAAGAGGGCACCTCGGAAGATCATAAGAAATCCCAATAATTAGGCATTACATTAGGAACAAACAAGTGTCTTAACACTTATTATTGTGTAAAGATGTAATAGCTTAGGAGATGACAAGTGTCTTAACACTTGTCACATTGAAAATAAGGATGATTAAGGAGGTGACACCTCCTACTTGCTTGTACCTCTATAAATACCCTTCATGGGATAATATGAAAAAGGGGCACTTAATTTAAAAATAGGCCAAACTATTGCAAATTTCTCTCTCAACTCCCACTTACAAAAATCCAGCTTTAATCTTTGATTACTTTCTTGTTTGATGATCTTATAAGAACAAAACAGCCACTAATTATCAATTTGGATGAAGGTCATCAACAGATTTCTTGTATTATAAGATGATATTTTCATTCAATGTGTTTGCTGGCCTTGTGGGCTTTCGGTTCCTTTGAATTTGCAACTGCTCCGGCATTATCACAATGGCCAGTGATTGCACTGGGCAAATTCGGAACAACGTCCAAGTCCACGAAGAGGTTCTTGAGTCAAACAGCTTCTATCACTGCTTCATAAATAACTACTTATTCGGATTCCATGGTTGAATCTGCGATGCATTTTTGCATATCTCTTCTCCGTGTCATTGCTCATTCTCCCATGCAAAACACACTACCTGAGGTAGATTTTCTGGAGTCTATGTCTGATTGGAAACTGAGTCCGTGTATCCCATGAGAATTAGACTGTCTGACTCTTAAATCAGAACTTCAGAATGCATTTAACTACAGTCCAATGCTCTTTCGCGGGGTTACTTTGATATCTTGCCACCATGCTCGCGACAAAGCAGATATCCGGTCTCGTACATAGCATTGCATACATAAGGCTTCCTTCACCCGAAGCGTACGGAACACCTTTCATGTCATCTATCTACGCTTGAGTTAGTAAATTTTCTCCAAATTTTCCCACCTTGACCAAAGAACCTAATGTTACAACCATGAGAAAGTTCATTTTGATTGTGCGTGTTAATCATGGTTTAAGGTCAATTATGGAGATCATGGGCAAGCATATGATAGTACTTGTGTTGTAATTGACATTGGGTGATGCATTGTACCCTATACACTTGAGTGATGAGTGAAACACTTTCCAAGATGATTATGGTAAGTGGAATCTTTTATGTTTCGTTAATTATTAATTGAAGGTTGAGAAGTTGAAGCATTTGTATGTGAAATTGAGCATCTTGATAGAATAAACTTGCATTTCATTGGATACCACTGGGATCACGTTTGATGCAATCATTCCCCTCGGTTTTATCTTTTCATTGCTTGAGCACGAGCAATACTCTAAGTTCGGGGGGGGGGGGGGGTGATTAGGGTTATAATAACATCTATTTCGTGCTAATTTCTATGCATTTTAAGGTGTTTTTTGGTGCATTTATACTACTAATTACTATTCTTTTGACCATTGATCCATTTTTTGGATAATTGTGCATTTTGTATGAAAAACGAGAGAAAATCATGAAATTAAAGAGAAACGGGCTAGAAGGAAAGATTTGTGCATCCATCTTAACAATCCGGAATTCGTATCCCACTTCTTGAGATCGAATTCAAGCCAAATCTTGCTCGGGACGTGAATAGAAGCCTTGGAGAGCAAAAGCAGTGCTTGGGAAAGTTGAAAAGTGCATTAAAGATTGAAGAAGTGGTCAAACCGAGTAAAAACACGTTTAAACCGGGCCATTAAGGGCAAACCGAGTCATTTGACTTCGGCACTGTAAAAAAAATTAGGAAGGGGTGGCCCAACTGGACCAAGATAGGCCAAACTGGGTAAAATTCTGGATTGCGCCATTTTTTCAAATTATCTACATTTTCGGGTACTTTCTTATTAAATTCGACCTTGAGCACTTATGTACATATATAAAAGGTCTTTCTCCTGAGTTTAGAGCCAGTCTTAATTTCCATTTAGATACCCAAATTCCCTTAGACTATATTTGGTTAGGGATGGTGGTGGATAGGATGGGGATGGAGATGGAAAAATGAGGATGTGGGTAATCTAATGAATAGTAAATCTGTGTTTGGTTAGGGATGGAGAAATAGAGTTGGAGATAGAGTTGTATGTCAAAAATCAAAATTGATGTAATATTTTATTATTATTAGTTAGTGAGATAATGATTGAACGAGAGAAAATTAGGAGAGATGATAAGAAAAATTATGAGAGATAATAAGTGGGTGGGAGAAAAGTAGGAGAAAAGATGAGTGAATGAGAGAAAAGTGATATGATGGTATCTAATAGAGTGAAAATAGGTATGCAAGTGTATAATAGCGGTGTATATTTGGACAGAGAATGAATGTGTCCATCCAAAATAGGATGAGATGGGGGTGACCCATCCCTAACCAAACAAGGCCTTAGGTAGTTTCTCCCCCAATCACTCAATTTCATAGATGGTAGCTTAGATTCTCTCTAAATTCTTCCACAGTTTCTTTCCATTGGTGAATTCAAGCTAGCATTTGGATGTAATTGAAGTTTAATTGAAGACATTGAAGCAATCAAGGAAGTTTCAATTTCCAATTTCATATTTTAGGGATATCTATCTAATTCTCTTCCACTTTTACTTTATTCCTATGTTTTCTATGGTAGAATTAGGATCCTTAGCCATGAGCTAAACTTCTCATGCTTTGAGCATTTGAAACTATGCGAAATTTCCATTAGTTTATACCTTGAATTTGTTGATATGAATGCTTGAATTGCTTGTTTATGGATGAATTGATACTTGATATGTTTAGTTTATTTGATTATACAATTTTTACTAATTTGGCTATATATGAGAATTGAGCTAGCTTAGTCAAGTGTATAATTGATGGATGAAAACTATTGAATGCTTTTGTTTAGGCACCTAGGTCATTGAGAAATAGTAGGATATGTAGAACACTCCATACAAGCCATTTAATTCTCTAAACGAGTGTTTGTGAATAGAGGGGGATATAAATGAACCTAATTCAAGAGTTCATTGAAATATTTGAAATGCATAAGTTGATTAGACTTCATAATTGAGAATATCCAAAGCATCCAATCCATGCACTACACAACCGAAGTTAGAAATAGTTGTTATTGCTTTAGTTTACTCCTTGCTTAGTAGTGTAATCAACAAAACCGAATATTTGAATTCTTATTATGAAAAAATTTATTTCGATTCTTACCGGAAAATAAAATATTCATGCCATTCGGATACGGACACTCAAATTTTAAAATAACCACCATGAATAGCCCTATTTGATTAGTTTTGTGTGTTAAATAAATTACCCGAAATTCTTTTATATATCATATAATAGTAAGGGAATATAAATTATAATCTCCTACATTCAAAATTTCCAATCCAATGCAACGATATAATACGGAATTCAAGATAGTACGTAATTTATGTGAAAAGTGTAAGTTAGAAAGTGTATTGGTCCCCTACGATTATATTGTGTATTATTAGAGTAAGTGTTACTAAATGGAACATGGACATCTATATATAGTAAAGTCCAGATTAACCTGATATTATTAGCAAGGAAAAATAGAGTAAGTGGACGGATAATAATTAATGTGAAATAAGAATAGGAGCAGGCATTAATTGATTTTGAAAATGGAAAAAACATTGATTAATTAAGATTTTGGTGGATGAGAAAATGAAGTCAATACCCGAACCAGTACCACGACCGTAGCCTCGGTAGATATATATATATATGTTGAGCAATGTAACACTCAACATACATACATATATTAATTAGGTAGCAAGGATCATATATATCTGGTGCGCTCTTGACTTGTACTTCTCTCTCAACCCCTAGCCTTAATTACCTATTAATTCATTTACTTGTGCATTAGCTCCCAAATGAATGTTGAGGTGGTCGTCGTGGAGCGTAGTGGTAGCGGTGGTGGTGGTATTTCCGACTAGAAGGTGGTTGATCTGCTGAACAGTGTTGCGCAAATGATGGTTGATTGCGGTGACGCTGGAGAGACCGAGTTTGGCAGTGGGGATTGTGCTTACGACAACCTGAAGGCATATGGTCACAAGGCAGCCTTCTCCATTCTTGGTCGGATGTATCACGAATCCCACTGGGAGGAGAGGAATGCAGGAGGGATCCTGACCGTTCATTGCCATCTGGATCGCGTCCACGTCTATGGTCGTGTACACTACCATACTCCCTGAATCGTCTGAGCAGGTTTCTTGCAGCACCAGTTCTACGCTCTGAGATGAGTTGCTAGCAACCTACACAATTAATTTCTCATGTCAATTCTTAGCTTTCCTATCATATACCAAATTCTTTCATCAATTTTATATTTTGACTCAGGACGTACATTGATGCGAAGTAGGGAAATGCAATTTCCAGGATTTGAACCATTAGCAATGTGAGCCACTTCATGTAATGAATTCCCATTGGAGAGAAGTTCCAGCTGCATAAATTTAATTTGGGTAATCCTATTCCTAGGTAGTAATGTAATGCAATGTAATGTATATATATACCTGGGCCCTAAGACGCTCGTCCCTCAATAGATCGAAGAGGTGTTTGTGTGGATATGGGAAGCAAGTAGTGGAGACGGCGGTAAGAATCAGACCGTTGGGTTGTGCGGGGTCATTGATGACTTTCCTGGTCGTGATTCGCACGGTGTCGTCAGCAGATTCGGAAAGGGCGGTCCAAGATTGGCCATAACCAGTGGACATGTTGAGACACAAGCTCCGAATCATCCGTTGCCCCAGATTCATCAAACTTTTGCGTGCTTCAGGAGACGGTATCACTGAATACATATAGATGCAAGTAATTAGTATACCATTTTAATTATTATTTAATAATAATAATGCTCATAATACCACCTCCAAGGTCGGAAATATTTGTGGCCATGAGGCTGGCAAGCCTCTCGCACTGACGCTGCAAAACAGCTAACCAGCGGGGAGCTCCAAAGGCGAGGCCGCTGCTGACAAAAGTGCTTAAAACATGGTTGATAGGAGCATCCTCAACCTGGGCATGCTCAACCCAGGTTACCCTTGAGTATCCATTAGGCATATCCTGAATGATGCATCCAGAAGGGCGTCTTCTGTAGTAATTGGGATTGGGATTGGGATCCAGGTCCAGGGGAAAATCAACAATGCCCCAGCTTCCCTCCTCCGCATTATGATGACAGTATCGAAGGAAGTGAGCCTCTCTTGTAGGCACTAGAGGCGAAAGAACTTGTACCTCTGCATACATCTGCATGCATCCCATTTAATTCAACTTAATATAAACATTCATTTTTGCCCTGCCAATGCCATGCATAAATACATACCAAGTGAATAGAACCACTTGCGTGGCCTGACATCTCTGAATGCACAACTTGAAGTGTTTTTGCCCTGGTGATGATGCAAGGGAACAGCTCCATCCATTTATTCTGAAATTAATTAAGTATATAGATGAGCATGTATATATGATTAATGGAAATATATATATATATATATATATATATAATTAAATTGCTAATTACAGCATCGAGGAATGCATCGACAAGAGTAATGCTATTCATTATAACAACGGCAGTATCCCTGGTTGCTTCTATCCGGAAGTGGGGTGGAGGTTTGGGATGCCAAGGAAACATTCTTGCGTACTCTTCAGTGTTGAGCGCCCCCGTTTCTGGAATCCAAACACCCTCTCCGCTGCTGCACATTTTCACTAACTCCTCCATACACGACACCGCCATCTCCATCGCCATACTTTTCTTGTCTTCTTCCAACATCAAATTATCAATATCTCCTGCTCCTGCTCCTGCTCCTGCTCCTGCACACATATGATCTAAATCCAACGACGTCGTTGAATGCCCAACATCACAGCTGTTGCTTCCCCGCCCGTTGTATTGCCAAATTAAACAGCAAACCCGCTCAAACTGCATGCCCCCATACATTTTCACTTTCAATTATTTTCATCAATTTATCATTCTAATTGCTTAATACACGCATATATTAAATCTCACAAACAATTATTAATGCATGTTTCCCTTGAGAATCATGACCCACTCAATTATATATAATAATAATAATAATAATAATAATAATAATAATAATAATAATAATAATAATAATAATAATAATAATAATTAAATTAAGAGTAGATTTGTTTGAGACCGCATGAGACAGTTAAAATGGGTATAATTAAGGCATTGTCTCATTAACATTTTGGTTTGATAGGGGTCAATATTAATTTGTGTTATCTTATATAAATTTTTCCCACAAATTAATCAGTAGCTAGGTCTTCTGTTAGTTGACTTCAAATTATAAGTTTTTGCCCAACTAATTAATTAAATTTATAGCCACATTTTTTTAATCACTATAAAAAAAATTAAAAAATTGCCTACAATTTTTTTAAAAAAAAATTCCCGTAGTGCCTACAAAATTTTCTAATCATGTAGGCACATTTGTTCCTCATCCTACAAGTAATTTGTCTACGAAATAAAATTCTTTGACAATAATTATCTACAAGCAATTTGTCTACAAAAATTTACCCACAAACAATTTACCTACGAAAATTTTCGTAGACAAATTTCTTTGTAGGTAGAGAATGAGTAGGTAAATTCGTAAAGCAATACTTGCTACAAATTTTTTTATTAGAAATTCTATAGTTATATTAACAATTTCCGTAAGTAATTTTATGTTTTATTTTTTAAGTGAATGAGAAATCAAAACTGCAATTAATTGCTGACACTTTGTTCCCGATAAAATTGAAAAAACACGTAATTAACTTGAGCAATTAATACATTAGTTAATTTTAATTTTTAGTTTTTTGAGCGATACAACAGTAGTTAATTATAATTACAAATAGAAGGGAGTATTAATTAATTAAGATTTTCCAAATATTGGAGTTAGGTACCTCCTCCTTGAGACGAGCATTTTCGATTCGTAATTGCTGCTCGTCGTACCCTATCTCTCCCAACATGGCTGGACCTCCACAGTTAGGGCACACTATATTCCTCAGCGTTGCTTGCAACCGGTAATTCTCCGTCTTTAAGCTCTCATTTTCCGCCCGTAGAACCACATTCTCTTGCCTGTCTTGTTGACCCTAATTATAATTATAACAAAACAAAATTCATTACTAAAAAAAAAAAAAAAAATAATTACAACTAATATTTTAAATTAATTTGTAATTAGTTGCACTTTTTTTTTTTTTTAAAACTATTTTGTAACTTTTCCTTTTAATTAATTCCTTAATTGGAACCTAACCCTGGGTCTAGATAGCTACCTAGTATGGAGTGGAGTGGAGTGGAGTGTACGCGCGGAGGTAGGGTTGACTCAACCAACTGCACACATTAATGCGGCTTTGAAATTAGAAATGGCAACCCCCAGTGATATTATTCAACACCCCACGCGCTAACTCTTGACACTCACTCATTCACTCTCGATTAATTTTCATTTTTCCTATTTTATCCATTCAATTTTTATTTCTTACTCTTATTTATAATTTTACAATTACATTTTATTAGAAAAAAAACTACAGTGACGGCAATTAAAATGGGCATTCTCAAATTAGAAATAATTAAAACACAAAAATTCCACATTCTAGAATGAATGAATGCAATTAATAAATTAATAATTAATACCTTCATCTGGGTTCGGCGGTTTTGGAACCAAAACTTGACTTGGCGTGGTTTAAGGCCAAGGTCTTGGCTGAGTTTGAGGCGCTGTTTGTCATCAGGATGGGGGCATTCCTTGAACAATCTGATGGATATTGAGTGAGTGAGTTGAAATAGTTATTTTTTATTACAAAAAAAAAAAAAAAAAAAAATAGAACTTACGCTTCCATTTCTTGGATCTGTCTGGCGGTGTGGCGGTGGTAGCGTTTTTTCTTTGGGGGTTGGTCTTCGGGCTCTTGCTCATTCCCGGACATGTGCTCGCTTCCACTTAATTCCATCGTCTCCTCTTTGCTGCTTTTACCACTCTCTTCCACTTTCTGCACCATTAATTTACTTCATTTAATTTAATTTCATTTAAAAAAACAAATTTATTTGGTAAAATTAATACTACCATTTTTCAAGTTTTATTCTTTATTTTTCAACAAATAATATTTTTCAGAAATGGCATTGTGCAAAACTTACTGGAATGATGGGAGAAAAAATGTTGAAAGGGTTGATGTTGGTCAAGAAATTGAAGTTGGGGCTTTGGATTGAAGAAGAGTACAAGGAATGGGAGTTATCAACATGATTCCCTCCTCCTCCTCCTCCCATGCTTGATAGCACTTGACAATCTCCAAACATTTTCACCAAATTTGCAGATATCTCTCTCTCTCTTGCAATAAAACATGCACCCAAAGGTGGCAAACAAACTCAAAAACACACCATGGGATTTAAAATATACAACCAAAATTAATGAAAAAAATGAGCTAAAAACGAGTGATAGTAAATACCCACTTAGTCGTGTCGGTTGTGCTAGCTAAGCTTTAATGTCTTCTTCTTCCTCGATTTCCACCGTATTTCTTGTGTATTAATTGATTTCTCTCTTTTCTTCACCAAACCCACAATACGAGTATTTGTTTCTCTCTCTACACTCTTTGCAGAATTTAATGCTTAGTATTTCTCTTCGTCTGTCGTAACAGCTAAGCTAGTTATTCTCAAGAATTGATGGGGGTGGTGGGGGTTAAAATGTTAAATGCAAGCTTTAACTGCGAGGTATAAAACCGCTACAAACGCACGGTGGTGGGGGTGGGTGGCTTCTTACCAACACGTGCCCCCATTTCCATTGGACAAAGTCAAACCTATTACTATTACTATTTCATCTCTTCCTTTTTCTTTTTCAACCGTGTGCCCAATGGATATAACAAGCTAATAATGTTTATTTATTGGGTGAATTTGATTCATACATAAATTATTTAAACATATTAATTGTTTTTACTAAATAATATTAGTTGTTTTTATTGAAAAATATTAATTATTTTTACTAAAGAATTTTAGTTTGTTTTCAATAAATAACTATTACTCTTTAGTGAAAACAACAGATATTTTTCAGTAAATTGACTAATATTTTTTAGTGAAAACAACAAGTACCTTTTAATAATTCATGTATAAACTATTTTCACTCTATACTTTGTCATTAAATATACTCCACTCCATCTCATAATAAAATTCACTTTCTTTCTTCATCCATTGCACAATACTTTTCACACCCCTAAATGTAAATTAATCAGTGTTCTACTAGTCAGTCGATCTACTGGGGTTTAGCGGGTCTAGCGAATAGAGCGACTAGACGGAGATTAGTCGGGGACTAGTCGAAACCACCTAAATCTATAAAAAAATTATAAATTCACACATTAAATACATAAAAAAAAAAACACCAACACCCTTCAATATTACAATTATAAGTAATACATCATCACCCTAAATAATACCATAAAACTCAAAACTCAATAAAGTAGCAAATATGCATAATAATATAAATTAAAAGACGTCATCCAAATTCCATGGAAAGACTGGGGGATCAACATGGATGGCTGGGGCCGTTCGGTGGTGGAGAGTCGTGGCACAATTTTCGGTGGAGGAGGGATGACGTACGACTTTCGATGGTGGAGGTGCACCGACGTTCGGCGTTCGTGGGGGAGTTTTGATAATTAGGTTAAAAAATAAAAAAAAGTGAATTAAATATTTAATTTATTACTTATTTAGATAAAAAAAATGGATTAGACAACGACTAATCAAATTAGTTCCCGACTAGTTCAATTAGCCGCCGACTAATTATGGGACTATTTTTTTAAACGTTTTAACTAAGGTTGGAACAGTCTAGGGCCGACTAATGACTAGTCACCGAATAGCCGACCGATTAGGGTGTTTTTTAGAACACTGAAATTAACACTCTCTCATAATACCATTTTATATTAAAAAAAAATAAAAAATGTACTACATTAAATGTAAAGACTAATGTGGAACAAGGGAGTATCTGTTTTAAAAAAAAAAATCATTTTGAAGTTTTTTTCTTTCTCCCAAGTATAGACATGGCATGAAAGTTACGAATATGTCTCTTATAAATCCGAATTCTCATAAACTAAACTTTTTCAAGTATTAATGTGATGTTTATATATTACTATTACTGGTGTAATGTGCGCATATCTATAATCATTATTAAAAAAAAGATTGATTTTTACATAATGATAGTGCATATGCATAATATTGATAGTAAATATACATAAAAATAATAATATTTATACATAACAATGATATTTAAAAAAATTTAGCTCACGTCGTAATTTCGGGTTCACAAAAAAAATCACTCTCTCAATTAAAATCATGTCAATAGTTCCTAGAAAGAGATAAAAGTTGCAGAAAATTAAATTTTTTTTTCTTTAATTTAGAAGACCAACACATCAGAATAGAGTAAGTTTCTTATAAAATCCATTTTACCATTAATCTCAACACAATATTAGTTATTTTCGTTATATAATATTATCGTATCTTAAACGAATGATACATTTTAATGAAAAATTAATACTATTAAAAACACACACAAAATATAAATAAATTTAATGGTGAAATTGAGGGGGCGCTTGGTTAGCAACGCTTCAATAGTAATGAAAATGAAATTGAAAATTAGTATACGTTTGATGGTTCATGAGAACAAAATTACTACCCCATCTTCTAAATAAGGTAATCACTACTCCATTTGCAAGAAAACGTAAGAAATTCCAATGGCAAGAATTTTTTTTGAAAACGTAAGTGATTATAATGGCAAGAAAGTGTTTGAAAACGTAAGAGATTACAATGGCAATTGAAATGATTTTATTTGAACAGTTACTTGTTGGAGTTATACGTGAAAGTATGTTTTTACTTTGTATAGCTCATGTATTAAACACTTGTTTTTATGAGAATAATTCTTTTATCATATTTGCTTTAAATATGAATGAATGTTAAATATTTATTGCAACCCGTTCTATTTATAGTACGAGTTACTTTGAAGTTAATGCGGTGATACTAGATCACGAAAGATCACATTAACGAGTTCCTTGTAACTAAAAACGTACAAAGAGGATTGATGTGTCTTGACCAAGAGATAGCACTAGCACATTTAGTATGTGTTGAAGAGGACCTACAGCGAGGATAAATTCTTCTGTTCTGAAATGTGAAGAATTAGACCTCAGTGGTTATTGATTTCTTAATCTCCGTCACTTAAATAGGGCCGTATGTGATTAATAGTTATTGCTTTGATTCATGTTGGGTGAGAATCATCGTGACTTCGAACCTTGTGTTTTGGGCAGTAATATTAATCATACGACGGTTGCTAAGGTTTAATACGGAGAAACATGTGCGAGTACGGCTCGTGTGATTTGTCCCCTTGGTGGGCTCAGAAGTTTTATCGTACCAAATCTTGCAAGTGAAGAATTAGTTTCTTCGGTACGGATAATAATATTGAGCTGTCTTTACTCCAAGGTAAAATATATTAATTAATTTAGAGCTATTCAGAAGCTCAATTAATTAATGGACTAAGTAATCTTAAACACGGGAAATAATAACCGTGAGCCTATATTATCATAATATGGATAGTGCAATATTAACTTAATAGTGGTACTAATTAATATTAATGGGCTAAATAATATTGAGGCTCAATATTGTAATTCAGTAGCCCATTGGAGATCCAATATTAATTCTCCTAAAGACCCCTCAAGTAGTCCAATAAGTAGCCCGATAATAATAAAATGATTAAAATAAAATAAAAATTGCTGATTTTTCAAGTAATTTCGAAAATTGATGATATGGAGAGAGAATAGATTTTGTTTATTTTCTTGGAAAGATATTATGGAAGATATGTATTCTAGGACTACAAGATTATCTTATAAATTCAAGAAGATCTCAATCTTGTAATTTTCATCCATAAATTTCGAAAATAATAATATAGTTGGGAGAATGAGATTTTTGTGGAATATTTTACTATGGAGAAAGGAATATATGAGATATATTCAAGATTTATTGGAGATCAAGAAAAGATTTTCTCTTCTATATTCCTAGCCCAAAAATTCGACCACCTCCATATTATAAATAGGGGATGATTATTTCATCCCCAAGTACACAATTCCATGAGTTGGAAAAATCAAGAGCAAAAATATTTTCTTTCTTCCTTATTATATTAAAATTGTTTGTGAGCGCTTTCCACCGGCGAATGAATAAGGCGAAAGGGAATACTTGAGAAGGTTTTTACGGTTGATAGGATCATCTTGCTTGTCCCATTGATCTCGGTCGGACGTCGCTTCAAGAGGTACGTTAAACGTGAAATTCTTAGTTTTTCCACCGTAGAATTTTACGTGTTTATATTCATATGCATGTTGATTTGTTGTTGGCATAATTATTATTTGAATTAATTTAGGATTAATTCATGCTAGTAATAATTAGATTTAAATTCGTATTTAAATTTCATTCCAAATAGATTCGGGCACCTCGAAATCCCCAACATTACTTTGATAGACGGTTGAGATTAATCCTGAATTTGAAAGGTTTTGAAATGAATGAACATGATTAATTCAGTGGATTTTGGCACTTCCATGATTAATCCTGCAAAATACGGTTCACTTATATGAAAAAATAATTGTTCCGCATTAAATGCTCTGACACGCATGTGTTTAAATATGAAAATATGTGTTTTTAATGATAACAAAATACGTTTAATGCACGATACTTAGAGTTGAAAGTTCAGGATGACTTTTCGTATTCAGGTCAGTGTTAGAGTGATATACCGCCAGGATAACATTGTAGTATCTTGATACCTCATGACGCTGACCAAGATCCTGAGTTCCCCTTAGTCCTATACTGACTATTCTCCCGGATCTAAGAGTCCTAACTCCACTGATAGTTCCATAAATCTTGATTCAACTACGGACTTAGTCAAGATGTCAACTCTCTTCCTATCAATGTGGATCTTTTCCATCCTGGTATCCTTCTTCTCCACATGATCTCTTATGAAGTGATTCCTAATATCCACAGGCTTACACCTTGTGTGTAAAACTGGATTATGAGTTATGGCTATAACACTGTTGATGTCACAATAAATTGGGACTTAATTAGCAAATACCTGGTAGTCTCTCTATTGTTGTCTCAACCACAAAATCAAAGCACAACAACTACCAATAGTCATATACTCAGCATCAGTAGTGGATGTTGCAACTGAATTATGCTTCTTTGAAAACAAAGAGATCAGTTTACTACCTAAAAATTGACATGTCCCTGAGGGTGACTCCCTATCAATCCTGCAACCTTCATAATCTGCATCTGAATACCCTGTCAGCTCTAGGTTATCATCTGAGGGATACCAAAGTCGTAAGTTGACAGTTCTCTTCTAATATTTCAGCATCCTCTTTGCAGCCTCAAGATGACTTTTCTTGGGGTTAGACTGATACCTAACATATACACCAACTATAAATGTTATGTCAGACCTACTTGCAGTCAGGTACAATAATGAACCAATCAGCCCTCTGTACACAGTCTGATTCATAGAAACTCCATCAGTATCAGGATCTATCTTCCAATAGGTGTTCATTGGGATCCTGGCTGGATTGCAGTTATAAACTCCAAACTTCTGAATCAAGTCCCTTGTATATTTGGTCTGATTAATGAAAGTCCCTTGATCTGTTTGTTTGACTTGCAATCCTAAGAAGAAAATCATTTCTCCCATCATAGACATCTCAAATTCACCAGTCATCAACTTAGAGAATTTATCATAGAGATGATAATTTGGTGATCCAAATATAATGTCATCAATATAAATTTGGATCAAGAGGATGTAATCACCTTCAGTGATCCTGAACAGAGTTCTATCCACGGATACTTTCCTGAACCCATGGTCTATCAAGAATTGGGAGAGTATATCATACCGAGCTCTAAGAGCTTGCTTGAGTCCATATAGTGCTTTCTTCAGGTGACATTCTTTTTTCTCCAACCTCAAGCCCTAGAGGTTGTTCCACATAGACTTCCTCATTCACTATCCTATTCAGAAAAGCATTTTTCACGTCCATTTGATACAATTTAAACTTCTTGAATGTTGCATATGCAAGGAACAACCCGATTGGCTTTAATCTAGCCACTAGAGCAAAGGTCTCATCATAGCCTATTCCTTCAGGCTGACAATACCCTTTGGCAACCAGTCTGGCTTTGTTCCTCACTACAACTCCATTCTCATCCTTCTTGTTCTTGAAGACCCACTTGGTACCTATAACCCCTTGGTGCCTAGGTCTATCTACCAATTTCTAAACCTGATTCCTTCTGAACTGATTCAACTCCTCTTGCATGACTATTATCCAGTTCGAGTCAGTGAGTGCTTCTTCTATATTTTGTGGCTCCTGCTCTGAGAGGAAACAACAAAATAGAGTACTCTCACCATGAAACCTCCTGGTTCTGACTCCCTCATTTGGATTCCCAATGATTTGATCACTTGGATGATCTTCTAGCCATGATCTTTTAGATGGAGTTGTTCCTGAGCTACCTGCAATATTAGTTTCAACAGGTTCTACGAATTCAGGAAAATGAACAGAAAGAGAGGGGACAGAGTCATCACCAGAGGGATTTATCAAGTCAATGTCAGGGATACCGTTCCCTTAATATGGTGACTCGGTGACTGTCTCAACTGTGACCACATCTTCATTGACAGTACTTACCTCAGGTTAAGTCTGTTCTCCTTGTTGAGGCTCAACAATCCCTGAAGTGCTGGCTTTTGGAGGTGTCTGAGTTGATCTATCCCGATCCTTGCCATCGTCCCAACTGGGTATGTTTACTACTTTGAGCTTAGGGTCAGGTTGATTCTTTAAACTTAGTCTTGGTACTTTCATTGTAACCTCCTCAACATCAGGATCCATAACCTTTGGCATATGCTCTGTAATAGACTCATCAAACACAACATGAGGTGATTCTTCCACAATAAGGGTTCGACAATTGTAGACCCTAAAAGCTTTTCCGACTTCAGAATATTCTAAGAATATTCCTTCATCAGACTTGCTATCAAAGGCCTTCAATTGGCTCTTCCCATTGTTGAGAATGAAGCACTTACACCCAAATATATGGAAATATGAGATATGATGTTTCCTTTTGTTCCAAGTCTTGTATGGGGTCTGAGCATGTTGCTTGTTCAGCATACAACGGTTCTGATTGTAGCAGACAGTGTTGATTGCCTCAGCCATAATTTCTTGGGCAATCCTAACTCAACCAACATTGTCCTGTCAGCTTCCTTCAGTGTCATGTTCCTCCTCTCAGCGACACCATTTTGTTGTGGGGTTCTAGTTGCAGAGTCTCATGAGTAATACCAAGTTTATCACATTAATCAGAAATATATGAATTTATAAATTTAGCTCCCTTGTCAGATCTGATTTTTACTATGGACTGATTCTGCTCATTGATGAGTCTTCTGAGCAACTCTGGAAGCTTCACCCGTGTTTTTTTAACAAGAAAATAACCCAAGCATATCTAGAATAATCATCAATAACCACAAGGGTATATTTCTTACCATTCATACTCACAGGTGTTACAGGACCAAACAAATCAATGTGCAAGAGCTGAAGTACCTTGTCAGTGGAGAAGGTAGGTTTTTCTCTAAATGTAGCTCTGACCTGCTTTCCTTCCTGACAAGCCTTGCACACATGGTCCTTGTTAAAAACTTCATTAGGTAAACCTTCCACAAGTGAAAGTCTATAAATTTTGTTAAAAATCTTAAAGTTCAGATGGTTTAATCTTTTATGTCATAACCAACTGAGCTCATTTTAGCAACAAAATAAGTTTCAGGAATAGTGTTGCTCCAGTCAGCTAAATACATGTTACCTTTCCCGATACCTGTTAGAAGCACCTGAAGTGTTGATTTGTTCTTGACTAAACAAATATTCGATGTGAACTCAATACTAAAACCTTTGTCACAGAACTGACTCACTGGCAACATGTTATGTTTCATTCCTTCAACATAGTGTTGGTGATCGGTTCTAATCGCGTGGATTAGTGGCTGATTTTAACCGGTTTTGGGACCACCAAATAAGATTGTGTAATTGATTACTACCATTTATAGTAAATACGGAAGATCAAGCTATAAAATCATAAATATGTGTATTTAATACATATTTATTTCGTATGTGTGCGTTTGAAGGTGTTTGAGTGTGTGTAGGGGAGAAATTTGTGTATTTGAACTTATTTTTATTAATGGAGAGCAGCTTATTTATACTAACCACCAAGTAGGTGGTGTACATGACCTTTGGACTTACAAGCTTGCATGCTTGACATGTGTCCTTTGACTACATTTGACCTTATCTAAATTGAAACTTAGTTACAAAGTCTTATTTTGGTCTTATCACGTCTTTAAAGCTGTTCGCCATTGATTATAGGGCGGTTCTTCATACTGATCCTTATTCATTAGTTGTGTTGGTCCCACTCGATAGATTAATTGCGGAAGCTTTAAAGTTAAGTCTTAACAAAATCTTTTATAAGAGTAGTTGAATAAGATAATATAAAGAAAGCAGTAAATGAACAAGATATATAGTGGTTCAGATTTGAAAGATCCTACGTCCACTCTCCCCTTTTCAAAGGGGCCTTACTACCAACCAACCAACCAACTTACGTACTGGAATTTCGAAGTACCAGTTCCTTCTTACAGCAGCCTTTAGATCTAACTTCGATCTAAAGTTTACAACCTTAAATCTTTTCTTAATAGATGAACATGTTGAGAGCCTACTACTCCTTAATGAGTGAATAGAATGTATGAACAAGATAAGAGTGCTTTAAGCGTGATAAGAACTAAGGCTTGGATATGACTTCGTGCGCGTGAGATCTCTCTAAAGCCTTTCTTCGAAACTGCACTCTAGTATTTATAGAGGTGATTAGGGTTAGCCGTTGGAGGGCTAATCTAATCAGATCTCTATTTAAGGAAGCTTCCAATCAATCAATTCCCTAATTGATTGATTGGGTTGGTGAGATCTTTGGATTGATTGACTTCAAATTCTTTCCAATCCAATCTTGTTGACTTGATTTGAAATACCAAACGGTCAAATGCTTCCAATGCCTAACTCTGATTCTTCCAGAGAAGGCAGGACCAGACACCAGGCAACCTCGATATCTTCTGGTCCAGAGTCGGTTAAGAAACAGAATACTCAGTAGAATTAGGAGATGATTCTGAGAATCTTTTATTTCACCAGTCTCGTCTGGTCCAGACTCGTCTGGTCTGGGGAAGGTCCTCTGCCTCTGGTCAGTCTCTTCTGATGAAGTCTTCTGATGGAGTCCTCTGGTGGGGTCTTCTGGTGACTCTTCTGGTGAAGTCTTCTGGTCTGGCAGTTCCCCCTAGACTAAGTCCTAATCTATTTCCTCATCTGGCTAACAGGTCCAGATGGTCCTATTACATCTTCTGGTTTGTTTCAACTCATCAAAACTATACATCTTTTATCCTAACAATTTCCCCCTTTTTTTATGGATTTAAAATACTACCAGAACTGATCAAAATAAAATATTTAAGCAAGAAAATAATAAAAGAATAAGACCTTAGAATAGATCTTATCAGGCAAACAAGAAGACAACAAGAAGTTGTCTTTAAGACAGAGTAGATATGACTTTCATTAATAATAAGGACAAAATGATTACATATTACATTGAATATCAAGGTCCTAGTCTATGCATATCTTCTGTTTTCTTTGGGCACCAGAAACCAGTCAAAGAATCTATCTTGGACAGCCTTCAGCTCAGCAGAGGATGTTGGGGTGAAATTCACCAACACCTTGGTCTTGTACAACTTCTTCAACTCTGCCCAATCAACCTGGTCTCGAACCATAGGAGTGTTGATGTAGTGAAACTCAGGGGCAGTCACCTCCAAGTTGAACTCGATTGTGGAATCCATAAGCTTCTTGTACAAGTCTGCATCATATGCCTTCATCCAGGAGTAGAAGGTTCTGTTGATAACCGCATCATCCTCTGGCGGGGATCTCTGGATGTAGTGTTGGATAAACCACAGTGTCTTTGCTTCTCTCCACCTTTCAATAAGGGGAACAGGCACAGTAGAGTCAAAAGACCCTTCTGTCCTGAGTGGCAGAATATCCAACACTTCAATAGGAGCATTCCTCTTCTGGCTTGATCCACTGGCACCAGGAGTGATACCAGCTTCTCTGGCTTTCTTGTTCTGCCTCCTAACATATCCGAGCCTCTGCTCTTCATCTATGTTCTTCTTGATTCTGGTTTTCCTCTCCTCTGACGTCTCTTCCTTGAATCTCTTTTCGGCTTCTTCAACAACCTCTTCAAGGAAGCTCTTCTTAACCTTCCTGATCTTCCTCTTGGCAGGGCCAGAAATAGAGACTGGATCCTGCTCTGCATCAAGAATCTCCTCTTCTGCTGCCAGCTGCTTTGCCATGGTTAGAGACTTTAACTCTTCCTTCTTCTTCTTCTGTAGCTCAGCCTGAGCCAAGGTGTTCTCCAGCAGATCCAGACGAGCACCATGGGTGAAGAGGGTCTCATTGGTGGTCTTCGCCAGATCAGTTCTGGCCTTCTCTTCCCCCTTTTTAACTTCATCAACAAGGGGCTGCACCACCTGCCGAATGAGATCAGGCAAGGCAGTGGTAGAGGAAGAGTGAAGATCACGCAGTTGCTTGGCCTCCTCCAGGTAAGCTTGAGTCTCAGCCACCAGACGCTCTTGCTTAGCCAACATCTCCTGGAGGGAATCTTTGAGCTTGGCAGTCTCCAGCATTTGAGAAGCCATCTCCACCTTGAGCACAGAGACGGGTCGCATCTGGTCTAGAACATAGTGTTGGAGTTGCTTATGGCTCTCATGAACATCCATCTTGAGATAGAGGCAATCAGACTTGAACGCGGCTTTAGCAGAGGCAAAGGTAGCCTTGATCTGCTTTAAGAATTTTCTCCTCTCTACCTTGATCTGATGCTCAACCAGAGCAGGCGCCAGATGCTGCATGGCCTAAGAGAAACGCACTATCTACATGATCTGTTCATTGAAGAACATCTTCATCTTCTGCAGCACAGCAGGGGTCATATCAAAGTCCTCCTCGTCTGAATACAACTCTGGAGGGAATGAGAAGTGAGGGCCAAAGGTATAAGAGGGGCCCTCTGGGGAGATCATCACTCCTCTCTGGATCAACAAGGTTTGAATCAACATCTTAGTTGCCTCTGGGGTCTCAAGCTCTGTAGGGTTCTGGATGTTGAGCTTCTTCTTGAGTTCAATCACCCAGGCAGTGAATGCAGAGGTGGTCATCTCATCCAGCAATAAGACCAGATCCTCTACATCTTCAAGTCTGGACTTGCTCCAGACCTTGGCATCCGTCAGATCTGCCAGAAGTGGTAAGTGCTCCAACAAAATTGGAAAATGCTCTCTTAGCCAGAGCTGAACACTTACACTCATGCTCTGCCTGATGGGACCCATGTCAGCATTAGAAAATGTGAAGGATTTGGGCCCAGAGGCAGAGGAGGATGGTGCTAAGACCTCCGGCTCCAGTGAAGCATCCTCATCTTCACTATCATCGCTGATCAGGCAAGTGGGAGAAGGGAGAGGGGCAGGAAATCCCATTGCCATAGAATAAGAGGGGTTCTGTTCTGTATGAGATTGGAGAGGGGTAGGAATTTGTGAGGTAGAGGTGGGGGGAAGGGGATGTTCTGCACCAGAGGAGGTAGATGGCACCTCTGGTACAGGGGCTGGGGGAGAGGGATCTGAGGGAAGGGGTTGTTCTGCACCAGAGGAGGTAGATGGCACCTCTGGTACAGGGGCTGAGGGAGAGGGATCCGTGGGAAGAGGTGTTTGTGATGGAGGGGGAGAAGGTGTTTGGGTAGGGATGGTGGAAGATGTGAATATGGGAGTGTCGGGTAAGGTCTGCTCTGGTGAAGCGATGGAAGCACCAGGAGCAGGGGAGAGGTTTTGTGTTTGGGTTTCTGGGGGAGAGGTAGTGGGGGTTATAAGGTTTATGGGGGTTGAAGATGGGATAGATGGGTTTACCTCAACAGATGGCACTGGAGCAGTTAACTCTTGCATAAGTTGGGAAGCTTCATCAATTGCCTGCTCCAGAACATCTCCAAGATCAGAACCAGAGTCTGAATCTTGAAGAATTGCCCTCTTAGCCTTTGACTTCCTCTTCAGCGGAATCTCCTCCTCCGACTCTTCTTCTTCTGATGGCTCATCCACCAGGAGGGTTTTCTTTGCCCTTCTTGAAGTCCTTGACTTCTTTGCAGAGGTCTTGCCTGCAGCATCCTTCTACCTCTACCTTTTCTTGGTTGCTCCTGCCTTCTTAGCAGCCTCTTCTCCATCTCCTTTCTGTTTCTTCAAAGCAGCATGAAGGGGGATCTGGTCATCGTCTGAAGAACCAGAAAACACCAAGTTTGAAGATTCTAAAGCCTCAACCTTCTTCTTTCCAAGACTTTTCTTGGTCTTCTGCCCCTTAGCAGGTGGGGGAACTGCTTGGAGAGGAGGGGCAGGAATAGCTTGCTCTCCATCAGAGTCGGCATGGCCATGGAGAGGGCCATCCTTGGAGAACAAAATCTTTGACTTGTGAAATCCCTTGCACCAAGAGTTCTTCCACTTATTCTCTGGAAGCAGAAAGTCCAGAATCAGAGTTAGTTTCGTCCCCAATGAAACATTTGCAGTCATACAGAACTGCAACTCTCCAGGCTTGGTTGGGCATTCCTCTTTCTTCACCTTCGCCTTATTCTTTCTCAAGATGCCACAAAAGAACTCAGCCCAGTTACACTGGACACCATCATACAAAGCCCTCATAACACAGAGCCTGCCAGTGAAGATGACATCTGTGCTATGGTTCTCGCACATCAAAACCTTCACAACAATGTCAAAAAGTACCTTGTACTTTTGTCTCAAGTGCTTGTCCAGAAATCCCCTGGTCAGATTCTGGCATGAAGATCTTGCAAAGATCTTGAAGGATTCAACAGCCTCATCCTCCTTGTACGTCAATGGATCTACCCCTTCTATCGAGATGCATGTTCTCAAACAATCTGCAGAAATCGTGCTTGGAAAGCATCACATCATCCTGTTCAATCTTGGATGATATGTAGTCTTCGTGGATCTTCATCCTCACCAAGAATTGAGAAGCATATCCATCAAGGGTCCGAAAATTCTGGGGAACCATTGAGATCAACTTCTCTACCCCGACGTTCTGTAGCAGTTCCAAAATAGCCAACGCCGCTGGATTTTTGGTGGTGTAGAAATCAACAACCATCTCTGTCTTTAATTTCTTCATCACATATTCATGGTTGAAGTTACACTTGGGAGCCATGTCTGAAAGTTTTTAGAGAGAGAGAGAAAAACTTGCAGAGTGACGTTAGAGTTTGAGAGTAAGAATAAGTGAAAAAACAGATTGAAAAATTTTCAGTTTAAATAAGAAAAGACGCGTGGCTTTGAAATTTAATGAAGTGTGAACGCGTGTAAGTATAAAATTTAAGATAGGGAACAAAATCAATTTGTGAATTGATTGACATATTGCACGGTAATTAAATCTGACGGCCAAGATTAAAAGACGAAATACAGATTTAATTTGGTGCGTGGGCATGGTCATTGGGGTTGGAACCGAGGGAGTTTTGTGGCAGTCAAGGTAAAAAGCGAAATGATTGCCTAGGCCCTCTACCCTAGTCTTAAATACACACTGAAGATGAAACATTTTGAGTGTATTTACTAATTTGAAAAGTGTATCCCAATGATCAGAGGCCAGAGAAGTAAATACATACCTGTCACCTGATTTAGTAACCATATGATACCTTGGTTAGTCTGGTGTTACATCTCATCTGATGGAAACCCTTATGGTTCTGGTCAGAATACACTCCGGATTTCTCTGGAATCTGACTCTGTACCTCATTTGGTACATACCTCACCTGGAGATGTAACTTCCCTGATATATCTAACCTGTAGGCATGCTAGTATAAAAAAATAATTAGATATGTAAAATTGAGATAAAGGATACTTTTCTGTTGTTCCCCCTAAACCAATTCTGTCTCTGGATCTAATAAACCTAACTCAAATGCTAACTCTCTGAATCTGGTTTCAGCCAAAGGCTTAGTCAGAATATCTGCTCTCTGCTTCTCTGTTGCAATCTTTTCCATCCTTATATCTCCCTTCTCAACATGGTCTCTTATGAAGTGATGCCTTATATCAACATGCTTGCATCTGGTATGAAGAACTGGATTCTGGGTGATTGCTATTGCACTGTTGCTATCACAGAAGATTGGAATATCCTTAGCCCTAATCTGGTAGTCCCTTAGCTGCTGACTAATCCAGAGTAGTTGTGAACAACAACTACCTGCAGCCATGTACTCTGCTTCTGTTGTTGATGTAGCAACTGAAGTCTGCTTCTTAGAAAACTAAGATACCAATTTATTCCCTAAAAATTGGCATGTTCCACTTGTAAACTTCCTATCTATTCTGCACCCACCATAATCTGAATCCGAATAACCACTTAACTCTAGGTTATCATCTGCAGGATACCACAACCCCAAATTCACTGTTCCCTTAAGATATTTCAATATTTTCCTAGCTGCTTCCAAGTGTCTTTTCTTAGGATTAGCTTGAAATCTGGCACACACACCAACAACAAAGGTTATATCTGGTCTGCTTGCAGTCAGGTACAGAAGAGAACCAATAAGTGCTCTGTACTGAGTCTGGTCCACACTCTCTCCAGACTCATCTGGATCCATGTTGAAATCTGTCATCATAGGGATCTTGGTTGCTTTGCTAGATCCTACTCCAAATTTCTCTAACATATTTCTAATGTACTTTGCCTGATTTATGAAAATTCCCTTCTCTGATAGCTTTACCTGCAAACCCAAGAAATAATTCATCTCACCCATCATAGACATTTCAAACTGACTCTGCATGAGTTCACCAAACTTCTCACACAGCTTCTTGTTAGGGGATCCAAATATAATGTCATCAACATATATTTGGACCAGAAGGATGTCATTTCCTTCTTCTTTCCTAAACAAGGCCCTATCAATCTTACCCTTAGTAAAACCATTGTCCAGAAGAACCTTCTTAAGCTTAAACACCTTGTCACCTTGTTCAAAACCAGGAGGTTGTTCCACATACACTT
Organism: Ballota nigra; assembly: GCA_947034835.1. Taxonomy (NCBI): domain Eukaryota; kingdom Viridiplantae; phylum Streptophyta; class Magnoliopsida; order Lamiales; family Lamiaceae; genus Ballota; species Ballota nigra. The sequence goes on along the minus strand of OX344720.1, from coordinate 16,807,536 downwards.
CCTCAATGAGAATCCCATTAAGAAAGGCAGATTTCACATCCATCTGGTATACTTTGAACCTCATGTGAGCAGCATATGCTAGAAACAATCTGATGGCTTCTAGTATGGCAACAGGAGCAAATGCCTCATCATAGTCCATTCCTTTAGATTGAGAATAGCCCTGAGCCACTAGCCTTGCCTTGTTTCTAGTAATGACATCATTCTCATCTTTCTTATTCTTGAAAACCCACTTAGTGCCTATCACCTTTTGATGCCTTGGCTTGTCTACCAGCTCCCAAACATCCTGTCTGGTGAATTGATTCAACTCCTATTACATAACAACAATCCAATTTGAATCTTTCAGTGCTTCCTTGATGTTCTTGGGCTCAATCAAGGTCACATAGCAACTGAATAAGACATCTAAGTTAAGAGTTCTCCTAGTCTGGACACCCTTAGCTGGATCTCCAATTATCAGGTCATTGGGGTGATCAACCAGGGTCCTCCTTCCCGTGGTCTTACCTGATTGACCATCTGCTGTAGTACCTTGGTGAATATTACCAACTACAGGAGAGCTTCCCCCTATAGGAGTTCCAACCTCTTCTGGTTCTGCTCCTTGTGAATGCTTCTGCTTCAGAGAACCAGAAGATGGGTCATCATCTGAATCTGAATCAAGAATAAGTGGATTGACCTTGATTACTCTGGGAGTAGTCTAATTCTGTGTCTCATCAGAAGACTTTAAGTCCACCTTGCACTAAAAAACAGATTCATAAAAAACAACATGAGGTGTTTCCTCCACACAAAGTGAATTCTTATTAAAAACTCTAAAAGCTTTACTGGTGCTGGAATATCCTAAAAATATTCCATCTGCCACTTTAGCATCAAAAGTTTTTAATTTAGATTTCCCATTGTCATGAATGAAACACTTGCATCCAAAAATATGAAAATATAAAACAGATGGGGTTTTACCTTTCCATACCTCATATGGAGTCTTACTATGTCTCTGGGCAATTAGGCATCTGTTCTGAGTATAACAGGCTGTGTTGATAGCTTCTGCCCAAAATCTCTGTGGTGTGTTGTACTCTGCTAGAAGAGTCCTTGCAACTTCCTTGAGGGTTCTGTTCCTCCTTTCTGCTACTCTATTCTGTTGGGGTGTTCTGGCAGCAGATGTCTCATGAAAAATCCCATGGTGCTTGCAATATTCTGCAATGTGTGAATTCAAAAACTCTGTCCCTTTGTCACTTCTGATCCTTACTATGCTCTGGTTTTGCTCATTCCGAATCTGCTTGAAGAACTCTGGCAGCTAAGTGATAGTTTCATTTTTCTTAAACAAGAACACAACCCAAGTGTATCTTGAAAAGTCATCTACTATCACCAAGGTGTACTTCCTACCACTGAAACTAAGAGGAGAAACAGGTCCAAACAGGTCCATGTGAAGTAGTTGAAGTACTCTGGTTGTGGTTGTGCTCTGGACATCCTTAAAGGAAGTCTTGGGTTGTTTACCCTTCTGGCATGAACCACAAACCTGATTCTTCTTAAACACTTGATTAGGAAGACCTCGAACTAGACCTTTTCTGGCAATCTTGTTCAGTGCTTTGAAGTTAAGATGGCTCAATCTCTTGTGCCAAATCCAGCTCTTCTCTGCAGATCCTTTTGCAACTAGACAAATATTTCTTGGGCAACTGCTAAAATCTGCAAGATAAATGTTACCCTTCCTCAAGCCTATAAGCAAGATATCATTATAATCAGAAGAAAAGACAGTGCATGAATCACTAGAAAACTTCACTGAGTATCCTTTGTCACATAATTGGGATACTGAAAGCAGATTATGCTTGAGTCCTTCAACGTAGTAGATTTCATCTACATATACACCATTAAAGGTCAACTTTCCAACGCCTATGGTGATTCCATAATTGTTGTCACCAAACATCACTCTTGGCCCATTCAGTGGCTTGAAATCCTGGAGATGATCTTTCTCAAATGTGATGTGCTTGGAACATCCACTATCAATGTACTAGACATGGTTGCTTGAAAGTCCTTTCTCCAATGGGCTCTTGTCCTCCTTCAGAGAAATCAATTAGGTCCCTTACTAGTGCTGGGTCCTGATTGGTTAGTTGCAGGTTTTGTAGGAATCCATAGATAAAGATCATCCCTTTCTAGATGAGGAGATCTTATCTTCCTTCCAAATCTATCTACCAGAACATGTCCTCTGACAATTACATATTGAGCTACTGGCCTGATAAGGACACCTTTCCTATACACAAGTCTATTGTATCTCACTTCAAATCTGGCCCGGCCCTTGGAATGGCCTGCTTCAAAGACATGGTCTTAAAGATCTGGTTGTAAGGATACATCCTAGAAGAACCATCTCTGGTGTCGTAACCACCCAGATCAGTTGGTTTTCTATAGATGGGTCTCTGGTTCTGATGAAAACTAGATCTTCTCTGGTAATTATAGTTCCTCTGAGTGTATCTGTTCTGGAATTGACTTTTCTGAGAAGACCGTCTCTGGGGTCCCTGGTTCTGATGATAGTTCTGTTGTCCAAAATTCCTTCTCTGAGTATTCCTATTCTAGTTGGATTCACCCTTCTTGAGTGTCTCCTCTGAGATCCCCTTATCTGCTTAGGTTCAACTCTTTGAGGATTCCTCTGAGGTCCTCTCATCTGATTAGATCTTACTCTTTGAGGTTTTAGGAGAACAAAACCTTCAATTGTCATTGGTTCCCCATTTAGACGTTTAGTCTCTAGATTTTTCTCTTCCAGTTCAGTTAACTCTTCTGGACTATATTCTAGATGATTATCAGAGTAGTTCCTTTTCCAAACAGGATTGTGAGCTACTTTGTAACCATTACCAGTAAAGTCTTTTTCATCCCAGATTTCAATAAACTCACCAGATCTTACAGACATGTTTTTGTTAAAGCGATATTTATGGGATCTTTTTAAAATTCCAGAATATCCCAAACCACTCTTATCATTTATGCGCTGAGAAGGCTCTGATATAATAGATACAACAGTTGGTATCTTTGGAGCTTCTCTGGGCATAGGTATCTCCTCAATGGTTTGTTCAATCTGTTTTCCCTTGATAAGAGTCTGGTATTTGGCTCTAAGTTCATTGAACTCATCTTCCTGAGAGTTCTTTTCTTTCATGAGCTGGTCTACCAGAGTATCTCTTTCTGTGATCTTATCCCGAGGTTCAGAGACTTCTTTGGAATGATCTTTCATGAGTTCTCTGGTGGATTTTTGCTCATGAGATAAAGATTGAACTTCAGCTCTGAGCCTACCATTCTCTTTCTCAAGTTTTTGACATAATTGAACACAATTTTGGAGATCTGATAGCATTTGCTGCATATCAGACTCTCTGGATTTACCAGATGAATGAGAGGATTCAGTATATTTGGAATTGGATAAGCATAAGTTTGTTTGTTGTACCTCAGTGATGTCTGCCATAAGACATACATCATCATCATATCCGAAATCAGAAGAAGAAGAACTTGAGCTGGTATCCTCTTCCTCTGCTTCTGCCAGTAGTGCTCTCTTGTCTGCATATCTCCTATCTCTCTTGAGTCTTTTCTTATTCTCTTTCCCTAGGAGTTAGCTGAGGACAATCATAACTGTAGTGGTCTGGCTTGTTGCAAGTATATCATGTGTTGTCTCCTCTGGGATTGGGACTTGGATCTTTCCTCCTCTGGTTGTACTCTGATTTGGCTGGACTACTATCTCTCCTCTGGTAGTCAGGTCTGCCAGAACTGCTATCTCTCCTCTGGAAGTCTGATCTACCAGAGCTGCCCTCTCTCCTCCTCTCTGGAGTTCTGAATCTAGTCTCCCTTGAGTCTCCAGATGTCTTTTCCTTATCTGCAGGCTTGAAGGAAATCTTCCTGTCTCTGGTAGATTCCTTCCAGTGCTTTTTGTACCTGCCATATTTTGAACTCATTTTATCGAGTTTACGGGTTAGAAGGGCTACCTGCTCCTTGAGACTCATGTCATCTGCAGCAGACTCCTTTGGCTTGTCATCTGACTTGATAGTTGAGGAGAAAGCAACTCCTTTCTGACCAGAAGAGGAAACCTCTTCTATTTGATCCTCCTCCTGAAGATCATATTCATATGCTTTGAGATCAGACAACAGAAGATTATGATCCAGAGTGTTGAGATCCTTGTTGTCTTTAATCACAGTGACTTTGATTCTCCACCTGCTGGTTAGTGATTGTAATATTTTACTATTGATTTCTTTCTCAGAATAGGTCTTACCTAAGGCACTAGCCTTATTGAGGAGATTGGTGAGACGCATATCCAGCTGGTCAATTGTCTCATCTGGTTTCATTTTGAAAGTGTCAAATGAGTGTTGAACAGCCTGGAGCTTGTTGTCCTTGATCTTCTCTGTTCCCTCACAGAGCAATGCCAACTTGTCCCACATCACCTTGGTCGTGGCACATGTTCTGACCTTTTCAATCACCTCTTTTGTGAGAGTATTTATGATCTCTGTCCTTGCCACCTGGTCTAGGTTGTATAATTTCCTCTCATCATTATTAAGCTCATCCATTTTCTTTAATATCTTTTGTCTCGCAACTCGTTCACCAGTTCTCTCCTTTGCAGCTCCGCTGCTTTCTTCCTTTGACTCAGACCTGCTATCATCAATGGGAGTCCAGTAAAATTGTATGGGGCCATTTTCTACCACATCTAACATGCGGTGGTGTATAGCTCCAAGATGATTACTCATAATGAAACTCTAGTGGCTATAATCCTTGAAAGAGAATTCTGGCAACTTACGGCTCTTGTAAGAAGATTTTGAAGACATTTTTCTAAAAAGATTTAACAAGAATTTAACCAAAAACAATAAAGAGCAATGGATCTGCCCGGTGACCACCAAAAAGCTTTACAAAGCAGTGGTCTTGGACACACTGCTCTGATACCACTTGTTAGTCCCACTCGATAGATTAATTGCGGAAGCATTAAAGTTAAGTCTTAACAAAAATTTTTATAAGAGCAATTGAATAAGATAATATAAAGAGAGCAGTAAATGAACAAGATATATAGTAGTTCGGATTTGAAAGATCCTACGTCCACTCTCTCTTTTTCAAAGGGGCCTTACTACCAACCAACCAACTTACGTACTGGAATTTCGAAGTACCAGTTCCTTCTTACAGCAGCCTTTAGATCTAACTTCGATCTAAAGCTTACAACCTTCAACCTTTTCTTAATAGATGAACATGTTGAGAGCCAACTACTCCTTAATGAGTGAATAGAATGTATGAACAAGATAAAAGTGCTTTAAACGTGATAAGAACTAAGGCTTGGATATGACTTCGTGCGCGTGAGATCTCTCTAGAGCCTTTCTTCGAAACTGCACTCTAGTATTTATAGAGGTGATTAGGGTTAGCCGTTGAAGAGCTAATCTAATCAGATCTCTATTTAAGGAAGCTTCCAATCAATCAATTCCCTAATTGATTGATTGGGTTGGTGAGATCTTTGGATTAATTGACTTCAAATTCTTTCCAATCCAATCTTGTTGACTTGATTTGAAATACCAAACGGTCAAATGCTTCCAATGCCTAACTCTGATTCTTCCAGAGAAGGCAGGACCAGACACCAGGCAACCTCGATGTCTTCTGGTCCAGAGTCGGTTAAGAAACATAATACTCAGTAGAATCAGGAGATGATTATAAGCATCTTTTATTTCACCAGACTCGTCTGGTCTGGGGAAGGTCCTCTGCCTCTGGTCAGTCTCTTCTGATGAAGTCTTCTGGTGGAGTCCTCTGGTGGGGTCTTCTGGTGACTCTTCTGGTGAAGTCTTCTGGTCTGGCAGTTCCCCCTAGACTAAGTCCTAATCTATTTCCTCATCTGGCTAACAGGTCCAGATGGTCCTATTACATCTTCTAGTTTGTTTTAACTCATCAAAACTATACATCTTTTATCCTAACAAGTTGTTCGCTTGATGGACTGATGGTCCAAGAGTTGCTCGCCCATCAGTTCTTCATAAGTTGGTTCTTTTGGGACCTTTTATATTAAGATGCTCGCATGAAACCTGTTCGTCACCTATGCCTTTACAATGATTTTGGCATGGCCTAGGGGGTAGCATTTGTTCGCTAAAATGCTGGTCGTCATGTTTATTGCCAGTTGTGGAATACACTACCCTTTCTGGTTTGTGCACCATTCTTTGTTTACTCTTGCTAATTATCCATAAGTTATTAGCTTTGCTTCTTAACCTCCATTTAGGCTCTAGTACTTGTTCGCCTAATCATGTTTGTTGTTTGCCTATCAACAATTGCCCCTATCCTGGCCATATATTGTATTGAACGAGCAACTTTATGTCAAGTAACTGTGGTCAGGATATTGACTTAGTGAAAGGTTACGCCGAACAACTCTTCCTGTTGCGAGCTACTTGGTTGCGCCGTTTCATCTCCCAAGATCTGGGGGCTTGATCAAGAATGACGTGGGTGGCATGATTAAGCGCCGCCCACGCGCAGTCAAGATCGAGGCCACGCGCCCCTATATTTTCCAATAGGCCCTCCAATTTTCAATTTTGCTCGAAAATGACCCTGTTTTTTCGCATTTTAGGCCCCAGAACTTTTTGGTAATTATAGGGTTTACCCCATTTTTTCCATACGTATAAAAAGCGGGAGATGGACAAAAATTTTCTCACTTTCACATTCCAGATTTTAAAAATTCCGGCCACCTCCATAAATTCCGGCAACGCTTAAGCTCTTCCGGCGCTTTAATTGATCCTTCTAGAGTCCTTTCATATTTCGAGCGTTTAATCTTCAAGAGTTGTTAGACTTAATTCATTTTTTCTTTGCATTCCTTGTATATTTCTTCTTCTCTCACCCTGTGAATCGAGAACCGCCACCACCATCGTCCCGCAGAAGCGCCGTCGTCGTCGCATTCCTCCACAACTTGTTTCACCTCCATTTCATCTTAAAATTCCCAAAAATTATCCATTTTTCTTGTTCCACTCAATGTCCTCTCAATCTAGCAACGAAAAATCCCCCAGAAATTGTTGAGAAATCACTCCTAGAGATCACTCCTTTCGAAGGGCAGCCTCCTTATGAAGTTTCTTCCGATTCCGATCCGAACGCTAACTTCGTGGTAAGATCCATGGAGGATACTGGAGCTCGCCCTTCTGGCGAGGAGATCGTGGAGGCTGCAAACAGAGAGGCAGACGAGGGGGAGTCTTCGAGCTTAGAATCTGAAGAAGAGTCAGATCCCAAATTTAACGAGCTAACCTGGGAATTCCTAGAAGGGATTGGGTTTATAAAACCTAATTTGATGGAGAATGAGATCCCCGTTGGAGTTGCTCGCCCATTCGAATGGCGAGCATATGCTGAACAGCATGCGAACAACTTTCCCCCTCCCAGAAGGTTAAAGTATAAATCCCCAAGGACAGACTTCCAGGCGAGCAGGATCAAGAGTATTGTTCGCTGTGACAAGCTTGACCTGATTCGGGAGATGTACCAGATCCCATATGATTATTACACAAAGTGGGTAGAAGCGGAAGCTATGGTGAAGATTACACAATAGAAAATGATTAACTTCATCTGAAAGAACATTGTCTATTGATTTGGAGTTCCACAAACAATTGTGACAGACAATGGTCTGCAGTTCGATGGAAAAGAGTTAAGAGATTTCTGCACCAAGTGGGGAATCTGAAAGTACTATTCTACCCCATATCACCCCCAGTCTAACGGTCAGGTTGAAGCCGTCAATAAGATTATCAAGCACGTATTGAAGATATGATTGACAGAGAGCAAAGATAGTTGGTCTGAAGAGCTCCCGGAAGTCTTATGGGCATACAGAGTTTCTCCCAGGTCTAGCACCGGAGAAACACCATTTGCAATGACTTTCGGAATGGAAGTTGTTATCCCAATTGAGTTGAAGACCAATACAATAAGGACGACCAACTTTGATGAGCGAGCAAATAACTCTGCTCTGGCTGTTGAAGTAGATATGCTCAAGGAAAAAAGATTGAATGCTGAGCTAAAAAAATGCAACTTATAAGCAGCGAGCAGAACATTATTACAATTCCCAGGTTAAAATTAGGAAATTCAAAGTTGGTGACTTGGTCCTACGGAAGTTTCTCGCCCCACCTCCAGGCGTATTTGGACCGACTTGGGAAGGCCCGTTCCGGGTAACGGACAAGTTACCCAATGGAGTATACGATATTGAAGACATGAAGGGCAACCCAACCCAATACTCCTGGAACGCAGTACATTTAAAGAAGTACTACCAGTAAGGTGAACAAGTTCCTTATCTGGGCGAGCAAATATTGACATATCCAAGAAAGTTAAAAGATTGCCTATTTTTTTTGAAATTTTTAATAAGATAGTATAGTAAAAGTTGTTCGGCACAATGTATAGTCAGTGTCGTGTTAGGGTTGATGTAAAGGTTGTTCGGCAAAATTACTATAAGCGAGCAGCTATTTCACACTTGTAATTATTTTTTACTGTATGAAGTTGTTCATTAGTCTGTACATATTAGTGATGAACAAATTCTCAACACTTGTAAAAAAAATTGGTATAGATATAGTTGTTCGTTCAAGAAGAAAGTCTAAGCTCGAGATGTTAATCCGACTGAAAGGATCTAAGCCCATAAAGGTTGTTCGTTTTTTAAGACAAGTGATTAGGTGTGAAATTGTTATGATTTATAGCTCGTTTTGCCCATGTTTTGAGTGAATTCGATGAGTATTTAGAGTCAATTGAGTACTATTTTTATAAACTGATGAATTTTCCTCTTTCATTCTCATAGAAGGATAGAGGGTGAAAAATGGAGTTTGTTGGACTTTGAATCGACTCAAACGGATGCCCGGATGAGAAGATATTGAAGAAATACGAAAAGTATTAGTTCTTGCAAAGAAGAGTATCACTTGGCTCAGAGAAGGATGTGCTCGAGCGCCACCGCTCGAGCAAAAGGGGGATCGAGCGCCTATTATGTTCTAGAAGTTAAGGGCACTCGACCAGGCAGAGGTCGAGTGCACCCATTCGACCGTTTGTACCCATTCAACCAATCCTTGGTCGAGCACATCAATTTGACCTCAAGATTCATTCGACCAGTCATGGTCGAGCGCCACCGCTCGACCAAGAGGCACTCGAGTGCCCTGAAGGTGCTGTAAGTCAAGGCCACTCGACCACATTGAGGTCGAGCGCTAGCGCTCGACCACCACTCGAGCTAATGCAAAATTTTAGCTTTTTTCACCTGTTTTCGGCCCGTCGTTTATAAATACCTGATCTCAAGCTCGTTTTTAGACACCCTTTGATCACTTTTCATATTTTGGCATAATTAGAGCTTAGTAGAGAGATTGGAAGAGTTTTAACGTGTAATTGAGGTTTTTGATCTTACGAATTCATAGATTAGAGTTTTATTTCGTTATTTCTTTCTTAAACACTTGATTTTATCAAACCTAGTTCGTTATTTATTGAGGTTTGTTTTGAGACTTTGATTTATTGGTTTAACCCTAGTTTATGTTCTTAAGTTCTTTCTTTAATTTCACCATGTTTATGTACATCGTTAATTTAATTGCTTTCGTTATCGTAATCACCATGTTAGGCTAGAACCCTTGCATGCTTAGGATAGGATGAACTCGTAGAAGTAGGATGTTGCTACGTAATTAGGATAATTAGTGATGTTTAGTGTTAGTTCTCTTAATTAATTAAATTCTTAAAATAAACCCTAAATTATCTTGAAATTGAGTACGAAAATTATTAGAGAGAGGACGATCTTATCACTCTTTAATAACGATTAGGCTTAACGAGAGGGTTATAGAAGGGGTTTATCATCTACCGGTTTATCTAGGGAGGATGACTGTATCACCTTAGTTAAATTAGGGTCTCATTAATTAAGCACAATCTATATAACTTGTTTAGTGGGTTCATGAAGTAGGTTGATATGACGAAGTATTAGGGTTAATTCTTGAGCTTTTAGTCTTTCAATCTTATGCTAGATTAGGGAAGTTGATTGCCTAGTTTTAGTACACTTAGGATTATTACTTGCACATCACGGTTATTTTAATTATCATACCAACTCCGTTAGTATACGTAGGGATTCCTATCCTGAGCATCACCATCTCATATCTTAGTAAAAACTTAGTTAATCGTTTATTTCTTTTAATTGCATTAATAGTAATAGAATATAGAGTAGTTTAATTCCATTCTGGAAACCAAACATACACTCATATTAACTATGACGCGTAGATCTCCAGGGCTCTATTTGCATACACACCTTCCCTTGGGTTCGATACTACTTGGTCTTTATACTCGCCCATACTACAATGATCTAATACTCTTGTGGGGTAACTACTAGTATAGCTAGTATTTTGTGTTCAAGTCAACGAGTAAAGCCTAAGGCTGAACCCTTATTCGTTTATTAAAGGTAAAGTTCAAATCGAACAAAGCCAAATTATATGTGTTAGAATTGCAAAGCATTGAAAAATATGTAAAAGCAGTTAGCACATATTAGAAGATGAGCAAACAAAAGATAATTTCATTTAATACTAAGGCTTTAAGCCCAAAAAGAGTACAAAGTCCAAAGGAAAGACGCACAACTATTACAAGGAAAAAGGTGGAAGAAGTCCTAAGGCCTAGCTTTGCTATTTCTTGGCAGAGGTGGGATCTTGGGGTTGATCTGCTGGGTTATCCACAAGCAGCCCGGCAACCAAGACTTCAGCGGATTAATACTCGTCTTCAGCAGTGGCTTGCTCGCCCGCATCATTTCTTGCTGCGGTTGGGGGGTGAGTAAGAGTGATACTGGGGTCAAGGAAGTCTAGCTTGACCCCATAATTGGCCATATCACCAAGTTAAAGGGTGGAACCTGGTGCGGGAGGATAAGCTTCCAAGAACTCAGTCAAATCCTGGCCGATGTCCTCCACTATGTGGGGAACAATATGCGTACTGACCGAACAAATACAGTCAGCATAGGCACAAATATAGCCCAGGTTTCAGCAAGGTCCAAGATGGGCCTGCAGTTGGGTGTCGAACTCTTCTTGGGTGAACATCCCAGCCATTTGTTCTTTGAGGCGAGCAACCTCTACCTCCAGCTCAGCAGTTTTCTGCTCACTCTCTTCCCTTCTCTTCATCTCCACCTCAAGAGTCATCTGGGAGTTGGTGAGCTCACTTGATTTGGCCTTAAGCTCGGCGGAGATTTCTTGATAAGACTCCAACTGTTTCTTCTCTTTATCGTCGGCGAGCTTAAGTTGGTTATTGAGACAGTTGATCTTAGCATTGTACTGGTTAATCAGATCATCCTTCTCCTCAATAAGCTGTTGAGCAGTGGCAGCGTGGCGACAAGCAGCTTCCTCTAACTCAACTATTTGGGATAAAAAATTTTGAATAGCTGTAAGAGAGTTAACGGCATTGATCATGGAGAGGTGAAGATTGTCAACAACCCCTTGTGTTTGTACAGCTCGGTTCAAGGGCTTTGTCCAGGCGCAAGTAACTACTTCAGTTGCTCGGCGGACATGATCATCAGTGATATCCCGGAAAGATGATGGGGTCTTGGAGCACATGAACTGGTGAACCATCTCAGCTCGTCCGGGATGATCATTTGGCCGATATCTGCGAACAAGATAAAAAGAAAAAGTTAGAAAAAACTTGGAAAAAATTCATAAACGAAGAATGTAAGGTAAAAAATCTTACTCTGAGAACTTGAGCCTATCTCAGCCTAAGTATGTGAGGTCATCGGGACCTTTAGTTCGCACAGCCTCGTGGCTCTTTCCCGCTTTCCCCCATGGGTAACCACATCAGTGGATGGAGAGCGAGCAACTTCTTCTTTGAGTGACGAGCAGTGTGTGCTCCCACTTTTTTCTTCCCCTTCTCCACTTGATGTTTGGGGGAAGCAACGATTGTGTCATATGCTCATTTGAGCCTTTTTGACCCATGTGGATGAGGTAGAGATCGGGGCACCGGTGACGGGGAGGGAGCCGCCGGAGTAGGGGTATTCTGCCAAGTAACTTGTGCTCCGGCAGTCTTGGTCACCAAGAAGACAATCTTGGTGGGAGGGTCACCTTTAACTTTCATATCACAAGAAGGAGGCATCTCGAAGACCCTTTGTTCCAAGAGAAAGTAACTAGGAGGAACGGCGACAGTTACTTGCTCGGCTAAAAAAAGAGAAAGGAAAATTTTCATTAGGACGAGCAAGTAAAAGTGAAAGACACGAGCAAGTAAGTATTATCACAGACATTAAATTTTCTAAGTATTGTACCTGGGGGCACCTCGGCTTGTGCTTCAAGGTGATGAGGATAAGTGTATAGGTGAGCAGCTTTCTTGAACTTATCCTCGTTGAGATGATCAATCATCCTATCGGCTCGGTTTCGTAGGGCGACCAGGCAGGAAGTGAACAGAAACTCAGAGTTGATCTCCTCTTCTCTGCTCGCCCACTTAAGCAAATGAGGACCTGCATAAAACCAAACAAAAGTTAGATTAGTCTCACTTGAAAAAAGTCTCAATTAAGAATGGGCTCACGATGGATTTTTACATAAGCCTCTGGGGTTTGAACCCTAGCACCACCACCATGTCCACCAGAAGAGGCTCGCCAATCCCCCCCAATAAAATAGAAATGCTCTTTCCAGTTCCGAATCTTGTTTGTCACCCCCTCCACTACTTTGAGGCCTGGTCGGGCCTTCAGATAGTAGTATCCTTCCTCTGCGGCCGAGCATTATGTGATCATCATCATATAATTGACTTTGTCAGGAGTGATGCGATCTACATAGCCCTCCAGGGCGAAAAAACTCATAATGCCGAGCAGGTTCATCCATCCTATTGGAGTTATTTTTTATGGCCAAATTGGTCACCTCGAGGAAGCGACCAATAATTGGTGGAAGGGGCAGTCTAAGCCCGGCGATCAGGGTGTCCACGTTGATCGCCGTACAGCTAGGGGGGCGATCAACACGTTCTTGAGCTGGAGTATGAATATTTGGAGCAAAAATCTGGCACTGATGATAAGTTTTCGCCATCCTGATTGCATCTTGGTGTAAATTTGGCCAATAATAACCCTGCCGGATGGTTCTGTATGCCAGAGCCTGCCCCACAGTGTGATTTCCACATACTCCAGCGTGTATTTCTTCGAGTATAGCTCGTCCTTGCCCCCTAGGCAAACACTTGAGAAGTGGGAGTGATATTCCTCTTTTGTAAAGCTGCTCGCTAACCAGGGTATATCTGGCGGCTCGCTTGATTAGCTTGACAGCTTTAAAAGAGTTGTTTGGTTTTTCCCCGCTTTTCAACTATTTGACTATTTCTGTTCTCCAGTCTTCATCCTTAGTTTGCTCGTCTAGTTGATTGACATTGTAGTTGACTGTTTATTGAATTATTCATCTTGGTTATAACAATGTCTGACAGCTCCGTGGGGCCTTCACTTGTTGCTAGTTGAGCTAGTGCATCTGCTTGAGTGTTGCTTGCTCTTGGTACTTGTTCGATGAAGACTTGGTCTAGTAAGGACATAAGGTGAGCAACTATCCTTTGATATTCAATCATGTGATCTTGGCCTCATATTCACCTCGAACTTGGACATAAGTAGTGAATCACCGAATATTTATAGACGTCTGACACCCACTGCTAGAGACAAGTGGAGACCAGCAATAAGATCTTCGTATTCGGCTTCGTTATTAGTTGCCATGAATCCAAATCTGATTGCCGAGGTGAAAACTTGCCTGTCGGGGCTTATCAATATGACTCCTGCCCCGAGGCCATGTTCATGGATGATTCGTCAACATAGAGATGCCATGGGTGATCAAGTCCTCTCGTCGGATCTTGGGGGAAGGTTAGTTCGACGATGAAGTCAACTAATGCTTGCCCCTTGATCGCTGTTCGAGGAGCATATGTTACCCCGAACTGGCTAATCTCCAATGACCATCTTAGTAGACGACCAACTATATCTGGGCGGTGCAGAATCTGTCTAAGTGGGAAGGTTGTTAGCACTTCGACTTGATGGTCGAAAAAGTATGGTCTTAACTTTCTTACACTCATGATGTAACGACCCGAAACCAAATTAGGAGTTTCATGATTTATTTTTAATTTGTTTAAATAAAATGTTTGATTTAAATATATTTGTATTCAAGTTCTAATTTTTCATGTGACAGACGAGCATTTCGAGCCGAAAAACCCTACTAGCACTTTTTAAGTTTTATCCGTAAAACGGGTTGACTTTTTATAATAAAAATTTAAAGAATTCAAAATGATAAATAAGAACATTTATATGAACCACAAAAACCATACAAATTTAACGGTACATTTGAACTAAAATTTTGGAACCAAAAGCCGAACAAACAAATATCAAAAATACACTGTCGGAGCTAAAATCGCATCTAGAATCGAGACTACCATAAATGGCAGCCCCAAATTAGCATAAAATTGCCACCTTGCAACTCATTTAAGTGGATTAGATGGCTTGTGAGTTGTCTTACACTATGCCTAGCCCTAAACAGCCCCCTACACACTCAACCATCATTACCTTGCATTTAACACACCCAATGTCAACCCTTCATTCCTCCCTCTCCCCTTCTATAAATACCAACATCCAACTTTCATTATTTATCTTGCAAACACACAAGAGAAGCTTAGAGAGAGAGAGAGAGAGAGAGAGAGAGCTAGTCTTATAGGGCATTTGAAGAGAGGGAACTCACCTCTTCTTCAAAGGCTATTTCGATCAAGCCCTTCTCCACCAAGGAAGAGCTTGTTCTACCCTTCTTCTACAAGTCAAGAAGACCATTGAAGCTAGGGAAAGCCACTCAAATCCTTAATCCAAAGAGAATTCTTCAAGGGTAAGCCCTATAAACCCATTTCTCTTAATATTTTGATTATATTTTATTTTGGGCATGAAACCCTTAGACATGGCATGTTAAGAACCTTTACCAAGGTTAGTTAAACTGTAAGAATTATGTATGAGGTTTGGTTTAAGATTTCCCACGATTTTGAGCTTATATGATCATTTATGAGAAAGTTCGACAATGTTCGTTTCTACCCGGGTTAGCTACTGCCCCCTTTTTGACGAACCTATTTCAGACCTGTATTGATGTTGAAAAATCGTGAAACCTTACCTGAATGTATTATTTGATGTATATAAAAAACTGTAAAAATTTGGTGGTTATCTGATTTATATTGAGGGAGAATAAATTCATGGACATTTGTGTGTCTGAAACCGTACGAATCTGGGAGCAGCGATTCTATTTAACCTTTTTGCCTATTTCCATTATTGATAAAATTATAGAAAAATTTGGAGATGTTCCCCTTGTTGTTTTTTAATACATATCCAAAAATAGTAGTATTTTATATAGAGAATAATGAGATATGTCTATTTGAATATTATGTGGTAAATACTTGACTGAGGTTGATTTATTGTTTTCAAAAATTCATTTAGCCCTTTTATAAGTGTTTAAAAATATTAGAAAAAATTGCAGATGTTCTCCACTAAGTTTATAATGCTATGTAAAATACTTGGTAAATTTTGATTAAGTTTACAATATGTTATGGATTTTTAAGTAAAGCATGTACTGTATGAAAAAACTATGTTATAAATCCATTTTCCATCAAACATCTTGTAATTTTCCGTAACTCAAATGACTTAGGTTTCTAAATGAAAAATATTAGGTTTTAAGTTTTCTGTAACATATTCTAATTTCATCATTTTTAATGCACCTACTGTGATATATAATTGTTGGGATATTTTAGTTTTGATGATTTTCCAAAACAACATGTAATAGGTTTGAAAGCAGTCAGGATAGTATCTTTTAGTTTCAGGTCAGGCTAGGTTGTTTCTCAGGAGAACAGGTTATCAGTGGAGGAAGAACTCAGCTGAGGGGGAACCCTACTGAGAGGAACTCAGCTGAGGGGGAACTCTACTGAGAGGAACTCAGTGAGGGGGAGCTCACTGACACAGCCTGAGAAAGTCAAAATAACATCAAAAAGAGAACTGACTGAAGCCATGTCAGAAGACCTGAACCTGAAGAGAAGCCTGAAGGAAGTCCCACTGAGTATAAACCTGACTTTCTAAGCTGGTCAGTGGACTACTCAGTGAAGAGCATGATTGAGAGGATCAGTGCTGTGCCTAGTAGGACCTGAAGGAGTCAGGCTACTGAGGCTGGGAAGCTTGACAAATAGCCTTATGTCAACTCCCCTGAGTGGACTTCAAGTCTACTGAAGGAAGTCCACTGAGAAGACTTAAAGTCCAATGATGGTTCCTAAGAAGACTTCAAGTCTACTGAAGAAAGGTATCCTGAGAGGATTACAAGTCAGCTGAAGACAAGTCGCCTGAAGTCAGGACTACCCTGATCAAGTACCCTGAACAAAAGAGCCGTTGGACTCAGTCCACGTGGACCAATCAAGTCAAGGCAGCGAATCTGACAAAAGCTGACAAGGCCATACTTCACTGAAAAGGAGAATTTCACTCCAAAGATAGTCTGGATTTGAATGTTACTTCCTCCAACGGTAACATTCAAATCCAAACTATAAATACAAACTCAAGCTTCATTTAAAAGTGAGCTGGTGGTGCGAGAGTGGTGCAAGTCATGAGGGAGTCATAAGGGTGCACCATCTCCATCAAGAACACTGACATTGAATTCTTCATAGTCATATTTGAGTGTTCCAGTTTGTATACTCGAGCTCATCATATACATCCTAAGCTTAGAGAGGTTTTCCCAACCTTAGCTCAGAGGCTAAAACCATGTAAGGGAAAACCTCACCTAGTTGGAGAGAACCAAACCAAACTAAACCCTTTCCAGAATAGTGTTAGGTGTTGCAGTGAGGTGAGGAGAGGCAGTCCCTGAGTGAAGAGGGATGTGAGGCCAGTTCGAGAGGCAGCTCCGCGGAGGGGTGTGAGTCCAGTTGTGAGTGCACCTTGGCACGTTAAAAATAAGAATCCCGGGTAGTGGATTTCCTGTTAAATCAGGTAGTGGATGTAGGAGCTTGAGCCTCCGAACCACTTTACATTGTTGTGTTCTTTATTGCTTTACTGACTTGCATAACATCAGTGTTAAAACAAAAATTTCTCCTAATTTCCCATATTGTCCTTGTTTGTAAAAGAAAACGGGACCAACAATTGGTATCAAAGCGGGTTGTTCACATGACCACTGATCTAGTTTTGTTAAGAAAATTGGTCAACCGAGCAGATCTTAAATGTTTTAAAACTATGGGAATTTCTGCATGTTTCAAACTATTACATGTGCTCTGACCTCATTCTTGTAATAGAAAATCTTTTTGTTAGAAGTTTTGGAATCATCAAAAAGGGGGAAATTGTTGGGATATTTTAGTTTTGATGATTTTCCAAAACAACATGTAATAGGTTTGAAAGCAGTCAGGATGGTATCTTTTAGTTTCAGGTCAGGCTAGGTTGTTTCTCAGGAGAACAGGTTATCAGTGGAGGAAGAACTCAGCTGAGGGGGAACCCTACTGAGAGGAACTCAGCTGAGGGGGAACTCTACTGAGAGGAACTCAGTGAGGGGGAACTCACTGACACAGCCTGAGAAAGTCAAAATAACATCAAAAAGAGAACTGACTGAAGCCATGTCAGAAGACCTGAACCTGAAGAGAAGCCTGAAGGAAGTCCCACTGAGTATAAACCTGACTTTCTAAGCTGGTCAGTGGACTACTCAGTGAAGAGCATGATTGAGAGGATCAGTGCTGTGCCTAGTAGGACCTGAAGGAGTCAGGCTACTGAGGCTGGGAAGCTTGACAAATAGCCTTATGTCAACTCCCCTGAGTGGACTTCAAGTCTACTGAAGGAAGTCCACTGAGAAGACTTAAAGTCCAATGATGGTTCCTAAGAAGACTTCAAGTCTACTGAAGAAAGGTATCCTGAGAGGATTACAAGTCAGCTGAAGACAAGTCGCCTGAAGTCAGGACTACCCTGATCAAGTACCCTGAACAAAAGAGCCGTTGGACTCAGTCCACGTGGACCAATCAAGTCAAGGCAGCGAATCTGACAAAAGCTGACAAGGCCATACTTCACTGAAAAGGAGAATTTCACTCCAAAGATAGTCTGGATTTGAATGTTACTTCCTCCAACGGTAATATTCAAATCCAAACTATAAATACAAACTCAAGCTTCATTTAAAAGTGAGCTGGTGGTGCGAGAGTGGTGCAAGTCATGAGGGAGTCATAAGGGTGCACCATCTCCATCAAGAACACTGACATTGAATTCTTCATAGTCATATTTGAGTGTTCCAGTTTGTATACTCGAGCTCATCATATACATCCTAAGCTTAGAGAGGTTTTCCCAACCTTAGCTCAGAGGCTAAAACCATGTAAGGGAAAACCTCACCTAGTTGGAGAGAACCAAACCAAACTAAACCCTTTCCAGAATAGTGTTAGGTGTTGCAGTGAGGTGAGGAGAGGCAGTCCCTGAGTGAAGAGGGATGTGAGGCCAGTTCGAGAGGCAGCTCCGCGGAGGGGTGTGAGTCCAGTTGTGAGTGCACCTTGGCACGTTAAAAACAAGAATCCCGGGTAGTAGATTTCCTGTTAAATCAGGTAGTGGATGTAGGAGCTTGAGCCTCCGAACCACTTTACATTGTTGTGTTCTTTATTGCTTTACTGACTTGCATAACATCAGTGTTAAAACAAAAATTTCTCCTAATTTCCCATATTGTCCTTGTTTGTAAAAGAAAACGGGACCAACACTCAGTGGAGTTAGGTTGACCACAGCTGGGGGAAGTTCAACGGTTTGAGTACCTGCATTGCAAGAAGTGTTAGTTCTAACTCCCTCAACCTCACAACCTAGATCTCCTGAGGCCTCTATCTCCATGGGGGCTCCCTCCTCCTCACTCTTCTTACTTTTCTCTTCCTCACTTTCCTTTTCAACTGTTATTTTTTCAGCCAATTCACCCTTTACAGGGATGATTGCTCTTATCTCTCCACTCTTGATAGCAGTGATTTCCACCTCTTTTTCTTTTTCACTCTCTTTTTCAACTTCTCTAGTTCCAGACACCTCAGTTGACTCTATAGCCACCACTGAGGGCTGTTGTGGGAGAGCTGCAGTAGACACCTCTACTGAGCCCTCCTGTGGCAAGTTTTGAGCCTCAGTATCCCTTGCCATGGATACTGATGGAACGCGCCAGTGAAGGCGGTCCGTCCCCAAGATCGTTGTTGGGATACCAAACATGTATAAACAATTAAAGACCTAAACATGCATCTAAAGACAAGTTTGGATCTGTTACCCTTGAAGACCGAGGCGTTGATTCCACTACTGATCTTCTAGTCTGTCTCCCAACCTCGTTCGTACACCGGGTGGACGGCGAACTAGCGAACGTGGAGAAAAGTGCCTCACAATTTCGTCTCCCTCTCAACCCCACTCACGAATTTCGGCTGTTGCACGTTTTATCTTAGAGTGCTAGGGTTTTAAACACGAAATTGAAGCCTTTATATAGACTCCTTAAGTTTCATGGTCCAGACTAGGGATCTGTTAGAAGGTATAGGGTTTGGGCTCCTCACGGACCCAAATACTCTTATGTTCAGCCCATAACATTTATTTGGCCCGTGAACATTAATTCATTCCACTAGAGAATTAATATTGCACTCCCATCCTATCCCGAACCAAATCAGGGCTTCTATTAGACTCTATAATTCCCCGTGTTAAAGATATCGTACGTCCATTAATTATTAAAGCTCCTGACCGTTTTAATTAATTAACATCTATTATTCCTTGAGTAGTACCACTCAACCTTGTTGTCGTACGGATATAATCCACCTGCAGGGTTTAATACGACAATCCTTTATGAGTTTCCTCAAGGGGACGTCATCAACCTGGATCACCAGGACACGGTGCCTTAATGTCAATAAATAGACATCGTGCAAACGATGTCACTACCCAAAATACATAGTGCGTTGAATCTAACAAGATTCTCACCCATAGTAAATCAAAGTAGTGAACAAGCGCTCCACATATCTAGATATCACAATTAGGATTAAGAATTACAAGAGTCACCAAGACCTTTAGTTCTTCATAACAGTCAGAATAGAAGAACATATCTTAACTGTGATCCATTCAATACGACATAGCGTACTAGTATGAACTAATGGCCAAGACAAGCCACTAACAAGTTCATACTACAACTTATACCAATAGTTATGTCCAGAACTATCTCAGTTGTGAATACTGTTTATATCTTATAAGGAACTGACAATGTGATCTTCTGTGTGACTACAAACTCACCACATTATCTACAATATAAGATAAATAGACATACAAGTAATACAAGCAATTAATAAGATTGCAATTATGTGAAAAACCATTTATTTCAGATAATAAGGAAATCGAATATATCCATAAAAGCCCAACAAAAGTTTGCTTTACAGTATACACCAACAGATACATCCTTGGCTGCTTCACCACCACCTTGCTTAGGTGAAGCACCTCCTTCAAGTTCAGACTCCACTGCCTTCTCCTCTGCACTCTTCTCCTTCACCTCCTCCTTCTCAGATAAGGGTTCAGCTGGCTTATCTTCATCAACAACCTTCTCTCCCTCATTCTTTGCCTCTGCAATCTTCTCCAAGACCAAACTTTCAAAAATCTTCTCATCACAGAGAAGTCTGGTCTTGTGCATCCCAGCAAATTGCAGCACTTCAACTTCCTCCTTCTTCCACTCCTCTGCATTGCTGCCTCTTACAGCTAGGAGAATTTCACCAAGTCTTCTATCCTTGAGCTGGACAATGAGTCGCAGTCTCAAGAACATGGCCTTGAGTATGGGGAATTGATCAAGTTCAGGGTACTTAGACTCTAAAGAGTAAGCAACCTCATCCTTGAGAGTATCTAGGAATGAGTACTCTTCTTCATCGTCTGAAGGAAGGGAAGGGGTAGGGGATCTGCTCTCTGTTGGCTCTTCTGGGATAGACTCCAGTTGAGTTGAATGAATTTCAGGAGGGTTTGGTTCAGATGAGGTTTGAGGTTGGGTTTCAGGTGAGGTTGGGTTTTGGTCAGTAGGGGTTGATGATGTGGGTTCAGTTGGGGTTGAGGGGATGGTTTCAGTAGGGGTGGAGATGGGTTCAGTGGGGGTTGTTTGGGATCCACTTACTGGCTTTTGAGAGCCATCAGTGGGGGTTTTGGTTAATTTGGAGATACGTTTGGTTTTGGCAGGGGTGCGAGGTTTTGTTGTTTTGGGTTTGATGGGGGTAGGTGCAGGGATATCTGAGTCAGACTTAGTTGAGATGATGTTTGGAGATGAGTCAGGGTTACCTGATGAAGATTCATCAGTAGAGTCTGTGACTCTGACTTTCTTTGAGGCACTCTCCTTCTCTGCCTCAGCTGACCTCCTGCTTTCCTTCCTAGAGGCTTTCACTGCCTCGGCCTCCTTGTGCTGGACCATCTTGTCACTCAGTTTAACCAGCCTCCTCTTGAGCTTGGTTTTCTTCCCTTCAGTAGGGTTATCCTCCTCTTCCTCGACTGCCTCTGGGCTCTCCTCAGCAGGCTTGATCATTCTAGTTTCCAAAGCCTTTCCAGCTTTGAACAAGGCTTTGAGATTGCTCCATTTCCTATCTGGAATCCAGTCTACTCCCAGTTCTACGTTTTCTATCAGATAAGAAATTTTAGTTGCAAAGTTGAGCTTACTGGATAGCTGGGGAGTTTTGTCAGGTTGGAGTTTTGAGTGCTCCTTGTTCAATGCTCTAAAAAAGAACTGCTGCTAATTGTATGGCTTCTCCTTGCTCTCCACTATTGCCTTCATCAACCTGAGCTTTGGCTTGCTCACTTGTTCTGTGCTTCCTTGGTTTCCCAAGATACATTTTTCCACCACTTCACAGAGAACATTATATACTGGTAAGAGTATATTTCTGTTCATTGTTGGACTATACTTGACCTTCCTCTTCATTATTGTATTGACCCATTCTTCCTCTTCATCCGCGATGCAGGTATCCGGATTCGGGCCTTCAGAGGGAAGATTGAATAACTCCTTCAGATCATCACCGCTGACACGGATCTCCTTCTTAATCTTTTGGTGTTCAACAATCTCAACATCATCCCCCATCACCTTTTTCTTCCTCTGAAGTATAAGATGAGACCTGATCCTTGAATCAGTGTTGGAAACATTATTGAAGAACTCAAGAACCTGCCTGTCAAAGCAGTTCGTAGGATGAACAGATAGAAATTTCTCTAACCCAGCAGATTTTAACAAATCTAGGGCTTCTTTGATATGGGCAAATTCCGGTTTGGTTTCTATCTCTGGATTATCAAAAACCACAATGGGTTCATACCAGAAGTTATCTTTGTTGGTAAGGAAACTGAGATTTAGTTTAGCCATATGAACAAGAGATGGTTGAGAGAAAATTTGCAGAAAGTATAGGATGGATAGTAAGTGTTTTGCTTGGAAGTGTGTTCGAAAAGGTTCTTAGGCTGAAATTTGGGGCTTTTATATGAGAAATGAGCGGTTAGATTGAACAAGAAAATCAACGTCTGAGATTGATTGGGTTTGAGATCGTGGGTAGTTGCAAGGTTTAGTGGGGAGTTTTTAAGAAATCTTGTTAGAAAAGAACCGCCCAAAAATGGATGGCATGGATTGGAAAAGTTGGTAGCCGGAAGGTCACATCACCCGGCTTTTAGGGCGCGTGAGATAGGTAATTGAAAAAGCATGTCTGACTTGTACCACGCGCATTAAATGCTTGCCATACCAAAATCTCTTCGGAAAAGATTTAATTTCCCAGAAAGCACTCATTAGTAAAATTTTGAAGCCAAATAAATATATATAAAACTAAGAGGCTTTTAACTTTTAAAAAAACACTAAGTATAAACTTTGACTTCCACTGAGGTTTGACCTCGTCTGATATCCAGACCTCTTCTGAGATGAGGAGCTTCTTCTGAGAAAGATCCTCTTCTGGCTACGAACCTCCACTGAGTTGAAGGTGACTCTTCTGAGATTAAATCCTTTCTTTACTCTCCTGGATCTAGGAGTCCAAGCTCCACTGACAACTCTTGGAACCTTGCTTCAGCCAAAGGTTTTGTGAAGATATCTGTCTTCTGTTTGTCAGTGTGGATTTTGAGCATTTTGATGTCCTTCTTCTCCACATGATCTCTGATGAAATGATGCCTTATGTCCACATGTTTGCATCTTGTGTGGAGAACTGGATTTTCTAAAATAGCAATTGCACTATTGTTGTCACAGAAAATAGGAACTTCATTGGCAAAGATGTTGTAATCTCTCAGTTGTTGTCTTAACCAAAGAATTTGAGCACAACAACTTCCTGCTGCCATATACTCAGCTTCAGTAGTGCTTGTGGCTACTGAGTTTTGTTTCTTGGAGAACCAAGAAATCAGCTTACTTCCCAAAAATTGACAAGTGCCTGAGGTTGGTTTCCTGTCAATTCTACATCCTCCATAATCAGCATCTGAGTATCCTGTGAGTTCCAGATTGTCATCTGAGGGATACCACAATCCCATATTCACAGTACCCTTAAGATATTTGAGAATCCTCTTAGCAGCTTCCAGATGACTTTTCTTGGGGTTGGCTTGATATCTTGCACAAATCCCAACTGCAAAAGTGATATCAGGCCTGTTTGTTGTGAGATACAGTAGAGATCCAATGATGGCTCTGTAATGAGTCTGGTCTACTGATTCACCATCTTCATCTGGTTCCATCTTGGTGTTGGTGTTGAGTGGAACTCTTGCAACTTTGCTGGTCTGGCATCCAAACTTGTTGATCAGCTCCCTTGTGTATTTGGCTTGATTGATGAAGATTCCTTCAGGGGACTGCTTAACTTGAAGTCCTAGGAAGAAATTCATTTCTCCCATCATAGACATCTCAAATTTTCCCTTCATCAGTTGAGAAAACTTCTCACAGAGGACCTGGTTAGGACAACCAAAAATGATGTCATCCACATAAATTTGAACCAGCAATGTGTCCTCTCCTTTTGTGATTCTGAAAAGTGTTCTATCAACTCTCCCTTTGATAAAACCATGATCCAAAAGGAAATGTGACAAAGTATCATACCAAGCTCTTGGAGCCTGTTTCAGTCCATATAGAGCTTTCCTCAGTCTATATACTTTGTGACTTTCTTCAAAACCTGGGGGTTGCTCCACGTAGACTTCTTCATTGAGTACTCCATTCAAGAAGGCACTTTTAACATCCATCTGGTACACCTTGAATTTCTTGTGAGCAGCATAAGCAAGAAATAACCTTATTGCCTCCAATCTGGCTACTGGAGCAAATGTTTCATCATAGTCAAATCCTTCAACTTGAGAATAGCCCTTTGCAACTAGCCTGGCCTTGTTTTTGACTATGATATCATTCTCATCCTTCTTGTTCTTGAATACCCACTTGGTTCCTATCACATTGCAGTGATATGGTATGTCCACCAACTCCCAAACTTGATTCCTTGTAAACTGGTTGAGCTCTTCTTGCATGGCAATAATCCAGTTGGAATCTTGAAGTGCTTCTGCTATGGAACTTGGTTCCTGGTTTGATAAGAAACAACAAAACAAAGCACTTTCACCATGAAAACTTCTAGTTTTGACTCCTGAGGAAGGATCACCTAGGATTTGCTCAACAGGGTGATCTGAGAGCCAAGTCCTCCTAGGCTGATGCCCTTCAGTAGAGTTTAACTCTTCTGAAGTTGAGTCACTAAATATTGGAATGAAATCGAATTCAGGAAATAAGACAGAGGGTTGAAGTCCTGAGTCATCATTCAAGGTATTTTCATTCTCAATGGTAATTTCATTGGTTCCCCCTTGAATGATGGGTTCAGTGAATGTCTCAGCTGTGACCACATCTTCATTGACATTTGTTACCTCTTGAACTGGGATAGTGTTCATCAGTTCAGTTACATCTTCAGGAGAGCTCTCAGGTGAGCTTTGAGGAGTGGTCTGATTTTGAGTGTCCTCTTTGAATTGTTGATCATTGAGGTTGTCCCAGGTTGGGATGAATGTATCAACACAATTCTCAGGATATCCTTTTGATTTGATACTCAGTCTAGTTAGCCTTTTGCTTATCACATCCTCATTCTCCTTACTTCTGGACTCAAAAGTAGATTCATCAAACACCACATGAGGTGTTTCTTCCATAACAAGAGTTCTACAGTTGTAAACTCTGAAAGCTCTACTGATTTGGGAATATCCTAAGAAAATTCCTTCATCAGCTTTGCTATCAAAAGCTTTCAGTTGTGTTTTCCCATTGTTGTGAATGAAACACTTGCAACAAAAAATATGAAAGTAAGATACCTGTGGCTTTCTGTTGTTCCATAACTCATATGGAGTTTTTCCTTGATGTTTGGTTACCATGGATCTGTTTTGAGTGTGGCAGGCAGTATTAATAGCCTCAGCCCAGAATCTTTTAGGAACCTGAGCTTCAGCTAACATTGTCCTTGCTGCCTCCTTGAGAGTCCTATTTCTTCTTTCAGCTACTCCATTTTGTTGTGGAGTTCTTGCATCTGATGTTTCATGAGCAATGCCTAATTCTTTGCAATAATCAGATATAATAGAATTTATGAATTCAGTGCCCTTATCTGATCTTATCTTTACAATGTTCAGGCTCTTTTCATTGCTAACTTTCTTCAGGAGCTCTGGCAGCCTCAGTTGAGTCTCTTTTTTACTTGCAAGGAATATCACCCATGTGTACCTGGAGAAGTCATCAACAACAACAAGTGTATACTTTCTCCCATTGATACTTACAGGGGTTACTGGACCAAAAAGATCCATATGTAACAGTTGAAGTACTCTGTCAGTAGAGGTTGCTACTTTGCTTTTGAAAGATGTCTTTACTTGCTTTCCCTCCTGACAGGCTTTACAGATATGTTCTTTGTTGTATACATCATTTGGCATTCCTTCTACCAGTCCATGTCTTGCTATCCTGTTCATCATCTTGAAGTTCAGATGACTTAGCCTTTTGTGCCATAGCCAATTAGTGTCAGTTGAGCTCTTAGCAATAAGACATGCATTTGGTGTGCAAGACTTCCAATCTGCAAGATAGACATTTCCCTTTCTTGACCCAGTTAGTAATACCTGTTGTGAAGATATATTCTTAACAAAACATAGGTTACATGAAAATTCAACATTGTATCCCTTATCACAGAATTGACTTATGGACAGAAGATTATGCTTAAGTCCACTGACAAAGGATACATTGCTTACCCTTACTGAGCCAATGATTAAAGTACCATAACCTTTAGTAGCTCCTTGTGAGTTGTCACCAAAGGTGACTTGTGGACCTTCTTTCTCAACAAATTCTGTCAGGAGATCTTTGTTGCCAGTCATGTGCCAGACTGATGATTTAAGAGCTTCTCCTTTGTTGAGGTCCACTGAGCCCTGCAATCACAGATCAAGTTTTAGGTACCCATTTGGTGTTGGGTCCTACCAGGTTAGCTGTACCTTTCGGAATCCAAATTTTCCTTATCGTTCTAATCACTTTAGATTGGCTAATTTGTCTTCCATAAACATCTACATAGATTGTTATCTCCCTAGGTGCCTTGGGAGTAAACTTTCTATGGGTGTCAGCCTTTGAAGGAACAGGAACCTTCTTCACATTCTTTCTCTTAGGCTTGGGTGCACCTGGTCTTGGTTTTTGTTGATAAAGGTATGAAGGGCCTTTTCCTTTAGGCACAAAAGGAATAGGTCTTTCATATGAGTCATTCCTTGAGGACTGCTCATGCCTGGGTGCTCTCAGCTGAGGTTGCTTCATCTATGAAGACCTCGGCTGATAGTACCTCTGCTGAGATCTAGATTGATAAGTCACCTGAGCCTTTCCATTTGGTTTTGGCTTAGATTGACTTTTCTTGGGAGTGATCTCAGCTGGTCTTTTTCCTTTATCCACAGTCTGTGGTTGAAATGTTACAGACTTGACAAAAACTCTCTTTGTGCCACTTGAAGAAGCAACACTCAGAGGACCTTCTGAAGGTTTTGGAATAAAGCCTATTCCACACTTGTTATTAGGATTGATTTGAAAATTTTGAATCTCCTCTATGGCAAGAGAGGGTTTGTTTAGAGCATCAATCCTTTTTAACAAGGTCTCTTCAGATTTTTGTAAGACATCAATTTTCAGGAGAGAATCCTTTATTTGGCTTACCAATTTTAAGTTCTCTTCAGTTAACTTTATCTTAGATTCATTGAGATCTTTTATCAGTTGATCTCTACCATTTCCTTGACTCCTGAGGGTTTCCACCTCTTTTGTCAGTTCAATGGTAGATTTGGCTGAGTTCAGATCTGCTTGATTCCCAGACTCAATTAACTTGGAGTTTTCACTCAAGAGTTGTTTGTTCTCATCTTGAAGACAGAGACTTGCTTCTTGCAACCTTGAGAAATCAATCATCAATTGTTCCAAAGCGGACTGAAGATTGAGTTCCTCAGTTGACTCTGAGCTAAGCTCAGGTGTGTGTTCTAGAGAAATGGATGGTTTAGATTGTACCTCTGGTTCTTCTCTTGCCATGAGGCACATGTCATCTTCACTGCTGTCAGAGAACAGTTCATCGGGTGACTCCAGATTTTAATCAACATGCCCAGCCATCATGGCTTTCCTTTCTCCATATCTTCTGTCTCTTTTGGCTTGCCTTTCCTTTCTTTCTTTAGTGCTCAGTTGAGGACAGTCATATTGAAAGTGCCCAATCTTCTTGCACTGAAAACACCTGTTGGCATCATCATTCTTTTCCTCAGTGGACTCTCTGGTCTTTGATGATGATCCTTCAGCCTTGGTGTAATTCTTGTATTCCTTCTTCTTTTCTAGCTCAGATGAGCTTTTCTCTCCTTCTCTGGTGGTCTTTTGTGGATAACTTCTACCTTCCCTGTTATCCCTGTAAAATCTCTTATATTTGCCAAAGCGGATGTTAAGTTGTTCAAACCTCCTAGCCATCAGGCTGAGTTCCTCCTGCATCTCAGCCTTGCTTTGTGACTTGCTTGCCTTTGTACTCTTCTGAGGCTTTTGGGATTTTGGCTCAGACTCCTTGGTTTTGAAGGCTACTCCCTTCTCAGCTGAGATCTCATCAGGAGCCCTTTTCCTGTTCAGATCAAACTCATAAGCCTTGAGTTCAGAGAATACATGTTGCATAGACATGCTGGATAGATCCTTGGTATTCTGCATCATCACAGAGTACACATCCCATCTTGAGGTTAGACCTCTCAGGATCTTTAAGGTAACCTCCCTCTTGGTATAGACTTTTCCCAGAGAATTTATCTCATTCATGATGTCTGTGAACCTCCCATCAAGCTGGTCAATGGTCTCAGTGGACTCCATGGTGAACTGCTCATACTTTTGAACAGCTACTGAAAGCTTGTTCTCCATTATCTTGTCAGTTCCTTCACACATGAGAGCAAGAGTGTCCCATAGTTCCTTTGCAGTCTTGCAGTGGATCACTCTTCCCATTACAGAATCTGGAATAGTGGTGTAGAGGATGTTCATGGCTATGAAGTTGAGGTTGTTTCTCCTCCTCTCATCTGCAGTGAAGTTATCTTCATCCTTGGGTCATTCTTCTCTAGGATCTGCAATAATTTCAGTTGTAGTTCTTGGGTTAGGTGTCATAAAAACAAATGGACCTTTAGTAATAACCCTTAACATTTCATCATGCACACAGGCAAGATGAGCTCTCATTCTGATCTTCCAGAAGTCATAGTTTTCCACTGAGAATTGTGGAAGTTTGTGATGAGACATATGGTTCAAAGGATTAACTCCCTTGTTGTTCTCTGCTGGTGGTGCTACCCTAGCTGTAATGTCAGCCATAGTATAAAAGTAAGTTTATCAAAAGATCAATTCAGGTGACCCCTAAAAAATACCTTTAAGCACAAGGTATACTTAGAACAATGGTCTTTTGAACCACTGCTCTGATACCAATTGTTGGTCCCGAAACGAGTAAACAGGTGTATGGGGGGGAATACACCTGTGATTACAAATTAAAACTTCTTGTAAAACTTATCAGGTTACTTAAGACAGTAGCTCGTCAGTGGACTTGAAGGTCTGCTGAGAGTTACTTGGAGAAAGCCTACTGAGATAATACCTCCACTGAAAGCTCAAGACTTTCAGTTGAACTACTATCTAATTAGCTTTCAGATGCGGATTAGTGAGCCCTTTAGAAAACTCGTTTTACTTTGATAAACTTTGAGATAAACACACACTTAGAAAAGGAGATAATAAGAACACAAGATATAAAGTGGTTCAGAGATGAATCTCCTACGTCCACTGTCCTGATCAAACAGGAGAATTCCTTTCACTTGGAATTCCTTGTGTTATAGTGCCAAGGTGCACTGATCAACTAATCCTCTCTTAGGATGATTGATCACTAGGAAATTCCAGGTCCTAGTTCCCAAAACAAACCAGCTTTCAGACTGATACAACAATCAGCTTACTAACACCACTTAACACTAGCTCTCAACCTAAACACTGAGTAGGGTTTTGAGTAGGGTTTTGGTTCCAACTATTTTGAGATAATCCTTACAAGTTTAGCTCAGGGCTTAGGATTAGATTATCTCTTTCTAAGATTTGGATATAGCTTTTAAGCTTGGTTACAGAAGGTTTGTTAGGCTCTCTACAAATGTGAAACACTTGGGAAATAATGATAATTTCGAGTGCTTCTTAGTTGTTATGTGAGTAGAGATAGCTTTGATCTTGTGAGTTTCCTGTGCTTGGAAATGTGCACGTCCTTCTGTATTTATAGGCTTCCTTGAAAATCTTCCCGTTGGATTTGAATCTTCTCAAGTAAGTCTTCTTGTATCTGATTGGTTCAAACGGCTCTATTTGAAGCTTTAAGTCTTGTCAAGAAACGGCTGCAAAAACCATGCTTGTTCACCAGCTTTCTGTAGATTGCTAGGTGAAGGACTTTTGGTACTTGTCAGGCTGGGGCAGGTCGGCTGTCAGTAAGTACACTGACGTGTCATCTTCTCATTGGACCTTTAGTCTGCATGCCCAGATTCTTGTCTTGCTTTAAGGTGGAACTCCTCTGAGAGAACCTTCTTATTCCTTCATTTATTGTAAGCTTCACTGAAATTCATTTTGCCTTGTTCCAACTAGATTAACTAACAGCTTTCAATATGTTTAACATTAACAGTACTTTGTTAGTTCTTTATCAGTGGACCTTCGTCCTCTCCTGATAGATTTAGTCTTAGTGAGAATGCACTTAGAAAACATTCAAGACTTAGACTTCTTTCTCAGATCACTTAGTCTTCAGCGGACTTTACTTCAGCGGACTTCATCTTCAGCAGACTTCATACTAAAATACACTCTAGTTTTTACTAACTGCACTCCAGTTCTTAACACTTTGAACTGTTTGACTAAGTACTAACTCTACTGAATAATTTACTTACAAAATAACTTAGGAGGAACATGTTGGCATCTAATCAAAACATAAGTCTTATACATTTTCCCAACAGATGTGTTATCTCGACTAGCAACAAGCGAAGGTCCAGCAGAGTTGGCGGACATCGTTATAACCAAGATAAACCATCCATCAACGATGACCTACAATATTAACCAACTAGACGAACAATCTAAAGATGAAGATTGGAGAACAGAGATAGTCAAATACATAAAGAGTGGGAAAAAACTAAATAACTCTTTTGAAGCTGCCAAGCTAATTAAGCGAGCCGCCAGATATATTCTGGTAGGTGAGCAGCTTTACAAAAGGGAAATATCGATCCCACTCCTCAAATGTTTGCTTAGGGGGCAAGGATGAGCAATACTCGAAGAAATACACATCGGAGTATGTGAAAATCACACTGAGGGCCAAGCTTTGGCATGCAGAACTATTAGACAAGGGTATTATTGGCCGACCTTACGTCAAGATACAATCAAGATGGTAAAAACCTGCCACCGGTGCCAGATCTTTGCTCCAAACACTCATACTCCGCCCAGGAGCTCGTTTCTGTTTACAACTCGTGGCCATTTACAAGATGGGGGATGGATATAATTAGTCCTTTCCCGACAAGAGTTGGAAACGTTTGATTTGCCGTTGTGGCAGTCGATTATTATACAAAATGGGCAGAAGTAGAAGCTATGGAGAAGATTACGCAACAAAAGATGATCAATTTCATATGGAAGAACATTGTTTGTCATTTTGGAGTTCCACAAATAATTGTGACAGACAATGGTCCGCAGTTCGATGGGAAAGAGTTGAGAGACTTCTGTACAAAATGGGGGATTTGAAAACACTATTCTACTCCCTATCATCCCCAGTCCAGTGGACAAGTTGAAGCCGTCAACAAGATTATCAAGCATACATTAAAAATACGATTGATGGAGAGCAAGGGTAGTTGGTCTGAAGAGCTCCCGGAAGTCTTATGGGCATATAGAGTTTCTCCCAGGTCTAGCACCGTAGAAACACCCTTTGCAATAGCTTTCGGAATAGAGGCTGTTATCCCAATCGAGCTAAAAGCCAATACAATCAGGACGACCAACTTTGATGAACAAGCGAACAACTCTGCTTTAGCTACTGAAATGGATCTGCTCGAAGAAAAAAAATTAAATGTCGAGTTAAAAAATGCTACATATAACAGCGAGCAGAATGTTATTATAATTCCCACGTTAAAGTTAGGGAATTCAGAGTTGGAGATTTGGTTCTAAGGAAGTTGCTCGCCCAACCTCCAAGTGTATTGGGACCGACTTGGGAGGGCCCGTATTGTATAACGGATAAGTTCCTTAATGGTGTATACGATATCGAAGACATGGAAGGCAACCCGGCCCAATACTCTTGGAACGCCGTACATCTGAAGAAGTACTACCAATAGGGCGAACAAGTTCAACCTATGGGCAAGTGAATCAAAAACTTGACTAAGACTCTGCATGGGCAAGTGAATCAAAAACTTGCCTAATTTTTTAAAAATTTTGCTAAGTATAGGATAAAAAGTTGTTCGGCACATTGTATAGTTGGTGCCTCATTTTTAAGCTCATGTAAAGTTACTCGGAAAAATATTATGAGCGAGCAACTTTTTTACACTAATGATTAGGATATTCAGAGTAGTTCATCAGTTTGTATATGTTAATGATGAACAGTTTTTTGACACTTGTAAATTTTCTTGTTGTAAATATAGTTGTTCGTTCAAAGAAGAAGTCTAAGCTCGAGGTACAAATCCAGTTTTAAGGATCCAGGCCATTAAAAGGTTGTTCGCCTTTTAAGACGAGCAGAACCTAAGGTTAAACCCTTATCCTATTTAAAGGCAAAGTTCAAATTGAACAAAGCCCAATACCATATGTTGGAATTGCAAAAGCATTGAAAGAAATGTAAAAAGCAATTAACATATATAAGAAAACGAGCAAATGAAAGACAGTTCTACTAATACTAAGGCCTTGAGCCTAAAAAATAGTACAAAAGGTTTAATGGAAAGACGAACAACTATTACAAAAGTACAACAAAAAGACGAGCAATTGTTACAAAGATGAAGAAAATTCTAAGTCCTACTCCTGCCTCTGCTCGTCTTGAGGTAGGATTTGAGTTTGGTCAGTGGGAGGATCAACTATCATGTCGGCAACCAAGTCCTCGGCCGCTTGATTTCAGTGGCAGCTTGCTCGCCATCTTCATTTTGCTCGCCCTTGACGTTCTCTTCGGCTACTGGGGGGCGAACAAGGGTCAAGAGAATTCAGCTTTACCCCGTAGTCCGGCATGTCCCCGAGTTGGAGTGTAATTCCAAGAGGAGGGGGATAGTGTTCGACAAATTCGGATAAGTTCTTCCCGATATCCTCGACGATGTCAGGAATGTTGTACATGTTAACTGCACGAATGCAATCAGGGTAAGCACAAATATACCCCAGGTTTGAGGAAGGACCAATTCGAGCCTGCAGCTGAGCCTCAAATTCTTTTGGGGTTAGCATCCCCTTCATTGTTTCCTTAAGACGAGCAGTTTCAGCTTCTGCATCCTCCCTTCTCTTCTTTTTTTCTTCCAACTCGGCCTGGGAAGAAAGGAGCTCAACCTTTTTATCCTTAAGCTCGACGGACAAAGCCTGATAGTCCTTAATGTGTGTCTTCTCAATATCGTGTGCGAGCTTCAATTGGTTGTTCAGTCGAGCAACCTTTGCTTCGTGCTGGCTGATTAGGCCATCTTTCTCCTCAGTAAGTTGGCGAGCATTTGCCGCGTAGCGACGAGCAACATCCTCCAACTCGGCCAACTGTGCCATTCTTTTTTGTACACTAACCAGGGAGTTAGCGGCTTGGATCATCAAAAAGTGAAAGTTGTCCGCCGCTCTCTAGGCATGGACCGCTTTTTCAAGAGGCCAGGTCTAGGCGCGAGCAATTGTTTTAGTTGCTCGGCGGACATGCTCGCCAGGGATGTCCCTCAAGAAAGAGGGAGTTTTAGAGCAGGCGAATTGGTAGATGATATCTGCTCGCCCTGGATGATCGTTTGGTCGATACCTGCGAGCACAGAAATAAAAAAGAATAAATATCTTTCGTACAAGAAAAGTAAGGAAACGCAGGCGGAAGGTAGAGTAAGGATGCATACTCGACAAATTTCATACCGTCCCAGGCCAAGTAGGTTATGTCCTCGGAACCGCGGCCTGGGAGATGCTTGTCTTTCCCACCTTTTCCTGGTCGCTCCACCATTTCAGTGGAGGGTGGGCGAGCAGTTTCGCCTTCGTGGGGGCGAGCAGAGGATCCCCTCACTTTATATTTTCCCTTGTCACCAGGGAGTGTGACTTGGGTGAAAGAGGTCTCGTCTCCCCTTTTCAACCGTTTCCCACCATGGGGAGATGGAGATAAGGTCTAACGAGGTGGTGGTGATGAGCTGGGGGTGGAGCATTCTGCCGAGCACCCTGGGTACCGACAATATTAGTCGTTAACACAAACACTTTCGATGGGGGATTTCATTTTACTTTCCTTCCCTTCGGAGGAGCCATCTCAAATACTCTTTGCTCGAGGAGAGCAAAGTTGGGAGGGACAGCTACTGTAACTTTCTCGGCTAAAAAAAAATTAGACGAGCAAGTGTGATTTATGGCGAGCAAGTGTCGAGCTAAAGATTGAGATTCTTACCAAAGGGTACCTCAGCTCGTGCCTCTAAGTGATGAGGATAAGTGTAAATGCGAACAACTTTTTTACACTTATCCTGATTCAAATATTACACTGTCCTATCTTCTCGATTTCGGAGGGCGACCAGATAGGAGGTAAAAAGGAACTCTGAATTGACCTCTTCGTTTTGACTGGCCCACTTGAGCAAACGGGGACCTGCATAAGAGAAAGAAAAAGTTAAAATTTGTCCCACTTGTATGAATATTCATGTACAAATGGGCTCATGGTGAATTTCTCCATAGGCTTCCGGAGATTGGATTCGAGCATCATTCCCATGACCGTTAGCAGCTGCTCGCCAGTCACCCCCTATGAAGAAGAAATGCTTCTTCCAGTCGCGGATTTTATTCGGGACACCCTCGACAGTCTTTAAACCTGGACGGGCTTTTAGATAATAATAACCTTCCTCCCCTACCGAGCATTTTGAGATGGTCATCATATAGTTCACTTTGTCAGAGTGATACGATCTACATAACCCTCCAGAGCGAACAGGCTCATTATGTCGAGCAGGTTCATCCAGCCGATGGGAGTAATCTGGGTAATGGCTAAGTTGGTCGCCTCAAGGAAACGACCAACAATGGGAGGAAGAGGAAGTCTCAGCCCAGCAATTAAGGTGTCGATATTGATTGTTGTGCAACCAGGAGGGGGGCGATCTGCTCGTTCTTTCTTTTTGGGGGCCCACATGAAGATATCATAGGGAATCTGATAAGTTTCTCATATGTTGTCCAACTCCTCCTGGAGAACAACGCTTCTGATTCTAGTCGCTTGGAACTCCGTCATTAGAGATTTCCATCTATGCCTTGGAGGTGGTGGAAAGTTGTTCGCATGCTGCTCGACATATGCTCACCACTTGAACGGGCGAGCAACTTCGATGGGAATCTCATTCTCCATCAGTTTAGGGCTTGGAAACCCAATTCTCTCTAGGAATTCCCACGTGAGCTCGTCAAGTTCGAGATCCGATTTCTCTTCAGATTCTGAACTCGAAGACGCAACTCCGCTCGCCCCGTGACTGGCGCTACTCGCAATCCTTTCACCGGATTTGCGAGCACCCGAATCCTCGCTGGACCTCCCAACATCGACTTCTAGGTGCGTTTCCGATGAGATTTCGAACGGAGGTTGATTTCCATATGGGACTACTCTTAAAGGGCTAATTTCTGGGTTTAGAAGCGGAGTTTCACTACTGGAATGGAAGGACATTGATGATTAAAGAAGACGATGATGGACTGGAGAAGAATTTCAATTTTTAATTTAAGGTTAGAATCGGCGGCGTATTTGGCGGGGGTGATGGTGGTTTTTCAGTTTCCAAAAGAAGAAAAAGAAATAGAAAAAAAATACAAGATAAAATGAAATTAAGTTATAGTGAAAGGAATTATAACTACTACCTTGGAATCTAAAGCAATTGATGAAAGAGGAAAGGACGCTTGAGAATCGATGAGTCGCCGTAATCAATGGTGGAGTCGCCGGAATTTTTGAAAGGAATGGAAAATGTGGAAAAAATTCTAACTTTCCCTTTTTATACATATAAGAAAAATGGGGTAAACCCCGTAATTACTCAAAAATTCTGGGGTCAATGTACTAAGAAACGGGGTCATTTGTAAGCATTATCAAATTTCGGAGGGCCTATATGCAAATATAGGGGAGTGTGACCTCGGGGTTGCCCGCGCGTGAGCGGCTACTCATCATGCGGCCCACGTCATCCTCGAAGAAGACCCCGACCTCGGAATACGGAGGGTCGGGAGTAAGCTAGTCGCTCTATTTGAAGTTGTTCGGCTTGACATTCATTAGTATCCTACCTCCAGTTGCTCGACCCAATAGTTGCTCGTTTCCTCTCACATGAAGCTAGGATAGGGGGCAATTGTTGACAGGCGAACAACAAACTTGATTAGGCGAACGGGTATTAAGATAAAATTAAAGATTATGAGCAAAACCGCAAAACCAGAAGTGATTAGCCGGGATTATTCAAGGGGTGTATAAACCAAAAAATATAGTGTATTCCATGACGAATAACAAGTCAGACGATCAACATTGTGGACGAACAAGGATTATTTCCGAGATCAAACACTGACCAGCAGCTGCTGCACTGATGACGAGCAGCTATCTGACGATCAAGTATCCAGCGAGCAACTGCTTAAAAAGACCAAATGTCAGACATAACTAATCCGTGAAGAGGTGATCGACGAACAACTAATGAGCCTTCAATCCCATTAGCGAACAAATAGTAGTCAAGGAACAAGGTACAGAACCGTCTTATATCCAAAGACGAACAACTTTGAAGATTGGTTAAGACCAAAATCAAGACTTTATAACTAAGTTTCAACATAGATAAGGTCAATATTAGTCAAAGGGACACATGTCATGCATGCATGCTTGGAAGTCCAAAGGTTTAGTCCACCACCTGCTTGTTAGAATGTATAAATAAGTTGCTTTCCATGAATAAAAATAAGTTCAAATTCACAAATACTCCAATACACACACTCTTACACCTAGAAACGCACACACACGAAATAAATACGAATTCAATATTCGTATTTACAATTTTACAACCCGATCTATCGAATTTGCCTTTTACAGTGGTAATCAATCATACGATCTTGTTTGGTGATCCCAAAACCGGTTAAAAACAACCACTAATCCACGCGATTAGAACCGATCACCTACACCTAAAAACTAAAAATTAATAAAAAAATTAAAAAGAATTAATTAAATACTAAATAACAGCTCAATAATATTCCAGTCATCCATACCAGTCAAAAATAGATTAATAGTCCATATTACGTACATAATAACAATCTAATAATATGCACAATCATGAACCAAAATACTAATATACTATTAATTATTTAATTTATTAAATATACTATAATAATTATTATTAATTAAATTCAGTTTTTAGTTTTTTTCTTACAATAAGTGAAATAGAATAGAAATATCAAAATTTCAAATTTTAAAAAATTATAACCAAACCAAAATACCGAATAACCAAAGTGAATTGTTCAATTTGGTTCGGTTTGATCGGTTAATTTAGTTTTAACCAAATAGTGCACAGCCCTAATTATAACTCTCTCACCATTGTGGAGGTTAGCATAATTTGATTGCTCTTAGGCTCCACTTGGTAGGGCATATAAGCCCATATTATGGGGTGTTGTATAATTAATATTCTGCTTGGTAGGGCATACTAAAATAATATCAACCCGTTTCTTATATGTCCGACCCTGTAAAATAGTAAGGCGTAATACCTCCAAAGTACTATTCACCTTTACAAAATTAATTCGGTTCGAAAGGTCGTACTATTTTATTATTGGTTTGTCACACGGACCGCCGCCGCCTGACCGCTGCCGGAAGTCGCCGGAATTTCACCGGACCGCCGGGAAGTCACCGGAATTTCGCCGGACCGCCGGAAAGTCGCCGGAATTTCGCCGGACCGCCGCCGCCGGAATTTTGCCGGAGGCTGCCGGACCACTACTATTCCTAATTTTTACCTTTTTTATTACTTCCTACCAAGTAAGTATAAGAATTTTGCATAAATTAGTAGGACCTTTTATATGTCCTACCAAGCAATTTTATATGACTTTTCCATATTAAATTTGTACCCCTTACTAAAATTATTACTCCCTACCAAGTGGAGCCTTACAAAAATTGTGAGATGGTAATGAGGTGAGGAGGAAAGAAGTGTTATAACCCCTCCACCATTGTGGATGCTCTAAATATTGCAGTTGTGTCGGGTGATCCCTTTTCTCATCTTGCATTTTAATTTATTTATAGAAAATATGAAAAGCTTATGGTTGGTGGGTCCCTTATAATTGACTTATAACAAAAAAAAAAGTGTTGTGAAGGTTAGTGCGAAGTTGTTATTTTTTTATGAAAAGCTTAGGTGGCAGTGAGGTGGAGGGGAGATGCAGTTATAAGGCTACCACCAATAGTTGCTTATTGTCTTTTTTCTCTTGTGCCCCATTCTCGCTTCTCTATTATTTTGACTTTTTATCCTTCGTATGGTACTGTGGGTATGCTTGAATTTGTAATTGTATTAGTATTCATACTGTTGAATCAAAGTTTTAGATTCACAAGAAAAACTTGTAATCAAAGAATCGAATATGACACAACAAGCAAGAATATTGAAATTAGCGAAACAATAAAGAACAACAGGATTTTACGTGGTTCAGAGATAACTCCTACGTCCACAGGATCGGAGAGATTCGATCTTTCACTATATAAACTCAGGAAATGTTACAATCACTCAATCTCACAAACGCTCAAGGAATTCTTCTCAGCAATGAAGAAAGCCTAAACTGGTTACAGAGATATAGATTTCAAAATCCTATTCTTTTCTAAGAAAAGATTGATCTATAGATAATTGTGCGAGACATCATATATATAGTAGTAACCCAGCAAGTAACCGCCTCAACAAACCCGTCTTTGGATATAACCACCTTCACTTCAGCTTAGATATGACTCTCGCGAATAACAGAACTCAGTTGACTTCACCTCAACTGCTCAGGAGACTTCAAGTTCACTGAATTAACTGAACTTCAGCTGACTTCATCTAAATATATTGAATTTGGTTAACTCCAACTCCGCTGACGATTGAAGTTCAAACTCTACTGATTACATACTTCACATATGACTTCACAATTCTCCACCTCATATTTAAAGTATCAAGCCTATCTTCCTCTCCATCAGGTACCTTTAAGGCTAAGGCACCTTCCATGTGTCCATCTTTACCAGTTCAACACAGAACTTAAACTTCAGGCTAGGTAAAGATTTCGTACACATATCAGCAGCATTATCATCAGTTGATATCTTCTGAATCTGGACCACCCCCTTGTCTATGATTACCCTTACAAAGTGCAATCTTACATCAATATGCTTTGATCTCTCATGGAACACTTGATGTTTAACCAGATGAACAGCACTCTGATTATCACAATGAATAACCCCATCCTTTTGTTGAATTCCAAAATCCTTAATGATGTCTTTCAACCACAAAACTTCCTTATCTGCTTCAGAGACTGCCACAAACTCTGCTTCAGTGGTGGATAAGGCAACTCCACTCTGCAACACAGATCTTCAGTTCACAGCAGTGTTGTAAAGAATAAATATGTACCCTGTCAAGGACCTTCTGGTATCCAGATTAGCAGCAAAATCAGAATCAACAAAACCTATCAGTGGACTTTTCATATCAGTCATCTTGTCAAACATTAACCCCAAATCAGATGACCCCTTAAGGTATCTGAATATCCACTTCAAAGCATCCAAATGTAATCTGCTTGGGTTCGACATGTACCTGCTCAACATACTCAGTGAATAAGCTAAATCAGGTCTACTGCAGACCAATGCATACATCAAACTTCCAACACCACTTGCATAAGGTACTTTCATCATGTACTCATTTTCTTCTTCAGACTTGGGTTCCATCTCCTTAGATAACTTGAACTGTTGTCCCAGTGGGGTTGACACAGGTCTACTTTCATGCATGTTGAACCTCTTCAGTACCCTTTGAATATACCTCTCCTGAGATAAAATTAACTTCCCAGCTGTCATGTCCCTAAGTATATCCATGCCAAGTATCCTCTTAGCATTTCCCAGATCCTTCAAATCAAACCTTGCACTCAGCTTTTGTTTAACATTCTGAATCTTCAACAAGCTCTTGCTAGCAATTAGCATGTCATCTACATAGATCAGTAGATATGTTATCACATCTCTCTCTTGCTTCTCCAGATACACACAAGTGTCATACTTGCTTCTCTCAAAGCCAATGGATAACATAACTTTATTAAATTTCTTATGCCATTGTCTTGGACTTTGCTTGAGGCCATATAATGATTTCTTCAGTAAACATATCTTTCCCTCTGATCCTGGTTCCACAAAACCCTCGGGTTGTTACATATAAATATCTTCAATAAGCTCACCATGTAAGAAGGTTGTCTTCACATCAAGTTGTTGTAGCTCCAAGTTATCTTGAACTACTCTACTGAGAAGTAGCCTGATAGAACAATGCTTAACTACAGGTGAGAACACCTCATTGTAATTTATCCCTTCCCTTTGAGTAAACCCTCTAGCAACTAACCTTGCCTTGAATCTCACCTGATCTTTCATTCCAGATTCAAGCTTCCTTTTAAACAACCACTTGCAACTGACTAGTTTCTTCCCAGGTGACTTATTCTTAAGAATCCAAGTATGATTCTTCTTAAGAGATTCCATCTCTTCTGTCATGGCAGTAATCCATAACTCTCTATCTTCACCGTCAATGAATTATTTATAGTTTCTAGGCTCATGATACACTATAGCTTCAGCAGTCACAAGTGCATAAGAGACCATATCAGCCTGTCCATACCTCAATGGAGGATGTACTTGTCTTCTAGTATTGGGTTCAGTAATGACACCATCCACCTCCTCTGATGTAGGATCTCCTCCACCTGACTTGTATCCCATATGAGACTCATTAAACACAACATCTCTATTGGTAATACACTTTTGGTTTCCAGGCTCCAAACACCACAACTTATATCCCTTGACACATTTTGGATAGCCAATGAACACACACTTTAATGCTCTAGGCTCCAACTTATCTTGCTTCACATGAACATAAGCTAGACATCCAAATACTCTCAACTTAGAATAGTCTGACATATTTCCATGCCATATTTCATCAGGGGTCTTAAAGTCAACAGCAGATGATGGCACTTTATTAATCAAGTACACAGTTGTGTTAGCAGCTTCACCCCAAAAACTCTTAGGCAAACATGCATCAGATAACATACACCTAACTCTCTACAGAATGGTTCTATTCATCCTTTCAGCAAGGCCATTCTATTGAGGGTCAGCATGAACAGTCCTGTGCCTGGTAATACCCTTCAGCCTACAAAACTGTTGAAACTCCTCTGAGAGAAATTCAAGCCCATTGTCAGTTCTAAGATGCTTGATGCTCCTCCCATTCTTGTTTTCAAGTTCAGTCAACCACTCTTTGAACTTAGAGAAAACATCAATCACTCTTATGTTTAAGTATATACACCCAAACCTTCCTAGAATAATCATCAATAAGGGTAAGGAAATACCTGCCTCCACCATGAGTAGACACCCTAGATGGTCCCCATACATCTAAATATATGTAATCCATCACCTCGGTGGTGGTATGCTTCCCCTTCTGGTATGCCTTCTGTTGAGGGTTAGCAGGAACAGTCCTGTGCCTGGTAATACCCTTCAGCCTACAAAACTGATGAAACTCCACTGAGAAATTCAAGCCCATTGTCAGTTCTAAGATGATTGATGCTCCTCCCCCTCATGTTTTCAAGTTCAGTCAACCACTCTTTGAACTAAGAGTAAGCATCACTCTAATGTTTGAGTATATACACCCAAACCTTCCTGGAATAATCATCAATAAGGGTAAGGAAATACCTGCCTCCACCATGAGTAGACGCCCTAGCTGGTCCCCATACATCTAAATGTATGTAATCCATCACCTCAGTGGTGGTATGTTTTCCCTTCTGGTATGCCTTCTTCTTTGATTTCCCCAGAACACACCTCTCACAGAACTCCAGCTTACTTATCCTTTTCCCAGGGATTACTCCCCTCTTAGATAACTCCACCAAACCCTTCTCACCAGCATGTGCTAATCTCTTGTGCCACAGGTTAGCATTAGTGGACTTCATGGTGACCTCAGCTGATCCTGTAATTGTCCTATCAATCAAAGAATACAAACCATTCTTGATTTTACCCCTCATCACAGTCCTTCCAGACTTAGGATATACAAGATATCCTTGTCAGTTTTGAATTCAAACCCCTTAGAATTCTAAGTACCAAGAGAAATCAAATTCCTCTTTAGGTCAGGTACAAATCTGACCTCAGATAAGATCCTATCAACTCCATCAAACATTTTTATCTTGATATAACCAGATCCCTGCACTCTACAACTCTCATCATTACCCAAAAGGACAAGACCTCCATCAAACTTCTCAAGATCCAGGAACCAGCCTTCATGTGGACACATATGAAAAGTACACCCAGAGTCTAAGACCCACTCTTGACTTAGTCTCTCATGACTAACCATCAAGACTTCAGCACTATCATATCCTTCAACCTCCACCACAACTGCATCTCCTTCTTGACCACCTTGATTATCTTTCTTCCTTCTTTCAGGGCAGTTCTTTCTCAGATGACCTTCCTTGTGACAAGTGAAACACTTTCTTTTTTCAACAAAACCATATTTCTTCTCACCCTTCACACCTTTTCCACCATCCTTCTTCTTGGTTTGAAAACCTTTCTTCTTTTTAGATTGAACATTCAATCCTTCAGCAGGCTTCTTCTCTTCAGTCTGGATCTGTAGAAACTTAGTTTTCAGGGCAGTTTGAATATCATCAAACTTCACCTGATCTTGTCTTCCAAATAGCAAGGCATCCTTGAAATTCTCCAGAGACTTAGGTAGAGAATTCAACAATATCAATGACTTGTCCTTATCGTCAATAGTAACATCCAAACTCTCCAGATCATCCACAAATCTGTTGAACTTGTCACAACTGATCACCAAGATTCTTGTCTGCATTCATCTTGAAGACTTGAAGCTTCTGTTTCATGTATAACTTGTTCGTAGCAGACTTGGTCTGGTATAACTGCTCCAGTTTATTCCATACTTCAAGAGCGGTTTTCTCCTTCGATACTTCCCTCAATGGTTTATCCTCGAGACACAAGATAATAGCACTATGCGCCTTCCTCTTGTTCTCCTCCACCTTTGTTGGATTAGTTCCATAAGCCATCTGATCAGGCGAAAATAAGGCATCGTACAAACCGTTGTGTACTAGGAGAGCCATCATCTTAATCTTCTATAAACTTAAATCATTCTTCCCCGTAAACTTCTCAATATCGAACTTAGTTATAGCCATGATTGTTTCCCACAGACGGCGCCACTTGCTGAATTAAAGTTTTAGATTCATATGAAAAAACTTGTAATCAAGGAATTGAATATGACACATCAAGCAAGAATATGGAAATCAATAGAACAATAAAGAACAACAGGATTTTACGTGGTTCAAAGATAACTCCTACGTCCACGAGATCGAAGAGATTCGATCTTTTACTATGTAAACTCAGGGAATGTTACAACCACTCAATCTCACAAACGCTCAAGGAATTCTTCTCAGCAATGAAGAAAGCCTAAACTGGTTACAGAGATACATATTCAAAACCCTATTCTTTTCTAAGCAAAGATTGATCTATAGATAATTGTGCGAGACATCATATATATAGTAGTATCCCAGCAAGTAACCGCCTCAACAAACCCGTCTTTGGATATAACCGACTTCACTTCAGCTTAGATATGACTCTCGCGAATAACATAACTCGGTTGACTTCACCTCAACTGCTCAGGAGACTTCAAGTTCACTGAATTAACTGATCTTCAGCTGACTTCATCTAAGTGTACTGAATTTGGTTAACTCCAACTCTGCTGACGATTGAAGCTCAAACTCTACTGATTACATACTTCACATATAACTTCACACATACCATCACCTAGGAGTGGTCATTCGGTTAATTTGGTCAATTTGGTCCTATTTTTGGACCGAACTGAAATAAATGAATTATTTGTCATTGGACCGAATGGAACTGAACAAAGAGTAAAACCAAATTGGACCGAACCGAATTATTTCGGTTTGGGTAATTAGGTCCATTAGGTTAAAGATAATATTAAAAAAATGTATTTCAATAATATAAATATTATGCATCACAAATATCATTTAATTTAGTTTAATATCAATAATTTAAAGAGATCAATACAAAAATATATATATAATGTCAATGTTTAAAAGGATACAACATAATTAAGATCAATAAAAACCTCATCACCATTGTCCAAAATTGGAAGTTTAATCAAAATCACACAATATTAATTAAAATTAGCAAGCTGGCAAAATTAATTCATTCATGAAAATTTAGGGTTAGATTTATTTTAAATTTATTCATTAATCATAAGATATGTATTTATTTATTTTAAATATAATTTCAATTTTTTGGACCGTTCGGGTTTCTTCGGTCCATCTGGTTTATTTTTCTCAGAACCAAACCTAATCAAATGGACCGAAATTATAAAAAAATTGGATCGAAAACTGAACCGAAAATTTTAAAATCAAACCGAATGGACCGA
The DNA here is from genome assembly GCA_947034835.1 of Ballota nigra. Lineage (NCBI taxonomy): Eukaryota > Viridiplantae > Streptophyta > Magnoliopsida > Lamiales > Lamiaceae > Ballota > Ballota nigra. The sequence goes on along the minus strand of OX344720.1, from coordinate 16,763,576 downwards.
ATTTCATCGGTTCAGTTTTTTTAGTTTTATGACCACCCTTACCATCGCCCCTTTTCTAGATCTGTAATTTGTATGGCATGGGCTTTTAACAATAAATTCGATAGAAATGTAGGAGAGTTTTTTTATGTTTAATTTTTTTTGTGGGTGCTTATTGAAAATTGGGTCCTAATAATCAGGGCCTTAACCAAATTACAAGCCCAATGAATTGAAAAGTACAAACGGTAGCCCAAGAAAAAACTATCTTAATACACAAAAGAACGCAAATATTCCCCCCCCCCTATAATTTGTTAACCTCCCTCTTCAATTCACTACTCTGTCGTTCAGTTCACCACCCATAATTTTCTAATATTGCCATATCCTCCTTTTCAGTCCTTGCTTAAATCTTGTAAATTCGCCCCCTCTCTCCAATCTCATAAAAAGAGTGTACGCGAAAAAAATTCGACCTTCGTTCTACCGTCGTGACCTAACACCTTGAGCCGCCGCAACCTTCCGCCATGATCTGCAACCGTGACCCGCCATCAAAGAGGAGTGCAATCACATCCATGGATGAAGGTTTATTTTTTTAATTTTTTTAATTTTTCAATTCTAGGATTTATGTGTGATTGTTGGTATAGATTAGGGTTTGAGTGTGTCATTATAAACGTAATGGAGCATATAATATTTGTTTTTGTGATAACTAGGTGGCTTAGCCCACCTGGCCACCGGGTTCCTCATTCTAGTGAGTGACCCGGGTTCGATTCCCTCTGGGAACGAATTATGGGAGATATAAGGTGGCTTGGAGATTTCTTGGAGTATTTGGGGGCTTGGTGAACTAAGCTAACTACTAACAACTAACATTTACTGATAAAAAAAATATTTATTTTTGTGATGGAATACAACAAAAATTGCGAAAAAGAATTGAAGAAGACGAAGGGCTTTTTTTCGAACAAAAGGCCATTGTTTGGAAAATAAAATTCGAACAATGTGTTCGAATAAATTTGGTCGAATTATGACAATTTTTTGACACAATTTTTTTAAAATAATGCAAATGTTCGAGAAACCAGAGCTGAACACGAACCGAAATCAAAAAACGATGAAAAACACGCGAGAATAATGTTAGAAGCCCTCAAGATTGTTGTGACTATTTGCATTCTGGTAAGCTTGAAAAGGGGGGTGAACTGATCGAATTTGTCTAATTAAATTATGCATAAGGGTACCTAAGTCTTTTCAAATGTGTTTTCAAATAAAGGAAAAATCTGGGGGTGAACAAATTAAAAAAGAGGGGGCGAACATCCGCGTCCTACACAAAATACTGAAATTTCACGCGCCACTCTTCTACTCACATAAAATTTTCACTTTTGTTTTAAGGTACGATTCTTCCCCCCGAATTTACGCTCACATTTTAAAAAAAATAGTTAATGTATTTTTTTTATCCGGATGAATTTATGCACATTAATCTGAAAATCCTAATATGAATTAGGTTATGTTTAATGAAAGATTTTTAGTTTATGGGTTTTATGGTGCATTTACATTCGCATATATTGTGGTTTAGCCTAATAACATAACCTTGTATTGTATCACTTGCACCAGTGAGTTTATGAACTTACTAAAAAGGTAAAAATTAATGAAAATTAGGTTAGTGACTGTTGGTCTCGTACAAGTCTGAGTGATACGTGTATGGAGGGAATACATGTATCCAAAATTTTCTTTTCTTAAACCTTCACTGAGTCCTCTTACTCAGAGTTAAGTGTAGAACACTGAGTAGATAACACACCTACTGACAGCACTGAGTGCAAGTCAGTTGACTAACTATCTACTTATGTTCAAGTGCGGAATGTGTGAGCCCTGAAAGTTTAAAGACTTGTTTATGTTTGCTTTCTGAAAACTTATTTTTCCTTTACGAAGTCGTGGTTAGAAGGGCAGTGCAATGAGTTCAGATCAGGCTGATTGATTCAGCACTGACAAAGAATGCAATGAATGACTTAAGCAATATAAGCAATTAAGAACAATATCAAAGCAGTAAAGACTCAGAGCAATTTAACGTAGTTCAGAGACTCAAGCTCCTACGTCCACGGTCCTGATTCAACAGGAGAATCCACTAAGGATTAGCTTGTTTTTAACGTGCCAAGGTGCACCCAGATCAGTCTCACTGAACTTTCTTCCTTCTGACTCACTAAACAACTTCAACCAACAAACCTAACTGGGAGGGTTTTGGTTTCAGTTTGGATTCCAACTATTTGTGATTATCCTTACAAGACAAAGCTATTCTAAGGATTGGATAATCACTCTAAGCTTAAAATATATCTAAGTACGCTCAGTGGAATACATAATAAGCTCTCTAACTAAAGAAACACTTGGGAAATTCTAGGTTTTTCGAGTGCTTCTTGAATGCTTTGAATGCTTTGAACGTTGAGAGCTTTGAGTAATTTCTGGCTTTGAAATTTCCCGTAACCTTGTTTGGGTCCAAGGTCTTCTGTATTTATAGGTGATTTTGAAATATATCCGTTGGAGAGATAGTTCCTAGTCACCTTCTACGTAGGATGTTCAACGGTCATATTTCCCATTGAATGAATTAGGTAATATGCATTTAATGCTTACCCGTTGAAAACTTGCAGGGATGTCAAGTTCAAGTCAGTGGCCGTATATGACTTGGCACGCTCTGATTGGTCCCGTCATCAGGTAGGTAAGAATGTCAGAACTCATTCTTCAGTTCAGTCTTGTCTTATATGAGTTCAGGTTTGTCCTCATCTACGTACGTCTTCCAGCGCTGACATTCCTTTTACATTGCTTGGATCCTACTCTAAGTCTTTTCCCAATAACTCAGTGCAGTCTTGTTCCCTTCAGGCTGAGTTAGCAATGATCTCAGGATCATGTTCTTCATCCTGACACTTACTCAGCCAGCTTAGAAGACTGTCATAAGCTTAGCATGGTGCTCTTGTGTTCTTCAGGCTTCAGTCTTGAATGTCAACAATGAGTACTCCTCTCATTGTGTGCCTGTGAATATAAAATATTCTAGCTTAACAAAGTCTATCAAGACTAGCCTGACTATTACAAACACTTAGGCAAATTCATATTTTCAGGGTATATGGAATCAATTCAAAATTGACACTGTCCCAACAATTTCCCCCTTTTTCATGATGCCAAAACACTAAAAAGATTCTCAAAACACTTAGAGGAAATAAGTCCTATTCTATAAGATAAAGTCAGTGTTAGATCAGTTCTTGATAAAGTACAGAATTTAAATAACAGTAAAAAAGACAATGAGTTTTTGTCTGTGGGCAAAGTAATAGATTTCATTGATAAATATGATTGTGAGTACAATGAATCCTATCTATTACACAAAATCAGGGTACAACTAGATTTTTCTCATCTTAGGTTTGAGTCCATAGCCATTGTAGACTCTGTCCTTCAGGTCGTCAACATGATCTAGTTGGTTCAGGTACCCTTCAGTCTTGACAATCTTGAACACTCCTGTTGGATTTTAGAGGTACGAACACCATGTTCGGTGCAGCGAAAGAACACGATTCACCAACAATGAATCTGAAATATGGTTGTATAACATAAAACATATAGGATAAATAACGATATATAAATCCTTACAGCGATTTGTACGCGGAATCCTCAACTATGGTATCCACGTAACGGCTTTCTACCAACCCGCATCGATATACCAGCGCTGAATCTCGAGACGAATTTGCTAGGAAAATTACGACTGGAGATTTTATGGAGAAATTATATTTCTTGTGTATATCCGGAATTCCCATAGGACACATATTTATAAGGATTAACTTGACTTAATTCCTAAGCAAGATATCGGGCATAGCCCATAAATATAATCTCTTCGGATTATATTTCCCTAGATATGTTCCTACGAATAATATTTTACCATATTTATTATTCTTGTATAATAATATTCCAAATATTATTATTGGAATTTCATATTTAATTAAATCTAATCTAATTAAATAATAATAATAATTAATTCCAAATATAATTATTATTATATTCTCCATAAATTAAATATTATATCCAATATAATATTTAATCAACCAACTGTAATTGGTAAATTGCCATTACTTGTTGTGTGACCCATATGCCCTCATATATTGAGCGATTAGTCAAACTAACGGTCTTAATTAAACCTAGACAATAAATCAGACATTCTCAATATACGAGGTACGTTGCGAAAAAATCTGCAACTACCTGTAATGATGTAGGCTATTGTGATATCTTCCTTTCATTCACGAATACCCAATTAAGTCTTGAACATGATGAAGTGTCTATTCAAATAACTTAATCATATTATCTCAAATCACTAATTGATCAAGTATATCACACTTAGCCACAAAGTCTAAGTTGATGTGAGTCGGCCGACGACTTAGATCTAATTATGATGAGAAGACGAGTATTCTCTCTAAATCCACATTGAAGAATGAATCCTATTCTTGGCTCAACTACCACGCACATGCATTTCGTGATGAATCTAATCCATGTCATATCTACCCGTGGAAGGGTGCAAGCGTTGGTCATGGTCAAAGTTCATCACTCCACACATGTCGTGCGTATTGACCTCAAGTCAGAGGAGTATCACATCGCTCCCACTAACCGAGAAACCCGTAGACACATTATGTGGAATTACATCAAATGGTATCTCGGATGGGTATACCAATACCCTCTAAGGTATCTGTGCATCCACCATGAGATACCCGGTATCTCGTAGTAAGTGAGATCTTACTACACTCTCTAAGAGTATGATGCAGATCGCACACCAATCTCAATTGCATCATCAATATCCCATTCTTGATGATCCTTGATCGGGGCTATTTGAGAATCATACTTAAGTCATCTGAGTTCTCACTCACTCAATGACAGTAGTTATTCATGGGAACACAAATAAGAATATATGCAAACAATCAAACATCATATTTAGATAAGTGTAACGTCATATATTTAATATTAAACCAATAATAATATTAAACCAAATCTGAATATTATCCTAGTATTATGTCCTTTCGATGGATTGTCTCTAGGACACTAAAACTAACACTTCCTTCATTATAGCCTTTGAGTCATAACCATTTGCACCGGGTAGGAGTGGTGGTGGGCGAGTCAAGAACTCAGGGGCTTTGATCTGAACCTTAGCATCATCAACCTCTTCCAGAATTCCTTTGAGTAGTTCAGGATGGTTGTCTACCATGAAATCAGTGAAGTGAGCATCAATATCATCAGTGTCGGCCCACTTCTTCACTATATACCAGAGCCTGATAAACTCATCCCTCGCATCCAGCCAAAACTCCTTCAGCTTCTCAGAGATGAAGTCATCAATGAGTACTGTCCTCTGAGTAGGCTCTCCAAGCTTCTACACTTGAAGTATTCTTGACTTCCTTGTCATAAGCTTCTTTCTGTACTTCCTTGGGTCAGGCTTCTCCTTCTTTCTTCTCAGCATGTTGACCAATACATCATCTAGCTCCCTTTATTGCATCTCAGTCAGGTCAGTGAGCTTCTCAACCTTCTTTTCCAGGATTCGTTGTTTCTCCTTTTGAGCAATCTCAACTCAGCACTGAGCTTCAGTTTTCTCAGGGGCAGATCCCCATGCCTTTTCGCACAACTCAGCCACTTTGTCAGCGTCATAGGTGATTGAGTTCTTCCTTGTGCTTGGGGCGAGCGTTCTGAAGCCTCTGGAATAGATGGAAGTTGAGGAACTTGCTTCGAAGGATCATTAGCCTGGTTCACCGCCAATCTCACTAACTTGCGGGGAGTCTGAACGTTTTCTGCCTCAGATGCCTCAGGGAGTGATCTTTTCTTTGTCTTATCCTTTTCCCCCTTTTTGGATCATCCTTGGCAGAAGGGAGAGCCTTTGGCACAACTTCTTTGAAGGCCTCCTCCCCAGTATTGATGACAAAAGAAGTCAATGACTGAACCTCTTTGAGATGGTCTTTCATCAACTCAACTCCAGACTCGATGCCTGCTCCTGCATATGAAACCTGAACTAAACTTGCCTGAAGCTTCTTCTCAAAGACCTCCATGGAAGTATGCAAAGTTAGTTCAGATTTCGCCAGCCTCTCCGTCGTCTTCGCTGACTCGAGCATCACCCTTTCTAACTTAGATTTGATCTTCTCTGACTCTTGTGCAATCTTGGTTGACTCCAGCGCCATCTGGGCCACTGAGCCTTTCATGGCCTGAGTGAGCAGCTCAACGACCTAGGTAGTCAGTTGCTCCACTGTCTTCTCCATTCTTACATCATTCTCCTTCTTCATCTGAGTCAGGGTGTTGGCATGCAGCTTCTTCATCATCTTTCTCTCCATTTTGACTGACTTCACTGTTGCCGCCATTGCACTCTTCAGGCTCTTCACTTCACTTGTGGCAACAGTCTCGATGGCTGACTTCACCCAACGCAATTGCTTGTGGATCACCTTGTCCTTCTCTTCGCACTCAACCTCAAGCATCGCGATTTTGTTTTCAAGCTCAGCAAGGTTCTCCGACGTCTTTTCTTGCTTTACTGTGATGATGTCAGTGAAGTTGCCTTGTTGGGTTCCAGTGATGTGAACTTCATCGTCAGCCTCTTCTTCCTCAGTCACTGGCTGCTTTCCTTGGGCAGCCCCTGCATCCTCAGTCCTCTCATCAGGGTGCACTAAAGGCAGTTGTTGAGAGCTCATAGTCGTCTGCTCAGGCTCAACTAAGGTGTCTCGAACTTTGGGAACAAGTCCCTCAGAACTAGGAGTCTCCTTGGGTGCCTCTGCATTATCCTCATTTTTCTCAGGGCAGGGAATCCTTTCATCGACTAATGCATCATTAGCAGATGAACTGTTCGCAACAGTCTCATCAACTACTACACCCTTGGAGCTAGTCCCCTTCACACCTTCTTCCCCCTGAGCATCAGGCTCAGTGGACATCTCATCCTCCTTCGTCATCTCTTCCACCAACCTTTCACCAGCCTGACCACCATCAGGGCCATTGCCGTCTTCATCATCATCATCGTCCTTGCCATCTTTCAGGTGTGTCCAAGAACTTTGACTTCTCTGCACGTATGACAATCATCTTGGTCACCAGCTGCCTGATTGCCTCCATCTCCAGCAACTCCAGGTAGCTAGATATTCCAAAGTAATTGGTCATTCTGGCTTCCTCTGAACACCAGTAATCCCAACCTTTAAGTTCTACCAACATCCCCTGCTCCACCATGTTGGCCTACTTGTACTCCAGCCAGACCTTCAAATCCACCACATACTCTCTAAGCTTCGGATAGTTGTTCAGTGAAGGAAAACTTTGAACTACCCAGGTCTCCGCCCTATCTTTAATGGAATTCATAAAAAGAAGTGACGTGATATCTTCAGTGTCATCGTCATCTCCCTCCTCCTTGATGATCAGATCAAGTTTAGGGTCGATTGCTTTGAGATTCTTGGATGAAGTGGGGAAGTCTTTAGGATTGGGTAGGCTTGGTTCAGTGTCAGGCCCATGGGTGTTGGAAGTATTTGGCTCTGACTGTGGGTTGGGTTGGGGTTGTTCAGGATTTGGCTTGGAAGGGTTTGAGAAAGGTTCAGTGGGGTTTGTGGAGGGTTCATTAGGTTGAGTTTCAGTGGGGGTGGGGTTAGGTTGTTCAGGTTGGAGAAGTTCAGCAGTCTCGATCACTTCCCTAACCTGAGGGAGGTCAGAGGCCTCCTCTGTACCTGGCCCAACAGCTTCCTTCTCAGTGCTAAGCTCCCTCCTCTTCTTCGTAGGAGATCCCTTCACACCTTTCATCAGCCTCTTGAAACGCTTAGGTTTCACCACCACCATTCCATCCACGACTTCCTCGTCAGTGTCCTCAGCCTCAGAGATGGCCGTCTTGGATACCTTCTCAGTCACCTTCTTGTCTGTTGCTATGGCCTTTTTCTTCAGCACAACTTTCAGGCCAACAAACCTTTCCTCCTTCTCCTTCTCCGCCGCTTGCCTCTCAGCCTCCACTACAGCTGCAGTCTCTTGAGCCTTCTCATACAGAGCATCAACCCACTCAAGGAGATTAGAGGCAACTTTTTTTCCTTTGGGCTCAGTCTTCTTTTTCTGGCACTTCTTGGAAGCATTAGGGTCAGAGAGCCCTAGGATAGAGTAGGTATCTCCCTCAGTGGAGAACATGACCTTTTTCATAGACAGATCAGACTCCATATCAAAGCCACATCCAGGACAGGCATGAATGATGAGCATGGAGAGCCTCGTCTCGAATGGAAGCGCTGCAGTCACAGAGGCGTGCCTCTTATCCTCGTCTCTCTTCACCTTCTCAGTTGCAGCATGAACAAGTTGGTCCATGAACAACTGCTCTCCGTTAGCTTCTACCTTGTCTATCAATGCAGCCATGATCTTGAGCTTGTCTCTGCTTATCTGCTCATGAGAGCCAATAGTCCCCATCACCATCTTACTCACCAAGTCGATGAGTGCCCTGTACTTAGGCTTCAAAGAATCTTTATGAATACGGGCCCTGAATTCAGGCGACCCTGACTTGGTGAATACTTTGAGGAGATCACCCTCCTTGTTCTCCATGTATATCTTGGGGTTAACACCCGTGCTCGGCAGCCCAAACACCGCCTTTGCCGCTGCCCGGAGATCAATCTCTCTGACCTCCTCGTCGTACAAGTCCTCTCCATCATCATCCTGGGTTCCATTGGGTACCAACACCGTCACCCTGGTAAAAAGTTCTCCGTTCCTTTTGAACATATTAATATAAGCTTCCACAACTGCCTTCGGAAGCACCATTGATGGTCTCTTGGAGAAATACATTTTTAACCCAGCAGTGGAGATCCACTCGAAGACCTGCTTGATCTCCTTCACCTTCAAGCAAGGACATTCCATGGAAATAACATGTTCCATGTGGACGAGCTTGTTCTGGACTACAGTGGTGTAGTCATCAACAGTCCAAGCGTTGTCTGGAGATGCCATTTGGTTTTGAGAAAAGTTTGAGAAATTTGCAAAGGAAGCTTTGAACGAGAGAAAGTTCAGTGAGCAAGAAAGTATTTGGTAAGCATAAATTTCTCAAATGGCTTCTCAAATTGGTATGTATCAAACAGTTACTCAGACGTGAGGTTGAGATTAATCCAGAATTTGAAAAGTTTTTTAAATGAAAGGCCAGGATTAACTCATAGGCAACTCATTTACTCACGCCAGTCACATTCCGTAGAATACAGACATATATGCGAAAAAGTTATTGTACGCATTAAATGCTCTGATGCGCATTGGTTTAAATATCAAAAGGCGCGCTTTAAATGATAACATAATGCATTTAATACGATTTTTAGGGAGGACAATTCAGAGAGACGATTCAAATTCTAAAAAGTCAGGTTATAAAGTTCATACCTGTTGGTCCCGTTTTCTTTCACAAACAAGGACAATATGGGAATTTAAGGGAATTTTTTTTTTAAACACTGATGTATGCTAATGTATGACAATAATGAACACAACAATGTAAAGTGGTTCGGAGGCTCAAGCTCCTACATCCACTGCCTGATTTAACAGGAAATCCACTACCCGGGATTCTTGTTTTTAACGTGCCAAGGTGCACGGGTACACTGGACTCACGCCACTCCCTGGACTGCCTCTCGAACTGGCCTCACATCCCTCTTCACTCAGGGACTGCCTCTCCTCACCTCACTTCAACACCTAACACTCAACTGGAAAGGGTTTAGTTTGGTTTGGTTCTTCTCCAACTAGGTGAGGTTTTCCCTTACATGGTTTTAGCCTCTGAGCTAGGGTTGGGAAAACCTCTCTAAGCTTAGGATATATATGATGGGCTCGAGTATACAAACTGGAACACTCAAATATGACTATGAAGAATTCAATGTCAGTGTTCTTGATGGAGATGGTGCACCCTTATGACTCCCTCATGACTTGCACCACTCTCGCACCACCAGCTCTTGCATTCGCACACTTACAAATGAAGCTTGAGTTTGTATTTATAGTGTGGATTTGAATGTTACCGTTGGAGAAAGTAACATTCAAATCCAGACTATCACTAGAGTGAAATCCTCCTTTTCAGTAAAGTATGGCCTTGTCAGCTTTTGTCAGATTTGCTGCCTTGACTTGATTGGTCCACGTGGACTGAGTCCAACGGCTCTTTTCTTCAGGGTACTTGATCAGGGTAGTCCTGACTTCAGGCGACTTGTCTTCAGCTGACTTGTAATCCTCTCAGGATACCTTTCTACAGTAGACTTGAAGTCCTCTTAGGAACCATCATTGGACTTTAAGTCTTCTCAGTGGACTTCCTTCAGTAGACTTGAAGTCCACTCAGGGGAGTTGACATAAGGCTATTTGTCAAGCTTCCCAGCCTCAGTAGCCTGACTCCTTCAGGTCCTACTAGGCACAGCACTGATCCTCTTGATCATGCTCTTCACTGAGTAGTCCACTGACCAGCTTAGAAAGTCAGGTTTATACTCAGTGGGACTTCCTTCAGGCTTCTCTTCAGGTTCAGGTCTTCTGACATGGCTTCAGTCTGTTCTCTTTTTGATGTTATTTTGACTTCCTCAGGCTATATTAGTGAGTTCCCCCTCATTGAGTTCCCCCTCAGTAGAGTTCTTCCCTCAGCTGAGTTCCTCTCAGCAGAGTTCCCCCTCACTGAGTTCCCCCCTCAGATGAGTTCTTCCTCCACTGATAACCTGTTCTCCTGAGAAACAACCTAGCCTGACCTGAAACTAAAAGATACTATCCTGACTGCTTTCAAACCTATTACATGTTGTTTTGGAAAATCATCAAAACTAAAATATCCCAACAATTTCCCCCTTTTTGATGATTCCAAAACTTCTAACAAAAAGATTTTCTATTACAAGAATGAGGTCAGAGCACATGTAATAGTTTGAAACATGCAGAAATTCCCATAGTTTTAAAACATTTAAGATCTGCTCGGTTGACCAATTTTCTTAACAAATCTGGATCAGTGGTCATGTGAACAACCCGCTTTGATACCAATTGTTGGTCCCGTTTTCTTTCACAAACAAGGACAATATGGGAATTTAAGGGAATTTTTTTTTTAAACACTGATGTATGCTAATGTATGACAATAATGAACACAACAATGTAAAGTGGTTCGGAGGCTCAATCTCCTACATCCACTGCCTGATTTAACAGGAAATCCACTACCCGGGATTCTTGTTTTTAACGTGCCAAGGTGCACGGGTACACTGGACTCACGCCACTCCCTGGACTGCCTCTCGAACTGGCCTCACATCCCTCTTCACTCAGGGACTGCCTCTCCTCACCTCACTTCAACACCTAACACTCAACTGGAAAGGGTTTAGTTTGGTTTGGTTCTTCTCCAACTAGGTGAGGTTTTCCCTTACATGGTTTTAGCCTCTGAGCTAGGGTTGGGAAAACCTCTCTAAGCTTAGGATATATATGATGGGCTCGAGTATACAAACTGGAACACTCAAATATGACTATGAAGAATTCAATGTCAGTGTTCTTGATGGAGATGGTGCACCCTTATGACTCCCTCATGACTTGCACCACTCTCGCACCACCAGCTCTTGCATTCGCACACTTACAAATGAAGCTTGAGTTTGTATTTATAGTGTGGATTTGAATGTTACCGTTGGAGAAAGTAACATTCAAATCCAGACTATCACTAGAGTGAAATCCTCCTTTTCAGTAAAGTATGGCCTTGTCAGCTTTTGTCAGATTTGCTGCCTTGACTTGATTGGTCCACGTGGACTGAGTCCAACGGCTCTTTTCTTCAGGGTACTTGATCAGGGTAGTCCTGACTTCAGGCGACTTGTCTTCAGCTGACTTGTAATCCTCTCAGGATACCTTTCTACAGTAGACTTGAAGTCCTCTTAGGAACCATCATTGGACTTTAAGTCTTCTCAGTGGACTTCCTTCAGTAGACTTGAAGTCCACTCAGGGGAGTTGACATAAGGCTATTTGTCAAGCTTCCCAGCCTCAGTAGCCTGACTCCTTCAGGTCCTACTAGGCACAGCACTGATCCTCTTGATCATGCTCTTCACTGAGTAGTCCACTGACCAGCTTAGAAAGTCAGGTTTATACTCAGTGGGACTTCCTTCAGGCTTCTCTTCAGGTTCAGGTCTTCTGACATGGCTTCAGTCTGTTCTCTTTTTGATGTTATTTTGACTTCCTCAGGCTATATTAGTGAGTTCCCCCTCATTGAGTTCCCCCTCAGTAGAGTTCTTCCCTCAGCTGAGTTCCTCTCAGCAGAGTTCCCCCTCACTGAGTTCCCCCCTCAGATGAGTTCTTCCTCCACTGATAACCTGTTCTCCTGAGAAACAACCTAGCCTGACCTGAAACTAAAAGATACTATCCTGACTGCTTTCAAACCTATTACATGTTGTTTTGGAAAATCATCAAAACTAAAATATCCCAACAATACCTGTCAGGGTGACATTGTAGCACCCTGATACCTCGCCGAGTCGAGTCTGAACATGAGTTCCCCCTACGACTCTGAACCTTAAGTTCCCCCTAAATCCTACGCTGGCTGCTCTCCCGGATCTAAGAGACCTAACTCCACTGACAGTTCCATAAACCTTGATTCAGCCAAAGGCTTAGTAAAGATGTCAGCTCTCTGCCTGTCAGTGTGAATCTTCTCCATCCTAATGTCCTTCTTCTCCACATGATTTCTTATGAAGTGATGTCTAATATCCACATGCTTGCACCTTGTGTGAAGCACCGGGTTCTGAGTGATTGTTATGGCACTGTTGTTGTCACAATAAATTGGGACTTCATTTGCAAACACTTGGTAGTCTCTCAATTGTTACCTCAACCATAGAATCTCTACCTGCCGCCATATACTCAGCCTCTATTGTGGATATCGCCACTGAGTTCTGCTTCTTTGAGAACCAAGAGATCAACTTGCTTCCTAAAAACTGACATGTCCCTGAGGTTGAATTCCTATCAATCCTACAACCTCCATAATCTGCATCTGAATAACCAGCAAGTTCTAGGTTGTCATCTGAAGAATACCATAGTGCTAAATTAACTATCCTTTTCAAATACTTAAGTATCCTCTTTGCAGCCTCCAAATGACATTTCTTAGTGTCAGGCTGATCACTCTAAGCTTAAGATATATCTAAGTACGCTCAGTGGAATACAAATTAAGCTCTCTAACAAAGAAACACTTGGGAAATTCAAGGTTTTTCGAGTGCTTCTTGAATTCTTTGAACGTTGAGAGCTTTGAGTAATTTCTGGCTTCGAAATTACCCGTAACCTTGTTTGGGTCCAAGGTCATTTGTATTTATAGGTGATTTTGAAATCTATTCTTTTGGAGAGATAACTTCTAGTCACCTTCTAAGTAGGATGTTTAACAGCCATATTTCTCATGCAGCAACCGTCCTTGCATGGATTAGGTAATATGCATTTAATGCTTGCCCGTTGAAACCTTACAGGGATGTCAGGTTCAAGTCAGTGTCCGTACATGACTTGGCGCGCTCTGATTGGTCCACGTCATCAGGTAGGTGAGAATGTCAGAACTCATTCTTCAGTTCAGTCTTGTATTATCTGAGTTCAGGTTTATCCTCATCTACGTACGTCTTCCAGCGCTGACATTCATTTTACATTGCTTGGATCCTACTCCAAGTCTTTTCCCAATAACTCAGTGTAGTCATGTTCCCTTCAGGCTGAGTTAGCAATGATCTCAGGATCATGCTCTTCATCTTGACACTTACTCAGCCAGCTTAGAAGACTGCCATAAGCTCAGGATGGTGCTCTTGTGTTCTTCAGGCTTCAATCTTGAATGTCAACAATGAGTACTCTTCTCATTGTGTACCTGTGAATATAAAATATTCTAACTTAACAAAGCCTATCAAGACTAACCTGATTATTACAAACACTTAGACAAATTCATCTTTTCAGGGTATTTGGAATCAATTCAAAACTGAAATTGTCCCAACAGTGACGATTAAGTAAAAAATTGAATTGTATCACTTACACCAGTATAATAAAGATTGATGCAAATTAAATTAGATTGGATTATTTTCACTAAATAATATTATTTGTTTGGGTAGGTTTTCTATAAAACTTTTTTTAAGTATAAAACTGATATCATCCATTCATTGATACCATTACATGTATTTCTTGATACCATATCATTTTATACTATAGTTCCAATTTATAAGTCAACTAGTATCAGTGAACACATGCATTAGACTTAATGAGTACATGTAATGGTATAGAATTCATTCTATGAAACGTGTTCACAAAAAAAGTTCTATACTTGTTTCTATTGAACCGTATCACTTGTACCAATTTGATACCTATGAGAACCAAAAAATCGCAGACGACTCAATTTTATTATATTTATGTGTTTTAATATAACATTTTAGTCTTATGTGAAACTTGTTCATCGTGAAACTGTATCTATATATACTAAACGAATCTCGACATTACAAGTGACAACAATCTCTTCCATTATTATAACTAATTTAATTTGTAGTATAAATCATACTCTTTTATTATCACGATTAATTACTCTTTTGTATTATAAGTCATATTTTTTTGTTATCATGATTAATATCATTCAGTTTTATGGGCCCCTCTTTAACTAAAGAGTATGAGTTGAACGGTACGAAGGGTATGCGTTGTTTCACTAAAGAGTATTAGTTAATTTCATTAAAGGATAAAATTGTTCTACTAAAAAATATTTTAAAGTTGTTAATGTATGAACAAGTTTCACTTTATACATATTTCTTTTTATAAGATACAATCAAATAAAGAAAGGTAAAATTTTGTGTGAGACGATTCACAAACTAACACAAATTAACATTCATTTGTGATTGTAATACGTCTCACGCAAGATCTACTCAATAAAAAATAAAAAATAAAGATATATTATCTTCACTTAATGTATTAGTTATTTTTATTAAAAGTATTAGTTACTTTCACTAGAGTATTAGTTATTTCAACATAAAGTAATAATAAATTATTGTTTACAATAACGATTACCGTGAGTATCATTTACATAATATTTTACCTAAAAGACTAAAACAATACATATAATGAGATTGAGAATTATAAATAGCAGTA